>JAPFRF010000024.1:3230275-4537775 GCA_029282475.1 Phrynocephalus forsythii
TTTTACAAAGTGTTTAAGAAATTAGTAATACCTAAAATGAAAGAATTATTTAATAATATTATTAAAGGAGGGGGAATTCCACAGTCTTGGAAAGAATCAATAATAATATTGATTTTAAAACCGAATAAAGATCCAACATTTATGGATTCATATAGACCAATTTCATTGATTAATCAAGACACAAAAATATTTACAGCAATCATGTCCAATAGATTAAATAGTTTTGTAGGGAAATATATAAATAAGGATCAGAATGGTTTTGTTAGAGGTAGACATATGGCAGATTTGGTTAGAAGAGTTATGAATAACATGTATTTAGCAAATAGTAAAAAACAGAAGGTAGGAGTAATTTCATTAGATATTTTTAAAGCTTTTGATACAGTAGACTGGAGTACATTAAAGATTTTAATTAATCAGTTAGGTTTTAGTGCTCAACTTAGCAATATAATAAATCAACTGTATTCTAATAATAAGGCTAGAATATTAGTGAATGATGGAATAACAGAAACGGTTACTCTGGGCCAAGGAACTAGACAAGGTTGCCCATTATCTCCAGTTTTGTATATACTTATAATGGAAATGCTGGCTAATGTAATAAGGAAGGATAAAAAACTAGAAGAGGTTGAAGAGGGGAAGTCAAATTAAATTAACTTATTTGCTGATGATACATTATTAATAATTAAAAACCCATTGATTAATATTTATAAATTACAGAACATTTAAAGGGGTTTGAGGCAGTAACAGGATTAAAGGTTAATTGGAACCAATATGAATGCATGTTGTTAAATTACAGTGAAGAAGAGAAAAAGTTGTTTAGGGAAGTATTTAAAGGTAAATTAGTAAATAGCATTAATTATTTGGGGATAAAATTAGCATGGAACTTACAAGATATGTTTAAAATAAATGCTGAGAAAGTAAAGAAAGAGATTACAGAACAAATAAAAGAGTATCAAAAACTAAGGATTTCTTGGTTAGGAAGGGTTCCAGTATGTAAAATGTAAATTATTCCCAAACTAAATTTCCTATTCTGGATGTTACCTATAAAATGGGATGAAAGTGAACTTAAAGGGATTCTGGGGAAAATTAATATGTTTTGCAACTGCAATAAAAAAGCTAGGATCAATACGAGGTTATGGTATATACCACAAAAAGAAGGAGGTTTAGGGTTACCTAACATTAAGATATATTACATAGCCAATCAATTAAGACATAGTCCAGATTTAATAATAGGGAATGATAACTTAATTTGGAGAGACTTAGAAATTAAATCAAAAGAGAATATTTTTTAAGGAGGATGTTAAAGTTCAGGTGAAAAAGATAAGTAATCCATTCTTGAAAAATACTATGGAATGTTGGAGGAATTTTAGGGAGATTTTAAGCCCATTGGTTTCACCCTTAATACGAATAACAGAAATTAAGAATTTCCTAGAAAATTTAAAAGGGAAGTTAAACATGCTACTGCATGATAAAAAAGTTATATACTTGCGGTAGTGGTTAAAGCAAATGCAGAACAGACAAAGCATAAAGGAGAAATTGGGAGGAAATATTTCCTGGCTGAACATTATACTGAAAGGAATGAATTCAATTTATGGGGTTCATTGCCGGCGTGCTAATAGCTTTGTAGAATGCAACAAGCAATCTGAGTCTTTTAGACAGAAAAGAAGATTTATTGATTGCAATCAGGGCACTTCCACACTTTTTGGTGGTGAGAAGTCCACCCAGAAAACAAAAGGAGATATTTTTATAAGGTTTTTCCAGCACTCTTTCCCCCTCCGCCCATCCGAATTTACGTCATATACATTTGTTACATGCATCTAACACTAATTGACATCTTTGGTCATTTATTTTGTATTCCTGACACCAATTAAATGTCTTAATTGCTGTGGTGTTTGAACTGACTCACACAGACTAGTACCGTGATGTATGCCAGCTGCTGAACTCTCGGATCAGAGATAAAACTTTTCTTGGCTGACGTATATGCAATTAGCTGTGTAGAGCTTCAAAGCTACGAAAATAATTAGACTGCTGGCTCAGCCAAATTTTGTAACAGAAGTCCCCCCCCCTCTTAGTGGCCGGAAAGGCTTGACCAGCGTTTGCAGGAATAAAGAATACATGTGTGAATAATAATATAAATGAAATATATATATATATATGTATGCTTAAACATCATTACCTCTAAATATATAATTTGTGTGGCTTATACTTTGCAAGGCATAGCCTGAAATATCCCATATAGTACAGGGTATAGCTTGGGATATAGATTGCCATGAGGTTTTTCTCTATAGGCTTTGATCCATACCCTTTACTTGCCCGTGACGCGTTATGGAAATTTACGCCAGTAAATTCTCCATAGGTTGCCCCTCATGGCTCCTGTGATAGACTGGTAAGGGACAAAGAGACATATCAAAGGTGTATGTACATAAGCGTGAATATTGCTTGTGCTTCCCTGCTTACCATCCATTCCCTTGGAGAAGGGTGTCATCATGGCTCAGTGATTGTTCAGTGTTCCTGACGAGAGTGTAGGCAGTGCTGCCAGGAAAACTTTTCCCACCCTGTTTTCCCAAAGGGCTTATAGACACAGTTAACAAAATGAAGTATCACAACATGATTTGTGGCGTCTCATGGTGAGGGACGCATTTGAACAGGTGAATGACAAAGAAACACCCCTTAATCCACTAGGGCACTTTCTAGAGTAAAATGTTAAGTTAACAGATGAAGTGTTGCCATGCTTGGGATGTAAGAAGACCCCCCCTGGTCGGACCCACAGACTGCAACGGATGGATATGTTCCATGGACCACAGCATTTAAGTTTCCCCTGTTGGAGAAATGCATCGTGGTCACAGCAGTATAAGGTAACCTCCCAGGCCATGTTGTACACTTCTCAAGGATCCCAAATTCTCAACTGTTGAAGGGGGCTGGCATAAGAATTTTTGAACAAAGCACCACACTGTAGGTTAATTTTGCAAACCAAATACTTATAAGGAAAATATGCCCTTCTTAGCCCACCAAGGAAATATGTGGGCCAGGCTACTTTGCCAGGTTTTTTCCAACCTTATTTAGGTGTGTGTGGTGTGCATTCAAACTCAGATAATAGCAGGCTGTGCAGAATCACCCAGTTGTGTGTGCATTCTCAATTGATAGACATTTGCAATGATACTAAATAAAGGTCATATACATATCATGAAGGCTGAAAGAGGCATAAGACACATCTAGATGGTGCTTAGAAAAACCCACCTTGCGCCATACATTTCTCATGGTAAAGTCATGAATGAGCCGTTGAAATCCGGTCAGAAATGTCTCTGTGGCTGATAGTTTACACACAAAAATCTGCCCCGTAAACATGGGGCCAAGATTAGTTCATCAGTGTCTTTGGTGAAGAAAATAATGTAGATATAGCTACTTCATAAAGCCACTTTTTTCTTTGGTATAAAGGCTCGTGAACACCCATGGGCACCAAAATGTCTCTCATTCAATACAAATTGCATAGAAAGGCAAGTCATAATCTCTGGCACTCAATGCTTTGTGAGTAAAAAGCATTTTCAGTGGCAAAGCATGATAAAAGGGCACATCCAGAGAGGCACTTCAGTAAGAGTTTTCACAGTGACTATCAATAATAGACAATAAACAATATCATAATAGTGATCAATAACTAACGTCCCCTTTGCAAGGCTTCTAAGGCCGTGGGGCATTTTCCTACCAGATCGAGCACAGGGTAATGTAAATATGTAAAGTTGCTCTGGAGCCTACCGTGCGCAGGAAAAAAAATAATCGCTCACTTGTCGGATGCTGGGAGGCTGGTGTGTGCGTGTGTGGCAACACAAGTTCATGGTGATCCAGGGCACGCGCACAGGCATCAATGAAGGTCTGAAAGCAGTATTTAAACCCCTAGTCTCTGTCCCGGTGAAAAGGGGGTTAAATTGCGGACGTGAAGTCTGTTGGCCGCAATCCAAAACAAGAGTCAGTGGCTGTTTCAGACCCACTCTCTCCCCCCATAAACAAACAGAAAAGAAAAGAAAAAAAGAAAATGAGAGACAGGAAGACAGGATTTTAATCTGTCAACCTGAGTTGAAAGTGAATCCGCAGGCTGCTTTGGGACCCTCCGAAGTATCAAACGCACGCTGTCATCTGGGGAAGGATGGGCAAGGATGCGGTGACCACAGGTCAGGTTCATGTTGTCGCCCGCCGTCCAGGGTGAAGTCATCTAAGGCATAGGGGCAATCTACAGCAGAGGGCAGAAGGCGTCACCGGTCAGGCCTCACTCCCTCTCGGTCGCGGGTGCGGGTCACGCTGGGTGAAAAGGCTGACATCACTGGATCCTGGAGCCCACATCGATCGAACTCGCGGAGCGAAGTCATCACGAAGATGGCATCATCAAAGGCATCAAAGGCGGGGAGGGGAGGTCCAGGAGGGATGGCAGAATGGAGGGCAGGAGGGTCCCCATCTGAGCATCTACGACCGGCGGCGTCAGCTTTCCAAACCCGACCGACTCCGTGATCCAAAAATAAAGAACGGGTGGGCGTTTTTCCCAGAGCAAAAGCCCGTCCTCCAGGATGTACCTGGGTAAGAGAAGAACAGACACACGACCACAAACAGACAAACACAGAACACAAACACACACAAAATGGCCCCTCAGCTGTCCTTGTGCTGCCAGGCAGGGTGGTATAGTCTATCTGACAGTCTCGGAAAAAATGTCGTAAAAGGCAGATTGAAGCTTTCCTCTTCGTAAAACCAGTACGTGAAGTAAGGGGGGTCTATGATGAGGACACCTCTGCACATCAGGAGATATGCACAAGTTCAGCTGGCTCCAATGAGCGCTTGCAAGGTGTAGGTGCTCAGGTGTCCCTAATCAACCACAGATCCCATCCCCAAGTCAAATTGCTCTTCTACACGGGGACAACAAAAAGGTGTAGCTGGCAGAATATTCATGAGATGCAAAACAGGGTGTTTCCTCCAGCGTCTTCCCGTGTGGAAAGAGACAGACAGACAGACAGACAAACAACCACACACAAGAATGGCCAAGCAATCTGCAGATCTCCAGGTGTGATAGTGCTACATGCAGTACACTGTGTGCAGATTTCTATGGCACAGTGTAGTGCAGGCTATGAAAAAGGGCCATAGTACACAGCTGCACTTCAGTAGTTTTGCACAAGTTCAGCTGGAACAATATTCCATAGCCACGCTACTAGGCTCCCTGTGAAATTTGGAACAAATTAATAATGTGCACTGCAGAGCCATCCTTTAAAATAGGGAATCTTGCCCTTTACATACAGGTTTCATGTGCACAAAAAAAGGAAAAAGAAAATCGTTAAGTCCATATTGTTTTCTAAAAAGAAAATAAGCCTCATTTTCCTCAGGGGAGCTCCTGAGACCAGGTGTGATTTAAAAGCTGCACCAATACACTATGCACATTTTAGTGGCCAGGCGAGCCTTTTACCGCCTATGGCAAAAAGATAATTCTTATATTCTTAAGAGTCATTAAAATCGCAAGTAAAATCACTATCCCAGTAGCGTTTGAACATATCTTCTAAAAATCAAATTAAGAAATTTGTGCACTCTGTTGGGCAAGCAAGGCTCCTCTTAAGTTCTAGTGTTTAAGCCTGCCTTAACTGTAACGCTTTGGGATTGACTAGTAAGTTACTTCAAAGGCAAAAATAAAAAAATATGCTTGCAGGACAGCTTACAAAGAGGGGAGGGGGCTTTAGTGTGCTGTCACATCCTAAAAAAAAAAAAATAATCAGGTTTCTCTTGTGTCCTTTTTCCGAAGAATTCTTTTATTCTAAAGTTTCTGATAACAAGATTTTCACCTCTTATTCTTTAGCAAAAATACCTGAAAGGTGTGTTTGATTCCAAGGGTTTAATTAAATTAAAACGTGACGTTTTGGGGCCGAATTCCTGGATTCTTTTCTAAACAATAGACTCCCTTTCCCTCTCCCCTATCCAGGAGAAAAAAAAATGCTGCAAATCGGCTAGAAGCCACCTCTTTATGCTTTTAAGGCAGCACGGAAAATTGTGGTCGTTCCCGTAAGTGGAGAGGAGTGACCTTCTGGCCATTGCCTATAAAATTTACTGGCTTATGGCTTTTAGGTGTCAGTTTATTCCCTTCGCTATGCATGCATTAGGTTGATGTGTTCAATATAAGTTTTGCGTCCAAGCTCTATCAAGTGGCTTGGGAGAGAAAGGAGGGGTTGGGAGTTGTTATCCTGCCTTGCCCTGCAAGGGGGCCCCGAGAGCAGAAAGAGAAAGGAGGGGCTGTCGACTTTTAAATTCCCCCGCGGCTGCCTTTTACAGCCTGAGGCAAGCAGATAATCTCCTGTAATTACTTCTGTAATGTATTAGGTGTGAAATGCCCTGGAACAAAGGGGCAATTCACCCTTTCTGTAGCTATTGATCTTGTTGTTGGCTTAAGCCTAATTTGAGAAGCGTGGCTTTTGTAATGAATACACAGAGCTACTTAAATCAGGAGGGAGAGAAAGAAAAAAAAATCTTAGGTGAACATGTAGAATTTCTCTCTCTTCCTTCACTCTTATATCTATGGGGAGGCAAATAATGCCTAGATAGGATAGAGAGAGAGAGACTAAGATCTTCTCCCCACTTTTCCTTCGTCTAAAAAGGTAGACTTGCGCAGTAGGATAGTTGTTGGCAGTTTTGTCCTGAGAATCTCCCTGTGTTTGAAATTAAAATGCCTGGTCTTTTATCAAATGTTCTTAACTACTTTTAGAGAAGGGAAAAAAAGGCATTGATTCTACTTTCTGTCGTGGCCAGCTGCCAGAAGGGGCTCAGCCCCTGATTTGATTTCCCTGCTTTTGATTATTAATAGTTCAGAAATAACGTCCCTACCTCTCTCCTCATGTGGTGCATAGCAACCCTTAGTTCTGTTTAAAGCTTCCATATCCAAGGAGTTGGGCATTGGCGTAAGGGATGGAAGTACCTCCTGAATGCTTGAATAAGGCAATTCAGGGGTACGCATCCCCCATCTAGCACTTCCTGTCCCCTCAATGCTCCGTGCTCTCCTCCTGTTCCCTCAACATCATACCTATCCATCCCACTTCTGTCTTGCTGCCTTCCTTCTACTATTTTTTCCTTGTAAAATATCCCTTCAGCTGGTAAATTTTGTTGTGTGACCAGCCAGTCACAAAATATGCGGGATGTTGTTTATCCCTGAGTATTCAAAAGTATTTTTCTCACTGCCCATATTCCCCCTGGTATTATCAAAATTGCTGGAGGGGTCTCCTAGTTGGCAGAGTTTTTAGTCTCTTATATTAATTAACTAAGCACGTCCTTGTACATTCACACACCTCTTGCTAGCAGGTCATAATTGGTCTGTCCTCCCTGAGGGCTAGAATCTTAATTTGAGATGGTAAAGTCCTGCCTTATCCTAGTTAGAGGGGTTCTTCTTAAAGCTTACTCATGTTCCATTTAATACCAAAATCATTACTTCTGGTGGCAGAATTCCAATGTTACCACATCGCACATCAAAAGGGGGTGCATAAACTGCACTAATTTATCCCCATAGGTTTACTTTAAAGGTCTAACTGTGTTCCTATGATTTCTCCCACACAAGCATCAAACGGACTCACACCTCAACAATCAAATGCCCATCATACACGCCAACATGTGATTCAGCAACCATACACAACTCTCCCACATTTCTGTTTCCCCAGTTAACTGCGATCCCTTGCCTAAGAATAGATCTTTCTAACTTCTCTAAAATCAAACGAAGATGGTGGAACTCCGTTGGTATTGTGAGGCAAAGATTGCCAGTCTTTGCCCCTGCTTAAGACACAGGGAATGGCCACTTCCTGTGGTTACCAAAAAGAATTCAACTTAACACCCACATATATATTCAAACATTAATAAATCCTCTGAGGAAGCCAGAGCAGTGCTCTGCTTCTAATTCTTCAAACACTTGGGGAGGGGGACACTAGGGTCACTAGAGAGGAGCTCTCTTCCACCCTCGGGGGACCTCAGAGTCTCTCAACTCTTAGTCCTCCCTGGTCCGCGGGATGCTAGAGACACACAAGTGTCCCTTCTCGTCTTCCTCCCTCCCCGGGGCCGACTCATAAGAATCCGCAATCTTCTCCACTCCACAGAGCTGTTAGATTCGAACTCACGCCACCCCACAACTAGTTTTCTCTTCTTACCAGATTTCTTTTGCGCAGTCCTCTCCAATTCCTCCTGCCGGCACTTGGTTTTCTCTCATGTCCGGTAGCCCATCCAGTACTGACAAAGTGAACCTCCTCACAAATTTGAGGGTCCGGACTAGGTTCAATTAATCAGCACAGACTTCTTACCGTGACCTGAGTCAGACTCTACAAGCCTCTTTAGCAGCGGCAAAATTCCCGGCATCTCCACCAAATGAAAGGAATGAATTCAATTTATGGGGTTCATTGCCGGCGTGCTAATAGCTTTGTAGAATGCAACAAGCAATCTGAGTCTTTTAGACAGAAAAGAAGATTTATTGATTGCAATCAGGGCACTTCCACACTTTTTGGTGGTGAGAAGTCCACCCAGAAAACGAAAGGAGATATTTTTATAAGGTTTTTCCAGCACTCTTTCCCCCTCCGCCCATCCGAATTTACGTCATATACATTTGTTACATGCATCTAACACTAATTGACATCTTTGGTCATTTATTTTGTATTCCTGACACCAATTAAATGTCTTAATTGCTGTGGTGTTTGAACTGACTCACACAGACTAGTACCGTGATGTATGCCAGCTGCTGAACTCTCGGATCAGAGATAAAACTTTTCTTGGCTGACGTATATGCAATTAGCTGTGTAGAGCTTCAAAGCTACGAAAATAATTAGACTGCTGGCTCAGCCAAATTTTGTAACAGAAGTCCCCCCCCCTCTTAGTGGCCGGAAAGGCTTGACCAGCGTTTGCAGGAATAAAGAATACATGTGTGAATAATAATATAAATGAAATATATATATATATGTATGCTTAGTAACATCATTACCTCTAAATATATAATTTGTGTGGCTTATACTTTGCAAGGCATAGCCTGAAATATCCCATATAGTACAGGGTATAGCTTGGGATATAGATTGCCATGAGGTTTTTCTCTATAGGCTTTGATCCATACCCTTTAATACAACTGGAAAAATGGACTAAAGAATGGATAACTAAAGTAGGAGAGTGTAGAAAACTGACCAGAGTTGAAGAAATTATAGATAGAAGAAATGAGATTGAAAATAAAGAACAGAGGAAAGGAACTGTGAGATATATAAAATATTAATTCAGGAAGATAATGAAAAATATAATAAGTTAAGAGAGATTTGGCAAGAAGACATTAACAAAGAGATAAAAAGGAAGATTGGGGGAAATTGTGGAAGAAAAGAATAGTGAAAAATATGTCAGTGAGAGTTAAAGAGAATTGTTATAAAGTATATTGGAGATGGTATATAACACCCGCAAAACTAAACATAATAAATAAAGAAATATCTCCTATTTGTTGGAGATGTAAAAAAGAGAAAGGGACATATTTACATATGTGGTGGACATGTGAGAAAAGGAAATTGGAATGGAATTTGGTTTTCAATGAAATGCAAGAAATACTAGGGAAAAGGATTCCAATATTTCCCCACCCCACCCCCACCTGGCACTTTTAAACATAGTTGCAGATATTCAACTGAAGAAAGAGGAGGGCAAATTGGTAATTATAATGGTTACTACCACAAGGCTGATGTTTGCCAAATATTGGAAATCTAATAATCAATTAGAAATGGAAGAATGGTATAAGGAGTTATGGAATTTAGCTATTAATGATAAATTGATCTGTGAAATTAAAATTAGGAAATGGCTGAGCAAATCTAATGATTTTAATGGAATATGGGATAAATTATTGGTATATGTATTTCAAAAAGGCAAGGGTATACACCTGGAGAAGACTCAATGTACTGCTGGAGAGAAACGGGCTGGTCAATACCATGAAGTTGTAATCTTGTTTAAGTCCCGAGGGGGGTGGGTTGCACTGGGTTTATGTCTGTATATTGTTATATTTTTGTATACTGTTGTTTTGTTATTTTTTATTCTTACATTATTTTGCTGTTTTATCTGTTCTTTTATAAATAAAAAAAATAAAAAATAAGATAAATCTACAAGAAAACCAGAACAGCAAAAAATCTTTTTTTCTCTAACCACACAAAAGAGGCTTTCCCTGTGCAATCACTCCATAGCAGAAGAAAATATTTTTTAAAATATGTATTTTGAACATGGAGGGTGGCACAGAAGAACATCCTCCATTTGATAACTGATCGGTCACATTGAATATTATGTGTGGGGTGAGATGCTTTAACTCCTCTAAGGGACCCAGAGCAGTCTCAGTGTATAAATCCATAGAATAAATCAGGAGAGCAGGAGAGATGGGAGAAGCCACGCGAAGGAGAGTGCCACGCACACCTACTGAGAAGGAAGGCCTCTAAGCGTACCAATCTTCCAAAGGTTTTGTTACTTGGACTGCGTTTTTCCTTTTCCTCTTTCCTCACCCAAGTAGGTTGAGTACGCCCTTTGAACCCCTTACGCATAGGGCCTCAGCAAAAACCATAACCTTATTCACTGCTATTAATCAGAGAAGAAGAATGGAAAGGTCTCAGTGGGAAATGGAAGAATAATACAAACTTCCAACAGTTCTATGATCATTTCTTTAGTCACCAGCAGGTGGAGCATTTCTTGATGGAGTACCCAGCTATATTCTTAACTGCTCCAGAATGCCATTTTTATAAAAAAATTGTAATTTAAAATCCCTTCAGAGTCCTCCAGATCTTTAAGATACTTTAGTCCTAATATGTTTTCTTATTAATATATATGGCAATCACATCCCCAGTGCTATTTCAGTTCAAAGCAAGAGAAGGGGAAAAAATCCAGCTTCAGAAGACGGATCTGAAGCCGTTGTTGCCGTTATTATCGTGCCGCTGCTTATTTATGTGGCTCTGGTTAAAAGCCCATAAATTGTCTAAAAGCAAGCCCCTAACAGATAAACTTCTGAAGCGGTCTGGTGTTTCAGCGAGAAAAGATTTCCAGACTGGGTTAATTAATTGCTTTTCCCAGATTTTTGACAGAAGTCTTTTTACTTTACTTTTGCTTTTAACACTTGGATGAGGAATGCAGCCAAATGAGTTTGTCTCATAAATCTGCCAAACTGAGTCTCTTGGAAGGAACTTTCTGCTTAATTAAAGTGTTTTCTTACTCACACAGCTATATCTCTGAAGATTTCATGCTGTTTAATAGTTCTGAAGCCGTCCGATAAACTCCCGACAACTGGACAGCCGGAATCAGCATCTAGCTGTGGCCATTCCCAGGCCACACCCCCTATGACACTGTTTATGGCTATGTGGGGAGAGGTGCTTTAACTCCTCTAAGGGACCCAGAGCAGTCTCAGTGTATGAATCCATAGAATAAATCAAGAAAGTGAAAAGCCTTCTTTATGACTGTGGAGCAGGAGAGATGGGAGAAGCCACGCGAAGGAGAGTGCCGCCCACACCTGCTGAGAAGGAAGGGGAAGGGTGGCTGGAGAAACAGAAGAGACAGGAGGGAGACCAACTTGATAGATTAAGGAAGCAAGAAGAGAAAGAGATGCTGTGGCAAAGGTTCAAAGAATCTATAAAGATAATAGAAGGAGAAACAGGCCAAAGGGCTCAGGAGGCGGGAAACAAGGCAGAGGCGGGAAAACCCAAAGAAGCATCTGAATTGGTGAGGGAAGAAAAGGCGGAGAAAAACCAGCTAACCCACGGTTGTGGAGGTTGGATTTGGAGAGGCAAAAAGGGGGAAGCCAAGGGTCCTACCCCCAGGTTGGGAATGGGTGTGGGTGGAGGATCCATACACAAGACAATGGGAGCAAATGGTGATAGCCCGCATTGAGGCGCAGAGCTCAAATCTCCACAGGAGTCTGTGGCTCCAATGATCTTTTCCGGCCCAGAAGAAAGGGTGTTCTTACTTTGGGGTGAAGAAGTCTCACAAATTAAAGAGGTTTTTCAAAGCTTGAGAGTACAACCGTAAGCTCAAAGAGATCCAAAAGAGTCTGGAATTCAAGAGATGGCTGGAGAAGGTGAAAGAGGAGGATCGACGTGCCGGAAGACATACCACCGGGAGGGGGCTAGCCTTTTAGGATGACTCCCCGCTGAAGAACCGGCAAGTGAGGAGAATTGGACACAGAATTACCTCAGAGGTTGGGGTGCAAGAGGAGATGCCGACCCAGGACTTGGAACCTCAGGGGGTGTGTGGTGGAACCCCACTCCTCCCGAAGAAAAAGGGGGATTGAACTTATCGGACTTCACCCCATCCCGGGACTCTAAGAATAATCCGTTTGCTGTTTTTGTTGATGAAGCTGAAACGGTTGTTAAAAGAAGTGCCTCCAGAGTTGCACTTGAATCATGATGGGACCAGATTGCTGGCACTCAACCTCAAAAAGGCTGCAGAGCAGCTTTTAAACTGATAACTGGGGGAAAGCCGAGAGGAGCAGAGCGGCATCTGGTTCGGAACACCTCATCCACAGGGAATGAGGTTGGAAAGGGTAGAGAATCACATAGAGATGACATAGCAGGTATTAGTACTGGGAGAATAATGGAATGTGACAGTTTGTCTATTGAAAATAATAGCTGTGGGGGGGAGAGAACAAAGCAGCAGCTGTTGTTGCAGAACCCACTGTACAGGTGCTTCTACGCCAATGCTCAAAGCCTCCGACCAAAAATGGGAGAACTTGAACATTTGGCAGATAGGGATAACACTGACATAATAGCCATAACAGAAACCTGGTGGAATGTAGAGAACCAGTGGGATACAGCAATCCCAGGCTATAAACTCTATAGAAGGGATAGAGAGGGGTGGGTTGGAGGAGGAGTGGCCATCTATGTTAAAGAAGGGGTAAAATCCAGCAGAATGGAGATGGACAGAGGGTCTGACTCCACCATAGAATCACTGTGGGTTAAACTACCAGGTCCAAGGAGTGATGTGATAGTTGGGGTATGCTGTCGCCCACCAGATCAAAACGTTGAGGGGGACCTTGAAATGAGGAGACAAATCATGGAGGTGTCTCAGAAGGATAGATTAGTAATCATGGGAGACTTCAATTATCCCCACATTGACTGGGCCAATGAGAGCTCCGGGCAAGAAAGAGAAACTAGGTTTCTCGACTTGCTGAATGACTGTGCCTTAGAGCAAATTGTCATGGAGCCCACCCGAGAACAGGCAACTCTGGATCTAATACTGTGTGATATTCAGGACCTGGTCAGGGATGTGAATGTCACTGAGCCTCTGGGGAACAGTGACCATGCTGCAATCTCCTTTGCCATGCATGTTGGAGGAAGAGTGTCAAGCAAATCAGACATAAAAACCCTTGATTTTCAAAGGGCAAACTTCCCTCAGATGAGGAAAATAGTTAGAAAAAAATGGAAGGGGAAGGTTGGAAGAATCCAATCTCTTCAGAGTGCATGGAACTTGTTTAAAACAACAGTAACAGAGGCCCAGCACAAGTGCAAACCACAAAGAAAGAAGAGCTCATTTAAGTCTAACAGGGCACCAGCATGGTTAACGAGTGGAATTAGAGAGGCTCTAAAGTGCAAGGAGAAGTCTTTCTGTAAATGGAAATCCTCCCCAAATGAGGAAAATAAAAAGGAACACAAACTCTGGCAAAAGAAATGTAAGAAGATGATAAGAGAGGCAAAGAAAGATTTTGAGGAACGCATGGCTAGCAATATAAAGGGTAAAAAAAAACATTCTTTAAATATGTTAGAAGTAGAAAACCTGCCAGAGAACCAGTTGGCCCTCTGGATGGTGAGGGAGGAAAAGGGGAGATTAAGGAGGACTTGGAAATTGCAGAGAAATTAAATGAGTTCTTTGCATCTGTCTTCACGACAGAAGACCTTGAGCAGATTCCGCTGTCTGAACGGCCCCTCTTGACTAAAGAATTATATCAAATACAGGTTAAAAGAAAGGATGTTTTAGGACTAATTGATAAATTGCAGATTAACAAATCACTGGGCCCAGATGGCATCCACCCAAGGGTTATTAGGGAACTGAGAAATGAAATTGCAGATCTCTTAACGGTAATATGCAACTTGTCTCTTAAAACAGCCACAGTGCCAGGGGACTGGAGGATAGCAGATGTCACACCAATTTTTAAAAAAGGAAGGAGGGGGAACCCGGGAAACTACAGGCCAGTTAGCCTTACATCTGTCCCAGGGAAGATGGTGGAAAGCCTCATCCAAGAGAAAATCTTAAAACACAAAGAAGAACAAAACTTGCTGAGAAAATCAGCATGGCTTCTGTAAGGGTAAGTCTTGTCTGACAAATCTTTTAGAATTTTTTGAAAAGGTCAACAGGCATGTAGATTTGTTTGAACCGGTGGATATAGTATATCTGGATTTTCAAAAGGCTTTTGACAGTCCCTCACCAGAGGCTGCTGAGAAAATTGCACAGTCAGGGGCTAAGAGGGCAGGTCCTCTTATGGATTGAGAACTGGTTGAGATCCCGGAAACAAAGAGTAGGTGTCAATGGGAAATTTTCACAATGGAGAGAGGTGAAAAGCGGTGTGCCCCAGGGCTCTGTCCTGGGACCGGTGCTTTTCAATCTGTTCATAAATGACCTGGAGACAGGGATAAGTAGTGAGGTGGCCAAGTTTGCAGATGACACAAAACTTTTCCGTGTGGTAAAAACCAGAGAGGATTGTAAAGAACTCCAGAAGGATCTCTCCAAACTGGGAATGGCAAATGCGATTTAATGTAGCCAAATGTAAAGTAATGCATATTGGGGCAAAAAATCAAAACTTTATCAACTCATGGGCTCTGAGTTATCCATGACAGATCAGGAAAGAGATCTTGGTGCGTTGGTGGACAGCTCCATGAAGGTGTCTCCCCAATGTGTGGCAGCGGTGAAGAAGGCCAATTCCATGCTAGGGATTATCAAAAAGGGGATTGAAAATAAAACAGCCAACATTATAATGCCATTATACAAAACAATAGTAAGGCCCCACCTGGAGTATTGTGTACAATTCTGGTCACCACATCTCAAGAAAGACATAGTGGAATTGGAAAAGGTGCAGAAGAGAGCGGCTAAAATGATTACTGGGCTGGGGCACCTCCCCTATGAGGAAAAGCTAAAACATTTGGGGTTCTTTAGTCTGGAAAAAAGGTGCCTGAGGGGGGATATGATTGAGACGTTCAGAATAATGAAGGGAATGAGCAAAGTGGATAGAGGGAAGCTCTTCTCACTCTCACAAAATATCAAAACTAGGGGACATCCACTCAAATTGAGAGCTGGGAGAGTAAGAACAGATAAAAGAAAATATTTTTTTCACCCAGCGCGTTGTTAGTCTGTAGAACTCCCTGCCACAGGATGTGGTGATGGCATCTGGCCTGGATGCCTTCAAAAGGGGATTGGACAGATTCCTGGAGGATAAATCCATCACAGGTTACAAACCATGATGGAAATATGTAATCTCCAGGCTTAAAACCAGGGTACTTCAAGGGCCAGATGCAGGGGAGTGGTATGAGGAGACAGATATCTAGTCTCGTGCGCTCCTAGACACAACACTTTTCATCAACTCATTGGCCTGGCTAGTGACTCCTGTTCAATTTGTGGTCAACCAAGACTCCCAAATCCCATTCACAATCAATCAGTCAGCCTTTATTGACATGCATAAATTTAACAATACAAGTTCAGTATAAATTACAACAGTAATAATAAGTTAAAGGGTTAACTACTCAGAGCATCTCTGGCTCTGAAAGTTGTCACATTTTCTATCACCACAGAGTCTCCTGATGACAGAAGAAACCTCAGTATATCAGTGTCTGAACACTGCCTCTTCTTCAAGAGAAGTGGGTCAAGGAGTTTTTTACGGGAATGATCGTAAAGAGGACAATACAAAACCATATGAGAGAGTGATTCCACTCCACCCAGTGCACAGGTGCAACACCTATCATTATAAAAGCACTCCTATTGAATCTCCCATACAACACTGCTGCTGGGATGTCATTGCATCTAGCAAGTGTGTAGGCCCTCCATTCCTCTGGGCATTCTAGCAGGTAAAATTAAGGTGCAGGGCACTCTGCTGAAACTGGGATCTGCAAACTCAATGGTGAACATATTGAGTTTCCTGCTCTCTTTAAATCCTGTAGTTGTATATCAAGTAACCTGTGCTTTATCAACTTGTAAGCTTCCAACTGGGGCAGTGAGCTGAGAGTATCTATTTTAATACCAAGGACACTGATTTTTTAAATTTGGCAGAACCTGTTGGGGCTATAGAGTCTTGAGGAAGTCAGTAAAGCAGGCTATCCTGGTCAGTATTGTAGTATATATTCTAAGCCAAAATTTAATAGTTCTGAGCCATGCCCTTGTCTCTATGAGAGGTTGTCCAACTTCTAAGTATAGTGCTGTGTTAGAAACGCATCTTGGTGTACCTAAGATTTTCCCAGGGAAGTAGGATTGGATTGATTCCACATTGTGGTGCAGGAAATTCATCCAAATAGGGATGCTGTATAGCAGTTGTGAAATCACTTTAGCATTGAATACTTCAAGGGCTGCTGGAACATAACCATTGCTCCCTTATAGAAAAGACCAACTACAGATTTATTTATTTTATTTATTTATTTTTATAACTTATATGCCACCCACTACCCAAAGATTCAGTTGTTAACTTAGCAAGGTTCAGTGCTACTTTATGGTGATGTTGCCAGGTGTGTTTCTAATGAAACTGGATTCCAAGGTATTTAAAATATTTGATCTCTTCTATTCTATTTCCTCTAAAAGTCCAATTAAGTGGTTTCCAAGATTTAGCAAAAACCATAATTTTAGATTTACTATAGTTTAATTGCAGTTTATTATCTAATAGGTAATTGGCACATCTATTTATTAATCGCTTTAGCCCTGGACGTGACTGTGAAAGAATTACAGCATTGTCAGCGTAAAGCAGTATGGGTACTGCAAGAGAACCAAGTTTAGGAGGATAGCCCTCAACTTCCTTTAGACAGGAGGGTAGATCATTCAAAAAGAGATTAAATAGTATAGGGGCTGAAACACAGCCCTGTTTTACTCCCTTGTTGGTAGGTATCAACTCATATAATTGACCTGTAGTTAGGCGCACCTGACATGTGGTATTAGAATATAGATTTTTAATCAGATGGAGCAATCTTTTATCTATCCCTAAATTATGCAGCTTGCTCCAGAATAAAGCCCTGTCCACTGAGTCGAATGCACTCTTAAGGTCTAAAAAGCCCACAAAAAGGTTAGAGTTAGAGACCTTAAGTTGCTTGTTACTGAGATGTGATAGGACAAGAGCACCGTCTAATGTTGATTTTCCTGACCTGAAGCCAATCTGTTCAGCCCCTAAGACTGCCTGATTTCTGATCCACTGGTCAAGTTTGACCAGTAGATGTTTGGCATAGAGTTTTCCTATAACTGAAAGGAGGCTAATGGGTCTATAGCTTTCTGGTGAGCTGTGATCTCCTTTTTTAAAGATGGGAAAAATTATTGCATTGGTCCATATTTTAGGAATAATGCCAGATTTATTGACAGGTGTGAATATAGTGGCCAGAAGTGTAGCCCACCAATCTGGGTCAGATTTCAGAAGGTATGAAGGTACAGTGTCTGGGCCAGGGGCTTTGCCTGATTTTAATAATCAATTCCTTTATCTCCTCAGATGTAACCTGAGGCCATTCAGACATCTCATGACTTGGTGGTAGGAGGTTAAATGTGGAGGAGATATTTTCATAAAAAACAGTTGAGAAATGTTGGATCCACAAGTGATAGGGAATTGCAGAGTGTGCTTGAGTTCCCCGGGGAAAGGAAGCCACCACTATATTCCAGAATAGTTTAGAGGTTTTGGAAGTTACAGACTGGAATTAGCATCCGCCATTCATCCTGGGTATAAGTGAAATCTTTTCTCCTTTATCAGGGTTTTTAAAAGGTGTTTAGAATTGATGTACTTTCTTAGGAGTTTGGGAGTTTGTAGAGTTCTGTATTCCCTGTAAATCACCCTGATGTTGGCTTTCAGTGTCCTACACTCCTTGTCAAACCAACTCCTATTGAAGAAGGATCTAGGACTAAAAGAAGGCTTGTGTCCTAACTGAGATACAATGTGAGCTACCAGGTGAACAAAAGATTTGATAACAGTGTCAGGATCATCCTGGGACAAAATGTTGGATCTATAGGCAATGCAAATGTTTTATTCAAGACATGTTGGGGTTTCTGGGAGGAAAGCTTGTTCCAAGATAATTTTAGGGGGGGTTCTAAAACCATGGAGGGACTGACTGATGGAATGGGTCTGAGAATATCGAAATTAATCTGAATTCTGAAGAATTAACGGGAGGTGATCGCTAATAGTATAGTCTCCTGCAACAACTTTAGTTACAAACGGCTTTAACGGTGTATTAAGCAATACATAGTCGATTACACTACAACCATGAGATGATATGAAAGTGAATTCCGAAGATTCTGTGAAATCCATTTAACCATTTAAACAAATGCAATTAAACTGGACACTAAATTTGGCCATAAAGATACCTGCAGCATTAATGTGTTTGTCTTTGGAACATCTTGGGTAAGAACAAACAATTGCAAGGGATTCATCTTCAACCCCTCCCAATTTGGTATCATCTGCAAATTTTATTAGCATACTCTCTATTCCTTCCTGCAAGTCACTAATAAAGATATTGAACAGCACTGGATCCAGAATAGAACCCTGGGGCACCCCACTGGTCACTTCTCTCCAAGCTGAAGAGAGGCCATTTATGATCACCCTTTGGGTGCGACCAGTCAAACAATTAAAATCCACCTAACAGTAGCACTATCTATCCCACTTTCTACTAACTTCTTTGCAAGAATATCATGGGGAACCTTATCAAAGGCCTTACTAAAGTCCAGATAAGCAATATCAGGACAAGGAAACCTGGGAGTGGAGGAACTTTAATCCCCTTTCTTTGCCATCTCCCCCCCCCCAAAATCCTGACACCCCCCCCAAGGAGGGGAGTCCCTTATGCCCCCTCCCCACACTCCCTACATGAAGCTTCATTCTTTTCTTCTCGCTCTAGGAAGCTGCACTCACGGTCTTTCCCTCCTGGACTGCCCAACTCCCCCCTTGCATCTCCAATGCCCCCTCCTCCTAATCACTTGAAACCTCTCCCCCCAATTGCACAGCGCACCACCTCCTCCTCCTCTGGGGGGGGTCTCTTTCCCCTTCTTCCAAGAACCACAGAGAGCCTTCTTTTGAGGGTGGAGACAAAAAGCCATGCTGAGAGAAGGTTCCCCCTCTTCCCTGAGCGCTGGCAGGACCCTGCCTGCCACAGAACCTGACCCTGGGGGGTTAAATGGTGAAGAGCTGCTGGAGGAACCTTGCAGCTCAAATCAGCAAACAGCTGGGTATGATGACTCAGCTGAAAACATATCTTCACCTCCTAGAAGGGCCATGAGCGGGATTCTCTTCTGCTACCAGAAGAGCTAGGGAAAGAGTCTTTGATGCTAGGTGGAGAATCAGGTCGGCAAGCCCTAAGTACTAGCAGAAGCCTGTTTTGGGATAAAGCTGGCAAGCTCACCTTGAGCTCTCTGTGGGAGCAACGCGTAATTTGAACTTGCAACCACGTTCCTGTCTGTTTCTGAACTTGGCTCTGTTTCCTGAATTCGGACTGGTTTCCTGGACAACGGCTTGATCTGTTCCCTTGGGTTTGGCATCTGGTTTCCGTGAGATATTCTGGCTTTGACTTGGACTGGTAATTGCTGGGAGTTGGATTGTGTTATTTATCTGGCACTTGATTGTTAGCAAAGGACTTGAACTTGCTTGGCTTTCCACTAAAGATCTTGGCAAAGAACTGAACCCTGTTTGTGTGTGTGCTCTGTGTGCGGGGCTTGACAAGCGCCTTCGATTTCCTGCCACTCTAGGAAGCGGGACCCGCTGCCTTGGAGGAATCCGTGGCCAGCATTTTTTCTTTTTTGTGGGGGGTGGCGGATTTCCCTATTGATCTGCTTGCCTTTTTTTAAACAGGCTTTCAAACTAGGCTCTTTGGTTAGGCAGGAGCTGGCCTTTAACCACGGGAGCAAACTCTGCTGAGCGGCAGCACCAGGGACTCGAACCGCTGAGCTGTCCTACTTTGCAGCTGACCATTTCAGGGAGCCCAACCCCAAAAGGCAGGCAGGGATGGATGGAGGGAAAGGGGGGGAATCCACCTTCCTTCTCCTCCCCCTCCTCCTCATGGCCCGGGCAGGATCCGGCACTAAGCCAGAGCCTTAGATTCCCAGTCTGGGAAACTCAAGGGGTTGGAAGGGATGGGGGCAGCCCTTCCTCCTCCTCCTCCTCAAGGGTGCTTTCGCATGACCCCTAATATCCGATGCAAAGAGGTTGCAGAAGCGGAGCTTAAAATTGTTTTCCCAGCAGCAGCGGAGTTTAAAAAAAATAAGTATGACCACGCCCACTTAAGTGGCCCCAGCACATTTTACAAGTACCTGGCCTCGAGGAGGGGAAATTTTTTCCGATGCAGATTTTAAATGCCTGGCTCCTCTACACCTTCTGTTTGTTTGTGAATACCTGGCTCTTCTTCTTCTTCTGTTTGCTTTTGTTGTTTCCCCCTCCCTTTAACAGACAGACGGGCTTCCAGTCCTCGAAAAACAAGCTGCTGCTGACTGAAGGAGGAGGTGAGCCTGCATTTTTTCTCCCTCCCCTCACCAAATAAAGCAGCAATAGAATCAGAGTGCGGGAGGATGGGAACACAGGAAGAACAAAAAACCCCACAAACTCTGGTTGGGGGGGGGATCCGAATTTAAGTTGCCAGCGGATTTTAGGGGTTGTGTGAAAGCAGCCCAAGTGGCTCTGAGGACACTTAAGAGGCTTCAAAGAGAAGACCGAAGAATCATCAGGTAAAATGGGGACTCCTTGAGCACAGGAGAAATTTTCTGTGACTGGCAGCAAACTGAACCAAGACAGCCCTCTCTGTACATGCAACCGATGTTCCACCATATGTAGAACAGAAGATCTGGCCAACAGCCTACATAATGCTCCTGAATTAGCCCACTTTAGGGGGGAATGTAATTATCTTAACATTTCAATTTGTTTTGAGATCACCCATAATTTATCGACACCCATAGTTTTAAATTGTGCACCACTCCAATGTGAATAAAGCTCCTCTTTTTTTGCACTGGAATTTTTGCATACAGAATGGAAACATTACCCTATAACGTGCTCTGCCTACTCCCCCAAAGATTTTCCCCTTTTGTTCTTTGGCAGTTTCCCTGAAACGGATGAAACTAGTTTGGGGAAATGGCGTGCGCCAGTCAATGGACTTTGATTGATCCTTCCTGGTAATGCTGAATAGTAAAAATAAAATAACAGAGGGCAGCTCCAGTTCCATCGGCTGGTCATCATCATTATGGGAAACTCAAGGGGTTGGGGGTGGGGTGGGGGGCAGGCCTTCCTCCTCCTCCTCCTCTCCAGGGCCCAGAAAGGGGAGCCCCCAACCCTTGCACTCCCTCCCCCTGCTCCCGCTTTACTCCTTCTCTTCTTCCTCTCCTTGGATTTCCCCTCTTCTGCCCCATTTGAGTGGGGAGGAAACCCCTTCCCTTCCCTTTGAGCCCTCCTTTCCCCCTTCTTCTAAATCTGCACCTTAGATGGAAGGATGCCTGGGGACTCCCCTCCCCCTACAACCCCAATCATCCTCCCCTCCCCCACATACACCAAATCATCCCAAACATTTTGCAAGGAACTGGAGAAGGTTTTGGGACAAGCCAAACCTGTTCAGGAGGGACGGGTTGCACTTGAACCACGATGAGACCTGGCACTCAACATCAAAAAGGCTGAAGAGCAGCTTTGAAACGGATAACTGGGGGAAAAGCCGACAAGAAATCGTGGTCTGCACAGCTCTCGCGGTCTAAGTGTGAAATGCAATCTAAAAGCAAAACACATTTAAATATTAACCCAGAAGAAACTAAGCTAAGCCACTGCAGAACAGAAACCATAAACACCTTGCTGAGTGGACAAATGCTTGGGTTTCTCCCACCAGGACGAGGCTCCAGCTGGACCACCGAGTGGCTCTGAAGGCACTTAAGAGGCTTCAAAGAGAAGACCAAAGAGGAATCAGGGAAAATGGGGACTCCTTGAGCAGAGGAGAATTTTTCTGCGACTGGCAGGAAACTGAACCAAGGAATCACTCTCTGTGCACGCAACCTATGTTCCACCATATGTAGAACAGAAGGTCTGGCCAACGGCCAACATAATGCTCTTAATTAGCTCACTTTAGGGGGGAAGTCTTATTATCTTAACATTTCAATTTGTTTTGAATTTAACCCATAATTTATCAACACCCATAATTTTAAATTGTGCACCACTCCATGTGAATAAAGCTCCTCTTTTTTTGCACTGGAATTTTTGCATACAGAATGGAAACATTACCCTATAACGTCCTCTGCCTACTCCCTCAAAGATCCCCCCCCCTTTTTGGGTGGTTTCACTGAAACAGACGAAACTATTTTAGGGAAATGGACTTTGATTGATCGTTCCTGGTACTGCTGAATAGTAAAAATAAAATAACAGAGGGCATTTCAGGGAGAAACATCCTAGTACACAGGTACATCCCCTATGGATGCCCATCCATCTGTCGGTCTTTGTCTGCTCCGTTGGTCCCTTCCCTAAAGCAACTGGCTTTCTCTCAGGAGGTCCAGACCTCCGTGTCCAGCCCCTCCACATCCAGCCATGGAGCAGCTCCAGTGCCATTGGCTGGTCATCATCCTTCTTCCTTTCTCTTCCTCCTACCCTGTCCTGGACCCGATTCTGAACCCCCCCCAAATTATGGCTCTGGACTCCTTTCCCTTTTTTATCCTTCCTGGTCATCCTTCTAAGCTCATTCCAGAGTCTCTCTCCTCTCTCTTTCTCTCTCTGTCTTCCTTCCCTCCTTCTGCCCACCCACAAGGTCCCCCATTGAACCTTCCAAGGGGAGATAGAGGGTCCCCCCAAAGAGAGATGGAGAAGAGAAAGAGACCCCAAAGGCTGGGCAGGGGTCCCTCCCTTGAGCATCTCCGGTGGGGGAGGGGGAGAGAGATCCTGATGGCCTTGCCCCCAACCTCCCCTCTCCCCCCACCCACGACCCCCAACCCACCCCCTCCTCTGCCTCCTACCTCGACCCCCTCCCCATATATCTGGGTCCCAATCTGGGAGAGATCAAGAAGAGGAGGAGGGGAGAGGGGGGCAGAGGAAGGAGGAACCCCCAAACACAAACACCCCACAGCCCCCAATTCCCCCAAGAGGAGGAGGGGGAGGAGGAAGGCTTCCCTCCTTCCTAACCCCTTTGTGGGGTGTCCTCGGGGGTGACCCCCACCCTTTTCTTCCTCCCCACCTTCCTCCAAAGACAAGCCAAAGGAAAGCACCCCCCAAAAAACCCACAATCCCCTCACCCGCCGCTGCCGACTCTGCCTCTGCTTTCCCAGGAGGGGGATTTTGGTGGTGGTGGGGGAACAGAGACCGGAAGTGACCCTCCTGCAGGAAGGGGAGGGGACTCTCTAGGAAAGAGGCCTCCTCTCTCTTCCCACTTGGGTCCCCCTCTTTCCCCCCTCCTCTCTCCCACCTCCCCAGGAGGATGCTCTAGGAATGACACTGCCTCTCTATCACCACTTGGGCCCCCTTTTCTCATCAGCCCCTCTGCCTCTCCAGGAGGACGCGCTAGGAATGACACTGCCTCTCTATCACCACTTGGGCCCCCTTTTTCTCCTCAGCCCCTCTTCCTCTCCAGGAGGACGCTCTAGGAATGACACCACCTCTCTATCACCACTTGCCCGTCCTCTCTCCCGCCTCCCTAGGAGGACCCTCTAGGAATGAGGCCTCCTCTAGCTTGCTTTCTTCCCATCTACCTATCAATCATCGTTTCTTTCCTTCTTATAAGAACATAAGAAGAGCCCTGCTGGATCAGGCCAAAGGCGAATCTAGTCCAGCTTCCTGTATCTCACAGTGGCCCCACCAGATCCCTCTTGGAGCACATGAAACTAGATCTCTGTCTCCTGATAGCACTCCCCTGCATCTGGCCCTTGAAGTACCCCAGTTTTAAGCCTGGAGATGACACATCTCCCTCATGGTTTGTAACCTGTCATGGGCTTTCCCTCCAGGAATCTGTCCAATCCCCTTTTGAAGGCATCCAGGCCAGATGCCATCACCACCTCCTGTGGCAGGGAGTTCCACAGACTAACAATATGCTGGGTAAAAAAATATTTTCTTTGGCTACATTTGCCATTTGGCAGCCCATTCCCCCAGTTTGGAAAGCTCCTTCTGGAGCACTTCACAATATTCTCTAGTTTTTACCAGCCGGAAAACTTTCATGTCATCCTCAAACTTGGCCACCTCACTGCTTATCCCTGTCTCCAGGTCATTTATGAACAGAATGAAAAGCACCAGTCCCAGGACAGAACCATGGGGCACACGGATTATTTATTATTTATTTATTTATTATTGAATTTATATCCCGCCCATCTTCCCAACGGGAACTCTGGGCAGCGAACATGGCAGAACAAGTCAGGAAATACACATAATTAGGTACAATACAACACAATAAAGAAACATAATCAGCAGATAAACATAGATTATCACCTCTCCACTGTGAAAACTGCCCATTGACACCTACTCTTTGTTTGCTACCAGGATGGTTGAGGGTCTGGAGGAAATGTCTTATGAGGAAGCTTAGGGAACTGGGAATGTTTAGCCTCTCTAAAAGAAGACTGAGAGGGGATATGATAGCTATGTTTAAATATTTGAAAGGATGTCATATTGAAGAGGGAACAAGTTTGTTTTCCATGGCTTCATACACTAGTTCTCGGGGCAATGGTTTCAAACTACAGGAAAAGAGATTCCATCTGAACATAAGGAAGAACTTCATGACAGTTAGAGCTATTCGGCAGTGGAACATGCTGCCGCGGAGGGTGGTTGAGTCTCCTTGTTTGGAGGTTTTTAAGCAGAGGCTGGATGGCCATCTATCAGAAGTATTGTGATGGGGGTTCCTGCATGGCAGGGGGTTGGACTAGATGGCCCTTGAGGTCTCTTCCAACTCTATGATTCTATGATTCAATCCATAAGAGGACCTGCCCTCTTATCCCCTGACAGTGCAATTTTTTCATCAGCCTTTGATGAGGGAGTGTGTCAAATGCCTTCTGAAAATCCAGAATAGAAATCACCATAGGAAAACATGCACTTGTGGCACAGACGAGGAGGAGGAGGAGGAGGAAGAGAAAGGTGGCTTACCCTGTTTTCCACACTGCCAGCCTTCTCCTCCGTCATCCCACAAAGAGTAACGAAGTGCAATGAGATTGGCAATTGGCAAATCGCCATAGAAAAAGACGTCCAGGATAAAAAGTCTTTTTATTGCAATAATGGAATCAATCTACTGAATGGTCCTTCTCTGATAAGCAGAGAAGGACCCTTTCTGAGATACAAGAGTAATTCATCCATTTCAGTTTGAGTAAGGCAATATACGTCACATTATTTCGTCAGGGTTACATATTTCAAGACAGGCAGTCTTAGACATGCGCACAACTCTACCCACGTATAGCATGTGTGTTCACTGAGGACGTACATAGTTCCTCATAGCTCAAATTAGAACAGTTAATTCACTTTTGTTACCCACAGTACATACTATCTATAAATATAAAACGATCCTATAGCAAGCGATTTCCATTTTTTAAATAGCAAAAGCAAGAAAAGGACATTTCAACAGTGAGGTTGCCTCTGTGTGAGATCTTAAGTTAACAGAGGAGACTCAACATTAGTATTCCTTTTTTCATATCATTTAGTAGAAACCCAGGAAGCAGTTTTCAGTTTCCTGCCACTCTAGGAAGAGGAACCCACTGCCCTACCCCCTTGGAGAACCAAATACTCTCCTTTTCTCTACCTTCCTCCTCCTCCTCCTCCTCTCTTGGCACAGGCAGGATCCAGCCCTGAATCAGAGCCACAGATGCCCCTTCTGGGAAACTCAAGGGTTTGGGGTTATTTTAATGTAACGTTTCATGGACACGTCCACTTCTTCAGACATATGGCAGCAGAAGGAGGTGTGCAGGATGGAGCTTACCTCCCTCCCCTCCATGCAATGCAATATGAGAAGGGAGCTTCATTTCCTGCCAGTCTAGGAAGTTGCACTTGCTGCCTTTCCCCCCACCCCCATATGGGACCATCTCCACTTCCCGCCCGTCCCTCATTGGGAGGGGAGGGGGATGATTTGCCACTGTAGAAGAAGGCCTGGTTCTTCTTTCCACACTCCAGACATTCAAATGGCTTCTCGCCTGTGTGTGTCCTGTGATGGCTAGCAAGGTTTCCAGAGTGACTGAACCTCTTTCCACACTCAAAACATTCAAATGGCTTCTCACCTGTGTGTCCCCTGTGATGGCTATCAAGGTTTCCAGAGTGACTGAACCTCTTTCCACACTCAAGATGTTCAAATGGCTTCTCACCTGTGTGGGTCCTGTGATGCTTAGCAAGGCTTACAGAATGTCTGAATCTCTTTCCACACTCCAGACATTCAAATGGCTTCTCGCCTGTGTGGCTCCTTTGATGCCTAGCAAGGCTTCCAGACTCATAGAACCTCTTTCTACACTCCAGACATTCAAATGCCTTCTCACCTGTGTGGGTCCTGTGATGACTAGCAAGGTATTTAGCTTGGCTGAACCTCTTTCCACACTCCAGACATTCAAATGGCTTCTCGCCTGTGTGGCTCCTTTGATGCATAGCAAGGCTTCCAGACTCATAGAACCTCTTCCCACACTCCAGACATTCAAATGCCTTCTCACCTGTGTGGCTCCTGTGATGACTAGCAAGGTATTTAGCTTGGCTGAACCTCTTTCCACACTCCAGACATTCAAATGGCTTCTCACCTGTGTGGGTTCTGTGATGGCTAGCAAGGTGTCCAGCTCGACTGAACCCCTTTCCACACTCCAGACATTCAAACGGCTTCTTGCCTGTGTGGGTCCTGTGATGACTAGCAAGGTATTTACATTGACTGAACCTCTTTCCACACTCGAAACATTCAAATGGTTTCCCCCCTGTGTGTGTCCTGTGATGGCAAGCAAGGTCTCCTGATTGAATGAACCTCTTTCCACACTCGAGACATTCAAATGCCTTCTCGCCTGTGTGGGTCCTGTGATGCTTAGCAAGGCTTCCAGACTCACTGAACCTCTTTCCACACTCCAGACATTCAAATGGCTTCTCGCCTGTGTGTGTCCTGTGATGGCTAGCAAGGTTTCCAGAGTGACTGAACCTCTTTCCACACTCAAGATGTTCAAATGGCTTTTCACCTGTGTGGGTCCTGTGATGCTTAGAAAGGCTTACAGAATGTCTGAATCTCTTTCCACACTCCAGACATTCACACTCCAGACATTCACCGGGAGGACGCTCTAGGAAAGAGGCTGCCTCTTGCTCGCTTTCCTTCCATCTACCTATCAATCATTGTTCCTTTACTTCCTATCTATCTATCTATCTATCTATCTATCTATCTATCTATCTATCTATCTATCTATCTATCTATCTATCTATCTATCTATCTGTCTCCCTCTGAGATGCCACCCATCTTGCTAGACTACTCTGGACAGTTTACATCCAAATAAATCATCTGTATTTGTTATAAGTCTCCTGTATTTCCTGATGGGGGGGAGAGCTCTCTAGGAATTCTAATGACTCTTCCGACCTCACTTGCCTCTTCTGCCCTTTCTGGGGGACTCTCTAGGAATTGGAGTTTCTTCTCTTCCTCGCCCCCGCACCACTCCCCCTCCTAACACACACACACCTTGATTCCTGCCTCTTCACTCCAACATCTAGAAGATCATTTAGGAAGAGGATGAAAAGCAGGGGTCCCAGGACTGAACCTTGGGGGACCCCACTCTTGACCTCCCACCACTTGGGCCTTTGTGGCCGAACCCTCTGGCTTGGTTGTGGAACAGAGGAGGAGGAGGAGGAGGAGGAGGAGGAGGAGGAGGAGGAGGAGGAGGAGGAGGAGGAGAAAGGGGGCTTACCCTGCTTTCCACACTGCCAGCCTTCTCCTCTGTTATCCCACAAAGAGTAACGAACTGCAATGAGACTGGCAATTGGCAAATCACCATAGAAAAAGATGCACAGTTTCTTCAGAATAAAAAGGCTTTTTATTGCAACAATGGAATCAAATGCACTGAATGGTGATTCTCTAATAAGCAAAGGAGGACCCTTTCTGAGATCGAACAAGAGTAATTCATCCATTTCAGTTTGAGTCAGGCAATATGTTACCTTATGGATTTACCTTGTATATTTTCTCTGGCAAGAGGTCAGGAAGAGATGCAACCAACTGAACCAATGTCCAATTTTATTGATATATATTCAATAGGAATCATCTGCTAGGGTCTTCTCTTAATGGCAGAGAAAGACCCCAAACATACAGTGTAAAATAATTTTATACCGCAACAAACAAAGAGTCCTAAATTATACAACCTCATTGGATAATATTTACATACAGTTTGGATCCTAAATCTAATTGGCTGAAAACGTGAGGAAAGCAAAGTCATTGGCTCTCCTATAAAGATGGAGCATCCTTTTCTTCCTTTAATGATTTCCCCTTCCAGAAGGTGCCATATTATCTGGGATAAATTCCTTATTCCCTTGGTATAACATAACAAGAGCTGTGCCTTCCTCCCAGAGAATACAGCTCCCTGCTGGGCTTCCTAGAGGTGTAGTGGAAGGTGTGAAACATGGGTACTTCAAAGCTGGAAATCATACCAGAAAGTACTAAAGAAAGAATGATCAGGCCTTTGTTCTACCATCTGGACAGAAAGAGGTTGCTTTTGGTTCATATACAGGTATCAATATACATCACATTATTTTCACAGTGTCACATATTTCTAGACAGGCAGTCTTAGACGTGCGCACAACTCGACCCACGTAGAGCATATACATAGTTCCTCATTTTAGCTCAAATTAGAACAGTTACTTCACTTTTGTTACCCACGGTACATACTATCTATACATATAAAATGATCTTAAAGCAAGCAATTTCCATTTTTTTTAAATAGCAAAAGCAAGAGAAGGACATTTCAACAGTCCTGGGACTGGTGCTTTTTAATCTCTTCATAAATGACCTGGAGACAGGGATAAGCAGTGAGGTTGCCAAGTTTGCGGAAGACATGAAACTTTTCCGGGTCGTAAAAAACAAAGAAGATTGAGAAGAGCTCCAAACGGGGGAAATGGGCTGCCAAATGGCAAATGCATTTCAATCTGGCAAAATGTAAAGTAATGCATATTGGGGCAAAAAATCAAAACTTTATCAATCAACTTATGGGCCTCTGAGCTATCCGTGACGGATCAGGAAAGAGATCTTGGTGTGTTGGTGGACAGCTCAATGAAGGTGTCTATCCAATGTGTGACAGCAGTGAAGAAGGCCAGTTCCATGCTAGGGATTATCCAACAGGGGATTGAAAATAAAACAGCCAACATTATAATGCCATTATAGAAAACAATAGTAAAGCTGCACCTGGAGTATTGTGTACAATTCTGGTCACTGCATCTCCCCTGTGTGAGTCCTGTGATGCTTAGCAAGGTGTCCAGCTCGACTGAACCTCTTTCCACACTCCAGACATTCAAATGGCTTCTCACCTGTGTGGGTCCTGTGATGACTAGCAAGGTTTCCAGGTTGACTGAACCTCTTTCCACACTCCAGACATTCAAATGCCTTCTCACCTGTGTGGGTCTTGTAATGGCTAGCAAGGCTTACAGAATGTCTGAACCTCTTTCCACACTCCAGACATTCAAATGCCTTCTCACCTGTGTGGGTCCTGTGATGACTAGCAAGGTTTGCAGGTTGACTGAACCTCTTTCCACACTCCAGGCATTCAAATGGCTTCTCACCTGTGTGGGTCCTGTGATGCTTAGCAAGGTCTCCAGCTTGACTGAACCTCTTTCCACACTCCAGACATTCAAATGGCTTTTCACCTGTGTGGTCTTGATGGCTAGCAAGGTTTCCAGCTCACTGAACCTCTTTCCACACTCCAGACATTCAAATGGCTGTGTGGGTCCTGTGATGACTAGCAAGGCTTCCAGACTCACTGAACCTCTTTCCACACTCCAGACATTCAAATGGCTTCTCACCTGTGTGGGTCCTGTGATGCTTAGCAAGGTGTCCAGCTTGACTGAACCTCTTTCCACACTCCAGACATTCAAATGGCTTCTCACCTGTGTGGGTCCTGTGATGACTAGCAAGGTTTCCAGCTTGACTGAACCTCTTTCCACACTCCAGACATTCAAATGGCTTCTCACCTGTGTGGGTCCTGTGATGCTAGCAAGGCTTCCAGACTCACTGAACCTCTTCCCACACTCCAGACATTCAAATGGCTTCTCACCTGTGTGGGTCCTGTGATGCTTAGCAAGGTGTCCAGCTTGACTGAACCTCTTTCCACACTCCAGACATTCAAATGGCTTCTCACCTGTGGGGGTCCTGTGATGACTACATTCAAGGCTTCCAGATTTTCCAGAATCTCTTTCCAAAGACATTCAAATGGCTTTTCACCCGTGTGGGTCCTCTGATGACTTTCCAGCTTGACTGAACCTCTTTCCACACTCCAGTTTCCAGCTTGACTGAACCTCTTTCCACACTCCAGACATTCAAATGGCTTCTCACCTGTGTGGGTCCTGTGATGCTTAGCAAGGTGTCCAGCTTGACTGAACCTCTTTCCACACTCCAGACATTCAAATGGCTTCTCACCTGTGTGGGTCCTGTGATGACTTAGCAAGGTGTCCAGCTTGACTGAACCTCTTTCCACACTCCAGACATTCAAATGGCTTCTCACCTGTGTGGGTCCTGTGATGCCTGCAAGGTGGTTCCAGCTCTGAACTTCTTCCCACTCCAGACATTCAAATGGCTTTTCACCTGTGTGGGTCCTGTGATGCTAGCAAGGTGTCCAGCTTGACTGAACCTCTTTCCACACTCCAGACATTCAAATGGCTTCTCACCTGTGTGGGTCCTGTGATGGCTAGCAAGGTCTCCAGCTTGACTGAATCTCTTTCCACACTCCAGACATTCAAATGGCTTTTCGCCTGTGTGGGTCTTGTGATGGTTAGCAAGGTTTCCAGGTTGACTGAATCTCTTTCCACACTCCAGACATTCAAATGGCTTCTCACCTGTGTGGGTCCTGTGATGCCTAGCAAGGTGTCCAGCTTGACTGAACTTCTTTCCACACTCCAGACATTCAAATGGCTTCTCACCTGTGTGGGTCCTGTGATGTCTAGCAAGGCTTCCAGACTCACTGAACCTCTTTCCACACTCCAGACATTCAAATGGCTTTTCACCTGTGTGGGTCCTGTGATGACTAGCAAGGTTTCCAGCTTGACTGAACCTCTTTCCACACTCCAGACATTCAAATGGCTTCTCACCTGTGTGGGTCCTGTGATGTGTAGCAAGGCTACTAGCATGGCTGAACCTCTTTCCACACTCCAGACATTCAAATGGCTTCTCGCCTGTGTGTGTTTTCATGTGTATAGTTTGGTCTCTAGAATTACTTAACCTCTTTCCTAAAGGAGAACCCATTGACTAGGCATGTTAATAGCTTTTCCCCTTGGTGAATTTTCCTATGGCGTCAAATTGTTGATTTGCTCATAAAAGATTTTCCACACTTGGTGTGCTCATTCTTTTCCTCTCCTTTGGATGTTTTTGGAACTGCTTGGCTTTCCTCCTGACAAGTAATAGATTTGTCCATCTTTACACATATCTGTTCTCCTCTAAGCTTCTTCCTTCTGGTTTGATTCTCAAAACCCTCTGTTGCATCTGAATATTCAACTTATTCCTCTGATGCTTGGTGTCCTCCTTTTTTATTCTTCTCTACAGCATCTTACCTGCAAAATATAAGTGACCACAAAAACAAAAAAAAAACAGAGTTCATGGCTGGGCAGGGTGAGGTGCTTTAACTCCTGTAAGTGACCCAGTGGAGTCTCAGTATATGAATCCATAGAATAATTCAAGAAAGTGAATACGGTCTCCAGGGCCACTTTTTTCCACCTCTGTAGGATCACCCAGATCCGTCCATACCTTGATGAGTCCTCCCTGAGAACAGTTGTGCAGGCCCTCATGATCTCAAGGATTGATTTCTGCAATGCACTTTAAATGGGGTTGCCATTGACCCTTGTCCGGAGACTCCAATGGGTGCAGAATACGGCAGCCAGACAGGTGGTGGGTGCTCGCAGATATGACCACATCACCCCAGTTCTGGCACACCTGGATTGGCTGCCCGTGGCTCTCCGGATTTATTTATTTATTTATTTATTAATCTTGTATCCCGCCCATCTTCCCACTGGGAACTCTGGGCGGCTTACAACAATAAAAACAGGTAATAAAAACACAAACAGAAAAGCAAGACCAGGTATAGTTAATGCAGGGGGGCAAGATGGCGGCAAGAAACATGCATAATAAAGCAAGGGAAAAGGAAAAAAAAGATAAGGTTCAAGGTCTTGTTTTTGATTTTCAAATCCCTCCACGGCTTGGGTCCTCAATACCTGTCGGAGCGTATCTCCCAGAGGTCAACTGAGGCCAGGCCCACTAGAATGTCACAGGCGCACTCACTCAGGGTGGCCACTCCTAGGGAGGCGTGGACGTCGGTCACGCACAACCGTGCCTTCTCTGTTGTGGGCTCCGCGTTGTGGAATCTTCTGAGTGAGCTGTGCCTTGCACAGTCCCTGCCCACATTCAAAAAGGCTTTGAAAACCTTGACTTTCAGGGAGGCATATGGTGACCTTTAATTATTTTTTTATCCCTCCCGCCCCTGTATGCATCTTGCTGAGTGTTTTTCTCCTGTTTTTTTGTTTATAATGTTGTTTTTAATCTGCTGTTAACCGCCCAGAGTTCCGCTTCGGAAGATGGGCGGTATACAAATGAAACAAACAAACAACAACAAAGTGAGAAGCCTTCTTCATGACACATGCCAGGGGCCCTTCTTACAAGAGGGGCATCCCAGAAGGGCAAAAAATTAATACTCTATGCCCAGGAGGCAAAGGGATCCTTACCAGATTTTGTTCCCAGAATCTCCTAATGCAGATTTTTTTCCCAAGATCTCCTCATGCAGAGATCTCCAGCCGGGACCCAGAATATCTCATGCTCTGTGGGGGCAATATGGGGTCACCTCCTCAGAGGACACCGGCAGCTGAAAATGGAAACAGAATTTAAAATGAAAGGCACCGTTCACGTCTCAGGACTTCTCTAACTGTAGGAACATTGTCACCTGCTACAGTATCTTCCCGCCTTCATCATGCTTAAGGGCTTCCTTCTCCACCAACTGGAGAGCTGAAAATGGGGACAGGAAGATGAGTTTCTAGGAACTGAGAAGGAACCAGCCTTTTGTAAAGTGAATGGCCCTGAATTGTGCAACCTGGACCAAACCTTCCAGAAAATGGAATCCTTTTCCTGCAGAGAGAAACCATTGACCCAAGAGTCTCTGAAGCCATGGAAAACAAACCTGTTCCCTTCTTCAATATGACATCCTTGGAAAAATTTAAACATAGCTATCATATCCCCCCTTCCTTCTTTTTGAAAACTAAACATTCCCAGTTGTTGGAAAGGAACAAAAAGAGATTTCCCCCAGACCCTCAACCATCCTGAAATGGCCTCCTCCTCTCCTGCAATCATTTTTTCAACATCCTTTTTAAATTGAGGCCACAAACTGGACACAGTATTCCAGGTGGGGTCTGACCAAACCACTATCACTTTTGATCTAGACACAATGGTTCTGTTGATGCAACCAAGAATTGCATTGGCTTTTCTGGCTTTACCCTGTTTTTTGCATTAAAAGAAGACCCAGGGTGTTTCAACTCTGCCTCTCTGGTTTGGGCCTCATCCTATTTAGGAGGAATAAAAAGACTAGATATAGCAACTGCTTTCCCACTGTGTGTGATGGATTGTAATTCCCAAATGCCCCACTCTAAAGGTCCCCTTCCAGCCTTTTCATCCTTCCTTCTTGGACTTAGCAACCCCTTCTTTTTTTTTGGGGTGGGGCATCCCGTCAACTGCCCCAGGGTGCTTCTGAGAGAAGGGCTGGAGAGAGAGAGAGAGAGTTTCTAGCCAGAGAGAGAGAGAGAGCCTTTTGTAGAGAGAGAGGCGAAGGGTGCATCTGGTCCAAACTGCACATGGGCAGAGAAGCAGGGGACACAGCTGCAGTGGGATATAGGCTCACATTTTTGCTCAGGATAAGGAAACCTGGGAGTGGAGGAACTTTAATCCCTTTCCTTCTTTGCCATGTCTCCCCTCCCCACACACACTGAGAGGGGGGAGGAAATGGCCTCACCTCTCCTGAAATCCTGACCCTCCCACCAAAGTATTTTTACCCTGCTTTGAGCTTCTGTGTGACCCCCCTCCCTCAACTATGAAACTTCATTCTTTCCTCCTCCCTCTAGGAAGCTGCACTCTAGACAATGGCTTTCCTCCTGGACCCCCAAACTGATGGATTGTTAATCCCCAACCCCCCTCTCCTTCCTCACTTGCAACCTCTCCCCCCAATTGCACAATGCTCCTCCTCCTCCTGGGGGGGGGTCTCTTTCCTCTCCTTCCAGCAACCACAGAGAGCCTTCTTTTGGGGGAGAGAAAGAGAGAGAGAAGAGAGAGAGAGACAGAGAGAGAAGGTCCCCCCTGGGCGCCTTCAGTTTCCTGCCACTCTAGGAAGGGGGACTCACTGCCTTGGAGGAATCCGTGACCAGCATTTTTTTCTTTTTTTGGGTGGCGGATTTCCCTACTGATCTCCTTGCCTTTTTTAAAAACTAGGCTTTTCTGGGAGTTGTGGTTAAACAGGAGCTGGGCTTTTCCAAAATCTGGCCTGGGGACCAAACTGTGACTGAATGGCAGCACCAGGGACTCAAACAGCAAATCTGAGCTGCCCAAAAAGTTTGACACCCATGAACATTTCAGTGAGGCAGGCCAGAATATACCTGCAAAATATAAGCAGGCAAAAACATGGGTGGAGGGCTGGGCAGGGTGAGGGAGGGGAAATCCGATGGGTGGAGGGAAAGAGGGGGGAAATCAGCCCTCCTCCTCCTCCTCCTCCTCCTCCTCCTCATGGCCCAGGCAGGATCCAGGCCTGAATCAGAGCCTTAGAAGCCCCTTCTGGGAAACTCAAGGGGTTGGGGGGATGGGGGGGAGGCCTTCCTCCTCCTCCATGTCCTCCTCCTCCCCAGGACCCAGAAAGGGGAGCCCCCAACCCTTGCACCCCCTCCTCCTGCTCCCGCCTTCCTCCTCCTCTTCTTCCTCTCCTTGGATTTCCCCTCTTCTGCCCCATTTGAGTGGGGAGGAAACCCCTTCCCTTCCCTGGAGCCCTCCTTCCCCCTTCTTCTAAATCCGCACCTTAGATGGAAGGATGCCTGGGGACTCCCCCCCCCCTAAACCCCCAATCATCCTCCCCCCCCTCCCCCCCCACACCCCCAATCACCCCAAACATTTTGCAAGGAACTGGAGAAGGTTTTGGGACAAGCCAAACCTGTTCAGGAGGGACGGGTTGCCCTTGAACCATGATGAGACCAGATGGCTGGCGCTCAACATCAAAAAGGCTGAAGAGCAGCTTTTAAACTGATAACTGGGGGAAAGCCGACAGGAGCTGAGTGGCATCCGGACTGCTGTGCCCACAAGGAACTGGTTCCCTCCCTACCCCCAGAGAAGCTGAAAAACACAGGCAACGGCCACCTCCGAAGGAACGGCTGGAACTAAGAAAAGGTGGTCTGCACACCTCTCGCGGTCTAAGTGTGAAATGCAACCTAAAAGCAGAACACATTTAAATATTAACCCAGAAGATGCTATGCTAAGCCACTGGAGAACAGAAACCATAGACCCCTTGCTGAGTGGACAAATGCTTGGGTTTCTCCCACCAGGACGAGGCTCCAGCTGGACCACCAAGGGTGCTTTCACATGACCCCTAATATCCAATGCAAAGAGCTTGCAGATGTGGAGCTTAAAATTGTTTTCCCAGCAGCAGTGGAGTTTTTTTAAAAAAGTACAACCATGCCCACTGATGTGCGCCCCAGCGCATTTTACAAGTACCTGGCCTCGAGGAGGTAAAAATTTTCCGATGCAGATTTTAAATGCCTGGCTCTTCACTTTCTGTTTGTTTGTGAATGCCTGGCTCTCCTTCCACCTTCTGTTTGCTTTTGTTGTTTCCCACTCCCTTTAACAGACAGACTGGCTTCCAGTCCTCCTACAAGTAGCTGCTGCTGACTGAAGGAGGAGGTGAGCTGGCACTTTGTTTCTCCCTCCCCTCACCACAGAGAGGAGCAATAGAGGGTGGGAACACAGGAAGCAGAACAAAACCCCATGAACTCTGGTTGGGGAGGGGATCCGAATTTAAGTTGCCAGCAGATTTTAGGGGTCGTGTGAAAGCAGCCCAAGTGGCTCTGAAGACACTTAAGAGGCTTCAAAGAGAAGACCAAAGAATCATCAGGTAAAATGGGGACTTCTTGAGTACAGGAGAATTTTTCTGCGACTGGCAGGAAACTGAACCAATACAGCACTCTTTGTGCACATGCAACCTATGTTCCCCCATATGTAGAACAGAAGATCTGGCCAACAGCCTACATAATGCTCCTGAATTAGCCCACTTTGGTGGTGGTGGGGAGTCTAATTATCTTAACATTTCAATTTGTTTTGAGTTTACCCATAATTTATTGACACCTATAATTTTAGATTGTGCACCACTCCAATGGGAATAAAGCTCATTTTTTTGCACTGCATTTTTTTGCATACAGAATGGAAACATTACCCTATAACGTCCTCTGCCTACTCCCCCAAAGATTTTCCCCTTTTTTTCTTTGGTGGTTTTGGGAAATGGTGTGCGCCAGTCAATGGATTTTGACTGATCCTTCCTGGTACTGCTGAATAGTAAAAATAAAATAACAGAGGACATTTCAGGGAGAAATATCCAGTACACATCCATCTCTCGGTCCTTGTCTGCTCCGTTGGTCCCTTCCCTAAAGCAACTGGCTTTCTCACTGGAGGTCCCAACCTCCGTCTCCAGCCGCTCCACCTCTAGTTCCATCAGCTGGTCATCATCCTTCCTCCTCCTCCTTCCCTCTGTCCTGGACCCGATTCTGAACCCCCCCCCAATTCTGGCTCTGGACTCCTTTCCCTTTTTTATCCTTCCTGGTCATCCTTCTCTAAGCTCATCCCAGAGTCTCTCTCCTCTCTCTCTCTCCTCCTCCCCCCCCCCAAATAAAAATAAAAAATGGAGGGGGCTTCCTTCCCTCATTTCTCCCTTCGCCCACGAGGTCCCCCCCTTTGAAGCTTCTAAGGGGAGAGATAGGGCGCCCCCAACCCCCCAAAGACAGACGGAGGAAGAAAAGAAAGAGCCCCCAAAGGCTGGGCAGGGGTCCCTCCCTTGGGCATCTCTGGTGGGGGAGGGGGAGAGAGAGATCCTGATGGCCTCCCCCCAACCGCCCCTCCCCCCACCCAGGACCCCCACCAGACCCCCCTCCTCCTGCTCCTCCCTCGCCCCCCTCCCAATATATCTGGGTCCAATCTGGGAGAGATCCAGAAGAGGAGGAGGGGAGGGGGCAGAGGAAGGAGGGGACCCCCAAACACACACACAAACACCCCCCTCCCATGAGGAGGAGGAGGAGGAGGAAGGCTTCCCTCCTTCCTAACACCTTTGGGGGAGTGTCCTCCGGAGGGGGTGGCCCCACCCTTTCCTCCCCCTGCCTTCCTCCAAAGACAAGCCAAAGGAAAGCCCCACAAAAACAATTCCCTCACCCGCCTCTGCCTCTGCTTCCCCAGGAGGCTCTTTGATTTTTGGTAGGGGGGGAGAGAGAGACCGGAAGTGACCCTCCTGCAGGAAGGGAAGGTGGACTCTCTAGGAACGAGGCCTCTGCTCCATCCCACTTGGGGCCCCCCCTTTCCCCCTCAGCCCCCTCCTTGCTCCAGCCTTCCCAGGAAGACGCTCTAGGAATAACACTGCCTCTCCATCATCACTTGCCTCTCCTCTCTCCCTCCTCCCCAGGAAGACTCTCTAGGAACAACACCATCTCTATATCCCCACTTGGGCCCTCCCTCTTTCCCCCCTCAGCCCCTCCTCCTATCCGCCTCCCCAGGCGGACGCTCTAGGAACAAGGCCGCCTCTTCCTCACTTTCCTCCTATCTACCTATCAATCACCGTTTCTTTCCTTATCTATCGATCTATCTATGGATCTATCTATCTATCTCTGAGATGACAGCCGTCTTGCTAGATTACTCTGGGCAGTTTACCAGCCAGATAAATCTTCTGTATTTGTTCTAAGTCTCCTGTATTTCCTGATTTTGGGGGAATCCCCATCTTGACCTCCCACAATTGGGGCCTTTGTGGCCGAACCATCTTGCTTGGCTATTGAACAGAGGAGGAGGAGGAGGAGGAGGAGGAAGAGAAAGGGGGCTTACCCTGCTTTCCACACTGCCAGCCTTCTCCTCTGTGATCCCACAAATAGTAACGAACTGCAATGAGACTCGCAATTGGCAAATTGCCATAGAAAAAGACACACAGGTTCTCCAGAATAAAAAGGCTTTTTATTGCAACAATGGAATCAAATGCACTGAATGAATGGTGATTCTCTTATAAGCAGAGAAGGACCCTTTCTGAGATCCAACAAGAGTAATTCGTCCATTTCAGTTTGAGTCAGGCAATATGTTACCTTATGGATTTACCTTGTATATTTTCCTACACATCTGGCATGAGGTTCACTGAGGAGATGCAACCAATTTTACTCAAATGAACAGTTATTTGATTTTGTTACCCACGGCAGATAAATACCCCAAACATAAAGTGTAAAATAATTTTTATACAAAAGCAAGAGAACAAACAAAGAGTCCTAAATTATACAACCTCATTGGATAATATAAACAGTTACATACAGTTTGGATCCAAAACTTTTTGGTTGTAAAAAAATGAGAGGACAGCAAAGTCATTGGCTCTCCGATAAAGATGGAGCATCCTTTTCTTCCTTTAATGATTTCCTCTTCCAGAATGGCGCCATAGTGTCTGGGACAAATTCCTTATTCCTTTGATATAACGTAAGAACATAAGAAGAGCTGAGCTTTCCTCCCAGAGAATACAGCTCCCTGCTGGGATTCCTAGAGGTGCAGTGGAAAGTGTGAATCCGGGTACTTCAAAGGCCAAGGTGGAAATGATACCAGAAAGCACTAAAGAAAGAGTGATCAGGGTTCTACCATCTGGTCAGAAAGACGTTGCTTTTGGTTCACTTACAGGTATCAATATACATCACATTATTTCCACTGTGTCACATATTTCAAGACAGGCAGTCTTAGACGTGCGCACAACTCGACCCACGTAGAGCATATACATAGTTCCTCATTTTAGCTCAAATTAGAACAGTTACTTCACTTTTGTTACCCACAGTACATACTATAAATATAAAATGATCTTAAAGCAAGCAATTTCCATCTTTTAAATAGCAAAAGCAAGAGAAGGACATTTCAACAGTCCTGGGACTGGTGCTTTTTAAACTGTTCATAAATGACCTGGAGACAGGGATAAGCAGTGAGGCTGCCAAGTTTGCAGATGACATGAAACTTTTCTGGGTCATAAGAAACAGAGAAGATTGTGAAGAACTCCAGAAGGATCTCCCCAAACTGGGGAAATGTGCTGCTAAATGGCAAGTGCTTTTCATTGTAGAAAAATGTAAAGTAATGCATATGGGGGCAAAAAATCAAAACTTTATCTATCAACTCATGGGCTCTGAGCTATCCGTGACGGATCAGGAAAGAGATATTGGTGTGCTGGTGCACAGCTCAATGAAGGTGTCTACCCAATGTGTGATAGCGGTGAAGAAGGCCAATTCCATGCTAGAGATAATCAAAAAGGGGATTGAAAATAAAACAGCCAACATTATAATGCCATTACACAAAAGGATAGTAAAGCTGCACCTGGAGTATTGTGTACAATTCTGGTCACCACATCTCAAAAAAGACATAGTAGAACTCGAAAAGGTACAGAAGAGAGTGACTAAAATGATTACTGGGCTGTGGGACCTTCCTTATGAGGAAAAGGCTAAAACATTTGGGGCTCTTTAGTCTGGAAAAAAAGGCGCCTGAGGGGGGATATGATTGAGACATACAAAATAGTTCAGGGCATGAGTAAAGTGGATAGAGGGACGCTCTTCTCCCTCTCAGAAAATACCAGAACTAGGGGATATACACTCAAAAAGCTGCTTCCTCCATCGTTTTCCTTTGCAGGGGGGAGAGAAGGAGGGTTGCCTTCAAGATCCGTCCATTCCCCCCCTTGACACTGCACATCCCTCCTCCCCCTCCTCCTAAATGAGCCCCGATTCATCCTCTCCTTCTCCCTCCTGCTCCCAAATCAAATGGGAGGAGTGAGAGATTGAGGGAAGAAGGTGGGAGAGATTGGGGGAAGCTGAGATGGGGAGGGAACTGTGGAGTTGGAAAGGCTGAAGGGGCTCAGCAAAAGAGAGTGCCGCCTATACCTGATCAAGCTGAGGGGGTAGAATGGCGGGAAGAGCAGAGACAGGAGCAGGCAAGGAACAGCCGGATTGAAGAAGGAGAAAGGGCGGGAAAGTTGGACCAACCCACGGCTCCGGAGGTGGGGTTTGGTGAGGTAAATAAGGGAAACTTCATGTCTTACCCCTAAGACGGATCTGGATGCAGGACCCTGAAAGGGAAAAATGGGACAAAATGATGATGACGCAAGTTGAGGCAGAGAGCTACCGGAGAAGGGTACATAAACAGGACTGCTCTTACTAAGGAGAGCCAGAGGCCACAGAGCACAACAAGAAGCTGAACCAGGTAAGGCAGGACATAGCCGTGGAGAAATTGATAGCGAAGGTTAAAGAGGAAGAGCGACAGACCAAGAGGTACTCCTGCGGGAGGGGTTTGGCTCTTCGAGTAGACTTTCCTGTTCAGGGATGGCAACGGGGGAGATATGGACCCAAGCCCTCAGTGGAGGTTTGGGTGCAGACTACAGCACCGAGCCAGGAAATGGAGCCTCAGAAGGGGTCTGGTGGGGAGCCAACCTCTCTGGAGCAGAAGGGGGTCTGAACTCTCTTTTATTTACCCCGTCCAAAGACTCTTAAGAATAACCTGTTTGTTAAATATGCTGCACCTGTTGATGTTGATGTAAGAAGTGGCTCGAAAGATATGGAAGGAGATAATAAAACACATGTTGCTTCAGATAAAAACGTCTCTTCATTGAATCCAAGAAGGCGGGAAGTCTGGCAATCTGAGAAACCCTCACAGGAACCTTATGCCTCCTTCTGCATCTGAAACTCTTTCCACACTCCAAACATTCAAGTGGCTCCTGTGTGGGTCCTGTGATGCTTACCAAGGTTTCCAGCTTGACTGAACCTCTTCCCACACTCCAGACATTCAAATGGCTTCTCGCCTGTGTGGGTCCTGTGATGCTTAGCAAGGTATCCAGCTTGACTGAACCTTTTTCCACACTCCAGGCATTCAAATGGCTTCTCACCTGTGTGGGTCCTGTGATGCTTAGCAAGGTTTCCAGCTTGACTGAACCTCTTTCCACACTCCAGACATTCAAATGGCTTTTCACCCGTGTGGGTCCTGTGATGGCTAGCAAGGTGTCCAGCTTGACTGAACCTCTTTCCACACTCCAGACATTCAAATGGCTTCTCGCCTGTGTGGCTCCTATGATGACTAGCAAGGTTTCCAGCTTGACTGAACCTCTTTCCACACTCCAGACATTCAAATGGCTTCTCACCTGTGTGGGTCCTGTGATGCTTAGCAAGGCTTCCAGACTGACTGAACCTCTTCCCACACTCCAGACATTCAAATGGCTTCTCGCCTGTGTGGGTCCTGTGATGCTTAGCAAGGTTTCCAGCTTGACTGAACCTCTTTCCACACTCCAGACATTCAAATGGCTTTTCACCCGTGTGGGTCCTGTGATGGCTAGCAAGGATCCAAGCATGACTGAATCTCTTCCCACACTCCAGACATTCAAATGGCTTCTCGCCTGTGTGGGTCCTGTGATGCTTAGCAAGGTTTCCAGGTTGACTGAACCTCTTTCCACACTCCAGACATTCAAATGGCTTCTCACCTGTGTGGGTCCTGTGATGGCTAGCAAGGTCTCCAGCTTGACTGAACCTCTTTCCACACTCCAGACATTCAAATGGCTTCTCACCTGTGTGGGTTCTGTGATGGATAGCAAGGTGTCCAGCTTGACTGAATCTCTTTCCACACTCCAGACATTCAAATGGCTTCTCACCTGTGTGGGTCCTGTGATGCCTAGCAAGGTGTCCAGCTTGACTGAACTTCTTTCCACACTCCAGACATTCAAATGGCTTCTCACCTGTGTGGGTCTTGTGATGGCTAGCAAGGCTTACGGAATATCTGAAGCTCTTTCCACACTCCAGACATTGAAATGGCTTCTCACCTGTGTGCGTCCTGTGATGACTAGCAAGGTTTCCAGCTTGACTGAACCTCTTTCCACACTCCAGACATTCAAATGGCTTCTCACCTGTGTGGGTCCTGTGATGTGTAGCAAGGCTACTAGCATGGCTGAACCTCTTTCCACACTCCAGACATTCAAGTGGCTTCTTGCCTGTGTGTGCTCTCATGTGTATAGTTTGGTCCCTAGAAATACTTAACCTCTTTCCTAAAGTAGAAGCCATTGACTAGGCATGTTAATAGCTCTTCCCCTTGCTGAATTTTCCTATGGCGTCAAATTGTTGATTTGCTCAAAAAAGATTTTCCACACTTGGTGTGCTCATTCTTTTCCTCTCCTTTGGATGTTTTCAGAACTACTTGGCTTTCCTCCTGACAAGTAATAGATTTATCCATCTTTACACATATCTCTTCTCCTCTAAGCTTCTTCCTTCTGGTTTGATTCTCAAAACAATCTGTTGCATCTGAATATTCAACATATTCCTCTGATGCTTGGTGTCCTCCTTTTTAAATCTTTCTCTACAGCATCTTACCTGCAAAATATAAGCAACCATAAAAAACAAAAACACAGAGTTCACGGCTGGGCAGGGTGAGGTGCTTTAACTCCTGTAAATGACCCAGTGGAGTCTCAGTATATGAATCCATAGAATAATTCAAGAAAGTGACGGCGGTCCCCAGGGCCACTTTTTTCCAACTCCGTAGGATCACCCAGATCCGTCCGTACCTTGATGACTCCTCCCTGAGAACAGTTGTGCAGGCCCTCGTGATCTCAAGGATCGATTTCTGCAATGCACTTTAAATGGGGTTGCCATTGACCCGTGTCCGGAGACTCCAACGGGTGCAGAATACGGCGGCCAGAGTGGTGGTGGGTGCTCGTAGATAAGACCACATCACCCCAGTTCTGGCACACCTGAATTGGCTGCCCGTGGCTCTCCGGATTTATTTATTTATTTATTTATTAATCTTGTATCCCGCCCATCTTCCCACTGGGAACTCTGGGCGGCTTACAACAATAAAATAAGTAATAAAAACACAAACAGAAAAGCAAGACCAGGTATAGTTAATGCAGGGGGGCAAGATGGCACCAAGACCCATGCATAATAAAGCAAGGGAAAAGAAAAAAAAAGATAAGGTTCAAGGTCTTGTTTTTGGTTTTCAAATCCCTCCACGGCTTGGGTCCTGAATACCTGTCGGAGCGTATCTCCCAGAGGTCAACTGAGGCCAGGCCCACTAGAATGTTACAGGTGCGCTCACTCAGGGTGCCCACTCCTAGGGAGGCACGGAAGTCGGTCATGCGCAACCGCACCTTCTCTGTTGTGGGCTCCGCGTTGTGAAATCTTCCGAGTGAGCTGCGCCTTGCACAGTCCCTGCCCACATTCAAAAAGGCTTTGAAAACCTTGACCTTCAGGGAGGCATATGGTGACCTTTAATTATTTTTTTATCCCTCCTGCCCCTCTATGAATCTTGCTAAGTGTTTTGCCCCTGTTTTTTTGTTTATAATGTTGTTTTTAATCTGCTGTTAACCTCCCAGAGTTCCGCTTCGGAAGATGGGCGGTATACAAAAGAAACAAACAAACAACAACAACAACAAAGTGAGAAGCCTTCTTCATGACACATGCCGGGGGCCCTTCTTACAAGAGGGGCATCCCAGAAGGGCAACAAAAATACTCTATGCCCAGGAGGGAAAGGGATCCTTACCAGATTTTGCTCCCAGAATCTCCTCATGCAGATTTTGTTCCCAAGATCCCTCATGCAGAGATCTCAAGCCGGGACCCAGAATATCTCATGGTCTGTGGGGGCAATATGGGGTCACCTCCTCAGAGGACACTGGCAGCTGAAAATGGAAAGAGAATTTAAAATGAAAGGCACTGTTTATGTCTCAGGACTTCTCTAACTGTAGGAACATTGCCCCCGCTAGAGTATCTTAGAATCATAGAATCATAGAGTTGGAAGAGACCTCAAGGGCAATCTAGTCCAACCCCCTGCCATGCAGGAACCCCATCACAATATTTCCGACAGATGGCCATCCAGCCTCTTCTTAAAAACCTCCAAGGAAGGAGACTCCACCACCTGTTGTGGCAGCATATTCCACTGCCGAACAGCTCTAACTTTCATGAAGTTCTTCCTAATGTTCAAATGGAATCTCTTTTCCTGTAGTTTGAAACCATTGACCCAAGTCCTAGTCTCTGAAGCCATGGAAAACAAACCTGTTCCCTCTTCAATATGACATCCTTTCAAATATTTAAACATAGCTATCATATCCCCCCTCAGCCTTCTTTTTGAAAGGCTAAACATTCCCAGTTCCCTAAGCCGTTCCTCATAAGACATTTCCTCCAGACCCTCAACCATCCTGTTCGCCCTCCTCTGCACCTGCTCGAGGTTGTCAACATCCTTTTTAAATTGAGGCGCACAGAACTGGACACAGTATTCCAGGTGGGGTCTGACCAGAGCAGAATAGAGTGGTACTATCACTTCCCTTGATCTAGACATGATGGTTCTGTTGATGCAACCAAGAATTGCATTGGCTTTTCTGGCTGCCGCATCACACTGCTGACTCATGTTCAATTTGTGGTCCACTAAGACTCCCAGATCCCTTTCACAGGTACTATTCTCTAGCCATCCCCCATCCTATATCTGTGCAATTCATTCTTTTTATCTAGATATAGCACCCTACATTTCCCACTGTTGAAATCCATTCCGTTGGCTTTGGTCCAGCACTCTAAATCTGTCAAGGTCTTTTTGAATTTTCATCCTATCCTCTAAGGAATTAGCAACCCCTCCCAATTTGGTATCATCTGCAAATTTCCCGCCTTCGTCCTGCTTAAGGGCTTCCTTCTCCACCAACCAGAGAGGTGAAAATGGGGGCTGGAAGATGAGTTTCTAGCCACTGAGAAGGAACCAGCCTTTTGTAAAGCGAATGCCCCTGAATTGTGCATTGTGGTCCAAACCACCAGAAAGTGGCCCAGCCTTGCACCAGAAAGAACATTCAGGAAGAGGCTGCCTCTTACGTGATCGGTTTCCACCTTTGCTGAAAAAAACATCAGCTTCATGACCCTTCCTTCCTTCCTTTCGGAAAATGCCATGTTAGGAAGGAACACCAAAGAGATTCTCCTGAGAGAGGCAGGGAGGAAATGGCCTCACCTCTCCTGCAATTTTTCCCTCCAAACTAACCACTTATTACAAATATTTTTACCCTGCTTTGAGCATTAAAAGAGACCCAGGGTGTCTCAACTCTGCCTCGTGGTTTGGGCCTCACTTATTTAGGAGGAATAAAAAGACTAGACAACGGCTTTCCTGTGTTGTGTTGTGTGGTGATGGATTGTTAATTCCCAAACGCCCCTCTCCAAAGGCCCCTCTCCAGCCATCTCCTTTGTTGCTTCTTGTACGGTTAGTTCTCTTTTTTGGGGGGTGGGGCATCCTGTCAACTGCCCCACGGTGCTTCTGAGAGAAGGGCTGGAGAGAGAGAGAGAGAGAGAGAGAGAGAGAGAGAGAGAGAGAGAGAGAGAGAGAAGGGCCGAGGGGGGAGCCCTCTGCACATGGGCAGAGAAGCAGGGGACACACAGAGAGAGAGCTTGCATGTTGTACAGCAGTGGTGGCAAAGCTTTGCCGAGATCAGGCTGCTGACCCAGCTGGGCCCATGACCCTGTCAGCAGATTTAAGGGGCAGCAGGCAAATATAATAATAATATATACTTGTGCCAGACACAAAGCAGTGCAGCAGTAACGTAGATAAAATGTTAGTATTGATAAAAAGGGTTTGCAGAGTTAGTCTATCAGAAAGACAATGACAATGAATAGAGTAAAAACTCATATATTCATATATACATTAAAATATACACAGCATAACAACCAAGCATTATATACAATATACCAAACAGACAAACAGAGCGTGGGGTAAACTGTTTTTACCATAACAGTCCCCAAATTACAAATGACAAGCTAGTGCCTTTTATACTATTCAGCACTCATAAGATCTGATGCAGATGCAATCTGATCTAACCATTACAAATCATGATGTTACAATCAGTTCCACCTGCACTTCATCACTTAACATGCCTGTGATTACTAGTCTCTAACACTTGTGGATTAACATCATGACACTGCAGAATCTAACTGCCTCCATTTTACAATTCACTTTACACATTCTGTTAAATATACATAACATATGTTTTATCAACTTTTACATATGTTGACAGTTTTGGACCCAAACTCCCAGAGTCCTTTTTCATTGGCAATCTAGGCTCAGAATTCTGGGAGTTGTGGTCCAAAAACATCTGGAGTTATAGAGACTTTTCCAAAATCTGGCCTGGGGACCAAATGTGACTGAATGGTCGGCCACCACACATTTTCACCTCAGCAAATCTGGCCCTCCTTTCAAAAAGTTTGGACACCCATGAACTAAGCTCTTCAGTTAGGCAGGAGCAAAATATACCTGCAAAATATAAGCGACCACAAAAAACAAAAACAAAGAGTTCATGGCTGGGCAGGGTGAGGGAGCCCAACCCCAAAAGGCAGGCAGCGATGGGTGGAGGGAAAGAGGGGGAAACCCGCCTTCCTCCTCCTCCTCCTCCTCATGGCCCAGGCAGGATCCGACCCTAAATCAGAGCCTTAGACGCTCCTTCTGGGAAACTCAAGGGGTTGGGGGGATGGGGGCAGGCCATCCTCCTCCACCTCCTCCTTCCCAGGACCCAGAAAGGGGAGCCCCCAACCCTTGCACCCCCTCCTCCTGCTCCCGCCTTCCTCCTCCTCTTCTTCCTCTCCTTGGATTTCCCCTCCAACGGAGTTCCACCATCTTCGTTTGATTTTAGAGAAGTTAGAAAGATCTATTCTTAGGCAAGGGATCGCAGTTAACTGGGGAAACAGAAATGTGGGAGAGTTGTGTATGGTTGCTGAATCACATGTTGGCGTGTATGATGGGCATTTGATTGTTGAGGTACGAGTCCGTTTGATGCTTGTGTGGGAGAAATCATAGGAACACAGTTAGACCTTTAAAGTAAACCTATGGGGATAAATTAGTGCAGTTTATGCACCCCCTTTTGATGTGCGATGTGGTAACATTGGAATTCTGCCACCAGAAGTAATGATTTTGGTATTAAATGGAACATGAGTAAGCTTTAAGAAGAACCCCTCTAACTAGGATGAGGCAGGACTTTACCATCTCAAATTAAGATTCTAGCCCTCAGGGAGGACAGACCAATTATGACCTGCTAGCAAGAGGTGTGTGAATGTACAAGGACGTGCTTAGTTAATTAATATAAGAGACTAAAAACTCTGCCAACTAGGAGACCCCTCCAGCAATTTTGATAATACCAGGGGGAATATGGGCAGTGAGAAAATACTTTTGAATACTCAGGGATAAACAACATCCCGCATATTTTGTGACTGGCTGGTCACGCAACAAAATTTACCAGCTGAAGGGATATTTTACAAGGAAAAAATAGTAGAAGGAAGGCAGCAAGACAGAAGTGGGATGGATAGGTATGATGTTGAGGGAACGGGAGGAGAGCACGGAGCATTGAGGGGACAGGAAGTGCTAGATGGGGGATGTGTACCCCTGAATTGCCTTATTCAAGCATTCAGGAGGTACTTCCATCCCGCTACGCCAATGCCCAACTCCTTGGATATGGAAGCTTTAAACAGAACTAAGGGTTGCTATGCACCACATGAGGAGATAGGTAGGGACGTTATTTCTGAACTATTAATAATCAAAAGCGGGGAAATCAAATCAGGGGCTGAGCCCCTTCTGGCAGCTGGCCACGACAGAAAGTAGAATCAATGCCTTTTTTTTCTTTCCCTTCTCCAAAAGTAGTTAAGAACATTTGATAAAAGACCAGGCATTTTAATTTCAAACACAGGGAGATTCTCAGGACAAAACTGCCAACAACTATCCTACTGTGCAAGTCTACCTTTTTTTTTTTTTTTTACGAAGGAAAAGTGGGGAGAAGATCTTAGTCTCTCTCTCTCTATCCTATCTAGGCATTATTTGCCTCCCCATAGATATAAGAGTGAAGGAAGAGAGAGAAATTCTACATGTTCACCTAAGATTTTTTTTTCTCCCCTCCTGATTTAAGTAGCTCTGTGTATTCATTACAAAAGCCACGCTTCTCAAATTAGGCTTAAGCCAACAACAAGATCAATAGCCACTGAAAGGGTGAATTGCCCCTTTGTTCCAGGGCATTTCACACCTAATACATTACAGAAGTAATTACAGGAGATTATCTGCTTGCCTCAGGCTGTAAAAGGCAGCCGCGGGGGAATTTAAAAGTCGACAGCCCCTCCTTTCTCTTTCTGCTCTCGGGGCCCCCTTGCAGGGCAAGGCAGGATAACAACTCCCAACCCCTCCTTTCTCTCCCAAGCCACTTGATAGAGCTTGGACGCAAAACTTATATTGAACACATCAACCTAATGCATGCATAGCGAAGGGAATAAACTGACCCCTAAAAGCCATAAGCCAGTAAATTTTATAGGCAATGGCCAGAAGGTCACTCCTCTCCACTTACGGGAACGACCACAATTTTCCGTGCTGCCTTAAAAGCATAAAGAGGTGGCTTCTAGCCGATTTGCAGCATTTTTTTTCCTCCTGGATAGGGGGAGAGGGAAAGGGGAGTCTATTGTTTAGAAAAGAATCCAGAAATTCGGCCCCAAAACGTCACGTTTTAATTTAATTAAACCCTTGGAATCAAACACACCTTTCAGGTATTTTTGCCAAAGAATAAGAGGTGAAAATCTTGTTATCAGAAACTTTAGAATAAAAGAATTCTTCGGAAAAAGGACACAAGAGAAACCTGATTTTTTTTTTTTTTTTAGGATGTGACAGCACACTAAAGCCCCCTCCCCTCTTTGTAAGCTGTCCTGCAAGCATATTTTTTTATTTTTGCCTTTGAAGTAACTTACTAGTCAATCCCAAAGCGTTACAGTTAAGGCAGGCTTAAACACTAGAACTGAAGAGGAGCCTTGCTTGCCCAACAGAGTGCACAAATTTCTTAATTTGATTTTTAGAAGATATGTTCAAACGCTACTGGGATAGTGATTTTACTTGCGATTTTAATGACTCTTAAGAATATAAGAATTATCTTTTTGCCATAGGCGGTAAAAGGCTCGCCTGGCCACTAAAATGTGCATAGTGTATTGGTGCAGCTTTTAAATCACACCTGGTCTCAGGAGCTCCCCTGAGGAAAATGAGGCTTATTTTCTTTTTAGAAAACAATATGGACTTAACGATTTTCTTTTTCCTTTTTTTTGTGCACATGAAACCTGTATGTAAAGGGCAAGATTCCCTATTTTAAAGGATGGCTCTGCAGTGCACATTATTAATTTGTTCCAAATTTCACAGGGAGCCTAGTAGCGTGGCTATGGAATATTGTTCCAGCTGAACTTGTGCAAAACTACTGAAGTGCAGCTGTGTACTATGTTTTTTTTTTTGCATAGCCTGCACTACACTGTGCCATAGAAATCTGCACACAGTGTACTGCATGTAGCACTATCACACCTGGAGATCTGCAGATTGCTTGGCCATTCTTGTGTGTGTTTGCTTGTTTGTCTATCTGTCTGTCTGTCTCTTTCCACACGGGAAGACGCTGGAGGAAACACCCTGTTTTGCATCTCATGGATATTCTGCCAGCTACACCTTTTTGTTGTCCCCGTGTAGAAGAGCAATTTGACTTGGGGATGGGATCTGTGGTTGATTACGGACACCTGAGCACCTACACCTTGCAAGCGCTCATTGGGGCCAGCTGAACTTGTGCATATCTCCTGATGTGCAGAGGTGTCCTCATCATAGACTACCCCCCCTTACTTCACGTACTGGTTTTACGAAGAGGAAAGCTTCAATCTGCCTTTTACGACATTTTTTTCCCCCCGAGACTGTCAGATAGACTATACCACCCTGCCTGGCAGCACAAGGACAGCTGAGGGGCCATTTTGTGTGTGTTTGTGTTCTGTGTTTGTCTGTTTGTGGTCGTGTGTCTGTTCTTCTCTTACCCAGGTACATCCTGGAGGTCGGGCTTTTGCTCTGGGAAAAACGCCCACCCGTTCTTTATTTTTGGATCACGGAGTCGGTCGGGTTTGGAAAGCTGACGCCGCCGGTCGTAGATGCTCAGATGGGGACCCTCCTGCCCTCCATTCTGCCATCCCTCCTGGACCTCCCCTCCCCGCCTTTGATGCCTTTGATGATGCCATCTTCGTGATAACTTCGCTCCGCGAGTTCGATCGATGTGGGCTCCAGGATCCAGTGATGTCAGCCTTTTCACCCAGCGTGACCCGTACCCCGCGACCGAGAGGGAGTGAGGCCTGACCGGTGACGCCTTCTGCCCTCTGCTGTAGATTGCCCCTATGCCTTAGATGACTTCACCCTGGACGGCGGGCGACAACATGAACCTGACCTGTGGTCACCGCATCCTTGCCCATCCTTCCCCAGATGACAGCGTGCGTTTGATACTGGAGGGTCCCAAAGCAGCCTGCGGATTCACTTTCAACTCAGGTTGACAGATTAAAATCCTGTCTTCCTGTCTCTCATTTTCTTTTTTTCTTTTCTTTTCTGTTTGTTTATGGGGGGAGAGAGTGGGTCTGAAACAGCCACTGACTCTTGTTTTGGATTGCGGCCAACAGACTTCACGTCTGCAATTTAACCCCCTTTTTCACCGGGACAGAGACTTGGGGTTTAACTACTGCTTTCAGACCTTCATTGATGCCTGTGCGCGTGCCCTGGATCACCATGAACTTGTGTTGCCACACACGCACACACCAGCCTCCCAGCATCCGACAAGTGAGCGCTTATTTTTTTTTTCTCCTGCGCACGGTAGGCTCCAGAGCAACTTTACATATTTACATTACCCTGTGCTCGATCTGGTAGGAAAATGCCCCACGGCCTTAGAAGCCTTGCAAAGGGGACGTTAGTTATTGATCACTATTATGATATTGTTTATTGTCTATTATTGATAGTCACTGTGAAAACTCTTACTGAAGTGCCTCTCTGGATGTGCCCTTTTATCATGCTTTGCCACTGAAAATGTTTTTTACTCACAAAGAATTGAGTGCCAGAGATTATGACTTGCCTTTCTATGCAATTTGTATTGAATGAGAGACATTTTGGTGCCCATGGGTGTTCACGAGCCTTTATACCAAAGGAAAAAAAAAGGCTTTATGAAGTAGCTATATCTACATTATTTTCTTCACCAAAGACACTGATGAACTAATCTTGGCCCCATGTTCACGGGGCAGATTTTTGTGTGTAAACTATCAGCCACAGAGACATTTCTGACCGGATTTCAACGGCTCATTCATGACTTTACCATGAGAAATGTATGGCGCAAGGTGGGTTTTTCTAAGCACCATCTAGATGTGACTTATGCCTTTTTCAGCCTTCATGATATGTATATTACCTTTATTTAGTATCATTGCAAATGTCTATCAATTGAGAATGCACACACAACTGGGTGATTCTGCACAGCCTGCTATTATCTGAGTTTGAATGCACACCACACACACCTAAATAAGGTTGGAAAAAACCTGGCAAAGTAGCCTGGCCCACATATTTCCTTGGTGGGCTAAGAAGGGCATATTTTCCTTATAAGTATTTGGTTTGCAAAATGAACCTACAGTGTGGTGCTTTGTTAGAATTCAGGGTTCTCAGCCTGACTACCAAACACACAAACACGATATCTCACATGTGCACTGCTGTGGCAGGCAAATTTATTTGGGTTTCATGATTGTCCTAAAATAAGGTAATGAACAAATCTGCTGTTTAAAGCATGTTTAATTATCGCTTTGGGACGGGATCTTGATATCCAAGTCTATCACAATATTATAAAAAAAATTCTTATGCCAGCCCCCTTCAAAAGTTGAGAATTTGGGATCTTTGAGAAGTGTACAACATGGCCTGGGAGGTTACCTTATACTGCTGTGACCACGATGCATTTCTCCAACAGGGGAAACTTAAATGCTGTGGTCCATGGAACATATCCATCCGTTGCAGTCTGTGGGTCCGACCAGGGGGGGTCTTCTTACATCCCAAGCATGGCAACACTTCATCTGTTAACTTAACATTTTACTCTAGAAAGTGCCCTAGTGGATTAAGGGGTATTTCTTTGTCATTCACCTGTTCAAATGCGTCCCTCACCATGAGACGCCACAAATCATGTTGTGATACTTCATTTTGTTAACTGTGTCTATAAGCCCTTTGGGAAAACAGGGTGGGAAAAGTTTTCCTGGCAGCACTGCCTACACTCTCGTCAGGAACACTGAACAATCACTGAGCCATGATGACACCCCTCCCCAAGGGAATGAATGGTAAGCAGGGAAGCTCAAGCAATATTCACGCTTATGTACATACACCTTTGATATGTCTCTTTGTCCCTTACCAGTCTATCACAGGAGCCATGAGGGGCAACCTATGGAGAATTTACTGGCGTAAATTTCCATAACGCGTCACGGGCAAGTAAAGGGTATGGATCAAAGCCTATAGAGACAAACCTCATGGCAATCTATATCCCAAACTATACCCTGTACTATATGGGATATTTCAGGCTATGCCTTGCAAAGTATAAGCCACACAAATTATATATTTAGAGGTAATGATGTTACTAAGCATACATATATATATATATATCATTTATATTATTATTCACACATGTATTCTTTATTCCTGCAAACGCTGGTCAAGCCTTTCCGGCCACTAAGAGGGGGGGGGACTTCTGTTACAAAATTTGGCTGAGCCAGCAGTCTAATTATTTTCGTAGCTTTGAAGCTCTACACAGCTAATTGCATATACGTCAGCCAAGAAAAGTTTTATCTCTGATCCGAGAGTTCAGCAGCTGGCATACATCACGGTACTAGTCTGTGTGAGTCAGTTCAAACACCACAGCAATTAAGACATTTAATTGGTGTCAGGAATACAAAATAAATGACCAAAGATGTCAATTAGTGTTAGATGCATGTAACAAATGTATATGACGTAAATTCGGATGGGCGGAGGGGGAAAGAGTGCTGGAAAAACCTTATAAAAATATCTCCTTTCGTTTTCTGGGTGGACTTCTCACCACCAAAAAGTGTGGAAGTGCCCTGATTGCAATCAATAAATCTTCTTTTCTGTCTAAAAAGACTCAGATTGCTTGTTGCATTCTACAAAGCTATTAGCACGCCGGCAATGAACCCCATAAATTGAATTCATTCCTTTCATATTGAATCTCCCATACAACACTGCTGCTGGAATGGCATTGCATCTAGCAAGCATGTAGGCCCTCCATTCCTCTGGGCATTCTAGCAGGTAAAAGTAAGGTGCAGGGCGCTCTGCTGAAACTGGGTTCTGAAAACTCAATGGTGAACATATTGAGTTTGCTGCTCTCTGTAGATCCTGCAGTTGTATATCAAGTAACCTGCGCTTTATCAACTTGTAAGATTCCAATTGGGGCAGCGAGCCAAGAGTATCTATCGTAATACCCAGGACACTGATTTTTTAAATTAATTTGGCAGAACCTGTTGGGGCTATAGAGTCTTGAGGAAGTTGGTAAAGCAGGCTATCCTGGTCAGTATTATAGTATATTCTAAGCCAAAATTTAATAGTTCTGAGCCATGCCCTTGTCTCTATGAGAGGCTGTCCAACTTCTAAGCATAGTGCTGCGTTAGAAACGTATCTTGGTGTACCTAAGATTTTCCCAAGGAAGCAGGATTGGATTTGTTCCACATTGTGGTCCAGGGAATTCATCCAAATAGGGATGCTGTATAGCAGTTGTGAAATAACTTTAGCGTTGAATTTTTCAAGGGCTGCTGGAACATAACCATTGCTCCCTTATAGAAAAAACAAACTATAGATTCAGTTGCCAACTTAGGGCCTTTTTACACGACCCCTAAGATCTGCTGGCCACTTAAATTCAGACCAGAGATCTTAGGGGTTCCTCGCTCTTCCTCTGTCCCCACCCCCCTCCGCACTTCCTGGTTGCTGGCTGCGTGAGGGAGGGAGAAAAAAGAAAGAAAAGAATGCCGGTTTACCTCCGTTTTGTTCCCGGCAGCATTCAGATCTCTTAAAGGGGCGGGGCGCAAAAAAAGAACAAACGGAAGCCAGGAGAGCCCCGCACTCACTATCCTTACACCGGATCAAATATTTGTCACCTCCAAAAAGCAGGTACAAGAAAACTGCTGTTTGGTCTTGCTAAAGTGGGCGGGGTCGCACTTAATTGTATGCAAAGTCCGGAGCTGGTGGGTAAACATTTTTAAGGTCCGGACCTTGCAGCCATTTGCGGCGGAGCTTAGGGGTCGTGTATAAACGCCCTTAGCCAGGTTCAATGCTACTTTACGGTGATGTTGCCAGGTGTGTTTCTAATGAAACTGAATTCCAAGATATTTAAAATATTTGCTCTGATTTATAGCCTTTAAGGAAAATTGTTACAAGATGTTTTATAGATGGAATTCCCCACCACCACCATTTATCTAAGATGTATAATTGCTCACCCAAATGTTGGAAATGTAAACATGACAGTGGTACCTTGTGGACATGTAAAGTGGCAAAGGCATATTGGATAATGGTAAAATTATTTTTAGAAAGATATTTGAAGATTAAGTTAGAGCTTAGACCAGAATTTTTTTTATTAAATATAGTAGATATTAATATCTCATATGACCAGAAATATGTACTTCATCATGTAATAGTTGCAGCAAGGATATTGTATGCGAAATTTTGGAAACAACCAGAAGTGCCAACAGAGAGAAACTTCCACGAAAAGATAAGAGAATGTATTGAAAACCACAGACTCTCCAGTTTTCTAAAGGGAGACTACGATGAGATTTCCCGGAAAAGATGGCAAGAAGTAACAAACTTATTAGTATTGTGATATTATTTGGTGATTTGTTAATATGTTAAACCGTTATTTTTGGCTTGATATACTTAATGTAATTTTTATAGTGTATTCCCCCCTCCCCCACATCCTCCCCCCTTCATCCCCCCCAAAAAACCCAATAAAATTACTTAAATTAAAAAAAAATATTTGCTCTGTTCCATTCTATTTCCTCTAAAAGTCCAATTAAGTGGTTTCCAAGATTTAGCAAAAAACATAATTTTAGATTTACTATAGTTTAATTGCAGTTTATTATCTAACAGGTAATTGGCACATCTATTTATTAATCGCGTTAGCCTTGGATGCGACTGTGAGAGAATTACAGCATTGTCAGCGTAAAGCAGTATGGGTACCGCAAGAGAACCAAGTTTAGGAGGATGGCCTTCGACTTCCTTTAGACAGGAGGGTAGATCATTCAAAAAGAGATTAAATAGTATAGGGGCTAAAACACAGCCCTGTTTCATTCCCTAGTTGGTAGGTATCAACTCAGATAGTTGACCTGTAGGTAGGCGCACCTGACGCATGGTACTGGAATATAGATTTTTAATCAGATGGAGCAATCTTTTATCTATCTCTAAATTATGCAGCTTGCTCCAGAGTAAAGCCGTGTCCACTGTGTCGAATGCACTCTTAAGGTCTAAAATGGCCACATAAAGCTTAGAGTTAGACACCTTAAGTTGCTTGTTAATGAGATGTGATAAGACAAGAGCACGGTCTAATGTTGATTTGCCTGACCTGAAGCCAATCTGTTCAGCCCCTAAGATTGCCTGATTTCTGATCCAGTGGTCAAGTTTGACCAGTAGATGTTTGGCATAAAAACCTTATACTAAAACATCACACTTTTCCTATAACAGAAAGGAGGCTAATGGGTCTATAGCTTTCTGGTGAGCTGTGATCTCCTTTTTAAAGATGGGAATAATTATTGCATTGGTCCATATCTTAGGAATAATGAAAGATGTGAATATAGGGGCCAGACGTGTAGCCCACCAATCTGGGTCAGATTTCAGAAGGTCTGAAGGTACAGTGTCTGGGCCAGGGACTTTGTCTTATTTTAATAAAATAATCAATTCCTTTATCTCCTCAGATGTAACCTGAGGCCATTTAGACATCTCATGAGTTGGTGGGAGGAGGTTAAGTGTGGAGGAGATATTTTTATCATAAAAAAGTTGAGAAATGTTGGATCCACAAGTAATAGGGAATCGCAGAGTGTACTTGAGTTTCCCGGGGGACGGAACCCACCACTATATTCCAGAATAGTTTAGAATTTTTGGCAGTTACAGACAGGACTAGCAGTCCTAACAGTAGCACTATCTATCCCACCTTCTACTAACTTCTTTGCAATAATATCATGGGGAACCTTATCAAAGGCCTTACTAAAGTCCAGAAAAGGAATATCAGGACAAGGAAACCTGGGAGTGGAGGAACTTTATTCCCTTTCTTTCTTTGCCATCTTCCCCCCAAAATCCTGACCCCCCCTGCACTCCCTATATGAAGCTTCATTCTTTTCTTCTCACTCTAGGAAGCTGCACTCACGGGCTTTCCCTCCTGGACCGCCCAACTCCCCCCTTGCATCTCCAACGCTCCCTCCTCCTAATCACTTGAAACCTCTCCCCCCAATTGCACAGCGCACCTCCTCCTCCTCCTCTTGGGCGGGTCTCTTTCCCCTTCCTCCAAGAACCACAGAGAGTCTTCTTTTTTTGGGGGGGAGAGAAAAAGGCATGCCGAGAGAAGGTTCCCCCCCTTCCCTGAGCACTGCCAGGACCCTGCCTGCCACAGAACCTGACTCTGAGGGGTTAAATGGTGAAGAGCTGCTGGAGGAGCCTTGCAGCTCAAATCAGCAAGCAGCTGGGTCTGATGACTCAGCTGAAAACACATCTCCACCTCCTAGAAGGGCCATGAGCAGGATTCTCTTCTGCTACCAGAAGAGCTAGGGAAAGAGTCTTTGATGCTAGGCGGAGAATCAGGTCAGCAAGCCCTGAGTACTAGCAGAAGCCCTTTCAGAAGTAAGGGTGTGTTCCCTGTTTTGGGATAAAGCTGGCAAGCTCACCTTGAGCTCTCTATGGGAGGAACACATTATTTGAACTTTTAACCATGTTCCTGTCTGTTTCTGAACTTGGCTCTGTTTCCTGAATTCGGACTGGTTTCCTGGACAACGGCTTGATCTGTTCCCTTGGGTTTGGAATCTGGTTTCCGTGAGATATTCTGGTTTTGACTTGGAGTGGTAATTGCTGGGAGTTGGTTTCTGTTATTTATGTGGCACTTGATTGTTAGCAAAGGACTTGAACTTGCTTGGCTTTCCACTAAAGATCTTATTTATTTATTTATTTATTTTTACACTTATATACCGCTACCTACTTCCCAAATGAGAACTCAGGGCGGTTCACACAAAAGAAAACACAAAAAGCAAAGACAGTAACAGCGGCAGGGGCAAACTTACAGCATATGGGCGAAAGAACAACAACAACAAAAACTCTAGTCATTTTTAAAGGCGTCCCTGAAAAGGAGAGTCTTCAAGTCTTTCCTGAAAGACGGCAATGTTGGAGCCTGCCTCAGCTCGCTGGGTAACTTGTTCCACATAGGTGGCACCGCCACCGAGAAGGCCCGCACACGAGTGCTTGTTTTGCGGGCCTCCCTCGGGGGGACCGTCTGCAGCGAGAGGGCCAGAGATGAACGGGTGGGTCGGGCCCGATCTAATTGTCGGTGAAGCCGCTCTGCCATATAAACAGGGGCCAAGCCATGGAGGGTTTTGTAAGCCAAAACCAACACCTTGAACCTTATTCGGGAGGCAACGGGTAACCAGTGGAGGCGGGCCAGGATGGGAGTGATGCAGTCGAAACGACGCGCACCAACCACCAGCCTGGCCGCCACGTTCTGGACCCGCTGCAGTCTCCGAACAAGGTTCAAGGGGAGCCCCATGTAGAGGGCGTTGCAATAATCCAGCCTCGACATGACCAATGCCTGTACCACTGTCCTCAGGGAGTGCTCGTCAAGGTACGGGCGAATCTGGGCGATGAACCTTAGGTGATAAAAGGCCGACCTGGTCACGGCTGACACCTGGAACTCCAGGGTCCAACCAGGATCCAGGGCGATGCCCAGATTCCTCACTATTTGCGCCAGCTGGAGGGCGGACCCATCCAAACTGGGAAGAGGGCCACAGTACCCATCGGGGCCGCCCCCAAAGAACATAACCTCAGTCTTTCCAGGGTTGAGCCGGAGTCTGTGGGTCCTGGTCCAGTCCAAAACTGCAGCCAGGCAGCAATCAAGGATCTCGACGGCCTCCACTGCACAGGTGGAAAAGGAGAGATAGAGCTGCGTGTCATCAGCGTACTGATGACAGCAGACTCCAAAACTCCGGATGATCTCAGCCAGCGGCTTCATATAGATGTTAAAGAGCATTGGGGAGAGGGACGACACCTGAGGCACCCCGCAAGAGAGTGTCCAGGGAGCCGACAACTCACCCCCCAAGCTCACTCGCTGGGTACGACCCTCAAGGAAGGAACGGAGCCAGCCAAATGCCGAACCCCCAATCCCCACCTCCGAGAGCCGCCCCAGCAGGATACCGTGGTCGACGGTATCAAAAGCAGCTGACAGGTCGAGGAGGACCAGCAGGGTAGAGCAACCCCTGTCGGCCCCCTCAACAGATCATTGTGCAGAGCGACCAGGGCCGTCTCTGTCCCATGACGCGGCCTGAACCCAGATTGGAAGGGATCCAGGACATGGTTCTCCTCCAGGAACAACTGGAGACGCAGGGCGGCGACTCGCTCGACCACCTTGCCCAAAAAGGGAACATTGGCTATGGGACGATAGTTGGACATGTCGTCCGCAGCCAAGCCAGGTCTTTTAATAATGGGCTTCACCACCGTCTCCTTCAGCAGACTGGGAAAAAACCCGTCCCTGAAGGAGGCCGAGGCAATTAGCGAAGCCCATTCTTGGCAAAGAACTGAACCCTGTTTGTGTGTGTTTTCTGTGTGCGGGGTTTGACAAGCGCCTTCGGTTTCCTGCCACTCTAGGAAGCGGGACTCACTGCCTTGGAGGAATCCGTGGCCAGCATTTTTTCTTTTTTTGGGGAGGTGGATTTACCTATTGATCTGCTTGCCTTTTTTAAAACAGGCTTTCGAACTAGGCTCTTTGGTTAGGCAGGAGCTGGGCTTTAACCGCGGGAGCAAGTTCTATTGAGCAGCAGCACCAGGGATGTGAACCGCTGAGCTGCCCTACTTTGCAGCTGACCATTTCAGGGAGCCCAGCCCCAAAAGGCACGCAGGGATGGATGGAGGGAAAGGGGGGGAATCCGCCTTCCTTCTCCTCCCCCTCCTCCTCGTGGCCCAGGCAGGATCCGGCCCTAAATCAGGGCCTTAGATTCCCCGTCTGGGAAACTCAAGGGGATGGAGGGGATGGGGGCAGCCCTTCCTCCTCCTCCTCCCCAAGGGTGCTTTCGCATGACCCCTAATATCCCATGCAAAGAGCTTGCAGATGCGAAGCTTAAAATTGTTTTCCCAGCAGCAGCGGAGTTTTTAAAAAATAAGTACAACCACGCCCACTTTAGCGGCCCCAGCGCATTTTACAAGTACCTGGCCTCGAGGAGGTAAAAAATTTTCCGATGCAGATTTTAAATGCCTGGCTCCTCTACACCTTCTGTTTGTCTGTGAATGCCTGGCTCTCCTTCTTCTTCTGTTTGCTTTTGTTGTTTCCCCCTCCCTTTAACAGACAGATGGGCTTCCAGTCCTCCTACAATAAGCTGTTGCTGACTGAAGGAGGAGGTGAGCCTGCATTTTTTCTCCCTCCCCTCACCACAGAGAGGAGCAATAGAATCAGAGTGTGGGAGGATGGGAACACAGGAAGCAGAACAAAACCTCACAAACTCTGGTTGGGGGGGATCCGAATTTAAGTTGCCAGCAGATTTTAGGGGTCGTTTGAAAGCAGCCCAAGTGGTTCTGAGGACACTTAAGAGGCTTCAAAGAGAAGACCAAAGAGTAATCAGGTAAAATGGGGACTCCTTGAGCACAGGAGAAATTTTCTGTGACTGGCAGGAAACTGAACCAATACAGCACTCTTTGTGCTGCAACCGATGTTCCACCATATGTAGAACAGAAGATCTGGCCAACAGCCTACATAAGGCTCCTGAATTAGCCCACTTTAGGGGGGGAGTGTAATTATCTTAACATTTCAATTTGTTTTGAGTTTACCCATAATTTATCGACACCCATAATTTTAAATTGTGCACCACTCCCTCAAAGATTTCCCCCTTTTTTGGATGGTTTTCCTGAAACGGACGAAACTATTTTAGGGAAATAGATTGAGCTGCCTGACTTTGAAGCTGACCGTTTCAGGGAGGCCAGACCCAAAAGGCAGGCAGGGATGTGTGGAGATAAAGAGGCGGGAAATCTCCCTTCCTCCTCCTCCTCCTCCTCCTCCTCCTCCTCCTCCTCCTCCTCGTGGCCCAGGCAGGATCCAATGGCCTACATAATGCTCCTGATTTAGCACACTTTACGGGGTGGGAAGTCTAATTATTTTAACATTTCAATTTGTTTTGGGTTTACCCATAATTTATCAACACCCATAATTTTAAATTGTGCACCACTCCAATGGGAATAAGGCTCCTCTTTCTTTGCAATGGAATTTTTGCATACACAATGGAAACATTACCCTGTAACGTCCTCTGCCTACTCCCTCAAAGATTCCCCCCCCCTTGGGGTGGTTTCACTGAAACGGATGCAACTATTTTAGGGAAATGGTACTGCTGAATAGTAAAAATAAAATAACAGAGGGCATTTCAGGGAGAAATATCCTAGTACACAGGCACATCCCCCATGGATGCCCACCCATCTGTCGGTCGTCTGCTCCGTTGATTCCTTTCCTAAAGCAACCTCCGTGTCCAGCCCCTCCAGCTCCAGCCATGGAGCAGCTCCAGTGCCATCGGGTGCTCATCATCCTTCTTCCTTCCTCTTCTTCCTACCCTGACCCCCCCCCCAAATTATGGCTCTGGACTCCTTTCCCTTTTTTATCCTTCCTGGTCATCCTTCTAAGCTCATTCCAGAGTCTCTCTCCTCTCTCTGTCCTCCCCCCCCAATAAAAAAGGAGGTTACTTCCCTCCCTCCTTCTGCCCACAAGGTCCCCCAATTGAACCTTCCAAGGGGAGATAGAGGGTCCCCCCAAAGAGAGACGAAGAATAGAAACAGACCCCAAAGGCTGGGCAGGGGTCCCTCCCTTGAGCATCTCCGGTGGGGGAGGGGAGAGAGAGATCCTGATGGCCATCCCCCCAACCTCGCCTCTCCCCCACCCACGACCCCCAACCCACCCCCTCCTCTGCCTCCTACCTTGCCCCACTCCCCATATATCTGGGTCCCAATCTGGGAGAGATCAAGAAGAGGAGGAGGGGAGAGGGGGCAGAGGAAGGAGGAACCCCCCCACAAACACAAACACCCCGCAGCCCCCAATTCCCCCCCAAGAGGAGGTGGGGGAGGGGGAGGAGGAAGGTTTCCCTCCTTCCTAACCCCTTTGTGGGGTGTCCTCGGGGGTTGGTGGCCCCCACCCTTTTCTTCCTCCCAATCCTCCTCCAAAGACAAGCCAAAGGAAAGCCCTCCAAAAAAAAAAACACAATCCCCTCATCCACCGCTGCCGACTCTCCCTCTGCTTTCCCAGGAGGGGGATTTTGGTGGGGGGGGGCAGAGACCGGAAGTGACCCTCCTGCAGGAAGGGGAGGGGGACTCTCTAGGAAAGAGGCCTCCTCTCTACTCCCAATTGAGTCCCCCTCTTTCCCCCCTCCTCTCTCCCACCTCCCCAGGAGGATGCTTTAGGAATGACATCACCTTTCTATCACCACTTGGGCTCCCTGTAGGGATTTCTTCACTGGGATATATTTAAATATGATTAATCTCCCTTGACCAACTGAGAGATTAATAGTGAAGAAATGATGAGATCTCGAACAACACAGGGATCTTTTCGGTGCTTTATTGCAGTGCTCCCCAACCTTTTTATCACCGGGGACCGGTAAATGTTTGATAATTTTTCCCTGGCCCACTTGTGAGGGAAGGTTGGCGGCGGCGCGATGGATGGCGGGGCAGGGGGCGATGGCGGGGGTTCGCGGCGGCGGCGGCAGCGCGATTGCGGGTCGCGCGGCGTGGGCGATGGCGGGGGTCGCGCGGCGGCGGGCGGCGGCGGGGGTGGGCGCGATGGCGGGGTTGCAGTGGCGGCGGCAGCGGCGATGGCGGGGGTCGCGGCGGCGCGGGGCGGGGATGGCGGGCGGCAGCGATGGCGGGGGGGTCGCGGCAGCAGCGGCGCGGCGATGGTGGCGGCGATGGCGGGCAGGGTGGGCTCGATGGTGGGGGGCGCGGCGGCGGCGGGCGGGCGGGCGGGCGCGATGGTGGGGGGTCGCGGCGGCGGCGGCGATGGCGGGGGTTGCGGCCGGCAATGGCATGGCGGGGGTCGCAGCAGCGGCGGCGGCGGCAATGGTGGCGGCAATGGTGGGGCAGGGTGGGCGCGATGGCGGCGGGGGGTCACGGGGCGGCGGCGCGATTGCTGGGGGTGAGGGAAAACACCGGGCCGGCCTGCGCCGCCCCCGCCCACCTCAACACAGGCGCGGCGGCGGGGAAAAGACCCAGGCCGGCCTGAGACGCCCTCCCCCTCCCCCTAAAAAGAGGCACACATGCATGGCGCTGGCCGGTGGGGCACCTCTGCTTGCCTCCGGCTGCGGCCTTCGGGCGGGCGAGCGGGAGGGGGAGGGGAGGGAGGCCGGTGGGGGTGGCGTCTCCCGGCCCGAGGGCACCACCGGGACCGCCGAGCCGGCGCGGGAGTTGCGGCCGAACCCGGCGGCTGCCGTGGCCGCGCGCCGCCGACAGGAGGAGGAGGAGGCAGGGCCCGCCCGCCCAGGAGCCCCGGGCTCCCCACCCCGCCCGTGCGCCGCGGCATCCGGCTGCCCGCGGGAGAGAAGAGGAGGAGGAGGGCGGCGGAGGAAAAGGGGAGGAGCCTCCGCGGCCTCCCCAGGCGGCCCAGTGCCAACCGGTCCACGGACCGGCACCGGTCCGCGGCCCCGGGGGTTGGGGACCACTGCTTTATTGCATCAGAATGAAAGCAGGCAGGCAGGCTTGATGTTAGCTTCTCCTCTCATGCTTAGCAGCCGGGAGAGCGAACTGGCAGGCTTGTTGATGGTAAAAAGCTCTCCCCTCCTCCAGCTGCTAGGCTCTTTATTAACAATACACATCACAGATACGTCAGCACAGAAATCATCCAATAGACACACAGCTTGTTTCCTCCGAGCATGCTCTGTGGAACGAGGTGATCTCACACACTTTGGAATGCAAGCCTCCTACACTTCTTCAGTGCCATCTTTTCCAGAGGCCTGTTGTCAGCTCCCATTGGTCAGCTTATTACCCAGTAAGAGTGTTCTCAGTGTGTGATGTCAGACTCCTCAGTGCTATAGAGCTAAGACATAGAGGTATGAATTCCCACAGCTCCCTTTTTCTCCTCAACCCTTCCTTCTATCCGCTTCCTGAGGGACGCTCTAGGAATCACACTGCCTCTCTATCACCACTTGGGCCCCCTTTTTGTCCTCAGCCCCTCTGCTTCCCCAGGAGAACGCTCTAGGAATGACACCACCTCTCTATCACCACTTTCCCGTCCCCTCTCCCGCCTCCCCAGGAGGACCCTCTAGGAATGGGGCCTCCTCTAGCTCGCTTTCCTCCCATCTACCTATCAATTATCGTTTCTTTCCTTCTTATAAGAACATAAGAAGAGCCCTGCTGGATCAGGCCAAAGGCCCATCTAGTCCAGCTTCCTGTATCTCACAGTGGCCCCACCAGATCACTCTGGGAGCACATGAGACTAGATCTCTGTCTCCTGATAGCACTCTCCTGCATCTGGCCCTTGAAGTACGCCGGTTTTAAGCCTGGAGATTACACATCTCCATCATGGTTTGTAACCTGTGATGGGCTTTCCCTCCAGGAATCTGTCCAATCCCCTTTTGAAGGCATCCAGGCCAGATGCCATCACCACCTCCTGTGGCAGGGAGTTCCACAGACTAACAATACGCTGGGTAAAAAAATATTTTCTTTGGCTTCATTTGCCATTTGGCAGCCCATTCCCCCAGTTTGGAAAGCTCCTTCTGGAGCACTTCACAATATTCTCTAGTTTTTACCACCCGGAAAAGTTTTGTGTCATCGGCAAACTTGGCCACCTCACTGTTTATCCCTGTCTCCAGGTCATTTATGAACAGATTGAAAAGCACCGGTCCCAGGACAGAGCCCTGGGGCACACCGCTTTTCACTTCTCTCCATTGTGAAAATTTCCCATTGACACCTACTCTTTGTTTCCGGGATCTCAACCAGTTCTCAATCCATAAGAGGACCTGCCCTCTTATCCCCTGACTGTGCAATTTTCTCAGTAGCCTTTGGTGAGGGACTGTGTCAAAAGCCTTCTGAAAATGCAGAATAGAAATCACCATAGGAAAACAGGCATTTGTGGAACAGACGAGGAGGAGGAGGAGGAGGAGGAGACAAAGGCGGCTTACCCTGCTTTCCACACTGCCAGCCTTTTCCTCCGTCATCCCACAAAGAGTAACGAACTGCAATGAGACTGGCAATTGGCAAATCGCCATAGAAAAAGACGCACAGGTTCTCCAGGATAAAAAGTCTTTTTATTGCAATAATGGAATCAATCTACTTAATGGTCCTTCTCTGATAAGCAGAGAAGCACCCTTTCTGAGATACAAGAGTAATGCATCCATTTCAGTTTGAGTCAGGCAATATACGTCACATTATTTCCACAGGGTTACATATTTCAAGACAGGCAGTCTTAGACATGCGCACAACTCTACCCACGTATAGCATGTGTGTTCACTGAGGACGTACGTAGTTCCTCATAGCTAAAATTAGAACAGTTAATTCACTTTTGTTACCCACAGTACATACTATCTATAAATATAAAACGATCCTATAGCAAGCGATTTCCATTTTTAAATAGCAAAAGCAAGAAAAGGACATTTCAACAGTGAGGTTGCCTCTGTGTGAGATCTTAAGTTAACAGAGGAGACTCAACATTAGTATTCCTTTTTTCATATCATTTAGTAGGAACCCAGGAAGCAGTTTTCAGTTTCCTGCCACTCTAGGAAGAGGAACCCACTGCCCTACCCCCTTGGAGGACCAAATACTCTCCTTTTCTCTACCTTTCTCCTCCTCCTCCTCCTCCTCTCTTGGCCCAGGCAGGATCCAGCCCTGAATCAGAGCCACAGATGCCCCTTCTGGGAAACTCAAGGGTTTGGGGTTATTTTAATGTAACGTTTCAAGGACACGTCCACTTCTTCAGACATATGGCAGCAGAAGGAGGTGTGCAGGATGGAGCTTACCTCCCTCCCCTCCATGCAATGCAATATGAGAAGGGAGCTTCATTTCCTGCCACTCTAGGAAGCTGCACTTGCTGCCTTTCCCCCAACCCCATATGGGACCCTCTCCACTTCCTGCCCTTCCCTCATTGGGAGGGGAGGGGGATGATCTGCCCCTGGAGAAGAAGGCCTGGTTCTTTTAGGGGGAGGGAGTTTGGCCTTATCTCTCCCCCTCCCCACCCCTTGTCCTGGTTCAGCCCAAAAAGCTGCTTCCTCCATCCTTTTCCCTTGAAGAGGAGAGAAAAGGGGGCTTGCTTTCAAGCAACCTAAGGCCACTGTGAGATACAGGAAGCTAGACTAGATGGGTCTTTGGCCTGATCCAGCATCGCTCTTCTTATGTCCCCCTGTCCTGGTTCGGCCCAAGAAAAGTGGGGTTGCCTTCATGATCCCTCTATTCCCCCCCACTTGCCACTGCACAACACTCCTCCTCCTCCTCCTCCTAAATGAGCCATGATTTATCTTCTCCTTCTCCCTCCCCCTACCAAATCAAAGAGGAGGAGGCAAAGATTGGGGGAAGAAGGTGGGGGAGATTGGGGGAGGCTCAGAGGGGGAGGGAACTTTATGCTGCCTTCTGCATCTGAACCTCTTTCCACACTCCAGACATTAAAGTGGCTTCTTGCCTGTGTGGGTCCTGTGATGTCTAGTAAGGTGTCCAGCTTGACTGAACTTCTTTCCACACTCCAGACATTCAAATGGCTTCTCGCCTGTGTGGCTCCTGTGATGACTGGCAAGGCTTCCAGCTTGACTGAACCTCTTTCCACACTCCAGACATTCAAATGCCTTCTCGCCTGTGTGGGTCCTGTGATGCTTACCAAGGCTTCCAGACTCACTGAACCTCTTTCCACACTCCAGACATTCAAATGGCTTCTCGCCTGTGTGTGTCCTGTGATGGCTAGCAAGGTTTCCAGAGTAACTGAACCTCTTTCCACACTCAAGACATTCAAATGGCTTCTCGCCTGTGTGCGTCCTATGATGGCTATCAAGGTTTCCAGAGTGACTGAACCTCTTTCCACACTCCAGACATTTGAATGGCTTCTCACCTGTGTGGATCCTGTGATGCTTAGCAAGACTTACAGAATATCTGAATCTCTTTCCACACTCCAGACATTCAAATGGCTTCTCGCCTGTGTGGCTCCTGTGATGCCTACCAAGGCTTCCAGACTCAAAGAACCTCTTTCCACACTCCAGACATTCAAATGGCTTCTCGCCTGTGTGGGTCCTGTGATGACTAGCAAGGTATTTACGTTGACTGAACCTCTTTCCACACTTGAAACATTCAAATGGCTTCCCCCCTGTGTGTGTCCTGTGATGGCATGCAAGGTCTCCTGATTGAATGAACCTCTTTCCACACTCGAGACATTCAAATGCCTTCTCCCCTGTGTGGGTCCTGTGATGCTTAGCAAGGCTTCCAGACTCACTGAACCTCTTTCCACACTCCAGACATTCAAATGGCTTCTCGCCTGTGTGTGTCCTGTGATGGCTAGCAAGGTTTCCAGAGTGACTGAACCTCTTTCCACACTCAAGACATTCAAATGGTTTCTCGCCTGTGTGTGTCCTGTAATGGCTAGCAAGGTTTCCAGAATGACTGAACCTCTTTCCACACTCAAGACATTCAAATGGCTTCTCACCTGTGTGGGTCCTGTGATGCTTAGCAAGGCTTACAGAATGTCTGAATCTCTTTCCACACTCCAGACAGTCAAATGGCTTCTCGCCTGTGTGGCTCCTTTGATGCCTAGCAAGGCTTCCAAACTCATAGAACCTCTTTTCACACTCCAGACATTCAAATGCCTTCTCATCTGTGTGGGTCCTGTGATGACTAGCAAGGTTTCCAGCTTGGCTGAACCTCTTTCCACACTCCAGACATTCAAATGGCTTCTCACCTGTGTGGGTCCTGTGATGCTTAGCAAGGTTTCCAGCTTGGCTGAACCTCTTTCCACACTCCAGACATTCAAATGGCTTCTCACCTGTGTGGGTCCTGTGATGACTAACAAGGCTTCCAGAATCACTGAACCTCTTTCCACACTCTAGACATTCAAATGGCTTCTCACCTGTGTGGGTCCTGTGATGGCTGGCAAGGTGTCCAGCTCGACTGAACCTCTTTCCACACTCCAGACATTCAAGTGGCTTTTCACGTGTATGTGTATTCATGTGTATAGTTAGGTCTCTAGAATGACTTAACCTGTCTGCTAAAAGAGAAGCCATTGACTAGGCATGTCAATGGCTTTCCCTCTTGGTGAATTTTCCTATGGGGACAAATTGTTGATGTGCTAATAAAATATTTTCCACACTTGGTGTGCTCATTCTTTTCCTCTCCTTTGCAGGTTTTAGGAACCGCTTGGCTTTCCTACTGACAAGTAATAGATTTGTCCATCTTTACACATATCTGTTCTCTTCTAAGCTTCTTCCTTCTGGTTTGATTCTCAAAACCCTCTGTTGCATCTGAATATTCAACTTATTCCTCTGATGTTAGGTGTCCTCCTCTTTTATTTCTTCTCTACAGCAACTTACCTGCAAAATATAAACAGACACAAAAAACAACAGAGTTTTAAATCAGGTAACAAACCCAATGCACTGCAATGGAGGAGGCAGGAGAATGAGACACAACTCCAGGGTGGACCCACCTCCACCCAACTCAGTGAGGAATCATAGATTCATAGAATTGGAAGAGACCTCAAGGGCCATCTGGTCCAACCCCCTGCCATTCAGGAACCCCATCTCAATATTTCTGACAGATGGCCATCCAGCCTCTGCTTAAAAACCTCCACAGAAGGAGACTCCACCACCCTTTGTGGCAGCATATTCCACTGCCGAACAGCTCTAACTGTCATGAAGTTCTTCCTAATCTTCAAATGGAATCTCTGTTCGTATAGTTTGAAACCATTGCCCGAGTCCTAGTCTCTGAAGCCATGGAAAACAAACCTATTCCCTCTTCAATGTGACATCGTTTCAAATATTTAAACATAGATATCATATCTCCGCTCAGCCTTCTTTGAGACCCTTTATGGCACCAATAAATATCCTGAGGAAAACCAGCGTATTTATCACGCTCTTCCTGTGATAATCTGTGAGGAAATGGTTCCTTTCCATGCTGGTTCAAGTCTAGTGAGATCCAGGGTAAGGAATGGATCCAAATTGTTCCATAGTCTTCATATAATGTTTATAGATCATTTTGGATCTAACTACAAAAAGTTGCCTTGGCTGATCATAACTCTTCCATATGAATTTATGGTGCTTATGATTACCTTCAAAGCAACCACTCAGATAGCTTGGTTATTTTGAGGGAACATAACTCTTTATTGGCAGGAAAAAAAACAAATGGACATACAGTGGAACCTTGTATAAGAAACAGCTTGTATAACATAAAATCTGTATGACATAAAACATTCCAGAGAAGGGAAAATTTGCTTAACATAATTGCCTATGGGGAGAATTCATACAACATAAAAATTGGATTACTCCATTTTCAATGCATTCCTATGGGAATTTGTATAAAGGAAAATTTGCTTAACATAATTTCATTTGGAACGAATTGATTCCTTTATACAAGGTACCACTGTATTTAATTTGAGATGCAGCGAGCTTCAAAGTAATAACAAACAAGAAGGAAAATGTACTGCTTATATACTGCCCCATCTGTTGGCATAGCAAGGCCTACATCCAAACATATGGCAAAAGTAAACCTCAATATGACTCAGCAGTTTGTATATCTCTTTAAGACCTTACTACTTAGGTAATGGTTCTAGCCTCAAACACACACACTCCTTGGCCGTGCCCTGACCTGCCTGATGTTGGTGTTGTAGAGGCACAGAGAGAGTTGCAGAACTACTTCTGACTTATTTCTGTTTAAGGTTGTATTTTATGCTTTTGCATTTATAACAAGCAAGGCGGTATATATATATGTATAGCTCCTTATCCCTTTTTTATGAGCTTTATCACAACTGCTGTTGCACTAATTTTTCTATTTTGTATATTTTTCTGTACAGATATTCAATGAGTGTTTTATTATTTTCATAGGTCAACCCGTTTACCTTTTCCCCTTAGAATATATAGATAAAGTATAGTTTCATATACCTGTTGTGTCTACGACTCCTTCTTTAATCAGACTGCAGCACATAATACCCAAATAATACACCAATCTCCCAACAATCCATCAATATATGCAACACCATCGTGCTTTAAGCACTCTCTGGGCTGGTTACAATTTAATGATGCAGGGTCCACACTGCCCCACCACCACACAGCTGGGTTATCAATTTTCTGTCCTCAGATAAAACTACAAGAAAACCAGAACAGCAAAATGTCTTCTTTTCTCTAACCACTCAAAAGAGGCTCTCCCTGTGCAGTCTCTCCTTAAAATATTTTCGAAAATATGTATTTTGAGCATGGAGGGTGGCACAGAAGAACATCCGGCATTTGATAACTGATCTGTCACATTGAAGATTATCTTATTTTTATGACACTGTTTATGGCTGGGCGGGGTGAGGTGCTTTAACTCCTGTAAGTGACCCAGAAGAGTCTCAGTGAATGAATCCATAGAATAAATCAAGAAAGTGAAAAGTCTTCTTCATGACACATGCTGGAGGCCCTTCTTACAAGAGCAACAAAAAATACTCTATGCCCAGGAGGCAAAGGGATCCTTACCTGGACAGATCTTGTTCCCAGAATCTCAAAGGGATCTCCTCACACAGAAATCTCCAGCCTGATACCACTTTCTGTAAGGGAAATGTGGGGTCACCTCCTCAGAGGACACCGGCAGCTGAAAATGGAAACCGAATTTAAAATGAAAGATTTGTCCATCTTTACACATATCTGTTATCCTCTAAGCTTCTTCCTTCTGGTTTGATTCTCAAAACCCTCTGTTGCATCTGAATATTCAATTTATTCCTCTGACGCTTGGTCTCCTCTTCCTTTTATTTCTTCTCTACAGCATCTTACCTACAAAATATAAGCGACCACAAAAAACAAAAACACAGAGTTCATGGCTGGGCAGGGTGAGGTGCTTTAACTCCTGTAAGTGACCCAGTGCAGTCTCAGTATATGAATCCATAGAATAATTCAAGAAAGTGATTGCGGTCTCCAGGGCCGCTTTTTTCTACCTCCGTAGGATCGACCAGATCCTCCCTGAGAACAGTTGTGCCGGCCCTCGTGATCTCGAGGATCGATTACTGCAATGCACTTTACATGGGGTTGACCTTGACCCTTGTCCGGAGACTCCAACGGGTGCAGAACGAGGCGGCCAGACTGGTGGTGGGTGCTCGCAGATACGACCACATCACCCCAGTTCTGGCACACCTGGATTGGCTGCCCGTGGCTCTCTGGATAAGGTTCAAGGTCTTGTTTTTGGTTTTCAAATCCCTCCACGGCTTGGGTCTTGGATACCTGTCGGAACGTATCTCCCAGAGGTCAGCTGAGGCCAGGCCCACTCGAATGTCGCAGGTGCCCTCACTCAGGGTGGCCACTCCTAGAACATAAGAACATAAGAAGAGCCATGCTGGATCAGGCCAAAGGCCCATCGAGTCCAGCTTCCTGTATCTCACAGTGGCCCCACCAGATGCTTTTGGAAGCACATGAGACTAGATATCTGTCTCCTGATACCACTCCCCTGCATCTGGCCCTTGAAGTACCCTGGTTTTAAGCCTGGAGATTACACATCTCCATCATGGTTTGTAACCTGTGATGGACTTTTCCTCCAGGAATCTGTCCAATCTCCTTTTGAAGGCATCCAAGCCAGATGCCATCACCACATCCTGTGGCAGGGAGTTCCATAGACTAACAACGAGCTGGGTGAAAAAATATTTTCTTTTGTCTGTTCTTACTCTCCCAGCCCTCAATTTGAGTGCCTGTCCCCTAGTTCTGGTATTTTGTGAGAGGGAAAAGAGCTTCCCTCTATCCACTTTACTCATGCCCTGCCTTATTTTGTACGTCTCAATCATATCCCCCAACAGGCGCCTTTTTTCCAGACTAAAGAGCCCCAAATGTTTTAGCCTTTCCTCATAAGGGAGGTGCCCCAGCCCAGTAATCATTTTGGTCGCTCTCTTTTGCACCTTTTCCAGTTCCACTATGTCTTTCTTGAGATGTGGTGACCAGAATTGTATACAATACTCCAGATGCGGCCTTACTATTGTTTTGTATAATGGAATTATAATGTTGGCTGTTTTATTTTCAATCCCCTTTTTGATAATCCCTAGCATGGAATTGGCCTTCTTCACCGCTGCCACACATTGGGAGACACCTTCATGGAGCTGTCCACCAACACACCAAGATCTCTTTCCTGATCTGTCACGGATAACTCAGAGCCCATGAGTTGATAGATAAAGTTTTGATTTTTCGCCCCAATATGCATTACTTTACATTTGGCTACATTAAAACACATTTGCCATTTCGTAGCCCATTCCCCCAGTTTGGAGAGATCCTTCTGGAGCTCTTCACAATCTTCTCTGGTTTTTACCACATGGAAAAGTTTTGTGTCATATGCAAACTTGGCCACCTCACTGCTTATTCCTGTCTCCAGGTCTTTTATGAACAGATTGAAAAGCACCGGTCCCAGGACAGAGCCCTGGGGCACACCGCTTTTGACCTCTCTCCATTGTGAAAATTTCCCATTGACACCTACTCTTTGTTTCCTGGATCTCAAGCAGTTCTCAATCCATAAGAGGACCTGCCCTCTTATCCCCTGACTGTGCAATTTTCTCAGCAGCCTCTGGTGAGGGACTGTGTCAAAGGCCTTTTGAAAATCCAGATAGACTATATCCACCGGTTCACCCAAATCTACATGCCTGCTGACCTTTTCAAAAAATTCTAAAAGATTTGTCAGACAAGACTTACCCTTGCAGAAGCCATGCTGATTTTCACTCAGCAAAGTTTGTTCTTCTATGTGTTTTAAGATTTTCTCTTGGATGAGGCTTTCCACCATCTTCCCTGGGACAGATGTAAGGCTAACTGGCCTGTAGTTTCCCGGGTCCCCCCCTCCATCCTTTTTTAAAAATTGGTGTGACATCTGCTATCCTCCAGTCCCCCGGCACTGTGGCCGTTTTAAGAGACAAGTTGCATATTACCGTTAAGAGATCTGCAATTTCATTTCTCAGTTCCCTAATAACCCTTGGGCGGATGCCATCTGGGCCCAGTGACTTGTTAATCTTCAATTTATCAATTAGTCCTAAAACATCTTCTCTTTTAACCTGTATTTGATTTAATTCTTTAGTCAAGAGGGGCCGTTCAGGCAGCAGAATCTGCTCAAGGTCTTCTGTCGTGAAGACAGATGCAAAGAACTCATTTAATTTCTCTGCAATTTCCAAGTCCTCCTTAACCTCCCCTTTTCCTCCCTCACCATCCAGAGGGCCAACTGGTTCTCTGGCAGGTTTTCTACTTCTAACATATTTAAAGAAGCTTTTATTATTACCCTTTATATTGCTAGCCATGCGTTCCTCAAAATCTTTCTTTGCCTCTCTTATCATCTTCTTACATTTCTTTTGCCAGAGTTTGTGTTCCTTTTTATTTTCCTCATTTGGGGAGGATTTCCATTTACAGAAAGACCTCTCCTTGCGCTTTAGAGCCTCTCTGACTCCACTCGTTAACCATGCTGGTGCCCTCTTGGACTTAAATGAGCTCTTCTTTGTGGTATGCATTTGTGCTGGGCCTCTGTTACCGTTGTTTTAAACACGTCCCATGCACTCTGAAGAGATTGGATTCTTCCAACCTTCCCCTTCAATTTCTTTCTAACTAGTTTCCTCATCTGAGGGAAGTTTGCCCTTCGAAAATCAAGGATTTTTATGTCAATTTGCTTGACACTCTTCCTCCAACATGCATGGCAAAGGAGATTGCAAGCATGGTCACTGTTCCCCAGAGGCTCAGTGACATTCACATCCCTGACCAAGTCCTGAGTATCAGACAGTATTAGATCCAGAGTTGCCTGTTCTCGGGTGGGCTCCATGACAAGTTGCTCTAAGGCACAGTCATTCAGCAAGTCGAGAAACCCAGTTTCTCTTTCTTGCCCGGAGCTCGCATTGGATAATTAAAGTCCCCCACGATTACTATCCTGTGCTTCTGAGACACCTCCATGATTTGTCTCCTCATTTCAAGGTCCCCCTCAAGTTTTTGATCTGGTGGGCGATAGCATACCCCAACTATCACATCACTCCTTGGACCTGGTAGTTTAACCCACAGTGATTCTATGGTGGAGTCAGACCCTCTGTCCATCTCCATTCTGCTGGATTTTACACCTTCTTTAACGTAGATGGCCACTCCCCCTCCAACCCTCCCCTCTCTATCCCTTCTATAGAGTTTATAGCCTGGGATTGCTGTATCCCACTGGTTCTCTGCATTCCACCAGGTTTCTGTTATGGCTATTATATCAATGTTATCCCTAGCTGCCAAATGTTCGAGTTCTCCCATTTTTGGTCGGAGGCTTCGAGCATTGGCGTAGAAGCACCTGTACAGTGGGTTCTGCAACAACAGCTGCTGCTTTGTTCTTTTCCCCCCACAGCTATTATTTTCGGTAGATGAACTATCACATTCCATTATTCTCCCAGTACTAATACCTGCTATGTCATCTCTATGTGATTCTCTACCCTTTCCAACCTCATTCCCTGTGGATGAGGTGTTCAACTCGGATGCCACACAGCTCCTGTCGGCTTTCCCCCAGTTATCAGTTTAAAAGCTGCTCTGCAGCCTTTTTGAGGTTGAGTGCCAGCAATCTGGTCCCATCATGATTCAAGTGCAACCCATCCCTCCTGAACAGGGTTGGTTTGTCCCAAAATGTTCTCCAGTTCCTGACAAATCTAAAGCCCTCCTCTCGACACCATCGCCTCATCCACGCATTGAGGCTTCTGAGCTCTGCCTGCCTGGCGGGTCCTGCATGAGGAACAGGTAGCACTTCTGAAAATGCTATCTTGGGAGTCCTGGACTTCAATCTTCTTCCTAACAACCTGAACTTGGCTTCCAAGACTGACCGCTTGGCCTTCCCGACATCATTGGTACCAACATGTACCATGACCACTGGCTCCTTTCCGGTTCTCTCTAACAAGCTATCTAGATTTCTCGTGATGTCTGCAACCTTTGCACCTGGCAGGCAAGTGACCATACGGTTATCATGCTCATCACAAATCCATCCCTCCGTATTTCTAATTATAGAATCCCCTAGCAGAAGGAGCTTCTCTCCTGCAGCCTGTTCTTCTACATGTACCTGATCCTGTATCTTATCAATTGTGATGAGGGAGAGATCCTCAGGTGGAACCAGTTGTTCCTCGGTGTGTGCCTCATGAGGTGTGCTGAGGGAAAGAGCCTCAAATTGATTGTGCAATATGAGACTCTCTGAGCGATCCCTTGGCCTTCTACTCCTTTGAGTCACATTCCTCCACACATCTACCTCCTGGGTTGTGGAAGTGATTACATCCTCAAAAGTGTGCTCCGTCTCTTCTTGGACCTGGATAGTCTGTTCTGCTCTGTCCAAGAACCGCTCAAGCTCCTTAATATGTTGATGGTTCAATATGCGGGCCTCTAGCTCCTGGACCTTCTCTTCTAATAGTGCAACCAGCTTGCACTTGCAGCAAGTGTAGTTCTCGTTGCGATTTGTCAAGATGACAAACATGGCACAAGTGTTACAGGTAACTACAGCTGCTCCCCCAGACTCCATTTTAATGAGTGCAGTATTCTGGGCCTTGAATATTTTTAGTGTTACTACCTACTACTCTAGAAATAATAATCTAGTACCAATGTTCCTCCTTTTAAGTGAAAAATAAGTTCTCGCGCGCCTAACGGCGTGCGGGCCGGTCAAACAGCCCTAGCTGAACTGTTCAAACCCAAAAACTTACCAGTGCTGTCTTCTTTTTCTCTCTCTCAGCAGTAGCTCTGCTTGGATTCACACCCAGGCTCAAATGCTAGGGAGGCTTGGAAGTAGGTCACGCAGAACTGCACCTTCTCTGTTGTGGGCTCCGCGTTGTGGAACCATCTTCCAAGTGAGCTGTGCCTTGCACAGTCCCTAGCCGCCTTCAAAAAGGCTTTGAAAACCTTGACCTTCAGGGAGGCATATGGTGACCTTTAATTATTTTTTATCCCTCCCAGCCCCATATGCATCTTGGTGAGAGTTTTGCCCCTCTTTTTTTGTTTATATTGTTTTTAATCTGCTGTTAACGGCCCAGGGTTCTGCTTTGGCGGTATACAAATGAAACAAACAAACAAACAAACAACAACAAAGTGAAAAGCCTTCTTCATGAGACATACTGGGGGACCCTTCTTACAAGAGGGGCATCCCAGTAGGGCAACAAAAAATACTCTCTATGCCCAGGAGGCAAAGGGATCCTTACCTGGACAGATTTTGTTCCTGGAATCTCAAAGGGATCTCCACACGCAGAAATCTCCAGCCTGGACCCAGAAGATCCCACTCTCTGTGGGGGAAATATGGGGTCACCTTCTCAGAGGACTCCAGCAGCTGAAAATGGAATCAGAATTTAAAATGAAAGGCACTGTTCACGTCTCAGGACTTCTCTAACAGTAGGAATATCGCCCCCTGCTACAGTATCTTCCCGCCTTCGTCCTGCTTAAGGGCTTCCTTCTCCACCAACCGGAGAGCTGAAAATGGGGGCGGGAAGATGGTGAGAAGGAACCAGGCTTTTGTAAAGCGAACGGCCCTGAATTGTATATCCTGGGCCAAACCACCAGAAAGTGGCCCTGCCTTCCAGCAGAGAGAACATGCTGGAAGAGGCTGCCTCTTACGGGATCGGTGTCCACCTCTGCTGAAAAAAACATCAGCTTCAGGAGCCTTCCTTCCTTCCTTCCTTTCAGAAAATGCCGTGTTGGAAAGGAACACAAAACAGATTCTCCCGAGAGAGGTGGGGAGGAAATGGCCTCACCTCTCCTGCCATTTATTTTCCCCAAACTAACCACTTATTTCAAGTATTGCTACCCTGCTTTGAGCATTAAAAGAGATCCAGGGTGGCTCAACTCTGCTTCTTGGTTTGGGCCTCACTTATTGAGGAGGAATAAAAAGACTAGACAACTGCTTTCCCATGTTGTGTGTGTGATGGATTGTAATTCCCAAACTTCCCTCTCCAAAGGCCCCTCTCCAGCCTTCTTCTTCGTTGCTTCTGGGATGGTTAGTTCTGTTTTTTGGGGGGTGGGGCATCCCGTCAACTGCCCCACGGTGCTTCTGAAAGAAGGGCTGGAGAGAGAGGGAGAGAGAGTGGCGGGGGGGAGCCCTCTGCACATGGGCAGAGAAGCAGGGGACACAGAGAGAGCTGCAGTGGGATATAGGCTCCTCTCTCTGCCCTTCCTCCCCCCAAATAAAAATAAAAAATGGAAGGGGCTTCCCTCCTTGCTTCCTCATTGAACCATCCAAGGGGAGAGAGAGTTTCCCTCAAAGAGAAACGAAGGAAGAAAGAGCCCCCAAAGACTGTCCTGGAAGGACACCCCCCTCCCCCAATTCTGGCTCTGGACTCCTTTCCCCTCCTCCTGGTCATCCTTCTCTAAGCTCATCCCAGAGTCTCTCTCCTCTCTCTCTCTATCTGTCCTCCCCCACCTCTCCCCCCAAGCTTCCAGGACCCCCAGGAAGAAAAGAAAGAGCCCCCTAATCCTGCTCCTCCCTCGCCCCCCTCCCCATATATCTGAGTCCACATCTGGGAGAGATCCAGAAGAGGAGGAGGGGAGATGGGGGGCAGAGGAAGGAGGAACCCCCACCACAAACACAAACACCCCGCAGCCCGCAATACCCCCCTCCCAAGAGGAGGAAGGCTTCCCCCCCGCCTTCCTCCAAACACCCACAATCCCCTCACCCGCCGCTGCCTCTGGTTCCCCAGGTGGCTCTTTGTTTTTTGGTAAGGGGGGGGACAGAGAAAGACCGGAAGTGACCCTCCTGCAGGAAGAGAAACTTTCTAGGAACGAGGCCGCCGCTTTATCCCCACTTGGGCCCCCTTCTTTCCCCCTCCCCTCTCCAGCCTCACCAGGAGGACGCTCTAGGAATGACATCGCCTCTCTATTACCACTTGCCCTTCCTCTCTCCCTCCTCCCCAGGATGACTCTCTAGGAAGATGCCGCCTCTGTATCCCCACCTGCCCCCCTTTTCCCCTCCCTCCCGCCTCACCGGGAGGACGCTCTAGGAAAGAGGCTGCCTCTTCCTCGCTTTCCTTCCATCTACCTATCAATCATTGTTCCTTTCCTTCTTATCTATCTATCTATCTATCTATCTATCTATCTATCTATCTATCTATCTATCTATCTATCTATCTATCTATCTATCTATGTCACTCTGAGATGCCACCCGTCTTGCTAGACAGTTTACCAGCCAAATAAATCACCTGTATTTGTTCTAAGTCTCCTGTATTTCCTGATTTGGGGGGAAGAGAGCTCTCTAGGAATCCCAATGCCTCTTTCCACCCCACTTGCCTCTTCTGCCCTTCCTTGGGGGACTCTCTAGGAATTGGTGTTTCTTCTCTTCCTTGGCCCCTCCACCACCACTCCCCCTTACACACACACCTTGATTCCTGCCTCTTTACTCCAACATCTAGAAGATCATTTAGGAAGAGGATGAAAAGCAGGGGTCCCAGTACTGAACCTTAGGGGACCCCACTCTTGACCTCCCACCACTTGGGCCTTTGTGGCCGAACCCTCTGGCTTGGTTGTGGAATAGAGGAGGAGGAGGAGGAGGGAGGAGGAGGAGGAGGAGGAGAAAGGGGGCTTACCCTGCTTTCCACACTGCCAGCCTTCTCTTCTGTTATCCCACAAAGAGTAACAAACTGCAATGAGACTGGCAATTGGCAAATGCACAGGGTCTCCAGAATAAAAAGGCTTTTTATTGCAACAATGGAATCAAATGCACTGAATGGTGATTCTCTGATAAGCAGAGAAGGACCCTTTCTGAGATCCAACAAGACTAATTCATCCATTTCAGTTTGAGTCAGGCAATGTGTTACCTTATGGATTTACCTTGTATATTTTCTCTGGCAAGAGGTCAGGAAGAGATGCAACCAGCTGAACCAATGTCCAATTTTATTGATATATATTCAATAGGAATCAGCTGCTAGGGTCTTTTCTTAATGGCAAAGACCCCAAACATACAGTGTAAAATAATTTTATACCACAACAAACAAAGGGTCCTAAATTATACAACCTCATTGGATAATATTTACATACAGTTTGGATCCTAAATCTAATTGGCCGAAAACGTGAGGAAAGCAAAGTCATTGGCTCTCCTATAAAGATGGAGCATCCTTTTCTTCCTCTAATGATTTCCCCTTCCAGAAGGTGCCATAGTGTCTGGGGCAAATTCCTTATTCCCTTGATATAACATAAGAACATAGGAAGAGCTAAGCTTTTCTCCCAGAGAATACAGCTCCCTGCTGGGCTTTCTAGAGGTGCAGTGGAAGGTGTGAATCACAGGTACTTCAAAGGCCAAGGTGGAAATGATATCAGGAAGTAGAGATGGGCATGACTTGAAAAATTTTTTTTTCGAGTTGTCGTTAGTCGGGCCGGTTCCGTTTCGGGTCGTTTCCGTTTTTCACGAAAATTCGCAAAAATTAGTCGGTTCGTTTTTTCGTTTTCATTAGTACTTTTTTTTTGGGGGAGCGGGCTCCTGGAGGCACCTCTGTGGTGGGTGCCTCCTCTGGCCCGCTATAAAGGGAAAGTGGGCTCCTGGAGGCACCCGTGGGTGCCTCCTATCCTCACCCACTAGGAAGGGGAAGCAGGCTCCAAGAGACCCCTCAACATGGGGGTCTCCCCTCCTCACCTGCTGCTGCTGCAAAATGGTATGCAATAGCCATATGGATATTGCATATCAATTGTGCAGACAGTGACTGTGAAGACTAGTGGATGGCTGAACCCAGAGCCATAGGAGATGCCTAACTAAGACTCTCGCACCACCATGTCTCACACAGAAGGGAATTGTACTTGCGTGTAGTGCAATGCAAGTAGATTTTGCTTAGGGTTAAGGTGGGTTAGGGTTAGGGCTAGGGTTAGGCTAGTGACGGGTAAGGTTACGGTGGGCTAGTGGGTTGCACCTCTGGGTGCCTCTCTGACCCACTAAGAAGACAGTCTGTGACGTATGGGTATGGACGGAGTCAAGGGTTAGGGTTAGGGCTAGGGGGCTAGGGCAGGTTTTAGGGGGCTTTTTGGCACATCCCAGAAGTCTCCATGGCCAAGTGGCCATGCGATTGGTGGAATGGCTCCAAAAATTTGCATGGTCGTCCACTCCCACATGGCTGGCCACTCGGCCAGCCCATCATTGCGCAGGTGTAAAAAAATAAAATAAAATAAAATCAATGGGGGACAGAGGAGGAGAGGAGAGACATTTTGTTGCAAGAAAAAACCCACTGCTACTGTGAAAAATCTGGCAGTTTATAAATTTTCGTGTGTTTCTGTTGTGCATGTGTGTTTTTGGACCACGATTTCAAAAACAATATTGCGTTCGCCGCCCCATTTTGGATCCCCCGCCCGCACCGCATGGCATGGCGGGTCCGGCTGCCCAGGACGGGGGGGGAGGCGGGACCCCCCTCCAGAAACCACCCCTCCGGTAGGTGCCCTGCGCCCTTAGTCAAGCAGGCATTTTTCTGCCTGCTTTTTTGGCCCGGGAATGGGTGGGGGGAGAGTTTAAAAGTTTTTTCCTGTGCCGTCCGTGCTGCTTGCTTGCGCTTTAATTGCGGCGGCCAGTGGCTGGCGAGACTGGGCTTTTTGCTGGCTGCCTGCGAGCCTGCGGCGAGTCCCACCAGAGCAGCCCAGGACGGGGGATGGGGGAGGCCGGGGACCTCCAGAAACAACCCCTCTGGTAGGTGCCCTGAGGCATGGCAGGCATTTTTCCGCCTGCTTTTCGGCCGGGAACCGGGTTTTTTAACTTTTAAAAGCCAAGGAGGGGGCCTTTTTCTGGCCTGGTAGGTGCCCTCAGACAGTTTTCGCCTACTTTTAGGGCAATCAGGGTTTTTTTAACTTTTAAAAACTTTTTTCTGTGCCGCTTGGCATTGCGCGATGCATGCAAGGAACGAAACACGACAAATCAGACCAAAATTGTTCGTTCGTCGGTTCGAGCTCGAATTCTGGTGGAGTAATTCCCGTTACCGTTTCCGTAGAGTAACGGAAACGAGTAACGGAAACGGAAACAGGAATACCGCTAAGTCGTGCCCATCTCTACCAGGAAGTACTAAAGAAAGAGTTATCAGGCCTTTGTTCTACCATCTGGACTTAAAGAGGTTGCTTTTGGTTCACATACAGGTATCAATATACATCACATTATTTCCACAGTGTCACATATTTCAGGAACGGCAGTCTTAGACGTGCCCACAACTCTACCCACGTAGAGCATATACATAGTTCCTCATTTTAGCTCAAATTAGAACAGTTACTTCACTTTTGTTACCCACGGTACATACTATCTATTAGAGATGGGCACGACTTAGCGGTATTCCCGTTTCCGTTTCCGTTACTCGTATCCGTTACTCTACGGAAACGGTAACGGGAATTACTCCGCCAGAATTCGAGCTCGAACCGACAAACGAACAATTTGGTCTGATTTGTCGTGCTCGTTACTTGCATCGCGGCGATCGCGCAATGCCAAGCGGCACAGAAAAAAAGTTTTTAAAAGTTAAAAAAAAAACCCTGATTCCCGGCCCTAAAAGTAGGCGAAAACTGTCTGAGGGCACCTACCAGGCCAGAAGGGTGTTTTATTTGGGGGGGGGGTTTCCCCGCCCCCCCTCTCCTTGGCTATTACTGCTGCGCTGCGCTGGTACCAGGCTGGGGGGGGGGCATCCATTTGCCATGCAGTGCGGGGGATCCAAAATGGCGACTGCAATATTTTTTTTGAAATCGTTGCCCAAAACCCCACCAAAGCACCACAGAAACATGCGAAAGTTAGCTATTTTAAATGCTTGAATTTTTACAGTAGCAGCAGTGGGTTTTTCTTGCAAAAAAAGAGTCTCCGTTGATTTTATTTTATTTTATTTTATTTTTTTACACCTGCACATTTGGGAGTGGACCATGCAAATTTTCCACCAATCGCATGGCCACTTGGCCAGGTTGACCTCAGAGACTTCTGGGATGTGCGAATCGGGCATAAACAGCCCACTAATCGTAGCCCAAACCCGAACCCGAACCCGAACCCGAACCCATACGCCAGTACACTGTCCTTCTAAGTGGGTCAGAGAGGCACCCAGAGGTGCACCCCAATACTCACCCTAACCTCACCCGTAACTAGCCTAACCCTAGCCCTTGTGTTAACCCGTCTTAACCCTAAGCCAGATCTACTTGCATTGCACTACATGCAAGTACGTGAGATACAGCGGGTGCAAAGAGTCTGCCAGTCCGTCACTTGTGGCTCTGGCTGACTCCTGCAGCTCCCTCCAGGAGCCTGCTACCCCCCCCAAACCAGTACTAACAACAACGAAAAAATAAAAAAACAACCTGACTAATTTTTGCGAAATTTCGCGAAAAACAAAAACGAGCCGAAACGGACTGCCTCCGACATACGACAACTCGAAAATGTCATTTTCCCTAGTCATGCCCATCTCTACTATCTATACATATAAAATGATCTCAAAGCAAGCAATTTCCATTTTTTTAAATAGCAAAAGCAAGAGAAGGACATTTCAACAGTCCTAGGACTGGTGCTTTTTAATCTGTTCATAAATGACCTGGAAACAGGGATAAGCAGTGAGGTTGCCAAGTGTGCGGAAGACATGAAACTTTTCCGGGTTGTAAAATCAGAGAAGATTGTGAAGAGCTCCAGAAGGATCTCTCCAAACTGGGGAAATGGGCTGCCAAATGGCAAATGCTTTTCATTGTTTTTTTTAAATTAATTATTTAATTTTTGTACTACATACAAACAAAATAACAAATAACAATACAAGTGTACCCCCACCCCCCGGGGACTATCCATGAGTTCTTCTTTGTTACTCCGTCTTCTGTTGTTCTAGTATTCTTCTTAAAGTCCTCTTCTCCACAACTGTCTTGAAGTATTCGTCGGCTCTTTCCCCTTCTCTTCAACTAATACAAAGTCTATAAATTTTCCCCAAATGTCATAAAAACTTCTTTTTTCATTTCTCCTCATTTAACTTTTAGGCTACAAGACAATTTATCGTTTATGGCTATATCCCAAAATTCGTTATACCAATCTTCCATCTTGAGATCTACTTTAGATTTCCAGTTTCTTGCTATAATTAATCTAGCAGCTGTCATAAGATTTGCTATTAGCTCCTTTGTTGTAGGATCATAATGTTTACTAGTTAACAATGATAATAGTGCTGTCTCTGGATTGCAATCAATATCTAGCTTAATCATGTCGCTTAGCTCTAAAAAAACCCTTTCCAGAACTTTTGAACTATTTCACATTCCCACCAGAGATGCATATATGTACCTAACTTTTTTTCACATTTCCAGCACATCTTAGAGTATTCAGCATTCATTCTATTCAGCCTAATTGGTGTTAAGTACCATCTAGAAACCAATTTAAAATAATTTTTATCCTAACCGATAATGATCTCAAGATTCTCATATTCCAAATTTTCACCCAGTCTTCTTTCTTTATCTCTACATTAAGATCTTGATTCCAGAGCTCTCTCAGAGAATCTAACTCCTTCACTTCCGATGGATCCCCTATTATTTTATATATTTTACATACTACTCCTTTCTCTATATTATCCTGGTCAGATTCCAGCAATATTAAAAACTGTTCAAACTTTGTACATTCTCTAATTTGACTGTTTCTTCTGACCCAGTCCTTTGTCCATTTTCCTAACTGAATGTAGTTTATCCATATTAGATCACTAGATTGCAGGGTATTTTTTATGTCGTGAGTTGATCTAATTTTGGCCATCCAATCTTTTAATCTAGCTATTTTCTTAGCTTTAAATAACTCTAAATAATGTGTCAAATTTGTAGGAAAATTTTCCAAGTCTGTTACTAAACATATTGGGGAGCCATTCGGTGACAAAATTTTTCTATACGTTCTCCATGTGGTCATTAAACCATTCAAAAGGCGATTCTCAATCTTTACTTTGTTTTTACAATCAGTAAACAAGAATTTATTTATTTCCCCCTTTATATCCAATGACTCTTGCTCCCACCATATTAACTTCTCCGGTTTGAATAAAATTTCCCCCAAACAACTAATTTGATTAGCTATATAGTAATTTCTTACATTGGGTATACCTAATCCTCCTTCTTTTTGGGATCTATACCACAAACTTTTATTTATTCTTGATTCCCCCCCCCCCATTGCAGTACCTATTTATCATGTCTTGGAGAATTTTAAGTTCCTTTTCTAGAAACTGAACGGGTAACATTTTGAAAATAAAATTGATTTTGGGGAGTATTTTCATTTTTACCAATGCTATTCTACCTAACCAAGATAGATTCAGTTTAGAATAACTTAGTAATTTGTTTTTCATCTCTTCTTTTAATTGTGAAATATTTTTCCTTAGTTTTAGTAAACTCTATATAATTCCAATCCTAGATATTTAATACTTTTTCTGGATTTCAGTCCAAAGTTTTCAATTATATTAAGGTCTTCTCTTCCATAATTAAACAATAAGCTTTCTGTTTTTTGCCAATTTACACATAATTCGGTTATTTCCCCAAATTCTTCTAGATGGGTTTTTACTCTTTGAATACTCTCTATCGGGTCTAAAATTGTCAATAGAGCATCATCCGCAAATACAGTGGACCCTTGTATAACAAACAGCTTGTATAACATACAATTTGTACAACATAAAAAATTCCGGAGATAGGGGAAATTTGCTTAACATAATCGCCTATGGGGAAAACCCGTACAACATAAAAATGGGATCACTCCGTTTTCAATGCATTCCTATGGGAATTTGTATAAAGGAAAATTTGCTTAACATAATTTCATTTGGAATGAATTAATTCCTTTATACAAGGTACCACTGTAGACTAATTTTAGTTACCCCTTCTTTCCCAATACCTTTAATGGATTCGTCATCCCTTATAGTGTTTGCCAGGAGTTCTATAACAATACAAAAGAGAACTGGAGAAAGAGGACATCCTTGTCTAATTCCCCAGCCTAGGGTAATTTGTTCAGTCATTCTGTCATTAACTATTATTGAGGAAGTACCCTCTGAGTATAATTGATTTATTACTCCTTAAAAAAGTGTTCCAAATCCCCATTTTTCTAGCAGAATTTTTAATGTAGACCATTGAACACAGTCAAAGGCTTTAAAAAGATCTAGAGATAACATGCCTGCTTTAATAGTACTTTTTCCCATTTCATAAAGAACATTCAAATTTCTTCTTATAATGTTTGCCATTTGTCTTCCTTTGATAAAACCACATTGATCATCTTTGATATATTTAGCTACAAATTTATTCATTCTTTTAGCCAGGATTGCAGTAAAAATCTTAGCATCTTGATTTAATAGGGATATTGGTCTATATGACCCAATGTCCATTAAGTTTTTATTGGGTTTAGGTATTAAAATGCTTAGGGAGTGGGTCCAGGATCTCGGGACTTGTTCTCCTTCCAATATTTTATTGTATAGCTTTTTAGTTTAGGTATTAAACTAAAGTTTAAAGTTTATAAAATTCAGGTCCCAGACCATCCACTCCAGGAGTTTTATTATTCTTTAATTTATCTATTACCTCACCTATCTCTTGATCTGTAATAGGTTTCTCCATTTCCAACATATCTTCCTCTTCCAAAACCCTCTTTAAAGTTTTAGTAATATATTTTTCTATATCTTCCTTGGTCTTGTTTTTTGCTGTGTATAGAGGCTGGTAAAACTCTTGTATAGCTTTTAATTTGTCTTTCATTTGTATACACATCTTGCCTGAGGAATCTTTTATATTCCCTATCGTGTTTTTGTCCCTTCTTTTCTGAGCTAATCTGGCTAAAAGTTTTAAGTTTTTATTACTATATTCAAAAAAATTCTTTTTAAATAAAGTAAGTTTCTTTGTACTTGTAATTCTAAATTGAACCAATTTTTTTTTGCTTCGATCTGCCTCAATATCCTCTTATCGTTACTAGAAAAAAATTGGGATTCTAAATCTGCTATTAGATTTTCTAAATTTCTTTTATTTAGCTCTTCCTTTTTTTATTCTATTTTTGTCTTATGATGAAGCCTCTGGCTACAGCTTTCAAAGTGTCCCATATAATTGCCATTTTGCTACCTGCCTTTTCATTAATGTCCCAAGTTTCCGACCAATCTTTTTTTAACTCTTTCTAGCACTTCTGGGTATTGAAATATTTTTGGATTCATTCTCCATCTTCTAGCTTCTCTATAATTTTTGTTTGTTGCTATGTCGATTGACATTATAGTGTGATCAGATGTTTTTATAATCTCAATCTCAGTGTTATTTACTTTAGGTATTAGACTTTGTGAAACAAACACAAAATCTATCCTAGAATAACTCTTGTGAACTGGTGAGTAGAAAGTATATTTGCTTTCATCTCCTTTCAGTTCTCTCCAAACATCCTTCAATCCTGTAGTATTTATAAACTTTGCTAGTGTTGTGTGTCTAACCCTCCAATCTTCCTTCTTGCAGACTGATTTATCTTTAATTTTGTCTAATATCATATTAAAATCTCCAGCCATTATTAAATACCTCTTTTTAACAATTTCAATCTGATCCCAAAGGACATTATAAAAACAGCTTTGATTAGCATTTGGTGCATATACATTTACCAAAGGATATTGCTCTTTACCCATTACAACTTGCAATATTATATATCTGCCTTCTGAATCTTTCACCACATTTTCAACAATACATTCACAATTCATTGAAATTAAGATGGCTACCCCTCTTGCTTTAGATGTACCAAAACTTTTTTTGTATATATCAATATTTGGAATTTTTAATTCATTAACACCATCTTTTATTTGATGAGTCTCTTGCAAGAAAGCAATATCAATTTTATGTCTTTTAATCATCGCTTCAATTCTCTTCCTCTTCAACACTGACCCCAGACCCTTTACATTCAATGTTGCTAACTTTATAAACTTTCCCATAACTTGACTTTTTTTTCTTTTAATATTCTGGAATGGTCCCATTGTGCATAAAAAAAACCCTTAACACCAACAGTTAATAAAAAAACAACTAAAATAATCCAAACCCTCCACCCTAAAAATATGTTCTTTTCTCCCACCCCACTAGCTATCATACACTTTTGCATGTGCCCTCAAGGGATGGGAGGGAGGAAATCCGTCCATGGACAATGCCGGCCAAGATCCCACAAGCTATTTAGTTATCATGATACTGTATATCAATTTTTCCCAGAAAACTGTCATATCCCCCTCCAAACCGCCCTCTCTCCCCCTCCCCCCTAGGGAAATTTTAAAAGGGGGGAAAATTAAAAAGGGATAAGGGAAGAGGAGAGAAAGAAGGGGGAAAAGGAACAAAGAAGGGGAGGGAGAGGGGGAGGGAGAGAGGGAGAGAGAGAGAAAGAGAGAGAGATGAACTGGTGAGCTTCAGCTGTTGTTCATCATCCTGATGTTGCTGTAGAGGTCCCAGGAGCCGGACTAAGAGAAGTCGAATCGTCTTGAATATTCCATGCTTCCAGAAGGTGTTGGCCTTCCTCCAGGGAGTGAATTGTGTGCTGAATGGAACCTTTCCAAACTTTCAAAAACAGGGGGTGGCCCCAAGAGTAGCGAAAATTATGTTTCCGTAGTATTGTTGTCACTGGCTTCATCGATTTTCGCCAATCAGAGGTTTCTTTGGAAAGGTCTTGATAAACTTGCACAGTTTTATCTCCCCTCTTAAGGAACTCAAGATTTGCTCTTATAGAAGACATGAGACATTCTTTGTTTACATAAGAGGCAAATCTAACTATTATTGGTCTTGGGCTTCCTTCTCTTGAATTGCCCAGATAATGAATCCTCTCTATATCTTCTTCTGCAAGTTGTCTGGATAAAAATGAATTAAACCATGTTATCACTTCCTGTTTTAATTCTCCCTTCTTTTGAACTGCAAAATTAATCAGTTTTACATTCTGTCTTCGAGAGTATTCTTCCATATAAGTTAATTTCTTTTTGGCTGTCAGTAATTCCTGCTTTTGAGAGCTAATTTCACTTTCATTTTTTTTACACGTATATCCAGACTCTTAATCTCCCCTGCCAAATTTTCTGGTTTCTGGCTGTTACTATCGACCGCTGCCTGTGTCTGCTTGATTTCACAAGATAAATCTTGCTTGGAGCTTTCAACTTTTCGTGAAAGTTCATCCATTTTCCGCATCACATCTTTCAAAGCCAGGCTCATTAGATCCGCCAGTTCTGATTTCATTTGTCGCATTTCCTTCATGAGATCTGGGTCTGCAGGGGGCGGGTAGTTTCTGCCTGCTTCTCACCAGTCGCCATTGCTGCCTCCCCCTCAACTGAAGGTTTGGTATGTTGTAAAGCAGCATGGGAATATGTTCCATCAGAAGGTTTTCTGACCTAGGCCTTTAATATACAAGGTTTTTTTCTTTTTGGCAGGCATAAAAATAAGCAAGAATCGCACATAAGAGCTCGCACTGGAGCCTGTAAAATTCAGTCTCTTTTCCGTGCAAGCTATTTGAACAGTCAAAACTGAAAGTAGCTAGATCTTAATAAATCAGGCTTATCTACTCTCGAAGTATATATTGCTTTTCCTGTCGACCCCAAAGGGTTTAATGATACATTACTCATGGCTCCAAGGGCTTTAGACAGTAAATTTTAAAGCTTTTCTCATCTCGGTGCGGAGCTCCAAAATCAAGCGGCCGACATGCTTCGTGGGCGGGGACTTCCTCCAAATGCTTTTCATTGTAGCAAAATGTAAAGTAATGCATATTGGGGCAAAAAAAATCCAAACTTTATCTATCAACTTATGGGCTCTGAGCTATCCGTGACAGATTAGGAAAGAGATCCTGATGTTGAGAGTATTTGGGTTAAAATCAGGGGTGAAAAAACCAGGAGGGATGTCAGTGTAGGAGTATATTATAGACCCCCAAGCCAGCCGGAGGAGTTGGATGATGCCTTCTGTGAGCAGATGGCCACACAGTCAAAAGGGAGAGATGTAGTAGTAATGGGGAATTTTAACTATCCTGATATATACTGGCAGTCCTACTCAGCTAGGAATGCAAGGTCTAACAAATTCCTTACTGCCCTTAAAGACAATTTCATGGTTCAGAAGGTAGAGGAGGCAACCAGAGGCAAAACTATTTTAGATCTGGTCTTAACCAATAAGGAGGACCTTGTAAATGGGGTCGAAGTGGTGGGATCATTAGGTAAAAGTGACCATGCCCTCTTGGAATTTGTTATACAGTTGGAAGGTGAAGCTAAGCATAGTCAGACAAGAATCCTGGACTTTAACAAAGCCAATTTTTGTAAACTTATGGAATTATTGGCTGTGATTCCATGGACTGAAACACTGAAAGAGAAGGGAGTCCAAGATGGATGGGAGTTCCTTAAAAGCGAGATATTAAAGGCACAATTTAAAACTGTTCCAACAAGAAGAAGAAATGGGAGAGGTCTAAAGAAACCAAAGTGGTTTACTAAAGAACTTTCAACTCAGCTAACTATAAAGAAAAACAAGTACAAGGAATGGAAAAATGGGAAATGCACCAAAGAGGAATATAAACAAACAGCTAATATATGCAGGGGGATGGTAAAAAAAGCTAAAGCGCAAAACGAACTTAGACTTGCCAGAGAGATTAAAGATAGTAAAAAGGGTTTCTTTAGTTATGTCCGCAGCAAAAAGAAAAATAAGGAAATGATAGGCTCTCTGCGTGGCAATGATAATCAGTTACTAACAGGAGACAAGGAAAAGGCAGAACTACTCAACACATTTTTGCCTCAGTTTTCTCCAAAAAGGAAGAAAGAGATCCACTGGGACAAAGAGTAGATGAGGTAGGATGGGAATTGCAACATAGAATAGGTAGGGAGGTAGTACAGGAACAGCTGGAAACATTAAATGAATTTAAGTCTCCTGGGCCAGATGAATTACACCCAAGGATATTAAAAGAACGGGCAGAAGTAATTTCAGAACCATTGGCAATAATCTTTGAGAAGTCCTGGAGGACAGGAGAAGTCCCCATCGATTGGAGGAGGGCTAATGTTGTCCCCATCTTCAAAAAGGGGGAAAAAGGGGACCCAAATAATTACCGCCCAGTCAGCTTGACTTCAATTCCCAGAAAGATCCTAGAGCAGATTATTAAGCAGTCAGTCTGCAATTATCTAACAAACAATGCTGTCATTACAAGAAGTCAACACGGGTTTCTTAAAATCAAGTCATGCCAGACTAATTTGATCTCTTTCTTTGATAGAATTACAGACCTGGTGGATGAGGGGAATGCTGTGGATATTGCTTATCTGGACTTTAGCAAGGCCTTCGATAAGGTTCCCCATGGTATTCTTGCTAAGAAGTTAGTAGGAAGTGGGATAGATATGCTACTGTTAGGTGGATTTGTAATTGGTTGACTGATCGCACCCAAAGGGTGATCATAAATGGCCTCTCATCAGCTTGGAGAGACGTGACCAGTGGGGTGCCCCAGGGTTCTGTTCTGGGTCCAGTGCTGTTCAATATCTTTATTAATGACTTAGAGGAAGGAATAGAGAGTATGCTAATTAAATTTGCAGATGATACCAAACTGGGAGGGGTTGTTAATTCCCCAGAGGATCGGATGAAAATCCAAAAAGACCTTGACAAATTAGAATGCTGGGCCAAAGCTAATGGAATGGATTTCAACAGAGGGAAATGTAGGGTGCTACATCTAGGAAAAAAGAATGAATTGCACAGATATAGGATATGGGACACTTGGCTAGAGAATAGTACCTGTGAAAGGGATCTGGGAGTTTTGGTGGACCACAAATTGAACATGAGTCAGCAGTGTGATGCGGCGGCCAGGAAAGCCAATGCGATTCTTGGTTGCATCAACAGAACCAGAGTGTCTAGATCAAGGGAAGTGATAGTGGCACTCTATTCTGCTCTGGTCAGACCCCACCTGGAGTACTGTGTCCAGTTCTGTGCGCCTCAGTTTAAAAAGGATGTTGACAACCTCGAGCGGGTGCAGAGGAGGGCGACCAGGATGGTTGAGGGTCTGGAGGAAATGTCTTATGAGGAACGGCTTAGGGAACTGGGAATGTTTAGCCTTTCAAAAAGAAGACTGAGAGGGGATATGATAGCTATATTTAAATATTTGAAAGGATGTCATATTGAAGATGGAACAGGTTTGTTTTTCATGGCTTCAGAGACTAGGACTCGGAGCAATGGTTTCAAACTACAGGAAAAGAGATTCCATTTGAACATTAGGAAGAACTTCATGACAGTTAGAGCTGTTCGGCAGTGGAACATGCTGCCACGGAGGGTGGTGGAGTCTCCTTCTTTGGTGGTTTTTAAGCAGAGGGGGGATGACCATCTGTCGGAAATATTGTGAAGGGGTTCCTGCATGGCAGGGGTTGGACTAGATGGCCCTTGAGGTCTCTTCCAACTCTAGTATTCTATGATTCTATGATTCTATGATCTTGGTGTGTTGGTGGACAGCTCCATGAAGGTATCTATCCAATGTGTGACAGCAGTGAAGAAGGCCAGTTCCATGCTAGGGATTTTCCAAAAGGGGATTGAAAATAAAACAGCCAACAATAGTAAAGCTGCACCTGGAGTATTGTGTACAATTCTGGTCACTGCATCTCAAGAAAGACATAGTGGTACTGGAAAAGGTGCAGAACAGAGTGACTAAAATGATTACTGGGCTGGGGTACCTGCCTTATGAGGAAATGCTAAAACATTTGGGGCTCTTTAGTCTGGGGAAAAGGTGCCTGAGGGGGAATATGATTGAGACGTACAAAATAATGCAGGGCATGAGTAAAGTGGATAGAAGAACGCTCTTCTCCCTCTCAGAAAATACCAGAACTAGGGGATATGCACTCAAAAAGCTGCTTCCTCCATCCTTTTCCCTTGCAGGGGGGAGAAAAGGGGGGTTGCCTTCAAGATCCCTCCATTCCCCCCACCCCTTGCCACTGCACAACTCTCCTCCCCTCTCCTAAATGAGCCCTGATTTATCCTCTCCTTCTCCCTCCTGCTCCCAAATCAAATGGGAGGAGTGAGAGATTGAGGGAAGAAGGTGGGAGAGATTCGGGGAAGCTGAGAAGGAGAGGCAACTGTGGGGTTGGGAAGGCTGAAGGGGCTCAGCAAAAGAGAGTGCCGCCTACAACTGATCAAGCTGAGGGGGTAGAATGGCGGGAACAGCAGAGGAGACGGGAGGAGGCAAGGAACACCCGGATTGGAGAAGCAGAAAGGGTGGGAAAGTTCGACCAACCCACGGCTGTGGAGGTGGGGTTTGGTGAGGTAAATAAGGGAAACCGCACGTCTTACCCCCAAGACGGGAGTGGGTCTGGATGCAGGACCCTGACTCTGAAAAATGGTTGAAAATGATGATGCCGCATGTTGAGGCAGAGAGCTACCGGAGAAGATACTCCTGCAGGAGGGGTTTGGCTCTTCGAGTGGACTTTCCTGTTCAGGGACAGCAATGGGGGAGACATGGACCCAAGCCCTCAGTGGACATTGGGGTGCAGACTACAGCACCAACCCAGGAAATGGAGCCTCAGAAGGGGTCTGGTGGGGAGCCAACCTCTCCGGAACAGAAGGGGGTCTGAATTCTCTTTTATTTGCACCGCCCAAAGAGTCTAAGAATAACCCATTTGTTAAAGATGTTACACCTGCTGATCCTGATGTAAGAAAAAGTGCTTCCAAAGATATGGAAGTAGATAACAAAACACATGTTGGTTCGTTTAAAAACGTCTGTTCATTGAATCCAAGGGGGTGGGAAGTCTGGCAATCTGAGGAACCCACACAGGAACCTTATGCCTCCTTCTGCATCTGAACCTTTTCCACACTCCAGACATTCAAGTGGCTCCTGTGTGGGTCCTGTGATGCTTAGCAAGGTGTCCAGCTTGACTGAACCTCTTTCCACACTCCAGACATTCAAATGGCTTCTCGCCTGTGTGGGTCCTGTGATGCTTAGCAAGGTTCCCAGCTTGACTGAACCTCTTCCTACACTCCAGACATTCAAATGGCTTCTCGCCTGTGTGGGTCCTGTGATGTTGAGCAAGGTTTCCAGCTTGACTGAACCTCTTTCCACACTCCAGACATTCAAATGGCTTCTCACCTGTGTGGGTCCTGTGATGGCTAGCAAGGTGTCCAGCTTGACTGAACCTCTTTCCACACTCCAGACATTCAAATGGCTTCTCACCTGTGTGGGTCCTGTGATGCTTAGCAAGGTTCCCAGCGTGACTGAACCTCTTTCCACACTCCAGACATTCAAATGGCTTCTCACCCGTGTGGGTCTTGTCATGCCTAGCAAGGTTTACAGAATGTCTGAACCTCTTTCCACACTCAAGACATTCAAATGCCTTCTCACCTGTGTGCGTCCTGTGATGACTAGCAAGGTTTCCAGCTTGAGTGAACCTCTTTCCACACTTGAGACATTCAAATGGCTTCTCACCTGTGTGGGTCCTGTGATGCTTAGAAAGGTCTCCAGCTCGACTGAACTTCTTTCCACACTCCAGGCATTCAAATGGCTTCTCACCTGTGTGGGTCCTGTGATGCTTAGCAAGGTCTCCAGCTTGACTGAACCTCTTTCCACACTCCAGACATTCAAATGGCTTCTCACCTGTGTGGGTCCTGTGATGGCTAGCAAGGCTTCCAGCTTGACTGAACCTCTTCCCACACTCCAGACATTCAAATGGCTTCTCACCTGTGTGGGTCCTGTGATGGCTAGCAAGGTCTCCAGCTTGACTGAACCTCTTTCCACACTCCAGGCATTCAAATGGCTTTTCGCCCGTGTGAGTCCTGTGATGCTTAGCAAGGCTTCCAGACTCACTGAACCTCTTTCCACACTCCAGACATTCAAATGGCTTCTTGCCTGTGTGGGTCTTGTGATGACTAGCAAGGTGTCCACCTTGACTGAACGTCTTTCCACACTCCAGACATTCAAATGGCTTCTCATCTGTGTGGGTCCTGTGATGCCTAGCAAGTTTTCCAGCTTGACTGAACCTCTTCCCACACTCCAGACATTCAAATGGCTTCTCACCTGTGTGGGTCTTGTGATGGTGAGCAAGGCTTACCGAATGTCTGAAGTTCTTTCCACACTCTAGACATTCAAATGCCTTCTCACCTGTGTGGGTCCTGTGATGACTAGAAAGGTTTCCAGCATGACTGAACCTCTTTCCACACTCAAGACATTCAAATGGCTTCTCGCCTGTGTGGGTCTTGTGATGACTAGCAAGGTGTCCACCTTGACTGAACCTCTTTCCACACTCCAGACATTCAAATGGCTTCTCGCCTGTGTGGCTCCTGTGATGACTAGCAAGGTTTTCTGATTGATTGAACCTCTTTCCACACTCCAGACATTCAAATGGCTTCTCACCTGTGTGGGTCCTGTGATGCCTACCAAGGTGTCCAGCTTGACTGAACCTCTTCCCACACTCCAGACATTCAAATGGCTTCTCACCTGTGTGGGTCTTTTGATGGTGCGCAAGGGTTATCGAATGTCTGAAGTTCCTTCCACACTCCAGACATTCAAATGCCTTCTCACCTGTGTGGGTCCTGTGATGACTAGAAAGGTTTCCAGCATGACTGAACCTCTTTCCACACTCCAGACATGCAAATGGCTTCTCGCCTGTGTGGGTCTTCTGATGACTAGCAAGGTGTCCACCTTGACTGAACCTCTTTCCACACTCCAGACATTCAAATGGCTTCTCACCTGTGTGGCTCCTGTGATGACTAGCAAGGCTCCCAGCTTGACTGAACCTCTTTCCACACTCCAGGCATTCAAATGGCTTCTCACCTCTGTGGGTCCTGTGATGACTAGCAAGGTGTCCAGCTTGACTGAACCTCTTTCCACACTCCAGACATTCAAATGGCTTCTCACCTATGTGTGTTCTCATGTGTATAGTTAGGTCTCTAGAATGGCTAAACCTCTTTCCTTGAATAGAAGCCATTGGCTAGGCATGTCAATGACTTCTCCCCTTGGTGAATTTTCCTATGGGGACAAATTGTTGAGGTGCTAATAAAATATTTTTCGCACTTAGTGTACCCATTTTTTTCCTCTCCTTTGGATGTTTTCAGAACTGCTTGGTCTTCCTCCTGACAAGTAACAGATTTGTCCATCTTTACACATGTCGGTTCTCCTCTAAGCGTTGTCCTTCTGGTTTGATTCTCAACACCCTCATTTGCATCTGAATTATCAACCTCTTCCTCCGATGCTTGGTGTCCTCTTTTATTTATTCTCTACAGCATCTTACCTGTAAAATATAAGTGACCACAAAAAACAGAGTTTTAAATCAAGTTGTGAAGGAGAGATGTTGAATGAGCCGTCTGGTCTAAAACATCAAGATGAAGACTAAAATGAGAAGGGATATGTTAATACTTTGTCAGCAGACGTAGAGAAAGGACAGATAGCAGAACCAAATAGTGAGTTAAGTAAAGAGTCGGGAGCAGTGGCAGAAAGAGAGGCATTATGGGTGTCAGAGGAGGATGAGGAGATTTGGATTGCGCGCAAGGACGTAGTGGCAGGATGGGCAGAGCACGAGATAAAGAATGACAGTTGGAAGAAGCCGTTGAGAGACACAGGCACGCAAACTGAGGAGAGGGAGAAGAAATATGAGGGAGAGAGATCGAGAGTAAAAGAGACCGAAGAGTTTACATGGTCAGTACATGTGAAACCCTTAAAGTGGCCAGGCAGTCAGGAAAGATTTAACCGGGAATAGCCGAGAGGTAGATCGGACAATCCAGTAGCCCAATGGGCCAAACACCTGTGCTGCGGCACGCAGTGTATGGGATGGGGGATGCACCATCGCCCTTATTTCCAAATCCTTCCTCTAAAGCAGGTACTCGATTTAAAGTGTTGTTGGAAGAACCTGTGTTTAACAATGTTGAAGTAACCAAGCCTCGAGAGATGTCACAAGTGTCTGAAAATCACTTATGTTCTTGTTCCGTTAATGTTAATTTAAATAAAAATCCATTTGAAGTTTATTCTAAAATGGATTCAGGACTCTTTTATGGCTCGGAACCGGTACTAGAGAGAATCGAACCCTTACAGTAACAAACCCAATGGGACACAGCTCCAGGGTGGACCCACCTCCACCAACAGCAGTAAGGAGGCCCATTGTGGCACCAGTGAATATCCCGGGAAAACCGTAAGATTTCTCACACTCCTCCTGTGACAATCTGTGAGGAAATGGTTCCTTTCCATGCTGGTTAAAGTCTAGTGAGGTCCAGGGTAAGAAATGGATCCAAATAGTTCCATAGCCTTCATATAGTATTTATAGATCATTTTGGATCTAACTACAGAAAGTTGTGTTGGCTGATCATACCTCTTCCATATGAATTTATGGTGCTTATGATTATCTTCAAAGCAACCACTCTGGCAGCTTGGTTATTTTGAGGGAACATTGCTCTTTATTGGCAGGAAAAACCAAAGTAATAACAAATAAGGAGAAAAATGTTCTGCTTATATACTGCCCCATAATGCTTAAAGCACTCGGTGGGTTGGTTACAATTTAATGATGCAGGGTATACACTGCCCCACCCCCACACAGCTGGGTTATCAATTTTCTGTCCTCAGATAAATCTACAAGAATACCAGAACAGCAAAAAGTCTTATTTTCTCTAACAACTCAAAAGAGGCTCTCCCTGTGCAGTCACTCCATAACAAAAGAAAATAATTTCTAAAATATGTATTTTGAGCATGGAGGGTAGCACAGAAGAACATCCTCCATTTGATAACTGATCTGTCACATTGAATATTATCTTATTTTTATGACACTGTTTATGGCTAAGCATGGTGAGGTACGTTAACTCCTGTAAGTGACCCAGAGCAGTCTCAGTGAATGAATCCATAGAATAAATCTAGAAAGTCTTCTTCATGACACATGCTGGGGGCCCTTCTTACAAGAGCAACAAAAATACTCTATGCCCAGGAGGCAAAGGGATCCTTACCTGGACAGATTTTGTTCCCAGAATCTCAAAGGGATCTCCTCATGCAGAGATCTCCAGCCTGGACCCAGAAGATCCCACTCTCTGTGGGGGAAATATGGGGTCACCTCCTCAGAGGACACCGGCAGCTGAAAATGGAAACAGAATTTAAAATGAAAGGCACCGTTCATGTCTCAGGACTTCTCTAACAGTAGGAACATCGCCCACTGCTACAGTATCTTCCCGCCTTCGTCCTGCTTAAGGGCTTCCTTCTCCACCAACCGGAGAGCTGAAAATGGGGGGCGGAAAGATGAGTTTCTAGGAACTGAGAAGGAACCAGCCTTTTGTAAAGTGAATGGCCCTGAACTGTGTATCCTGGACCAAACCACCAGAAAGTGGCCCTGCCTTGCAGCAGAGAGACCATGCTGGAGGAGCCTGCCTCTTTCCGACCAATTTCCACCTCTGCTGAAAAAACCATCAGCTTCCTTTCAGAAAACGCCATGTTGGAAAGGAACACAAAAGAGATTCTCCCGAGAGAGGCAGAGAGGAAATGGCCTCACCTCCCCTGCCATTTATTTTCCCCACCACTTACCGTATTTATCGGCGTATAACACACACACCCCCGAAAATAGGGGGCAAATGATGTATGCGTGTTATACGCCGATGTCGCCCGCCAGGTCCCTGTGTTTGGGGGATTCATCCCCCCCCTCGCCCGACACAGTCACAGTTTGGGTACTCGGCGTAAAAAAGGTACAACGCCTGCCAGGTCCCTGCCAGCCTCCTGACGGTGGACAAGCAGGAGGGCAGGCGAAGGAGGGGGGATGAGCGAGTGAGTGAGTTTATTTATTTTTAAATAAATATATCCAAGTCATTTTTACCTCATTTCAATCAGATAAAATGGCTATGTTAAATGAAGCAGAAAGATTCCAGATAATCTCCCTTTCCTGGTTTTTTAAATTAAGGTTGCAGAGCCCTTAATTTATTTGCAGAGCCCAGGGTGCAAATTTTTCCTAAAATTTCCCTCTTAAAATGAAGGTGCGTGTTATACGCCTGTGCGTGTTATACGCCGATAAATACGGTATTTCAAGTATTGCTACCCTGCTTTGAGCATTAAAAGAGACCCAGGGTGGCTCAACTCTGCTTCGTGGTTTGGGCCTCACTTATTGAGGAGGAATAAAAAGACTAGACAACTGCTTTCCCGTGTTTTGTGGTGACGGATTGTAATTCCCAAATGCCCATCTCCAAAGGCCCCTCTCCAGCCTTCTCCTTCGTTGCTTCTTAGATGGTTAGTTCTCTTTTTTTGGGTGTGGGTCATCCCATTAACTGCCCCACGGTGCTTCTGAGACAATTGCTGGAGAGAGAGAGAGAGAGAGAGAGAGAGAGAGAGAGAAGGGCTGGGGGGGAGCCCTCTGCACATGGACAGAGAAGCAGGGAACAGAGAGAGAGCTGCAGTGGGACATAGGCTCAGATTTTTGCTCAGGATAAGGAAACCTGGGAGTGGAAGAACTTTAATCCCTTTCCTTCTTTGCCATCTCCCCCCCCACACACACACACACTGGGGGGGGGGAATTCCTTTGAAATCCTGACCCCCCCAAAGGAGGGGAGTCCATTCTGTGCCCCCCCTCCCTATATATGAAGCTTCATTCTTTCCTTCTCGCTCTAGGAAGCTGCACTCCCTGCCTTTCCCTCCTGGACCCCCAACTCCCCCAAACTCCCCCAATGCCCCTCTCCTCCTCCTCCTCCTCACTTGCAACCTCTCCCCCCAATTGCACATCACACCTCCTCCTCCTCGGGGGGGTCTCTTTCCCCTCTTTCCAGCAACCACAGAGAGCCTTCTTTTTGGGGGAAAATACAAAAAGCCACGCGGAGAGAAGGTCCCCCCCTCCCTGGGTGCCTTCAGTTTCCTGCCACTCTAGGAAGCCGGACTCACTGCCTTGGAGGAATCTGTGGCCAGCATTTTTCTTTTTTTTTGGTGATGGATTTCCCTATTGATCTGCTTGCCTTTTTAAACAGGCTCTTCAGTTAGGCAGGAGCCGGGCTTTAACTGCAGGAGCAAACTCCGCTGAGTGGCTGCAGCTGGGGTAGCCCAACCCCTGGCAGCTGGGATGGGGTGAGGGAAAGAGGGGGAAATCAGCCTTCCTCCTCATTTCAGGGAGCCCAGCCCCCAAAGGCAGGCAGGGATGGTTGGAGGGAAAGGGGGGAAATGAGCCTTCTTCCTCCTCCTCATGGCCCAGGCAGGATCCGGCCCTAAATCAGAGCCCCCAACCCTTGCACCCCCTCCTGCCTCTCCAGCCCTCCTCCTCCTCTTCCCCCCCTTGGATTTCCCCTCGTCTGCCCCATTTGAGTGGGGAGGAAACCCCTTCCCTTCCCTTGGAGCCCTCCTTCCCCCCTTCTTCTAAATCCGCACCTTAGATGGAAGGATGCCTGGGGACTCCCTACACCCCCAATCATCCTCTCCTCCCCTCTATACTCCCAATCATCCCAAACATTTTGTAAGGAACTGGAGAAGCTTTTGGGACAATCCAAACCTGTTCAGGAGGGACGGGTTGCCCTTGAACCATGATGAGACCAGATGGCTGGCGCTCAACATCAAAAAGGCTGCAGAGCAGCTTTTAAACTGATAACTGGGGGGAAAGCCGACAGGAGCTGAGTGGCATCCGGACTGCTGTGCCCACAAGGAACTGGTTCCCTCCCTACCCCCAGGAGAGGCTGAAAAACACAGGCAACGGCCACCTCCGAAGGAACGGATGGAACTAAGAAAAGGTGGTCTGCACACCTCTAGCGGTATAAGTGTGAAATGCAATCTAAAAGCAGAACACGTTTAAATATTAACCCAGAAGAAGTGAGGCTAAGCCACTGGAGCACAGAAACCGGAGACACCTTGCTGAGTGGACAAATGCTTGGGTTTCTCCCACCAGGACGAGGCTCCGGCTGGACCACCGAGTGGCTCTGAATTTATTTATTTATTTATTTATTCTTGTATTTATATCCCGCTTATCTACTACAAGTAGTACTCTAAGCGGCTAACAGCAATGAATGTAAAATCGACAACAATAAATGCATCAAGTAAAGCAAAACAACGTAAAACAATAAAACATAATATACATGTAAAATCCTCCTACATCCCAGCATGCGGAGGGACAAATCCTAAGAGGTTAAAATTAGACACGCCGAATAGGCTGACTAATTTAAAACAGTAGCGATGGCGGGGGGAATAAAAAAGAAAATTAAAAAAAAAAGAAAAAAAAAAGCCTAACTGAGATCGCCAAAGGCCTCTCGGAACAAAAGAGTTTTTAAAGCTTTCCGAAAGGCCTGCAGGGACTCTGCAGAGCGCACTTCGCTGGGGATGGAGTTCCATAAGGAGGGGGCTGCCACTGAGAAGGCCCGGTTCCGAGTGAACGTCTTCCGGGCCTCTCGTGGAGTGGCAACCCGCAGCGAGTGCGCTCGCACCTGCCGAACAGGGCGGGCCGAGGTGGATCGCTGGACGATACGCTCTGTCAGGTAGTCCGGGCCCAAGCCATGGAGGGTTTTATAAACTAAAACCAGGACCTTGAATCTAATCCGGGCTGCAACGGGCAACCAGTGCAGACGAGCCAGAACTGGGGTGATGCGGTCATAACGACGCGCACCAACCACCAGTCTGGCCGCCGCATTCTGGACCCGCTGCAGACGCCGGAGAAGAGTCAAGGGCAGCCCCATGTAGAGCGCGTTGCAGTAGTCCAGCCTCGAGATCACCAGTGCCTGGACCACTGTTCTCAGAGAGTCAACATCCAGGTATGGGCGGATCTGGGCGATCTGACGAAGATGGTAATAGGCGGCCCTGGTAACGGACGCCACCTGCGCCTCCATGGTCAGCGCCGAGTCCAGGACCACGCCCAGATTCCGCGCCCTCTCCACCGGCCGGAGGGAAACCCCCCCCAGACAGGGAAGAGGGCCACCATACCCAGATGGTGAACTCCCAAAGAACATGACCTCCGTCTTCCCGGGGTTGAGCCTAAGCCTGTTCGCCCCGGTCCAAGCCAGGACGGCGTCCAGGCACTCATCAAGGATCCTCACAGCTTCCACTGCAGAGGTGGAAAAGGAGAGATAGAGCTGCGTGTCATCAGCGTACTGATGACAGCAGACTCCAAATCTCCTAATGACCCCAGCCAACGGCCTTACGTAGATGTTAAACAGCAAAGGGGACAGCGACGACCCCTGTGGAACCCCACAAGGGAGTATCCAAGGAGCCGACAACTCCCCCATGCTGCACGCACGACTGTGTGGCCGCCCTCCAGGAAGGATCGGAGCCAACTGCGAGCAGTGCCTCCGATTCCAACCTCAGAGAGCCGGTCCAACAGGATACCGTGGTCGACGGTATCAAAGGCCGCTGACAAATCCAGGAGAACCAACAGGGTAGAGCAACCCCTGTCGGCCGCCCGGATTAGGTCATCTTGCAGCGCTTCAAAGCTGTTTTGGTCCCCGACGGGGCCTGAACCCGGACTGGCAAGGGTCGAGGCACTGCCGATCCTCCAGGTATGACTGCAGTCGGACCGCCGCCACCCTCTCGATCACCTTACCCATGAATGGGACGTTAGCTATGGGACGATAGTTGACTAAGTCGTCCGGACAAAGGCCCGATTTTTTAAGGATGGGCTTTACCACTGTCTCCTTCAGACGGGAGGGAAAACCCCCTCGTTGAAGGAGGCAGTGGCGATGACCGATTCGGCCATAGTCCCGCTGGCAGCTTTTATAAGCCAGGCAGGGCAGGGATCGAAAGGAGTGGACGCCCAGCAAGCCATAGCCTTAGAGGCCTCGACAGCAGAAACAGGCCCAAGCGCATCCAACCGGGCGACCAGCAACCGGTGGTGCCGTGGCAGTGCCACTGCAACCGAGTCGGATGGCCTCAATCTTAGAACGAAAAAGGCTGCGAAATTCTCACTACTGAAATCAGTAGGAGGAGGCCTGGCCAGACTAGGATTGGTGAGGTCTCGAACCACCCGGAAGAGCTCTGCCTGGCGGTTCGAGGCCTCACCAATTCTCAGGGAGAAAAAGATCTTTGAGCCTCCTGATCGCGGTGGTATAGCGACTTCTGGGATACAACAGCAGCCTTATTAATCGCCGTCCGGGTTCTTCTCCAGCTGCGCTCTAGTCTTCTCCTCACCTGCTTCATTGCTCTGAGCTCAGGCGTGAACCACGGTGAGGACCGAGCTGTCCGGAGAAGACGCTTAGGAGCGATCCGGTCGATGGTATGGGCAGCTGTATCAAACCAGTGGTTAGCCACAACCTCGGCCGGCGCGCCAGTCAGTTCACCAGGAAACGCCCCGAAGACCTCCTGGAACCGGGAAGGGTCCATAAGTCCCCGGGACGGGCCAAAATAGGAGGCCGGTGGTCCCCGCGAGGAGGGGCCGGGATCGCCAGGGGGAAAGAAAGCAGGTGGTGGTCTGACCATGACACAAGCAGGAGGCAATGCCCCTACCTCCAGACTCAAATTACCCGACATGGAGGAAAAAACCAGATCCAGGGTATGGCCAGACCTGTGAGTGGGGCATACAACATGCTGGGACAGACCCATGGAAGCCATGGATTCCATGAACTCCAGAGCTGCACCGGAGAGTTCACCGCCAGCGTGCACATTGAAGTCACCCGCCACCAAAAGGCGCGGGGACCTCAACAGCGCCGCCGCGATGAACTCGGAGAGCTCCGGCAGGGATTGTGCTGGGTTGCGGGGAGCTCGGTAGCCCAGCACAATGCCAAATCTGTCCCGCTGTCCCACCAGCAGGTGAAGGCACTCTAACCCCTGGCTAACCAATGTCGAGGCCCTGCAGACAAAAAGAGAATCCCGATGGACGATTGCGACCCCTCCTCCCTTCTGACCCTCCAACCTTCCCGCACCCTGAACCAGATATCCGGGCGGGCACAAGAGGGAGAGAGAGGCCCCCCCCTCTGCACCCACCCAGGTCTCGGTGATGAAGGCCAGGTCAGCCCGCCCATCTAGAATGGAATCGTATATGATGGGGATTTTGTTATGGACTGACCTGGCGTTCAACAGAATGCAGGAAAGGTTGGAGGCGCTGGGGAAGTGACTCCCGGACACGTGGCAGTTAGCCGAGGGGTCAGAACGCGGGACAGGCACAAGATGCCTAACCCGCGTTCTTCTGATCTGACGAACCCCACGGCTACTAGAAGGCACTTAAGAGGCTTAAAAGAGAAGACCAAAGAATCATCAGGGAAAATGGGGACTCCTTGAGCACAGGAGAAATTTTCTGTGACTGGCAGGAAACTGAACCAAGACAGCACTCTCTGTGGATGCAAACTACGTTCCACCATATGTGGAACAGAAGATTTGGCCAACGGCCTATATAATGCTCTTTAATTAGCCCACTTTAGGGGGAAGTCTTATTATCTTAACATTTCAATTTGTTTTGAGTTTAACCCATAATTTATCGACACCCATAATTTTAAAATGTGCACCACTCCAATGTGAATAAGGCTCCTCTTTTTTTGCACTGGAATTTTTGCATACAGAATGGAAGCATTACCCTATAACGTCCTCTGCCTACTCCCTCAAAGATTTCCCCCTTTTTTTGGGTGGTTTTCCTGAAACGGACGAAACTAGTTTGGGGAAATGGCGTGCGCCAGTCCATGGACTTTGATTGATCCTTCCTGGTACTGCTGAATAGTAAAAATAAAATAACAGAGGGCACTTCAGGGAGAAATATCCAGTACACATCCATCTGTCAGACTTTGTCTGCTCCGTTGGTCCCTTCCCTAAAGAAACTGGCTTTCTCACTGGAGGTCCCGACCTCCGTCTCCAGCCCCTCCACCTCCAGCCACGGAGCAGCTCCAGTGCCATCGGCTGGTCATCATCCTTCCTCCTTCCTCCTCCTCCTTCCCTGTCCTGGAACCGATTCTAACCCCCCTCCCAAATTCTGACTCTGGACTCCTTTCCCTTTCCCCTCCTCCTGATCATCCTTCGCTAAGCATATCCCAGAGTCTCTCTCCGATCTCCCTCTTTCTCGGTCCTCCCCCCCCAAATAAAAATAAAAATGGAGAGGGCTTCCCTCTCTCCTTCCTCCCTTTGCCCACGAGGTCGCCCCCAGTTGAACCTTCCAGGGGGAGAGATAGAGCCCCCCAAAGAAGAAAGAGCCTCGGAGCAGCTCCAGTGCCATTGGCTGGTCATCGTCATCATCCTTCCTCCTTCCTCTTCCTCCTTCCCTCTGTCCTGGACCCGATTCTGAACCCCCCCCCCCAATTCTGGCTATGGACTCCTTTCCCTTCCCCCCTCCTGGTCATCCTTCTCTAAGCTCATCCCAGAGTATCTCTCCTCTCTCTCTCTCTGTCCTTCCCGTCCCGAATAAAAAAAATGGAGCCCCCACCGGTTGAACCTTCCAAGGGGAGAGATAGAGCCCCCCCCCAACCCGCCAAAGAGAGATGGAGGAAGAAAAGAAAGAGCCCCCAAAGACTGGGCAGGGGTCTCTCCCTTGAGCATCTCCGGTGGGGGGAGGGGAAAAAAAGAGATCCTGATGGCCTCCCCCCCACCTCTCTCCCCTACCCATCACCCCCCCCACCAGACCCCCCCTCATCCTTCTCCTCCCTCACCCCCCTCCCAATATATATATATGGGTCCCAATCTGGGAGAGATCCAGAAGAGGAGGAGGGGAGACCCCCCACAAACACAAATACACACAAACACCCCGCAGGCCCCCTGTTCCCCCTCCCAAGAGGAAGAGGAGGAGGAGGAGGAGGAGGAAGGCTTCCCTCGTTCCTAACCCCCACCCTTTCCTTCCTCCAAAGACAAGACAAAGGAAAGCCTTACCCGCCGCCGCCTCTGCTTCCCCAGGAGTCTCTTTGATTTTTGGCGTGGTGGGGGAAACAGAGAGAGATCAGAAGTGACCCTCCTGCAGGAAGGGGACTCTCTAGGAATGAGGACTCCTCTCTATCCCCACTTGGAGCCTCCCTCTTTTCCCCCTCAGCCCCCCCTTCTCTCCCCTCCTCCCCAGAAGGATGCTCTAGGAATGACGGCGCCTCTCTATCACCACTTGCCCTCTTTTTCTCCTCAGCCCCTCCTCCCTCCCGGCTCCCCAGGAGGACGCTCTAGGACCGAGGCCGCCTCCTCCTCACTTTCCTCCTATCTACCTATCGATCATCGCTTCTTTCCTATCTATCTATCTATCTATCTATCTATCTATCTATCTATCTATCTATTTCAGTCTGATATGCCACCCGTCTTGCTAGACTAGTCTGGACCGTTTACTAGCGAAATAAATCATCTATATTTGTTATAAGTCTCCTGTATTTCCTGATTGGGGGGGGGGAGAGCTCTCTAGGAATCCCAATGACTCTTCTGACCCCGCTTGCCTCTTCTGCCCTTCCTGGGGGGGTACTCTCTAGGAATTGGAGTTTCTTCTCTTCCTCGCCCCCCCCACAACACCACTCCCCCTCCCAACACACACACACCTTGATTCCTGCCTCTGGTTGAGGAAGGAATGATTTGGAAGAGGTAGCCCCCTTGATCTGTGGAAGAATGCCAGGGAAAAATTAAATCAAGACAAAACAAAAGACCAAAACGTGCATTACCTTCAAGACTACAGTAGGATCCAGGTATCTGCTGGGGATTGGTTCCAGACCTTCCCATGGATAATGAAAACTGTGGATAAGAGAGAACACAAAAAATCCCCAAAACTGCTGTTTTGTGACAGTAGCTTGCTTTACGGCTGCTGTTTGTGACAGTAGCTTGTTTTACAGCTGCTGTTTGTAACAGTAGCTTGCTTTGTTTATGACAGTAGCTTGTTTTGTGGTTGTTGAATTATTTGATTTTTTCCTCTGCCATCCGTGGATAACTTAATAAGTGGATAATGAATCAGTGGATACAGAGGTCCTACTGTATTCTATTTTAATGCAAGCGTGCGTGGATCAGGTCATATTTCTTTAGACATGGAGCAGCAGAATGAAGTGTTCGACAAAATATACCATGGAATATAAGTTTCATACCAAATGCTCACTGGCTGTAGGATGAATGGTGCCTTTGCATGTGGTGATTTGGCTGGTGTTGTTTTAGGGCTCTCTTGTAAAAAAAAAAAAGATCCTACATTAGACCATAATAGTCTATAACAGGCCTGCCCAACAGGTAGACCACGGGCTACTGGTAGCCCGTGAAGGGTTCAAAAGTAGCCCGCCGGCCATCAATAAAAAAAAAGTGAGGGGATAAGTTCTCCACCCCTCCCTCCCCCATCCCAAGGACCACCACTGCCCCAGCATAGTTCTGGGTCTGCCAGCCCACTGTCTCAGCTGAGCGGGGCAGTTCAAGGGCCATGGTGCATTGAAATTTGTTCCCTCCAAAACGGGTTAAATGGTTTTCAATGCATTCCTATGGGAAACTGCTGCTCTACTTACATTTTTTTTAACTGATGAGAATGTGGTCAGAACAGATAAAAATCGTAAGTAGAGGTTTTAGTGTAGTATCCAGAAAAAAATGGACCTTGGCCTGTTCAAAGTTGAACAGACCTGGTCTATAAGGTGCCACAGGTTTTTGTCTTTTTAAATTTTGTTTTGTTTCTCTGAATTTTGCCAAGATACGATGATGTCTACCATTCTATTTTCTACCATTCCTAATGGGACTACAGAGATGTAATGACAGCCACACCGTGGGGCGGACAGCTATTGAGGAATCAACAGGAAGTCAGTTTGATTTCATATTCTTTCAGAAGCCTTCCGGACACCAAGTGTTTATTTCAGAAAATTATTATTTTAATGGCTAAAATCACAAGCACTTCACACCTTCACCAGCAAGGCCATAGCTAAGGAACCATATTTAATGGGTGTTGGGAAAGATTGCATAGGTGGGACACCCTAGGCCATTGTTGGCAAACCTATGGCACGGGTTCTAAAGGTTGCACTTGGAGTCCTTTCCGTGGGCCCCCGACATCGCCCTCTTCACAGCCACCTGTATTCAGGTTAAATTGCTGTATTGGCACTTTGTAAAAAATTAGTGAGTTTTGAATCGCAGTTTGGGCACTTGGTCTCTAAAAGGTTCGCCATCACTGCCCTAGGCCTTTGTCCACCTAACAAGCCGATTCAGATCATGGTCCACCCAACGAGCCTACTTATGTGCCTATGTCCAGCTTATGAGCCTATTCAGGCCAGGTTGATGTGAAATGAAGGTGAATTATAACATGGAGGACTCACCACTAACCTTCTTCAGACTGACGAAGCTGCTTGGATGAGCAGCGAAACATTATGGCCTCTTATTTGCTTGGGGGGGGGGATGGAGCATGCTCCGTAACTCCCTTTCTGCTGTGGGAAATGCAAGAGGTCAAGTAAATTTAGGAAAATTGCATAATTCAAAGGGATGGGTTGGTAGCCCTCACAGAGAGTTAAAATAGATATTAGAAATTAGGATTAATACATAACTAGGTTTGAGATGTTATAATGTTAACTGTGAAGGTTGGGAAGGTGTTGAACAGATGGGCATCACCTTTTCAAGTTAAAAAGGAATGATAGTTCAGACCTTCTTCACTTCATTCAGGCCCCTTGATGTAGGATTTTAAGAGTTAAAACTAAGTTGAATTTATTTCAATAAATTGTAGCCCAATTTGAATCCAATAAATTTATCTTGCCTCTTTATTTAAGAGCTAGGTGGGTATGGACTTTATAGAGCCCTTCCACTTCAAGATTCTATGGTTCTGGATTTCTACTACACATGTATCAGTCTTTGATTATTAAGCTGACGCTGCAGGCATCTCTTGTAGTAACCATCAATCGATAGAGCTTTATTGCTAATGAAACTTCTTATGCTTCATTTGATGGCCACTAGACTCCTTGCTCTTTTATTGTGGCCTAAGATAAATGCTTCCAGAATATGAAGTGGGTTGATACTCAGGTCAACAATGAATGCAATGTGATATCTTCTCAAGCTGGATTTGCCGCTTAAAACCACTAGATCCTCAGTTCACTTTGAATTTTCTATTTCCAGCAGATAGATCAGAAGAAAGGAAAAGTCTACAGGACATCACCAGAAGGTGAGGAGGTGGGAAAAGAGAGTGGTTGTCATGGATATGGAACACAGAAGCAAAATCAGGTAGATGAGAGAAGAGACAAATTTCACCAACACCACAAGGGTGTTATCTTTGAAGAAGTTCTAAAAAATTCATATTTTGCACCAAGCATCCCTTTGAGAAAGAGCCCAGTGAAATGTCGAACAGGCGACACAGATGGAAAACCATGCCAGCCCTTGCAGTGTGGAGAGAGTTCTGCATGGAGCCCAAAGGATGTAAGATTTCACACGGGGAGAAATCTGATACAAGCTTAAAATCTGAAAAATGCCTAAGTGTTGGCTGTGCCACTGAAGTAGTTCAGCCCCTTATCTCTGAAGGGAAACCCTACAAAAGCGTGGAATACACCTCATTCTGCTGCTATATATGTCTGAAGAAGTGCACGTGAGCACGAAACGTCACGTTAAAATATGAAAGTCAGTCTTTAAGGTGTCACATGTTTGTGTCTTTTGTTTTGTTCTTTTTTTGTTTTTCTTTGATTTTTGCCTGAAATTTTTGAACTTAAGATTCATCAAAGACCCCACATGAGACAAAGTGTATGAATGTGATGAATGTGGAAAAGGCTTCAAGAAGAAATCAAATCTTAGAAGGCACCAGAAAATTCATAGAGAAACCCTATACATGTGAAGAGTGTGGGAAATGTTTCAGTGATCCCTCAGTATTTAAAGTACATCTACAAATCCATAGAGGGGAGAAACCCTATCATTGTGAAGAATGTGGGAAGACATTTAACCAACACTGTAACCTTGTAGTACATTAACAAATTCACTCAGTAGAAAAGCCCTATTCATGCAAGTAATGTGGGAAATGTTTCAGTCATCTCCGATCTCTAAAGATTCATCGGCACTCTCATTCAGGTGAGAAACCCTATAATTGTCAAGAATGTGGGAAAGGTTTCTCCCAGAGTAATGATCTTAAACATGAGCAAATTCATATGACAGAGAAATGCTTTCAGTGCACAGAGTGTGGGAGGGTGAAAATTTTCTCCCTCCCCCACCCCAGCAAACTCAGTTTAAAACTCCTTATTAAATCTGCAAACCTCTTGGCAAAAAAACAATAGCACTTTTCAAGTGTATGGGAGGTGATACGATAGCATTTGAGAGATACCTGATCAGACCAAGTTACTTGGACGAATAGTGAAACATTTTGATCTCACAAGAAAGACATCCTGTTGCCATGACTCAACTTCCAAATATCCCCATCTGCTTTACTATGAATCTTCACAGACATTGTTGCCTCATATTCAGCTTTTGGTCAGCAACAAAAGATCGTTTTCACTTGTAGTATTACTAAGCCAAATACCCCCATCTTGTGACTCTGCATTGAGATTCCCTCCACATAGAACCTAGACTTATTCCTTTTAAATGTTTTTCTCTTGTTTTCAGCCCCGTGATCAAGCCTACCAAGGTCTTTTTTGGTTGGTATTTCCATGGTAAATTCCGTGGATCACGATGGGACTAATGTAGTGGCTTCTTACTCTGAACATTAAGCAGACCCATTTCGCTCAATGCAATTTTGGAGGTGTTAATGATCCCATTCCTAGGGAAATTATTGGGCCTACTCTAGTGCAACTTACTACATTAAGCACAATCATTTCCAGCACTGAGTACCATTTGTGCTCCCATGTATGAAATGGCCCCATACGTGGACAACTGTTTGGTAGCTGAAAACTTGAATGAAGAAAGACATTAAGTTGACTGATAAAAATAGGAAACAGAATATATTTTTTCCCTTAAATGACTGGTGCTTCTCTAGCTGACTTTCTGTTTCGCTCTGAACTACAAATCCCAGAACACTTTGCCAAACTTAAGGGGAAATTTTCAACAGCTGGTACAATATTGAGGAGCCAATTCAAGCTAGAAGTCCTAGAAGCAGGAAGAACAGGTAAGGCTGTAGGTGCAGTAGAGACAAATGGAGACTTCCAAGGAATCATTGCCAAATATGAGTAGTTCCTGTGGAGGCTCCCTGGGTCTGTAAGAAGAACTGTGGGGCTTGCAATAGAGGAGTTGGTTTAGCAAGCAGAAATAATAGGATCTCTCTTCACTATGTGCTTCAGCTTCTTGCAAGGGTCTCTTCTGGAACCCACGTGGCCAAAACCATGTTGATGATTGAGAGACATTCTGGCCTATTTTGTAGCTGAATGTTCATTTATGTTCATTCTCCCCTTTTCTTTCCTCTACTCTTATTCTTTCTGTAGCAGCAATCACACGTGCCTTCCACCCTTCCACAGTGCAGTTTCTGTCAGTTCCCATCTCAGGGACCAAACTCCCCAGAAACTCTTCTTAATTAAGGAAGGATAATGCCTCACCACCCATGTTTCTGGTCCTTGTTAATTCCTTGTGTGTGTGTGTGTGTGTGTGTGTGTGTGTGTGTGTAACACTGGAACTCACAATTCTCCAGGCAGTATCATGCAATCCCAATCCAGAGATCCACACCTTCAGATACCTAAGTACATTCCTTACTTCTGTGTGTGTGTGTTGTGTCGTTATAGTCGTGACCGACCCTTCGTGACCCCATGTCCATGGAGTTTTCTTGGCAGGAATACAGGAGTGGCTTGCCAGTTCCTACTCCAGGCGCCTACAGCACCTGGTATTCCCTGGTGGTCTCCCATCCAAGTACTGACCAGGGCCGACCCTGCTTAGCTTCCGAAATCAGGCGAGATTGGATGTGCTTAGGGCATCTAGGCAGCTCCCATGAAACAAACAGTTCATAACATATCAGACAGGACACTCACCATCGCAGAGACCAAAGTCCTTTCCAAAGGATTCAACTTTGCAGTCGCCCCCAGACACATCCCCACTGAAAACATCATATGCGGAGTGGAAGCCAGCCTAACCAAAATCAACCCAGATGAAGCCAACAAAATCAGACGAAGTCACCAATGTCCTCTGCTCCAGCAAACCACCCAGAAGCAATTTACACAAAGAAGAACAAAAGCCCTCACCAACCTGAGGAAAGACAACAACATAATCATTCTCCCAGCAGACAAAGGCAATGCCACAGTGGTGATGAACACATCCGACTACCAAGCCAAACTATCCAACCTACTACAAGACCCTGCTTACATACCTTTGAACACAGACCCCACCACCTACCTGGAAAAAACCACCAAAGCCAAAATAAAAGCCTCTCCCTTAAGTGAAGAAATCAAGCCAAGCATCATCCCCAGAGAGAAATCATCCAGATGCCCCAAGCTCTACGGCCTCCCCAAGATTCACAAAGAAGGAACACCTCTCAGACCCATAGTCAGCTCCATAGGCTCACCTCTACAAAACCTCGCCAAATTTCTTGCCAAACAACTCCAGCCCTATGCAGAATCCATCACTTCATACGTACAAAACTCGTTCCACTTCATAGAAATTATAAAGAAACAAGACCTACAACCCAATGACCTACTCGTGAGCTTCGATGTTGTTTCGCTCTTCACACAAGTGCCCATTCAAGAAGCCTTGACAGCTATCCACAACAAACACAACCTCCCCAAGCACATCCTAGATCTGACCAACCACTGCCTAACCAACACATACTTCATCCACAATGGACAAAGATACAAACAGATAGAAGGAGCACCCATGGGATCACCCCTCTCACCGGTCATCGCAAACCTATATATGGAACACTTTGAAACCAACGCGTTACAGAAGTCCGAACATAAACCCAAACTCTGGCTCAGATATGTTGACGACACCTTTGTTATCTGGCCACACGGGAAAGATAAACTGAACAACTTCCTCACACATCTCAACAGCCTACACCCCAAAATACAATCCACTATGGAAATAGAAGCCAACAACCAACTTCCCTTCCTGGACGTCCTAATCTACAAAAAACCCGACGGCTCCTTAGGACATACCATCTACCAGAAAAAAACACATACAAACCGCTACTTAAATGCACAATCACACCACCACCCTGCACAGATCAACTCCGTAGCAAAAACCCTCATCTCCAGAACCAAACGCCTCGCTGACAAAGACCACCTAAAAACTGAATTACACACTCTCTCGAATGTTTTAATTGCGAACGGATTCCAAAAAAACACCATCACCAAACTAATCCAAAAGGAAACACCCCCAAGAACCAAGAAACAGAAGAGAACAACGGCACCGCCCTCCTCCCTTACATCAAAGGCACCACAGACAAAATCAGCAAAATTCTCCACAAACACAATATCAAGACAGCCTTTTGCACCGACCAAAAAATAGCCAACATTTTAAGAAACCCCAAAGACAAGATTGAGCTAGAAAACCAAGGAGTCTACGAAATACCATGCAAAGTCTGCCCAGCCACATACATCGGACAGACAAACAGGAGAATAAGCGCACGCATCGCAGAACACAAGAACGCAGTCAAAAAGAAGAAAAATCTTCCTCTCTCTTCCAGCACATAAAAACAACAGGTCATGAAATTGACTTTGAAAGAACCAAACTCATCTCCAAAACTGAACACTTCAACAGTCGAATAATCATGGAAGCCATTGAAATAGAGAAACACCCAAACAACATGAATAAACGTGATGACACCTCCCGCTTGCCTGACATCTGGAAACTAGCCCTGGTCAACAGACGAGCCTCTGTCACAAAGACTGACACCAGGTCCAAAAGGACACAAGATGCCACCACCTTCCATCCACACCAAACACAAACCCAGACCCTTCCCACAGATGAAACGAAACCACCATCCAATAACAAAACCACGACTGCACCATCTACTGCTGTACCCCACTCCAGTCACCACATGGAGCACACTTACACACGCCAAAAAAACATTGGGAGACCACAGACACGTAGCCAGACCAAAATGAATTCACAAGACACAGGACCCCACTCCACCAAAGCCCAGGATGCTGCCAGAACGCCCATCACCAAGGTCGTTAAGAAACAAAAGGCTGATAGACACACATCCAGCACCTCACCCACACAGGATGTCTCTAAACAGCCATCTAACCCACCAGCAGTTAATCCCTTAACGATCGCCTCAGCCACACAGCAGATCACAAAAGAACAAAGGAACCTACAATCAGCAACAGAGCAAGCAAACCACAACCCCCCCAGCAGTATTTATAGAAGGACTTCAACTGAGATCACGCTTTGCTTCAAGAAGAAAGAAGCCAGAACACCAGCCTGAAGATGACGAGTGAGACCTCGTCGAAACGTCGCCAAAACAACCAGATTTCTACACGGGAAGAAACCCGAATCCACCCTAACATGCATACCTATACCCGTGAAAATCTACGAAAACAAATATATATTCGGAAAAAATCACCAAAGCCAAAATAAAAGCCTCTCCCTTAAGTGAAGAAATCAAGCCAAGCATCATCCCCAGAGAGAAATCATCCAGATGCCCCAAGCTCTACGGCCTCTCCAAGATTCACAAAGAAGGAACACCTCTCAGACCCATAGTCAGCTCCATAGGCTCACCTCTACAAAACCTCGCCAAATTTCTTGCCAAACAACTCCAGCCCTATGCAGAATCCATCACTTCATACGTACAAAACTCGTTCCACTTCATAGAAATTATAAAGAAACAAGACCTACAACCCAATGACCTACTCGTGAGCTTCGATGTTGTTTCGCTCTTCACACAAGTGCCCATTCAAGAAGCCTTGACAGCTATCCACAACAAATACAACCCCCCCAAACACATCCTAGATCTGACCAACCACTGCCTAACCAACACATACTTCATCCACAATGGACAAAGATACAAACAGATAGAAGGAGCACCCATGGGATCACCCCTCTCACCGGTCATCGCAAACCTATATATGGAACACTTTGAAACCAACGCGTTACAGAAGTCCGAACATAAACCCAAACTCTGGCTCAGATATGTTGACGACACCTTTGTTATCTGGCCACACGGGAAAGATAAACTGAACAACTTCCTCACACATCTCAACAGCCTACACCCCAAAATACAATTCACTATGGAAATAGAAGCCAACAACCAACTTCCCTTCCTGGACGTCCTAATCTACAAAAACCCGACGGCTCCTTAGGACATACCATCTACCAGAAAAAAACACATACAAACCGCTACTTAAATGCACAATCACACCACCACCCTGCACAGATCAACTCCGTAGCAAAACCCTCATCTCCAGAACCAAACGCCTCGCTGACAAAGACCACCTAAAACTGAATTACACACTCTCTCGAATGTTTTAATTGCGAACGGATTCCAAAAAAACACCATCACCAAACTAATCCAAAAGGAAACACCCCCAAGAACCAAGAAACAGAAGAGAACAACGGCACCGCCCTCCTCCCTTACATCAAAGGCACCACAGACAAAATCAGCAAAATTCTCCACAAACACAATATCAAGACAGCCTTTTGCACCGACCAAAAAATAGCCAACATTTTAAGAAACCCCAAAGACAAGATTGAGCTAGAAAACCAAGGAGTCTACGAAATACCATGCAAAGTCTGCCCAGCCACATACATCGGACAGACAAACAGGAGAATAAGCGCACGCATCGCAGAACACAAGAACGCAGTCAAAAAGAAGAAAAATCTTCCTCTCTCTTCCAGCACATAAAAACAACAGGTCATGAAATTGACTTTGAAAGAACCAAACTCATCTCCAAAACTGAACACTTCAACAGTCGAATAATCATGGAAGCCATTGAAATAGAGAAACACCCAAACAACATGAATAAACGTGATGACACCTCCCGCTTGCCTGACATCTGGAAACTAGCCCTGGTCAACAGACGAGCCTCTGTCACAAAGACTGACACCAGGTCCAAAAGGACACAAGATGCCACCACCTTCCATCCACACCAAACACAAACCCAGACCCTTCCCACAGATGAAACGAAACCACCATCCAATAACAAAACCACGACTGCACCATCTACTGCGGCACCCCACTCCAGTCACCACATGGAGCACACTCACACACCCCAAAAAAACATTGGGAGACCACAGACACGTAGCCAGACCAAAATGAATTCACAAGACACAGGACCCCACTCCACCAAAGCCCAGAATGCTGCCAGAACCTACCAGAACCTACCAGAACCTACCAGAACCCGAATCCACCCTAACATGCATACCTATACCCGTGAAAATCTACGAAAACAAATATATATATATATATATATATATATATATATATATATATATATATATATATATATATATATATATATATATATATATATATATATATATATATATATTTGTTTTCGTAGATTTTCACGGGTATAGGTATGCATGTTAGGTGGATTCGGTTTCTTCCGTGTAGAAATCTGGTTGTTTTGGCGACGTTTCGACGAGGTCTCACTCGTCATCTTCAGGCTGGTGTTCTGGCTTCTTTCTTCTTGAAGCAAAGTGTGGTCTCAGTTGAAGTCCTTCTATAAATACTGCTGGGGGTGTGGTTTGCTTGCTCTGCTGCTGATTGTAGGTTCCTTTGTTCCTTTGTTCTTTTGTGATCTGCTGTGTGGCTGAGGCGATCGTTAAGGGATTAACTGCTGATGGCTGTTTAGATGGCTGTTTACATGCTGGTGGGTTAGATGGCTGGTAGGTTCTGGCAGTATCCTGGGCTTTGGTGGAGTGGGGTCCTGTGTCTTGTGAATTCATTTTGGTCTGGCTACGTGTCTGTGGTCTCCCAATGTTTTTTTGGGGTGTGTGAGTGTGCTCCATGTGGTGACTGGAGTGGGGTGCCGCAGTAGATGGTGCAGTCGTGGTTTTGTTATTGGATGGTGGTTTCGTTTCATCTGTGGGAAGGGTCTGGGTTTGTGTTTGGTGTGGATGGAAGGTGGTGGCATCTTGTGTCCTTTTGGACCTGGTGTCAGTCTTTGTGACAGAGGCTCGTCTGTTGACCAGGGCTAGTTTCAGATGTCAGGCAAGCGGGAGGTGTCATCACGTTTATTCATGTTGTTTGGGTGTTTCTCTATTTCAATGGCTTCCATGATTATTCGACTGTTGAAGTGTTCAGTTTTGGAGATGAGTTTGGTTCTTTCAAAGTCAATTTCATGACCTGTTGTTTTTATGTGCTGGAAGAGAGAGGAAGATTTTTCTTCTTTTTGACTGCGTTCTTGTGTTCTGCGATGCGTGCGCTTATTCTCCTGTTTGTCTGTCCGATGTATGTGGCTGGACAGACTTTGCATGGTATTTCGTAGACTCCTTGGTTTTCTAGCTCAATCTTGTCTTTGGGGTTTCTTAAGATGTTGGCTATTTTTTGGTCGGTGCAAAAGGCTGTCTTGATATTGTGTTTGTGGAGAATTTTGCTGATTTTGTCTGTGGTGCCTTTGATGTAAGGGAGGAGGGCGGTGCCGTTGTTCTCTTCTGTTTCTTGGTTCTTGGGGGTGTTTCCTTTGGATTAGTTTGGTGATGGTGTTTTTTTGGAATCCGTCAGCAATTAAAACATTCGAGAGAGTGTGTAATTCAGTTTTTAGGTGGTCTTTGTCAGCGAGGCGTTTGGTTCTGGAGATGAGGGTTTTTGCTACGGAGTTGATCTGTGCAGGGTGGTGGTGTGATTGTGCATTTAAGTAGCGGTTTGTATGTGTTTTTTTCTGGTAGATGGTATGTCCTAAGGAGCCGTCGGGTTTTTTGTAGATTAGGACGTCCAGGAAGGGAAGTTGGTTGTTGGCTTCTATTTCCATAGTGAATTTTATTTTGGGGTGTAGGCTGTTGAGATGTGTGAGGAAGTTGTTCAGTTTATCTTTCCCGTGTGGCCAGATAACAAAGGTGTCGTCAACATATCTGAGCCAGAGTTTGGGTTTATGTTCGGACTTCTGTAACGCGTTGGTTTCAAAGTGTTCCATATATAGGTTTGCGATGACCGGTGAGAGGGGTGATCCCATGGGTGCTCCTTCTATCTGTTTGTATCTTTGTCCATTGTGGATGAAGTATGTGTTGGTTAGGCAGTGGTTGGTCAGATCTAGGATGTGTTTGGGGGGGTTGTATTTGTTGTGGATAGCTGTCAAGGCTTCTTGAATGGGCACTTGTGTGAAGAGCGAAACAACATCGATTAAAACATTCGAGAGAGTGTGTAATTCAGTTTTTAGGTGGTCTTTGTCAGCGAGGCGTTTGGTTCTGGAGATGAGGGTTTTTGCTACGGAGTTGATCTGTGCAGGGTGGTGGTGTGATTGTGCATTTAAGTAGCGGTTTGTATGTGTTTTTTTCTGGTAGATGGTATGTCCTAAGGAGCCGTCGGGTTTTTTGTAGATTAGGACGTCCAGGAAGGGAAGTTGGTTGTTGGCTTCTATTTCCATAGTGAATTTTATTTTGGGGTGTAGGCTGTTGAGATGTGTGAGGAAGTTGTTCAGTTTATCTTCAACAGTCGAATAATCATGGAAGCCATTGAAATAGAGAAACACCCAAACAACATGAATAAACGAGATGACACCTCCCGCTTGCCTGACATCTGGAAACTAGCCCTGGTCAACAGACGAGCCTCTGTCACAAAGACTGACACCAGGTCCAAAAGGACACAAGATGCCACCACCTTCCATCCACACCAAACACAAACCCAGACCCTTCCCACAGATGAAACGAAACCACCATCCAATAACAAAACCACGACTGCACCATCTACTGCGGCACCCCACTCCAGTCACCACATGGAGCACACTCACACACCCCAAAAAAACATTGGGAGACCACAGACACGTAGCCAGACCAAAATGAATTCACAAGACACAGGACCCCACTCCACCAAAGCCCAGGATACTGCCAGAACCTACCAGCCATCTAACCCACCAGCATGTAAACAGCCATCTAAACAGCCATCAGCAGTTAATCCCTTAACGATCGCCTCAGCCACACAGCAGATCACAAAAGAACAAAGGAACAAAGGAACCTACAATCAGCAGCAGAGCAGGCGGACCACACCCCCCCAGCAGTATTTGTAGAGGGACTTCAACTGAGACCACACTTTGCTTCAAGAAGAAAGAAGCCAGAACACCAGCCTGAAGATGACGAGTGAGACCTCGTCAAACGTCGCCAAAACAACCAGATTTCTACACGGGAAGAAACCCGAATCCACCCTAACATGCATATATATACCCGTGAAAATCTACGAAAACATATATATATATATATATATATATATATATATATATATATATATATATATATATATATATATATATATATATATATATGTGTGTGTGTGTGTGTGTGTGTGTGTGTGTGTGTGTGTGTGTGTGTGTGTGTGTGTGTGTGTGTGTGTGTGTGTGTGTGTGTGTGTGTGTGTGTGTGTGTGCGTACAAACACACACAGTGGTCCCTCGCCCTTTCGCGGTTCTAGTACTGCGTTACCGCTATATCACGGGACTATGGTACCAGGAAAGGGCTTGAGTGAGGGGGGATCACACACCGCCCGCCTGCGCCTCCTAGGAGGTCCGGGCAACCGGTGTGCGATTGCAAAGGCGCGTTCGGCTGTGGAGCCCCAACGCTGCGTTCTGCAGCGGGAAGTGGCTTTGTCCGATTGCGCGCGGCTTGACCCAACCTCCCAGGAGGTCGGAGCAAGCCGCACACGCGTTTGCAAAGGTGCTTCTGGCCGCGGAGCTCTGCAACGGGAAGCACCTTTGTCCAATCACTCGCAGCTTGCCCTGACCTCCCGGGAGGTCGGAGCAAGCCGCACACGCGTTTGCAAAGGCACTTCCGGCCGCGGAGCCTCAGCGCTGAGCTTTCTCTTAAATATCCATCTGCAACCTATTGTTTTGTGTCCTGGTTCTAGTTGCACTTTCTTATATACCTTTAACTGTTTCATAGATTGTAATTCAGACTGCATTGCCTCTAACCATTGTTGCTTTTCAATTTCAGGCATAGATAGAATATCCTCATAACATGAGGGTATCTGATTTACTAAGCAAATATTTACAGGTTGATACGTATCTGGTTTTTTTCTTTCTCTATGAGACCTGCTAGGCAATTCTTCTAACTCATCACTGCTCCACTCTTCCTGCTTTGTATCACCTGCAGGGACTAATTCAGAGTCTGCCTCATACTCATTTTCAGAATCACTTTCCTTAAAGCTACCTTGCTGTTCTGACTGCTCAACCTGGTCAGTTGACTCTTTATCTAGCTCTAATTCCCTTGGTTCATCTATGAATGTGGCATCTCTAGATATTACAACATTATTGTCTTTATCAACAAACCTCCAAGCTCTTGCACTAGAGTCATAGCCCAAAAATCTGCACTTTTTGGCTTTAGCTTGTCCTTTCCTTTTCCTCTCCTTGGGAATTCTTACAAATGCAAAGACACCAAATTTTCTTAAATGTGTTAGGTTTGGTTTTCTGCCTGCACTCTGTAATTCAAATTGTAAACCGCCCAGAGACTACTTGTAGTAGTATGGGGCGGTATATAAGCAGAACACTTTTTTTGCTTTAAATGGTATTTCACCTGTTGTGCTATGCAATGTCCTGTTCAAAATATATACACTTGTCAATGCAGCTTCTGCCCAAAATGTCTGAGGTAATTTGGCATCCTGAAGCATGCAATTTTTCATATTATTTACTGTATGAATATGTCTTTCCACTACACCACACTGCTAAGGTGAATAAACACATGACCTTTTGTGAAATATTCCTCTTTTCTTTAACCAGCTTTCAAACTGTTCAGAAGTAAACTCTTTTGCATTATCAGTCCTTACTTCTGAGACTTTACCTGGAAATTTCCTTTCTATAAACTTTACCCAAGATGTAAATATGGCAAACACTTCAGACTTTCTTTTCATTGGGAACAGAAAACTGTATCTGCTATAGTCATCTACAACAAGTAGAAAATACTTAGCTGAACCATGAGATTGTTTAAATGGCCCTGCTATATCAGCAAATACCACCTGAAACAGTGAATTTGAAATCCGATCATTTGCCTTTGGAATTGGCTTTGCTTTAGCTTTTGCAATGTTACACACTTCACAAGGTACATATGCTTTACACTCTTTCATGTTCATACCTTCTACATGCATTTTCATTTTAAACAGAGTTTTATAGTTTAAATGTCCCATTCTTTTGTGCCAGTCATGAATGCAATTTAAATGAGGCTTTTTGTTAACTGAATTTACTGTTTGCTTTCGCCCCTCCTCTTCTGGCCTTCCTTTTGGGACCATTTCATAGAGCCCATTTCTCAGTCTACCTTCAGCACATATCTTTCCATTTTTAATTACTTTACATGTGCCTTTCTCAAATTGTACTTTGTAATTCTGTCTGTCTAAACTAGACACAGACAAGAGATTGTATGATAAACTAGGGATACATAATATATCTTTGCATGTTACACCCAAACAATGTACATATAAATCCCCTTTACCAGCCACTTTTAAAGTTTTACCATCAGCAAGACACACTGTTTCTTCTTCTGACCCGTGAAATGAAACAAAGTTAGTAGGGTTTTTGCATGAAACATTTTCTGTTGCACCAGAGTCCAGGACCCAAACTGATTTGTCCCTCTGTTTGCAGGAGTTAATTACTGAGAGTTTTCTTCTTCCCCTCCTGTTCAGCTGTGACTGAGCAACGTCACAGCTGCTGGGCAATTTTCTTCTCAGTTCACAGTCTTTCATTAAATGCTTCCAGAAACTGCAGTAGTGGCAACGTTTGGCAATGTTCAAAGTTCCTGTTGTTTGTTTGTTTTTACTACTCTCTTGGCTGGCAATCTGCTTAGTCTTTGCTGCTCGGGTGAAAACACTTGTTGCTGCTCTCTCTGCTTTCCGTCTCGCCTCCTCAGTCAGATAGATAATGTGTCGTCAGGTCAGCGGCAGGCAATGTTTCCAAGGACGTTACAAGATTATCATATGAAGGAGGAAGGCTGCTTAATATCAAGTAACTCCTTTGTTCTTCAGTAAACGGACACTCCAACTCCTCAAGCTCTTGGAAAATGTCCTGTAATGTTTGTAAATGACTTTTCATGTCTCCTCCCTCTTGTAAGACAGTTCTATACAGTCTCCTAGACAAATGAACTTTAGAACTTGCAGAGGTCCTTATGTGCACAGCAGGTAACTTTTCCCAGCACTCGGCAGCTGAGGTAATTCCTCTTATTATACACAGCTGGTCATCAGACATGCTCAGTCCTATCATTGCCAGTCCCTTATCATTCTTCTGTTTCTGTGCTTTTGTGGGCTGAGCAGGTGGATTTTTAACAATTCCCCACAAGCCTGCTTTCTTTAAACAAAGTTCAATGCGATACACCCACAATAAATAACCTCCTTCTTTTAACACTGTGACTGGAATGCTCACCGGCACCTCTGTTGATTCTGCCATCCTCTCGGAGTCTCTCTCTCGCCTGCCACAGGCAACTCCTTCCCAGCTCAGACGCTCAGCAGCTCAAACCTCTTTTTCACTCACGTCGGCGGCTGTGGCGCAGGTCAGCGGCTGGGCCCATAACCACTGTTGTGGTATTTTAGCAGAGTTTTATTTACAAAAGAATAACTTGGCAAAATAACAACAGAACATAAACAGCTTTCTTCAGCATTCCATCTTCAGTCACAGAGTCTTTCAGCAGAGACGTGTAGCAGCATGGATCATCATCAGGAGGTTGGGATGAAGTGATCAAGTGTTACCCTCACTTGCTATCCAATATATACACAGTTAATTACTCATTACAGTCAGCTGCTCCCTGACTGGCTTACTACAGCTACAAACTCTTAAGCAACTTACATCAATTGTTAGTTACTATACTGTTATACCCTAACAAAATTTACTACTATTGAGTTCACGAAGAGTTAGAGCAGGGGGAGGGGGAGAAGCCTCCTGAGAGGCTGTAAAAGGGTAGTAGTTTAAAAGACTTTGTTTTTGCCATGATTTCTTTGAGTTCACAGAGCGTTTTAGCAGCAAATATAGCAAGTTGATCTGGCTATTGATTTCATCTTAATAATTGGGGAGTGTTGTCTAGTTTTCTTTTGTTTGAGATAAATAGTATCAATTTAGTTGCATTGAGCTCACATATTTAGTTTTATATATTCATGGATGAAAATTTGATTTTGTTTTTCTGGGGTTAATTGGCTTATAGCACTGGAGCCTAGCCTTGATTCCACTTCTTTTGCAGTGACGATGCCTGGCTCTCAACCCACCATGTTTGAAGAGCCTCAGATTCTAGACTTGTCAGTAAAGTGGAAATCTTCAAGGGGCAGATTGCACCACAAGGCTTCCATGCACCAACCAGGTGAGTCCACACCAACAACACATGACATTCATGCTAGTGAGAGAGCCACATCCCAATATGGTAGGCCAGTCATGGTCCTATTAGCTACTAGGGAAATAGGCTTGAAAGCCAGGCCAGAAGAGATCAGGCATTTTAAGGATACTCAGGAGATAGCAGAGGATAAGGATTCTGGCAAGCATGATGTTGAAAAGAGGTCTGAGCCTGGTTCAATACCTGTCAGGGATCTAGACGAGGGTGATTAGTCCCTACCACTAGGCAATCACCTTTCAACTGCTATATTGATATGATTTTGAGGGGAGATTGGAAATTGCATTGGAGGGGAATAGGACCTAGATCAATCCAGGTTAAATTCTCAGCACTGACATTTTATTTTATGCCAGCAGGGGACTTTAGGATTGATTGATCCAGGAGGGGTACTTGGTAAACACTGGAGCACACATATCTCCCAAGATTTGGGTTAGATTAAAAAGAATTTGTAAGGATGCTTTGGAAGGATGTTCTGATCAATTTGAAATTACACGTTTTAGAGCGGTGACATTGATTGTATTTTTGGCAGCACTCTGAGTGAATGAGTTAGTGACTAGGTCCAAAACAGATAAATTACGATCTTCTTTGGAGAGGATTGATTTATCTGTGAGTGGGGAGCGGGTGACAAGTTGTGCTGCTCCAAGAATAACCAAAAGGTATTGGAATGCTCATTGTGCTTCAGAGATTGTGTATGCATACCCAAGATCTGTCCAGTGAGAGCAATGACAGATTACCTCAATGTAAATGGTGATGCAATGGGACCTTTAGTTAATGGGTCCCCATTAACTAAATCTCAATGCCCTCCCAATTGAGATCTGCCTGGCGCCAACATTTATTACACTTTGGTGCCAGGTAAAAACCTTCCTGTTCCAGAAGTTTTTTAATTGATACAATATAGACTGTGGGTCCTCTGATGACAATTTTAGTGTTAATGATTTTAGTATAAGGTTTTTATTATTGTTTTGATTATGTATTGATATTCCTTTATTAAAACTATTTTAAAATTGTTTTAATTCTTTTGATTGTAAGCCTCTCAGAGACCTTTGGGCTTTATAGGCTCTTCCACTTCAAGATTCTATGGTTCTGCAAATCTACTAAACATGTTTCAGATTTTGATTATTGAGGTGACGCTGCACAGATTTCTTCTGGTGACCAGCAATCCATAGATTCTGATTCCTAATGACACGTTTTATGCTTCATTCACTTGGTGGCCACTAGACTCTTTGCTCTTTTAGCGCAGCTTAGAAAAAGTATCTAGTCTAAGAAAAATGTTTCCTGAATATGAAGTGGGTTGAAACCCAGGTCAACGATGAATGTAATGTGATATCTTCTCAATCATGATTTTCCCCCTTGAAACCACTACAAGATCCTCAGTTCACTGTGAATTTTCTCCTTCCAGCAGATAGAGCGGAGGAGAAGGAAGGAAGAATCTACAGGACATCACCAGGAGGTGAGAAAAAAGAGTGGTTGTGATGGAGATGGAACACAGAAGCAAAACCAGATAGGCCAGACAAGAGACATGCTTCACCAACATCAGAAGGGGGTTATCTTTGGAGAAGAAATGGGTAACGTGACAAACAAGAAGCTTAATAATCTACAAAGTTCCAATTTTGCACCAAGCATCCCTCTGAGAAAGAGCCCAGTAAAATGTCGAACCACCCACACAGATGGAAAACCACGCCAGCCCTTGCAGTGTGGAGAGAGTTCTGCATGGAGCCCAAAAGATAGAAGAGTTGACACAGGGGAGAAATCTGATATAAGTTTAAAATCTGAAAAGTGCTTCAGTCTTGGCTCTGCCACTGAAGTATCTCAGCCCCTAATCTCTGAAGGGAAACCCAACAAAAGCATGGAATCTGCAAGGAGTTTCAAGAGAACCTTTGAACCTGAGATTCATCAAAGAACCCAAAAAGGGGAGAAAGTGGATGAATGTGATGAATGTGGAAAGGGCTTCAAGAGGAAATCACATCTTAGGGAACATCAGCGAATTCATACAGGGAAAAACCCTTTCAGTGCAAGAAGTGTGGGAGGAGATTTTGTCAAAAAGGTAACCTTGTAGCACATGAACTGATTCACTCAGGGAAAAAACCCTATACATGCAACAAAGGTGGGAAACGTTTCAGGCATCTCTTCGTGTTTACAAATCATCAACGCACTCATTCAAACAAGAATCCCTATCATTGTGAGGAATGTGGGAAGACGTTTAACCAATGCTGTAACCTTGTAAGACATAAACGAATTCACACAGGAGAAAAACCCTATTCATGCCAAGTATGTGGGAAACGTTTCAGTGATTCCTCATCTTTAAACACTCGTCAGCAAATTCATTCAGGCAAGAAACCCTATCATTGTGAATAATGTGGGAAGGCGTTTAGCCACCGCTGTAACCTTGTAGTACATAAACGAATTCACTCAGGAGAAAAACCCTATTCATGCCAAGACGGCAGGAAATGTTTCAGTGATCGTTCAAATTTAAGAACTCATAAGCGAATTCATACAGCAGAGAAACCCTTTCAGTGGAAATAATGTGAGAAGACGTTCAGCAGACGCTGTAACCTTGTAGCACATCAACGAAGTCACTCAAGAGAAAAGCCCTTTTCCTCATGAGGAGAATATGGAAAATCTTTCAGGCAACTCTCACACTGTCAAGTTCATCAATTTTCACAGTCAAAGGGGGAAAAGTAACAAGGTAAAGATGGTGGGAGAGACATCTGACAGAGCTAAGATCTTGTCGTACATGAAGACTTTTATTCAGGAGAGAATCTCTATCGCTGCCAAGAATGTGGGGAAAGCTTCCATTATAGAACCCAGCATATTAGACGTCGACAGAGGCACAGAAAAGGGAATCTCTGAAAATTGCACAGAAAAACCTCTGCAAACTCCATCAACATGCCATTCTTGGGGAAGAGGTCCATGGCACAGTGAGAGCTCAGCTGTTTAATTTACCACTGTGATTCAAAGAATGCAAAGAGGAGCAAAGGGTTGTAGTAGGATCCAATGTGGGAATCCCCTCAGCCTCACAGAAATATTTTTTTCCTCAAAGAACTACACCATAACCACATTTCCGGGGGCATTTCACAACAAAAGGTAGAGGCTTAACAGAGGTTATACTTTTAATTGACTTTTGAATGTGGAAAGACCATTCCAGAAGGAGCGTGGGATATGTGCAACTCTGTCCCTTTTATCTTTGGCATTATTATTTTTTTTAAATGCTTGTCTTATATGTTTTATTGGGATGGTTTTTAAATGATTCTAATTTTATCGTGAAAATTGCCTGGAAGTTGAAATAAATGTTTGGATCAAAATGAGGCTCCTTTGGGTAATGAATGAGGAAACTACCAGATCACTCATATGTCTTCTCACTCTGACAGAGTAGACACACTTCCAGCCACTACAGGGCCTTCCTTTCTCAGCTCTAAATCATTCCAAACATGTGAGAGGAATTTGGCACAAAAACTGAGATGTGACATTACACAAGAGATAATGGAGGTCCAGTAACATTAACAACAATACTCATTATTGTGTAAAAAGAAAACAGACCAAAAATCACACCATCTCCAATGAGCGCAAGGAGTATGGGAAACGAACAAGAACTGGAAATCTTAGTTCAGGAGGGAAAATATCACTTAACTTGAATAATTAAAAGTTAGTGCAATTACTCTCACAACTGAAATACACTTTTAAGCAGATCTGCCAGGATATTGTTTTTGCTGTGCATGTTTGGCAGTTTGTTGATTCTGAAGTGATCTCCCCAGATTTCAGGGAAGTGTTGAAGGGTATGCCAGTGTAGTGGGAACATCATCCTCAAGTGAGAGCTTCATGGCGCAGTGGTTAAACTGTTGTACTGCATTCAGAAATGTGCTCAGTTCTTGAGGTTCATTCCGGATAGCTAGCTCAGGGTCACTCAGCCTTCCATGCTTCTGAAGTCGGTAAAATGAGAACCTAGCTTGCTGAGGGGCACTAGGCTGGGCGGTTAATACATGAAATGAACAGGTACAGACAAAATGGTGAAAAACAAACAAATTAAAACAAATTTTAATACAAATATTGGAAAGATCCTAGAGCAGATTATAAAACAGTCAGCCTGCAATTGTTTAACAAACAATGCTGTCATTACAAGAAGTCAACACGGGTTTCTTAAAAACAAGTCATGCCAGACTAATTTGATCTCTTTCTTTGATAGAATACAGGCCTGGTGGATGAGGGGAATGCTGTGGATATTGCTTATCTGGACTTCAGTAAGGCCTTCAATAAGGTTCCCCATGGTATTCTTGCTAAGAGATTAGTAGAAAGTGGGATAGATAGTGCTACATTTGGCTACATTAAAACGCATTTGCCATTTCGCAGCCCATTCCCCCAGTTTGGAGAGTTCCTTCTGGAGCTCTTCACAATCCTCTTTGGTTTTTAACACATGGAAGAGTTTTGTGTCATCTGAAAACTTAAGGGTGCGATCAGTCAACCAATTACAAATCCACCAAACAGGAGCACTAATAGAACTTAATACAGTAGCAGTACAGTAACAGTAGCACAGTAACAGTGTAATACAGTACAGTAACAGTAGCACTAATAGAACTTAATACAGGTCCGGGGAACTCCTGCTGAAGCAGTGGCTCCCACAACAAGGGTTCTTTGCCCATTGGGCTACCAGGTTCTCCCTCATCATAGTCCCCCCCCTCTCTCTCATCCTCTCGGAATTTCCCGTCCATATCAAGGGCTTTCCTTGAACCAACCAAGAGAATGGTTTGGCATATCTCCACTCTCTCCTCCCTGGTACTCCCTTCGCCGTTCCTCCTCAGTCTGGACCCCAACATCCCGACTTAACCGTTTTTCCCTTCTGTTTAACCAACACTCCTCCCACACGACCGATTCCGCCTCATCCCCACTGTCTGTCACCCAATATGCCTCTTCTATCATTTCAGGCTGTTTCCCTCTCTCCTCCTGTATCTTCATCTCTTCAGCTTCCCTTTCCAATACATCACTTTGTGTTTGCTCTTTTCCCTCTTTTCTATTTTCAGCCACAGACGGCACACTCTCTGTTGTTTTTTCCTCCTCTTTGGCTGTCTCACAAGGATCATTCCTCCATCATCCTGGAGTGCAGGACACAGAACAATGGGTGTTGATTTCCTTTGAACACCAGGACTGTTAGAGCAGTATGGCTGTAGAACAATAGGGCAATGGAACCAGTTACCTCAGGGGGTGGTGAATGCTCCAAGACAAGAGAAATTTAGACAGCCACCTGGCAGATCTGGTTTGATTGGGACTCCTGCATGGAGCAGGGGGATGGACTCAATGGCCTTAGAGGTCCCATTATTCTATGATTCTATTATCTCACACACACCCCTCAGGTCCTAAAGGCAGGCTTGTTTCCTCCCATCATCTGGATCCATCCCAATGTCCCAACCTTACACTAGAGCAGGGATGTCCAAGGAAAAAGGCAAAACCAGGGCTTGGGGCTGCCGAAGGCTGCTGAGCTTTCAAAATCAGCTGGCTGTCGGGGCTGCAAGGAGGGGCCTTTGGCAGAAACCCCACACATGCCTGCTTCCCCATACCCTGATCTTGTCTTGCACCCGGGTCCATCTTCCAGAGAGTGCCCCTGTGGCGCTGGACAGCCTGCAGCAGGTGGAATTCAAACACAAAATGGTTCTGCCAGCAAAGCAGCGGAAAGCCTTTTTTTCTGATCAAAGTCCAGGCTTTCGAATTTCCCACGTCCACAGTCCCCTCCTTGGAGTCACCTCTCACCCACTCCCCCCCCCCCAAGCTGGGTTAAGGCAGCCCTGATCCTGGCTGCCCCAATGTAGCAAGGGGGCAAATGGTCAAGCAGTGGAGTCATCCTCCCCCGCTCCCCTCCCTCCCATTGGGTGGGGGCAGTCCCACTGCTGGCTGCCTCCACACCATTTTGCTTTGTAATTTGAATTTTTTTCATAAATAGAGGCAATCATAATTTGAGGCACCACTGTACATGCATAGAAGGTGATATAAATTTCAGGGCTTGTGCAAGTTGTATGATACCTCAGTGCTCTCATCAATGCAAAGAATGTGAGAGGAAGTTCAAACAACTCTGTAAACTTATAGTGCATCAACAAATTCACTCAGGAAAAAGGCCATTGGGCTCAGTGGAGATGATGCAAGAATTCCCAAGGGATCCAGTAGGCCTACAATGCAAAACAAATGGTTTCAAATATTGTTAATATTGTATACATCTGTGCTCTCTAATGTTTTTAAAATGACCTTAATATGTGGAAACCTAGAAACCGAAAAATGCTGTTTATGAGTAAAAGCGTGACACCAAATGCAGAAAGCTGCCTCACACAGCTCTTCTTCCCCTTGGAGAACAGAGGTCCTTGATACTTGAGCTTCTCTTTTGTTTTGGACTACATATCCCAGAACGTCTTGCAACACCTATGGAGCAATTCTCTGCAGCTGGCCCAGTGGAAAGGAGGCTGGAGTGATAAAAAGAGGAAGAACGTGATAGAGGTGCAATCAGGAGTGGGGCTCCCACAGAGAGAAACGGAGACTTCTAAGAAAGGACCAATGCATTGGTGTGCCTGTTCCATTTCCCTTTCTAACAGGGATGCCACTCACTCACCAGTCTTTTGATTCCTTTCCCCCAAACGCGATGGTTCCCTGGAAACTGGATGGAGATTCCTCCTGGGCTTTAGAGGTCTCCCAGGTAAGTAAGAGGAAAATGTGGGGCTTCCAACAGAGAGAATGGCTTAGGAGTGAAGGTGGGGGAAAGATATTCTGTTTACCACATTCTTGAAAGGGGTCTTACAAGGGGTCTCTTCATAAAGGTACACACCAGAATCCTGTTGATGACTGACAGATGATCATTGTAAAATGAGATAGTAGTTCCTCAATTGAAGGCAGAACACTCAGTTTTGGGCAGCTTCCATCATTCTTACTTTCAAAATATGATTTCCCCTTGGGTTGTAACCATCCTTGTGCCTTCCCATCACCCACACTGCTTCCTTGCCTAAGGAACAACTATGGCCAAAATCCACTAAGTTCAGCAAGGAGAAGCTCTCTCATCATTAGTGTTTCCTCCTCTTGGTCATGGACATCAAGATCCTTCCTCAACTCATAGCCACCCTCTGACTCTGTGACTTCTGAAATGCCTGCCATTAACAGCTCTGCTTGGTCTGAAAGTTGAGTCATTGCAACTGGACTTCTCAAGAAACAAAGTCCAGTTGCCACAACTCAACTTCTAGATAAACTCACCAGGATGACCGAGATTCTTCAAAGACGTTACCCTGCTTGGTTTTGGCCAACTCAGAACCCTTTACTTGCTTTTTTTTTTTTTTTTTTTTTTGCATTCAGCCATCTTGTAGCTGACCTTTCTGTTTATAAAATTTTACCAGGAAATAAGTTGAGTTGTTAAAAAATAAAAATTCTCCATGCTTAATCTGGGAATTCCACCTCAGAAATTCACTCCTTCAGAGGTCTATATTTCCCTCCAGCAAGGATCTCTTACACCAAGGCTGGATATTCTAGGTCTTCATTTCCTGCCATGGGACCTCCTGGATGTTGTAGTCTCAAGTAGCTCCCAAAGACTACGATGCCCAGGAATTATTGCAGCAAGAAGACAAGGCTGAAATGCCCCAAAATTCTGATGGGAAAAATCTGGGGTAACTGAGGATTTAGGGTGGGAAAATAAATAAAATCAAAATGTCCCTTTCCTCTTCTCTCACTAGGATGAGTCAGCATTATGGCCTCCATCTGCAACCTGTTGGATTAGATTGTCCCTTTCAAGGCAAGGGACAATCTAACCCAGTGGTTCTCAACCTGTGGATCCCCAGATGTTCCTGGACTGCAACTCCCAGAAGCCTCCAGCACTTGCTGTGCTGGAAGGGATTTCTGGGAGTTGCAGTCCGGGAACATCTGAGGACCCACAGGTTGAGAACCACTGATCTAACCAAATCAAACCCAGGTGCCTTCCAAGGTTTCTGCTCTGCTCTTGCAGGTGCTGAATGAGGGCTGAGCTCTGAGCAGAATCCATGCAGGGCCAGGCTCCTCTTGAGGGTGAATAGAAACACCTAGATGGATCGAGGCAACCAAGAGGATGACAGCCAAGATCAAGGTACTTCTCTCCCTCTGAGTGTGTCAGAGGCTGCCTTGGCTCTTCAGGGTAAGACTTTTTCAACACAAATCTAGGAATGTGCACTGCAATGGAAAGTTAGACAGCCATAATTCTTTGAATAGGCATGCATCTGGAAGTTGAGTCATTGCTACTGGACTTCTTTGTAAGTCCAGTAGCCATGACTCAACATCCAGGTAAAGTCAGCTGGATGACTGAGAATCTTCACAGACATAATGTGCATGCATGGGGATCTGGAGACAGGAGGCTCTCTCAAGACATGGAGTAGAGCAGGCATGTCCAAACTTTGGCCTTCCTGATGTTTTGGACCACAACTCCCAGAATTCCAAGCCTGTATTTCCAATGGCAAAGGACTGTGGGAGTTGTGGTCCAAAACATCTGGAGGGCCAATGTTTGGACATGCCTGGAGTAGACCATCCCTCTATCCACTGTACTCATGCCCCGCATAATTTTGTATGTCTCAGTCATATCTCTCCTCAAGCACCTTTTTGTCCTGACTAAACAGCCCCAAATGCTGTAGCCTTTCCTCATAAGGGAGGTGTCCCAGCCCTTCGATCATTTTAGACGCTCTCCTCTGCACCTGTTCCAGTTCCATTATGTCTTTTTTTGAGGTGCGGTCACCAGAATAAAGTAGAAATTTTATTGCCATTGTGTGTGTATATACACAGTATATACACATACAATGACAATCGCAGACCCCAGAGACCAGACCCAACACACCCACACCCACACAGACCCACACAGACACCCTCCCACACACAAATCCCCAAACACTCCCCAGCCTACCAACTCTCCCCAAAAAATACTGGAGGGGGGGCTGTATGCAATACTCGAAGTGTAGCCCTACAATTATTTTGTAAAATGGCATTATACTCTTGGCTCTTTTATTTTAAGTCCTACTTCACTGTGACTAAGCACATGAGGTTTCACCTGAAAGGTCCCAGCTATAATCTCTGGTTCTTCCAGAAAAGGCGAAGAAAGGAGCCTTCCTAAAATCTGGGAGAGCCTCGGATGAATCCCAGAGGTTTCCACTTGGCTTAGGAGGACCCGATTGCTCAGTGGTTGAGATATTCTCTTCAGAGCCAGAGTTCGGGAATTCCTCAGGGTGCCTCCTGGGAAAAGCGCCACCCTGTGTGGCCCATGAGTCCCAGAGCCCTCCCAGAAGAAGGGAATGGTGTGGAGCTCCTATAACAAGTTGATCTGGTTATTGATTTCATCTTAAAATAAGAAAAGATAAGATAAATTTTTAATAATCCCACATTGGGGAAATTTACTTGTTACACAGCTCCTGATATAAAGAACAAGCAAAGAAGGGTAGGTGCAGAAAATGTGTAAGTTGTGTGAGAGAGATTAATATCAATTTAATTGCATTGAGATTATGTATTTATTTCTTCATGGATGAGGAGTTGATTCTAAATTAATGCTGTTAATTGGCTTACTGTGTTGCAGGTTTCTTGGATTAGAGCTGATAAGGGTCCAGTTGTTGATGACATTCCATAATTATTTAACCGCCCAGAGTAGCCATGTAGCTAGATAGAGCAGTATATAAATGAATGAATGAATGAATGAATGAATAATAAGAGACTGTTAACATGGCACCCGGGAAGGCTAATGGTCCTAGCAAGGGAAAATACCTAGCAAAGAAAAAAGGCCTGCTGTGTGTATACCCCGACAGCTCTCTTCTTTGGAGGATGAAGGTTTGCCTGATTTTGGTGCCATATGGCATAATCTCAGGAAAATGGAAAGGCAGAGGGCAGAACGGCACGGAACAGGAGAGCTCTCCATGGCCTGCTGCTCCAACAGAGACACCAGGGCACGCAAAACTGAAGATATAAAGCGCATGGGTGAACTGATGTTGTCCCGCATTGCCTTTTTAGAGAACGAGATAAACAAAGTAGAGGAAGATATCCCTCAGATGGTGGCCGATATGGAGGAATCTACTAGCCCTAGGTTGAAGAATACAGCACTGGGGCCTGGCCTTGATTCCACTTCTGCAGGGACGATGCCTGGTCATCAACCCACAATGTCGGAAGAGCCTCAAGTGTTAGACTTGTCACTAAAGAGGCAGTCTCCTCGGGCAGATTGCGACAAGAGGCTTCCATGCCCCAGCCAGGTGAGTCCAGAACAAACAACACACAACACTCATGCCATGCTCCCCGGGCCTTGGCATGCAGGGAACCTCCAGATGCCTGTGCTCAATTACTTGCCAGCTCTCTCTGCTACATTACGTGTCATTGGGAGAGCCACAGCCCAATTGGGTAGGATGGTTGCGGTCCCAGTAGCTACTACGCAGATAGTCTTGAAAGCCAAACCAGAAGACATCAGGCTTTTAAAAGATACTCAGGGGATAGCAGTGGCTCCTGTCATGGATCAACTGATGAGTCTCTACCACTGGGTGAACACTTTTCAAAAAGAATAGAAGACATATTGTGGTTGTAATATGATGAGGGATTCAGACAGAGAGCAGCACAGACCACCAGTATATGTCGAGATGTGCCTTATGGTCTGCTTTGGTTGCGTTTTATGACCCCTTTGTGCCCTATGCTGGGCAAACAATTTGATAGTGGACATCAAATTCAACCTATGTGAATTCAGGTGGTTCAATGCCTGCCTGGCATGCTGGGAATATAATGGAAATGTTTCCTGTACAAGGTAGCCTTGTAGGTTTAAACACATTTCCTCAGTGTGTGGGGGAACCACACGGGGTCACTTATTGCATCAATAAACCCAACAATATTGCAGGAACCAAGAACCCAGGGGGTAAGGAAAACCCTCGTGGCTCCTCCACTTTTTTCCAAAGGTCCCCAGTCCAATTAAAACTTCAGTTTTAGAAAAGTTGCTAAAGGGTTGTCCAGATGTCAGGGCAGCGAGGTATTTATTTGCCCATTACTTCATGTCCTACCTTGTTCTGCGTTTATGTTTATACCGTAACAGTGTTGTTTGCGGTCACGTGGTTTTGTCCCTGTTCAGTCCCTTTCCGTTTCCTCACAGTCAGGATTACTTGTCTCGTGACAACTGTTACCTCACGTCCTTGTTCCGTGACAAATTCTGAGTTTGTCTTGCTTTCTTAATCCTCTTTTTAAATATTGTAAATAAAACTTTTTTGATATTTCGATTTACTGGTCTTCCAGGATTTACATATCAATGCTACAGAATTTTCAGGACTTTCTTTAATAAACATTTGCACTGCATGATGTTTCCCATAGGGAAACTAATGTTGAATGCTGTTTCAGCCGACGACCACTAGGTCGACACTGGTTGTTGCATGGCTGGCCATTACTTCATGTCCCTTGTCTCGGAACGGGAACTGGGAACAAAGCGTGACAAGAGAATTCCCCAGCCCAGGGGCAGGTATGGCTTGTCACGCTCTGTTCCCGCTGCAAGAGGCATAATGCTATGGATGTGAGGTAAGATATTTTTGTACTGGTCCCAAGCAGGACAGCAAGGAGGGACAAACGGGATGTGAAGCAATGTCCTTAGATGATTTTAGGTTAAGTTTTTGTATCCGGGTTGGCAGGGCCAAGAGAGGCAACACATGCATGGATTTTCAAGTCAGCAAAAGGCATGGAGGACGTTGTTAGGACAAAGGTCTCAGGTTCTTTTGATGAGCCACTGACAGCTTGTTTTAGACTGTCACCGTTAGGAATGGTACCCAAGAACGTACCAGCAGAGTTCAGGATTTTTGTCCCCAGTGAATGACATGATTACTCAGGAATTGTGTAGAGGAAATATACTTCCCTTGATGCAGCTGTGCGCTGCTCTAACAGAGAGACATGGGTGTAAACATTGAAGAATTAAGGCTCATGGGTAAACTAATGATATCCCACATTGCCTTTTTAGAAAATGAGCTAAACAACGTAGGGGAAGAAATTCCTGAGACAGTGACTGCTGTGGAGGAAGCTACTAGCCCTAGTTTGGAGGATACAGTGCTGGGGCTGGCTTTGATTCTGTTTCTTCTGCAGGGATGATGCCTGGGCCTCAACCCACAATGTCGGAAGAGCCTCAAGTTCTAGACTTGTCGCTCAAGAGGCAGTCTCCTAGGGGCAGATTGGATCACGAGGCTTCCATGCCCCAGCCAGGTGAGTCCACAACAAACAACACACAAGACTCAGGCCATGCTGGCCTGCCCTTGGCATGCGGGCAGCCTCCTTATGCCCATGCTCAATTGCTTGCCAGCTGTCCCTACTACCCTAGCCCTTAGTGGGAGAGCCACAGACCAACTAGGTAGACCGGTCACAGTCCCAGTAGCTACTACAGAGATAGGCTTGAAAGCCAAACCAGAAGAGAACAGGCTTTTTAAGGGTACTCTGGGGATACCAGTGGCTCCTGTCATGGTTTGACTGATGAGTCTCTACCACTGGGTGATCACATTTCAAAAAGAATAGAAGATACATCGTGGTTGTAATATTATGAGGGTTTCAGATAGAGAGCGGCACGGTCCACCAGCATATGTTGGGATGTGCCCTATGGTCTGCTTTGGTTGTGTTTCTTGACCTCTTTGCACCTTATTCTGGGTTAATGATTGGATAATGGACATTGGATTCACCGTAACAGTCAGTCTAGTCAGTTCAATTCAACTCATGTGAATGTGTGTGAGGCGGTTCAACCCTGCCTTGCATGCTGGGAATATATTTACAAATACAAATATAATATACATTGGGATGTGCCTTATGGTTTGCTTTGGTTTCCTTTTATCACCCCCTTTGCACCCTATGCTGGGCAAACAATTCAATAGTGGACATCGGATACACTGTATCAGTCATTCTAGTCAGTTCAATTCGACCTAAGTGAATTCAGACCAGGCAGTTCAATGTCCGCCTGGCATGCTGGGAATACAATGGAAAAGGTTTCTGTACAAGGCAGCCTTGTAGGTTTAAATACATTTCCTCAATATCTGGGGGAACCAGACGGAGCCAATAATTGCATCAAGAAAGCCAACAATATTGCAGGAACCAAGGACCCAAGGGGTAGGAAAACCCCTCCTGGCTCCTCCACTTTTTTCCAAAGGGCCCCAGTCCAATTAAAACTTCAGTTTTAGAAAAGTTGCTAAAGGGTTATCCACATGTCAGGGCAGTGAGGTTCTTATTAGATGGTTTTAGGATAGGCATTCATATTCCATTGACAGCGCCAAGAGAGGCAACGTACGGATGGATTTTAAAGTCAGCAGAAGGCATGGAGGACGTTGTAAGGGCAAAGATTGGTAAGGAAATTCAGGAAGACAAGGTCTCACAGCTTGTTTTAGAGTGTCACCATAAGGAGTGGAACCCAAGAAGGTACCTGGGTCATTAAAGGTTATTCATCACCTTTCCTATCCAGAATGTTTTCAGTGAATGACACAATTACTCAGGAACTGTGTAGAGTAAAACATACTTCCCTTGATGCAGCTGTGCGCTGCTCTAACAGAGAGACACAGGCATGCAAAGTTGAAGAATTAAGACACATGGGTGAACTAATTTGTCCCACATTGCCTTTTTAGAGAATGAGCTAAACAAAGTAGGGGAAGAGATCCCTCAGATGGTGGCTTCCATGTTGGAACGCAAATAGACAGCAACCATTTTCCTCTCATCACCACAGTAAAATGTGATCAACTAACTTCTAACACACCAGCTTACTCAGTCAAAACAGTAAGAATAGCACCTTACTTTAAGGGGAATAAATGGTCTCCAAAAATAGAGGACAAGTTAAACTCCGCTCTAAATTCTATCCATTTTATAAACCTGAAACATAATCTGTCCATGGCACAAAACTTGTCAGAGGACATCCTCCATTATGAGAACCTGATGGCAGCAATAAATGGTATCTTATGCCAGCAAACCTGCCAGGGGTCTGGCATTCAAGATTTAAATTCAAGATTTAAATCCAACTCCTGGTTTGACAAAGATTGTCTCCTCCTGAAAAAATCAGCTACGTTCTTTGTACTATTCCTATCGGCTCAACCAGCTGGACTGTCCCCCCTGAAGAGAATATATCAACCTAAAAAAGCAGTATAAGCTTGTAATAGCCCAAAAGAAGCAACTTATGATCAAGGAAAGATGGGACTTAATGATTCGCATTAACAGTTCTAGCTGTTGGTCAGGGGTGCCTTAAAAAGCAGGACAGGTTCCCTGGATGTTCAGGTCCCTTGCGCATGTCTGGAAGGATCACTTTACAAACATATTCTTCGATCCTCAAACTTCTGATTTAACTCCTTCACAGCCAACCTCTTTAAACTTACTTGAATGGGACCCAGTAAATATTTCAGAAATCATATCTCTAATTACGAACTTAAAACTGGGAAAAGCTGCTGGACCTGATGAAATTCCCTCGGAATTCCCCCGGAACTCTTAAAAAAGCATCTGGACTGGTGGGCCACACCTTTGGCCACTCTCTTCACATTACCCTTCAGATTGGAAGGGTACCCTCATCATGGACTAAAGCTATCATAGTACCCATCTTTAAAAAAGGAGACCCTCAAGTTCCAGGACATTATCGCCCTCTTAGCCTGCTGTCAATCATGGGGAAACTTTATGCTCAACACTTAGCAAACAAACTGACAGCCTGGATGGACAACCAAAAGATATTGGGCCCAGAACAGATCGGGTTTTGTAAAACAGACATACATTAGATCACTGCATTGTATTGGCTCATCTTGCTGAAAAGTATAATACTATGGGTGGGGGGAGACTGTTTGTAGCTTTTTTCGATCTAAAAGGGGCCTTTGATTCAATCTCAAGGAAATTACTGTCGGCCAAACTGGAAAAGTCCTCAACTGACAGGAGATTGCTGTTTCTTATTCAAATGTTGCATCTTAATACGAGCTGCCAGGTTCGTTATGAACCTACTGGTAAATTGTCTAATACAATCCTGAACAATAAGGGGGTTAAACAGGGATGTATCTTGGCACCCTATCTATTTAACTTTTTCATTAACAATTTGAGTGATTCTCTAAAACAAGTCCAAGGCCATCCCCCCAAGCTTGGCCCTCAGCAAATCCCATTACTCCTGTATGCAGATGCTGCTGCAGTTCTATCTCTAACCCAATTGGGTCTAAAGAGGCTTATAACTGCCTTTGCAACTTACTGTGACAATAACTGTCTGTCCATCAATGCCCCAAAATCAAAGATCCTAGTGTTCTCAACGAGATGGAAAAGAATGTGTTGGTCCCTACAAAATGACATTCTGGAGCAGGTTAAAGAATACAAGTATCATGGGATTTCCTTTAGATATAATATGAACTGGGTAGCCCATCAAAATTATGCCCTTAACCTTGCAAAATGTAGCTCGCTAGCAGTGGCCCAGTTTTTCTATAGGAGTGGAGGACGCTATGTTCCTTCAGCCATACAGGTCTTTCATGCAAAAACAAGGGCACAATATTATATGGCATCCCCATCTGGATCAATGCATATAACCCCGACGCTGAAAGAATTCAATCCATGTTTTTGCGTCGAATCTTAGGGGTCCCTAACTGTGTAGCCTATGCAGTCCTGTGCCTTGAAGTAGGAGTAGGTCACCTGGAAACTTCTGCTTGGATTGAGACTTTAAAGTTTTGGCTCAGATTACATTTCTGTGCAGATCAACTGGGGTATGTGTATAACATGCTGCTTGATTCTTATCAAAGCCAGTGGCAATTCTCCATTAAACAAAAAATAGGTCCATAGGTATTCCTCTTGAACATATCCTGATGCTAGGGCAGAAACAGGCCCTAAGAATTCTCACCCAGAGGTTATGTGACATAGAAAGGCAGGAACTCCTTTTGCAGGCACACAGAACCTGCTCCCCTTTGTCACAATGTGTTTTCCCATTATATAGGACTCCTGCAGCTTACCTAACTTCACTCTGTTCACCACAGGCCTGCAGGGCCTTTATGCTGGCCAGGATGAATGTGCTGCCTTCAGCACTGCTCCACCGTAGGTTCCAGGGAATACCATGCCAAGAGAGATTTTGCCCATGTGGAAATGAGGCCCCTTAGTTTCTTCAGCATGTGATTTTATTTTGTCCACTTTATGAACAAATTGGGAATAACCTAATTTGTCCATTGTTGAATAAATTCCAGGGCCACCCTTCCAGGTGGTTAGTTCAATACTGTCTAATAGACAAGAACTCACACGTTACAGCACAGGTTGCAAAGTTCTTTCTAGCTGCCATTCGAAAGAGAGCAGAGATCATTTCAGCCACCCATTCCCCTGATGCTCCTACTTATTAGTATTTCTCTTTGTTTTTCTTCTTGCTTTTACTGTATATTTGCATATATGGGTCATATGACCACAATAAACTTGACCTTTCCTACCCAGAATTTTTTCAGTGACATGATTACTCAGGAACTGTGTAGAGTAAAATATACTTCCCTTGATACAGCTGTGTGCTGCTCTAACAGAGAGACACAGGCATGCAAAGTTGAAGAAATAAGACACATGGGTGAACTAATTTTGTCCCACATTGCCTTTTTAGAGAATGAGCTAAGTGACGTAGGGGAAGAGATCCCTCAGATGGTGGCCACTGTGGAAGAAGCTACTAGCCCTAGGTTGGAGAATACAGTGCTACGGCCTGGTCTTGATTCTGCTTCTTCTGCATTGAAAATGCCTGGCCCTCAACCCACAATGTCGGCAGAGCCTCAAGTTCTAGACTTGTCCCTAAAGAGGCAGTCTCCTAGGGGCAGATTACTGCATGAGGCTTCCATGTCCCAGCCAGGTGAGTCCACAACAAACAACACACGACACTCATGCCACGCTGGCCTGTCCTTGGCATGTGGGGAACCTCCAGGTGGCCATGCTCAATTGCTTTCCAGGTTTCCCTGCTATACTAGCCCTTAGTGGGAAAGCCACAGACCTATTGGGTTGCTGGTCACGGTCCCAGTAGCTACTAGAGAGATCGACTAGCCGGGCTGATGTCAAAAAGATGTATGAGGCTAGTTCAATACCTGTCATAGATCTACTGGTGGGTGAGGAGTCCCTACCACTGGGTGATCCCCTTTCAACTGCTACGATTGAAAAGACCTTGAGGGAAGATTTTGTAGAGTTTTTGACCTGCTGAACAGAGAAGTTGAACAGCAGATGTTTGATATACTGGAGGACAAGGATAAGAAAAGAATTTGAAGATGCAAACTAGAGAGGAAGTGGTCCAACAGGCTGGCTAGATTTTTTTATTTTTTACAAAGTTGTCATCAGCAAGAAGCCTGAGAAGGTTTTTGGGTTGATCCAGTACAGTGGACCCTTCTATAACAAACAGTTTGTATAAAATAAAATTTGTAAAACATAAAAAATTCCGGAGATAGGGGAAATTTACTTAACATAATCGCCTATGGGAAGAATCCGTACAACATAAAAATTAGATTACTCCATTTTCAATGCATTCCTATGGAAATTTGTATAAAGGAAAATTTGCTTAACATAATTTCATTTGGAACGAATTAATTCCTTTATACAAGGTACCACTGTATATAGATCTTTTTAAAGGACATAAATGGACTGTCCTGGAACGATCTGTTTGCAATATGATGAGGGTTTCAGACGGAGAGCAGCACAGTCTGCCAGTCTACATTGGGATGTGCCATATGGTTTGCTTTGTCTGCCTTTTATGACCCCTTCACATCCTATGTTGGACAAATGATTTGACAGTTTAGTGATTTCAATTCAACCTGCACCTTAATTTTGCCTGCAGGGTGATAGCACTAGGCAGGGCCTTTTTTGAGACATTTATGTCATGCTACGGTGGGTTTAGAAAAATCTTACCATAGGCGGCGGCAGTCAGTTGACATGAGAGAGGAAATCACAGTGTGGCTGAATTTCCTGAGGGATTTTGATGGGATTTTGTTTTGGAGATCTGAGTTACTTTTGGGACCAGATTTTTCATGTCCATAGAGATGCTTCAGCAGCTTTTAGGGACAGGCAGTGTGCTGTCACTTGGCCAGAGGACTGGATAGAATCGGGCCTTTGTAGGGATCTTACGGTCTTGGGATTTATTTTCCCCCAATTGTTGGACAAATACTGTCCTCCAGTATATCAAACACCTGCTGTTCAATTTCCCTGTTCAGCAGGTCAAAATGTCTACAAAATCTTCCCTCAAGATCTTATCAATCACAGCAATTGAAAGGGGATCACCCAGTGGTAGGGACTCCTCACTCACCAGTAGAATCATGACAGGTATTGAACTATAATTAAAAATACAGTTTATTATTGTGTCTTTGGGCTGGGGAATGGGCCAATTCCTCAGTGGTTTTCTGGTGTGACGATCAGGCAGTAATTCAGATAGTCAATTCCCTATCATCCAAACGGAGTAGGGTTATGAAGTTGCTTAAAGCATTTCTGTTGAGGTGTTTCAACTTAACGTAGTTGTGCATGCCCAGCATGTCCCAGGGCCACAGAATAAGAAAATAAGAACATCTCTTATTTTCTTTTTCTCGAGACTCTCTCTCGTCTGCCTGCTCTTCTTCTTGGAGACTTTCTGACAATTTCTTCTCCTTGATCCCCAGTCTTTGCAACATTACTTCTGCTTCTCTCGCATTTTTGGCTTTATACCCTTTATTGTCTTTGAAGACCAATATAGTGGCTGGATATATCCAAGAAAATCTGCAGTTGGCAGCTGTCAATTCACTTGTGAAACATTGCATTATCTTCTCTATGATGTTTCCAAAGATAAGTCTGGAAAAAACCTTATAATATTTCCATTATAATTCAATGGTCCTTTTTTCTTCAACTTTTTCAGTAACGGTATTGTCACTTTCTCCTTACACAAAACTGCTATTGCATCTCTCAGATGTGCTGAGTCTTTAGGTTTTGGTATCAGCTCCCTATGAGCTCTTTCAATTACATTTCCTGTTATTATTTCTACTCCATTTGAGGAAAAGAGAGATAAAAGTTCTTGAATAATGTCCTTGCCATGAATTATCTCTGGCAAACCCACAAGTCTAAAATTCCTCCTTCTCTGTCTTTTCTCTGCTTGCACAGCTCGATTGTCCAACCTCTTTTATTTCAATTCTGTTTGGTCCACCCTCCTTTCTACATCTTTAACATCGTCCTTCAAGTCATTTCCATTTTCCACCAACCTTTTTATGTTGTCATTTAATTTCTTCTTTTCTTCCCTAATTATCTCTGTTAAATCCTCCTGGATGACTTGTCGTACTCCAGCTAATTTCAATACATTTCCTGAAGTTGATTTTCTGAATACAATATCACATGCCCAGCTTGAATCTGAAAAACCTTGTAATGCTGGTACCAAACAGTAATTTATTGTGTGTTTCAGATACCTTAAAATTCTTTTGGCTGACTTCCAATGAATTTCTCTAGGATCTGATAAATGTCTGCTGAGTATGTTCACTGCAAAAGAAATGTCAGGTCTAGACCATGTGCTTATGTATTGTAAACTTCCTATCAAAGACTCAAATTGTTGCGCATTACATTTTGGACTATCATCACTGCAAATGTTTTGAAAATTTACCTTCATTGGAGTTTTAGCACCCTTACGGTCTGTCATGTTGAATCTTTCCAAAAGTTCTTGTATTTTGTGCTTTTGATGCCAAAACATTTTACCATTTTGCCCCTCCTGCAAACATATACCAAGATATTCATGTACTGGTCCAATATTTACCAAAAGTAATTTATTTATTGTCTGTAACATTTTTCTCACCTTGGCTTCACTTGGACCACATATCAAGAAATCGTCTACATGTATTGCAATATACATTTTGCAAACACCATCTTCTATTAGACTGAATACACATAGCTTCATAAGATTTAGGAACAGTCACATTACAAATTATTATTTGGCCATATCTCTGTGGAGGAATGCCTTTGTTTTCTCTCTGAGAACGCCTTAGAGACAGCTGTTGAACCTCATCTCCCATCTGGCCAGTGCTAGATGAACTTTCACCTGATTCTTCTTCAGTTTGAGAATCTGCTATTGCCCTTTCTTCTTCAACCTTGACTGGCTTTGGCAAATGCTTATCTTCAGCAGGGAAAAACTCTTGTTGCTGCTGCTCTTCTACATTCTGCCAGTTTTGCTCATTACAGTTAATTGAGCATGAAAGAACCACTTTCTTATCTGGCCGAAAAACCCTATAGGACTTCTGATTTGGCTCAAAACCAATAAAGATTCCTTTCTGAGCTCTGCTCTATCCCTTACGTCTAAATTTCTTTGATATATGAGAATGACATTTTGTGCCAAAAACACGGATATGGCTGAGATTGGGTTTTCTTTTATAGATTTTTTCATATGGAGTAGATTGTACTGCTTCTCTATACACCCTGGTAAGCAGATAATTTGCTACTTTAATAGCTTCAACCCAATAAGTGAATGGCAAGCCTGCATCTTTCAAGAGAGCTCCCATTATATGTTGCAATATACCATTCTGTCTTTCTGTTAAACCTTGTTCAGCAGGAGAGCCAACATTTGAGTAACGAATTCTAACACCTCTGTTTTTCAACCAGTTTGTCAAGGCATTATTGGTAAACTCAGACCCTCTGTCAAACTGCATTTGTCGTACCTTGTATGGGCTATGTAATCTTTCAACATATTTAAACCAGTTTTTCAACACTTTGAAGGTTTCATCCTTAGAATGCAAAGGATACACAAATGAATAACGAGTATGATGATCGATGATTGTTAGTGCATAACGTGAACCTCCTAATGATTTAGGAAGGGGGCCAATCAGATCACATGCCACTAACTCAAACGGAAAATTGGTTTGTCTTTCACTCTTCTTAGCAACGGAGGCTGCTTTGCTCTTTGTCTCAGCACAAACCTCACAGTGTAAATATTTTGAACATTCTTTGACTTTAAGCCCCACTGTGTGTTCTAAAGTTTTCTTAATGAGCTTATAACTTATATGCCCCAATCTTCTATGCAACAAATGGATACAGTTTTCATGAACTGGCTTATTCAAGGAATTTACACATGTTTGTGGCTCATCAAGTGTTTTCAGCTCATATAAACCATTTCTCAGTTTTGCTTTGGCACAAATATCACCACCTCATTTTATCTCACACCCTGCCTTGTTAAACAAAACTTCAAAACCTTGTTTTATCAGACAGGCAATGCTTAACAAATTATGTTTTAATTGTGGTACAAGCAAAACTTCTTTTATCTCACCCAGCCGTCGAATCCAAATAGACCCCTCCGCTTCCACTGGAGAACAAAGCCCATTTGCTAAACTTACAAATTGTTGTTCAGATCTGTCCTTGGAGATCAAAAGCTGAGGATTTTTAATTACATGATTACTAGCCCCAGAGTCTAAAATGAAGCACATATCCCTTGCTGTCTCAGGTTGGCAGACCACCGAGGCTTGGGGATATCTCTTCCTCCTCTGCTGGCTGTTACATCCCTCTTTTCTCCTCTCTGGGCAGGCTCCTTGCAAATGTTAAAAACTCCCACAGAGGTGGCACCTCCATACTTCCATTATCTCTGTCAGGTTTCTCTGCTGGCCGGCTGATGCAATCTCCTTGTCTGCAGGAACACACTGCCCTCTCGCCTCCATGTTGTCAGCCCGCTTCAGCTCCTCCTCCCTCAGGCGACCAGTAAGGAAAGCCATGGTGAGCTGTTCTCTCGGGACGGACTCTATGGTTCTGGCTAGGACATCAAAACTGGCATCAAGGCTGGACAGCACAATGAAAACTTTGTGCAGCTCAGTAAATTCAAGGCCTGCTTCTTGCAGTTGTATAAACAAGTGCACCATTGTTACACTGTGTCCAGTTTCCAACCGCATACGATAAAGCTGCCTTGTCAAAGTAAGTTGAGAAGACACTGTACTCCTCATGTGTGCTTCTCTCAAAGTCCTCCAGCAACATTGTGCACTTTCCAGCTTACGTACCAGGGGTAGCTGGCTGTCCTCCAGGCACAAAATTATAGTAGATAAAGCACGCTGATTTTTCGTCACGTCATCACTATCAAAACGTGCTGGTGGGTTATTTACAATATCCCAGAGATCTTGCTGGATCAGAACATTCCGAACTTTCACTTCCCACACAAGAAAATTCTGTCAATTCAATCTGGGAAGTTGGAAATTTAGAGCAGATGCCACCATTCTTATATAAAAAAAAGTGTTTGCCTGGTTAGCATGCTTACACACCTTACCACACAGCCAAAAATTTAAACTCACTCTGGGCCCATAACCTGTCGCAGAGTGGTCGTTTATTAGTGGAAGACTGTGAGAGCTGTGTAAAAGAGTGTGGGCTTTAACAAGCCTGATAGCAGTGCTAAAAATAAAGACGCAAACAAAGCTGGTGATTCTTGTCACCAAATAAACTGTATTTGCAAAATATACAAGTCCAGTACAAAAACAAAATTGGCAGGCATATACCTCACAGACAGTCCTGTAGTCCAAACTCTCAGGATCCAAATGGTCAAAGTAACGTGCTGCTCCTTCCAACTTCATCCCACAAAATACAGGACAAACTCTCTGACTTTTATACATGTGGCTGATGCAACCATTGCTCAGCAATTTGGTAACTGAGCTGTCTTGCATCATCCACAATTGCATCATCCCTTGCAATATGACAATTCTAAATCCATTTTGTATAAACCTTAACAAACACAGACCCAGGAGCAGGCATATCTGGTCTGGGTTGAGGCTACTTCCAGTGGCGAGTGTGCTCTCTTTTGTTAGTCCCTTCTTTATGGTTGTTAGGGCATCGGTGGTGGGAATGCTGATAATATTGTGCCATAGTTTTCACGTATTCCATTCTCTTTGACGGTTAGGGGACATAAATGATCACAATTGGTGGGAAGTGCAAGAGATCAACTAAATTTATGAAAATTGAATAATTCAAAGGGATAGGTCAGTAGCCCTCATAGAGAGTTAGAATAAATATTAAAAATTAGGATTAATAAGTAGCTAGGCTTGATATGTTAAAATGCTATCTGAGGGCTGCCCATGCTTTATTTGACCACTAAAAGTTGGAAAAGGGCTGAACTAGTTAACAAGGAATAATACAGTAGTTCTTCTGCTTCACTTGATGGCCACGAGATTCCTTGCCCTTTCTGTGTGCCTTAGTATATATATTCTCACATTTCTCTTAGACTATCTGTTTCCAGACTAGACTATTCTGTTTCCAGAATGTAAAGTGGGTTGAAACCCAGGTTAACAATGTGATATCTTCTCATTCATGATTTTCCCCCTTGAAACCACCAGATCCTCAGTTCACTGTGAATTTTCTTCTTCCAGCAGATAGATCAGACGTGAAGGAAGGAAGAATCTACAGGACAACACCAGAAGGTGTGGAGGTGAGAAAAGAGAGTGGTTGTGATGGAGATGGAACACAGAAGCAAAACCAGATAGGCCAGACAAGAGACATGCTTCACCAACATCAGAAGGGGGTTATTGTTGAAGAAGAAATGAGTACCATGAAAAACAAGAGGCTTAATAATCTACAAAGTTCTGATTTTGCACCAAGCATCCCTTTGAGAAAGAGCCCAGTAAAATGTCGAACAGGCCACACAGATGAAAAACCACACCAGCCCTTGCAGTGTGGAGAGAGTTCTGCATGGAGCCCAAAAGATAGAAGAGTTCACACAGGGGAGAAATCTGATATGAGCTTAAAACCTGAAAAGTGTTTCAGTCTGGGCTCTGCCACTGAAGTATCTCAGCCCCTAATCTCTGAAGGGAAACCCTACAAAAGCATGGAATCTGCAAGGAGTTTCAAGAGAACCTTTGAACCTGAGATTCATCAAAGAACCCACAAAGGGGAGAAAGTGTATGAATGTGATGAATGTGGAAAAGGCTTCAAGTATGTATCAAATCTTAGGCAACATCAGCGAATTCATACAGGGGAAAAACCCTTTCAGTGCAAGAAATGTGGGAGGAGATTTCGTCAAAAAATCCACCTTGTAGTCCATGAACGGATTCATACAGGAGAAAAACCCTATACATGCAATGAGTGTGGGAAAGGTTTCAGGCATGCCTTCTCTTTAACGAATCATCAACGCACTCATTCAAACGAGAAACCCTATCATTGTGAGGAATGTGGGAAGACGTTTAGCCAACGCTGTAACCTTGTAGTACATAAACGAATTCACACAGGAGAAAAACTCTATTCATGCCAAGTCTGTGGGAAATGTTTCACTGATCCTTCAACTTTAAGAACTCATAAGCTAATTCATACAGGAGAGAAACCCTTTGTGTGCAAAGAATGTGGGAAGACATTCACCAGACCCTGTATCCTTGTAGCACATCAACGACGTCACTCAAGAGAAAAGCCTGTTTCCTCATGAGGAGAATGTGGAAGCAACTCTCACACTGTCAAGTTCATAAATGCTCACATTCAAAGAGGAAAGAGTATCAAGGTAAAGATGGTGGGAGAGACATCTGACAGAGCTAAAACCTTGGAGAAAATGAACACTTTTATTTGGGAGAGAATCTCTATCGCTGCCAAGAATGTGGGGAAAGCTTCAGTTGCAATTTCAGCATATTAGATGTCAACAAATGCACAGGAAGGGAAGCTCTGAAAATCACACAGAACAACCTCCACAAACTCCATCAACATGTTAATATTGAGAAAGAGGTCCATGACACAGTGAGAGCTCAGCTGTTTAATTAACCCTTGTGATTCAATGAATACGAGAAGGAGAGAAGGCTTGTGGTGGGTCCCAGGGTGGGAATCCCCTCAGCTCCACAGAAACCATCTTTTCCTCCTTAGTATACACAAAAACCACATTTCCGGGGGCATTTTACCAAAGGAAGTAAAGGCTTAGCAGAGGTTGTACTGTGAATGGACATTTGAATGTAGAAAGACAATTCCAGAAGGACCATGGAATATGTGAAATTACGTCCCTTTTATATTTGAATCTTATTTTAAATTGCTTCACTTATATGTTTTATAGGGGTGGTTTTAGAATGACTCTAATGTGATCAATTTATAAAAATAGCTTCACTTATATGTTTTTATTGGAATGGTTTTAGAATGATTGTAATGTGATCAATTTATGAAAAGTGCTTTGCAGTTGAAATAAATGTTTGGATTGAAATGAGGGATAAGTCAGGCAGCTACCCGATCCCTAATGTGTTCTCACTGTGACTGAGTCATTCTATCTAAGATGGAGCCTTCATTCTTCAGCTCACAAATCTGCCTGCACCAACCACCAACCTGGCCGCCACATTCTGCACACACTGCAGTCTCCGAATCAGGCATAAGGGAAGCCCCACATAGAGTGTGTTGCAATAGCTTATCCTGGAGATCCCCAGCTCATGCACTACTGCCCTCAGGGAATCCTCATCAAGAAATGGGTAATTCTGGGGGAGTTGAAGTTGGTAAAGTTGGTAAAAAGTCAACGTAAATGCAGCCACCATGTGGGACTCTAGGGACAAAGGCAGATCCTGTACCATACCCAAGCTCCTCCCTCTCTGTCAGCTGGCGGGCAGACCCACCCATGCTGGGGAGAGGGCCATTGAAACCATTGGGTGACGCTCACCCAAAGAACAGAACCTCGATCTTCTCAGGGTTCAAGCTGAAGCTGTTAAACCTGTTCCATTCCCTGACTGTTTCTAGGCAGCACTCCAGGGTCTAGACAGCCTCCACCCCAGAGATGGAAAAGGAGAGCTAGAGTTGGATGTCATCAGCTTGCTCCACAACTCCGAATGACCTCCCCCAGTGGCATCACATATATACTAAACAGCAAGGAGGAGATCACCCAGCCCTGGGGCAACCCACAGGAAAGAGTCCAATGGGCTGACAACTCCTCCCCAAGCCTAACTTGCTGGATTTTGACACTGGAGGAGTGGGCAAACCACTAGCAAATGAGCTTCAACATTACCAAAATAAATAAATAAATAAACAACCACAACCCAATTACATTTATAAACTGATGGAGTCTGAACTCTCTGCAACAAACCAGGAAAGGGACCTTGGTAGCCTGGTGGACAGCTCAATGGAGGTGTCAACCCAGCATGCCACAGCGGTGAACAAAGCAAACTCAATGCCAAGGATCATTAGGAAGGGTATAGAAAATAAGTGACCAAGTGTCATTTTGCCTCTTTATACATCTATGGTGAGGCGCCACCTGGAATACTGTGTAAAGTTCTGGTCACCATACCTCCAGAAGGAATTTATGGAAATGGAAAAAGTGCAGAGGAGGGCAACCAGAGTGATTAGGGGAGTGGAAAACCTTCCTTACCCTCTGAGGCTGCAATGGCTGGGCCTGTTCACTCTTGAACGATGGTGCCTAAGAGGTCAGCTGATTGTAATTTTTAAAATCATACATGGTGTGGACAAAGTCGATAAGGAAAAGCTGTTTTCCCTAACACACAACACTAGAACTAGGGGGCACTCCATGAAACTTTGGGGTGATAGATCTGTGGAACTCCCTGCCAGAAGAAGTGGTGACAGCTGTCAGCCTTGACAGCTTTAAAAAGGGTTGGACAAGTTCAGTGAGAACAAGAGAATCAATGGTTATCATTAAGGACAACGTCTGGGTTGGAGAAAGAGGCAGGATATCTCTCAATACCATTTGTGAGGAATCATAAGCAGGTGAAGACATCTGCTTGGGAATACCCTGAAGCAAATGGTGAGTCACTGTGTGAGATAGAGTGCTGGACAGGATGGGCTGTGGCTGGTTCAAGCAAGGCTATTCTTATGTAATGGTGAATAGCAGGAAAAAAATTCTTAATGTTTGATGGGTATAGCAGTGGAATCAATTACCTTGAGAGGTGGTCAGTGCTCCAGCACTGGAAACATTTGAGAGATACTTGGTCAGACCAACTTACTTGGAGCAATACAGACACTGTTGTCTCATGTTCAGCTTTTGACCTGCAACAATTCCAAGATCCTTCTCACTCAGAATATGACTAAGTCAGATACCTCCCCCATCTTGTTGCAGTGCATTTGAACCCATTCATTTAGAACTTAGACTTATTCCTCTTAAATGTTATTCTCTTGTTTTCAGCCCAGTGCTCAAGGTCTTTTTGGTTTCTACCTAGGTCTTTTTGGTTTGTACCTCCTTTGTAAATTCCAAGAATCAAGATGGGACTAATGTAGTTGCTTCTTACTCTGAACATTAATCAAGCAGATCCATTTCACTCAATGGAATTTTGGAGGTGTTAACGATCCCATTCCTAGGGAAATTATTGGGCCTACTCTAGTGCAACTTACTACATTAAGCAAAATCATTTCCATCATTGTGTACCATTTGTGCTCCTATGTATGAAATGGCCGCATACATGGACAATTGTGAAACTTCAATGAAGAAAGACTTAAGGTTGACTGATGAAAACATGAAACGGAATATATATCAACATCTCCCAGAATTATTCCCCCCCTCAAACAACCGGTGCTTCTCTAGCTGACTTTCTGTTTTGCTCTGAACTACAAATCCCACAACACTTTGCCAATCTTAAGGGGAAATTTTCAGCAGCTGGTACAATATTGAGGAGCCAATTCAAGCTAGAAGTCCTAAAAGCAGGAAGAACAGGTAGGGCTGCAGGTGCAGCAGAAACAAATGGAGACTTCCAAGGAATCATTTGCCAAATGTGATTACTTGTTTTTGTGGTAATCCCCGGGGTATGTAAGAGGAACTGTGGGGCTTGCAACAGAGGAGGTGGTTTAGCAAGCAGAAATAATAGGATCTCTCTTCACCATCTGCTTGAGCTTCTTGCTGGGTGTCTGTCCCGGAAACCCAGTGGCCAAAACCATGTTGATTAAGACACATTCTGGCCAGGATTACGAAAAAGAGAGGGTGGCCCCCGGTTTGCAAGCTCCATGTTCATTTCTCTTCACTCGCCTTTTCTTTCTTCTACTCTTATGCTTCCTGTAGCTGCAAGATTGAAATGTGCGTATGGATCCCTTTCATTTAGAACTTGGACTTATTCCTCTTATATGTTATTCTCTTGCTTTCAGCCCAGTGCTCAGTCCTACCAAGGTCTTTTTGGTGTGTATCTCCTTTGTAAATTCCATGGATTAAGATGGGACGAATGTAGTTGCTTCTTATTCTGCAGACTCAGAAGGCTGAGACCTGGAACATGGAAGGGAAAGGCAAGTGTCCGGAAGGTAAGGTTTGTGGAATGAGATTCTCACATTTTTTGCAAAATGTTCCATCTGCAAGCAGCTGGGAGAGCCTGTCCCTTCCACGGTGAGGGGATGGCTTAATCAGGTTTCATCCAGGTGCATTCAAAGGTTTCTGCCCTGCTTTTGTAGTTGCTAAAAGAGGGTTGAACTCTGAGCAAAACCCATGCAAGGGCAGGCATCTCTTGAGGGTGAACAGAAGGACCACTGGAAAGAAGACAACCCAGGAGCATTAAAAGTTTCTGCTCTGCTCTTGCAGGTGATGAGTGATCGCTGAGCTCTGAGCTAAAGCCATGGAGGGCCAGGCTTCTCTTGAAGGTGAACAGAAGCAGCTCTGGAAAGAAGACAACCAAGCAGATGACAACCAAGATGAAGCTTCTTCTTTCCCTCTGGGTGAGTGAGAGTCCTCTCTGACTCTTTGGGGTAAAGCTTTTTCAACACAAGTGTAGGGATATGTGCTGCATGTCAACACAATGAATAGCTAGACAGCCATTAATTTGTGAATTTGGATGTATGTGGATCTAGAGATAGGAGGCTCTCAAAAGACATGGAGCAGCAATGGGGAAATGGGATTGGCATATTCGGCACCTTTAAATATTTTATTTTTCCCCTAGTACACATGAAAATCCTTGAAGGCTGAAACGATATCAGCCCAACAAATCTGAGTTTTTTAAAAAGAAGATTTTCCACCTCAAACTCAATGTAATATATTGCTGGAAGACCATCTGGCCCTTGTACTTTTCCAATTTTACACATCTCATTGCCTCTGCCCCCTGAATGGGAATGGGAAACAAATCAATCCATTCCAGAGGTAACTGGGAGTTGAGTCATGGCTACTGGACTTCTTTTGCCCAGAGAGAGATAGAAACGTTTCGCTGTTCATCCAAACAGTTTCATCGGATGAACAGCGAAACGTTTCTATCTCTCAAAAAAAGAAGTCCAGTAGCCATGGCTCAACTCCCAGTTAAACGAACTCCCCAATGTGTGGCAGCAGTGAAGAAGGCCAATTCCATGCTAGGGATTATCAAAAAGGGGACTGAAAATAAAACAGCCAACATTATAATGCCGTTATACAAAACAATAGTAAGGCCCCACCTGGAATATTGTGTACAATTCTGGTCACCGCATCTCAAGAAAGACATAGTGGAACTGGAAAAGGTGCAGAAGAGAGCGACTAAAATGATTACTGGGCTGGGGCACCTCCCTTATGAAGAAAGGCTAAAACAATTGGGCCTCTTCAGTCTGGAAAAAAGGTGCTTGAGGGGGGATATGATTGAGACATACAAAATAATGCAGGGTATGAGTAAAGTGGATAGAGGGAAGCTCTTCTCCCTCTCTCAAAATACCAGAACTAGGGGACATACACTCAAATTGAGTGCTGGGAGAGTAAGAACTGACAAAAGAAAATATTTTTCACCCAGCTACTTTTTGTCTATGGAACTCCCTGCCACAGGATGTGGTGATGGCATCTGGCCTGGATGCCTTTAAAAGGGGATTGGACAGATTCCTAGAGGAAAAGTCCATCACGGGTTACAAACCATGATGGAGATGTGTAATCTCTAGGCTTTAAACCAGGGTAGTTCAAGGGCCAGATGCAGGGGAGTGGTATCAGGAGACAGATATCTAGTCTCATGCGCTCCCAAACGCATCTGGTGGGGCCGCTGTGAGATACAGGAAGCTGGACTAGATGGGCCTTTGGCCTGATCCAGCATGGCTCTTCTTATGTTCTTATGTTCTTATGAACCTGGATGACTGAGAATCTTCACAGACGTATTCCAGAGGTAAGATTTATTGAGAGTCACCTCCTGTCCCTTGTGGCAGTGCCCATCAAAAGAAAGGAAGTGTTGGATCAGGCACCCCAAAGCCAAAGCCAGTAATGTGGGGGAAACTTTGGGCTGCCTGATCTCAGTGGGGAAATGAAGCTACCAACCATGAGAAGCAAAAATGGATGGCAGTGGTGAAGGAGCTAGCTGTTCCCACTGGACAGTTTCACTTTAGACAGTTAGCACCACTGCCACCTGACTTTGCTTCTTGTGGTGGTAGCGAGGGGCAGCGGGTGGGTCCTTACTCCCCAAAAGAAACCTAAAGGCTGCCGCCATGAGCCAAGGATATTAAAGGCCACAACATTTGCACAGTGGCCTTCTTCACCATTTTGAATGTCTTTCAGGAAGTGTCAGAGCTGCTTTTGTTTTTCCTTCAGCACAGCCTGAGCCTCTGCTGGGGGCACCCAGATTTCAATAGCACGATAAGGCAGCATGTGTCTCGCTGCTCTGGTTTTAGTTTCATTAAGAACAAACTCATTTACCTTAGTTGAGATTTACTACTATTGAGTTCACGAGGAGTTAGAGCAGGGAAAGGGGGAGAATCCTCCTGTGAGGCTCTAAAAGACTTTGTTTTTGCCTTGATTACTTCTTAGTTCATTGAGTGTTTTAGCAGCTAATATAACTAGTTGATCTAGTTATTGATTTCATCTTGATATTTGGGAGAGCCCATCTACTTTTTGTTTGATATAATTAATATCAGGTTTGTAGTATTGAGCCTACATATAGGCTTGCTTTATTGCTTTTTGCTTGAATTAGAGCTGATAAAGTTCCAGTGACGTTCCGTAAAAATTTAATACGAGACTGTTGCCATGGCACCCAGGAAGGCTAAGGGTCCCAACAAGGGAAAACAGCCAGCAAACAGAAAAATGGCCTGTTGTATTTACACCCCAACAGCTCTAGCTCTTTTCTTCAGAGGATGAAGGTTTGCCTGATTTTGAAGCCGTATGGCATAAGCTCAGTAAATTGGAAAGGCAGAGGGTAGAATGGCATGGAATGCAAGAGATCTCCATGGCCCGCTGCACCAACAGAGACACCAGGGCACACAACATTGAAGATATAAAGCACATAGGTGAACTAATGTTGTCCCACATTGCCTTTTTAGAGAATGATTTGAATAACGTAGAGAAAGAGATCCCTGAAATGGTGGCCACTGTGGAGGAAGCTACTAGCCCTAGTTTGGAGAATACTGTGCTGGGGTATGGCCTTGATTTCGCTTCTTCTGCAATGACGATGCCTGGTCAACAACCCAGAATGTCGGATGAGCCTCAGGTTCTAGACTTGTCCCTAAAGAGGCAGTCTCCTAGGGGCAGATTGCAACATGAGGCTTTCATGCCCCAGCCAGGTGAGTCCAGAACAAACAACACACAACACTCAGGCCACGCTGGCCTGTCCTTGGCATGTGGGGAGCCTCCAGATGCCTGTGCTCAATTGCTTTCCAGGTTTCCCTGCTACCCTAACCCTTAGTGGGAGAGTCACAAACCAACTGGGCAGGCCGGTCACAGTCCCAGTAGCTACTAGAGAGATCAGATTGCAAGCCAGGCCAGAAGAGATCAGGGGACAGCAGTGGCTCCTGTCATGGATCGACTGGTGGGTGAGGAGTCTCTACCCCTGGCTGATCACCTTTCAAAAAGAATAGAAGACACATCATGGTTGTAATATGAGGAAGGTTTCAGACAGAGAGTGACACGGTCCACCAGGATATGTTGGGATGGCCTTATGGTCCACTTTGGTTGCGTTTTATGACCTCTTTGTGCCCTATGCTGTGCAAACAATTTGATAGTGTACATCGAATTCAACCTCTGTGAATTCAGATCAGGCGGTTCAATGCCCGCCTGGCATGCTGGGAATACAATGGAAATGGTTTCCGTACAAGGTAGCCGTGTAGGTTTAAACACATTTGCTCAGTGGGGGACCACATGTTGTCAATTATTGCATGAAGAAACCCAACAATATTGCAGGAAGCCAAGGACCCAGGGGGTAAGTTAAACCCTCCTGGCTCCTCCACTTTTTTCCCAAAGGGCCCCAGTCCAATTAAAACTTCAGTTTTAGAAAAGTTGCTAAAAGGTTATCCAGATGTCAGGGCAGCCAGGATCTTATTAGATGGTTTTAGGTTAGGCTTTCATATTCCGGTGGCAGGGCCAAGAGAGGCAATGTATATATAGATTTCAAAGTCAGCAAAAGGCATGGAGGACATTGTTAGGATGAAGATTGGTAAGGAAGATCAGGAAGGCAAGGTCTCAGGTTCTTTTGATGAGCCACCAACAGCTTGTTTTAGTTGGACTACAACTCCCAGAAAACCCAGCCAATTTAGCTAGTACTGAAGACTTCAGGTAGCTGTAGTCCAAGAACATCTTGGGACCCAAGATTGAGAACACTGAGCTAAACAATCTAGGGGAAGAGATTCATGAGACGGTGGCCGCTGTGGAGGAAGCTACTACGTTGAAGAATACAGTGCTGGGCCTGTCCTTGATTCTGTTTCTTCCACAGGGATGATGCCTGGCCCTCAACCCACAATGTCAGAAGAGCCTCAAATTCTAGACTTGTCACTCAGGAGGCCGTCTACTAGGACCAGATTGCCACACGAGGCTTCCATGCCCCAGCCAGGTGAGTCCACACCAACAACACACAAGACTCATGCTACGCTAGCTTGCCCTTAGCATGCAGGGAGCCTCCAGGTGCCCATGCTCAATAGCTTGCCAGCTGTCCCTGCTACACTAGCCCTTAGTAGGAGAGCCACAGCACAATTGGGAAGGCTGGTCATGGTCCCAGTAGCTACTAGGGAGATAGGCTTGAAAGCCAACCCAGAAGAGATCAGGCTTTTTAAGGATACTTAAAGGATAGCAGTGGCTCCTGTCATGGATCGACTGGTGGGTGATGAGCCTCTACCACTGGGTGATCGCTTTTCAAAAAGAATAGAAGACACATCGTGGTTGTAATATGATGAGGGTTTCAGACAGAGAGTGGCACAGTCCACCAGTATATGTTGGGATGTGCCTTAAGGTCTGCTTTGATTTCCTTTTATCAATCCCTTTGCACCCTATGCTGGGCAAACAATTCAATAGTGGACATCAGATACACTGTATCAGTCAGTCTCGTCAGTTCAATTCGACCTAAGTGAATTCAGATCAGGCGGTTCAATGCCCACCTGGCATGCTGGGAATACAATGGAATAGGTTTCTGTGCAAGGCAGCCTTGTAGGTTTAAATACATTTCCTCAGTGTGGGGGGAGAACCACACAGAGCCAATAATTGCAGCAAGAAACCCAACAATATTGTAGGACCCAGAGGGTAAGAAAAACCCTCCTGGCTCCTCCACTTTTTTTCCCAAAGGGCCCCAGTCCAATTAAAACTTCAGTTTTAGAAAACTTGCTAAAAGGTTATCCAGATGTCAGGGCAGCCAGGATCTTATTAGATGGTTTTAGGTTAGGCTTTCATATTCCAGTGGCAGGGCCAAGAGAGGCAATGTATGCATGAATTTTGAAGTCAGCAAAAGGCATGGAGGACGTTGTTAGGATGAAGATTGGTAAGGAAGTTCAGGAAGGCAAGGTCTCAGGTTCTTTTGATGAGCCACCAACAGCTTGTTTTAGAGTGTCTAGAATGGTGATGGTGAACCTTTTAGAGACTGAGTGCCCAATCTGCAATTCAAAACCCACTAATATTTTTTCAAACGTGCCAATACAGTAATCTAACCTGTATACAGGTGGCTATGAAGCGGCAATGTCGGATGCCCACAGAAAGGGCTCCGAGTGCCACCTTTGGCACCCGTGCCATAGGTTCACCATCACTGGTCTAGAATGTCACCGTTAGGAGTGGTCCCCAAGAAGGTACCAGGGGAGTTCAGGATTATTAATCACCTTTCCTATGCAGAATTTAGTTCAGTGAATGACATAATTACTCAGGAATTGTGTAGAGGAAAATATACTTCCCTTGATGCAGCTGTGCGCTGCTCTAACAGAGACACGGGCATGCGAAATTGAAGAATTAAGACACATGGGTGAACTAATTTTGTCCCACATTGCCTTTTTAGAGAATGAGGTAAACGACGTAGGGGAAGAGATCCCTCAGATGGTGGTCAGTGTGGAGGAAGCTAATAGCCCTAGGTTGGAGAATACAGTGCTGGGGCCTCGTCTTGATTCCGCTTCTTCTGCAGTGACAATGCCTGGCTCTCATCCTACAATGTTGGAAGAGCCTCAAGTTCTAGACTTGTCCCTAAAGAGGCAGTCTCCTAGGGGGAGATTACTGCATGAGGCTTCCATGCCCCAGCCAGGTGAGTCCACAACAAACAACACACAACACTCATGCCACGCTGGCCTGGCCTTGGCATGTGGGGAACCTCCAGATGCCCATACTCAATTGATTTCCAGGTTTCCCTGCTATACTAGCCCTTAGTGGAAAAGTCACAGACTTATTGGGTTGCTGGTCACAGTCCCAGTAGCTACTAGAGAGATCAACTAGCCGTACTAGAAGAGATCAGGAATTTAAGGATACTCAGGGGATTCCAGTGTATAAGGATCCTACCAAGCCACAATGTCAAAAAGATTTATGAGGCTAGTACAATACCTGTCATAGATCTACTGGTGGGTGAGGAGTCCCTACCACTGGGTGATCCCCTTTTAACTGCTATGATTGATAAGATCACGACAGAAGATTTTGTAGAGTTTTTGACCTGCTGAACAGGGAAGGTGAACAGCAGATGTTTGATATACTGGAGGACAAGGATAAGAAGAGAATTAGAAGACGCAAACCAGAGAGGAAGTGGTCCAACTGGCTGGCTAGATTTTTTTTTTAATTTACGTAGGTGTCAACAGCAAGAAGAAGCCTGAGAAGACTTTTGGGTTGATCCAGTATATAGATCTTTTTTAGGGCATACATGGAGTGTCCTAGAACCATGTGTTTGCACTATGTTTAGGGTTTCAGATGGAGAGCAGCACAGTCTGCCAGTCTACATTGGGATGTGCCATATGGTTTGCTTTGGCTGCATTTTATGACCCCTTCACATCCTATGTTGGACAAATGATTTGATAGTGGCCTTCAGATTCATCGTAACAGTCTAGTCAATTCAATTCAACCTGCATGAATGCGGGTCAGTCACCTTAATTTTGTCTGCAGGGTGATAGTATTAGGCAGGGCCAGGCAATGGCGGAGGGCTAACCTCAAAAACACTGTCTGCTTGCTGAAGAAACCTGAATACTCTAATCAGCTGCAGAATGGAATTCCTGAAGAGTGGTTAATGTAAGTTTATTATTGTTGAAAAGTCTAAGGGGGTGGAGGTGAAGACAAGGAGGAATTTGAGAGGAATTTGAGAGCTTTTTAAAGAGACTGGATAAACGAGCCTCAGTGCTGAAGATAAACAGACAGCATCATATTTGTCTCTCAATGCCTTGTTATTAGAAATGCGAGGGGAGTAAAACTTGCTGTGGATAAGAAATTGCTTGGCATTGAGATTTCTAAAACAAGGGAAAAATAACAAGCTATTAGTGAGATAAAAAGGATTGGAAGGAATTTACTGTCGGAAATATTAATAATAACAGCAACAGAGGCAACTGAAATCTTAGCAGAATACGGGACAGTTTAAAGCAGACAGACAGAGCAAGAATAGTTTGATCATTATAATAAATTGGCATAATAAGCTAAAGGACTGATTAAACAAGAAATCTCAGGAGTAAATTTGATGAATCATGGAGTCTGTGACTGCTGTTGTTCTGTATGTTAAAACATAGATTATAAAGTCCTCCCCCCCCCCAAAAAAAGACAGCTGTTTGTGAAGGGTGGAATTCCTGGATGTGCTTCTGGTTGGAGTTAAAATAAATTCTTCCATATTTATTTCAATGGAAATAAAGCAGATAAGAACCGGAAGGGTTTACTCCGACCCTCTACACCAGGGGTGCCCAAACTTTTTTTAAGGAGGGCCAGATTTGGTGGCTGAGAATGTGACAGCGGCCAGTTGCTCCCTGACCCTGCCACCCCACTGCAAGCCCCACCCACTGACCCATAAGTCCCACCCACTGACCCCTTGCAACCCCACTGGCAGGAAGAAAGAGAGGGAGGGAGGGAGGTGGAAACCAAGAGAGGAAGGAAGAAAGGTGGGGAACAAGGAAGGGAGGGAGGGAGGTGGGGAACAAGGAAGGGAGGAAGGAAGGAAGGAAGGAAGGAAGGAAGGAAGGAAGGAAGGAAGGAAGGAAGGAAGGTGGGGACCAAGGGAGGGAGGGAGGAAAGAAGGAAGGTGGGGACCAAAGGAAGCACAGGGAGCCGTGGCCACAAGTCGCCCCTTGGAAGAAGTGATCTGTACGACCTTGCACCCCCCCCCAAGCTCCCCAGCGGTGGTGACAGCCGCCTGCCAGCCCACCCCAAAGTACCATGGTGGTGGCAGAGGCCCGCTGGCCTGCCCACCCCCACAGTTTCCCTGCAGTGCCGGTGGCAGGAGACCGCCCATCCGCCCATCCACCCAAGCTTCCCAGCGGTGTCAGTGTTCCCTAGCTTCACAAGGTTTCCAGTGGTGCTGGTGGTGGCGGCCCGCCCATGCACTGAGCTTCACGAGGTTCCCGGTGTTGCCAGTGGCAGTGGCCCACCCACGTGCCACCCCCGCGTGCGCTCCCAGCCTCACATGTTTGCCGGCAGTGCTGGTGACAGCAGCCCACAAGCTTCCCGGAGGTGTCAGTGTTGGTGGAAGATTTTTTTTAAAAAAAAAAAACATGGGGTGAAGGAGGGAGGGGGAGGGAGGGGTGAGCCAGCAAGCCGAGGGCCACTCAGAATGGCCTGATGGGCCAGATTTGGCCCCCGGGCTGGACCTTGGGCAGGCCTGCTCTACATGTAATGAAGAGAGGAGAGGGAAGAAAAGTCTGAATATTCTGAAAGTGGACTTTAAGAAAAAACTCTTAAGGCTCACCTAGTGGGGGGATTTATAAAAGGCAGCTGTTCCTTAGATCCTCAGCTAGAAATTTTGAAGAATAAGCAGCATAAATCTAAAAACAATTATATATCTAGAGGGAGGTCAAAAGAAAAAGATATTCAACAGGTGTGAAGAGAACTATCAAGAGATCGACCACCTGATAAGACAGCATCACGCTTGGTACGTTTGGAGCAGATAGAGATGGCAACAAAAAATCAAGAGAATTTAGAACATAAAGAGGCTATAAGTCAATTGCAGAAGACTCTTATGGGTGCCATTGGATAGCTGAAAGGCATAATACAGAAGAATGAACAAAAGTTGGAACAGCAAGTATCAGATCTTAAAGAGGATAATAAATCATTGAAGGAGCTTGTTACAAATCAAATGAAAGAAATTGATATTAAAGTTGATTCAGTCCAAGAGCAAGCTAGAATGAATACAAAAAGAATATATGAACAAGAAAAGCAAACTAAAAAACTGGATAAGAAAACCATTTACTTAGAAGATCATAGCAGACAGCTGAACCTGAGACTTCAAGGAATTCCAGAGAATTTGTCTGAGGAAAAGGAACTAACAAAGATAATATTACAATGGGTTCAAGAAGTTTTTCCAGAGATTCAGTGGGCATGGTTTGATCTGGAAAGATGTCATCGTGTTGGAAGAAGAAACCTAAAGGGACCACCAAGAGACGTTTTAATTCGCTTCTTCAACTTTCACAAAAACCAGGAACTTATGAACGTTTTGAGGTTGAAACCTGAGTTGCTGAAAATTCAAGATGCAGCCATACAAGCTTTTAATGATGTATCAGAACAGACAATAGCTTGGCGTCGTGAAATGAAACTGATTACCACCATACTAAGAGACAAATCAATAAAATACAGTTGGGGGTATCCAGTTTTCATAGTCATATATTATAAGGATCAAGTTTATCAAAAAGAGGATTGAGATAGTGCTTTGAACTGGATGAGAGAGATGGACATTTTATCAAAAGAAGAGTAGCAAGCAGTAACTCAAAAAAAGAAAGGCATAGAAGCAACTCTTGGATCTGATCCAGACTCAGAAAATGATCCAGAAGATGAATGTGAATCCATTGATGGAAAGGACATGAAAGAGGAAGAGTTAATTGAACAAGAAACAAGCAAACCTCTTAAACAATCAGCGATGAGAAGGAAGAAAGAAAAGAAGAATAACAACTGAGTATATGTTTTGATGAATAATGTTTTATTTCTACTTAGTATTCATGTAATAAATATGTTGAGTAGATAGAAGAATAGATAGTGGAAAAAACAGAGCAAGCAGACAGAAGTAGGTTAGTTCCAGTCCTAAACTTGAACCCAGACTCCCACACCCCCAGGGTAGGAGGAAGCTTAAACCAAGGATACTTGGTGAGAAGAAGGGGGGAAGGAGAGGGATAGATGTGGGAAGGGGTAGAGGGTGGGTTAGAGATGAGGATTCAGCAGGGTGGTGTCAATTTTGTGTTATATTAATGCTGAGTTTATGGATTGTTTATTGTGCTCGTATGTGGGAAACACAGATCAGGATTATAGAAACTGAAATGTCAAAGGAATATGGTTAAAAATATAAAAATTACAACATGGAATGTGAAAGGCCTGGGCTCTAAACTGAAAAGAGGCAAAGTTCAGACGATGATAAACAAAGGGCATGCTGATATAGTGTTTCTAAAAGAAACTCACCAAAAAAAAAGGGAGGGGAATGAACTTAAAGGCAAATGGATTGATATTTATAAAAAATCATTTGGAAATTCAAAATCTAGAGGAGTGGCCATATTAATACCAAAGAACTGTGAGTTTTAAACTAATTTAATAAAAAAAAAAGACCAGGAGGGTAGATACATAATGTTACAAGGAAGACTTAGAGGAGAAGAATGTACACTGGTGAATGTATATGCACCAAATGAGAACCAGGAAAAAAATTTATTATAGTGTTAAAATAACTGAATAAAATCCGTTTAGGCCAGGGGTGCCCAAACTTTTTGTAAGGAGGGCCAGATTTGGTGGCTGAGAATGTGTCAGGGGCCAGTTGCTCCCGGACCCTGCCACCCCACTGCAAGCCACACCCACTGACCCATAAGCCCCACCCACTGACCCCTTGCAACCCCACCCGCAGGAAGAAAGGCAGGGACCAAGGGAGGGAGGGAGGTGGAAACCAAGAGAGGAAGGAAGAAAGGTGGGGAACAAGGAAGGGAGGGAGGGAGGGAGGTGGGGACCAAGGGAGGGAGGAAGGAAGGAAGGAAGGAAGGAAGGAAAGAAGGAAGGGGAACCAAAGGAAGCACAGGGAGCCATGGCTTGCCCACCCCCACACTTTCCCCTGCAGTGCTGGTGGTGGCAGACCGCCCGTTCGCCCAGCCGCCCAAGCTTCCCAGTGGTGTCAGTGTTGGCAGAAGATTTTTTTAAAAAAACATGGGGTGAAGGAGGGGGAGGGAGTGGTGGGCCAGCCAGCCACGGGCCACTCAGAATGGCCTGACGGGCCGGATTTGGGCCCCGGGCCAGACTTTGGGCAGGCCTGGTTTAGGCTATGTGATTATGGCTGGAGACTTTAATATGGTTATGAATAAAATTAAAGATAAGACAAAACTTCAAAAAAAATGAAATGAAATCAGCGCAAACAATACTAAATAAATTAATTACTAACACTGATTTGAAGGACACATGGAGAATATTAAAAGGAGATGAAAGAAAATTCTCATATTTCTCAGCAGTGCATAAAACGTTCTCCAGGATTGATTATATATTTGTTTCAAATGATTTACTCTCACGGGTAAGCAATATAGATATAGAAACTATACAAATCTCTGACCATGCAAAAATTAATATGGAGTTTAATATAAAGCCTGATTACAGAGAAACAAAGAGATGGAGAATGGATACTAATATATTTAGATTTAAAGAAGTAGTTGAAAATATGAATAAGAATTTAGAAGAGATATGGAAAATCAATGAGAATGGAGGAAGTCAACCTGGAATGTTATGGGATGCTATGAAAAGTGTAGCACGAGGCCTAGGTGTTAGTGAATCATGAAGATTAAGGAAACAGCAAGAAAAAAGGAGTAGAGAGTTAGAAGAAAACAGGAAAGGAATTAGAAAAGCTATTCATTTTATTTATTTATTTATTTATTTATTTATTTATTTATTTATTTATTTATTTTTACAACTTATATGCCACCCACTACCCAAAGGTCTCTGGGCGGCTTACAATAAGGAATTAAAACAGTTAAAACATCAAATATCAATAAATAATTAAAACAACAAAAACCTTATACTAAAATCATCACATTAAAATTGCCATCAAAGGACCCACAGTCTATGTTGTATCAATTAAAAAACTTCTGGAAGGTTTTTACCTGGCGCCGAAATGTCATCAATGTTGGCGCCAGGCAGATCTCACTTGGGAGGGCATTCCATAACTTTGGGGCAGCTGCTGAGAAGGCCCTATGTCTACAAGCCATCCCTCTCACCTCCTTGAGGGATGGCTCTTTCAAGAGGCCCCCCCTGGCTCGATCTTAATTGCCGGGTAGGTTCATATGGAAGAAGGCAGTCCTTCAGGTATCTAGGTCCTAAGCCGTTTAGGGCTTTATATGTCAAGACAAACACTTTGAATTGGGCTTGGGCAGCAACTGGTAACCAATGCAGGTTACGTAGAATCGGCGTGATGTGATCTCTGGCGGCCCCACTGCTTACCAGCCGCGCCTCCTCCTCCTCCACCTTCCACCACCACCACCATTCTGAACCAGTTGCAATCGCAGGTGGGTGCCCCTCCTTCTCCTGGACCGTCTTCAAAGGCAGCCCCCCCGCCGTCACTGCGCCTGTGTTGGGGGCAGGAGCGCATTGCAGTAATCAATACGGGATGTTACCAGTGCATGCGTAACTGTCATGAGGCTCTGCTCGTCTAGGTAGGAGCGGAGCTGGTATATTTTCCGCAGCTGAAGGAAGGCACCCCTGGCCACCGAGTCCACCTGGGCTTCCAGAGTTAGACCAGGATCCAGAAGCACCCCCAAGCTGTGGACCCTGTCCCTGTCTCCGCCGGCACCCGGGAAGGGGCTCCTCCTCCTCCTCCTCCGCAGGAAGGATCCGCCCCGTCAGTGGCGGCGGTCCCGACCCGGGCCTCCCGGAAAGGAAGAGTCCCAAGAGGTGAAAACCCCGTCCAAGACAGGAAAATGGCCCTCTAACCTATCCGGCAAAGCACCCATTAACAGCAGTTCTGTCTTGTCTGGATTGAGTTTCAATTTATTAACCCTCATCCAGTCCATTATCTGGCCCAGACACGAGTTCAGCATCGAAACCGCCTCACCTGGATTGGTGGAGAATGAGAGGTAGAGCTGAGTATCGTCAGCATATTGCTGACTCCTCAGCCCAAACCTCCTGATGACCGCTCCCGCGGTTCCATGTAAATGTTGAACAGCATGGGAGACAGTATTGAGCCCTGAGGAACCCCATGACATAAACACCACGGTGCAGAGCAACTGTCCCCCAGCACCACCTTCTGGACACAGTCAGCCAGGAAGGAGCGGAACCACTGCAAAACAGTGCCTCCAACTCCCATTCTGGCCAGCCTATCCAGAAGGACACCATGGTCGATGGTGTCGAAAGCCACTGAGAGGTCCAGGAGTATCAACAGGGTCACACTCCCCCTGTCTCTTTCCCGGCAAAGGCCATTGTACAGGGTGACCAAGGCAGTCCCTGTTCCAAAACCTGGCCTGAAACCAGATTGAAATGGATCCAGAAAATCCGTTTCATCCAGCAGTGCGTGGAGTTGTCCGGCCATCACCTGCTCCAACACCTTGCCCAAATAAGGGAGGTTCGCTACTGGCCGGTAGTTACCCACCAGCCCTGGGTCCAGGTTGGGTTTTTTTAGGAGTGGTCTAATTACTGCCTCTTTTAAGGCAGCAGGGACCACTCCCTCTCTTAATGAGGCGTTTACAGCTTCCTGGACCCAGGTGCGAACCCCCCTGGCAGATCTTTCAATTAGCCAGGAAGGGCAAGGATCGAGCAGTGTGGTGATAGAACGGACAGACCCAACCACCCTGTCCACATCCTCGGGTCTCAATAATTGAAACTCATCCAATAATGCTGGACCTAAGCACGGCACACTGGATACATCCTTTGATTCTGCACCAATAGTGGAGTCCAATTCCCTGCGAATCTGAGCGATTTTTCCCTCAAAGTGAACAGCAAACTCGTCACAACGGGCTGCTGAGTGGTCTAGAACCTCCACCGTATTTCTCAGTTGAAGAAGGTCCTGGACCACCCAAAATAGCTCTGCTGGACGGCACTCTGAGGAAACAATACGGTTTGTGAAATATTGCCTTTTCGCCAACCGTATCGCCACGGAATAGGCCCAATAATGGGCTCTAAGCTGTGTTCGATTGGACTCACAGCAATATTTTCTCCACTTGCGCTCCAGCCGTCTCCCCTCCTGCTTCATTGCCCACAGTTTATCAAGAGACAATAGAATAATGAATGAGTTACAAGCTAAAAAAAGGAAACTAGAAGGAATACATTTAGAAAGTGTTCAAAGGAATTTAATATACCTGAAAAGGGAGTATTTTGAATTAAGTAATAAAAATTCTAAGCTTTTAGCAAGACTTACTCTGGTAAAAAAAAGTTAAAAACACAATAGCCACTATTGAAAATGAAAAAGGAATCAGATGTAACAAGATGAAGGGAAAAATAAAAGCGTTTCAAGATTTTTATAAGAAATTATATACTATGGGTAAGGCTCCCATAGAAAAAAATGACAAAATATGTACAAAATAACATAGGTAGGAAGATACAAAGAGAAAATATGGAAAAAATGGAACAAGAAATATCTGATGAAGAAATAGTAGAGGTTATAAATAAACTAAAAAAAGCTAAAACACCAGGCTCAGATGGATTAGGCCCTGAATTCTATGTTTAAGAATTTGTTCTTACCAAAATTAAAGAATTTATTTAATAAAATATTAAAGGGGGAAGAAATCCCAAAGTCATGGAAACACTCAATTATAGTATTAATTTTGAAACCAAATAAAGATCCTACAAATATGGAATCCTATAGACCAATTTCACTAATCAATCAAGATGCAAAATGTTTTACAGCAATTATAGCTAATAGGTTGAATGGATTTGTAGATAAGTATATAAGTAAGGACCAAAATGGTTTTATAAAAGGCAGACAAATGGCAGATTTAATGCGTAGAGTACTTAATATAATTGATATAGTTTAAAAAATAAAAATAAAACTAGGCATATTATCACTGAACATTTTTAAATCCTTTGATTCGGTGAGTTGGACAGCTCTAAAGATATTAATAAGAGAATTAGGATTTGAAACATTATACAGCAACTGTACTCTGAAAATACAGCTACAGTTTTAGTGAATGATGGAATGACCGAAAATATAACTCTTGGTTGAGGAACAAGACATTATCCCCAATATTGTTTATTTGGGTAATAGAATTAATAGCAAATGCAATTAGAGATGATACCAAAATAAAAGGAACAGGGAATACTAAAGAGTATAAGGTTAATCTATTTGCAGATGATACGATGTTAACAATTGAGGAACCAATAAAAGCTCTAGATAATATTAAGGTACATTTAAAGGAATTTGAGGAGGTCACAGGATTGAAGATAAATTGGAATAAATCAGAATGTATGTTAATAAATTATAGTAAGAGTGATAGAAGTAATAGGAAGCAAAAATTTGAAGGGAAGATTAAAAATAGTATTAAATATTTGGCAATAAATATTACTTGAGCAATGCAAGAAATTGTCAAAACTAATCTAGATGATGTGAAAAAACAAATTAAGGAGCAAATTCGAGAATATAGTAGATTGAAAATATCATGGTTTGGAAGAGTGGCAATTGTAAAAATGAAGATTATCCCTAAATTAAATGTTCTTTTTTGGATGTTACTCTTAAGGATATATGACAAAGAGTTAAAAGAACTACAGAATTTGATTAATAGATACTGTAATGAAAACAAAAGGGCAAGATTAAATAAAAATTGTGGTATCTCCCACAAAAGAGGGGAGGATTGGGTATTCCTGATGTTCAACTGTATTATATAGCTAATCAATTGAGACATATTCCTGAAATTATAATAAATAGTGAGGGATTAATTTGGAGTGATCTAGAATTTTATAGGATTTGGGATAATGTATTAAATATGTTCTTTAGTGTAAATTTAAAAGAAATGTTAAAAAGTATTGATAATCCCTATTTAAATAATATGTTAGAGTGTTGGACCAAGTATAAAAGAATATTAACCACAAAGATTTACCCTTTGACTACAATAGTGGATTTACCAAATTTCCCAGAAAATTTAAAGATAAAAATAAGTAAGATCTTGACAGAACAGAGGGTAATTAAAATTAAAGATGGAATAAACACCTTTGATACAGTGAGAATAAAAGAAGTATTAAGGAAAGAAAATCTTAATTGGCTAAGCATAGGGCAGCTAGATAACTGGACTAAGGTATGGATAAAAAAAGAAGGGAAATGTAGGGCAATGACTGAGTTTGAAGAAATTATTGAAAAAAGGGAAATGTTTGAAAAGGCATCATAAGTCTAATATATAGGATGTTAGTTGAGGAGGAATATAAAACAACAGCACTAAAACTGGTTTGGCAAGGAGATTTAAATGAAGAGATAAAGGAAGAAATTTGGAATGCGATATGGAGGGAAAGAATAATGAAAATATGTCAGTAAGAATTAAGGAAAATTGTTACAAAGTTATTTGGAGATGGTATTTAACACCAGTAAAAATGCACGCAATAAATAAGGAGGTATCACCCTTGTGTTGGAGGTGTAAGAAGGAAAAGGGAACCTATTATCATATGTGGTGGTCCTGTGAGGAAAAACAAAAGGAATGGATAATAGTTTTTGATGAAATAAAAGAAATTATAGGAATTGATATAGAAAGATCTCCAAAGATAGCATTGCTATAAACACAAATAAAAATTGTGAAATAGAAAAAGAGGTAAAGGATCTGCTTATAATTATGGTAACATCTGCGAGATTAATAATGGCAAAAAAATTGGAAAGATAATAAGATATTGAGTCTATAGGAATGGTATGAAGAAATGTGGAGTTTGGATATTAATGATAAACTGACCTGCAAATTGAAAATTAAAAAAGGGATGGTAAAAGAGAATGTTTTTAATCAAATCTGGTATAAATTTCTGGATCACGTATTTCTAAAGCAAAAAGGTTATTTTCCATCTAAAGAATCAATTCAGTTTTGGAAGGAGACAGGTTGTTTAAGATAAAACGTGATTGTAATAAATGAAATGTTATATAATGTTATAAAGTATATTGTTATATAATCCTGAGGGTGGTAATTAAGCACAATGTGTTGTGGGGGATTTGTGTATTTGTGTATTGTTTAAAATTTTAATAATGAATAATAATAAAAAAGACATGTTTCACTTTCTCATAATATCTTATTTTACTGTTAACAAGGGGCTAACATCACTGGTTTCAATAACAATGAATAAATGTTGCTATTTTGGGCATTAAAAGGAACTCAGTATATACATTGTGAACATGGTGCCTCTTTTCTTAGTATTTCTAGACATATAAAAATAAGACTATATGCATATGCACTTTTTTATTTATATACATATATAACAGTAAAAATAAGGTGTTCTGAAAAAGTGAATCTTCTCATAATTCTCAAAAAAAATGAATGCGGGTCAGTCACCTTAATTTTGCCTGCAGGGTGATAGCACTAGGCAGGGCCTTTTTTGAGACATTTATACCATGCTACGGTGGGTTTGGAAAAACGTTACCATAGGCGGCAACGGTCAGTTGACATGAGAGAGGAAATCACAGTGTGGCTGAATTTCCTGAGGGATTTTGATGGGATTTCGTTTTGGAGATCTCAGTTACATTTAGGACCAGATTTTTCAGGTCCATAGAGAGGCTTCAGCAGCTTTGGGCTTTATTTTAGGGACAGGTAGTGTGCTGGCACTTGGCCAGAGGACTGGGTAGAATCGGGCCTTTGTAGGGAAATTACGTTCTTGGGATTCTTTTTTTTTTAATTGTTGGAAAAATACTGTCCTCCAGTATATCAAACACCTGCTGTTCAACTTCCCTGTTCAGCAGGTCAAAATATCTACAACATCTTCCCTCAAGATCTTATCAATCGTAGCAATTGAAAGTGGATCACCCAGTGGTAGGGACTCCTCACCCACCAGTAGATCCATGACAGGTATTGAACAAAAATAAAAATTAAAGTTTATTATTTGGTCTTTGGGCTCCCTTTTTTTCTTCTTCTCGAGAATCTCTCTCCTCCGCCTCTTCTTCTTGGAGACTTTCTTACAATTTCTTCTTCTTGATCCCCTGTCTTTGTAACATTACTTCTGCTTCTCTTGCATTTTTGGCTTTATACCCTTTATTGTCTTTGAAGACCAATATAGTGGCTGGATGGATCTAAGAAAATCTGCAATTGGCAGCTGTCAATTCACTTGTGAAAGATTGCATTTCCTATCTTCTCTATGATGTTTACAAAGATAAGTCTGGGGGGGGGACTTATAATAGCTCCATTATAATTCAATGGTCCTTTCCCCCCTCAACTCTTTCAGTAACTGTTCTGTCACTTTCTCTTTACACAAATCCACTATCACATCGCTCAGACGTGCTGAGTCTTTGGATTTTGGATTCAGCTCCCTATGAGCTCTTTCAATTACATTTTCTGTTATTATTTCTACTCCATTAGAGGAAAAGAGAGATAAAAGTTCTTTGATAATGTCCTTACCATGAATTATTTCTGGCTCAGAGATAGGGATCGCTCAGAGAGTCTCATATTGCACAATCAATTTGAGGCTCTTTCCCTCATCACACCTTATGAGGCACACACAGAGGAACAACTGGTTCCACCTGAGGATCTCTCCCTCATCACAACTGATGAGATACAGGATCAGGTACATGTAGAAGAACAGGCTGCAGGAGAGAAGCTCCTTCTGCTAGGGGATTCTATAATTAGAAATATGGAGGGATGGATTTGTGATGAGCATGATAACCGTATGGTCACTTGCCTGCCAGGTGCAAAGGTTGCAGACATCAAGAGAAATCTAGATAACTTGTTATAGAGAGCCGGGAAGGAGCCAGTGGTCATGGTACATGTTGGTACCAATGATGTCGGGAAGGCCAAGCGGTCAGTCTTGGAAGCCAAGTTCAGGTTGTTAGGAAGAAGATTGAAGTCCAGGACTTCCAAGGTAGCATTTTCAGAAGTGCTACCTGTTCCTTGTGCAGGACCCGCCAGGCAGGCAGAGCTCAGAAGCCTCAATGTGTGGATGAGGCGATGGTGTCGAGAGGAGGGCTTTAGATTTGTCAGGAACTGGAGAACATTTTGTGACAAGACGTCTGTGAAGATTCTCAGTCATCCAGGTGCGTTTAACTGGGAGTTGAGTCATGGCTACTGGACTTCTTTTTTGAGAGATAGAAACGTTTCGCTGTTCATCCAAACAGCTTCATCGGTCTGACCGATGAAGCTGTTTGGATGAACAGCGAAATGTTTCTATCTCTCAAAAAAGAAGTCCAGTAGCCATGACTCAACTCCCATTTTGTGACGAGCCAAACCTGTTCAGGAGGGACGGGTTGCACTTGAATCATGATGGGACCAGATTGCTGGCACTCAACTTCAAAAAGGCTGCAGAGCAGCTTTTAAACTGATAACTGGGGGAAAGCCGACAGGAGCTGAGTGGCATCCGGTCCGGAACACCTCATCCACAGGGAATGAGGTTGGAAAGGGTAGAGCAGGGGTGCCCAAACTTTTTGTAAGGAGGGCCAGATTTGGTGGCTGAGAATGTGTCAGGGGCTGGTTGCTCCCCGACCCTGCCACCCCACTGCAAGCCCCACCCGCTGACCCATAACCCCCACCCACTGACTCCTTGCAACCCCACCCGCAGGAAGGAAGACGGGGATCAAGGGAGGGAGGGAGGGAGGTGGGGACCAAGAGAGGAAGGAAGGAAGGAAGGTGGGGAACAAGGAAGGAAGGGAGGGAGGGAGGTGGGGACCAAGGGAGGAGGAAGGAAGGAAGGAAGGAAGGAAGGAAGGAGGGAAGGAAGCAAGGAAGGTGGGGACCAAGGGAGGGAGGGAGGGAGGTGGGGACCAAGGGAGGGAGGAAGGAAGGAAGGTGGGGACCAAAGGAAGCACAGGGAGCTGTGGCCACAGGTCGCCCCTTGGAAGAGGCAGTCTGTGCAAACTTGCTCCCCCAAGCTCCCCAGCGGTGGTGACAGCTCGCACACCAGCCCACCCCAAAGCTCCTTGGCGGTGGCAGAGGCCCGCTGGCCTGCCCACCCCCACACATTCCCCTGCAGTGCCGATGGTGGCAGGCCACCCGTCCCCCAAAGCTTCCCAGCGGTGTCAGTGTGGGCGGAAGATTTTTAAAAAATGGGGCAAAGGAGGGGAAGGGAGGGGCGGGCCAGCCAGCCGCGGGCCACTCAGAATGGCCTGACGGGCCGGATTTGGCCCCCGGGCTGGACTTTGGGCAGGCCTGGGGTAGAGAATCACATAGAGATGACATAGCAGGTATTAGCACTGGGAGAATAATGGAATGTGATAGTTTGTCTACTGAAAATAAAAGCTGTGGGGGGGAAAGAACAAAGCAGCAGCTGTTGTTGCAGAACCCACTGTACAGGTGCTTCTACGCCAATGCTCGAAGCCTCCGACCAAAAATGGGAGAACTTGAACATGTGCAGCTGGGGATAACATTGATATAATAGTCATAACAGAAATCTGGTGGAATGTAGAGAACCAGTGGGATACAGCAATCCCAGGCTATAAACTCTATAGAAGGGATAGAGAGGGGCGGGTTGGAGGGGGAGTGGCCATCTACGTTAAAGAAGGTGTAAAATCCAGCAGAATGGAGATGGACAGAGGGTCTGACTCCACCATAGAATCACTGTGGGTTAAACTACCAGGTCCAAGGAGTGATATGATAGTTGGGGTATGCTATCACCCACCAGATCAAAAACTTGAGGGGGACCTTGAAATGAGGAGACAAATCATGGAGGTGTCTCAGAAGGATAGGATAGTAATCATGGGGGACTTCAATTATCCCCACATCGACTGGGCCAATGCGAGCTCCAGGCAAGAAAGAGAAACTGGGTTTCTTGACTTGCTGAATGACTGTGCCTTAGAGCAACTTGTCATGGAGCCCACCCGAAAACAGGCAACTCTGGATCTAATACTGTCTGATACTCAGGACTTGGTCAGGGATGTGAATGTCACTGAGCCTCTTGGGAACAGTGACCATGCTGCGATCTCCTTTGCCATGCATGTTGGAGGAAGAGCGTCAAGCAAATCAGACATAAAAACCCTTGATTTTCGAAAGGCAAACTTCCCTCAGATGAAGAAACTAGTTAGAAAGAAATTGAAGGGGAAGGTTGGAAGAATCCAATCTCTTCAGAGTGCATGGAACCTGTTTAAAACAATGGTAACAGAGGCCCAGCACAAGTGCATACCACAAAGAAAGAAGAGCTCATTTAAGTCCAAGAGGGCACCGGCATGGTTAACGAGTGGAGTTAGAGGGGCTCTAAAGCGCAAGGAGAGGTCTTTCTGTAAATGGAAATCCTCCCCAAATGAGGAAAATAAAAAGGAACACAAACTCTGACAAAAGAAACGTAAGATGATAAGAGAGATTAAGAAATATTTTGAGGAACGCATGGCTAGCAATTTAAAGGGTAATAATAAAAGCTTCTTTAAATACAGTGGACCCTTGTATAACAAACAGCTTGTATAACATAAAATTCGTACAACATAAAAAATTCCGGAGAGAGGGGAAATTTGCATAATCACCTATGGGGAGAATCCTTACAACATGAAAATGGGATCACCCCATTTTCAATGCATTCCTAGGGAATTTGTATAAAGGAAAATTTGCTTAACATAATTTCATTTGGAATGAATTAATTCCTTTATACAAGGTACCACTGTATGTTAGAAGTAGAAAACCTGCCAGAGAACCAGTTGGCCCTCTGGATGGTGAGGGAGGAAAAGGGGAGATTAAGGAGGACTTGGAAATTGCAGAGAAATTAAATGAGTTCTTTGCATCTGTCTTCACGACAGAAGACCTTGACTAAAGAATTAAATCAAATACCGGTTAAAAGAGAGCATGTTTTAGGACTAATTGATAAATTGAAGATTAATAAGTCACCGGGCCCAGATGGCATCCACCCAAGGGTTATTAGGGAACTGAGAAATGAAATTGCAGATCTCTTAACGGTTATATGCAACTTGTCTCTTAAAACGGCCACAGTGCCGGAGGACTGGAGGACAGCGGATGTCACACCAATTTTTAAAAAAGGAAGGAGGGGGGACCCGGGAAACTACAGGCCAGTTAGCCTTACATCTGTCCCAGGGAAGATGGTGGAAAACCTCATCCAAGAGAAAATCTTAAAACACATAGAAGAACAAACCTTGCTGAGAGAAAATCAGCATGGCTTCTGCAAGGGTAAGTCTTGTCTAACAAATCTTTTAGAATTTTTTGAAAAGGTCTACAGGCATGTGGATTTGGGTGAATTGGTGGATATAGGCTTTTGACACAGTCCCTCACCAAAGGCTGCTGAGAAAATTGCACAGTCAGGCGATAAGAGGGCAGGTCCTCTTATGGATTGAGAACTGCTTGAGATCCAGGAAACAAAGAGTAGGTGTCAATGGGAAATTTTCACAATGGAGAGAAGCGAAAAGCGGTGTGCCCCAGGGATCTGTCCTGGGACCGGTGCTTTTCAATCTGTTCATAAATGACCTGGAGACAGGGATAAGCAGTGAGGTGGCCAAGTTTGCAGATGACACAAAACTTTTCCGTGTGGTAAAAACCAGAAAAGATTGTGAAGAGCTCCAGAAGGATCTCTCCAAATTAGGCGGATGGGGTATGAAATGGCAAATGCGATTTAATGTAGCCAAATGTAAAGTAATGCATATTGGGGCAAAAAATCAAAATTTTATCTATCAACTCATGGGCTCTGAGTTATCCATGACAGATCAGGAAAGAGATCTTGGTGTGTTGGTGGACAGTTCCATGAAGGTGTCTCCCCAATGTGTGGTTGCGGTGAAGAAGGCCAATTCCATGCTAGGGATTATCAAAAAGGGGATTGAAAATAAAGCAGCCAACATTATAATGCCATTACACAAAACAATAGTAAGGCCGCACCTGGAGTATTGTGTACAATTCTGGTCACCGCATCTCAAGAAAGACATAGTGGAACTGGAAAAAGTGCAGAAGAGAGTGACTAAATGATTACTGGGCTGGGGCACCTCCCTTATGAGGAAAGGCTAAAACATTTGGGGCTCTTAAGTCTGGAAAAAAGGCGCCTGAGGGGGGATTTAATTGAGATGTACAAAATAATATAGGGCAAGAGTAAAGTGGATAGAGGGAAGCTCTTCTCCCTCTCCCAAAATACCAGAACTAGGGGACATCCACTCAAATTGAGGGCTGGGAGAGTAAGAACAGACAAAAGAAAATATTTTTTCACTCAGCACGTTGTTAGTCTATGGAATTCCCTGCCACAGGATGTGGTGATGGCATCTGGCCTGGATGCCTTCAAAAGGGATTGGACAGATTTCTGGAGGAAAAGTCCATCACAGGTTACAAACCATGATGGAGATGTGTAATCTCCAGGCTTAAAACCAGGGTACTTCAAGGGCCAGATGCAGGGGAGTGGTATCAGGAGACAGACATCTAGTCTCATGCGCTCCCAAACGGATCTGGTGGGGCCACTGTGAGATACAGGAAGCTGGACTAGATGGGCCCTTGGCCTGATCCAGCATGGCTCTTCTTATGTTCTTATGTTATGGCAAACCCAGCACTCTAAAATTCCTCCTTCACTGTCTGTTCTCTGCTTGCACAGCTTGATTTTCGAAACTCTTTCATTTCAATTCTGTTTGGTCCACCCTCCTTTCCTAATGACACGTTTTATGCTTCATTCACTTGGTGGCCACTAGACTCTTTGCTCTTTTAGTGTGGCCTAGAAAATGTATCGAGTCTAAGAAAAAATGTTTCCCGAATATGAAGTGGGTTGAAACCCATGTCAACGATGAATGTAATGTGATAACTTCTCAATCATGATTTCCCCCCTTGAAACCACTAGATCCTCAGTTCACTGTGAATTTTCTCCTTCCAGCAGATAGACCAGAGGAGAAGGAAGGAAGAATCTACAGGACATCACCAGAAGGTGCCATGAATTATCTCTCGCAGTTTTCAGCCTAGAAAATGTATCTAGTCTAAGAAAAATGTTTCCCAAATATGAAGTCGGTTGAAACCATTTATCAGGTCAACAATGAATGTAATGTGATATCTTCTCAGTCATGATTTTCCCCCCTTGAAACCACAAGATCCTCAGTTCACTGTGAATTTTCTCCTTCCAGCAGATAGACCGGAGGAGAAGGAAGGAAAAATTTATGGGACGTCACCAGAAGGTGTGGAGGTGAGAAAAGAAAGTGGTTGTGATGGAGATGGAACACAGAAGCAAAACCAGATAGGCCAGACAAGAGACATGCTTCACCACCATCAGAAGGGGGTTATCGTTGAAGAAGAAATGGGTACCGTGACAAACAAGAGGCTTAATAATCTACAAAGTTCCGAATTTGCACCAAGCATCCCTTTAAGAAAGAGCTCAGTAAAATGTCGAACCACCCACACAGATGGAAAACCACGCCAGCCCTTGCAGTGTGGAGAGAGTTCTGCATGGAGCCCAAAAGATAGAAGAGTTCACACAGGGGAGACATCTGATATGAGTTTAAAATCTGAAAAGTGCTTCAATCTTGGCTCTGCCACTGAAGTATCTCAGCCCCTAATCTCTGAAGGAAAACCCTACAAAAGCAGGGAATCTGCAAGGAGTTTCAAGAGAACCTTTGAACCTGAGATTCATCAAAGAACCCACAAAGGGGAGAAAGTGTATGAATGTGATGAATGTGGAAAGGGCTTCAAGTATGTATCACATCTTAGGCAACATCAGCGAATTCATACAGGGGAAAAACCCTTTCAGTGCAAGAAATGTGGGAAGAGATTTCGTCAAAAAAGCCACCTTGGAGTCCATGAACGGATTCATACAGAGGAAAAGCCCTATACGTGCAATGAATGTGGGAAACATTTCAGGCATGCCACCTCTTTTACAAATCATCAGAACATTCATTCAGACAAGAAACCCTATCATTGTGAGGAATGTGGGAAGGCGTTTAGCATCCGCAGTAACTTTGTAGTACATAAACGAATTCACACAGGAGAAAAACCCTATTCATGCCAAGTCTGTGGGAAACGTTTCAGTGATCCCTCATCTTTTAACACTCATCAGCAAACCCATTCAGGCAAGAAACCCTATCATTGTGAGGAATGTGGGAAGACGTTTAGCATCCGCAGTAACTTTGTAAGACATAAACGAATACACTCAGGAGAAAAACCCTATTCATGCCAAGTGTGTGGGAAATGTTTCAGTAATTCCTCAGCTTTAAAAACTCATAAGCAAATTCATACAGCAGAGAAACCCTTTCAGTGCAAAAAATGTGAGAAGACATTCAGCAGACGCTGTAACCTTGTAGCACATCAACAAAGTCACTCAAGAGAAAAGCCTGTTTCCTCATGACAAGTATATGGAAAATCTTTCAGGCAACTCTCACACTGTCAAGGTCATCAAGGCTCACATTCAAAGGGGAAAGATTATCAAGGGAAAGATGTTGGGAGAGACATCTGACAGAGCTAAGATCTTGGAGAAAATGAACACTTTTATTCAGAAGAGAATCTCCATCACTGCCAAGAATGTGGGGAAAGCTTCAGTTGCATTTCCAGCATATTAGACCTCACCAATTGCACAGAAAAGGGAATCTCTGAAAATTGCACAGAACAACCTCCGCAAACTCCATCAACATGTCATTCTTGGGAAAGAGATCCAAGAGACAGTGAGAGCTCAGCTGTTTAATGAACCCTTGTGATTCAATGAATGCAAAGAGGAGAGAAGGCTTGTGGTTTGTCCCAATGTGGGAATTCTCTCAGCTTTACAGAAATCATCTTTTCCTCCAAAAGCTACACCAAAACCACATATCCGGGGGCATTTTATCACCAAAAAGTAGAAGCTTAACAGAGGTTGTACTTTTAATTGACTTTTGAATGTGGCAAGACAATTCCAGAAGGAGCGTGGGATATGTGCAACTCTGTCCCTTTTATCTTTGGCATTATTGTTTTTTTTTTTTAAATGCTTGTCTTAAATGTTTTATTGGGATGGTTTTTAAATGATTCTAATTTTATTGTGAACATTGCCTGGAAGTTGAAATAAATGTTTGGATCAAAATGAGGCTGCTTTGGGTAATGAGTGAGGAAACTACCAGATCTCTCATATGTCTTCTCACTCTGACAGAGTTGACCCACTTCCAGCCACTACGGGGACTCCAAGAAGAGTCATCCTCCAATCTTTAAAGTATTAAAGACATCTGAGAGGAATTTGGCACAAAGAGAGATGGAAAAATCATCCTATTGAGATATGGGAAACGAAGAATAACTGGTGTTCCCTCCTCATCTTTAAAATACACTTTTAAGTAGATCTGCCAGGATATTGTTTTGGTGTGCATGTACAGCAGTCTGTTGATTCTGAAGTGATCACCCCAGATTTCAGTGCAGTGTTGAAGGATATGCCAGTGCAGTGGGAACATCATAATGAAGCTTGGTACTCAGTGGTTAAACCTGTGTAAAAAGAAAACATGTCCTAGGGTTTGATTCCAGGTAGCTGGCTCACGGTTCACTCAGCCTTCCATCCTTCTGAAGTTGGTAAAATCAGAACCTAGCTTGCTGAGGGGCACTAGGCTGGGCGGTTAATACATGAGATGAACAAGCAGAGGCAAAATGATGAAAAACAAGCAAATAAAAACAAATCTAAATACAAAACCTATATAAAATAATAATAATTTGTTGGGGACAGGGTAGAATTCATGTGAGGTTGCAATCAAAATGCCCTGGGAATTACTTTAGACACAATTAATGTACTATTTATGCAAACCATCCATGAATGCCCATGATTCTGGCCAGTGATCACCCCAAACATTCAGTGCAGTGTTGAAGGATATGCCAGTGCAGTGGGAACATCATTCTCAAGTGACAGCTTCAGGGCTCAGTGGTTAAACCTGCTGTACTGCATCCAGAACTGTGCTCATGTCCTAGGGTTTGATTCCAGGTAGCTGGCTAAATAAATAAATAAATAAATGAAAGCCTAACTTCTTTCAGCCTTCCATCCCAGGAAGTTCCTTCTCTCCTGCCTGCAAGATCAGAACCTCCTGGAAACCCAAATTGCTGAGGGCACTAGGCTGGGCAGTTAATACATGAAATGAACAAGCAGAGGCAAAATGATGAAAAACAAGCAAATAAAAACAAATCTAAATACAAAACCTATATAAAATAATAATAATTTGTTGGGGACAGGCTAGAATTCATGTGAGGTTGCAATCAAAATGCCCTGGGAAGTTACTAGTTAGACACAATTCATCGCAACTATTTAGGCAAACCATCCATGAGAGCCCATAGGATTCTGGCCAGTGTGCGATTACTCAACCAAACATTCAGTGCCACCATTTCTATTAAATGGAACATCTGTGGTTTCAAATACTTCCTCCGCCGAAAAAAAAAAGACAACAGTTTTTAAAAATTCCAACTTACTCTTTATGGCCACCTACCGCTATCCACTCCCAATGACCAATGCTGCTCTCTGACTGTTAAAAAAGTAGCCTTTTTTAGCTAGATGGTATGCGATAAAAATCAAATAAATAAATAAATAAATAAATGAAACCTAACTTCTTTTAACTCCAAAGGGAACTGGGCAGGATCGGTCCTCCTTCTCTGCCTGCCTGCAAGAGGCCTCCAGATCTCTCACCTGGAAGACTGTCTCCTGGAAACCCAAATAGTGTGATTGTGATTGTGATTGTGATTATTATATATATATATATTCATTTACTGCTGGTACCATTTCCTCTTGCCGGATCTTACCTGTTTGGTGGGTGGTGCTAGGTCTACCTGCCTGCAAGAGCCCGCCAGACCTCTCGCCTGGAAGACTGTCTCCTGGAAGCCCAAATAGGAATGCAAAGACGGACAGATGGTGGGTGTTAGGAAAGTGAGAATGATGGGACATGGTGTGATTCATAGCACTGAATATTAATAGCACCGGAAATTAAAAGTGTCCTCTTGACTCTTGATCTACTTTGGGTTCTTTTCATAAACTATATTCGTGAGGCTGAGATCTATTGAGAATGAGATTTATTAGTATTATGAGTTACAAAAGAAAACTGTGTAAAAATGATTTTTTTTTTAAAAACCTGACGGACCCCAGAGATAAACTCATTTCCCTGAAAATAATAAAGACTAAACTACCCTCTCTCTTTCTGGTGACACAGTGCCATCCTGACTGATCTAATTACTGTAGCCCTAATCTAACTAACTGCAGCAAGCATGATTACTCAAAAGCGATCCTAAGCAGAAATCACAGATTCAGTCTCTTCTCCCCGTCTTCTTGCTCAAAGCTTCCAGGTATCACGTGAAGCAATCCACCCATGATAGCTGACGTCTCTCTGCTCAGAAGCCTTGTTAAGACTATATTCCACATACCATAGACAACAGATTCTAATACAAGAGCATACTGTGCAATTAATATTCAGTTCTAAAAATCACACCGTGTCCCATCATTCTCAATTTCCTTACAGTGGGTTGCTTTAATCACAATATGCAGGCTACACATTGCCCCCCTCCACCCCCAGCAAGCTGAGTACTCATTTTATCAACCTCAGAAGGATGGAAGGCTGAGTCAAAAGTGTGACACCAAATGCATAAAACTCCCTCATGTGGCTCTTCTTCCCCCTTGGAGAACAAAAGTCCTTTATACTTGAGCTTCTCTTTTGTTTTGGACTACAAATCCCAGAACTTCTTGCAACCCCTACGGAACAATTTTCTGCAGCTGGCCCAGTGGAAAGGAGGCCGGAGTGATAAAAAGAGGAAGAAAGGGATAGAGTTGCAATCAGGAATGGGGCTCCCACAGAGAGAAACGGAGACGTTTAAGAAAGGACCAATGCATTTGTGTGCCTGTTCCGTTTCCCTTTCTAACATGGATGCCACGGGCTCACCAGTAGAGATGGGCAAGACTTAGCGGTATTCCCATTTCCGTTGGTCCGAGAGCCTTACCCGGCATCACCTATTATCTGGGTTCACTGCCATCAGAAACTGTCTGCAAATGGTACTGCAATATCCATAAAACTATTGCATGAGACTCTTCCATTTTCCCAGCAGGTGAACAGGGGAGACCCCCATGTTGAGTCTCTTTGTCCTGCTTCCCCTTCCTAGTGGGTGAGGATAGGAGGCACCCACGGGTGCCTCAGAAAAAGATTTTCTCTTTATAGCTGCCCCAGGAGGCACCCAAAAACAGAGGTGCCTCCAGAGCCCGCTAAAAAAAAAAAGTACTAAAAAACGAAAAAAAAAAAAAAAAACGAACCGACTAATTTTTGCGAATTTTCACGAAAAACGGAAACGACCCGAAGCGGAACCGGCCCGACTAACGACAACTCGAAAAAAAAAAAATTTCAAGTCATGCCCATCTCTACTCACCAGTTTTTGATTCTTTCCCCCAAACTCGATGGTTCCCTGGAAACTGGATGGAGATTCCTCCTGGGTTTTAGAGGTCTCCCGGGTGAGTAAGAGGAAAATGTGGGGTTTGCAACAGAGAGAATGGCTTAGGGATGAAGGTGAGGGAAAGATGCTCTGTTTACCACATACTTGAAAGGGGTCTCACAAAGGGTCACAAACCAGAATCTTGTTGATGACTGACAGATGTTCTTTGTAAAAAGAGATGGTGGTTCTTCATTTGAAGGCAGAACACTCACTTTTGGGCAGTCTCCATCATTCTTACTTTCAAAATATGATTTCCCCTTGAGTGGTAACCATCTTTGTGACTTCCCGTCACCCACACTGCTTCTTTGCATAAGGAACAACTGTACCCAAAATCCACTGAGTTCAGCCAGGGGAAGCTTTTTCATCATTCTTGTTCTTGGTCATGGACATCAAGATCCTTCCTCAACTCATAGCCACCCTCTGACTCCGTGACCTCTGAAATGCCTGCCATTAACAGCTCTGCTTGGTCTGAAAGTTTGAGTCATGGCCACAGGACTTCTTTTCTCAAGAAACAAAGTCCAGTTGCCACAACTCAAGTTCAAGATAAACTCACCTGGAGGACTGAGAATCTTCACAGACATAGCCCTGCTTGGCTTTGGCCAACTCAGAACCCTTTACTCACTTTTTTTTATTCCCCCATCTTGTAGCTGACCTTTCTGTTTATAAAATTTTACCAGGAGATGAGTTGAGTTCTGATACACAGAACTAGTAACAAAAATTCTATTCTGGGTAGGCACCCTTTTGTATTTTTCCTGTAAGCGAAGCACCCAGAATTCTCATTCACATATATTCACTCCTTCAGAGGTCTATATTTCCCTCACCTCCAGCAAGAATCTCTTACACCAAGGCTAGATTCTACATCTTCGTTTCCTGCCACGGGGCCTCCTGGGTGTTGTAGTCTCACAACTGATTCAGTTCAAAATCAAGTAGCTCCCCAAAAACCACGATGCCCAGGAATGATTGCAGCAAGAAGACAAGGCCCTGCAACGGGAAAGGGTGGAAAAGGTCTCTGCATGGGTTTAGTTTTTTAGACTGAGATGCCCCAAAATTCTGACAGGAAAAATCTGGGGTAATTAAGGATTTAGCGTGGAAACATAAATAAAATCAAAATGTCCCTTTCCTCTTCTCTCACTAGGGTGAAGCAGCGCTATGGCTTCCATCTGCAACCTGTTGGGTTAGATCGTCCCTTTCAGGGCAAGGGACAATCTAACCTAATCAAACCCAGGTGCCTTCCAGGGTTTCTGCTCTGCTCTTGCAGGTGCTGAATGAGGGCTGAGCTCTGAGCAGAATCCATGCAGGGCCAGGCTCCTCTTGAGGGTGAATAGAAACAGCTAGATGGATCGAGGCAACCAAGAGGATGACAGCCAAGATGAAGGTACTTCTCTCCCTCGGAGGATGTCAGAGGCTTCCTTGGCTCTTCAGGGTAAGGCTTTTCCAACACAAATCTTGAAAAGGGAACACAATGAAAAGTTAGACAGCCCTAATTCTTTGAATGTGCATGGATGTAGTTCTGGAGATAGGAGTCTCTCTACAGACACGGAGTAGGAGATACTTATAGTGCAAGTACCCATCATGGATTGTCACCTGTGATGGATTTTTCCTCCACGAATCTGTCCAGTCCTCCAGGCCAGATGCCATCACCATATCCTGTGGCAGGGAGTTCCACAGACTACCAACACGCTGGTTAAAGAAGCATTTTCTTTTGACTCTCTCTCTCTCCCAAACCTCAATTTGAGTGGATGTCCCTAAGTTCTGGTATTTTGTGAGAAGGAGAAGAGCTTCCCTCTATCCACTTTACTCATGCCCTACATTATATTGTACATCTCAATCATATCCCCCCTCAGGCGCCTTTTTTCCAGACTAAAGAGCCCCAAATGTTTCAGACTTTCCTCATAAGGGAGGTCCCCCAGCCCAGTAATCATTTTAGTCGCTCTCTTCTGCACCTTTCCCAGTTCCATTATGTCTTTTTTGAGATGCTGTCACCACAATAGAATAAAAATGTTACTGACATTGTGTGTATGTACACAGTATCCACATACAACTACTATCACAGACACCCAGAGAGCAGACCCAACACACACACACACACACACACACACACACACACACACACACACACACACACACACACACACACACACACACACACACACCCCTACCTGCAACCCCCCCTAAAACTGGGGTGGGTGGGTTATGCAATACTCCCGCTCCAGCCTTACAAACATTTGTAAAATGGCGTTATACTGTTGGCTATTTTGGCTGTTTTATTTCAGCCCTACTTCACCGTGACTAAGCACATGAGGTTGCACCCAAAAGGTCCCAGCTGTAATCCCTGATTCTTCCAAGAAAGGTGAGGAAAGGAGCCTTCCTAAAATCCGGGAGTGCCTCGGATGAATCCCAGAGGTTTCCGCTAGGCTTAGGAGGACCCGATTGCTCAGTGGTCGAGATATTCTCTTCAGAGCCAGAGTTTGGGAATTCCTCAGGGTGCCTCCTGGGAAAAGTGCCACCCTGTGTGGCCCATGAGTCTCAGAGCCCTCCCAGAAGAAGGGAATGTATTGGAGTTCCAATAATAAGTTGACCTGGGTTATTGATTTCATTTTAGTAATTGGGGAATGTCATCTAGTTTATTTATGTGATATAATTAATACCAATTTAATTGCATTTAGCTTACATATTTAGTTTTATTTATTCATGGACAAGGGGTTGATTCTATATTCCTGATGTTAATTTGATTATGTATTTCATTTTGCTTGGATTAGAGCTGATAGACATACATGCATTAGTGACATTCCATAATCATTAAACCGCCCAGAGTAGACATGTAGCTAGAGGGAGCGGTATAAATAAATAAATAAATAAATAAATAAATAAATAAATAAATAAATAAATAAATAAATAAATAGATTGCTACAATTGTACCCAGGAAGGCTCAGGGTCCTAGCAAGGGAAAATAGCCAGCAAAGGGAAAAAAGTCCGGCTTTGTATATACCCCCACAGCTCTCTTCTTTGGAGGATGAAGTCTTGCCTGATTTTGATGCCATATTGGCTAAGCTCAGGAGGAAAATGGAAAAGCATTGGGCAGAATGGCATGGAATGGGACAGCTCTCCATGGCCCGCTTGTAGGGGTGTGGCTTCATTTAGCCTCGGTTCCGATCTATAAAAGAGTCCAGAAGCATATTTTGTGTGAACTTCAAATGGGTTTTTATTTATAACATCAAAAGATAAGGCACCTGTTTTACTTTCAGGAACTTGTAATAATGGAATAAATTCTTTTATATTTAACTATATTTAACTCTTTGAATAATGGTTCATTAAAACATGTTTCTATTGGGTCTCTTTCTCTCACCGATGCACTCAAAAATACTGGTGAATACAGCACTGGGGCCTGGCCTCCATTCCTTTTTTTCTGCAGTGACAATGCCTAGCTCTCAACCCACAATGTCGGAAGAGCCTCAAGTTCTAGACTTGTCACTCAAGAAGCAGCCTCCTGGGGGAAGATTGCGGCACGAGGCTTCCATGCCCCAGCCAGGTGAGTCCAGAACAAACACCACACAACACTCAGGCCACGCTGGCCTGCCCTTGGCATGTGGGGAGCCTCCGGATGCCTGTGCTCAATTGCTTCCCAGGTTTCCCGGCCACCCTAACTCTTAGTGGGAGAGTCACCGACCAACTGGGGAGGCCAGTCACGGTCCCAGTAGCTACTAGAGAGACCAGCTTGCAAGCCAGGGCAGAAGAGATCAGGAGATAGCAGTGGCTCCTGTCATGGATCAACTGGAAGGTGTTGAGTCTCTACCCCTGGCTGATCACCTTTCAAAAAGAATAGAAGACACATCATGGTTGTAATATGAGGAGGGTTTCAGACAGAGAGTGGCACGGTCCACCAGTATATGTTGAGATGTGCCTTGTGGTCTGCTTTGGTTGCATTTTATGACCCTTTTGTGCCCTATGCTGGGCAAACAATTCAATCGTGGACATCAAACTCATCCTATGTGAATTCAGATCAGGCGGTTCAATGCCCGCCTGGCATGCTGGGAATATAAAGGAAATGGCTTCCGTACAAGGTAGCCTTTTAGGTTTAAACACATTTGCTCAGTCTGTATGGGAACCACACGAAGCCAATAATGGCATCAAGAAACCCACCAATATTGCAGGAACCAAGGACCCAGGGGGAAAGTAAAACCCTCCTGGCTCCTCCACGTTTTTTTCCAAAGGGCCCCAGTCCAATTAAAACTTCAGTTTTAGAAAAGTTGCTAAAGGGTTATCCAGATGTCAGCGCAGCCAGGATCTTATTAGATGGTTTTAGGTTAGGCTTTCGTATTCCATTGGCAGGGCCAAGAGAGGCCATGTACGCATGGATTTCAAAGTCAGCAAAAGGCATGGAGGATGTTGTTAGGACAAAGATTGGTAAGGAAATTCAGGAAGGCAAAGTCTCGGGTTCTTTTGATGAGCCACCAACAGCTTGTTTTAGAGTGTCTAGAGTGTCACCGTTAGGAGTGGTCCCCAAGAAGGTATCTGAGGAGTTCAGAATTATTCATCACCTTTTCTATGCAGAATTTTGTTCAGTGAATGACATGATTACTCAGGAATTGTGTAGAGTAAACTAGACTTCCCTTGATGCGACTGTGTGCTGCCCTAACAGAGAGACACGGGCGTCCAAAACTGAAGAATTAAGGCCCATGGGTGAATTAATGTTGTCCCACATTGCCTTTTTAGGGAATGAGCTAAATCATTGGTTCTCCACCTTGGGTCCTCAGATGTTATTGGACTACAACTCCCAGAAATCCCAGACAGCTTTGCTAGAGCTGAAGACTTCAGGTAGTTGTAGTCCAAGAACATCTTGGCACCCAAGGTTGAGAACACTGAGCTAAACAATCTAGGGGAAGAGATCCATGAGATGGTGGCCGCTGTGCAGGAAGCTACTACGTCGAAGAATACAGTGCTTGGGCTGGCTTTAATTCTGTTTCTTTTGCAGAGACGATGCCTGGCCCTCCACCCACAATGTCGGAAGAGCCTCAAATTCTAGACTTGTCACTCAAGAGGCCGTCTACTAGGAGCAGATGGCCACATGAGGCTTCCATGCCCCAGGCAGGTGAGTCCGCACCAACAACACACAGGACTCATGCCATGCTAGCCGGCCCTTAGCATGCAGGGAGCCTCCAGGTGCCCATGCTCAATTGCTTGCCCGCTGTCTCTGCTACACCAGCCCTTAGTAGGAGAGCCACAGCACAATTGGGTAGGCCGGTCATGGTCCCAGTAGCTACTAGGGAGATAGGCTTGAAAGCCAACCCAGAAGAGATCAGGCTTTTAAAGGATACTTAAGGGATAGCAGTGGCTCCTGTCATGGATCGACTGGTGGGTGATGAGCCTCTACCACTGGGTGATCGCTTTTCAAAAAGAATAGAAGACACATCGTGGTTGTAATATGATGAGGGTTTCAGACAGAGAGTGGCACGGTCCACCAGTATATGTTGGGATGTGCCTTATGGTCTGCTTTGGTTTCGTTTTCTCAACGGGTGAACTAAAGTTGTCCCGCATTGCCTTTTTAGAGAATGAGCTGAACAACGTAGGGGAAGAGATCCCTGAGATGGTGGCTGCTGTGGAGGAAGCTAATAGCCCTAGGTTGGAGAATACAGCGCTGGGGCCTGACCTTGATTCTGCTTCTTCTGCAGTGATGATGCCTGGCCCTCAACCCCCAATGTTGAAAGAGCCTCAAGTTCTAGACTTGTCCCTAAAGAGGCCATCTCCTAGGGGCAGATCATTGCACGAGGGTTCCATGCTCCAGCCATGTGAGTAAACAACACACAACACACAACACTCATGCCATACTGGCCTGGCCTTGGCATGTGGGGAACCTCCAGATACCCATCCCCAATCCTTTTCAGGTTTCCTTGCTATACTAGCCACAGATCTATTGGGTTGCTGGTCACGGTCCCAGTAGCTACTAGAGAGATCAACTAGCCGGGCTAGAAGAGATCAGGAATTTTAAGGATACTCAGGGGATTGCAATGTATAAGAATCCTACCAAGCACGATGTCAAAAAGATGTATGAGGCTAGTTCAATACCTGTCATAGATCTACTGCTGGGTGAGGAGATCCTGCCACTGGGTGATCCCCTTTCAACTGCTACGATTGATAAGATCTTGAGGGAAGATTTTGTAGAGTTTTTGACATGCTGAAGAGCGAAGTTGAACAGCAGATGTTTGATATACTGGAGGACAAGGATAAGAAAAGAATTAGAAGATGCAAACCATAGAGGAAGTGGTCCAACTAGCTGGTTAGTTTAAAAAAATTATGTAGGTGTTATCATCAAGAAGAAGCCTTCTGCTCAGGTCGATAGAGATGCTTCAGGAGCTCTGGGCTTTGGGCTTTATTTTAGGGACAGATGGTGTGCTGGCACTTGGTCAGAGGACTGGGTAGAATCGGGCCTTTGTAAGGATCTTACGTTCTTGGGATTCTTTTTCCCCTAATTGTTGGAAAAATACTGTCCTCCAGTATATGAAACATCTGCTGTTCTACTTCCCTGTTCAGTCATTTACATTTTCCACCAACCTTTTTACGTTGTCATTTAATTTCTTCTTTTCTTTCCTAATTATCTCTGTTAAATCCTCCTGGATCGCTTGTTGTAATTCAGCATGAATTGTTTTAGATATCTCCTCACGTACCACTTTGATGACCTTCTAATATCATAGAAACATAGACTTGGAAGAGACCTCAAGGGCCATCTAATCCAACCCCCTGCCATGTACCAGGAGATCTTCTTGCCACTTGGTGGAAGCCATTTATCACTCCTTGGATCTCCAAAAACCTCCAGATGGAGTTAATTGCCCCAACCACTGATTAGAGGGGTTTCTCCTTTTCTTTTATGACTTCCCGGGAAGATGGGTGGGATACAAATGCAATAAATAAATAAATAAATAAATAAATAAATCTCTCCTTTAAGGCTGAACCATTTAAAGTAATAAAATACTTAGCAGCACAGGGAGCTTGTTCCGAGGCAACTCAGCCCTCGGTGCATGTGCGGAAGTCTTCTTCCATTTATAGGTCAGACACAATGGGTGCCCCTCGGGAACCCGTGGCACAACCATTCTTCTCTCTGTAGTAGTCCCCTCTGTACATGAAATACATGGTATTCAAACACAGATCCAGGAGCAGGCATATCTGGTCTGGGTTGAGGCTGCTTCTGGTGGTGAGGGTGCTCTCTTTTGTTAGTCCCTTCTTTATGGTTGTTAGGGCATCAGTGGTGGGAATGCTGATAATGTGGTGCCATAGTTTTCACGTATTCCATTCTCTTTGACGGTTAGGGGACATTCTTAATATACATGGTCACAATTGCGGGAAGTGCAAGAGGTCAAGTAAATGTCAGAAAATTGAATAATTCAAACAGGTCAGTAGCCCCCACAGAGAGTTAGAATAAATATTAAAAATTAGGATTAATCAGTAGGTAGCCTTGATATGTTAAAATGTTATCTGAGGGCTGCCCGCGGTTGATTTGACCCCTAAAAGTTGGAAAGGTGCTGAACAGGTGCAGCACCCTTCCAAGTTAACAAGGAATGACACAATAGTTCAGACCTTCTGGCACTTCCTTCAAGAGCCTTGATTTAGGGTTTTAACTGTTAAATAAAGTTGACTTGATTTCAATAAATTTGAATCCCAAAATTGTGTCATGCTTCATTATTTATGAGCTGGGTGGGGAATGGACTTTATCGGCCCCTTCCATTTCAAGATTCTATGGTTCCGCATATCAACTAAACATTTTTCGGATTTTGATTATTGAGGTGATGCTGCACACATTTCTTGAGGTGACCAGCGATACATAGATTCTTATTTCTAATGAAACTTTTTATGCTTCATTCACTTGGTGGCCACTAGACTCTTTGCTCTTTTAGTGCAGCCTAGAAAATGTATCTAGTCTAAGAAAAATGTTTCCCAAATATGAAGTCGGTTGAAACCGAGGTCAACAATGAATGTAATGTGATATCTTCTCAGTCATGATTTTCCCCCCTTGAAACCACAAGATCCTCAGTTCACTGTGAATTTTCTCCTTCCAGCAGATAGACCGGAGGAGAAGGAAGGAAAAATTTATGGGACGTCACCAGAAGGTGTGGAGGTGAGAAAAGAAAGTGGTTGTGATGGAGATGGAACACAGAAGCAAAACCAGGTAGGCCAGACAAGAGACATGCTTCACCACCATCAGAAGGGGGTTATCGTTGAAGAAGAAATGGGTACCGTGACAAACAAGAGGCTTAATAATCTACAAAGTTCTGAATTTGCACCAACCATCCCTTTAAGAAAGAGCTCAGTAAAATGTCGAACCACCCACACAGATGGAAAACCACGCCAGCCATTGCAGTGTGGAGAGAGTTCTGCATGGAGCCCAAAAGATAGAAGAGTTGACACAGGGGAGAAATCTGATATGAGTTTAAAATCTGAAAAGTGCTTCAGTCTTGGCTCTGCCACTGAAGTATCTCAGCCCCTAATCTCTGAAGGAAAACCCTACAAAAACAGGGAATCTGCAAGGAGTTTCAAGAGAACCTTTGAACCTGAGATTCATCAAAGAACCCACAAAGGGGAGAAAGTGTATGAATGTGATGAATGTGGAAAAGGCTTCAAGGATGTATCACATCTTAGGCAACATCAGCGAATTCATACAGGGGAAAAACCCTTTCAGTGCAAGGAATGTGGGAAGCGATTTTGTCAAAAAGGCAACCTTGTAACACATGAACGGATTCATACAGGAGAAAAACCCTATACGTGCAATGAGTGTGGGAAACATTTCAGGCATGCCACCTCTTTTACAAATCATCAGAACATTCATTCAGACAAGAAACCCTATCATTGTGAGGAATGTGGGAAGGCGTTTAACCAACGCTCTAACCTTGTAGTACATAAACGAATTCACACAGGAGAAAAACCCTATTCATGCCAAGTCTGTGGGAAACGTTTCAGTGATCCCTCATCTTTAAACACTCATCAGCAAACTCATTCAGGCAAGAAACCCTATCATTGTGAGGAATGTGGGAAGACGTTTAGCTACCGCTGTAACTTTGTAAGACATAAACGAATACACTCAGGAGAAAAACCCTATTCATGCCAAGTGTGTGGGAAATGTTTTAGTAATTCCTCAGCTTTAAAAACTCATAAGCGAATTCATACAGGAGAGAAACCCTTTATGTGCAAGGAATGTGGGAGGAGATTCTGCAGACACGATAGCCTTGTAGTACATAAAAGAATTCACTCAGGAGAAAAACGCTATTCATGCCAAGTGTGTGGGAAATGTTTCAGTGATGCCTCAGCTTTAAGAACTCATCAGCAAACTCATTCAGGCAAGAAACCCTATCATTGTGAGGAATGTGGGAAGAGGTTTAACCATCGCTCTAACCTTGTAGTACATAAACGAATTCACACAGGAGAAAAACCCTATTCATGCCAAGTGTGTGGGAAATGTTTCAGTAATTCCTCAGCTTTAAAAACTCATAAGCGAATTCATACAGGAGAGAAACCCTTTCAGTGCAAAAAATGTGAGAAGACGTTCAGCAGACGCTGTAACCTTGTAGCACATCAACAAAGTCACTCAAGAGAAAAGCCTGTTTCCTCATGACAAGTATATGGAAAATCTTTCAGGCAACTCTCACACTGTCAAGGTCATCAAGGCTCACATTCAAAGGGGAAAGATTATCAAGGGAAAGATGTTGGGAGAGACATCTGACAGAGCTAAGATCTTGGAGAAAATGAACACTTTTATTCAGAAGAGAATCTCCATCACTGCCAAGAATGTGGGGAAAGCTTCAGTTGCATTTCCAGCATATTAGACCTCACCAATTGCACAGAAAAGGGAATCTCTGAAAATTGCACAGAACAACCTCCGCAAACTCCATCAACATGTCATTCTTGGGAAAGAGATCCAAGAGACAGTGAGAGCTCAGCTGTTTAATGAACCCTTGTGATTCAATGAATGCAGAGGAGAGAAGGCTTGTGGTTTGTCCCAATGTGGGAATTCTCTCAGCTTTACAGAAATCATCTTTTCCTCCAAAAGCTACACCAAAACCACATATCCGGGGGCATTTTATCACCAAAAAGTAGAAGCTTAACAGAGGTTGTACTTTTAATTGACTTTTGAATGTGGCAAGACAATTCCAGAAGGAGCGTGGGATATGTGCAACTCTGTCCCTTTTATCTTTGGCATTATTGTTTTTTTTAAAAATGCTTGTCTTAAATGTTTTATTGGGATGGTTTTTAAATGATTCTAATTTTATTGTGAACATTGCCTGGAAGTTGAAATAAATGTTTGGATCAAAATGAGGCTGCTTTGGGTAATGAGTGAGGAAACTACCAGATCTCTCATATGTCTTCTCACTCTGACAGAGTTGACCCACTTCCAGCCACTACGGGGACTCCAAGAAGAGTCATCCTATCTTGAGATGGGGCCTTCCCTCCTCATCTTTAAAGTATTAAAGACATCTGAGAGGAATTTGGCACAAAGACTGAGATGTGACATTACACAAGAACCAATGGAGGTCCAGTAACATTCCAGTGGCTATTTTACTTTAACTGCGTTGCTTTATTATGTTTTATTTGTCATGGTCTGGATTGTAGTCATTGATTGTATGTCTCTTGTTTAGTTATAACAGTATAGATATTGTCTACATCCATGAATGAGTAAATGAAGGGACCTCACTATTCTGACATATATCTAGGTGTATCTATTTTCTTTGTAGATAGGTGTACCTAATAGCTGATTTACTTGAGGTGACATAATGCTTTTTGTTAACAGTAAGGAGGTCTTGTTTGCTTAGGACCAAAGATTGCAATTTGTATAATCACAACTTCCCCCATTTTTTTACACAGCATAAAGCCATAACACAAAATGCATTTAAAGTCTCCTTAGAGGGTGGCATTTGGTTGACAGTGGGATGCTTTGCTGTTTGAATGTAAGGTAAAGCAGAGACCCAGTATAGTATCAAGGGTATTTTGTATGAGAATCAAACCAGGGGCATAAATCAAACTCTTGTGTGTTTAAATAAGTGGAGGGGCTTATTTTAGCTTTAGCAAATCATCTTGAACTGTATAATAGATTGGCATAAGGGAATCAGGAGGGCACGGACAATACATACATACCATAAGGCCAAATGGGAGGACTATAGGCATCAGTTTAAAATGTAGCTTTGCTAAATTGAATTTGGAGGACAACTATTCTGTAAAATGTGTTGATTGACACCATTAATGATGTGTTGGGTTCTAGTGCCCATTGGGTTTGGAAAAACAAGTGCTTTCTGTTCCTCTGACTGCTAAACAAAATGAATAACTATGTGGATACCCTTCTTGTGAATGACAAAAGTTCAGTTGACACAGGAAAATATTTCATACAATACAAAGGAAGCACATAACAACAATCAGTAAGGCTACTAGAATTACAGAACATACAATATGCTTGCAAAAGCATCATAAATAGTAACTGTTTCTGAACTTATTAGCTGTAGATGACTGCAAAGGAGGTGAGCTGTGTTGGCTGCAAAAATAAACAGAGGACTTGACAGAAGGCAGGGTGGTGAGGTTTGTTGTCTGTTAAAAACATTATAACAGTTCAGGATGAGTCTTAAAAGGAGAAACACAGCCATAAAATCAAAATTGGAACAAAACAATTGCAGATTAAGACAGTCTCTTTAAGGTGCCTTGCTTCTTCCATGGCTGTGCAACCAGTTCGTTGTTTTGCTGCAGATGGCTGCAGGTGATGATAGAGGCCTACAGTACCACTTCACTTGAAGTGAAGCTGATACAGGCCACCAAGACCCAAGGCAGGAACGATGGGACCAGGGCTGTCGAGATGAGAACTCAAAACGAAGCAGCAGTCCAGACCCAGTGTTCCTTGGAAGGTCATAGATTAGGAAGCGGCACATTTACTGGACTGGAATGACTCATCAGAGTCCACAGGAGAAACAGGATTGCAGATCGAGATGGCAGGGTTAACTGGAGCAGTAGTTGGACTCAGGCAGGACTCATCCGAAACCTCAGGAGCAGGCAGAGTCTTTGAGTTTGAGGCAGCCAAAGAACCAGAAGGTGTTTCTGCAGGTACAGCTTTTGTAATGGGAGGCATGGACCTAAGAAAGATGACTAGCACAGGGACAGCTGTATAGGTTGTCAGCAGGATCTGAAACAGATCTTTCCACCGTGGATGGAGGCAGTGCACAGTGGGGGTCATAGCAAAATTTACACTTTAAGAATGTCTGAAACCTAATTTAAAACACAGGACATATTATAGCTATTCCCCACTTTTCCCCAAGATGTCAGTAGTTTATTTTCATATTATTATTAATAATAGGCCACTACATTTTAAATCTCCAGGATGGCATCTTAACAAAGGTTTCTACTAAAAGTCAATACTCAAATGAATTTCTTCCATTTCTAGGGCATATCACAACTGAAGCCTTATACAAATTAAATTTACTTGACTATATGTTCATCCCAGGAGCATTAGAAGCTTGTCATCTTTGCAATAATTAGCAGATGAGATGTAACTTAATGCTGGCAGCAGATCTTGAAGATGCATAACAAAAATTTGATAGCAAATTGGTATATCTCTTCATAATGAAAGACATTTATAAATATGGATGCAAAACCATTTTTTACACAACCATTCCCTTTCAGGCAGAAGAAGTTTGCCTCAGAATATAATAAAGAATGATCCTTTTTTAAAAAAAAATACAGTGGTACCTTGCACAACGGAATCAATTCGTTCCAAATGAAATTATGTTAAGCAGATTTTTTCCCTATACAAATCTCCCAGAGGGATGCATTGAAGATGGAGCAATCCCATTTTTATGTTACACAGATTTTATGTTTGTTATACAAGGGTCCACTGTAGTTTAATTTGAGGACACAAAATCTTATATCAAATATATTATTTTTTTGATAAAATAACACTAGTCAGGGTGATAGGGATTATTATTCAATATACTTTATATTTTATAAGCTGTCATTGTAGATATAATGGCAGTATTTCTGTTCCTTTATTAACTCTCTCTATGTCCCTTGATTCACCTCTCCCCTTCACAAAAGTGTTGCACAAAGCACTACACTGTCACCTCCAAGCCTGTCCTGTGAGATAAACAGGGCATAAACTAACGGACAAACACTTATCTGTGGGAAGGTCTCCAGGACAATGGGGCCCCTGCGCTAGATAGCCAGACATCCGTGCATCGATACATCGATACACAGCTGTCAAAGCGCTTTCCGGGAAAAGAGCGAAGCGCTCCGGGAATTGCAATGGCAGGGGGCGCTGAAGAACAAGATTAATCACGTCCTCTGTATGTTTCCCTTGTCAAGTGGGTGATAAGTGGGTGTTAACGGGGTGCTAACAATGTGCAAACTATGTATCTTTTGAAGTTTCTTTTGTCCTTTGTGGGCGTTCTACTGCGCCCAGATGTATCCTTGTTTTTTTGCTGATAAGAAGGGGTGTTGGCGAATGTTTTCCTATAAAGACTGTAAAGGTTTTCATGCTCTTCGCCCCAGTTTCCCGACGCAACTCAGCTGGGTGCCATTGCTGCAGCAAATTAAAGTTTTTCTCCGTTCCTTTGATCCTTGGCGTGTCTTTTCAACCCTCGGCTCCCGTAATAGCGGCACAGGTAATCCTGGGTAAGGCTTTCTTCTGGGGGCTCATCCGGGAAACCTCCTTTTTTGGGGGCGAGGGGCCAGGCCAAGCGACGCTGAACAGCCAGCGGTGGACGAAGAGCTCCGGTGCACACCTTTCCACTTGAAAAGGGGAATTTTTCGTTCAACGTGGTGGCGGAGACGGCTTTCGCTCGGGGAGAAAAACTCTGGCCAGACGGAGAGGAGTCTCTTGGGAGATTTGGTAAGATATGGGACCGGTCCAGAGTGGGAACAGTAATTGTTTCTAGTTTCGGGGTTGAGCCCCTAGTGTATTGAAGAGTAACAGAACGACGGTTCTGGGTTTTTTGGGAGGAGAAGGGCTGTGCTCTAACATCCCATGTGAAATAAGTGAATATTGTTTGGTGTGGGCAGCGGGAAGGAGCTCTCCGCTGTCAAAGTAGACTAGCAGAAAAAAGGTTTTTAATAGGCAGGGGGAACGAGACTAGGTTGGGAGGCGGTTTTGAAATGTGGGTGATTTGTGTGGCCACTGACCCAGTGAATGAGTGAGAGCGTGGAAGGCTGGGGATTAGATTCCCTTTGGCCGAGCGAGTGCGGGTTATGCATTTCCTGTCACGGGTGACCATCCAGGTCATAGCCAGAATCGAGTGGTGTGTGTATGAAAATTGTGTGAAGAGTTTAGGAGCGGGTCCAGTGGCTTTGTGTGGGAGAAATATAGGAAAACAGCTTAAATAAAATCATCAAAAATCATGGGGCAGAACAGCAGTAAACCTACAACTCCACTAGAATGCTTCCTTTTGAACTGGCACGCAGCCATCAAAAACTATGATTTTGGGATCAAGATGAAGAGAGAAAGGATGGAGACTTTATGTCAAATTGAATGGCCCATCATGCAAGTAGATTGGCCAGCTCAGGGGACTTTTAATGAGAGCATCATCAGGCAACCGTGGTTAAAAATTCTTAAGAACTGCCCCGAACACATTCCCTATATTGAGGTTTGGAAGGGAAATGTGAAGAAAAATCCCTCATGGATCCAATTTTGTAGAGAATTGCCACCGCAGGCCAAGTTGTTGGCTTTGAAGAAAAAGGAGGCAGCCTTAGAAAGCCGTCCTGAAGATTATGATGTCTTCACCCCACCACCTCCTTATCTTGCGGCTATCCCTCCTGGGAATCCAGTGGTCCCCCCTGTAGCCTTGCCTTTGCCAGGTCCAGCGCCCGCTTCCCCTCCAAAAGATGGTAACCTCCCCACACCAAAAGATCTTCCACAGCCAGGACCGTCAGGCAAACTTCCAAAAGATGAGCAAGAGAGAGGGAAAGGGACCCCCAAGAGAGATGAGAAAGAGGAAGAAGAGGAAAGTGAAGAGGAATTCCGTCATAGGATAAAAGGAAATGTTGAATGGGGAGAAGCAGACCATCAGAAAGTGGCCGAATTAATTAAGAAATACTGAGAATCAGTGATGGAAGTGGGAAACTTTGCATTAGAAGCGGCAGGAGAGCGAAACTGGGTAAAGAGACAGCGATATCTCTTAAGGGCATACGATGCAGCGAGGAGACATGAGGAATTTCTTGAAAATAAGAGGATTGAGGAACAGGCAAAAGTTATGCCTCTAAGGCGAGTGTACGACCCTTTGCCCCAAAATCAACAGGGTCCCCGTACATACTCGATGCAACACGTCCCGTTTACCTCAAGTGACATTATAAATTGGAAAAATACTCTTCCGAGTTTAGAAGAAGACCCTGATAAAAATTATGAAACTATGTCTAGTATTTTTAACGTGTATATGCCCACCTTTGAAGATGTGCAGCACCTAGTGAGAGGGTTATTTAATTCAGAGGAAACGCGGAAGATTTTCAAGGAAGCTAGAAAATCCCGTATAGCAGCAGGAGATACCCCTGCCCAAGCAGAAGCAGCTGTTCCGACAACCACGGCACCCGATTGGGACTATAATGCAGATGCAGGGCGCACTGCTTTGAGAAATTATCACACAGCAATACTTCAGGGCATTAGGGCAGCTGGCAGGAAGAAAATTAATATGTCAAAAGTAAATGACGTGGTTCAAAAGCAAGATGACTCCCCAGGGGCTTTTCTAGATAGATTGTATCAGGCATTTAGAAGATACACTCCCATTAACCCTGAAGATCCTGGAATGGAGAATATTGTGAAAACTGTTTTTGTGGCTCAATCTGCTCCAGATATTCAAAAAAGAATTCAAAAGGAGGCCAATTTTATGGGCCAAACGTTGCAGTGGATGCTCCAATTGGCGCAAACAAAATTTAATAATAGGGAAGAAGATCAAAGTTGCCCAAAAAGTAAAGGACAAGCCAAGAAAGTGATGGCTTTAAATCAGGTCCCCGAGACTCGCAGCTTTAATGCCCCAGGGAACCGGCGAGGGCCGTTGTTAAAAAATCAATGTGCACTATGTGTTCAGACTGGACATTGGCGTAAGGATTGTTTCAGGAACCCCGAAAACCAGAGGCGAGGAGGCTTTAATCAAGGTCCGTGCCGTCCCTGGCAGCCACCGGCTTTTGAAAGATATTCAGCGCCAGGTCCATTTAATTTCCAACAACAGAGGAATCTTCAGGTCAATCAAGGACAAGGTGGTCAGTTTCAGTCTGCGGGTCAAAATCAAGCACAGTCAGCACAGGCTCAGCAAGCACCCCAGAGAGGGCAGGGTCCAGCTTGGACCCCACCATACCAGAACATGATGGTTCTGGAAGAAGATGTCCCCTATTGAAAAGGACAGGGCTTTTGTTCTCGTGAGCCCTTGGTCAGTGTTCAAACCGGGAACGAATCTGTCAAATTTCTTGTAGATACGGGGGCCAGCTATTCAGTGATTCTTCAGCTTGTCAAGCCTATAGACAAGACTCTTTCGATTAGTGTAATGGGTGCCACAGGAAAAGCGCAGCGTGCCTACTTTATGCAGCCAGTACAATGCAAATTGGGAGGTCAGGTCGTCCAGCACAAATTCTTACATATGCCAGATTGCCCTATCCCTTTAATGGGACGAGACCTGCTGTTTAAATTGGGGGCCCAGATCACCTTTACCCCCAAGGGAGAAATTCATTTGACAACTGACAGCAAGGAACCAGTGGGAGAAGTGTGCTTAGAATATCCCTTGAGAGAGAGATGGCGATTAATGGTGGTTGAAGAGGAGCCAGTGCAGCTATCTCAAGATTTCCTGGACAGAGTTAACCCTGAGGTGTGGGCAGAAGATAATCCCCCAGGCATGGCACGGAACATTCCTCCCATAGTTGTTCAACTCAAGCCATTTGCAGGACCAGTTTCAGTACCACAATATCCCATTGGGAAAGTTGCAGCAGAAGGAATTTGGGTCCACCTTAAGAGATTAATAGATCATGGCATCCTTGTTCCATGTCAGTCACAATGGAACACCCCTTTGTTGCCAGTTTGAAAACCGGATGGGACATTTCGTCCAGTGCAAGATCTCCGTTTAGTGAACAAGGCTACCGAACCTCTTCATCAGAACGTACCGAACCCTTATACAATTCTGAGTTTGATACCTCCAGAAGCAGCTTATTTCACAGTTCTAGACTTGAAGGATGCATATTTCTGCTGCCGGTTAGCGCCACAGTGCCAACATATCTTTGCCTTTCAATGGGAAGATCCCCAAACTGGTACAAAAACCCAATTCCGGTGGACGCGTTTGCCACAGGGGTTCCGAAATTCGAGCACGTTATTTGGCATCAGACCTCGCCAATTTCCCCCGAAAACCTGGCCAAATAGTCCTGCAATATGTAGATGACATTTTGGCGGGAGCAGAAACCAAAGAAGGTTGCGAGCAGCTCACAATTGATCTCTTAAATCATTTGGCAGCAGCAGGTTATAGAGTGACCAGGAAGAAAGCCCAAATTTGTCAGAAAACAGTAAGGTATTTGGGTTTTGACATCTCCCAGCAAAGGCGCCAACTTCGTGATGAGAGGAAGCATTCAATTATTCAAATTCCCGAACCGAGAAATAGGAGAGAATTTAGAGGCTTTTTGGGAGCAGCAGGATTTTGTCGAATTTGGATCCCAAATTTCAGCCTTCTAGCAAAACCCTTGCATTTGGCAGTAAGAGGAAAAGAAAGTGATGAATTCCTGTGGGGTCCGGAACAAAAAGAGAGTTTCAAAGCGATTAAACAAGCTTTAATAGAGGCGCCTGCTCTCGGTCTTCCAAATCCAAATAAACCTTTTAATTTGTATCTAGATGAAGAAAATGGAGTGGCAAAAGGAGTCCTGTGTCAGAAATTAGGAAGTTGGCAGCAGCCAGTGGCATATCTGTCAGAGACATTAACCCCAACAGAGCAAGGACTTCCGTCTTGCATGCGAGGAGTGGTAGCACTGGCAGCCCTTTTAAAGAAAGCAGATAAGTTCACTTTCGGACAAGACACAAAATGTATTACAAAGCATGCAATTCTGCCTTTATTAGATGCCAAAGGAGGGTATCCCTTGTCCCAAACTGCCATGATGAAGTGTCAAAAATTGTTTTCAAGGGCTGGTCTTACATTTCAAACAACAGAGGGTTTAAACCCAGCCACTCTCCTCCCAATTAGCGACCAACCAGCCACCCATGACTGTATACAGACATTAGATGAAGTGTATTCGTCCCGACCAGATCTTCGTGATACCCCTCATCCACAGTGGAGGACATGGTTCGTGGATGGTAGTAGCTCAGTGATTGAAGGAAAAAGACAGGCAGGATATGCCATAGTGGAATTAGAAGACACTGTGATCGAAGCCAAGCAATTGCCCCCAGGAACATCAGCTCAAATAGCTGAACTGATAGCTCTCACCAGGGCACTAGAATTGTCAGAAGGAGAAAGCATTAATATTTATACGGATTCCAAGTATGCATTTCTCACACTTCATGCACACGGGGCACTTTGGAAGTAACGAGGTCTCCTTACTTCTGAGGGAACATCAGTAGCACATCCTGAAGTTTTGTTGCAACTTTTAGATGCTGTTTGGAAGCCCAAAGAGGTGGCAGTCATTCATTGCCATGGGCATAAAACTGGTCCAGGACTTGAAGCAAGGGGGAACAGGTTGGCAGATCTCATTGCCAAACAAGCAGCCCAGAATGCAGTTGAAATGCAGCTTAGTCTCATCCCGATAGACATTTTGCCACCAGAACCACCTCTCTATTTGTCTGCTGAGGATGAATTTGCAGAGGAACAGGAGTTTGACAGGACGCCAGAGGGCTGGTACAAGTTGCCAAGTGGACAATTATGGGTTCCAGAGAGCCTATCTCATCAGGTAGTTCAGAGTCATCATGACAGCACTCACCAAGGTCCCAAAGTGGCATTTCAACATTTGAGCCCGTACCTGTATATAGCCAAACTCCGACAGCTGGCTTCAAATATTTCACATAGGTGTGTCACCTGTCAAAGGAACAATCCTAGGACTGGACCTTTGCCTCCTCCAGGAATTCAATATAGTGGGAAGGAGCCCTTTGAAGATATGCAGCTGGACTTTACAGAATTACCAAGATGTGGACTTTACCGTTACATGCTTGTGTTAGTGTGTACATTTACAGGGTGGCCAGAGGCTTTTCCAACAAAAACTGAGAAGGCTAGTGAAGTGGTTCGATGTCTTTTGCGGGATCATATCCCGAGGCACGGGATCCCCCGCACTCTGTCCTCAGATAACGGCCCAGGATTCATTCATCATGTTCTGCAAGGACTGGCTAGGGCATTACATGTCAAGTGGAATTTGCATACAGCATATCGACCTCAAAGTTCAGGACGAGTAGAGAGGATGAACAGGACTTTGAAAAGCCATTTGTCTAAACTTACCCAGGAGACAGGCAAAAGTTGGGGGGAAATGCTACCCATTGCTCTTTTTAGAAGCAGGACTACCCCTTCAAGCCAAACAGGCATTTCTCCGTTTGAACTTGTTTATGGCAGGCCAGTTCCGATTTCATGTGGCTTACGCCCAGAGAGTGTAGTTTCTTTAACACATGCAAAATATCTTCAGATGCTTGGCCGATCTCTTTCTTCATTACACAGGTGGACCCTTGGACGGCTGCCCGTGGTGCTACAAGAGCCTCTTCACCATTTTGAACCGGGAGATTCGGTCTGGATCAAAGATTGGAACCAACAACCCCTACGCCTGAGGTGGAAAGGTCCTTTTACAGTGCTACTCTCAACGCCAACAGCTGTCAAGATCTCCGAAGTGAGCACCTGGATTCACCACACCCGCGTGAAGCGAGCCGCAGCCGCAGCAAGCGAAGAGGAAGAGTGGACAGTTCACGCCAACCCTGATGACAGCCTGAAATTGATCTTCAAAAAGGTTGCTTCAGACATAGAGAAGTCAAAGTAAAATATTGGCTTCCTATGTGTATGGTGAGAGGTGTTTTCAGCAAAAAAAAACCCTGACTTTCTTTTCCAGCCTTTTGAATTTCCCACCCTTCAAACTAGTCCCTCTTACGAGAAGAGGAGGGAGAAGCCACAACAAGAAAGCGAGTGATTTGGTTTAGCTGAAAAGGCTAGGGCAATATTTTGTGCGAGACTATGTTTTAAAAGTGCCCTTTTTCCTTTTCCTGGAACTGAACAGTGTTCTCTCATTAATTTCCTGGAAGGACGTCAGCGAGCAAAGCAGCGCCCCGGTAGCGCAGCAGCTGTCAAAGAGCGTTCTAAGGGCTGTCAACGAACGTTCCAAGATCTGTCAGAAGCTTCGCAGCTGTCAAAACTCTTAAAGAAGCCCTGGACATTTTTGTGGGTTAACATCCCAAGCGGATTTGGTTCATTATTTCATTAATATATGTGTTGGAGGCTTCATTAATTTGGTATATTCAGAAGTGAAAGTTATTTGAAATGCTTAAATCAATTGAAATGGTAGTTCTTCTATTCCTAATGCCAATTTGTTTAGCTGCCAAGCCTGAGGGTATAGGAGAGTGTACCCCATGCATTATAGCAGCTAGTCAGGGCAATAAGGTAGTGAATACTCTGGTGTATTACACTCAGAAGCCAGTGGAATGCAAACAAGCTGGAACCACATGTCTGAATCAAGACGAGATGTATCACATATGTAAAAGTGAATCTGGAGGCTATCTTTGTTATAAGCCTGAGGTTCCAGTTAAATTTAATTATACGATCTGGGCTGGAATGGCTAAGACTAAGGAGCCCAGGAGAGACAACCCAGAAGGTGGTGGACTTTTATATTATGTGAATTCCACTGTTGTGTTAAAACATAGTGGCAGACAAGCAGTAATTTGGTTTAATGCTTGTGATGCCCTAGGAAAAGGGCTAGGAACCCGTTGTGGAACAAAAACATGGGCAGCCACATATAGGTCTGAACATAAGTATTTGTGCTACCCCCATGAAGGTGCCAAAGCAGGCAATCCTGAAGTTTGGGAACCATGTGGGTCAAACAAATTATGTTCAGGATGGGGATGTGTGTGTGCCTATACAGCAGGAGGCTATCCAGGCTGTCCTCATCTCTCACAGTTCAGGAGAATAGGAGGAAACAATGTTAGCCTGGTAATTAGTGACACACACCCCTCTGTCCAAGTGTATGGCTTTGAAATTGATGGGCCTGGTAAAGATCCAGTTACCTACTTGACAATTACGCGTACAGAAGTAAGGAATGGAGTAAAGAAAAGCCATTCCTGGTCAGTGGAAACTGCAGTGGAAAAATTGAAGGAGAATCCTTATGAAGTTTCTCAACAGGCCAAAAATTTGTTTTTGGAAATGGCCCAGTCAATAGCCACAGAATTAGGAGTCACAAACTGTTATGTTTGTGGGGGGACAAATTATGGTGAGGACTGGCCTTGGGAAGCGATGGAGATTTCTCCACAATTGTATAATAACATGTCAAAAATTGGCAATGTCACCAAGAGAACTCAGTCTCAGAATATGACATGGACTATCACATCTCATTTAGTGGGTCGTGTCTGCTTTTCCCAAAATGGTTCCATTCCTGTGGGCTACTTGACCTGCATAGGAACTTGGGAAAATGGTACCTGGTCCTCACCATCCCATGCTCCACAACCAGAGAAGTTTAATACCACCTTTCTGTCATATTTATATTCAGCATCTTTGGAGCAATGGAAAGCACCTATGAACATGTATTGGGTCTGTGGAAATATGGCTTATGAATATTTGCCTCATTATTGGTCAGGTTCATGTGTTCTGGGATTTATAAAACCATCATTCTTTTTAGTCCCAATACAAACACAGCAATATTTGGCTGCCCCAGTCTATGGTCCTTTAAACAGGAGAAAACGTGATGACACTCCATTTGCAGGGTTTTCATGCAAAAACCCAGAGGAATATGAAGGGGACTTATGGGACTCACAGAGAATTGTTTGTGTTTATGGTCCAGCCACTAGGGCTCAAGATGGTTCATGGGGATACAGAACCCCTATTTACATGCTTAATAGAATAATCCGATTACAAGCACTTTTGGATTTGGCGGGCCAGCGCATCACCACAGCGCTTACTGCTATAGCAGAGGTGACAGATCAATTAAGAACAGCTGTTTATCAAAACAGGCTCGCTCTTGATTACCTTCTGGCTTCTGAGAATAGAGTATGTGGAAAATTTAATTTAACAAACTGCTGTTTGAAAGTTGACCCCGTGGGTAAGGTCGTGACCCAGCTTGCCACGGAAATTAAACAGTTAATTTTTAATCCGATGCAGGAGTGGAAAGGTATGCAATGGCAGTGGTTAAATAATTTCATGCCACAAACTTGGATGAAAACATTAGCAAGTTTATTGTTTGCCCCTCTATGTCTTCTTTTATTTGCCTTGATATGTATTCCTTGTTTGTTGCGATTCGTGCAGTCGACTGTTTCAAAGGTAGTAGAAAAGACAACTGCTCCCAAGTTGATTGCAGTCCTGCAGGATTATGAGGCTCTTCAAAGGGACGACTCTGAATGAGTGTCCTAACAGAAGAGGAGGGGATGATAGGGATTATTATTCAATATACTTTATATTTTATAAGCTGTCATTGTAGATAAAATGGCAGTATTTCTGTTCCTTTATTACCTCTCTCTATGTCCCTTGATTCACCTCTCCCCTTCACAAAAGTGTTGCACAAAGCACTACACTGTCACCTCCAAGCCTGTCCTGTGAGATAAACAGGGCATAAACTAACGGACAAACACTTATCTGTGGGAAGGTCTCCAGGACAATGGGGCCCCTGCGCTAGATAGCCAGACATCCGTGCATCGATACATCAATACACAGCTGTCAAAGCGCTTTCCGGGAAAAGAGCAAAGTGCTCCGGGAATTGCAATGGCAGGGGGCGCTGAAGAACAAGATTAATCACGTCCGCTGTATGTTTCCCTTGTCAAGTGGGTGATAAGTGGGTGTTAACGGGGTGCTAACAATGTGCAAACTATGTATCTTTTGAAGTTTCTTTTGTTCTTTGTGGGCGTTCTACTGCGCCCAGATGTATCCTTGTTTTTTTGCTGATAAGAAGGGGTGTTGGCGAATGTTTTCCTATAAAGACTGTAAAGGTTTTCATGCTCTTCACCCCAGTTTCCCGACGCAACTCGGCTGGGTGCCATTGCTGCAGCAAATTAAAGTTTTTCTCCGTTCCTTTGATCCTTGGCATGTCTTTTCAACCCTCGGCTCCCGTAATAGCGGCACAGGTAATCCTGGGTGAGGCTTTCAAGGGCATCAGGACACCATAATAAACATCAGGGCAATTGATTAAAATTACAGTGAGCCAGCCAGGCAGATTCAAAAAAACAAAACAAAACAAACAAACAACAAAGATGAAAGAGTGCTAAATTTTCAAATCTACTAAATAGTATTTTAACTTAACACATTTCCTAAGTGAACTCTCAAAATTTTGACAATGTCTAACTGAAAGCTTTCATAGACACTGCTTTGCCCAAATATAGATAATGATAATATAATGTCAATTTGGCCAATATGACAACCAGAGGTGCTTTTCCAGTGATCACACAGACTAGCCATTCAAAAGTCTTAATAAAATAACATTCCCATAATCAATAGAAAAGGCTGATTGCTTGTTGCAGTATCAATAAGGCAATTTACTGTTTAACTCCTTTTTTTCCATTTTGATCACCTTAAACAAATTGAGAACTGGGTTGAACTTATTTTAAATATTCCATGGTATCTTGTTCATTTGCTTTCTTTAATAAACGTTTAGAAAAACAACAACATTTCGCAACACAACCTTTTCCACATACGCAGACATTTCAGCAACATTTCATATATCTTCTTTTTTTTTTCTTCCTGTAAGACCACCTTGCTTTTTTTAGGTACCTGTAATATTAACACTTTCCTTTATACCATCTTCCCTTCATATATTTTACATGAAATATATTTTACATCTCTGACATTTTTTCCTTCTTTGAAGTGACCACTATTTCTCCTTCTACACAGACTTTCACCATCTAAATTAAAATCAACAAGATAGCATCATTGCTAAAATATCAAGATCTAAGCCATTACAGTCCAATATTAATAAATCATGAATCAGTGTCCATTCAAGAGTTTGGTTGTCATGGGTTTAAATCTCAGCCAAATTTATTCATCCCACCCATGGCTAAAATAATTAAAAATAAAAAGAAACAACACAAAGGACAAACAACACAAGTGACAAATATTTGGCAGCACAAAGGACAAATGCACAACCCAGTACAAAGAACAAATATTTAGACTCAACATAAATGACAGCCTTAAACAACACACAATGCAGCTTGAAGGGAAAAAATATATATGTGTGCAGTATGACCCAAAGAGACAGAGTTTAGAATGAAAATACAGAAGAAAAAAATGCATAAATCAAACTCTGAAGTAAAATAGTCAATCTGAAGTAAAATAGTCAGCGCTGGCCTGAAAAAAAATCAGCACTACTGAAATAAAATTTGATGCTGACAAAAAATCAGCCACAAGCAGAAATGTCCAGTTTCCACAGCAGAATTATGAAACCCTATGCAGAGCACTTGTGTCCCCTACCTAGACAGAAACCCAGGGATTAAAAAAATCCCAGTCCCTAAATTTATGGTTTACACAGAGCAATATGTCACACTGATCCCCTAAAATTCTATTACATTCCCTCACACAGAGCAATATCAACTTCCCTATATAAATGCAAAAATGTCACACAGACTCTCCCCATTACAACACTTCAATTACTCCCCAAACAAAGCAAAAATTCCCTAAATGTTCTATAAAATTGTCCCTAAACTCTTTTCTCATAAAATTCCAGAACAAAATTCTTATATTCTAAATGACAACTGAACTACACAAAACTTTTAAACTCATACAAAATTCCAGCCCCTAACTATCTTATATATCTCCTTCGGCACACAGCCAAGTCACATAGACTAACTTCCAGGGGGGTACAAGCCCACCCTCTTTAATTTGGCACACACTGTACTTAATAAAACACCACTAAAATTTAGTCACACAGACTATGTTCTGTCCCAACCCAATAAAAATAAAAATAAAAATTTAACATAACTACTTCTAGGGCTACACAAACTATTCATATAATCAACTCTTCATTTAATTACCCACAAAATAAAGCATCTAAAGAAAAGATAGAATTCTGCTGTGGAAATGTCATGCATCTGCTGATGTAAATTCAAAAATCATAAGGGGATGGCCAAATTGAGGGATCGCAATTTGAGCTTGATAAGGATTTTGAGCCATGTCTGACAAATCATGAACTGACAAGAATTGCTTCTGCCTTGTAAAAATCCAGCCTGTGGTTTGGGGCTTTAAGTGAACAAAATGCAAGCTTACTCAAAAAAATAAATAATAAATAATAATAATAAATCAGTCACAAAAAGTCCTTGAGGAATCGCTGGCAGATAAGGAAAAGGCTTTCGCTGCCAAGTCTTGCTTTTAGAGAAAAAAGGTGGGGGCCATGTCATCTTAAAACCTAAGAGAATTTTGTCCCAGTGAGCACTTGGGAGCGGCAGCGGGCATGATTTTTTCTGAACGGGGAATACGATATCTGATTCTGCCACACAAGGTAAAGCAGCTGCTATTGGGGACTTTTGAGCCAATTAATATTAAAACAGAGATACTCAAAACCTTGTTCTAAATGGCCATAGTTTATCTCTCGGCAAGAAAAGAAACCAAGAAGCCAAGTTCTGCAGCCTGAACAAACAATAACTACAAGTGTATGACTATTTAAAAACGAGGCCTCACTTTCTCCCCTGTTAAACAAAAGCAAGAAAAACATTTGACTTACCATAGCTGAAAACAAAGATGGTCCAAGGAAAGAAAAAAAGGCCCTCACAAGGGGGGGGGAGCAGAGACCCGTTCACCCTCGCCGCTGGCAGAAAAGTCTCCAGCGAAACGTGAGCTGTTTTCTTACTTTTTCTTAAAATATATTGTCAATGCATCAAGAAGAACTGGAAATCTTAATTCAGGAGGGAAAATATCACGTAAATTGAATAATTAAAAGTTAGTGCAATTACTCTCACAACTGAAATACACCTTTAAGCAGATCTGCCAGGAGATTGTTTTTGCTGTGCATGTATAGCAGTTTGTTGATTCTGAAGTGATCGTCCCAGAAATCAGGGAAGTGTTGAAGGGTATGCCAGTGCAGTGGGAACATCATCCTCAAGTGAGAGCTTCATGGACCAGTAGTTAAACTGTTGTACTGCATCCAGAACTGTGCTCAGTTCCTGGGGTTCATTCCGGGTAGCTGGCTCAGGGTTCACTCAGCCTTCCATGCTTCTGAAGTCGGTAAAATGAGAACCTAGCTTGCTGAGAGGCACTAGGCTGGGCGGTTAATACATGAAATGAACAGGCAGAGGCAAAATGATGAAAAACAAACAAATTAAAACAAATCTTAATACAAATCCTGGAAGGATCCTAGAGCAGATTATAAAACAGTCAGTCTGCAATTATTTAACAAACAATGCTGTCATTACAATGCTGTCCTCTTTGGTTTTTAACACATGGAAGAGTTTTGTGTCATCTGAAAACTTAAGGGTGCGATCAGTCAACCAATTACAAATCCACCTAACAGTAGCACTAATAGAACTTAATACAGTAGCAGTACAGTAACAGTAGCACAGTAACAGTGTAATACAGTACAGTAACAGTAGCACTAATAGAACTTAATACAGGTCCGGGGAACTCCTGCTGAAGCAGTGGCTCCCACAACAAGGGTTCTTTGCCCATTGGGCTACCAGGTTCTCCCTCATCGTAGTCCTCCCTCTCTCTCTCATCCTCTCGGAATTTCCCATCCATATCAAGGGCTTTCCTTGAACCAACCAAGAGAATGGTTTGGCATATCTCCACTCTCTCCTCCCTGGTACTCCCTTCACCGTTCCTCCTCAGTCTGGACCCCAACATCCCGACTTAACCATTTTTCCCTTCTGTTTAACAAACACTCCTCCCACATGACCGATTCCTCCTCATCCCCACTGTCTGTCACCCAACATGTCTCTTCTATCATTTCAGGCTGTGTCCCTCTCTCCTCCTGTATCTTCATCTCTTCAGCTTCCCTTTCCAATAAATCACTTTGTGTTTGCTCTTTTCCCTCTTTTCTATTTTCAGCCACAGATGGCACACTGTCTGCTGTTTTCTCCTCTTTTTTGGCTGTCTCACAAGGATCATTCCTCCATCATCCTGGAGTGCAGGACACAGAACAATGGGTGTTGATTTCCTTTGAACACCAGGACTGTTAGAGCAGTATGACTGTAGAACAATAGGGCAATGGAACCAGTTACCTCAGGGGGTGGCGAATGCTCCAAGACTAGAGGGATTCAAGAGAAATTTAGACAGCCACCTGGCAGATCTGGTTTGATTGGGATTCCTGCATGGAGCAGGGGGATGGAATCAATGCTCTTAGAAGTCCCATTGCAACGCCATTATTCTATGATTCTATTGTCCCCCACACACCCTCAGTCCCTAAAGGCAGGCTTGTTTCCTCCCATCATCTGGATCCATCCCAATGTTCCAACCAGACACTAGAGCAGGGATGTCCAAACTTTGGCCCTCCAGGTGTTTTATTTTATTTATTTATTTTTTTTTATTTATTTGATTCATATACCATAACCATCTAGCAAAATAGCTACTCTGGGCAGTTTACAAATATATATAAAATAGAAAAACAGATTAACAGGTGTTTTGGATCATAACTCCCAGAATTCCAAGCCTGTATTGCCAATGACAAAGGACTGTGGGAGTTGCGGTCCAAAACATGTGGAAGGCCAAAGTTTGGACACCACTGCACTAGAGTCCTATGAAGAACAGGGGAAGAGGCTCAACCAACCCTCAAACCTTGCAGTCCATCAACAAAGTCACCATATACAGTGGGGTCTTGAATTGTGAAATTAATCTGTTTGGTAGTATGGAAACACGGTTTCCCATAGGCATGCACTGAAATCCAATTAACCTGTTCCAGAGGTCAGAAAACAGTTTTCAAAAAGGAACAGATTAACTGATTTTCAATGCATTCCTGTCTCAAGTCCACAAAAGATGGGAACAGCCCTTTCCCCTCTTTGGTGGGTTGGGGCTTTGACATGCCCCCTATCACAAGGAGTGATGGGGGGATGTCTAAAACCATCTGCCTCCGAAGACAAGAAAGGGCTTTCGTCGTCTTTGGGGCCGGTGGGTTTTTGAAAGCCTGCCCCAACCCAACAAAGCAAAGGAAAAAGGCAAAACCAGGGCTTGGGGCTGCCGAAGGCTGCTGAGCTGTCAAAATCAGCTGGGTGTCAGGGCTGCAAGGAGGGGCCTTTGGCAGAAACCGCGCACATGCCTGCTTCCCCATACCCTGATCTTGTCTTGCACCCAGGTCCATCTTCCAGAGAGTGCCCCTGTGGCACTGGACAGCCTGCAGCAGGTGGAATTCGAACACAAAATGCAGCGGAAAGCCTTTTTTGTGATCAAAGTCCAGGCTTTCGAATTTCCCACGTCCACAGCCCACTCCCCCCCCCATGCTGGGTCAAGGCAGCCCTGATCCTTGCTGCCCAATGTAGCAAGGGGGCAAATGGTCAAGCAGTGGAGTCATCCTCCCCCGCTCCCCTCCCTCCCATTGGGTGAGGGCAGTCCCACTGCTGGCTGCCTCCACACTTTTTCCTTCCTAATTTGAAATTTTTTCATAATTAGAGGCAATCATAATTTGAAGCACCACTGTACATGCAAAGAATGTGATATAAATTTCAGGGCTTGTGCAAGTTGTATGATACCTCTGTGCTCTCATCAATGCAAAGAATGTGAGAGGAAGTTCAACCAACTCTGTAAACTTATAGTGCATCAACAAATTCACTCAGGAAAAAGGCCATTGGGATCAGTGGAGATGATGCAAGAATTCCCAAGGGATCCAGTAGGCCTACAAAGCAAAACAAATGATTTCAAATATTGTTAATATTGTATACATCTGTGCTTTTAATTTTTTAAAATGACCTTAATATGTGGAAACCTAGAAACTGAAAAATGCTGTTTATGAGTAAAAGCGGGACACCAAATGAAGAAAGCTGCCTCACACAGCTCTTCTTCCCCTTGGAGAACAGAGGTCCTTGATACTTGAGCTTCTCTTTTGTTTTGGACTACAAATCCCAGAACTTCTTGCAAACCCCTGTGGAACAATTTTCTGCAGCTGGCCCAGTGGAAAGGAGGCTGGAGTGATAAAAAGAGGAAGAAAGGGATAGAGTTGAAATTAGGAGTGGGCCTCCCACAGAGAGAAACGGAGACTTTTAAGAAAGGACCAATGCATTTGTGTGCCTCTTCCGTTTCCCTTTCTAACATGGATGCCGCAGGCTCATCAGTCTTTTGATTCTTTTCCCCAAACACGATGGTTCCCTGGAAAAGGGATGGAGATTCCTCCTGGGCTTTAGAGGTCTCCCGGGTGAGTAAAAGGAAAATATGGGGCTTGCAACAGAGAAAATGGCTTAGGAATGGAAGAGGGGGAAAGATATTCTGTTTACCACATGCTTGAAAGGGGTCTCACAAGGGGTCTCTTCATAAAGGTACAAACCAGATATCTTGTTGATGACTGACAGATGTTTTTTGTAAAAAGAGATGGTGGTTCCCCAATTGAAGGCAGCTCACTTTTGGTCAGCCTCCATCATCCTTACTTTCAAAATATGATTTCCCCTTGAGTGGTAACCATCCTTGTGCCTTCCCATCGCCCACGCTGCTTCTTTGCCTAAGGAACAACTGGACCCAAAATCCACTGAGTTCAGCAAGGAGAAGCTCTCTCATTGTTAGTGTTTCCTGTTCTTGGTCATGGACATCAAGATCCTTCCTCAACTCATAGCCACCCTCTGACTCCGTGACCTCTGAAATGCCTGCCATTAGCAGCTCTGCTTGGTCTGAAAGTTTGAGTCATGGCAACGGGACTTCTTTTCTCAAGAAACGAAGTCCAGTTGCCATGACTCAACTTCCAGATTAAGTCACCTGGTAGACTGAGAATCTTCACAGACATAGCCCTGCTTGGTTTTGGCCAACTCAGAACCATTTACTCGCTTTATTTTATTTATTTATTTTTTGCATTCACCCATCTTGTAGCTGACCTTTCTGTTTTTAAATTTTTTTACCAGGAGATGAGTTGAGTTCTGATACACAGAACTAGTAACAAAAATTCTATTCTGGGTAGGCACCCTTTTGTATTTTTCTTGTAAGCGCAGCACCCAGAATTCTCATTCATATATATTCACTCTTCAGAGGTCTATACTTTCCTCACCTCCAGCAAGAGTCTCTCACACCAAGGCCAGATTCTACATCTTCATTTCCTGCCACAGGGCCTCCTGGGTGTTGTAGTCTCACAACCGATAAAGTTCAAAATCAAGTAGCTCCCAAAAAACCACAATGCCCAAGAATGATTGCAGCAAAAAGACAAGGCCCTGCAACAGGGAAGGGTGGAAAAGGTCTCTCCGTGGGTTTGGTTTTTTGGACTGAGATGCCCCAAAATTCTGACAGGAAAAATCTGGGGTAATTAAGGATTTAGCATGAAAAAATAAATAAAATCCAAATGTCCCTTTCCTCTTCTCTCACTAGCGTGAGGCAGTCCTATGGCCTCCATCTGCAACCTGTTGGGTTAGATTGTCCCTTTCAAGGCAAGGGACAATCTAACCCAATCAAACCCAGGTGCCTTCCAAGGTTTCTGCTCTGCTCTTGCAGGTGCTGAATGAGGGCTGAGCTCTGAGCAGAATCCATGCAGGGCCAGGCTCCTCTTGAGGGTGAATAGAAACAGCTAGATGGATCGAGGCAAACAAGAGGATGACAGCCAGGATCAAGGTACTTCTCTCCCTCTGAGGATGTCAGAGGCTTCCTTGACTCTTCAGGGTAAGATTTTTTCAACACAAATCTAGGAATGGAAAGTTAGACAGCCATAATTCTTTGAATGTGCATGCATCTGGAAGTTGAGTCATGGCTAGTCCAGTAGTCATGACTCAACTTCCCGATAAACTCTCCTGGATGACTGAGAATCTTCACAGACATAATGTGCATGCATGGAGATCTTTAGGAGATCTTTAGGAGGCTCTCTAAAGACATGGAGTAGAGCAGGCATGTCCAAACTTTGGCCCTCCTGATGTTTTGGACCACAACTCCCAGATTTCCAAGCCTGTATTTCCAAAAAGCAAAGGACTGTGGTAGTTGTGGTCCAAAACATCTGGGGGGCCAAAGTTTGGACATACCTGGAGTAGACCATCCCTCTATCCAATGTACTCATGCCCTACATAATTTTGTACATCTCAGTCATATCTCCCCCTCAAGCACCTTTTTGTCCTGACTAAAGAGCCCCAAATGTTGTAGCCTTTCCTCATAAGGGAGGTCCCCCAGCCCTTTAAAAATTTTAGTCGCTCTTCTCTGCACCTGTTCCAGTTCCATTATATCTTTTTTGAGATGTGGTCACCAGAAATTTTATTGTCATTGTGTGTGTATATACACAGTATATACATACATACAATGACAATCACAGATCCCAGAGACCAGACCCAACACACCCACACCCACACCCACACAGACACCCCCCCCTCAACAAATCCCCAAACACTCCCCCACCTACCAACTCTCCCCAAAATACTGGGGGGGCTGTATGCAATACTCCAGGTGCAGGCTTACGTTTGTTTTGTAAAATGGCATTATGCTCTTGGCTGTTTTATTTTCAGTCCTACTTCACTGTGACTAAGCACATGATGTTGCACCTGAAATGTCCCAGCTGTAATCCCTGGTTCTTCCAGAAAAGGCTAGGAAAGGAGCCTTCCTAAAATCCGGGGAGCCTCGGATCAATCCCAGAGGATTTCCACTCGGCTTAGCAGGACCCGATTTCTCAGTGGTTGAGATATTCTCTTCAGAGCCAGAGTTCGGGAATTCCTCAGGGTGCCTCCTGGGAAAAGTGCCACCCTGTGTGGCCCATGAGTCCCAGAGCACTCCCAGAAGAAGGGAATGGTGTGGAGCTCCTATAGCAAGTTGATCTGGTTATTGATTTCAATCTTAAAATAAGAAAAGATAAAATGAATCTTTATTAATCCCACATCGGGGAAATTTCTTGTCTTACAGCTCCCAATATAAAGAACATGCAAAGAAGGGTAGATGCACAAAATGTGTAAAGTGTGTGAGAGATATTAATGTCAATTTAATTGCATTGAGCTTACGTATTTATTTCTTTGTGGGTGAGGAGTTGATTCTATATTCCTGCTGTTAATTGGCTTACTGTGTTGCAGGTTGCTTGGATTAGAGCTGATAAGGGTCCAGTTGTTGATGACATTCCATAATAATTTAACCGCTCAGAGTAGCCATGTAGCTAGATAGAGCAGTACATAAATGAATGAATGAATGAATGAATGAATGAATGAATGAATGAATGAATAAGAAGAGACTGTTAACATGGCACCCAGGAAGGCTAAGGGTCCTAGCAAGGGAAAATACCCAGCAAAGAAAACAGGCCTGCTGTGTGTATACCGCGACAGCTCTCTTCTTTGGAGAATGAAGGTTTGCCTGATTTTGGTGCCATATGGCCTAATCTCAGGAAAATGGAAAGGCAGAGGGCAGAACGGCACGGAACAGGAGAGCTCTCCATGGCCCGCTGCTCCAACAGAGACACCAGGGCACGCAAAACTGAAGATATAAAGCGCATGGGTGAACTGATGTTGTCCCGCATTGCCTTTTTAGAGAATGAGATAAACAAAGTAGAGGAAGATATCCCTCAGATGGTGGCCGATATGGAGGAATCTACTAGCCCTAGGTTGAAGAATACAGCGCTGGGGCCTGGCCTTGATTCCACTTCTGCAGGGACGATGCCTGGCCCTCAACCCACAATGTCGGAAGAGCCACAAGTTTTAGACTTGTCACTAAAGAGGCAGACTCCTCGAGGCAGATTGCGACAAGAGGCTTCCATGCCCCAGCCAGGTGAGTCCACAACAAACAACACACAACACTCATGCCACACTGCCCTGGCCTTGGCATGCAGGGAACCTCCAGGTGCCTGTGCTCAATTACTTGCCAGGTCTCTCTGCTACATTACGTGTCATTGGGAGACCCACAGCCCAATTGGGTAGGATGGTTGTGGTCCCAGTAGCTACTACGGAGATAGTCTTGAAAGCCAAACCAGAAGAGATCAGGCTTTTTAAGGATACTCAGGGGACAGCAGTGGCTCTGTCATGGATCGACTGATGAGTCTCTACCACTGGGTGATCACTTTTCAAAAAGAATAGAAGACACACTGTGGTTATAATATGATGAGGGATTCAGGCAGAGAGCAGCACAGACCACCAGTATATGTTGGGATGTGCCTTATGGTCTGCTTTGGTTGTGTTTCATGACCCCTTTGCACCCGATGCTGGGCAAACAATTTGATAGTGGACATCAGATACACAATATAAGTCAGTCTAATCAGTTCAACTCAACCCACATGAATATGGGTGAGGCGGTTCAACCCCACCTTGCATGCTGGGAACAGATTTACAAATACAAATATATGTTGGTATGTGACTTATGGTCTGCTTTGGTTCCCTTTGCTCCCTATTTTGGGCAAACAATTCAACAGTGGACAACAGATACACTGTATCAATTAGTCTAGTCAGATCAGTTCAACCTACATGAATGTGGGTCAGGCAGTTCAACCCCGCCAGGCATGCTGGGAATACCAATGGAAAAGGTTTCCGTAGAACGCAGCCTTGTAAGTTTAAATACATTTCCTCAGAGTGTGGGGGAACCACACAGAGCCAATAATTGCATTAAGAAATTCAACAATATTGCAGAAGCCAAGGTCCTGGGTGGTAAGAAAAGCGCTCCTGGCTCCTCCACTTTTTTAAAGGGCCCCAGTCCCATTAAAATTTAAGTTGTAGAAAAGTCTAGTCAGATCAGTTCAACCTACATGAATGTGGGTCAGGCGGTTCAACCCCACCTGGCATGTTGGGAATACAGTGGAACAGGTTTCCGTACAAGGCAGCCTTGTAGGTTTAAACACATTTGCTCAGTGTGTGGGGGACCACATGGAGCCACATGAGCTATGAGTTGAGGAAGGGACTTGATGTCCATTACAAAGAGCAGGAAACATTGATTATGAGAGAGATTCTCCTTGCTGAACTCTGTGGATTGAGTTGTAACCACCCTGCATCAAGAAACCCAACAATATTGCAAGAACCAGGGACCCATGGGGTAAGAAAAACCCTCCTGCCTCCTCCACTTTTTTTCCAAAGGCCCCCCAGTCCAATTAAAACTTCAGTTTTAGAAAAGTTGCTAAAGGGTTATCCACATGTCAGGGCAGCCAGGATCTTATTAGATGGTTTTAGGTTAGGCCTTCGTATTCCATTGACAGGGCCAAGAGAGGCAATGTATGCCTGGATTTCAAAGTCAGCAAAAGACATGGAGGACGTTGTTAGACATAGATTCAGGAATTTTGTAGAATAAAATATACTTCCCTTGATGCAGCTGTGTGCTGCGCTAACAGAGAGACACTGGTATACAAAACCGAATAGTTAAGTTCCTACCCAGAATTGTTTCAGTGAATGACATCATTACCCAAGAACTGTGTAGAGTGAAATATACTTCCCTTGATGCAGCTGTGGACTGCTTTAACAGAAAGACACAGGCGTGCAAAATCAAAGAATTAAGACATGTGGGTGAACTAATGTTGTCCCACATTGACTTTTTAGACAATCAGCTAAACAACGTAGGGGAAGGGATCCCCGAGGCAGTGGCCACTGTGGAGGTAGCTACTAGCCCTTGGTTGGAGAATACAGTGCTGGGCCCTGGTCTTGAATCTGTTTCTTCTGCAGGGATGATTCCTGGCCCTCAACTCACAATGATGGAAGAGCCTCAAATTCTAGACTTGTCCCTGAAGAGGCAGTCTCCCAGGGGAAGATTGCTGCACGAGGCTTCCATGCCCCAGCCAGGTGAGTCCACACCAATAACACATAACACTCAGGCCACACTGGCCTGCCCTTGGCATGTGTGGAGCCTCCAGATGCCTGTGCTCAATTGCTCTCCAGCTATCCCTGCTAGATTAGCCCTTAGTAGGAGAGACACAGACCAATTGGGTAGGCCGGTCACAGTCCCAGTAGCTACTTTGGGAGATAGGCTTGCAAGCCGGGCCAGAAAAGATCAGGCTTTTTAAGGATACTCAGGGGATAGCAGTGGATAAGGATCCTGGCAAGCATGATGTTGAAAAGAGGTCTGAGCCTAGTTCAATTTGTGCCATGGATCTACCGCTGGATGATGAGTCCCTACCACTGGGATGAGTCCCAACCTTTCAACTGCTACGATTGATAATATCTTGAGGAATGATTTTGTAGACATTTTTGACCTGCTAGACAGGGAATTTGAACAGCAGCTGTCTGATAAACTGAAGGACAAGGATAAGAAAAGAATTAGAAGATGCAAATCAGGGAGGAAGTGGTCCAACTGGTTGGCTAGATTTTTTATTTACGCTGGTGTCATCAGCAAGGAGAAGCCTGAGAAGGCTTTTGGGTTGATCCAGTACGTATATAGATCTCATTTTTAGTGCATACACAGACTCTCCTGGGAGCATGTGTTTGTGATATGATGATTTCATATGGATAGCAGCATGGTGTGCCAGTATACGTTGGGAGGTATCTTATGGTCTGGTTTGGCTGGCTTTTATGACCCCCTCACACCCTATGCTGGGTGACTGATTCAATAGTAGACTTGAGATTCACTGTAACAGACTAGTCAGTTCAATTCAATCTGCGTGAATGCGGGTCAGTCACCTTAATTTTGCCTCCAGGGTGATAGCAATCAGCAGGGCCTTTTTTGACACATTTATGCCATGCTACAGTGGGTTTGGTAAAACCTTACCATAGGAGGCAACAGTCAGTTGACATGAGAGAGGAAATCACAGTGTGGTTGAATTTTCTGAGGGATTTTGATGCGATTTCCGAACTACTTTTGGGACCAGATTTTCAGGTCCATAGAGATGCTTCAGTGGTTTGGGTCTTTGGGCTTTATTTTAGGGACAGGTGGTGTGCTGGCAGTTGGCCAGAGGTCTGGGTAGAATATTGTCGGGATCTTATGTCCTTGGAATTCTTTTTTTCCATTGTTGGGGCTTTGTGTCTTTGGGCTGAGGAATGGACCAATTCCTCTGTGGTTTTCTGCTGTGATGATCAGGCAGTAATCCACATAGTCATGTCCCTGTCCTCCCAAGAGGAGTAGGGTTATGAAGTCGGTCAAAGCATTTACGTTGAGGTGTTGACCATTTAACGTAGGTGTGCCTAGCATGTCCCAGGGCTACAGAATAAGAAAATAAGAACATCTCTTATTTTCTTCTTGAGACTTTCTCTCCTCTGTGATGGGGTTCCTGCATAGCAGGGGGTTGGACTAGATGGCCCTTGAGGTCTCTTCCAACTCTATGATTTTATGATTCTATTATTCTATTATTCTCTTCTTCTTGGAGACCTTCTGACTATTTCTTCTCCTTGTTCCCTAGTCTTTGCAACATTACTTCTGCTTCTCTCGGATTTTTGGCTTTATACCCTTTATTGTCTTTGAAGACCAATATAGTGGCTGGATAGATCTTAGAAAATCTGCAATTGGCAGCTGTCAATTCACTTGTGAAAGATTGCATTTTTTTATCTTCTCTATGATGTTTCCAAAGAGAAGTCTGGAAAAAAACCCTTATAATAGCTCCAATATAATTCAATGGTCCTTTCCCCCCGCTCAATTTTCCCAGTAACTGTTCTGTCACTTTCTCCTTACACAAAGCCACTATCACATCTCTTAGACATGCTGAGTCTTTAAGTTTTGATTTCAGCTCCTTATGAGCTCTTTCAATTACGTTTTCTGTTATTATTTCTACTCCATTTGAGGAAAAGAGAGATAAAAGTTATCGGATAATGTCCATGCCATACATCATCTCTGGCAAGCCCACCACTCTAAAATTCCTCCTCTGTCTGTTCTCTGCTCGCACAGCCCAATTTTCCAAACTCTTTCTGTTTGGTCCACTCTCCTTTCCACTTCTTTAACATCATACTTTAAGAAATTTACATTTTCCACCAACCTTTCTTCTTTTCTTCCCTATTTATCTCTGTTAAATCCTCCTGGATCGCTTGTCGTAATTCAGCATGAATTGTTTTAGACATCTCCTCATGTACCGCTTTGATGGCCTTCTAATATCATAGAATAATAGAATCATAGAATCATAGACTTGGAAGAGACCTCAAGCGCCATCTAGTCCAACCTCCTGCCTTGTACCAGATCTTCTTGTCACTTGGTGGAAGCCATTTATCATTTATCACTCCTTTGATCTCCAAAATCCTCCAGATGGAGTTAATTGCCTTGACCACTGATTAGAGGGGATTAGAGGGGGCTTTGCCCTTTCTTTTATGACTTAGTTTTTGCCTCTCTCCTTTAAGGCTGAACCATTTAAAGTAATAAAGTACTTAGCAGCACAGGGAGCTTGTTCTGAGGCAACTCACTCCTCTTGGTGCATGTGCGGAAGTCTTCTTCCATGTATAGGTCAGCCACAAGGCTACTGCCTGTTGAAGTCCCCTCTGTACATGAGAACCATGGTATTCAAACACAGGTCCAGGAGCAGGCATATCTGGTCTGGGTTGAGGCCGCTTCTGGTGGTGAGGGTGCTCTCTTTTGTTAGTCCCTTCTTTACGGTTGTTAGGGCATCAGTGGTGGGAATGCTGACAAATGTTGTGCCATAGTTTTTAGGTATTCTATTCTCTTTAACGGTTAGGGGACATTCTTAATATTTGTTGTTGTTGTTCAGTCGTTCAGTCGTGTCCGACTCTTCGTGACCCCATGGACCAGAGTTCGCCAGGCCTTCCTATCCTCCACTGCCTCCCGGAGTTTTGTCAAATTCATTTTGGTTGCATCGATGACACCGTCCAACCATCTCATTCTCTGTCGTCCTCTTTTCCTTTTGCCTTCGATTTTTCCCAGCATCAGGGCCTTTTCCAGGGAGTCCTCTCTTCTCATGAGGTGGCCAAAGTACTGGAGCCTCAGCTTCAAAATCTGTCCTTCCAGTGAACATTCGGGGTTGATTTCTTTCAGAATGGATAGGTTTGATCTCCTTGCAGTCCAGGGGACTCTCAAGACTCTCCTCCAGCACCACAGCTCAAAAGCATCGATTCTGCGGCGATCAGCCTTCTTTATAGTCCAGCTCTCACTTCCATACATCACTACTGGAAAAACCATAGCTTTAACCATCCTGACCTTAGTTGGCAAAGTGATGTCTCTGCTCTTTAGGATGCTATCTAGGTTTGCCATTGCTTTCCTCCCAAGAAGCAGGCATCTTTTTATTTCGTTGCTGCAGTCGCCATCTGCAGTGATCAACGAGCCCAAGAAAATAAACTCTGTCATTGCCTCCATTTCTTCCCCTTAATATACACGGTCACAATTGGCAGGAAGTGGAAGGGGTCAAGTAAATTTAGGAACATTGAATAATTCAAAGGGATAGGTCAGTAGCCCTCACAGAGAGTTAGAATAAATATTAAAGTTAGGATTAATAAGTAGCTAGGCTTGATATTTTAAAATGTTATCTGAGGACTGCTCGTGCTTAATTTGACCACTAAAAGTTGGAAAAGGGCTGAAATGGTTAACAAGGAATAACACAGTAGTTCAGAACTCCTGGCACTTCCTTCAGGCCCCTTGATTTGTGATTTTAACATTTAAATAAAGTTGAGTTTATTTCAATAAATTTGAATCCCACAAATGTGTCTTGCTTCTTTATTTATGAGCTGGGTGGGCAATGGACTTTATCGGCCCCTTCCATTTCAAGATTCTAAGGCTCTGCATTGCTATTACACAGGTGTCAGTCTTTCTTTATGGAGTCTATGCTCCATGGACCTGTTATGGTGACCAGCAATCTATAGATCCTTATTCCTAATGAAACTTCTTGATGGCCAAGTATATATAAATGTTTCCAGAATGTGAAGTAAGTTGAAACCCAGGTCTACAATGAATGCAATGTGATATCTTCTCATTCATGATTTTCCCCCTTGAAACCACGAGATCTTCAGTTCACTGTGAATTTTCTCCTTCCAGCAGATAGATCACAGGTGAAGGAAGGAAGAATCGACAGAACATCACCAGAAGTTGTGGACGTGAGAAAAGAGAGTGGTTGTGATGGAGATGGAACACAGAAGCAAAACCAGGTAGGCCAGACAAGAGACATGCTTCACCAACATCAGAAGGGGGTTATCGTTGAAGAAGAAATGGGTACCGTGACAAACAAGAGGCTTAATCTACAAAAGTCCGAATTTGCACCAAGCATCCCTTTGAGAAAGAGCTCAGTAAAATCTCGAACCACCCACACAGATGGAAAACCACGCCAGCCTTTGCAGTGTGGAGAGAGTTCTCCATGGAGCCCAAAAGATAGAAGAGTTGACACAGGGGAGAAATCTGATATGAGTTTAAAATCTGAAAAGTGCTTCAGTCTTGGCTCTGCCACTGAAGTATCTCAGCCCCTAATCTCTGAAGGGAAACCCAACAAAAGCATGGAATCTGCAAGGAGTTTCAAGAGAACCTTTGAACCTGAGATTCATCAAAGAACCCACAAAGGGGAGAAAGTGTATGAATGTGATGAATGTGGAAAGGGCTTCAAGAGGAAATCACATCTTAGGGAACATCAGGGAATTCATACAGGGGAAAAACCCTTTCAGTGCAAGAAATGTGGGAAGAGATTTCGTCAAAAAAGCCACCTTGTAGTCCATGAACGGATTCATACAGAGGAAAAATCCTATACGTGCAGTGAATGTGGGAAGACATTTAACCACCGCTCTAACCTTGTAGTACATAAACGAATTCACACAGGAGAAAAACCCTTTCAGTGCAAGGAATGTGGGAAGCGATTTCGTCAAAAAGGTAACCTTGTAGCACATGAATGGATTCACTCAGGAAAAAAACCCTATACATGCAACAAATGTGGGAAACGTTTCAGGCAACTCTTCGCTTTTACCAATCATCAGCGCACTCATTCAAACAAGAAACCCTATCATTGTGAGGAATGTGGGAAGGAGTTTAACCAACGCTGTAACCTTGTAGTACATAAACGAATTCACACAGGAGAAAAACCCTATTCATGCCAAGTCTGTGGGAAACGTTTCAGTGATTCCTCATATTTAAACACTCATCAGCAAATTCATTCAGGCAAGAAACCCTATCATTGTGAAGAATGTGGGAAGGCGTTTAGCCACCGCTGTAACCTTGTAGTACATAAACGAATTCACTCAGGAGAAAAACCCTATTCATGCCAAGACTGCGGGAAATGTTTCAGTGATCGTTCAAATTTAAGAACTCATAAGCAAATTCATACAGGAGAGAAACCCTTTCAGTGCAAAGAATGTGAGAAGACGTTCAGCAGACGCTGTAAGCTTGTAGCACATCAACGAAGTCACTCAAGAGAAAAGCCCGTTTCCTCATGACGAGAATGTGGAAAATCTTTCAGGCAACTCTCACACTGTCAAGATCATCAATTCTCACGGTCAAAGGGGGAAAAGTAACAAGGTAAAGATGGTGGGAGAGACATCTGATAGAGCTAAGATCTTGGATAACACGAAGACTTTTATTCAGGAGAGAATCTCTATCGCTGCCAAGAATGTGGGGAAAGCTTCAGTTACAGAACCCAGCATATTAGACGTCAACAGAGGCACAGAAAAGGGAATCTCTGAAAATCACACAGAAAAACCTCCGCAAATTCCATCAACATGTCATTCTTGGGGAAGAGGTCCATGGTACAGTGAGAGCTCAGCTGTTTAATTTACCACTGTGATTCAACAAATGCAAAGAGGAGCAAAGGGTTGTAGTAGGATCCAATGTGGGAATCCACTCAGCCTCACAGAAATAATCTTTTCCTCAAAAAACTACACCATAACCACATTTCTGGGGGCATTTTACAACAAAAGGTAGAGGCTTAACAGAGGTTGTACTTTTAATTGACTTTTGAATGTGGAAAGACCATTCCAGAAGGAGCGTGGGATATGTGCAACTCTGTCCCTTTTATCTTTGGCATTTTTATTTTTTTAAAAAATGCTTGTCTTAAATGTTTTATTGGGATGGTTTTTAAATGATTCTAATTTTATCATGAAAATTGCCTGGAAGTTGAAATAAATGTTTGGATCAAAATGAGACTCCTTTGGGTAATGAATCAGGAAACTACCAGATGACTCATATGTCTTCTCAATCTGACTGAGTTGACCCCCTTCCAGCCACTATGGGGACTCCAACAAGAGTCATCCTATCTTCAGATGGGGCCTTCATTAATCATCTCTAAAGTATTAAAGACATCTGAGAGGAATTTGGCACAAAAACTGAGATGTGACATTACACAAGAATGAGATGTGACATTACACAAGAACATTAACAACAATAGTCATTATTGTGTAAAAAGAAAACAGACCAAAAATCACACCATCTCCAATGAGTGTGAGGAGTATGGGAAACGGACAAGAAGAACTGGAAATCTTAGTTTAGGAGGGAAAATATCACTTAACTTGAATAATTAAAAGTTAGTGTAATTACTCTCACAACTGAAATACATTTTAAGCAGATCTGCCAGGATATTGTTTTGCTGTGCATGTATTGCAGTCTGTTGATTCTGAATTGATTGCCCTGGATTTCAGGGGAGTGTTGAAGGGTATGCCAGTGCAGTGGGAACATCATCCTCAAGTGAGAGCTTCATGGTGCAGTGGTTAAACTGCTGTACTGCATCCATAACTGTGCTCAGCTCCTGGGATTTATTCCAGGTAGCTGGCTCAGGGTTCACTCAGCCTTCCATCCTTCTGAGGTCGGTAAAATCAGAACCCAGCTTGCTGGTGGGCACTAGGCTGGGTGGTTAATAGTAGATGAAATAAACAGGCAGGGGCAAAATGATGAAAAACAAATAAAAAAATCTTAATACAAAACCTAGATAAAATAATAATAATTTGTTGGGTACAAGGTAGAATTCATGTGAGGTTGCAATCAAAATGACCTGGGAAATTCCTAGTTAGACACAATTAATCCCAATTATTTATGCAAACCATCCATGAGAGCCCATAGGATTCTGGCCAGTGTATGATTACTAAACCAAACATTCAGTGTCACCATTTCTATCAAAGGGGCTGATAATCCCAAATGTCCACCTGTGTTTTCCAATACTGCATCTGCTCAAAAAAAATCAATTTTTAAAAATCCATCTTACTCTTTATGGCCCCCTTCCTGTATCCACTCCCACTGACCAACACTGCTCTCTGACTGTTTAAAAGTAGCCTTTTTTAGCTAGATGCTATGCGATAAAAATCAAATCAATCAATAAATAAAACCTAACTTCTTTTAACCAAGAAAGGAACTGGGCAGGCTTAGTCCTCCTTCTCTGCCTACCTACAAGAGGCCTCCAGATCTGTCACCTGGAAGGCTGTCTCCTGGAAACCCAAATAGGAACACAAAGACGGCCAGATGGTGGGTGTTAGGAAAGTGAAAATGATGGGACATGGGATGATTCTTAGCACTGAATATTAATAGCACCGGAAACTAAAAGCGTCCACTTGATTCTTGATCTGCTTGTCTGTGAAGATTCTCAGTCATCCAGGTGAGTTTATCTGGAAGTTGAGTCATGGCTACTGGACTTCTTTTTGAGAGATAGAAACGTTTCGCTGTTCATCCAAACAGCTTCTTCAGTCTGAATACAGCTAGTGCAAGTCCTCCATCTTATAGTCACCTTTGACCTCTTGTCACCCAGGTCTGAATTAGGCTCATAAGATGAACAAAGGCCTGAATAGGCTCGTTACGGAGACATTAGTCTCCATAGCCTTAAGGTGAACAATGGCCTGAGGTGCTGAAACCTATAAAGAATGGGTTGTTAGCTATGGCCTTGGTGCTGAAGGCTTTTTGATTTGTCTGGGTACTTTGGAAAGCACAGCCTGATAAGTAGCAGATAGGCTATGCCGGAGCCCACCACCTCTGTTGAGGGAGGGGTTTTCAGTGATTACATGGATGGCTTCCCTAACTCCTCTCTCAAACCACCTCTCTTCTTTGTCTAATATGTGTACATCCTCATCTTTGAAAGAGTGCCCTTTGACCTTCAGATGGAGGTGCCCTGCAGCCAGCGGAGGGAGCCTGGGAGGCCCGTGCCTGCCTGCCGGGCTCTCCCCGTCTCCCTCCTCAACCGCAGGGCCAACAGTTCCCAGCGTGGGCTTCATATTGGCCTCCGCCCGCCTGTGGTAAGGTGATTTGGTCCATAGTCTACAATTAGGTAATCAAAGCTCTGAATATGTCCAACTGTCCTATCATTGAATCTACCTTATGGGCACAGTTGCCACTGAATAAATAGCAGGGCAGCAAGTGACCTTCAAGCAAACATGGGCAGACAGAAGGCAGATCACATTCCATTGATGAACCACTAACAAGCTTTCAACAGACCATCTTACACCTGCAGGAAATACAGTAGGAACCTGGTATCCACTGGGGATTGGTTCCAGGCCTTCCCGTGGATAATGAAAACTGTGGATGAGAGAGAATGCTTGCCCACCTACCCCCAAACCGCTGTTTCCTGACAGTAGCTTGCTTTATGACTGCTGTTTTGAAACAGTAGCTTGTTTTATGGCTGCTGTTTGTAACAGTAGCTTGCTTTACTGATGCTATTTGTGACAATAGCTTGCTTTGTGGCTGCTAAATTATTTAATTTTTTTCCTCTACCAAACATGGATTACTGAATCAGTGGCTAATGAAACAGTGGATATGGGGATCCTACTGTAATGTGGTATGTCTGTATGTGCAATGGTCTGATCCATCAAGGGACTTTGTAAACTAAAAGTGCTCATTCTGACTCACCTAAATTAGCGATTTAGCTGGATTCTTGGAGGCTTTCATGGCCGGGAACTGATAGCCGTTTTGAGTTTTTCGGGCTGTTTGGCCGTAATCTGGAAGTTTTTCTTCCTGACATTTCACCAGACTCTGTGGCCGGCATCTTCCGAGGGCAAGGAGCTCAGGGAACTAAGAAGAGAGAGGCAGGTGGGCGGGCTCTGGTCCATGTGGCCACTTCTTCCTCCTCTGCCAGAGCCACCCTTGCAATTTTATGGTTGGGGGGGCACCACAACACGAGGAACTGTATTAAAGGGTCAAGGCATTAGGAAGGTTGAGAACCACTGTTGTAAGGCAGTGGTCCCCAACCCCCGGGCCGCGGACCGGTGCCGGTCCGTGGACCGGTTGGCACCGGGCCGCCTGGGGAGGCCGGGGAGGCTCCTCCCCTTTTCCTCCGCCGCCCTCCTCCTCCTCCTCTTCTCTCCCGCAGGCAGCCGGAGGAGGAGTCGCCGCCGCTGGGCATGGCGCACGGGCGGGGTGGGGGAGCCCGGGCTCCAGGGCGGGCGGGCCCAGCCTCCTCCTCCTGTCGGCGGCCGCGGCGGCCACGGCAGCCACCCGGGTTCGGCCGCGGCCAGCTCGGCGGTCCCAGTGGCGCCCTCGGGCCGGAGACGCCACCCCCACCGGCCTCCCTCCCCTCCCCCCTCCCGCTCGCCCGCCTGAAGGCCGCAGCCGGAGGCAAGCGGCGGCGCAGAGGTGCCCCACCGAGGCGGGTGGCGGCGGCGGCGACCGCGGGGCACCCCGCCGCCGGCCGCGGAGCCACAGACGAACCCGGGCGGCTGCCGTGGCCACAGACGCGGCCGCCGCGGCCCGCCTCGGTTGGGGCACCTCTGCGCCGCCGCTTGCCTCCGGCCGCCGACAGGAGGAGGAGGCGGGGCCCACCCGCCCAGGAGCCCCGGGCTCCCCCGCCCGTGTCACGCGGGAGCGCACGCCCGACGCCCCAGCCGGCAAGCGCCGCCGCCGCCGCCGCTCCCGTGGCCCCCAAGGTACACACGCCAAGCCCCCCACACCTCCTCCTCCCCCTCCTCCCTCCCCCATCCCCCACCCCCCACCCCCCACCCCCTCCCCTGCCCCCCCCACACCCCCCATCTCCCCCTCCCCACCCCCCACCCCGGGCCACAGGAAAATAATCAAACAAATGCCGGTCCGTGGAGACAAAAAGGTTGGGGAGCACTGTTGTAAGGGGTTCGGAGGATTTTTAGCATCTTTCAGCCACTGCGTTTCTCGTGGGTCTTTCAAAACCTTCTGCCAGTCTGCCAGGTGAGTCCCTTTTTAGCCTTTAATGACATATAAAAGCAACTCTTGTTGACTGTTGGTCCTTAATAAAAATACACCACATGCATAACTGTAAGAAAAAGGCTACCTCTTTCTTGATTAGAGCTCCAGTTTTCCCCAGAGAGCATTAGGCCTAGATCCAGTTCAAAAGGAGGCCGGAATGCCTTCAGATGTAACCATTGTCTTCTCAGATCCCTTGGACAGATGTCGAGGAATCACAGGAGTTTGGAGTCATAAGAACATAAGAAGAGTCATGCTGGATCGGCCCGTCTAGTCCAGCTAGTCCACATGGGTCTATGCCACTCCTGAGGAGAGAGAAGATCCTTGATCAAATACTTGTTGCAGGATCATTACTCCATCATCTTGGAGTGCAGAACACAGAACGATGGGTATTGATTTCCTTTGAATACCAGGACTGTTAGAACAGTATGACTGCTAGAACAGTATGGCAATGGATCCTCTTACGTCAGGGGGTGGTGAATGCTCCAAGACAAGAGGGATTCAAGAGAAATTTAGACAACCCCCTGGCAGATCTGGTTTGGCTTGGATACCTGCATGGAGCAGGGGGTTGGACTTGATGGCCTGAGAGTTCCCTTTCCAAGGCCATGATGCTATGATTATATTATCTCTCCCCCTCGGTTCCTAAAGGCAGGGTTGTTTCCTTCCATCCTCTGGATCCATCCCAATGTTCCAGCCTGACCCTCGAGTCCTATGAAGAACATGGGAAGAGGCTCAACCGACACTCGAACCTTGCAGTCCATCAACAAATTCACTCAGGAGGAAAACCATATACAGTGGGGTCTTGAATTATGAAATTAATCTGTTTTGTAATATGAAAATTTCATACAGTGGTACCTTGTACAAAGGAATTAATCCGTTCCCAATGCAATTCTGTTAAGCAAATTTTCCTTTATACACATTTCCCATAGGAATGCACTGAAAACAGTCATCCCTAATCGTGACCATTTTAATGTTGTACAAATTCGCCCCATAGGTGATTCTGTTAAGCAAATTTCCCCATCTCCAGAAATTTTTATGTTCTACAGATTTTACGTTATACACTCTGTTATACGAGAGTCCACTGTAACTCGAAACACGGTTCCCCATAGGGATGCACTGAAATCCAATTAACCTGTTCCAGAGGTCAGAAAACAGTTTTTAAAAACGAATGGATTAACTGATTTTCAATGCGTCCCTGTCTCAATTCCACAAAAGATGGGAACAGCCCTTTCCCCTCTTTGGTGGGTTGGGGCTTTGACGTGCCCCCTATCACAAGTAGCAATGGTGGGTTGTTCAAAACCATCTGCTTCCGAAAACAAGAAAGGGCTTTCGTCGTCTTTGGGGCCTGTGGGTTTTTGAAAGCCTGCCCCAACCCAACAAAGCAAAGGAAAAAGGCAAAACCAGGCCAAAGGCTGCTGAGCTGTCAAAATCAGCTGGCTGTCGGGGCTGCAAGGAGGGGCCTTTGGCAGAAACCCCACACATGCCTGCTTCCCCATACCCTGATCTTGTCTTGCACCCGGGTCCATCTTCCGGAGAGTGCCCCTGTGGCACTGGACAGCCTGCAGCAGGTGGAATTCAAACACAAAACGGTTCTGCCAGCAAAGCAGAGGAAAGCCTTTTTTGCTATCAAAGTCCAGGCTTTCAAATTTCCCACGTCCACAACTCGTTCCTTGGAGTCACCTCTCACCCACTCCCCCAATCCCGCAAGCTGGGTCAAGGCAGCCCTGATCCTGGCTGCCCCAATGTAGCAAGGGGGCAAATGGTCAAGCAGTGGAGTCATCCTCCCCCGCTCCCCTCCCTCCCATTGGGTGGGGGCAGTCCCACTGTTGGCTGCCTCCACACCATTTTCCTTCGTAATTTGAAATTTTTTCATAATTAGAGGCAATCGTACTTTGAGGCACCACTGTACGTGCAAAGAAAGTGATATAAATTTCAGGGCTTGTGCAAGTTGTACAATACCTCAGTGCTCTCATCGATGTGAGAGGAAGTTCAACGAACTTTGTAACCTTATAGTGCATCAACAAATTCACTCAGGAAAAAAAAGCCCATTGGGATCAGTGGAGATGATGCAACAATTCGCAAGGGATCCAGTAGGCCTACCATGCAAAACAAATGATTTCAAATATTGTTAATATTGTATACATCTGTGCTCTCTAATTTTTTTAAATGACCTTAATATGTGGAAACCTAGGGCTTTAAATTACTAGATAAACCGTGTTTAAAAATGCCGTCCCCACGGCTACCAGGGTTTTTGAAAAACAAAAGAAAAGAAAACCCGATAATGCCCCTTTAAGCAAGGATTTTTTGACTTACCTGAGAGGTAGGGAATTTTTTGTCTCGCTTTGGTAGTCCACCTTTTAAGGAAGCAGATGCCGTGGGACCACGCAGATAATCCGGGTTTCTTTTTCTTTTTTTATCATAGCACCGACCGGCTGTTCCTGGGGCCGATCAGCACTGTTTTTTTAATTTTTTCTGCACCATTGGAGTAACAGGAAGCTCTATTGGGTCCTACAAGTTTTACTTCCCCCCAGCCAAGTGGTCCGTTTTTTTAAAATGCTAGTGCCACCTGCTGGCCAAGGGGGCTGAACTGCACTTTAAAATAAATTAAAAAAAACAGATTTGGACGTGGGAACTCTTGTCCCACATATTTAATCACATGACGGGATGAAGAGGAAAAGCCGGACCTTCAGAAAATCAGGATCAAACCCCAGGTGAGATAGCAGCCCTAGAAACTGAAAAATGATGTATATGAGCAAAAAAAAAGTGTGACACCAAATGCAGAAAACTCCCTCACACCGCTCTTCTTCCCCCTTGGAGAACAGAGGTCCTTTATACCCGAGCTTCTCTTTTGCTTTGGACTACAAATCCCAGAACATCTTGCAAACCCTATGGAACAATTCTCTGCAGCTGTGCCAGTGGAAAGGAGGCCACATGAAGTAGGGAGTGATAAGAAGAGGAAGAATGAGATAGAGTTGCAATTAGGAGCGGGACTCCCGTGAAACGGAGACTTTTAAGAAAGGACCAATGCCTTTGTGTGCCTGTTCCATTTCCCTTTCTAACATGGATGCCATGGGATCGCCAGCCTTTTGATTCTTTCCCCCTAATGTGATGGTTCCCTGGAAACGGGATGGAGATTCCTCCTGGGCTTTAGAGGTCTCCCGGGTGAGTAAGAGGAAAATATGGGGCTTGCAACAGAGAAAATGGCTTAGGAATGGAAGTGGAGCAAAGATATTCTATTTACCACATGCTTGGAAGTGGCCTCACAAGGGGTCTCTTCATAAAGGTACAAATTAGAATCCTGTTGATGACTGACAGATGATCATTGTAAAAAGAGATGGTGGTTCCCCAATTGAAGGCAGCTAACTTTTGGGCAGCCTCCATCATCCTTACTTTCAAACTATGATTTCCCCTTGAGTGGTAACCACCCTTGTGCCTTCTTGTCGCCCACGCTGCTTCTTTGCATAAGGAACAACTGGACCCAAAATCCACTGAGTTCAGCCAGGAGAAGCTTTCTTATCATTCCTGTTCTTGGCCATGGACATCAAGATCCTTCCTTAACTCATAGCCACTCTCTGACTCCGTGACCTCTGAAATGCCTGCCATTAGCAGCTCTGCTCGGTCTGAAAGTTTGAGTCATGGCCACAGGACTTCTTTTCCCAAGAAACGAAGTCCAGTTGCCACAACTCAACTTCCAGATAAAGTCACCTGGTGGCCTGGGAATCTTCACAAACATAGCCCTGCTTGGTTTTGGCCAACTCAGAACCCTTTACTCACTTTTTTTTGTATTCCCCAATCTTGTAGCTGACCTTTTTTTATATAAAATTTTACCAGGTGATGAGCTGAGTTCTGATACACAGAACTAGTAACACAAATTCTATTCTGGGTAGGCACCCTTTTGTATTTTTCTTGTAAGCGAAGCACCCAGAAGTCTCATTCATATATATTCACTTTTCAGAGGTCTATATTTCCCTCACCTCCAGCAAGAATCTCTTACACCAAGGCTAGATTCTACATCTTCATTTCCTGCCACGGGGCCTCCTGGGTGTTGTAGTCTCACAACTGATTCAGTTCTAAATCAAGTAGCTCCCCAAAAACCACGATGCCCAGGAATGATTGCAGCAAAAAGACAAGGCCCTGAAACGGGAAGCGTGGAAAAAGTCTCTGCATGGTGTTTGTTTTTTTTTCCCCTTTGGACTCAGATGCTCCAAAATTCTGATGGGAAAAATCTGGGGTAATTAAGGATTTAGCGTGGAAACATAAATGAAATCAAAATGTCCCTTTCCTCTTCTCTCACTAGGGTGAGGCAGCGCTATGGCCTCCATCTGCAACCTGATGGGTTACATTGTCCCTTTCAGGGCAAGGGACAATCTAACCCAATCAAACCCAGGTGCCTTCCAAGATTTCTGCTCTGCTCTTGCAGGTGCTGAATGAGGGCTGAGCTCTGAGCAGAATCCATGCAGGGCCAGGCTCCTCTTGAGAGTGAATAGAAACAGCTATATGGATGGAGGCAACCAAGAGGATGACAGCCAAGATGAAGGTACTTCTCTCCCTCTGAGTGTCTCAGAGGCTTCCTTGGCTCTTCAGGGTAAGATTTTTTCAACACAAATCTAGGAAAGGCAACACAACGAAAAGTTAGACAGCCCTAATTCTTTGAATGTGCATGGATGTAGTTCTGGAGATAGGAGTCTCTCTACCGACATGGAGGAGAGACTTATAGTGCAAGTACGCATCATGGATTGTTACCTGTGTTGGATTTTTCCTCCAGTAATCTGTCCAATCCTCCAGGCCAGATGCCATCACCACATCCGGTGGCAGGGCATTCCACAGACTACCAACACGCTGATTAAAGAAGCTGTTTGGATGAGCAGCAAAACATTTCTATCTCTCAAAAAAGAAGTCCAGTAGCCATGACTCAACTTCCAGATGGTTAAAGAAGTATTTTCTTTTGTATCTCTCTCTCTCTCTCCCAACCCTCAATTTGAGTGGATGTCCCCTAGTTCTGGTATTTTGTGAGAGGGAGAAGAGCATCCCTCTGTCCGCATTACTCATGCGCTGCATTATTTTGTACGTCTCAATCCTATCTCCCCTCAGGTGCCTTTTTTGCAGACTAAAGAGCCCCAAATGATTCAGCCTTTCCTCATAAGGAAGGTGCCCCAGCCCTGTAATCGTTTTAGTCACTCTTCTCTCACCTTTCCCAGTTCCATTATGTCTTTTTTGAGATGCTGTCATCAGAATAGAATAAAAATGTTACTGAAATTGTGTGTATGTACACAGTATCCATATACAACTACAATCACAGAAACCCAGAGAGCAGACCCAACACACACACACACACACACACACACACACACACACACACACACACACACACACACACACACACACACACACACACACACACACCAAACACTCCCCCACCTGCAAACCCCCGGTCCAGCCTTACAAACATCTGTAAAATGGCATTATACTGTTGGCTATTTTGGCTGTTTTATTTTCAGTCCTACTTCACTGTGACTAAGCACATGAGGTTGCACCTGAAAGGTCCCAGCTGTAATCCCTGGTTCTTCCAAAAAAAAAGCTAAGAAAGGAGCATTCCTAAAATCCGGGAGAGCCTCGGATGAATCCCAGAGATTTTCACTTGGCTTAGGAGGACTCGATTGCTCAGTGGTTGAGAGTTCGGGAATTCCTCAGGGTGCCTCCTAGGAAAAGTGCTACCCTGAGTGCCCCATGAGTCCCAGAGCTTCCCAGAAGAAGGGAATGTATTGGAGCTCCTATAACAAGTTGACCTGGTTGTTGATTTCATCTTAGTAATTGGGGAGTGTCATTTAGTGTATTTGTTTGATATCATTAATGTCAATTTAATTCCATTGAGCTTACATATTTAAGTTTTATTTATTAGTGGATAAGGAGTTGATGCTATATTCCTGCTGTTTGGATTAACGTATTTCATTTTGCTTGGATCAGAGCTGATAGACATCCAGATATTAGTGACATTCCATAAAATTAATCCGCCCACAGAAGACATGTAGCTAGATGGAGCGGTATATTAATTAATTAAAAAGGCTGGCTTTGTGTACACCCCCACAGCTCTCTTCTTCAGAGGATGAAGTCTTGCCTGATTGTGATGCCATATTGGCTAAGCTCAGGAGGAAAATGGAAAAGCATTGGGCAGAATGGCATGGAACGGGAGAGAACTCCATGGCCCGCTGCTCCAACAGAGAAACCAGGGCACACAAAACTGGAAGATATAAAGCACATGGGTGAACAAATGTTGTCCCGCATTGCCTTTTTAGAGAATGAGCTAAACAACGCAGGAGAGGAGATCCCTGAGACGGTGGCCACTGTGGAGGAAGCTACTAGTCCTACGTTGGAGAATACAGCACTGGGGCCTAACCTTGATTCTGCTTCATCTGCAGTGACGATGCCTGGCTCTCCACCCACAATGCCAGAAGAGCCTCAAGTTCTAGACTTGTCCCTAAAGAGGCAGTCTCCTAGGGGCAGATTACCACACGAGGCTTCCATGCCCCAGCCAGGTGAGTCCAGAACAAACAACACACAACACTCATACCAGGCTGACCTGGCATTGGCATGTGGGGAGCTTCCAGAGACCTGTGCTCAATTGATTTCCAGATTTCCCTGCTACCCTAGCCCTTAGTGGGAGAGCCACAGACCAACTGGGTAGGCCGGTCATGGGCCCAGTAGCTCCTAGAGAGATCGGCTTGCAAGCCAGGGCAGAAGAGATCAGGGTACAGCAGTGGCTCCTGTCATGGATCAACTGGTGGGTGATGAGTCTCTACCCTTCGCTGATCACTTTTCAAAAAGAATAGAAGGCTCATCATGGTTGTAATATGATGAGGGTTTCAGACAGAGAGTGGCACGGTCCACCAGTATATGTTGGGATGGCCTTATGGTCCACTTTGGTTGCGTTTTATGACCCCTTTGTGCCCTATGCTGTGCAAACAATTCGATAGGGTACATCGAATTCAACCTCTGTGAATTCAGATCAGGCGGTTCAACACCCGCCTGGCATGCTAAGAATACAATGGAATAGGTTTCTGTACAAGGCAGCCTTGTAGGTTTAATTACATTTCCTCAGTGTGGGGGGAGAACCACACAGAGCCAATAATATTGCAGGACTCAGAGGGTAAGTAAAACCCTCCTGGCTCTTCCACTTTTTTTGCAAAGGGCCCCAGTCCAATTAAAACTCCAGTTTTAGAAAAGTTGCTAAAGGGTTATCCACATGTCAGGGCAGTCGGCAAAAGGCATGGAGGACGTTGTTAGGACAAAGGGCCTTTTCACACGACCCCTAAGACCCGCTGGCTCCTTAAATTCGGACCAGAGATCTTGGGGGTTCGTTGCTCTTCCTACGTCCCCACTCCTCCGCACTTCCTTGCTCCTGTCTGCGTGAGGGGAGGGAGGAAAAAAGGGACAAAACAATAAAGGCTTACCTCCCGGTGCCAGTGGAAGCTGCCCCGAGCCCCGTCACTTCCTGATTCCTTCTCTTAAAGGAGCGGGAGGCAAAAAACAAAAACAAAAGAAGCGAGGAGAGCCCAGCACATCCGCATCAAGGAATTTTCACCTCCCAAGAGCAGGTACCTGAAAAGTGTGCTGGGTCGCGCTTAGGTGGGCAGGGTCGCACTTAATTTCCTGTAAACTCCGGAGCAGGTGGGGAAACATTTTTAAGCTCCGGAGCTGGGAGCCATTTGCCCCGGAGTTTAGGGGTCCTGTATAAACGCCCAAAGATTGGTAAGGAAGTTCAGGAAGGCAAGGTGTCAGGTTCTTTTGATAAGCCACCAAGGGCTTGTTTTAGAATGACTAGAATGTCGCCATTAGGAGTAGTCCTCAAGAAGGAACCTGGGGAATTCAGGATTATTCAGAACCATTCCTATGCAGAATTCAGTTCAATGAATGACATGATTATTCAGGAATTGTATAGAGTAAAATACACTTCCCTTGATGCAGCTGTGCGCTGCTCTAACAGAGAGACACGGGCGTGCAAAACTGAAGAATTAAGGCCCATGGGTGAAAGAATGAGCTAAACCAGTGGTTCTCCACCTTGGGTCCTCAGATGTTCTTGGACTACAACTCCCAGAAATCCCAGACAGCTTTGCTAGTGCTGAAGACTTCAGGTAGTTGTAGTCCAAGAACATCTTGGGGCCCAAGGTTGAGCACACTGAGCTAAACAATCTAGGGGAAGAGATCCATGAGACAGTGTCTGCTGTGGAGGGAACTACTACGTTGAAGAATACAGTGCTGAGCCTGGCCTTGATTCTGTTTCTTCTGCAGGGACGATGCCTGGCCCTCATCCCACAATGTCGGAAGAGCCTCAAATTCTAGACTTGTCACTCAAGAGGCCCTCTACTAGAACCAGATTGCCACACGAGGCTTCCATGACCCAGCCAGGTGAGTCCACGCCAAACAACACACAAGACTCATGCCATGCTAGCCTGCCCTTAGCATGCAGGGAGCCTCCAGGTGCCCATGCTCAATAGCTTGCCAGCTGTCCCTGCTACACTAGCCCTTAGTAGGAGAGCCACAGCACAATTGGGAAGGCTGGTCATGGTCCCAGTAGCTACTAGGGAGATAGGCTTGAAAGCCAACCCAGAAGAGATCAGGTTTTTTAAAGGATACTTTAGGGGATAGCAGTGGCTCCTGTCATGGATCAACTGGTAGGTGATGAGTCTCTACCACTGGCTGATCACCTTTCAAAAAGAATACAAGACACATAGTGGTTGTAATATGATGGTTTTAGGTTAGGCCTTCGTATTCCATTGACAGGGCCAAGAGAGACAATGTATACATGGATTTCAAAGTCAGCAAAAAGGCATGGAGGACATTGTTAAGACAAAGATTGGTAAGGAAGTTCAGGAAGGCAAGGTCTCAGGTTCTTTTGATGAGCCACCAAGAGCTTGTTTTAGAGTGTCTAGAATGTCACTGTTAGGAATTGTCCCCAAGAAGGTACCTGGGGAGTTCAGGATCATTCATCACGTTTCCTATGCAGATTTTAGTTCAGAGGCAACCAAGAGGATGACAGCCAAGATGAAGGTACTTCTCTCCCTCTGAGTATGTCAGAGGCTTCCTTGACTCTTCAGGGTAAGACTTTTTCAACACAAATATAGGTATGTGAACTGCAAGTCAACACAATGGAAAGTTAGACAGCCATAATTCTTTGAATGTGCATGCATCTGGAAGTTGAGCCATGACTACTGGACTTCTTTTTAAGTCCAGTAGCCATGACTCAACTTCCAGATAAACTCACCTGGATGACTGAGAATCTTCACAGACATCATGTGCATGCATGGGGATCTGGAGACAGGAGGCTCTCTAAAGACATGGAGTAGAGCAGGCATGTCCAAACTTTGGTCCTCCTGATGTTTTGGACCACAACTCCCAGAATTCCAAGCCTGTATTTCCAATGGCAAAGGACCATGGGCGTTGTGCTCCAAAACATCTGGAGGGCCAACGTTTGGACATACCTGGAGTAGACCATTCCTCTATCCACTGTACTCATGCCCTGCATAATTTTGTACGCCTCAGTCCTATCTCCCCTCATGCACCTTTTTGTCCTGACTAAAGAGCCCCAAATGCTATAGCCTTTCCTCATAAGGGAGGTGTCCCAGGCCTTTAATCATTTTAGTCACTCTCTTCTGCAGCTGTTCCAGTTCCATTATGTCCTTTTTGAGGTGCGGTCACCAGAATAAAGTAGAAATTTTATTGTCATTGTGTGTGTATATACACAGTATATACATACAATGACAATCACAGACCCCAGAGACCAGACCCAACACACCCACAGCCACACCCACACAGACCCACACAGACACCCTCCCACACACAAATCCCCAAACACTCCCCCGCCTACCAACTCTCCCCCCAAAATACTGGAGGGGGGCTGTATGCAATATTCCAGGTGCAGCCTTACAATTATTTTGTAAAATGGCATTATACTCTTGGCTGTTTTATTTTAAGTCCTACTTCACTGTGACTAAGCACATTAGGTTTCACCTGAAAGGTCCCAGCTATAATCCCTGGTTCTTCCAGAAAAGGCGAAGAAAGGAGCCTTCCTAAAATCAGGGAAAGCCTTGGATGAATCCCAGAGATTTCCACTCGGCTTAGCAGGACCCGATTACTCAGTGGTTGAGATATTCTCTTCAGAGCCAGAGTTCAGGAATTCCTCAAGGTTCCTCCTGGGAAAAGCGCCACCCTGTGTGGCCCATGAGTCCCAGAGCCCTCCCAGAAGAAGGGAATGGTGTGGAGCTCCTATAACAAGTTGATCTGGTTATTGATTTCATCTTAAAATAAGAAAAGATAAGATAAATCTTTAATAATCCCACTTGAGGAAAATTTACTTGTTACACAGCTCCCAATATAAAGAACAAGCAAAGAAGGGTAGGAGCACAAATTGTGTAAAGTGTTTGAGAGATATTAATGTCAATGTAATTGCATTGAGCTTACGTATTTATTTCTTCATGGACGAGGAGCTGATTCTATATCCCTGCTGTTAATTGGCTTACTGTGTTGCAGGTTTCTTGGATTAGAGCTGATAAGGGTCCAGTTGTTGATGACATTCCATAATAATTTAACCGCCCAGAGTAGCCATGTAGCTAGATAGAGCAGTATATAAATGAATGAATGAATGAATGAATGAATGAATGAATGAATAAGAGACTGTTAACATGGCACCCAGGAAGGCTAACGGTCCTAGTAAGGGAAAATACCCAGCAAAGAAAAAAGGCCTGCTGTATATACACCCCCACAGCTCTCTTATGGTCTGCTTTGATTGCCTTTTACCACCCCCTTTGCTCCCTATGCTTGGCAAACAATTCAACAGTGGATATCAGTTACACTGTATCAGTCAGTCTACTCAGACCGGTTCAACCAACGCTGAATGTGGGTCAGGCGGTTCAAACCCACCTGGCATGTTGGGAACACAGTGGAATAGGTTTCTGTCCAAAGCAGCCTTGTAGATTTAAACACATTTGCTCAGCGTGTGGGGGACCACATGGAGGCCCATGGGCTATGAGTTGAGGACGGGACTTGAGGTCCATTACAAAGAGCAGGAAACATTGATTATGAGAGAGAGTCTCCTTGCTGAACTCTGTGGATTAAGTTGTAACCACCCTGCATCAAGAACCAGGGACCCAGGGGGTAAGAAAAGCCCTCCTGGCTCCTCCACTTTTTCCCAAACACCCGCAGTCCAATTAAAACTTCAGTTTTAGAAAAGTTGCTAAAGGGTTATCCACATGTCAGGGCAGCCAGGTTCTTATTAGATGGTTTTAGGCTAGGCCTTCGTATTCCATTGACAGCGCCAAGAGAGGCAATGTACGCATGGATTTTAAAGTCAGCAAAAGGCATGGAGGACGTTGTTAGGATGAAGATTGGTAAGGAAGTTCAGGAAGGCAAGGTCTCAGGTTCTTTTGATGAGCCACCAAGGGCTTGTTTTAGAATGACTAGAATGTCACCATTAGGAGTAGTCCTCAAGAAGGAACCTGGGGAATTCAGGATTATTCAGAACCATTCCTATGCAGAATTTAGTTCAATGAATGACATGATTATTCAGGAATTGTATAGAGTAAAATACACTTCCCTTGATGCAGCTGTGCGCTGCTCTAACAGGGAGACACGGGTGTGCAAAACTGAAGAATTAAGGCCCATGGGTGAAAGAATGAGCTAAACCAGTGGTTCTCCACCTTGGGTCCTCAGATGTTCTTGGACTACAACTCCCAGAAATCCCAGTCAGCATAGCTAGTGCTGAAGACTTCAGGTAGTTGTAGTCCAAGAACATCTTGGGGCCCAAGGTTGAGAACACTGAGCTAAACAATCTAGGGGAAGAGATCCATGAGACAGTGTCTGCTATGGAGGGAACTACTACGTTGAAGAATACAGTGCTGAGCCTGGCCTTGATTTTGTTTCTTCTGCAGGGACGATGCCTGGCCCTCATCCCACAATGTTGGAAGAGCCTCAAATTCTAGACTTGTCACTCAAGAGGCCGTCTACTAGAACCAGATTGCCACACGAGGCTTCCATGACCCAGCCAGGTGAGTCCACAACAAACAACACACAAGACTCAGGCCATGCTGGCCTGCCCTTGGCATGGAGGGAGCCTCCTTATGCCCATGCTCAATAGCTTGCCAGCTGTCCCTGCTACACTAGCCCTTAGTGGGAGAGCCACAGCACAATTGGGAAGGCTGGTCATGGTCCCAGTAGCTACTAGGGAGATAGGCTTGAAAGCCAACCCAGAAGAGATCAGGTTTTTAAAAGGATACTCTGGGGACAGCAGTGGCTCCTGTCATGGATCAACTGGTAGGTGATGAGTCTCTACCACTGGGTGATCACATTTCAAAAAGAATAGAAGACACATTGTGGTTGTAATATGATGGTTTTAGGTTAGGCTTTCAGATTCCATTGACAGGGCCAAGAGAGACAATGTATGCATGGATTTCAAAGTCAGCAAAAGGCATGTTTCTTGACCCCTTTTAAGACAAAGATTGGTTAATGGGAAGTTCAGGAAGGCAAGGTCTCAGGTTCTTTTGATGAGCCACCAAGAGCTTGTTTTAGAGTGTCTTAGAAATGTCACTGTTAGGAATTGTCCCCAAGAAGGTACCTGGGGAGTTCAGGATCATTCATCACGTTTCCTATGCAGATTTTAGTTCAGAGGCAACCAAGAGGATGACAGCCAAGATGAAGGTACACTGTCCCTCTGAGTATGTCAGAGGCTTCCTTGACTCTTCAGGGTAAGACTTTTTCAACACAAATATCCGTATGTGAACTGCAAGTCAACACAATGGAAAGTTAGACAACCATAATTCTTTGAATGTGCATTTCATCTGGATCTTGAGCCATGGCTACTGGACTTCTTTTAAGTCCAGTAGCCATGACAATATTGCAGATAAACAAGGACCTGGATGACTGAGAATCTTCACAGACATCATGTGCATGCATGGGGATCTGGAGACAGGAGGCTCTCTAAAGACATGGAGCTAAAGGCATGTCCAGATGTTGGGGCCTCCAGATGTTTTGGCCACAACTCCCAGAATTCCAAGCCTGTCTTTCCAATGGCAAAGGATTGTTTGGAGTTGTGGTCCAAAACATCTGGAGGGCCAACGTTTGGACATACCTGGAGGTAGACCATTCCTCTATCCACTGTACTCATGCCCTGCATAATTTTGTACGCCTCTTCCTATCTCCCCTCAAGCACCTTTTTGTCCTGACTAAAGAAAACCAAATGCTATTTCCTTTTACTCATCTTCCGAGGTGTCCCAGCCAATTTAATCATTTTAGTCACTTTCTTTAATGCAGCTGTTCCAGTTCCATTATGTCCTTTTTGAGGAGCTGTCACCAGAATAAAGTAGAAATTTTATTGTCATTGTATGTATATATATACATTATATACGTCTCGGACGACAATCACAGACCAAAGAGACCAGACCCAACACACCCACAGGTACACACACACACAGACACCCTCCCACACACAAATCCCCAAACACCCCCACCTACCAACTCTCCGTACTGTATTCAATACTCCAGGTGCAGACAAACAATTATTTTGTGAAATGGCATTATACCCTTGGCTGTTTTTTGATTTTCAGCCCTACTTCACTGTGACCAAGCACATGAGGTTGCACCTGAAAGGTCATAGAATCATAGAATCATAGAATAATAGATCCCAGGTTCTTCCAGAAAAGCCACTGAAAGGGGCCTTTTTAAAATCAGGGAAAGCCTTGGATGAATCCCAGAGATTTCCACTTTTGTCCCCAGCAATGACCCGATTACTCAGTGGTTGAGATATTCTCTTGAGAGCCAGAGTTTAGGAACAGAGAGACAGGGTGCCTCCTGGGAAAAGGCGCCACCCTGTGTGGCCCATGAGTCCCAGAGCCCTCCCAGAAGAAGGGAATGGTGTGGAGCTCCAATAACAAGTTGATCTGGTTATTGATTTCATCTGTTTCTTAAGAAAAGATAAGATAAATGGCCAACAATCCCACATGGGGGAAATTTACTCAAGTTCAGCTCCCAATATAAAGAACAAGTCTCCTAGGGTAGGAGCACAAATTGTGTAAAGTGTTTGAGAGATATTAATGTCAATGTGATTGCATTGAGCTCAGGCCATGGTTTCTTCATGTATGAGGAGTTGATTCTATATTCCTGCTGTTAATTGGCTTACTGTGTTGCAGGTTTCTTGGATTAGAGCTGATAAGGGTCCAGTTTCTTGATGCCATTCCATAATAATTTAACCGAACGAGTAGCCAGTGGACATTGGATTCAGCAGTATATAAATGAATGAATGAATGAATGAATGAATTTATGAATGAATGAATAAGAGACTGTTAACATGGCACCCAGGAAGGCTATGCCTAGTAAGGAAAATACCCACAAAGAAAAATGCTGTATATACACCCCACAGCTCTCTTATGGTCTGATTTGATTGCCTTTTACCACCCCCTTTGCTCCCTATGCTGGGCAAACAATTCAACAGTGGATATCAGATACACTGTATCAGTCAGTCTAGTCAGATCAGTTCAACCAACGCTGAATGTGGGTCAGGAGGTTCAAACCCACCTGGCATGTTGGGAACACAGTGGAATAGACTTCTGTCCAAGGCAGCCTTGTAGATTTAAACACATTTGCTCAGCGTGTGGGGGGACCAATGGAGGCATGGGCTGAGTTGAGGAAGGGACTTGAGGTCCATTACAGAGAGCCAATTATAATCTGCAACTCTGTGGAAGAAAGCATCAAGAAACCCAATAATTTGCAGGAACCAAGGACCCAGGGGGTAAGAAAACCCCTCCTGGCTCCTCCACTTTTTCCAAAGGGCCCCAGTCCAATTAAAAGTTCAGTTTTAGAACCACAATGTCGGAAGAGCCTCAAATTCTTGACTTGTCACTCAAGAGGCCGTCTACTAGAACCAGATTGCCACACGAGGCTTCCATGACCCAGCCAGGTGAGTCCACGCCAACAACACACAAGACTCATGCCATGCTGTTTCGGCCCTTAGCATGCAGGGAGCCTCCAGGTGCCCATGCTCAATAGCTTGCCAGCTGTCCCTGCTACACTAGCCCTTAGTAGGAGAGCCACAGCACAATTGGGAAGGCTGGTCATGGTCCCAGTAGCTACTAGGGAGATAGGCTTGAAAGCCAACCCAGAAGAGATCAGGTTTTTTAAAGGATACTTAGGGGATAGCAGTGGCTCCTGTCATGGATCAACTGGTAGGTGATGAGTCTCTACCACTGGCTGATCACCTTTCAAAAAGAATACAAGACACATAGTGGTTGTAATATGATGGTTTTAGGTTAGGCCTTCGTATTCCATTGACAGGGCCAAGAGAGACAATGTATGCATGGATTTCAAAGTCAGCAAAAGGCATGGAGGACGTTGTTAAGACAAAGATTGGTAAGGAAGTTCAGGAAGGCAAGGTCTCAGGTTCTTTTGATGAGCCACCAAGAGCTTGTTTTAGAGTGTCTAGAATGTCACTGTTAGGAATGGTCCCCAAGAAGGTACCTCGGGAGTTCAGGATTATTCATCACGTTTCCTATGCAGATTTTAGTTCAGAGGCAACCAAGAGGATGACAGCCAAGATGAAGGTACTTCTCTCCCTCTGAGTATGTCAGAGGCTTCCTTGACTCTTCAGGGTAAGACTTTTTCAACACAAATATAGGTATGTGAACTGCAAGTCAACACAATGGAAAGTTAGACAACCATAATTCTTTGAATGTGCATGCATCTGGAAGTTGAGCCATAGCTACTGGACTTCTTTTTAAGTCCAGTAGCCATGACTCAACTTCCAGGTATACTCACCTGGATGACTGAGAATCTTCACAGACATCATGTGCATGCATGGGGATCTGGAGACAGGAGGCTCTCTAAAGACATGGAGTAGAGCAGGCATGTCCAAACTTTGGTCCTCCTGATGTTTTGGACCACAAATCCTAAATTCCAAGCCTGTATTTCCAATGGCAAAGGACTGTGGGAGTTGTGCTCCAAAACATCTGGAGGGCCAACGTTTGGACATACCTGGAGTAGACCATTCCTCTATCCACTGTACTCATGCCCTGCATAATTTTGTACGCCTCAGTCCTATCTCCCCTCAAGCACCTTTTTGTCCTGACTAAAGAGCCCCAAATGCTATAGCCTTTCCTCATAAGGGAGGTGTCCCAGGCCTTTAATCATTTTAGTCACTCTCCTCTGCAGCTGTTCCAGTTCCATTATGTCCTTTTTGAGGTGCGGTCACCAGAATAAAGTAGAAATTTTATTGTCATTGTGTGTGTATATATATATACACATTATATACGCTTACAACGACAATCACAGACCCCAGAGACCAGACCCAACACACCCACACCCACACAGACCCACACAGACACCCTCCCACACACAAATCCCCAAACACTCCCCCGCCTACCAACTCTCCCCCAAAAATACTGGAGGGGGGCTGTATGCAATATTCCAGGTGCAGCCTTACAATTATTTTGTAAAATGGCATTATACTCTTGGCTGTTTTATTTTACGTCCTACTTCACTGTGACTAAGCACATTAGGTTTCACCTGAAAGGTCCCAGCTGTAATCCCTGGTTCTTCCAGAAAAGGCTAGGAAAGGAGCCTTCCTAAAATCAGGGAAAGCCTCGGATGAATCCCAGAGATTTCCACTCGGCTTAGCAGGACCCGATTACTCAGTGGTTGAGATATTCTCTTCAGAGCCAGAGTTCGGGAATTCCTCAGGGTGCCTCCTGGGAAAAGCGCCACCCTGTGTGGCCCATGAGTCCCAGAGCCCTCCCAGAAGAAGGGAATGGTGTGGAGCTCCTATAACAAGTTGATCTGGTTATTGATTTCATCTTAAAATAAGAAAAGATAAGATAAATCTTTAATAATCCCACTTGGGGAAAATGTACTTGTTACACAGCTCCCAATATAAAGAACAAGCAAAGAAGGGTAGGAGCACAAATTGTGTAAAGTGTTTGAGAGATATTAATGTCAATGTAATTGCATTGAGCTTACGTATTTATTTCTTCATGTATGAGGAGTTGATTCTATATTCCTGCTGTTAATTGGCTTACTGTGTTGCAGGTTTCTTGGATTAGAGCTGATAAGGGTCCAGTTGTTGATGACATTCCATAATAATTTAACCGCCCAGAGTAGCCATGTAGCTAGACAGAGCAGTATATAAATGAATGAATGAATGAATGAATGAATGAATGAATGAATGAATGAATGAATAAGAGACTGTTAACATGGCACCCAGGAAGGCTAACGGTCCTAGTAAGGGAAAATACCCAGCAAAGAAAAAAGGCCTGCTGTATATACACCCCCACAACTCTCTTATGGTCTGCTTTGATTGCCTTTTACCACCCCCTTTGCTCCCTATGCTTGGCAAACAATTCAACAGTGGATATCAGATACACTGTATCAGTCAGTCTACTCAGATCGGTTCAACCAACGCTGAATGTGGGTCAGGCGGTTCAAACCCACCTGGCATGTTGGGAACACAGTGGAATAGGTTTCTGTCCAAGGCAGCCTTGTAGATTTAAACACATTTGCTCAGCGTGTGGGGGACCACATAGAGGCACATGGGCTATGAGTTGAGGAAGGGACTTGAGGTCCATTACAAAGAGCAGGAAACATTGATTATGAGAGAGAGTCTCCTTGCTGAACTCTGTGGATTAAGTTGTAACCACCCTGCATCAAGAACCAGGGACCCAGGGGGTAAGAAAAGCCCTCCTGGCTCCTCCACTTTTTTCCAAACACCCGCAGTCCAATTAAAACTTCAGTTTTAGAAAAGTTGCTAAAGGGTTATCCACATGTCAGGGCAGCCAGGTTCTTATTAGATGGTTTTAGGTTAGGCCTTCGTATTCCATTGGCAGGGCCAAGAGAGGCAACGTACGCATGGATTTTAAAGTCAGCAAAAGGCACGGAGGACGTTGTTAGGATGAAGATTGGTAAGGAAGTTCAGGAAGGCAAGGTCTCAGGTTCTTTTGATGAGCCACCAACAGCTTGTTTTAGAATGACTAGAATGTCACCATTAGGAGTAGTCCTCAAGAAGGAACCTGGGGAATTCAGGATTATTCAGAACCATTCCTATGCAGAATTTAGTTCAATGAATGACATGATTATTCAGGAATTGTATAGAGTAAAATACACTTCCCTTGATGCAGCTGTGCGCTGCTCTAACAGGGAGACACGGGCGTGCAAAACTGAAGAATTAAGGCCCATGGGTGAAAGAATGAGCTAAACCAGTGGTTCTCCACCTTGGGTCCTCAGATGTTCTTGGACTACAACTCTCAGAAATCCCAGTCAGCATAGCTAGTGCTGAAGACTTCAGGTAGTTGTAGTCCAAGAACATCTTGGGGCCCAAGGTTGAGAACACTGAGCTAAACAATCTAGGGGAAGAGATCCATGAGACAGTGTCTGCTGTGGAGGGAACTACTACGTTGAAGAATACAGTGCTGAGCCTGGCCTTGATTTTGTTTCTTCTGCAGGGACGATGCCTGGCCCTCATCCCACAATGTCGGAAGAGCCTCAAATTCTAGACTTGTCACTCAAGAGGCCGTCTACTAGAACCAGATTGCCACACGAGGCTTCCATGACCCAGGCAGGTGAGTCCACAACAAACAACACAGAAGACTCAGGCCATGCTAGCCGGCCCTTAGCATGGAGGGAGCCTCCAGCTGCCCATGCTCAATAGCTTGCCAGCTGTCCCTGCTACACTAGCCCTTAGTAGGAGAGCCACAGCACAATTGGGAAGGCTGGTCATGGTCCCAGTAGCTACTAGGGAGATAGGCTTGAAAGCCAACCCAGAAGAGATCAGGTTTTTAAAAGGATACTTAAGGGACAGCAGTGGCTCCTGTCATGGATCAACTGGTAGGTGATGAGTCTCTACCACTGGGTGATCGCTTTTCAAAAAGAATAGAAGACACATTGTGGTTGTAATATGATGGTTTTAGGTTAGGCTTTCGTATTCCATTGACAGGGCCAAGAGAGACAATGTATGCATGGATTTCAAAGTCAGCAAAAGGCATGGAGGACGATGTTAAGACAAAGATTGGTAAGGAAGTTCAGGAAGGCAAGGTCTCAGGTTCTTTTGATGAGCCACCAAGAGCTTGTTTTAGAGTGTCTAGAATGTCACTGTTAGGAATTGTCCCCAAGAAGGTACCTGGGGAGTTCAGGATCATTCATCACGTTTCCTATGCAGATTTTAGTTCAGAGGCAACCAAGAGGATGACAGCCAAGATGAAGGTACTTCTCTCCCTCTGAGTATGTCAGAGGCTTCCTTGACTCTTCAGGGTAAGACTTTTTCAACACAAATATAGGTATGTGAACTGCAAGTCAACACAATGGAAAGTTAGACAACCATAATTCTTTGAATGTGCATGCATCTGGAAGTTGAGCCATGGCTACTGGACTTCTTTTTAAGTCCAGTAGCCATGACTCAACTTCCAGATAAACTCACCTGGATGACTGAGAATCTTCACAGACATCATGTGCATGCATGGGGATCTGGAGACAGGAGGCTCTCTAAAGACATGGAGTAGAGCAGGCATGTCCAAACTTTGGTCCTCCTGATGTTTTGGACCACAACTCCCAGAATTCCAAGCCTGTCTTTCCAATGGCAAAGGACTGTGGGAGTTGTGGTCCAAAACATCTGGAGGGCCAACGTTTGGACATACCTGGAGGTAGACCATTCCTCTATCCACTGTACTCATGCCCTGCATAATTTTGTACGCCTCAGTCCTATCTCCCCTCAAGCACCTTTTTGTCCTGACTAAAGAGCCCCAAATGCTATAGCCTTTCCTCATAAGGGAGGTGTCCCAGCCCTTTAATCATTTTAGTCACTCTCCTCTGCAGCTGTTCCAGTTCCATTATGTCCTTTTTGAGGAGCGGTCACCAGAATAAAGTAGAAATTTTATTGTCATTGTATGTATATATATACACATTATATACGCATACAACGACAATCACAGACCCCAGAGACCAGACCCAACACACCCACACCCACACACACACACACAGACACCCTCCCACACACAAATCCCCAAACACCCCCCACCTACCAACTCTCCGCTGTATTCAATACTCCAGGTGCAGCCTTACAATTATTTTGTGAAATGGCATTATACCCTTGGCTGTTTTATTTTCAGCCCTACTTCACTGTGACCAAGCACATGAGGTTGCACCTGAAAGGTCATAGAATCATAGAATCATAGAATAATAGATCCCTGGTTCTTCCAGAAAAGGGTAAGAAAGGGGCCTTCCTAAAATCAGGGAAAGCCTTGGATGAATCCCAGAGATTTCCACTCGGCTTAGCAGGACCCGATTACTCAGTGGTTGAGATATTCTCTTCAGAGCCAGAGTTTAGGAATTCCTCAGGGTGCCTCCTGGGAAAAGCGCCACCCTGTGTGGCCCATGAGTCCCAGAGCCCTCCCAGAAGAAGGGAATGGTGTGGAGCTCCAATAACAAGTTGATCTGGTTATTGATTTCATCTTAAAATAAGAAAAGATAAGATAAATCTTCAACAATCCCACATGGGGAAAATTTACTTGTTACACAGCTCCCAATATAAAGAACAAGCAAAGAAGGGTAGGAGCACAAATTGTGTAAAGTGTTTGAGAGATATTAATGTCAATGTGATTGCATTGAGCTTACGTATTTATTTCTTCATGTATGAGGAGTTGATTCTATATTCCTGCTGTTAATTGGCTTACTGTGTTGCAGGTTTCTTGGATTAGAGCTGATAAGGGTCCAGTTGTTGATGCCATTCCATAATAATTTAACCGCCCAGAGTAGCCATGTAGCTAGATAGAGCAGTATATAAATGAATGAATGAATGAATGAATGAATGAATGAATGAATGAATAAGAGACTGTTAACATGGCACCCAGGAAGGCTAACGGTCCTAGTAAGGGAAAATACCCAGCAAAGAAAAAAGGCCTGCTGTATATACACCCCCACAGCTCTCTTATGGTCTGCTTTGATTGCCTTTTACCACCCCCTTTGCTCCCTATGCTTGGCAAACAATTCAACAGTGGATATCAGATACACTGTATCAGTCAGTCTAGTCAGATCAGTTCAACCAACGCTGAATGTGGGTCAGGAGGTTCAAACCCACCTGGCATGTTGGGAACACAGTGGAATAGGTTTCTGTCCAAGGCAGCCTTGTAGATTTAAACACATTTGCTCAGCGTGTGGGGGACCACATGGAGGCACATGGGCTATGAGTTGAGGAAGGGACTTGAGGTCCATTACAGAGAGCAGGAAACATTGATTATGAGAGAGAGTCTCCTTGCTGAACTCTGTGGATTGAGTTGTAACCACCCTGCATCAAGAAACCCAATAATATTGCAGGAACCAAGGACCCAGGGGGTAAGGAAAATCCTCCTGGCTCCTCCACTTTTTTCCAAAGGTCACCAGTCCAATTATAACTTCAGTTTTAGAAAAGTTGCTAAAGCGTTGTCCAGATGTCAGGGCAGCCAGGTTTTTATTTGCCCATAACTTCACGTTTAACTTGTTCTGCGATTATGCTTATACCGTAACAGCGTTGTTTGCGGTCACGTGGTTTTGTCCCTGTTCAGTCCCTTTCCGTTTCCTCTCAGGCATGCTTAATTGTCTCGTGACAACTGTTACCTCACGTCCTTGTTCCGTGACAAATTCTGAATTTGTCTTGCTTTCTTAATCCTCTTTTTAAATATTGTAAATAAAACTTTTTTGATATTTCAATTTACTGGACTTCCGGGATTTACATATCAATGTTACAGAATTTTCAGGACTTTCTTTAATAAACATTTGCACTGCATGGTGTTTCCCATAGGGAAACTAATGTTGAATGCTGTTTCAGCCGACGACCACTAGGTCAACACTGGTTGTTGTGTGACTGGCCATTGCTTCATGTCCCTTGTCTCGGAACGGGAACTGGGAACAAAGCGTGACAAGAGAATTCCCCAGCCCAGGGGCAGGTACGGCTTGTCACGCTCTGTTCCCGCTTCAGGAAGCATAACGCTATGGACGTGAGGTAAGATATTTTTGTACTGCTCCCAAGCAGGACAGCAAGGAGGGACAAACGGGACGTAAAGTAATGGCCTTAGATGATTGTAGGTTAAGTTTTTGAATTCCGGTTGGCAGGGCCAAAAGAGGCAACGCATGCATGGATTTTAAAGTCAGCAAAAGGCATGGAGGACGTTGCTAGGACAAAGGTCTCAGGTTCTTTTGATGAGCCACTGACAGCTTGTTTTAGACTGTCACCGTTAGGAATGGTACCCAAGAAGGTACCAGCAGAGTTCGGGATTTTTGTCCCCAGTGAATGACATGATTACTCAGGAATTGTGTAGAGGAAATATACTTCCCTTGATGCAGCTGTGTGCTGCCCTAACAGAGAGACATGGGCATACCAAATTGAAGAATTAAGGCTCAAGAAAATGAGCTAAACAATGTAGGGGAAGAGATTCCTTAGACAGTGACCGCTGTGGAGGTAGCTACTAGCCCTAGTTTGGAGGATACAGTGCTGGGGCTGACTTTGATTCTGTTTCTTCTGCAGGGATGATGCCTGGCCCTCAACCCACAATGTCGGAAGAGCCTCAAGTTCTAGACTTGTCGCTAAAGAGGCAGTCTCCTAGGGGCAGATTGGATCACGAGGCTTCCCTGTCCCAGCCAGGTGAGTCCACAACAAACAACATACAAGACTCAGGCCATGCTGGCCTCCCCTTGGCATGCCGGCAGCCTCCTTTTGCCAATGTTCAATTGCTTGCCAGATAGAGAGCGGCACGGTCCACCAACATATGTTGGGATGTGCCTTATGGTCTGCTTTGGTTGTGTTTCTTGACCTCTTTGCACCTTATTCTGGGTGAACGATTGGATAGTGGACATTGGATTCACCGTAACAGTCAGTCTAGTCAGTTCAATTTATGTGAATGTGCGTGAGGTGGTTCAACCCTGTCTTGCATGCTGGGAATATATTTACAAATACAAATATAATATACATTGGGATGTGCCTTATGGTTTGATTTGGTTTCCTTTTATCACCCCCTATGCACCCTATGCTGGGCAAACAATTCAATAGTGGACATCGGATACACTGTATCAGTCAGTCTAGTCAGTTCAATTCGGCCTAAGTGAATTCAGATCAGGCAGTTCAATGTCCGCCTGGCATGCTGGGAATACAATGGAAAAGACTTCTGTACAAGGCAGCCTTGTAGGTTTAAATACATTTCCTCAATATCTGGGGGAACCACACGGAGCCAATAATTGCATCAAGAAAGCCAACAATATTGCAGGAACCAAAGACCCAAGGGGTAAGAAAACCCCTCCTGGCTCCTCCACTTTTTTCCAAAGGGCCCCAGTCCAATTAAAAGTTCAGTTTTAGAAAAGTTGCTAAAGGGCTATCCACATGTCAGGGCAGCCAGGTTCTTATTAGATGGTTTTAGGTTAGGCCTTCGTATTCCATTGACAGCGCCAAGAGAGGCAACGTACGCATGGATTTTAAAGTCAGCAGAAGGCATGGAGGACGTTGTAAGGACAAAGAATGGTAAGGAAATTCAGGAAGACAAGGTCTCACAACTTGTTTTAGAGTGTCACTGTAAGGAGTGGAATCCAGGAAGGTACCTGGGTCATTAAAGGTTATTCATCACCTTTCCTGTATAAGAATCCTATCAAGCACGATTTCAAAAAGATGTATGAGGCTAGTTCAATACCTCTCATAGATCTACTGGTGGGTGAGGAGTCCCTACCACTGGGTGATCCCCTCTCAACTGCTATGATTGATAAGACCTTGAGGGAAGATTTTGTGGAGTTTTTGACCTGCTGAACAGAGAAGTTGAACAGCAGATGTTTGATATACTGAAGGACAAGGATAAGAAAAGAATTAGAAGATGCAAACCAGAGAGGAAGTGGTCAAACAGGCTGGCTAGATTTTTTTTATTTTTTACGAAGTTGTCATCAGCAAGAAGCCTGAGAAGGCTTTTGGGTTGATCCAGTATATAGATCTTTTTAAAGGGCATAAATGAACTGTCCTGGAACGATCTGTTTGCAATATGATGAGGGTTTCAGACAGAGAGCAGCACAGTCTGCCAGTCTACATTGGGATGTGCCATATGGTTTGCTTTGTCTGCCTTTTATGACCCCTTCACATCCTATGTTGGACAAATGATTTGCCAGTCTAGTGATTTCAATTCAACCTGCACATTAATTTTGCCTGCAGGGTGAAAGCACTAGGCAGAGCCTTTTTTGAGACATTTATGTCATGCTACGGTGGGTTTAGAAAAATCTTACCATAGGCGGCGGCAGTCAGTTGACATGAGAGAGGAAATCACAGTGTGGCTGAATTTCCTGAGGGATTTTGATGGGATTTCGTTTTGGAGATCCAAGTTACTTTTGGGACCAGATTTTTCACGTCCATAGAGATGCTTCAGCAGCTTTTAGGGACAGGTAGTGTGCTGGCAATTGGCCAGAGGACTGGGTAGAATCAGGCATTTGTAGGGATCTTATGGTCTTGGGATACATTTTTCCCCAATTGTTGGACAAATACTGTCCTCCAGTATATCAAACACCTGCAGTTCAATTTCCTTGTTCAGCAGGTCAAAATGTCTACAAAATCTTCCCTCAAGATCTTATCAATCATAGCAATTGAAAGGGGATCACCCAGTGGTAGGGACTCCTCACCCACCAGTAGATCCATGACAGGTATTGAACTATAATTAAAAATACAGTTTATTATTGTGTCTTTGGGCTGGGGAATGGGCCAATTCCTCAGTGGTTTTCTAGTGTGACGATCAGGCAGTAATTCACATAATCAATTCCCTATCATCCAAATGGAGTAGGGTTATGAAGTTGCTTAAAGCATTTCTGTTGAGGTGTTTACAACTTAACGTAGTTGTTCATGCCCAGCATGTCCCAGGGCCACAGAATAAGAAAATAAGAACATCTCTCATTTTCTTTTTCTTGAGACTCTCTCTCCCCTGCCTGCTCTTCTACTTGGAGACTTTCTGACAATTTCTTCTCCTTGATTCCCAGTCTTTGCAACATTACTTCTGCTTCTCTCGGATTTTTGGCTTTATACCCTTTATTGTCTTTGAAGACCAATATAGTGGCTGGATATATCCAAGAAAATCTTCAATTGGCAGCTGTCAATTCACTTGTGAAACATTGCATTTCCTATCTTCTCTATGATGTTTCCAAAGATAAGTCTGGGAAAAAAAACTTATAATAGCTCCATTATAATTCAATGGTCCTTTTTTCTTCAACTTTTTCAGTAGCGGTTCTGTCACTTTCTCCTTACACAAAGCCACTATCACATCTCTCAGATGTGCTGAGTCTTTAGGTTTTGGTTTCAGCATCCTATGACCTCTTTCAATTACATTTCCTGTTATTATTTCTACTCCATTAGAGGAAAAGAGAGATAAAAGTTCTTGAATAATGTCCTTGCCATGAATTATCTCTCGCAAACCCACCAGTCTAAAATTCCTCCTTCTATGTCTCTTCTCTGCTTGCACAGCTCGATTGTCCAACCTCTTTTGTTTCAATTCTGTTTGATCCACCCTCCTTTCTACATCTTTAACATCGTTCTTTAAGTCATTTACATTTTCCACCAACCTTTTTCTGTTGTCATTTAATTTCTTCTTTTCTTCCCTAATTATCTCTGTTAAATCCTCCTGGATGACTTGTTGTAATTCAGCATGAATTGTTTTAGATATCTCCTCACATACTACTTTGATGGCCTTCTAATATCATAGAATCATAGACTTGGAAGAGACCTCAAGGGCCATCTAATCCAACTTCCTTCCATGTACCAGGAGATCTTCTTGCCACTTGGTTGAAGCCATTTATCATTTATCACTCCTTTGATCTCCAAAAACCTCCAGATAGAGTTAATTGCCTCAACTACATATTAGAGGGGGTTAGAGGAGGTTTCTCCTTTTCTTTTATGAATAGGTTTTTGCCTCTTTCCTTTAAGGCTGAACCATTTAAAGTAATAAAATACTTAGCAGCACAGGGAGCTTGTTCTGAGGCAACTCACTCCTCTTGGTGCATGTGCGGAAGTCTTCATCCATGTATAGATCAGCCACAATTGGTGCCCCTGGTGAAACCATGGCACAATCATGCTACTGTCTGTAGAAGTCCCCTCTGTACATGAGATACATGGTATTCTGTCGCAGAGTGGTTGTTTATTAGCGGAAGACTGTGAGAGCTGTGTAAAAGAGTGTGGGCTTTAACAAGCCTGATAGCAGTGCTAAAAATAAAGACGCAAACACAGCTGGTGATTCCCATCACCAAATAAACTGTATTTACAAAATATACAAGTCCAGTACAAAAACAAAACTGGCAGACATATACCTCATAGACAGTCATGTAGTCCAAACTCTCCCGATCCAAACGGACAAAGTAACGTGCTGCTCCTCCCAACTTCATCCCACAGAATACAGGACAAACTCTCTGACTTTTATACATGTTGCTGATGCAACCATTGCTCAGCAATTTGATAACTGAGCATGTCCAAACTGCTTTGTCTTGCATCATCCCCAATTGCATCATCCCTTGCAATATGACAATTCTAAATCCATTTTGTATAAACCTTAACAAACACAGACCCAGGAGCAGGCATATCTGGTCTGGGTTGAGGCTGCTTCCAGTGGCGAGGGTGCTCTCTTTTGTTAGTCCCTTCTTTATGGTTGTTAGGGCATCGGTGGTGGGAATGCTAATAATATTGTGCCATAGTTTTCACGTATTCCGTTCTCTTTGACGGTTAGGGGACATAAATGATCACAATTGGTAGGAAGTGCAAGAGAGCAACTAAATTTAGCAAAATTGAATATTTCAAAGGGATAGGTCAGTAGCCCTCACAGAGAGTTAGAATAAATATTAAAAAATTAGGATTAATAAGTAGCTAGGCTTGATATGTTAAAATGCTATCTGAGGGCTGCCCATGCTTTATTTGACCACTAAAAGTTGGAAAAGGGCTGAACTGGTTAACAAGGAATAATACAGTAGTTCAGACCTCCTAGCACTTCCTTCAGGCCCCTTGATTTACGGTTTTAACAGTTAAATAAAGTTGAGTTTATTTCAATAAATTTGAATCCCACAAATGTGTCTTGCTTCTTTATTTATGAGCTGGGTGAGCAATGGACTTTATTGGCCCCTTCCATTTCAAGATTCTATGGGCGTTTATACACAACCCCTAAACTCCGGGGAAAATGGCTTCCAGCTCTGGAGCTTAAAAATGTCTCCCCACCAGTTCCGGAGTTTACAGGAAATTAAGTGTGACCACTTAAGCACGTCCCAGCACACCTTTCAAGTACCTGCTCGCTGGAGGTGAAAATTCCTTGATGCAGTGTAACAATAGTGAGTGCAGGGCTCTCCTCGCTTCTGTTTGTTGTTTTTTTGGCTCCCGCCCCTTTAAGAGCTACTTAAGGGAATGGAATGTTGCCACGGCAAGAGCGAGAGACAGAACGGCGGTGAGCCAAGTTCTTTTCTTCTTCTTTTTCTCCCTCCCCTCATGTATACAGGAGCAAGGAAGTGCGGAGGGGTGGGGACACAAGAAGAGCGACAAGCCCCTAAGATCTCTGGTCCAAATTTAAGTGGCCAGCGGATCTTAGGGGTCGTGTGAAAAGACTGTTTGGCTCTGCATTGCTATTACACAGGTGTCACTCTTTCTTTATGGGGGCTATGCTCCATGGACTTGTTGTGATCAGCAATCTATAGATCCTTTTCCTAATGAAACTTCTTCTGGTTCACTTGATGGCCACGAGATTCCTTGCCCTTTCAGTGTGCCCTAGTATATATATTCCCACATTTCTCTTTCCAGAATGTAAAGTGGGTTGAAACCCAGGTCAACAATGTGATATCTTCTCATTCATGATTTCCCCCCCTTGAAACCACCAGATCCTCAGTTCACTGTGAATTTTCTTCTTCCAGCAGATAGACCGGAGGAGAAGGAAGGAAGAATCTCCAGGACATCACCAGAAGGTGTGGAGGTGAGAAAAAAGAGTGGTTGTGATGGAGATGGAACACAGAAGCAAAACCAGATAGGCCAGAAAAGAGACATGCTTCACCAACATCAGAAGGGGGTTATCGTTGAAGAAGAAATTGGTAACATGAAAAACAAGAGGCTTAATAATCTACAAAATTCCGATTTTGCACCAAGCATCCCTCTGAGACAGAGCTCAGTAAAATGTCAAACCGCCCACACAGATGGAAAACCACGCCAGCCCTTGCAGTGTGGAGAGAGTTCTGGATGGAGCCCAAAAGATAGAAGAGTTCACACAGGGGAGAAATCTGATATGAGCTTAAAACCTGAAAAGTGCTTCAGTCTGGGCTCTGCCACTGAAGTATCTCAGCCCCTAATCTCTGAAGGAAAACCCTACAGAAGCAGGGAATCTGCAAGGAGTTTCAAGAGAACCTTTGAACCTGAGATTCATCAAAGAACCCACAAAGGGGCGAAAGTGTATGAATGTGATGAATGTGGAAAGGGCTTCAAGTATGTATCACATCTTAGGCAACATCAGCGAATTCATACAGGGGAAAAACCCTTTCAGTGCAAGGAATGTGGGAAGAGATTTCGTCAAAAAGGCCACCTTGGAGTCCATGAACGGATTCATACAGAGGAAAAATCCTATACGTGCAGTGAATGTGGGAAGACATTTAACCAACGCTGTAACCTTGTAGTACATAAACAAATTCACACAGGAGAAAAACCTTATTCATGCCAAGTCTGTGAGAAACGTTTCAGTCATCGTTCAAATTTAAGAACTCATAAGCGAATTCATACAGGAGAGAAACCCTTTGTGTGCAACGAATGTGGGAAGACGTTCAACAGACGCTATAACCTTGTAGTACATAAACTAATTCACTCAGGAGAAAAACCCTATTCATGCCAAGACTGTGGGAAATGTTTCAATGATCCTTCAACTTTAAGAACTCATAAGCTAATTCATACAGGAGAGAAACCCTTTGTGTGCAAAGAATGTGGGAAGACGTTCAGGAGACGCTGTAACCTTGTAGCACATCAACGAAGTCACTCAAGAGAAAAGCCCTTTTCCTCATGACGAGAATGTGGAAAATCTTTCAGGCAACTCTCACACTGTCAAGGTCATCAATGCTTAGTCTCACAGTCAAAGGGGGGAAAAGGTAAAGATGGTGGGAGAGACATCTGACAGAGCTAAGATCTTGGAGAACACAAAGACTTTTATTCAGGAGAGAATCTCTATCGCTGCCAAGAATGTGGGGAAAGCTTCAGTTGCAATTTCAGCATATTAGATGTCAACAAATGCACAGGAAGGGAAGCTCTGAAAATCACACAGAACAACCTCCACAAACTCCATCAACATGTTAATATTGAGAAAGAGGTCCAGGACACAGTGAGAGCTCAGCTGTTTAATTAACCCTTGTGATTCAATGAATACGAGGAGGAGAGAAGGCTTGTTGTGGGTCCCAATGTGGGAATCCCCTCAGCTCCACAGAAACCATCTTTTCCTCCAGAGTATACACAAAAACCATATTTCTCAGGGCCTTTTTGCCACAAAAAGTAGAGGCTTAACAGAGGTTGTACAGTGAATGGACATTTAAATGTAGAAAGACAATTCCCGAAGGACCATGGGATATGTGCAACTACGTCCCTTTTATATTTGAATCTTATTTTAAATTACTTCACTAATATGTTTTTATTGGGATGGTTTTAGAATGATACTAATGTAATCAATTTATGAAAATTGATGCACTTAGGGATGGTTTTAGAATGATTCTAATGTGATCAATTTATAAAAATAGCTTCACTTATATGTTTTATTGGGATGGTTTTAGAATGATTCTAATGTGATCAATTTATAAAAATAGCTTCACTTATATGTTTTATTGGGATGGTTTTAGAATGATACTAATGTAATCAATTTATGAAAATTGATGCACTTAGGGATGGTTTTAGAATGATTCTAATGTGATCAATTTATAAAAATAGCTTCACTTATATGTTTTATTGGGATGGTTTTAGAATGATTCTAATGTGATCAATTTATGAAAATTGCCTTGCAGTTGAAATAAATGTTTGGATCGAAATGAGGGAATGAGTCAGGCAGCTAGCAGATCCCTAACGTGTTCTCACTACGATCGAGCAGACCCCCTTCCAGCCACTTCTGGGACTCCTAGAGTCATTTTATCTGATATGGAGCCTCTATTCTTCAGCTCTAAATCATTAAAAACATCAGAGCAGAATTTGGCACAAAGGCAGAGATGAGAGACACATTGCGCATGAAATAATGGAGGTCCGGCAACATTAACAACAATACTCATTATTGTGTAAAAAGAAAGCAGGCCAAGAATCTCACCATTGGTGATCCAGAAGTTCAGTTATGGCAAATGGACTTGTTTTTCTGACTGACGAAGCTGCTTGGATGAGCAGCGAAACATTTTAATCTCTCAAGAAAAGGAAGTCCAGTTGCTCTGACTCAACTTCCAGATTAACTCACCTGGAAGACTGAGAATCTTCACAGACACACCATCTCTGATGAATGCCATGACTATGGGAAACATAGAAGAACTGGAAATGTTAGTTGAGGAGGGAAAATATCACTTAATTTGAATAATTAATAGTTGGTGTGATTACTCCCATAACTGAAATATACTTTTAAGCAGATATGCCAGGATATTGTTTTATAAGAACATAAGAAAATAAGAAGAGCCATGCTGGATCAGGCCAAAAGCCCATCTAGTCCAGCTTCCTGTATCTCACAGTGGCCCCACCAGATGCATTTGGGAGCACATGAGACTAGATATCTGTCTCCTGATACCACTCCCCTGCATCTGGCCCTTGAAGTACCCTGGTTTTAAGCCTGGAGATTACACATCTCCATCATGGTTTGTAACCTTTGATGGACTTTTCCTCCAGGAATCTGTCCAATTCCCTTTTGAAGGCATCCAAGCCAGATGCCATGACCACATCCTGTGGCAGGGAGTTCCATAGACTTACAACGCGCTGGGTGAAAAAAATATTTTGTTCTGTCTGTTCTTATTCTCCCAGCCCTCAATTTGAGTGTATGTCCCCTTGTTCTGGTATTTTGTGAGAGGGAGAAGAGCTTCCCTCTATGTACTTTACCCATGCCCTGCATTATTTTGTATGTCTCAATCATATCCCCCCTCAGGCGCCTTTTTTCCAGACTAAAGAGCCCCAAATGTTTTAGCCTTTCCTCATAAGGGAGGTGCCCCAGCCCAGTAATCATTTTGGTCGCTCTCTTCTGCATCTTTTCCAGTTCCACTATGTCTTTCTTGAGATGCGGTGACCAGAATTGTACACAATACTCCAGGTGCGGCCTTACTATTGTTTTGTATAATGGCATTATGATGTTGGCTGTTTTATTTTCAATCCCCTTTTTGATAATTCCTAGCATGGAATTGGCCTTCTTCACCGCTGCCACACATTGGGGAGACACCTTCATGGAGCTGTCCACCAACACACCAAGATCTCTTTCCTGATCTGTCACGGATAACTCAGAGCCCATGAGTTGATAGTTTTGATTTTTGATTTTTTGCCCCAATATGCATTACTTTACATTTGGTTACATTAAAACGCATTTGCCATTTCGTAGCCCATTCCCCCAGTTTGAAGAGATCCTTCTGGAGCTCTTCACAATCTTCTCTGGTTTTTACCACACGGAAAAGTTTTGTGTCATCTGCAAACTTGGCCACCTCACTGCTTATCCCTGTCTCCAGGTCATTTATGAACAGATTGAAAAGCACCGGTCCCAGGACAGATCCCTGGGGCACACCACTTTTCAACTCTCTCCATTGTGAAAATTTCCCATTGACACCTACTCTTTGTTTCCTGGATCTCAAGCAGTTCTCAGTCCATAAGAGGACCTGCCCTCTTATCCCCTGACTGTGCAATTTTCTCAGCAGCCTTTGGTGAGGGACTGTGTCAAAAGCCTTTTGAAAATCCAGATAGACTATATCCACCCGTTCACCCAAATCTACATGCCTGTTGACCTTTTCAAAAAATTCTAAAACATTTGTCAGACAAGACTTACCCTTGCAGAAGCCATGCTGATTTTCTCTCAGCAAGGTTTGCTCTTCTATGTGTTTTAAGATTTTCTCTTGGATAAGGCTTTCCACCATCTTCCCTGGGACAGATGTAAGGCTAACTGGCCTGTAGTTTCCTGGGTCCCCCCTCCTTCCTTTTTTAAAAATTGGTGTGACATCTGCTATCCTCCAGTGCCCTGGCACTGTGGCCGTTTTAAGAGACAAGTTGCATATAACCGTTAAGAGATCTGCAATTTCATTTCTCAGTTCCCTAATAACCCTTGGGTGGATGCCATCTGGGCCCGGTGACTTGTTAATCTTCAATTTATCAATTAGTTCTAAAACATCCTCTCTTTTAACTTGTATTTAATTTAATTCTTTAGTCAAGAGGGGCTGTTCAGGCAGTGGAATATGCTCAAGGTCTTCTGTCGTGAAGACAGATGCAAAGAACTCATTTAATTTCTCTGCAATTTCCAGGTCCTCCTTAATCTCTGCTTTTCCTCCCTCACCATCCAGAGGGCCAACTGGTTCTCTGGCAGGTTTTCTACTTCTAACATATTTAAAGAAGCTTTTATTATTACCCTTTATATTGCTAGCCATGCGTTCCTCAAAATCTTTCTTTGCCTCTCTTCTCATCTTCTTACATTTCTTTTGCCAGAGTTTGTGTTCCTTTTTATTTTCCTCATTTGGGGAGGATTTCCATTTACAGAAAGACCTCTCCTTGCACTTTAGAGCCTCTTTTGGTGTGCATGCATAGCAGCCTGTTGATTCTGAAGTGATCATCCCAGATTTCAGTGCAGTGGGCACATCATCCTTAAGTGAGAGCCTGGTAGCGCAGTGGTTAAACTGCTGTACTGTAGCCATAACTGTGCTCAGGTCCTAGGGTTCGATTCCAGGTAGCTGGGTTAGGGTTCACACAGCCTTCCATCCTTCTGACGTCGCTAAAATGAGAACCTAGCTTGCTGAGGAGCACTAGGCTGGGTGGTTAATAGTAGATGAAATAAACAGGCAGAGGCAAAATGATGAAAAACAAACAAATAACAAATCCTAGCTAAACAAAACCTAGATTAAAAATTAATAATTTGTTGGGGACAGGGTAGAATTACTAGTTAGACCCAATTAATCCCAACTATCTATGCAAACCATCCATGAATGGCCACCTGTGTTTTCAAGTACAGTAGGACCCTGGTATCCACCAGGGATTGGTTCCAGGCCTTCCCATGGATAATGAAAACCATGAATAAGAGAGAATGCCACCCCCAAACTGCTGTTTTGTGACAATAGCTTGCTTTATGGCTGCTGTTTTCCACAGTAGTTTGCTTTGTGGCTTCTAAATAATGTATTTAATTTTTTTTCCTCTGTGAACCGTGTGTAATTGAATCAGTGGATAACAAATCAGTGGATACGGGGGTCCCACAGTAGTTTTTTTTTTTAAATACATCTTACTCTTTATGGCCACCTTCCTCTACCCACTCCCACTGACCAACACTGCTCTATGACTGTTAAAAAGAGTAGCCTCTGGGGCTAGATGGTGTGGGATAAAAACCAAATAAATAATTTTTAAACAAATCTAACTTCTTTTAACCACACAAGGAAATGGGCAGGATCTGTTCTCCTTCTCCTGCCTGCAACAGGCCTCCAGGTCTGTCACCTGGAAGACTGTATTCCAGAAGCCGAACCAGGAATGCAAAGATGGCCAGATGGTGGGTCATAGAAAAAAGAAGAGAGAGGTTTGTCATACCTATCCGTGGCACTCTTAATTTTTTTGTAGGGGCTTCAAAGGATTTTTAGCATCTCTCCACCAAGGCCCAGTGCCTTGTGCTTGAGCAATGGAACCCTTTTGCCACTGGGTTTCTTCTTGGTCTTTCTTTTAAAATCTCCCACAAGTCTGCCAGAGTAGTGTCTTTTTAGCCTCCAAGGACAAATAAAAGAAACTCTTGTTGACCATTGGCCACCGCACGAATAAGTTTAGTTTAGTTTAGTTGAAATTTATATACAGTACTGCCTGTTTCCACAGAGGCAACTCAAGGCAGTGCACAAGTTCAAAGAGAGATAAAACAGAACAACAGTAACAAAGACCATCGGCAAGATCAAAAATGTAAAAATGTGAAATATGTAAACATAAACATAAGTGTAGGTGCCCGGCAAACAAGACGACATCACTGGTCACCAAAGGCCTCTGTGGGCCTTTTTACACGACCCCTAAGATCCGCTGGCCACTTAAATTCGGACCAGAGATCTTAGGGGTTCTTCGCTCTTCCTCTGTCCCCACCCCCCTCCGCACTTCCTGGTTGCTGGCTGCCTGAGGGAGGGAGAAAAAAGAAAGAAAAGAATGCCGGTTTACCTCCGTTTTGTTCCCGGCAGCATTCAGATCTCTTAAAGGGGCAGGGCGCAAAAAAAGAACAAACAGAAGCCAGGAGAGCCCCGCACTCACTATCCTTACACCGGATCAAATATTTGTCACCATCAAAGACCAGGTACAAGAGAACTGCTGTTTGGTCGCGCTAAAGTGGGCGGGGTCGCCCTTAATTGTCTGCAAAGTCCGGAGCTGGTGGGTAAACATTTTTAAGGTCCGGACCTTGCAGCCATTTGCGGCGGAGCTTAGGGGTCGTGTATAAACGCCCTGTGATGACCGAGATCTTCAAGGCTCTCCTGCACTGCTATCTCACCTGGGGAAGATCCTGATCTTTGGAAGTTCTGTGGGGAATAATTAATCAATATACCCAATATATTCTATGTTATATATAAGCCGCCATTGTAGATAAAATGGCAGGCTCTCTGTCTCTCTATAAAATCTCTCTGTCCCTTGATTCACCTTGCCCCTCACAAAACTGTTGAGCAAAGCACTACACTATTTCCCGCTTCTCAAGCCTGTCCTGTGAGATAAACAGGATACAGGCAATGGACAAACACTATCTGTGGGAAGGGTGGACGAACAATGAGCCCCCTGCCCAAGATAGCTAAGTTTCCGCTTATCGGAACGCCCGTATTCAGCTGTCAAAAGGCGGCTGCATTCAGCTGTCAAACCGCTCCCAGGAAGGCAAGCGGCGAACAGCATGCAGTTCCATGATAGAGGGCGCTGAAGAACAAGATTAATTGCGTCCGCCCAATGTATCTTTCTCGAGAGGGTGACAAGTGGGTGATAACGAGGCGATAACGAGGTGATAACGAGGCGCACACGCCAGCGTTCTTTGAAGTTTCTTTTGTTTTTTGCGGGCAATCTATAGCGCCCAGATGTATCCTGTTTTTTTTTTTTTTGTTGGGGAGAGGGAGTGTTGGGGTATGTTTTGCTATAAAAACTTTGTATGAATGCGCACTCTTTGCCCCAGATTACCGACAGCAACTCGGCTGGGAGCCTTTTGCTGCAGCAAAATAAAAGTTTTTCTCCGGTCCTTGATCCTTGGCATGTCTTTTCAACCCTCGACCCCCCGTAACGGCGGCACAGGGATTCCTGGGTGAGGCTTTCATCTCCAGCTTTTCCTCTTCCTCCCGTCACGTGACTGAAGATGTGGGATAGCAGTTCCCATGTAAAAAGTTTTTTTTTAAAGCACAATTCAGCCCCATGGCAAGCAGGATTTTAAAAAAGGACCAGCTGCCTGGTGCTAGGAGGGTGGGGGAAATTTAAAAATTAAATAAAAAAAACTGTGCCAGACCAGCCAGAGGACAAGCTGACTAGCGCTGGGGGGGGGAGTGAAAAAGAAAAAAGGAGCATCCCATCGGCCCCAAAAACAGCCAGTTGGTGCTATGAGAAAGAGAAAAAAAGAAAACTGGATCATCTACATGGTCTCACGACGTCTGCCTCCTTAAAAAGTGGATTTTTTAAAGCGAGGCAAAAAATTCCCTACCTCTCCAGTAAGTCTTGGAAGCCTCACTTAAGGGGGCATTACTGGGTTTTCTTTTTCTTTTCTTTTTTTCAAAAAGCCCAGTGGCCGTGGGGACAGCATTTTTGGACACGGTTTATCTACAAATTTAATCTGCATTTAAAGGGATGCGGGATACGGGCCCTGAAGACAGGCAGGGACTGCATCAGACAAATATCGCTGGGGTGGAATTCCACAAAGGCGGGCCAGCCTGGTTCTGTGTGACTGCTTTGCTGGCCTCTCTAGGAGTAGCTGTCAGAAGCGCGAGAGCCTGAGAGGATCTGGTGGGTCGGACCAGAGCTGATCTGAAGGAGATACACTATGCCAGATCATCAAGGCCCAAGCTGAGGAGGGTTTTGTAAACCATAACCAGTACCTTGAACCTGATTCAGGAGACAAGGAGCAATCATGCAGATGAGCCAGGATAGGCGTGATGCTCACAAATCTGCCTGCACCGACCACCAACCTGGCCACCACATTCTGCACACTCTGCAGTCTCCGAATCAGGCATAAGGGAAGCCCCACATAGAGTGTGTTGCCGTAGCTTATCCTGGAGATCCCCAGCTCATGCACTACTGCCCTCAGGGAATCCTCATCAAGAAACGGGCAATTCTGGGGGGGTCTGTTGAAGTTGGTAAAAAGTCAACTTAGATGCAGCCACCATGTGGGACTCTAGAGACAAAGGCGGATCCTGTACCATACCCAAGCTCCTCCCTCTCTGTCAGCTGGCGGGCAGACCCACTCATGCTGGGGAGAGGGCCATTGAAACCATTGGGTGACGCCCACCCAAAGAACAGAACCTCGGTCTTCTCAGGGTTCAAGCTGAAGCTGTTAAACCTGTTCCATTCCCTGACTGTTTCTAGGCAGTGCTCCAGGGTCTAGACAGCCTCCACCCCAGAGATGGAAAAAGAGAGCTAGAGTTGGATGTCATCAGCTTGCTCCACAACTCCGAATGACCTCCCCCAGTGGCATCACATATATACTAAACAGCAAGGAGGAGATCACCCAGCCCTGGGGCAACCCACAGGAAAGAGTCCAATGGGCTGACAACTCCTCCCCAAGCCTAACTTGCTGGATTTTCTCCCCTAAGGAAGAAACGGAGCCAGCCAAGGCCTGAGCCTCCAATCCCCACCCCAGAGAGTCTGTCCAGGGGGATACTGTGCTTGATGGTATCAAAACCTGTGGAAAGATCGAGGAGGACCAACAAGCTAGAAAAAACCTCGTCGGCCCCCCTCAGGAGGTCATTTTGCTGTACAACCAGGTGCAAAATATATAATCTTTCCCTCAAATCAGGCATTGTGCTTGATGACTAGAAGGCAGCAAATGTAATACCAATCTTCCAAAAAGGATCCAGAGGTGATCCAGGAAATACCGACTGGTCAGTTTGACATGTGTCCCAGGTAAAGTGATGGAAACCATCCTAAAAGATAAAATTTATAGGCACATAGAAGAGAAGGCACTTCTGAAGAAGAGCCAACATGGCTTCTGCAAGGGCAAATCATGCCTCACTAATCTGTTGAAATTCTTTGGGAGTGTCTACAAGCATGTGGATAAGGGAGATTCAGTTGTCATTGTTTATCTGGATGTTCAGTAGGCTTTTGACAAGGTACCACACCAAAGGCTCTTGAATAAACTTGCCACTCATGGAATCAAGGGACAGGCCTGGATTAGCAACTGGCTAAGGGACAGGAAACAGAGGATAGCACAAATGGACACTTCCCCAAGTGGAGGGAGGTAAAGAGTGGGGTTCCCCAAGGTTCAGTACTGGGGGCCCTGCTTTTCAACCTCTTCATAAATGATCTAGAAGTAGGAGTAAATATCAAGGTAGCCAAATTTGCCGGCAAATTTGCTTAGAAAACTGAGAGAGATTGTGAAGAGCTCCAGTGGGATCACTTGACACTTGGGGAGTGGGCAAACTCAATGCAAGAGATCATTAGGAAGGTATAGGATAAGCCAGTGTCATTTTGCCTCTTTATAAATTTATGGTGAGGCCCCGTCTGGAATACTGTGTAAAATTCTGGTCACCATACCTCGAGAAGGAATTTATGGAAATAGAAAATGTGCAGAGGAGGGCAACCAGAATGATTAGGGGACTGGAAAACCTTCCTTACCATCTGAGGCTGCAATGGATGGGCCTGTTCACTCTTGAAGGATGGTGCCTAAGAGTTCAGCTGATTGTAATTTTTGAAATCATACATGGTGTGGACAAAGTATATAAGGAAAAGCTGTTTTTCCTAACACACAACACTAGAACTAGGGGGCACTGCATGAAACTTTGGGGTGATAGATCTCAAACAAATAGGAAAAAGTACTTTTTCACCTGCAGGATCAGTGGTCTCTGGAACTCCCTACCAGAAGAAGTGGTTGAAGGGATGTCTCCTGAGGGATATTGGGTACTAGTAGGCACATCCAGCAAGCTTCCTGTGGGACATTTTGGGGGGCGATATTTTACCCTTCCTCCTGCACGGGAAAGCCCTGGGAGAGGGGAAATGGAGCCCCTAAGACTAACACACAGGAAGCAGATAACTGACTATCTTGTCCTTCCATTCTGGCCACAAGGAACAAACAGACCATTAATGATTACCCTCATGTCATGGGATGGGATAGCAAGCTGCTGGGGTATCAATCATTACCATCCCTCACTAGGTGACATGTCCACGTCACAGAAAGCCCTCCCCAGGAGTCCATCAACCCAATGACAGGCTGACACCTAGGACACCACACGATATCTGTAACTCCGCCTCTTACAACTAATAAAGGTGTGCCTTGCAAGCCTGCTGGAAGAAGAGAAGAATTTTAAGCTCTGGAGCTGGGAGCCATTTGCAGCGGAGTTTAGGGGTCGTGTACAAATACCCAAAGAAGACTTTTCTAGGGATGTGTATGTGTGTGAATGTGCGCATATGTGTGCTTAATTCCAGCACCCAGAAATCTCTTGAAATGTCCTCAGGCAGAATCATGCAATCCCAGTCCGGAGACCCACCCCTTCAGAAACCTAAATGCATTCACTTCTTTTAGCAGGGCTAAAAGAAGTCTAGAACTTCTTTTCTTGCCACTATGAGTCCTGGGTTTTGTAGTCTTGCAACTCTTGCAGTTCCATAGAAAGTGCCCCTCTCCAAAAGAAATACACCTCCCAGGAATTTTTGTGGCAGGAACCGAAACCCTGGGTAGTAGGCTGAGAAGACTAGGCCCTACAACAAGGGAGGGAAGGGTAGGTGTCTGGATGTGTGGGTTTGTGGGAGAGATCTCCCACATTTTCCTCAGGAAAATTCTCAGAAGATTTGAAGAGCTGAAGAGCAAACCAGCCAATTGTCCTAATCCTCTTCTCTCGTTGAGGGGGAGGAACTATTAGGATTGACCACCATCTGCAAGCAGCTGGGATAGGCAAGGGGATAGCTTAACCAGGTTTTGTCTAGGTCAGGCATGTCCAAAGTCAGGCCCAGAGGCCAAACGTGGCCCGTTTTCAAATTTTGAGTGGCCCGCGGACTCTTCTACCCATCGGCTTAGCCTGGATTCACAGAATCATAGAATCATAGAGTTGGAAGAGACCTCTTGTCCAACCCCCTGCCATGCAGGAACCCCATCACAATATTTCCGACAGATGGCCATCCAGCCTCTGCTTAAAAACCTCCAAGGAAGGAGACTCCACTACCCTTTGTGGCAGCATATTCCACTGCTGAACAGCTCTAATTGTCATTAAGTTCTTCCTAATGTTCAAATTGTATTGTATTTTAGCTGATCAGCCCATTGTAAGCCGCCCAGAGTTCCTACGGGAAGATGGGCGGGGTAGAAATTTAATAATAAATAAATAAATAAATAAATAAATAAATAAATAAATGGAATCTCTTTTGGCCCCTCCCCATACTGGATGGAGACATCAGCTTGCCGTTTTATGGTTTGCCTGCCCTCCCTGCCTCTGTCCACCCCAACCCCCCAGCCACCTTCCTAGCCTACCGTTGCTGCAGCATCCTCCCTGCCTCCTTCCATGTTATAGAGACTCATCCAAAGTCCGGCCCGGAGGCCAAATGTGGCTGAATGGTCGCCCCCCCATTTTCACCTCACCAAATCTGGCCCTCCTTACAAATAGTTTGGACGCCCCTGGTCTCTGCTTTGCTGCTACAGGTCAGGGTTTGCCAGTGAGTCACTTTTGTCCTTTTTATTCACTTTTTGAAAATCCACTCCCTTTTGTCACTCTTCCAGAAATATTGGCACTCCTGTCACCAGGGCCGGCGCTAGGGTTTTTTGCGTCCTAGGCAAGGGGCGGGGGGGCTGGTGGCAGGGAGGCGGCGGCGAGGAGCACGGGGCGGGCAGCGGGCGGCGGCGGCGGGCGGGCGGGCGGCGGTGGGGGCGGCAGGGGGATGGATAGCGGACGGCGACAGGCGGGGAGACAGACGGCGGTGGCCGGCGCCCCCTGTCCATTTTGGCACCCTGGGCAACTGCCTAGTTCGCCTTAATGGATGCGCCGGCCCTGCCTGTCACTATTTCAGAGCTCAAGGAGCCCCCAAGGTGTCCCAAGACAAATGGAAATGGTGGTGAGGACTGTAAGGAAACTGAGGGGTAGGAGCATTTCTGGCTGAAAATTACCTGAGCTCCTATGGGTTCTTTTAAAGAAAAAAATATGACCTGCGAGCCTCAATTTAATGAAATCTCTTTATTCACTATTCTAAGTTACAAAAATGAAAAAAAAACCCTCATAAAAATCAATGAAAATTAATGGAAAATATTAAAATGCTTATCAGATACAATCATATAATAGTGCCTGAAAATAATAAAGTCTATGATACTCTGACTAGTTTAGATACTATAGAAATTACAATGCCTAGGCTGGCTAGGTCTAAATTTAGGCGCTTTTACACAACCCCTAAAATCCGAGGCAAAGGGCTCCCAGATCCGGAGCTTAAAAATGTTTTCCCACCAGCTCCAGACTTTAAAAAAAAATTAAGTACAACCACGCCCACCTAAGCGCGCCCCAGCACACTTTTCAAGTACCTGGCCTCCAGGAGATAAAAAAATCTTCCGATGCGGATTGTAAAGCTGTGAATGCCGGGCTCCCTCGCCTTCTGGTGTGGTTTTTTTGTTTGTTGTTTTTTTCCCCCGCCGCCCCTTTAAGAGACAGGAATCCCTATGGGGCTGCTTGGGGCTGCTTCAACCGGCAGATGGAGGTGAGCCTGCATTTTTTTCTCACTTTTTTTTCTCTCTCCCCTCACACAGATAGGAACAATGGAGTGCAGAAGGGTGGGAGCACAGGAAGAGCAACAACCCCCCACAATCTCTGGTCCGAATGTAAGTTGCTACCAGATTTTAGAGGTCGTGTAAAAGCACCCTGGGATGCGCTTAGGTGGGCGTGGTCACAATTTTCTTTAAAGTCTGGAGCTGGCGGGAAAACAATTTTAAGCTCCGCATCAGGGAGCCCTTTGCCTCGGATTTTAGGGGTCGTGTAAAAGCGCCCTGAAAGGAAGCTCCTCCTTTCCCTCTGGGTACATCAGAGGCTGGGTATAGCCTTTTCTACACAATGATGGGGAGGAGGGGCGGTGTGTCCATACAATGAAAAGCTGAAGATTGCAGGTCCTCACAACAGGTCCTTGTGTTTGTTTTTATGTGGATCTGGAGGTAGGAGAGTCTCAAAAGACATGGGGTAATGATGGGAAACTTACAGTGGAAGTGAACACATTGAAAAGCAAAATAGCTCCCCTCTTTTTGCATTTCTGTGCCTGCGGATATGAAGAGGAGCGAGTGCCTAATTTTTATCAAGTTTCAGAAAGTGAACTTCAGGGGGTTAGCAATATATGGCACCTTTAAAAGTTTGAATATTTTTTTCAGAACACATGGAAATCTTTATAGACTGAATCGATTTCAATTCAAACACATTTGATATATTTTTTTAAAAAAAACCCTCCTCAAACACAATGTAATACACTGCTGGAAGATCATCTGGCCCTTGTACTTTGCTGGTTTTACAAATCTCATTGCCTGTGCCTCCTCCCTGACTAGAGCTGGGCTCTTTGCCAATCTGTTATTTTTGATAATTCCTGTCTCAAAGATAACTGTCTTATATTATATTATATTATATTATATTATATTATATTATATTATATTATATTATATTATATCGTATCGTATCGTATCGTATCGTATCGTATCGTATCGTATCCTATTATGTTATGTTATGTTTATGCACCCAGAAGTCCCAGCTGTAATTCCCAGCTCTTTCAGGCAGGCTGGGAAAGGAGCCTTTCTAAAATCAAGGAGACATGCAGATGGCTGCCAAAGATTTCACTAGGCTTAGATGGACCTCATTGCTCAGTGATATAGATATTCTCTTCAGAGCCAGAGGTCAGTAATTCCACAGGGTGCCTCCAAGGAAAAGAGCCAGCCTGTGTCACCTTGGGTGAGCAACAAGGGAATGGTGTGGATTTGAACTCTACACTTTTGGCTCCACATTCCAGCCCTTATGCAGGCAATGACATTTTTTTAGAGTGACACTTATTCTTGGTGGCACGTTCTTGGTGTAACCAACTGGCAGATATGCCTTGACTTCTATTCCTGCATGAATGGGAGGGTTGGATGTTATAGGCCAATTCCAACTGAACAATTCTATGATTCTGCACTGCTATTATGAATATATCAGTGTTTCTTTATCAAGGCTATGCTGTATGGACGTGTTGTGATGCTCCACTTAAGGCACTTTTACATGACCTCTAAAATCTGCTGGCAACTTAAATTTGGACCAGAGATCATGGGGTTTTGTTCCCTTCCTGTGTTCCCACCCTTCCGCACACCATTGCTCCTGTCTGCTGTGAGGGGAGGGAGAAAAAAAGGGAGAAAAGAATGCAGGCTCACCTCCGTCTGCCGGTCGGAGCAGCCCCGGAAGCATTCCAGTCTCTTAAAGGGGTGGTAGGCAAAAAACCCAAACAGAAGGCGAGGAGAGCCCGGCATTCACTGCTTTACAATCCGCATCAGAAATTTTTTAAATGTGGTGGGGCGCGCTTAGGTGGGCATGGTCGTACTTAATTTGTTTTAAAGTGCATAGCTGGTGGGAAAACAATTTTAAGCTCCGCATCTGGGAACCCTATGCCTTGGATTTTAGGGGCTGCGTAAAAGTGCCCTTGATGGCCACTAGATTCCTTGCTGTTTCAGTGCTGTCTGAAATGTATCTAGTCTAAGATAAATATTTCCTGAATATGAAGTGGGTTGAAACATCAGGTCAACAAAGAATGCAATTCAATATCTTCTCAAATGTGATTTACCCCTTGAAACCACAAGATCCTCAGTTCACAGTGAATTCTCTCCTTTCAACAGATGGATCACAAGAGAAAGAAGGTAGAGTCTGTGAGAGTTCACCAGAAGGAATGGAGGAAGAAAAAAAGAGCAGTTGTGATGGAGATGGAACACAAAAACAAAACCAGGCAGACCAGAGAAGAGACATACTTTACCAACATCAGAAGGGGGGTTTCTCTGAAGTAGAAATGAGTACAGTGACAAACAGATGTGTCAAAAGTCTACAAAACTCAGATTTTGCACCAAACGTCCCGCTGAGGAAGAGCCCAGTGAAATGTCTAACACGCCACAGAGATGGAAAACCATGGCAGCCCTTGCAGCATAGAGAGAGCTCTGAACGGAGCCCAGAAAATATAAGATTTCACACCCAGGAGAAATCTGATACAAGCTTAAAACCTGAAATGTGCTTCAGTGTTGGCTCTGCTCTTGAAGTATCTCAACCCCTAGTCTCTATAGGGAAACCCTACAAATGCATGGAATGTGAAATAAATTTTGATACAAGCTTTGAACTTAAGATACACCAAAGAACCCACACAGAATGTGGAATGGGCTTCAAGAAGGTATCAAATCCTAGAAGACACCAGCAAATTCACAGAGGAGAGAAACCCTATGCATGTGAAGAGTGTGGGAAACATTTCCGTGATCGCTATAGTTTGAAAGTACATCAAAGAATTCATACAGGAGAGAAACCCCATACATGTGAAAAATGTGGGAAACATTTCTGTGATCCCTCAAATTTGAAAGCACATCAAAGAATTCATACGGACGAGAAACCCTATCACTGTGAAGAATGTGGGAAGACATTTAGCCGGAACAAGAGCCTTGTAATCCATGAGCGAATTCACTCAGGAGAAAAACCCTATTCATGCCAACACTGTGGGAAATGTTTCTCTCAACTTGGAAATTTAAATGCACACCAGGTCTGTCATTCAGGGGAGAGACCTTTTCAGTGCAAAGAATGTGGAAGACGTTCAGCAGACGCTGTAACCTTGTAGCACATCAACAAATTCACTCAAGAGAAAAGCCCTATACATGACAAGTATGTGGGAAATCTTTCAGGCAATTCTCACACCGTCAAGTTCATAAAAGCTCACATTCAAAAAGAAAGGGCGTCAAAGTAAAGATGGGGGGAGAGACTTCTTACAGAGTAAAGGTCTCAGAGAACATGAAGACTTTTATTCAGGAGAGAACCTCTATGTGGGGAAACTTCACTTAAAGAAGCCAGCATATTAGTCCTCGACATGCACCAAGAAGAAAAAGTTTGAAAATCTCATGAAGCAACCTCCTCAAACTCCAACCACATGCCAATCTTGGGAAAGGGTCCATGACACACTGAGAGCTCAGCTGTTGAATTAACCCTTGTGAATCTGTGAATGCATCTAGGAGAGAAGGCTTGTAGTGGATTCTGAAGTGGAATTCCTCTCAGCTTCACAGAAATCATCTTTTTTCCCCTCCAAATACTGGCTTAACAGGGGTGCTGCCACCAATGAACTTTTTAAACCAGGAAGACAATTACAGAAGGAGGGTGGGAAATGTGCAGCTCTGTCTTTTGCATTGTTTTTTTAAAAAAATGTTTCAATCAGCATACATTTTATTGGAATGGTTTTTAAATGATTCTCATCTGATCTTCAATTTGTCTTGATGTTGAAATAAATGTTTAACTTGAAATGTGATTTCTTTGAGTAATGAGTCAAGAATCTATCAGATTACTATAGTGACCCCCTTCTGGCCACTTCTGAGTTTCCATGAAGAATCTGAGATGGGGGCCTTCCTTCCTCAGGTCTAAATCATTCAAAACATCTGAGAGGAATTTGGATGTTTTGGCACAAAGACTGGGATGGGAGACCCATTACACCAGAGATAATGGGGGTCATTTAACATGAATAACAATACTCATTAAAGTGTAAAAAGAAAGCAGACCACAAATCTCCGGTGAATGCGGCGTATCGGAAACAAACAAGAACTTGAACATTTGTTTATTTATATTTATTTTTGCATTTCTAGACTGCACCTTGGTTTTCCCAAAGGAACTCTGGGTGGTTCACACAAGGGCAACACATAAATAGCAACTGAAAGCAAAAAGCAAATAAATAATAAACCAATAGCAAACAAGAGAACAAGATCAAGAAACAAGATCAAATTTTAGATCAATATTATAAGTCAAACTAAGTTCCCTGTTTAATTTATGAGCAATTGAAATAGTTAAGGATCATATATTGTTATGAAGAGATGCAAATCTTGTTTGAGAAGATTAGAATCGCTCCGATTTTTCCCCTTTTTACTTTACAACTTTTTTTGTTTGAAAAATATAAATAAATTGAAAAAAATGCAACAACAACAACAAGAGAACCCAGCATGAGTCACAATGGCAAAAGGTGAGGGGAAGGCAACAAAACACAGGGAAGATAACAGGAACATTTTAAAAAGCCTTTTTCCCCTTTAAAAAGCCAAGGTTTTAATAAGAACATAAGAACATAAGAAGAGCCATGTTGGATTAGGCCAATGGCCCATCTAGTCCAGCTTCCTGTATCTCACAGTGGCCCCACCAGATGCGTTTGGGAGCGCAGGAGACTAGATATCTGTCTCCTGATGCCACTCCCTGCATCTGGCCCTTGAAGGACCCCGGTTTTAAGCCTGGAGATTATACATCTCCATCATGGTTTGTGACCTGTGATGGACTTCTCCTCCAGGAATCTGTCCCATCCCCTTTTGAAGTCATGCAGGCCAGATGCCATCACCACATCCTGTGGCAGGGAGTTCCACAGACTAACAACGCGCTGGGTGAAAAAAATATTTTCTTTTGTCTGTTCTTACTCTCCCAGCCCTCAATTTGAGTGGATGTCCCCTAGTTCTGGTATTTTGTGAGAAGGAGAAAAGCTTCCCTCTATTCACTATACTCATGCCCTGCATTATTTTGTATGTCTCAATCATATCCCCCCTCAGGCGCCTTTTTTCCAGACTAAAGAGCCCCAAATGTTTTAACCTTTCCTCATAAGGAAGGTGCCCCAGCCCAGTAATCATTTTAGTCGCTCTCTTCTGCACCTTTTCCAGTTCCACTATGTCTTTCTTGAGATGTGGTGACCAGAATTGTACAGGATACTCTAGGCGCGGCCTTACTATTGTTTTCTATAATAGCAATATAATGTTGGCTGCTTTATTTTCAATCCCCTTTTTGATAATCCCTAGCATGGAATTGGCCTTCTTCACCACTGCCACACATTGGGTATGTTAGGAATTTATAATGATGAGAAAAAATTATTATAAGTATTAACAGACCCGATTGTGCTGAGAAGGCATAAGGTCAACATGACCTGGCAAGACTTGGCATAAGTGCAAGTGCGGAGGTGTCATTTTGCTGAGAGCAACATTTGGCGGTTAGCCAGGAATAAGAAACCTACTTGAACTATTGAACAAACTGGGAAATAGGGTCAGGCCATTCTAGGCTTTGATGGCCAAATGGCTATAAGCCAAGAACACATGCAAGCAACAGGCACGTGTAGGGGTGTACAAAATAACGTCAGTCTGAGATCATACTGACCATACAGAAGAGTATATAAATCATGGGAAACCATTTGAACCCTGTCCAGACTAGCAAGGATTGATCTCTGCATTGATCAACATATGCAGCTCTGAACCCTTAAGCAATAGGCTTAAGATTGTTACTAACTATATCTGTGTTTTGTGTACTGCTTGCTTGCTAAATACTTTCTATATTTCTGTATTCTTGTGAATGTCTAATAAAACCCTTGATATATATAACTAACTCAGCGTGGCAATTTTTGATGAACCACCAGAACTTATCAATGGTGCATTGGCAATTTTTAAAGAAACATTTTAAACTTATCAGGTAGACACCTTCACGGAGCTGTCCACCAACACACCAAGATCTCTTTCCTGATCAGTCATGGATTTTTTGCCCCAATATGCATTACTTTACATTTGGCTACATTAAAACGCATTTGCCATTTCTCAGCCCATTCCCCCAGTTTGGAGAGATCCTTCTGGAGCTATTCACAATCTTCTCTGGTTTTTACCACACAGAAAAGTTTCGTGTCATCCGCAAACTTGGCCACCTCACTGTTTATCCCTGTCTCCAGGTCATTTATGAACAGACTGAAAAGCACTGGTCCCAGGACAGAGTCCCGGGGCACACTGCTTTTCACTTCTCTCCATTGTGAAAATTTCCCATTGACACCTACTCTTTGTTTCCTGGATCTCAACCAGTTCTCAATCCATAAGAGGGACTGGTGAGGGACTGTGTCAAAAGCCTTCTGAAAATGCTTTTTATAATGCTGTCAATGGCTCAGCTTGGCAAATCTTGCTTGGCAATTTATTCCACATGGCCGGGCTGGCCACAGAGAACACCTGATTACGGGTGGAAATCTTATGGGCCACTCTCGAGGTGGCCACCCAAATTGAGAGTGCCAGTGATACTCTCATGGGCCAGGCCAGCACTAGGGTGATCCACTCTGCCAGATACTCAGGTCCCAAGCCATGGAATGGACAGTCAGGAAGTGGAGGAGGAGGAGGAGGAGGAGGAAAAAGAAGAGCCCACTCATAAGTAGAGGTGCCACTGTATTTTTACAACTTTTAAATGTGCTTGAGGATGAATGGAGGGGCAAGGCTGCGGGACAGCAGTGTTTGGAGCCCTAGGGGCAGCTGAGGTACATGGGCCATGTCCCTGATTATAAATACAGTAGGATCCCGGTATCTGATTGGTTGGTTCCAGGCCTTCCCAAGGATAATGAAAACTGTGGATAAGAGAGAACACCTGCCCACCCATCCCCAAACTGCTGTTTCCTGGCAGTAGCTTGTTTTATGGCCTCTGTTTGTGACAGTAGCTTGCTTTGCAGATATTATTTGTGACAACAGCTTGCTTTACAGCTTGCTTTGTGGCTACTGAATTATTTAACGATTTCCTCTGCCAACCGTGGATAACTGAATCAGTGGATAATGAATCAGTGGATACGGGGGTCCTACTGTACACCATTTGTGGCTCAGCTTTCCTGGGTTCACACCAGCAAGACACTCGCCCTGATTGATTAGCACAGCAACCATGCTTTTTGCACATCCTTCGTTCAGCATTTTCAGGTGGAATTCAAAGACAGGATTACCCTTTACCGGGAAATGCAGCGCCCTTTGGATCTTGCAGCCCTTGTTTACACGAGGATAGAGATGGGCACAAGCTGGTTGGTCTCAGTTCGTAAAGGCAGTGGCACCTCCTGGGCCGATCTTCCACTCCCAGCAAGAGCTCAGCAAACATGATACATGGCATGGTCTGTGGGCTCCCTCTAGTGGCCAGGTCTGGTAAATTCTCCTTTGAGGTTACAGGCGTGCTTGCTACCCACCTGGCTCCAAGGCTGGAGGTGTCCTGTTTTCTAAGCACCTTCTCTCTCTTTTCTCTTTGTGGACTTTCCGGATCTTTTTTTTCAGGAACCAGAAACATTTGCCGTAATATCCGCCGGTTTCCCAGAAGCAAAGGCATTTCCATGCATGCCAGAAATATCGTCTCTTCAAAGAGCTTCTGATCAACAGTGTCAGGTAAATAATCACTCTGTGAACTGAGAAGGTAACAGTTAAGGTGGCCGTCTGTCCGTCCTTCCTTCCTTCCTTCTTCCCTCCCTCCCTTCCTTCCTCCCTTCCTTCCCGTCACTCTTGGGACTGAAAAGAAGGCTGAAGCCATGATGGTTGTGTCTGATTTCATAGGAATGGCCTTCCTTCCTCCCTCCCTCCCTTCCTCCCTTCCTTCCTTCTTTCCTTCCTCCCTTCCTTCCCGTCACCCTTGGGCCTGAAAAGAAGGCTGAAGCCATGATGGTTGTGTCTGATCTCACAGGAATGGCTGATCCAATCTAGCTTTATTTATTATTTTATTTTATTTTTACTGTGTCCTTCTCCTTGGAAAAGGACCCAAGGCGGCTTATAGTAATAAGGGACAATATGCAGTCCAGTACAATTAAGACGTATTCAAGTTTGAGAACAGGAAAATGAGGGATATTAAAAGACAACATTAAAGCTACAAGAGAACATGAGCAGTTAAAGAGAGAGTAAAAATTCCATGTAATAAAATTCCAATCTGAATTTGACAAGAACTGTGAACGTCGTTCAAACCTTATCCTCAAAACTGGAACTTCAGAAACTGCCTTTTAAATTTAGGGCTAAAACCTGGAGTGGAGTCACTTTCCCCACGGAACCGGAGTTGGCATCAGTTGGTGATAGGGCCAACTCTTTGGTGGAACTGAGTGTAGCAACTGCGTCGGGCAGCAGATGTGCTAAAAGAGCAGCAAACATCTGGCTCCTGAAATTGTTATTGTTGTACAACTATGAGAGATAAGGATAGTTACTATTTTGGATTACAGTTCCCATGCTACCCTCCCTCAACTGGTGGATTATGGAACTACAGTCCAAAAAAATTGAAATCCTGCTTGCTTTTTTGGCAAGTGGAAGGCAGATGGCTTAAGATGTAAGAATTGCAGCAGCGACTCTTTAATTGCTGGATGGAAGCAACACTTTCTGCCTGTGTAGTTACACAACAAGATTTTTATCAATGTTTTCTTTCTTTCTTTCTTTTTAACTTCCATAAATAGGAAAAACATCCGGAAGTTTATTTCTGCCCTTTGAGGCGAAAGAACTGGCTGGTTTTGGCTACCATTGATTTGAACGTGTCTACTTAGCAGCCAGTTTCTGCTCTGCTTTGGGCAACACAAAATAAAATATTAATCCAGCTCCAATTGCACAGTCCCCCGCCATTTTGTGGTGCATATACTGCAGTCCTGGTGTATTGCAGAAGGCAAGGCCCCCTGGGGTAAGCTACATGGACCTGTTGGGGGCCTCTTGCACTTACCCCAGGCCTGGCACTACCCCGAGCAGGCCTCTGATGTGCTTCCTGTGTAAGGAATTTAAATTTATGAGGGTCCCGTGCCAGCGTGCCTGCGCTTCATGGGCTGCAAAAGACCAAGTCTGAGTCTCAGGAGACGAGAAAAGAATTTATTGATTGATCAATCAGGGGGACCCGACCCGGTGTAAATTCCAGGCGAGGTCTCCGCCCAAGCATTGGAAGGCGATACATTTTATACGGTTCCTCTATTCTTTGTCTTCCCTTAACTGAAATTACATCATACACACACCTGCTACATACATCAAATACTAATTGACACTTTTTAGTCATTTATTTCGTATTTCTGACACTTGCCTAAAAGTTCTAACTGGTACGTTTGATCTCCTCCCCTCACAGGCAGGGAGGGTAGGATCATCCTTATGTCCTTGGACATTTGACAGTTACAAACACCAGACGCTGAGATAAGGCCTCCTGGTACGCCTTGGACACACGTTAATTGCTAGTGTGTGATCCTCAAAGCTTAGGAACTTAATTGGATCCTTGAATTCATAATTGCTTTTGCTGACTTAGCGGAAGTTCCTTTCTCTATTCTAGCCGGAAAGGCTTGACCAAAGATTCTAAGTTTACAAGAATACAAATGTAGATACATGTGAATGTGATACATATATGTATATATGTATATATATACGTGGAGTGCTTAAGTGAATATAACTACATTATTCGTGTCACTAGTGTGGCTATATATACATATGTATTGCTTAGAATACATTGTTGTTGAATACATGAGGGCTTGTCCATACCTGTGGTTAGTAAAGCAGCCATATATATTTATAAATATATAATTAGTCAAATGTCCTCCCTTACACTCGGCCCTGAACGGATTTCTGGAAATTTATGCCAGTAAATTTCCCAGAAAACGTCATGGACTTGTAAGGGGACGAACAAAACATATCAAAGGTATATGTACAAAAGTGTGAACATTGCGTGAGCCCCCTATGTCATTCCTGGGGTGAGATGGTCTTCATGGCTCATGGAAGGACTTTCTATTTTCCTGACAAAAATTTAGGCAGGGCAGTCAGAAAAACATTCTCAGTCCTTTTTCCCCAAAGGGCTTATAGGCACAGTTCAAGAAAATGAATTATCATAAAATGATTTGTGGCGTCTCAAGTCAGGGGGACGATCAAATAGGTGAAGGCCAAGGAAATACCCCTTAATTCACTAGGGCACTTTCCATCGTCCAAAGTTAGGTCAACAGATGAAGTTCTGCAATGCCCGGGATGTAAAAGGTTCCTCCCACAGACTTGTAATGGAGGGAAGCATTCTACTGACCACATCAATGCTACATTCTCGCTATGGAAGGGCACTTTGTGGCCGCAACAGCTTCTTAAGTGAGCCTCCTGGGGCAAGTTATGGGGCCTTCAGATTCCCAACCTTTTAGGGGGCTGACACAACAACAAAAAAATCATGGGTACGTTAGAACAAAGGCTTGCAATCTCAGGCTTATACGCCATGCCTTGATTTGTGGCAACTTGAATCTCAGGCTAATATGCCATGCCTTGATTTGTGGCAACTTGGCTGAAAGGCCTAGAAGTTTCTTATGCAAATTCAGAAATACATGGGGAGAAATGCATGTTATAGTAGGCCTGCAATTTTCCTGTGCTCGGCCGAGTAAATGGGAGCCAGCATACTCCTTTGGCTGACATGGGGGCTTTATAAACAGCTAGCCCTGAAATATGATTGTTCATACCATCATTTTGCATAAAGAATACATATAAAGATCAATAACATAGGTAGCATCCTCCTTGAATGTGTGGTGTGCATAAAACCCAGAGTATAAGATATAATTCCCCTATACTTGCCTAAATGAAATGTAGACAGGGCTTGCATTTACCTTTGGCTGACGAAATGGTCTTAGAATGACTAAGCAGTCTGCTCTGAAATATGACTGTCCATATCGTTACTCTGTATGAGGATTCATGGGCTCTGGCACTTGGGGACCAACAATCCGGTCATAAACTCTTTTGACTGCATGTGATGCACAGTACCCAGATTATAGCAGGTTATACAGAGCTACTTATCAGTGTGTGCATTATACCTTAGCCAACGGACAGTTACATTGATACTAAATAAAAGGCAATATACATATAAAGCACATGAGTAATAGTAAGAGTCCCATGATTAAACCAAGAATGAGTTACTGAAATCATGGCAGAGAAAGTAGTTCATCATTGTCAATTATAGTCTCTCAAATTGCATAGAAAGGCAGGTCACAGTGTCTCTTGGACCCATCGCTGGTGGGTAACAACCTTCTCAGTGTTAAAGCATGATTATTACACGAATTATGAAAAGCACATTCAGGGAGGCACTTTAGCAAAAAAAAAAAACAATATCATAAGTAGTGATCAACAATTAACATAAGCAGTGATCAACAATTAACATTCTGCAGGCTCCAAAGGCTAGCCTACCGTGCGCAGAAAAGCAGAAAAACAAAAAGACGCTCACTGCTCACTTGTTGGAAATGCTGGGGGGGACTGGTGTGTGCGTGTGTGTCAACACAAGTTCATGGTGATCCAGGGCACGCGCACAGGCATCAATGAAGGTCTGAAAGCAGTAGTTAAACCCCAAGTCTCTGTTCCGGTGAAAAGGGGGTTAAATTGCAGACGTGAAGTCTGTTGGCCACAATCCAAAACAAGAGTCAGTGGCTGTTTCAGACCCACTCTCTCCCCCCAGAAACAAACAGAAAAGAAAAGAAAAGAAGAAAATGAGAGACAGGAAGACAGGATTTTAATCTGTCAACCTGAGTTGAAAGTGAATCCGCAGGCTGCTTTGGGACCCTCCGAGTATCAAACGCACGCTGTCATCTGGGGAAGGATGAGCAAGGATGCGGTGACCACAGGTCAGGTTCATGTTGTCGCCCGCCCAGGGTGAAGTCATCTAAGGCATAGGGGCAATCTACAGCAGAGGGCAGAAGGCGTCACCGGTCAGGCCTCACTCCCTCTCGGGGTCGCGGGTACGGGTCACGCTGGGTGAAAAGGCTGACATCACTGGATCCTGGAGCCCGCATCGATCGAACTCGCGGAGCGAAGTCATCACGAAGATGGCATCATCAAAGGCATCAAAGGCGGGGAGGGGAGGTCCAGGAGGGATGGCAGAATGGAGGGCAGGAGGGTCCCCATCTGAGCATCTACGACCGGGCGCGTCAGCTTTCCAAACCCGACCGACTCCGTGATCCAAAAATAAAGAACGGGTGGGCGTTTTTCCCAGAGCAAAAGCCCGACCTCCAGGATGTACCTGGGTAAGAGAAGAACAGACACACGACCACAAACAGACAAACACAGAACACAAACACACAAAATGGCCCCTCAGCTGTCCTTGTGCTGCCAGGCAGGGTGGTATAGTCTATCTGACAGTCTCGGGAAAAAAAAATGTCGTAAAAAGGCAGATTGAAGCTTTCCTCTTCGTAAAACCAGTACGTGAAGTAAGGGGGGGGGAGTCTATGATGAGGACACCTCTGCACATCAGGAGATATGCACAAGTTCAGCTGGCTCCAATGAGCGCTTGCAAGGTGTAGGTGCTCAGGTGTCCCTAATCAACCACAGATCCCATCCCCAAGTCAAATTGCTCTTCTACACGGGGACAACAAAAGGTGTAGCTGGCAGAATATCCATGAGATGCAAAACAGGGTGTTTCCTCCAGCGTCTTCTCGTGTGGAAAGAGACAGACAGACAGACAGACAAACAACCACACACAAGAATGGCCAAGCAATCTGCAGATCTCCAGGTGTGATAGTGCTACATGCAGTACACTGTGTGCAGATTTCTATGGCACAGTGTAGTGCAGTCTATGAAAAAGGGCCATAGTACACAGCTGCACTTCAGCAGTTTTGCACAAGTTCAGCTGGAACAATATTCCATAGCCACGCTACTAGGCTCCCTGTGAAATTTGGAACAAATTAATAATGTGCACTGCAGAGCCATCCTTTAAAATAGGGAATCTTGCCCTTTACATACAGGTTTCATGTGCACACAAAAAAAAGGAAAAAGAAAATCGTTAAGTCCATATTGTTTTCTAAAAAGAAAATAAGCCTCATTTTCCTCAGGGGAGCTCCTGAGACCAGGTGTGATTTAAAAGCTGCACCAATACACCTTGCACATTTTAGTGGCCAGGCGAGCCTTTTACCGCCTATGGCAAAAAGATAATTGTATATTCTTAAGAGTCATTAAAATCGCAAGTAAAATCACTATCCCAGTAGCGTTTGAACATATCTTCTAAAAATCTCATTAAGAAATTTGTGCACTGTGTTGGGCAAGCAAGGCTCCTCTTAAGTTCTAGTGTTTAAGCCTGCCTTAACTGTAACGGTTTGGGATTGACTTGTAAGTTACTTCAAAGGCAAAAATAAAAAATATGCTTGCAGGACAGCTTACAAAGAGGGGAGGGGGCTTTAGTGTGCTGTCACATCCTAAAAAAATAATCAGGTTTCTCTTGTGTCCTTTTTCCGAAGAATTCTTTTATTCTAAAGTTTCTGATAACAAGATTTTCACCTCTTATTCTTTGGCAAAAATACCTGAAAGGTGTGTTTGATTCAAGGGTTTAATTAAATTAAAAACGTGACGTTTTGGGGCCGAAGTTCTGGATTCTTTTCTAAACAATAGACTCCTTTCCTCTCCCCCTATCCAGGAGGAAAAAAATGCTGCAAGTCGGCTAGAAGCCACCTCTTTATGCTTTTAAGGCAGCACGGAAAATTGTGGTCGTTCCGTAAGTGGAGAGGAGTGACCTTCTGGCCATTGCCTGTAAAATTTACTGGCTTATGGCTTTTAGGGGTCAGTTTATTCCTTCGCTATGCATGCATTAGGTTGATGTGTTCAATATAAGTTTTGCGTCCAAGCTCTATCAAGTGGCTTGGGAGAGAAAGGAGGGGTTGGGAGTTGTTATCCTGCCTTGCCCTGCAAGGGGCCCCGAGAGCAGAAAGAGAAAGGAGGGGCTGTCGACTTTTAAATTCCCCGCGGCTGCCTTTTTACAGCCTGAGGCAAGCAGATAATCTCCTGTAATTACTTCTGTAATGTATTAGGTGAAATGCCCTGGAACAAAGGGGCAATTCACCCTTTCAGTGGCTATTGATCTTGTTGTTGGCTTAAGCCTAATTTGAGAAGCGTGGCTTTTGTAATGAATACACAGAGCTACTTAAATCAGGAGGAGAAAAAATCTTAGGTGAACATGTAGACTTTCTCTCTCTTCCTTCAACCTTATATCTATGGGGAGGCAAATAATGCCTAGATAGGATAGAGAGAGAGAGACTAAGATCTTCTTCCCACTTTTCCTTCGTCTAAAAAAAAAAGGTAGACTTGCGCAGTAGGATAGTTGTTGGCAGTTTTGTCCTGAGAATCTCCCTGTGTTTGAAATTAAATTGCCTGGTCTTTTATCAAATGTTCTTAACTACTTTTGGAGAAGGGAAAAAAAGGCATTGATTCTACTTTCTGTCGTGGCCAGCTGCCAGAAGGGGCTCAGCCCCTGATTTGATTTCCCTGCTTTTGATTATTAATAGTTTGGAAATAACGTCCCTACCTACCTCCTCATGTGGTGCATAGCAACCCTTAGTTCTGTTTAAAGCTTCCATATCCAAGGAGTTGGGCATTGGCGTGAAGGGATGGAAGTACCTCCTGAATGCTTGAATAAGGCAATTCAGGGGTACGCATCCCCCATCTAGCACTTCCTGTCCCCTCAATGCTCCGTGCTCTCCTCCTGTTCCCTCAACATCATACCTATCCATCCCACTTCTGTCTTGCTGCCTTCCTTCTACTATTTTTTTCCTTGTAAAATATCCCTTCAGCTGGTAAATTTTGTTGCGTGACCAGCCAGTCACAAAATATGCGGGATGTTGTTTATCCCTGAGTATTCAAAAGTATTTTCTCACTGCCCATATTCCCCTGGTATTATCAAAATTGCTGGAGGGGTCTCCTAGTTGGCAGAGTTTTTAGTCTCTTATACTAATTAACTAAGCACGTCCTTGTACATTCACACACCCTTGCTAGCAGGTCATAATTGGTCTGTCCTCCCTGAGGGCTAGAATCTTAATTTGAGATGGTAAAGTCCTGCCTCATCCTAGTTAGAGGGGTTCTTCTTAAAGCTTACTCATGTTCCATTTAATACCAAAATCATTACTTCTGGTGGCAGAATTCCAATGTTACCACATTGCACATCAAAAAAAAAGGGGGTGCATAAACTGCACTAATTTATCCCCATAGGTTTACTTTAAAGGTCTAACTGTGTTCCTATGATTTCTCCCACACAAGCATCAAACGGACTCACACCTCAACAATCAAATGCACATCATACACGCCAACATGTGATTCAGCAACCATACACAACTCTCCCACATTTCTGTTTCCCCAGTTAACTGCGATCCCTTACCTAAGAATAGATCTTTCTAACTTCTCTAAAATCAAACGAAGATGGTGGAACTCCGTTGGTATGGTGGGGCAAAGATTGCCAGTCTTTGCCCCTGCTTAGGACACAGGGAATGGCCACTTCCCTATGGTTACGCAGGGTATAGAGGCACAGCCCTTACCTTGAAAAACACACATACAAAATTCAAAAGTGGAATCACCATCCCACATGCCCATGCATTAATATATCTCTAAATTTTCCCAGGATGTTAGAGCAGCGCTCTTCTCCTCCTGTTTCAAATACTTAGGGGCGGACTCTAGGGATGTTGGGTTTTGCAAACTTTCCCAGGATGTTAGAGCAGCGCTCTTCTCCTCCTGTTTCAGTCTGAAAAACCCCCTCCTCCCTTGGGGATTTCAGGGTCGTAGTGTCCCTCAGTGTCCCCTAGTCCTTCGGATGTTAAGGTCGTATCCGACCCTTCTCCTCCCTGTACCCCCGGGCCGACAACAAGAATCCGCAATCTTCTCCACTCCACAGAGCTGTTAGATTCGAACTCACGCCACCCCACAACTAGTTTTCTCTTCTTACCAGATTTCTTTTGCGCAGTCCTCTTTCAGTTCCTCCGTTGTTCTGCCGGCTTTGTTTCTCCTTAAATAACAGTATTGTGTCCAATGCTGATAGAACAAGTCTCCTCTCAAAATCAGAGGGTCCGGACTAGATTTGTTCCAGGGTCAGCATGAATTCTTACTGTGATTTAAGTCAGACTCCCAAGAGCGCTGGGGCAGTGGCACCTTTTCCCGCCAATGCACCAGAAATGTAAGGAATTTAAATTTATGAGGGTCCCGTGCCAGCGTGCCTGCGCTTCATGGGCTGCAAAAGACCAAGTCTGAGTCTCAGGAGACGAGAAAAGAATTTATTGATTGATCAATCAGGGGACCCGACCCGGTGTAAATTCCAGGCGAGGTCTCCGCCCAAGCATTGGAAGGCGATACATTTTATAGGGTTCCTCTATTCTTTGTCTTCCCTTAACTGAAATTACATCATACACACACCTGCTACATACATCAAATACTAATTGACACTTTTTAGTCATTTATTTCGTATTTCTGACACTTGCCTAAAAGTTCTAACTGGTACGTTTGATCTCCTCCCCTCACAGGCAGGGAGGGTAGGATCATCCTTATGTCCTTGGACATTTGACAGTTACAAACACCAGACGCTGAGATAAGGCCTCCTGGTACGCCTTGGACACACGTTAATTGCTAGTGTGTGATCCTCAAAGCTTAGGAACTTAATTGGATCCTTGAATTCATAATTGCTTTTGCTGACTTAGCGGAAGTTCCTTTCTCTATTCTAGCCGGAAAGGCTTGACCAAAGATTCTAAGTTTACAAGAATACAAATGTAGATACATGTGAATGTGATACATATATGTATATATGTATATATATACGTGGAGTGCTTAAGTGAATATAACTACATTATTCGTGTCACTAGTGTGGCTATATATATATATGTATTGCTTAAAATACATTGTTGTTGAATACATGAGGGCTTGTCCATACCTGTGGTTAGTAAAGCAGCCATATATATTTATAAATATATAATTAGTCAAATGTCCTCCCTTACACTCGGCCCTGAACGGATTTCTGGAAATTTATGCCAGTAAATTTCCCAGAAAACGTCATGGACTTGTAAGGGACGAACAAAACATATCAAAGGTATATGTACAAAAGTGTGAACATTGCGTGAGCCCCCCCTATGTCATTCCTGGTGTGAGATGGTCTTCATGGCTCATGGAAGGACTTTCTATTTTCCTGACAAAAATTTAGGCAGGGCAGTCAGAAAAACATTCTCAGTCCTTTTTCCCCAAAGGGCTTATAGGCACAGTTCAAGAAAATGAATTATCATAAAATGATTTGTGGCGTCTCAAGTCAGGGGGTCGCATCAAATAGGTGAAGGCCAAAGAAATACCCCTTAATTCACTAGGGCACTTTCCATCGTCCAAAGTTAGGTCAACAGATGAAGTTCTGCAATGCCCGGGGATGTAAAAGGTTCCTCCCACAGACTTGTAATGGAGGGAAGCATTCTACTGACCACATCAATGCTACATTCTCGCTATGGAAGGGCACTTTGTGGCCGCAACAGCTTCTTAAGTGAGCCTCCTGGGGCAAGTTATGGGGCCTTCAGATTCCCAACCTTTTAGGGGGCTGACACAACAACAAAAAAATCATGGGTACGTTAGAACAAAGGCTTGCAATCTCAGGCTTATACGCCATGCCTTGATTTGTGGCAACTTGAATCTCAGGCTAATATGCCATGCCTTGATTTGTGGCAACTTGGCTGAAAGGCCTAGAAGTTTCTTATGCAAATTCAGAAATACATGGGGAGAAATGCATGTTATAGTAGGCCTGCAATTTTCCTGTGCTCGGCCGAGTAAATGGGAGCCAGCATACTCCTTTGGCTGACATAGGGGCTTTATAAACAGCTAGCCCTGAAATATGATTGTTCATACCATCATTTTGCATAAAGAATACATATAAAGATCAATAACATAGGTAGCATCCTCCTTGAATGTGTGGTGTGCATAAAACCCAGAGTATAAGATATAATTCCCCTATACTTGCCTAAATGAAATGTAGACAGGGCTTGCATTTACCTTTGGCTGACGAAATGGTCTTAGAATGACTAAGCAGTCTGCTCTGAAATATGACTGTCCATATCGTTACTCTGTATGAGGATTCATGGGCTCTGGCACTTGGGGACCAACAATCCGGTCATAAACTCTTTTGACTGCATGTGATGCACAGTACCCAGATTATAGCAGGTTATACAGAGCTACTTATCAGTGTGTGCATTATACCTTAGCCAACGGACAGTTACATTGATACTAAATAAAAGGCAATATACATATAAAGCACATGAGTAATAGTAAGAGTCCCATGATTAAACCAAGAATGAGTTACTGAAATCATGGCAGAGAAAGTAGTTCATCATTGTCAATTATAGTCTCTCAAATTGCATAGAAAGGCAGGTCACAGTGTCTCTTGGACCCATCGCTGGTGGGTAACAACCTTCTCAGTGTTAAAGCATGATTATTACACGAATTATGAAAAGCACATTCAGGGAGGCACTTTAGCAAAAAAAAATATCATAAGTAGTGATCAACAATTAACATAAGCAGTGATCAACAATTAACATTCTGCAGGCTCCAAAGGCTAGCCTACCGTGCGCAGAAAAGCAGAAAAACAAAAAGACGCTCACTGCTCACTTGTTGGAAATGCTGGGGGGGACTGGTGTGTGCGTGTGTGTCAACACAAGTTCATGGTGATCCAGGGCACGCACAGGCATCAATGAAGGTCTGAAAGCAGTAGTTAAACCCCAAGTCTCTGTTCCGGTGAAAAGTCCTGGGTTAAATTGCAGACGTGAAGTCTGTTGGCCACAATCCAAAACAAGAGTCAGTGGCTGTTTCAGACCCACTCTCTCCCCCCAGAAACAAACAGAAAAGAAAAGAAAAGAAGAAAATGAGAGACAGGAAGACAGGATTTTAATCTGTCAACCTGAGTTGAAAGTGAATCCGCAGGCTGCTTTGGGACCCTCCGAGTATCAAACGCACGCTGTCATCTGGGGAAGGATGAGCAAGGATGCGGTGACCACAGGTCAGGTTCATGTTGTCGCCCGCCGTCCAGGGTGAAGTCATCTAAGGCATAGGGGCAATCTACAGCAGAGGGCAGAAGGCGTCACCGGTCAGGCCTCACTCCCTCTCGGTCGCGGGGTACGGGTCACGCTGGGTGAAAAGGCTGACATCACTGGATCCTGGAGCCCGCATCGATCGAACTCGCGGAGCAAAGTCATCACGAAGATGGCATCATCAAAGGCATCAAAGGCGGGAGGGGAGGTCCAGGAGGGATGGCAGAATGGAGGGCAGGAGGGTCCCCATCTGAGCATCTACGACCGGCGGCGTCAGCTTTCCAAACCCGACCGACTCCGTGATCCAAAAATAAAGAACGGGTGGGCGTTTTTCCCAGAGCAAAAGCCCGACCTCCAGGATGTACCTGGGTAAGAGAAGAACAGACACACGACCACAAACAGACAAACACAGAACACAAACACACAAAATGGCCCCTCAGCTGTCCTTGTGCTGCCAGGCAGGGTGGTATAGTCTATCTGACAGTCTCGGGAAAAAAATGTCGTAAAAGGCAGATTGAAGCTTTCCTCTTCGTAAAACCAGTACGTGAAGTAAGGGGGGGGGAGTCTATGATGAGGACACCTCTGCACATCAGGAGATATGCACAAGTTCAGCTGGCTCCAATGAGCGCTTGCAAGGTGTAGGTGCTCAGGTGTCCCTAATCAACCACAGATCCCATCCCCAAGTCAAATTGCTCTTCTACACGGGGACAACAAAAAGGTGTAGCTGGCAGAATATCCATGAGATGCAAAACAGGGTGTTTCCTCCAGCGTCTTCTCGTGTGGAAAGAGACAGACAGACAGACAGACAAACAACCACACACAAGAATGGCCAAGCAATCTGCAGATCTCCAGGTGTGATAGTGCTACATGCAGTACACTGTGTGCAGATTTCTATGGCACAGTGTAGTGCAGTCTATGAAAAAGGGCCATAGTACACAGCTGCACTTCAGCAGTTTTGCACAAGTTCAGCTGGAACAATATTCCATAGCCACGCTACTAGGCTCCCTGTGAAATTTGGAACAAATTAATAATGTGCACTGCAGAGCCATCCTTTAAAATAGGGAATCTTGCCCTTTACATACAGGTTTCATGTGCACACAAAAAAAGGAAAAAGAAAATCGTTAAGTCCATATTGTTTTCTAAAAAGAAAATAAGCCTCATTTTCCTCAGGGGAGCTCCTGAGACCAGGTGTGATTTAAAAGCTGCACCAATACACCTTGCACATTTTAGTGGCCAGGCGAGCCTTTTACCGCCTATGGCAAAAAGATAATTCTTATATTCTTAAGAGTCATTAAAATCGCAAGTAAAATCACTATCCCAGTAGCGTTTGAACATATCTTCTAAAAATCTCATTAAGAAATTTGTGCACTGTGTTGGGCAAGCAAGGCTCCTCTTAAGTTCTAGTGTTTAAGCCTGCCTTAACTGTAACGGTTTGGGATTGACTTGTAAGTTACTTCAAAGGCAAAAATAAAAAATATGCTTGCAGGACAGCTTACAAAGAGGGGAGGGGGCTTTAGTGTGCTGTCACATCCTAAAAAAAAATAATCAGGTTTCTCTTGTGTCCTTTTTCCGAAGAATTCTTTTATTCTAAAGTTTCTGATAACAAGATTTTCACCTCTTATTCTTTGGCAAAAATACCTGAAAGGTGTGTTTGATTCCAAGGGTTTAATTAAATTAAAACGTGACGTTTTGGGGCCGAAGTTCTGGATTCTTTTCTAAACAATAGACTCCCTTTCCCTCTCCCCCTATCCAGGAGGGAAAAAAAAATGCTGCAAGTCGGCTAGAAGCCACCTCTTTATGCTTTTAAGGCAGCACGGAAAATTGTGGTCGTTCCCGTAAGTGGAGAGGAGTGACCTTCTGGCCATTGCCTGTAAAATTTACTGGCTTATGGCTTTTAGGGGTCAGTTTATTCCCTTCGCTATGCATGCATTAGGTTGATGTGTTCAATATAAGTTTTGCGTCCAAGCTCTATCAAGTGGCTTGGGAGAGAAAGGAGGGGTTGGGAGTTGTTATCCTGCCTTGCCCTGCAAGGGGGCCCCGAGAGCAGAAAGAGAAAGGAGGGGCTGTCGACTTTTAAATTCCCCCCCGCGGCTGCCTTTTACAGCCTGAGGCAAGCAGATAATCTCCTGTAATTACTTCTGTAATGTATTAGGTGTGAAATGCCCTGGAACAAAGGGGCAATTCACCCTTTCAGTGGCTATTGATCTTGTTGTTGGCTTAAGCCTAATTTGAGAAGCGTGGCTTTTGTAATGAATACACAGAGCTACTTAAATCAGGAGGGAGAGAAAAAAAAATCTTAGGTGAACATGTAGACTTTCTCTCTCTTCCTTCAACCTTATATCTATGGGGAGGCAAATAATGCCTAGATAGGATAGAGAGAGAGAGACTAAGATCTTCTTCCCACTTTTCCTTCGTCTAAAAAAAAAAAGGTAGACTTGCGCAGTAGGATAGTTGTTGGCAGTTTTGTCCTGAGAATCTCCCTGTGTTTGAAATTAAATTGCCTGGTCTTTTATCAAATGTTCTTAACTACTTTTGGAGAAGGGAAAAAAAAAAGGCATTGATTCTACTTTCTGTCGTGGCCAGCTGCCAGAAGGGGCTCAGCCCCTGATTTGATTTCCCTGCTTTTGATTATTAATAGTTTGGAAATAACGTCCCTACCTACCTCCTCATGTGGTGCATAGCAACCCTTAGTTCTGTTTAAAGCTTCCATATCCAAGGAGTTGGGCATTGGCGTAGCGGGATGGAAGTACCTCCTGAATGCTTGAATAAGGCAATTCAGGGGTACGCATCCCCCATCTAGCACTTCCTGTCCCCTCAATGCTCCGTGCTCTCCTCCTGTTCCCTCAACATCATACCTATCCATCCCACTTCTGTCTTGCTGCCTTCCTTCTACTATTTTTTCCTTGTAAAATATCCCTTCAGCTGGTAAATTTTGTTGCGTGACCAGCCAGTCACAAAATATGGGGATGTTGTTTATCCCTGAGTATTCAAAAGTATTTTCTCACTGCCCATATTCCCCCTGGTATTATCAAAATTGCTGGAGGGGTCTCCTAGTTGGCAGAGTTTTTAGTCTCTTATACTAATTAACTAAGCACGTCCTTGTACATTCACACACCCCTTGCTAGCAGGTCATAATTGGTCTGTCCTCCCTGAGGGCTAGAATCTTAATTTGAGATGGTAAAGTCCTGCCTCATCCTAGTTAGAGGGGTTCTTCTTAAAGCTCACTCATGTTCCATTTAATACTAAAATCATTACTTCTGGTGGCAGAATTCCAATGTTACCACATCGCACATCAAAAAGGGGGTGCATAAACTGCACTAATTTATCCCCATAGGTTTACTTTAAAGGTCTAACTGTGTTCCTATGATTTCTCCCACACAAGCATCAAACGGACTCACACCTCAACAATCAAATGCACATCATACACGCCAACATGTGATTCAGCAACCATACACAACTCTCCCACATTTCTGTTTCCCCAGTTAACTGCGATCCCTTGCCTAAGAATAGATCTTTCTAACTTCTCTAAAATCAAACGAAGATGGTGGAACTCCGTTGGTATTGTGGGGCAAAGATTGCCAGTCTTTGCCCCTGCTTAAGACACAGGGAATGGCCACTTCCCTATGGTTACGCAGGGTATAGAGGCACAGCCCCTTACCTTGAAAAAACACACATACAAAATTCAAAAGTGGAATCACCATCCCACATGCCCATGCATTAATATATCTCTAAATTTTCCCCAGGATGTTAGAGCAGCGCTCTTCTCCTCCTGTTTCAAATACTTAGGGGCGGACTCTAGGGATGTTGGGCTTTGCAAACTTTCCCAGGATGTTAGAGCAGCGCTCTTCTCCTCCTGTTTCAGTCTGAAAAACCCCCTCCTCCCTTGGGGATTTCAGGGTCGTAGTGTCCCTCAGTGTCCCCTAGTCCTTGGGATGTTAAGGTCGTATCCGACCCTTCTCCTCCCTGTACCCCCGGGGCCGACAACAAGAATCCGCAATCTTCTCCACTCCACAGAGCTGTTAGATTCGAACTCACGCCACCCCACAACTAGTTTTCTCTTCTTACCAGATTTCTTTTGCGCAGTCCTCTTTCAGTTCCTCCGTTGTTCTGCCGGCTTTGTTTCTCCTTAAATAACAGTATTGTGTCCAATGCTGATAGAACAAGTCTCCTCTCAAAATCAGAGGGTCCGGACTAGATTTGTTCCAGGGTCAGCATGAATTCTTACTGTGATTTAAGTCAGACTCCCAAGAGCGCTGGGGCAGTGGCATCTTTTCCCGGCCAATGCACCAGAAATGTAAGGAATTTAAATTTATGAGGGTCCCGTGCCAGCGTGCCTGCGCTTCATGGGCTGCAAAAGACCAAGTCTGAGTCTCAGGAGACGAGAAAAGAATTTATTGATTGATCAATCAGGGGGACCCGACCCGGTGTAAATTCCAGGCGAGGTCTCCGCCCAAGCATTGGAAGGCGATACATTTTATACGGTTCCTCTATTCTTTGTCTTCCCTTAACTGAAATTACATCATACACACACCTGCTACATACATCAAATACTAATTGACACTTTTTAGTCATTTATTTCGTATTTCTGACACTTGCCTAAAAGTTCTAACTGGTACGTTTGATCTCCTCCCCACAGGCAGGGAGGGTAGGATCATCCTTATGTCCTTGGACATTTGACAGTTACAAACACCAGACGCTGAGATAAGGCCTCCCTGGTACGCCTTGGACACACGTTAATTGCTAGTGTGTGATCCTCAAAGCTTAGGAACTTAATTGGATCCTTGAATTCATAATTGCTTTTGCTGACTTAGCGGAAGTTCCTTTCTCTATTCTAGCCGGAAAGGCTTGACCAAAGATTCTAAGTTTACAAGAATACAAATGTAGATACATGTGAATGTGATACATATATGTGTATATGTATATATATACGTGGAGTGCTTAAGTGAATATAACTACATTATTCGTGTCACTAGTGTGGCTATATATACATATGTATTGCTTAGAATACATTGTTGTTGAATACATGAGGGCTTGTCCATACCTGTGGTTAGTAAAGCAGCCATATATATTTATAAATATATAATTAGTCAAATGTCCTCCCTTACACCTGGGCCTGTTGGAGGCCTCAGAAGTGGTTTCTGGCAAACCAGAAGTCACTTCCGAAAACCAGAAGTGCATTCAGAATCATCTGAAGCCACTTCTGAGGCCTCCGACAGGCCCGGGAAGCCCGTCAGAAGAGGCCCATTCAGGGCAGCGCCAGGCCTCACTCAGGCAAGTGTAGGAAGCCCCAGTCAGACCTCCCAAGTCCCAACCTGACGCAGCATCTGCACATCACAGATTTTCCTTTATCACGGGTCAGGTCGGGTCCCTAACCCCCGTGATAGGCAAGGGGGTTACAGTTTTCATTGTTTTAGGATCATATACTAGTTGACTTAGAAGGGGCCTATAAGGGCATTAAGGCCTGCTCCCCTGCTTAGTGTGCGAGAGAGAGAGAGTGGTACCTCAACTTACGAATTTAATCAGTTCCGATTGCATACTCTTAAGTCAAACTACTCTTAAGTCAGGGTACAGTCACCCCCCGCCGCCATTTTGCGGATCAGGTACTGCGGTCCTGCTATATTGCAGGATCGCAGTACCTGCACCTTGGGCCATGCGGGGGGATCACATTGCCCCGCGCTACCCCCGCGCACTCCTCCAAGAAGCCTCGGGGCCGCCCCCCTCCTCCAAGAAGCCTCAGGCGGGGCGGGGGGCGATACGATCACCCACACCGCCCTTCCGCGTGGCCCGAGGCTTCTCGGAAAAGCGCAGGATGACAGCATTGGGCGCTGCCCCGCAATGAGCCAATGCATTTCAATGGAGACATTTTCCCCATTGGAATACATTGAGCCAATGTTTTCCAGTGGGGAAAAATTTCTCCATTGAAATGCATTGAGCCAATGCATTTCAAAGGAGACGTCCCCGAACGAGAAGTCACGGGGCGGCGGGGCGGGCAGGCGGCGGTGGGCGGTCAGATCCCCCTGCTGCCGCCAGCGCGCCAGTGGCGGCAGGGGGATCTGATTCGCCGCCCCCCCGCCCCGCTTCCACATATCGCGGATTTTCAGGCATCGCGGGTCAGGTGGGTCCCTAACCCCCGCGATAGTTTGGGGGGGGCACTGTACCTATCTATAAAATTGAAAAACCAAGTTAATTTTTTTAAAAAGTGAAGAAAAAGACTGTAGCTCTTGGATAAAAACTATTTTAATTGCTTTAATTGTTCTTGCTTTAATCGTCCTATATCTGCTGCCCGAAGGCAACAATGCAAACAAACAATGTCCAGGGTGGGATGGATCCTGTAGGACAGGGGTGTCCAAACTTTTTACAAGGAGGGTCAGATTTGGTGAGGTGAAAATGTGTTGTGAGGGGCCAACCATTCAGCCGCATTTGGCCCCTGAGCTGGACTTTGGACAAGCCTGTAGGACATGCATGGAGGTGGGGAGGATGCTACAGCATTGGAGCCAGGGGCAGGTAGGCAAGGCAGGTGACGGGGTGGGTGGGTGGACAGAGGCAGGGAGGGCAGGGAAACTGTAAAACTGCAAGCTGACATCTCCATTCATTATGGGGAGGGGTCAGCTGGTGAGGATGCGTGACAGGCTGAGCTAGCGGGGAGAAGAGGCTGTGGGCCGCTCGAAATTTGAAAACGGGCTGCATTTGGACCCCAGACCTGACTTTGGGCATCCCTGCGGTAAGATATTTCTTGCCTTTTTAAGACAACGGGAAGTATATAGGGTCTGTCCTGTTGTCATACTGCTCTAACAGTTAAGAAGTTTTCCTTCGCTGATCTTGGACGAGTCTCTCTCGCTGTCTACTTCTCTTCAACTGATCGCACCCAAAGGGTGATCATTAATGGCTTTTCTTCAGCTTGGAAAGATGTGACCAGTGGGGTGCCCCAGGGTACTGTTCTGGGTCTGGTGCTATTTAATATCTTTATTAATGACTTAGAGGAAGGAATAGAGAGTAGGCTAATCAAATTTGCAGACGATAACAAATTGGGTGGGGTTGCTAATTCCCTAGAGGATAGAATGAAAATCCAAAAGGACCTTGACAGATTAGAGTCCTGGGCCAAAGCTAACGGAATGAGTTTCAATAGAGGGAAATGTAGGGTGGTGCATCTAGGTGAAAAGAATGAATTGCACAGATAAAGGATGGGAGACACCTGGCTGGAAAATAGTACCTGTGAAGGGGATCTGGGAGTCTTGGTGGACCACAAATTGAACATGAGTCAGCAGTGTGATGCGGCGGCCAGGAAAGCCAATGCGATTCTTGGTTGCATCAACAGAACCATAGTGTCTAGATCAAGGGAAGTGATAGTGCCACTCTATTCTGCTCTGGTCAGACCCCACCTAGAGTCCTGTGTCCAGTTCTGTGCGCCTCAATTTAAAAAGGGTGTTGACAACCTCGAGCGGGTGCAGAGGAGGGCGACCAGGATGGTTGAGAGTCTGGAGGAAATGTCTTATGAGGAACGGCTTAGGAGGCTGGGAATGTTTAGCCTTTCAAAAAGAAGGCTGAGGGGGGATATGATAGCTATGTTTAAATATTTGAAAGGATGTCACATTGAAGAGGGAACAGGTTTGTTTTCCATGGCTTCAGAGACTAGGACTCGAGGCAATGGTTTCAAACAACAGGGAAAGAGATTCCATTTGAACATTAGGAAGAACTTCATGACAGTTAGAGAAGTTTGGGAATTGAATATGTTGCCACAATGGAGGGTGGTGGAGTCTCCTTCTTTGGAGGTTTTTAAACAGAGGCTGGATGGCTCATCTGTCGGAAATATTGTGATGGGGGTTCCTGCACGGCAGGTGGTTGGACTAGATGGCCCTTGAGGTCTCTTCCAACTCTATGATTCTATGACCCAAGTAACCCAGGCAGGAGATTAGGAACATTTTAGTTTTATAAAAAAAAAAAATCTGCAGTGTGATTCCTTTGCTTGAATTCCTGATTATTCTTAAACAGGGAAGAAGAGCCCCATGAACTGAAAGAAGGAACTATTTTCTTCTTCTCAGGATCCCACTCTCTGCAGAGGAGGTGGCACATGGCAGTGAGGGCAAGTGGGCGCTGCAGAGTCCTGAGCAAAAGGCCCTACCCAGGGAAGCCCTGGAAGAGAATGGGAAGATGGCCGCCTCTCTGGGTAAGCCTGTCTCCACGGCCAAAGATGACGCGAATAAGCATAGCGTGCTGGCCTCTTTTTGGGTCTTCCTTACATTTCAGCACACAGTAAGACCTTGGTTTACAAGTACCTTGGTGTAAGAGTGTTTTTTCAAGGCAAGCAAACATTCTAAATTTCGCCTTGATCAGCGAGTAATGTCTTGCAATAGAAGCACTGGAGCGGGTCACATGATCACAAGTGAGCCAATGGTGGCTCTCTCTCCCTCTCCCTGCTGGATTGTGGGTGATTGTCTGAAACGTTCCCACTCAGGCAAAATTCAAAAGCAGGGGGAGGAGAGGGGAAGGAAGTTTTTGCTTGCATCAGCCATGAAGTTTTCAAAGGAGAGTGCAGGTTAAGGGTTTGTTTTATTTTTCGTTATTTGTTTATTCAATTTGTTTTAAACATCCTTTCTTATTTTTCAAACCATTACTAGTCATGGGGCAGTAAGTCGAGTGTGTCTAGGGCTACAACCTGCATTTTATTATTGTCATATTAAAATAACCAGAGTAAAATCCAGTTGTTAGTCCCACACAAAGCAGATTCCGCAGCCTGGCACCTCAACCATGGTGTGGACGTGGACTTCTAGCCAACTTCTTTTGTGGGTTTGGGTATTTTGTGTGTACGGTATGTGGTCTGTGCGGCCCCAGAATGAATCTTCTGATTCTCCATTATTTCTTATGGGGAAAATTGGCTTTGATATAAAGAGTGTTTTGGTTTACAGGCATGTTTCCGGAACAAATGATGCTCGTAAACCAGGGTATTGCTGTAATGGTTTTTTTTTTAAATAAAAAAGCTATACTGACATGTTAAGTTGGCTGAATAGCACTGTGGCTTATGTATCTAGCTCTATCTTCCCAAAAGAAGAGCTAGCCTGTAGTCCCTTGGGCACGCTGCACAGCCCCAGAGCTCCCCCCCCTCCACACACACAGGGCGCTTTTACACGACCCCTAAAATCCGAGGCAAAGGGCTCCCAGATGCGGAGCTTAAAATTGTTTTCCCACCAGCTCCGGACTTGAAAAAAATTAAGTACGACCATGCCCACCTAAGTGCGTCCCAGCATACTTTTCAAATACTTGGTCTCCAAAGGTGAAAAATTTCTGATGCGGATTGCAAAGCAGTGAGTGCCGGGCTCTCCTCCCCTTTAAGAGACTGGAATGCTTCCCAGGGCAGCTCTCGACAGCAGAGCGGAGGTGATCCTGCATTCTTTTCTTCCTTTTTTTCCTCCCTCCCCTCACACAGACAGGAGCAAGGGAGTGCGGAGGGGTGGGAACACAGGAAGAGCGACAACCCCCCAAGATCTCTGGTCCGAATTTAAGTTGCCAGCGGATTTTAGGGGTCGTGTAAAAGCACCCAGAGAGAGAGAGAGACAAGAAGGGAAGAGCCACCATAAGTCAGCATTTGACCAGACAGTGGATGACAGTGATAACTTCTGGCCGGGGTCTGTTCAGAAAACACCTTTGCAGGGTGAGGTTTATCCTAAGCCACCATCGATTGGAGTCCATTTTGAATGTCCAAGGCTGTTTTTTCTTGCTTCTGAGGGAAACAAGCCAGTGGTTAAATGCCTGTACTGCAGGTAAAATGGTGCTCACAACCTGGGTTCAATGCCTGGTAGCAGGCTCAAGGTTCACTCAGCCTTCCATCCTTCCGAGGTCGGTAAAATGAGTACCCAGCTTGCTGGGGGGGCAATGTGTAGCCTGCACAGTGTAATTAAAATTGTAAACCGCCCAGAGACTACTTGTAGTGGTATGGGGCGGTATATAAGCAGAACACTTTGCTTTAAAACGGTGGTCTCTTTTGTGACAGATATCTAGTCTCGTGCGCTCCCAGAGGCATCTGTTGGGGCCACTGTGAGATACAGAAAGCTAGACTAGATGGGCCTTTGGCTGAAAGGAATGGGTGTTGGGTCCGTTACCGGCAGGCAGAGACACTGCAAAATGCAAGGAGCAGTCTGGATCTTTAGAAGATAGGAAAGAGATTTATTGGTTGTCAACCAGAGAAATCTCACTCGATGCAGATCGGGTAAGAAGTCCACCGAACAAAGGAAATGCAATATATTTTATAGACTTACAACCACTCTTCTTCCCCCGCCTGTCCGAATTTGCGTCATACACATCTGTTATATATATCAAACATTAATTGACATCTTTGGCAATTTATTTTGTATTCCTGACACCAATTAAATGTATTCTTTGGGTCCGTACTTGGGTCCGTAATTGCCATGTTTGATCTAACTTACACAGGCTGGGAGTGCCTGTGTCCTTGGTACCATCTTCGCTAGGGAGGCGCTCCAGGTGAGCTCACAAAGAGAGAAACAGAGATAAGATTTTCTTGGACGGCTGGCTACATGTTAATTAACTGTGTGTAAGATAAATTGGCCTCTATACAGCTACAACTTAATTGACGTCCTTGGATTCATTGTGCTTGCTGAGAGACATTCCAGATCTACAACTGATGTCTCTCTTTTTAGTGGCCTGCCTTGCCGGAAGGCTTGACCAAAGTTTGTTTTGCAAGAATCAAGGTTCATCTTGTGACATAATAATATACATGTGGATACATGTGGAGTGCTGAGTGGATATCACTATCTTTAAATATATAATTTGTGTCACTTGTGTGGCTATATATAGCTTGGAATACATTGCTATTGAATACATGAGGATTGTCAATGCCTGGGGGTTACTAAAACAGCTACAGATGCTTGATCAATACCCTTCATGGCCTGACCCAGCAGGGCTCTTCTTAGGTTCTTATGTTCTTATGTGTTCAAAGGCTTCTTCAGATAAAGCCATTTTTAATCATTTCTTGAACTTCAGAGTGGGCCTAACATGTCTTAATTATAACTCACTGAAGACGTGTTTGGTTAGTTTATCACTCTGGTTTTATAATATATGTTTGTGTTCTGCTATCGTAAGCCACCCAGAGTAGCAGTCTGGCCCCTACCGGGTGAAAATATCAAAAAGTAGCCATCCATTAAAAGGGGAAATATATTTGACTCCTGAAATCATCAGTGTGGAAAGGTCACTCCCAGTATCCTTCTGGGCCAGGCTGGTGCCAGGGTTTTTTGTGCCCGGCGTGTGTGTGGGTGTGGGTGTGGGTGTGGGTGTGGGTGTGGGTGTGGTTACAGTCGTGACCAATTCTTCGTGACACCATGTCCATGGCGTTTTCTTGGCAGGAATACTGGAGTGGCTTGCCAGTTCCTACTCCAGGCCCCTACAGCACCTGGTATTCCCTGGTGGTCTCCCATCCAAGTACTAACCAGGGCCGAACCTGCTTAGCTTCCGAAATCAGGCTCGATCGGATGTGCTTAGGGCATCTAGGCAAGACTACTTGTGCCTCCCCCACAACCAATTTTCAATAAACAGATTAATTGTAGGGAAATGTGTCTCTCTCAGGTCAGAGATGTGCCCCTGCGAGGTCAGTTTTGCACCCCTTTCAGGTTGGCGCTCTAGGCAAAGAAGAGTTCTCGTAGTGGTAGCTCCAGACCTGTTTCTGGGCCTCTTTTGCTCCCACCCTTCACTCTGAAATTGTTTTTTTTTAATATGCCAATAGAGAATACAAGTTTTTTCCACATAAATATACTTTATTTGGGGGGAAACAACCAGGGGTTGGTGTTTTGGGTGTGAGCGAGGCCTTCGACAAGCCCACCCTGGCTTCAGAGCTGGGCGTGTGCACCCCTCAGGCCACCAAAGGCTGCTCCACACAGAACAAGCCCACAGTGCAAGAAACAGGGTCTATTGAATACAATAATGCCACACCTTGGCTCCCCAGATGTTCCTGGACTACATATCCCAGAAGCCTTCTTCACTCGCTGTGCTGGCCAGGATTTCTGGGAGTTGTCGTCCAGGACCCAAGGTTGGAAAATTCTTTTGAGCAAATTTTCCTTTGTACAAATTTCCCATAGGAATGGATAGAAAATGGAGTAATCCCTAATCACAACCATTCTTCTGTTGTACCGATTCTCCCTGTGAGCGATTCTGTTAAGCAAATTTCCCCTATCTATGGAATGTTTTATGTTGTACAGATTTTATGTTATACAAATTATATACAGTGGTACCTCAATTTATGAATTTATTCCGTTCCGAATGCATGCTCTTAAGTCGAACTACTCTTAAGTCGGGGTACCTATCTAAAACTTGTGTGTGTGTGTGTGTGTGTGTGTGTGTGTGTGTGTGTGTGTGTGTGTGTGTGTGTGTGTGTGTGTGTGTGTGTGTGTGTGTGTGTGTGTGTGTGTGTGTAAGTTGAGCAGACCATATCTAAAATAACAAAAACCGTGGATAAGAGAGAATGCCAAGAAAGCCCGAAACTTCCTTTTGCGACAGTAGCTTGCTTTACAGCTGCTGTTTGTGACACTAGCTTGCTTTAGGGCTGCTGAACTTGCTTAATTTTTCCCTTTGCCAACCATGGATCACTGAATCAGTGGCTAATGAATCAGTGGATACAGGGGTCCTACTGTACAGGAAACGTTACTATTTCAGATTACAGCTCCCATGGTACCCCCCCCAGCTGGTGGGTTATGGGAGCTCTAGTCCAAAAAAAGTTGAAACCCTGTTTCCTTTTTATTTATTTTTTTTACTTTGGGCAAGCAGATGGCATGAGGTTCACTTTGTGACATCCAGTAACAAAGTGGGGGTGGCGGGGAGGAGCTGTTAGTGGCCGTTACAAAATTCAAATGCAAGACTAGGCTACAGGTGATATCTTTACAGGCCACTGATAAAATAAAATAAAAATTCCACAACTCCCATCATCCCCACCCAGAAGAAATAAGCAGGCGAGCATTGTTATCCCACTCCCAGCTGGGAGGAGGGGAAGGAGACATAGATTTATTTATTTATTTATTTATTTATTTATTTATTACTTCCCACTGACACCCCTTCTCCCCCCCCCTCCAGCCGCAAACGTGCTCGACCAGAACTCCCATCATCCCCACCCGGACGAAAGAAGCAGGCGAGCATTGTTATCCCACTCCCAGCTGGGAGGAGGGGAAGGAGACATAGATTTATTTATTTATTTGTTTGTTTGTTTGTTTGTTTATTACTTCCCACTGACACCCCTTCTCCCCCCTGGTTTAAAGCCAGCCATCTCCAAACGTGGACTTTCGACCAGAATCTGGCTCCCATCATCCCCATCCCGGACGAAAGAAGCAGGCGAGCATTGTTGTCTCCCTCACCCCCAGCTGGGAGGATTTTGGGGAAGGAGATATAGATTTATTTATTTGTTTGTTTGTTTGTTTGTTTGTTTATTGTTACTTCCCACTGACACCCCTTCTTCCCCCCCCTCCAGCCGCAAACGTGCTCGACCACAACTCCCATCGTCCCCCGCTAAAAGGGGATAGAAATAACAGGAGCAACCGGAAGCCGCCCGTCCCACGAGGGGCACACACGTTCCCCCTCCACCCGCCCGTCCTCTCTAGGAATCCACTTCCGCCTTCTCTCTCTCTCTCTCTCTCTCTCTTCCCCCTCCCACTCCGCCTTTCATGCCTCTCCCTGTCTGCCTCCTGGTTGGGCGGACGTTCCAAGCCCTCCTCCTCCTCCTCCTCCTCCTCCTCCTCTCCCCATCCTCCGGATCGCCCTCCCTTCCCGGCATTCCTTGCGGCTCCAAAGCCTCCCCCTCCTTTTTTTTTTTGCTCAGCCCCCCCCCTCTGCCTTCCCCCCTCCCTTTGCAAGGGAGGGGTAAAAAGGCTGCCCTTTGTCTTCCCCACCCAGGAGGAACGGGTGAGCCCCCCCCCACTATTAAAAATAAAATAAAATCCCAAAGTAGGGGTGCCAGGGACCACCCCACCCCACCCCCAGATCTGCAGGAAGTGGAGGGGCGGGCAGGGGTTTTTTTTGGGGGGGTCTCTTTCCCACCCCCACCCCCCAATTAGTGTTGATTGGGAGAAAACCCCAGGTGCAAAGGTGGGCCATAGAAAGAAGCTGGGTTTATTTGATGAGTCTTCTGTCCGACCCCCCCCCCAAAAAAAAAACACGGAAAATTTAGGTAAAGAGGCTTTTCGTGCACCAACCCCATGCATACTATGGGGGTGCTGCGGACCCCCCAATAGATCTGCCATTGGAGAGACGGGGTGCGATTTGGGGAAGGCAAAGGCAGAAAGAGAGAGGGGGTGGGCTTTGATGGGTGGCATTCCCTGCCCAACAAGAAGAAAGTGTGTGTGTGGGGGGGTCCCTTTGGTCCAATATCTCTTTCCAGCGGGTTTTTAATTTGGGGTGGGGTGTGCAATCCACAGATCTGCAATTGGGTGGATGGGGGGGGGAGCGGATGGGAATGATATGGGGTGAAAGGGAGGAGAGGGTGCCAATGGGGGGAGAGGTCTCTGCCAGCCCCCACCCCATGCATTTCGATTTAGTGGTGTTGCAAGGGAGAGGAAGAGGGGGTGCAGAAAACCAAGGCAGGAAGGATGGGGTGGATGGGTGGGGGGCTTTGGGGGAGTTCCTCCCCCCCCCCCACACACACACCCTTGTGGATTTTATTCTCAAATGTAATGGGAGATGGGTGAAACACTGGGGCGAGCACGGGAGAGCTGCGGGGTTGGGACCCCCCCTCACTTCCAGCAGGGAAAAATCCCCTCTTAAAAGGAGAGAAAAGGGTCTGAAGAACCAAAACTGTCAGCCCCAGTCGCCCCCCCCTTTTCAGCTTTTAAACAGATCCACTGCAATCCTAATTTCTGTTTTTCTCTGCCCCCGGAAGGAGGGAAACAGATTTTCTTTGGCACCCAGGTTTGGGGCGCAGAAGATGGGGGTGCCGTCCCCAGATTAAAGATTTGTATTAAATTCCACTCCTTAGAAGCCAGCATACTGTTGTTTGGGAGATTCCGCCTGCAATATTGACATGGCTCCCTTCTCCGAAATCCTGGGGTCAGTTGTCGAGTGAGGGCGGCTTGGGGTCCGTGCCAGCGAGAGTTCCAGTGCCCTCTCCTGAGCTAGACGGGCAAGGAATTTAGAGTCCTTCGCCAGTATTATAAAGCTCTGTTGCTGCTCCCAGACTTTGGAACTCCCTGCCACTAGAGGCCAGGACTGCCTCATTTCTGCTGTCTTTCCAAAAACAGGCCAAGACCTTCCTCTTCAGGCAAGCTTCCCCTGAAGGATGGACTACCTATTATGTGACCTTTATATGAATATATGGGATCACATAGATTTTGTACTTATAGACTTTGTGATTGCATCGACGCTATGTTTTCAATGTTAGTTTCTCTCACTCATAACTTTTACAAGGAATTTCTACTCTCTTTTTAACTGTTTGCGTTCTCTTGTAGCTTTAATATAATGTTGTCTATTAATCCTGTAAGATATCCCTCAATTCCCTGTTCTCAACACTTGAATAGGTCTTAAATGTTATGGGCTGTATATTGTCCCTCATTACTCTAAGCTGCCTTGAGTCCTTTTCCAAGGAGAAAGGCAGGTTAAAAATACCCTAAAATAAATAAATAAAATAAATAATAAATAGAAGAGGGGGCTGGCAGTTAAAGAGGTATTGCACTGCTATAACTATGCAATGCCGAAACAGATTTGTTCAGTGAGGTTATGGGTGAGATGCTATTTCTCCTCAGTTCTGAATGCATACATTTTATTCCCCACCTGTTCCTCAATGAGGTCTGGGCACTTTTCTACTGTTGTCTTCCCCAACACCCCTGTGAGGTAAAAGATAAGAATAGCTAAGGAGTGTTATAGTAAATGACTAAAGGCCCTCCCACATCTAACCACTGCACCACACTTCCGTTGAGTCCCAGGGATGGTCTTAAGGGTGAAGCCCCTATTTATTTATTTATTTATTTTTATTTATTTTAGAGTATTTTACCCCACCTTTATTCTTGGAAAAGGACCTAAGGCTGCTTACAGCAATGAGGGATAATATACAGTCCAGTACAATTAAGACATGTTCATGTATTGAGAACAAGATGTTGAGGGACATCTTACAGCATTAATAGACAATATTACATTAACACTACAAGGTTATAAGTCTACAAAGTCTACGTGAACCTGTAGATTCATATAAAAGACACATATTGGTAGTCCATCATTCAGGGAGAGCTTGCCTGAAGAGAAAGGTCTTTGCCTGTTTCTGGAAGGACAACAGAGATGAAGCAGTCCTGGCCTCTAGTGGGAGGGAGTTCCAGAGTCTGGAACCTTTTAGAGACCGAGTGCCCAAACTGCAATTCAAAACCCAGTAATTATTTGCTAAGTGCCAATACAGCCATTTAACCTGAAATAAAGGTGGCTGTGAAGGGGGCAATGTTGGGTGCCCACAGAAGGGGCTCTGAGTACCATCTTGGGCACCTGTGCCATAGGTTTGCCAGCACTGCCCTAGGCATGGCCTGGAATCAGACTGCAAACCAATATCCCATGCACAGAGTGCCACGGTGGGTAATATTTCTCCCCTTTTTGGATTTGCAGGACGTGACATTCCCGCATCTTGGAAAGGGTGTTTTTTTCAGGGCACGGGTCCGAAGATGGAAGAGGAGGACCAAAGAAAAGAAGTCACGGAGGAGAGTTCTGGCACGCCGAACTCACCAGGTAAGACGCCCAGAAACTCGAGCTAATATCTTTTTTGTGCTATTGTGCAAACAGTAGCTTTTGGAAGCAAATTACAATAAGTTAAGAAACCTCTGTAGATGTTTTCTGATGCATATGGCATCTCCTCTCTCTCTCTCTCTCTCTCTCTCTCTCTCTCTCTCTCTCTCTCTCTCTCTCTCTCTCTCTCTCTCTCACACACACACACACACACACACACACACACACACACACACACACCTACCTACCTACCTACCTACCTACCTACCTACCTACCTACCTACCTACCTACCTACCTACCTTTTAAAAACAGCCTTCAATAGACAATTGTGACGCCCACACCCACACTTCTACTATTTCTACTGCCCCCACCATTTTCCTGGATACCTTTATTTTGATTAATAAGAGAGTCTGACACCAAGGTATATATTTTCAAAATAAAACTTGTAACGTTTATTGGTTTACAATCAATATTACGTACAGTAGATAGCGATGACTGATTTACTTATATGCTTTGATAACACGTAGTTCACAGTTACTGCTTATTTATTCACACAGTTACTTTTTTATAACAGCAACAATATTTGTATAACCATCTCTATACCAGACCCTAACCAGCCTCAAGATTTCAAGGATCTCACTGGCTGTAAAAAGACTATCTTAGATCTTAAGTACTTGATGACTCTCTGGCTTCCTTTTTTCTTACCACAGGGTTCTATACATTTGTAGAATGTAGCCACGCACACCAATGCACTGATTGGCTACCCTAACCACACATATAAATCATAGAACCATAGAGTTGGAAGAGACCTCCAGGGGCCATCTAGTCCAACCCCTGCCATGCAGGAACCCCCCCCCCCATCACAGTATTAAAACTCTGCTTAAAAACCTCCAAAGAAGGAGACTCCACCACCCTCCTTTGGGGCAGCCTATTCCACTGCTGAACAGCTCTAAAACCGTCATGAAGTTCTTCCTGATGTTCAAATGGAATCTCTTTTCCTGTAGTTTGAAACCATTGCCACGAGTCCTCGTCTCTGAAGCCATGGAAAACAAACCTGTTCCCTCTTCAATATGACATATTTTCAAATATTTATAACATAGCTATCATATCCCCTCTCAAGCCTTCTTTTTGTAAGGCTGAACATTCCCCTCCTCTGGACCTTTTTGAGGTTGTCAGCATCCTTTTTAAATATTCGTGAATGACATTACATATTCATAACCCACACTGTTGGTCACAACAATGTTGTACAAATCTATCCTAATGGCAATTTGCCTCTATAAAGGCTAGGCTGCTCGCATAACCATTGTTCCTTTTCCTGTTTGCACATTTTTAGAAGGCGATGTAACCATGATTATTTTGACTTCGGATGGGAGAGGTGTAAACCAGGCGTTCTCGATCTGTTTTCACTACGGCTGTAAACCTGATACAGCGTTACCTCGTATAAAGGAATTAATTCGTTCCACATGAAATTCTGTTAAGCAAATTTTCCTTTATACAAATTTCACATACGAATGCATTGAAAACGGAGTAATCCCTAATCGCAACCATTTTTATGTTGTACGGATTCACCCCACAGGCGATTCTGTTCAACAAATTTCCCCTATCTCCAGAATTTTTTACGTTGTACAGATTTTATGTTATATCAACTGTTTGTTATACGAGCGTCCACTGTATCAAGAAATGTAAAGCGGATCAAGGTTGAATAAGGGACAATATTTTTAAGCGGGAAACGATGCCTCTAGAAAGGTGACTTGCATCATCAAAATATTTAAAGCTAAAACTTGAGGTAGACAAACATGGGGGAAAAGGAACAAACAAATTCCGCCCTGAGAAACGGCATGCCAAAAGCAATGCTAAAGAGTGGCCTCGCTGCCAGATGGGCAGTATAAAAACCCAGTAAATGAATAAATAGCAGTTCTTTTAAAAATTCCATTCAGGGATCTGGTCACTTGTTAATGGCAGCCTCTTTCAAACACTGAGGCTTCATGTGCCTGGGCCAGAATCCTATGGTAAAGATGATGATGATAATAATAATAATAATAATAATAATAATAATAATAATAATAATAATAATAATAATAATAATAATAATAATAATAATAATAATGGCTCACCAATGGAACACTGAAAAAAGAGACAAAGGCCCTGATTTTTGCCACTCAAGAACAAGCTATCGGAACAAATGCAGTTAAGGCTAGAATAGAAAAATCGGCTGCAAGTGAAGCAGATAGTTGAAGAAGAGAAGCATGCGTTGACAGATTATGTAAAAAATAGTACAGAGCCAGCATTATTGGAGGTTAAGAACAGGGAGGTGTTTAAAGTAAAGCAAACAAAGGGTCAATACAGGAAAACAACAATGCAAATACGAGCTGATAGCTGGCATAATAAAGCGCTGCATGGGCAGTTCCTCGAAAAAAATCAAAGGAAAAGTAGATGAGGAAAAGACCTGGTTATGGCTCACCAATGGAACACTGAAAAAAGAGACAGAAGCCCTGATTTTTGCAGCTCAAGAACAAGCTATCAGAACAAATGCAGTTAAGGCTAGAATAGAAAAATCACCTGAGTCCCCCACATGTAGACTCTACACAGAAGCAGATGAAATTATCGACCGTATGTTGAGTTGTTGCAAGGAAATTGCTCAGACTGATTACAAACAGCATCATAATGTAGTTGCTCAAATGGTCCACTGGAATTTGTGTCAGAACTATCATCTGCCCGTAGCAAAGAACTGGTGGGATCATAAAAAGTGACTGAAATGAGCATGCAAAATTACTTTGGGATTTCTGAAAACAGACAGACAAGGTTTTGGAGCATAATACCCCGGATACTGTGATTGTGGAGAAGAAAACAAAATCCAGCGTAGATAGCTGTGTGGTTAATAATAATAATAATAATAATAATAATAATAATAATAATAATAATAATAATAATAATAATAATAATAATAATAATAATAATAATAAAAAACAACTTTATTTTTTGCCGCCTCTCTCCCCGAAGGAGAGAGAGCTCTGTCTGCCATTGGTATTGTTTTGAATGACCTACCACCCTCTAGATGGTGAGAGCTGTCTGGCAGTGGAATATGCTGCCCCAAAGGAGGGTGGTGGAGTCTCCTTCTTTGGGAGGTTTTTAAGCAGAGGCTGGATGGCCCATCTGTCAGAAATACTGTGATGGGGGCTCCTGCATGGCAGGGGGTTGGACAGATGGCCCCTTGAGGTCTCTTCCAACTCTTATGATTCTAGAAAGAACGGAAGACAAAAGGAAAGGAGCAGCAGGCGAGAGCCGCTGATCTGGTTTGTTTCAGAAAGCCACGAATGTTTGCAAAATGAGGAGGACCCACCTAGGGCCTTTTCTGGTGTGATTTTTTTTTCTTATCTCTTCCTTTACTTGTCCTCCTCACTGCTTCTGCCCGTGGAGGAATTTTACTTCACCGAGATTAGAGCATTAGGGAATTAGCCACCCCTCCCGACCGCCCTCTGGACAGTTTACCTAATTATGCAAACAAAACTTTTAACACATTTTACCAACATTGGGGGAAAGGAAAACTTGAGTCCAAGTCCACCTTCAGCTGGCTCCCTGAACCTGTCAGAGGGGAACTTAGGCCATGAGCAGAGGTTTGACTGCAGTGTTGCAGTTTAACCCCTGCCCCGCAGGTCTTTGGCCAGCTGGGAAGACTCCCTTGCTTCCCCCATGGAACTTTGTGGTCTTCTAGACCCATGTCCCTGGCTCGACCTTATAACCCTCGGCAAGCCATGGGTCCTGCCAACGGGACCCAGTAACCTAGATCGCCAGGGGGTAATTTTAATGGCAAAATCCAGTCCAGCCTCCCAGGAATATAAGAAGAGCCATGCTAGATCAGGCCAAAGGCCCATCTAGTCCACCTTCCTGTATCTCACAGTGGCCCCACCAGATGCGTCTGGGAGCGGACGAAACTAGATCTCTGTCTCCTGATACCACTCCCCTGCATCTGGCCCTTGAAGTACCCCGGTTTTAAGCCTGGAGATGACACATCTCCATGATGGTTTGTAACCTGGGATGGACTTTTCCTCCAGGAATCTGTCCAACCCCCTTTGGAAGGCATCCAGGCCAGATGCCATCACCACATCCTGTGACAGGAAGTTCCAGAGACTAACAATGCACTGGGTGAAAAAATATTTTCTTTTGTCTGTTCTTACTCTCCAAGCCCTCAGTTTGAATGTATGTCCCCTAGTTCTGGTATTTTGAGAGAGGGAGAAGAGCTTCCCTCTATCCACTTTACTCATGCCCTGCATTATTTTGTATGTCTCAATCATATCCCCCCTCAGGCGACTATTTTCCAGACTAAAGAGGCCCAAATGTTTTAGCCTTTCCTCATAAGGGAGGTGCCCCAGCCCAGTAATCATTTTGGTCGCTCTCTTCTGCATCTTTTCCAGTTCCACGATGTCTTTCTTGAGATGCGGTGACCAGAATTGTACACAATACTCCAGGTGCGGCCTTACTATCGTTTTGTATAATGGAATGTGGATAATGGAATGTGGAATTTTGTATAATGGAATGTGGTGTGCCTTGTTGGTTTTGCAGGGGTTGACATCCAGACCTTTATGGAGAGTGAGCCACACACGTACGAGCATGGTCAAAGAGAAGGCCCCGAGGAGAATTCTGAAATCTTTACCCAGATAGGTAAGAACCCTTCTCACCAGTGGAGGAGAAGGCCAGTTTCCTGAGAACCACCTGGAGGATTCTGGGTATTGTAGTCCAAAACCATTGCACCACCTGATTGATATAATTTCATGTGAATTGAAGTCAGTGGTTTGTAGGCAACCATGTAATGAAACTCAGGAGTAGGAGCGTCTCTGTCCGAGAATTTACCTGAGTTCTTGTGGGTTCTTTTAGAGCAGGCTTGTCCAAACTTCGGCCCTCCAGATGTTTTGGACCACAACTCCCACAGTCCTTTGCCATTGGAAATAACAGGCTAGGAATTCTGGGAGTTGTGGAGGGTCGAAGATTGGACATGCCTGTTTTAGAGAAAACAAATGGCCCGAGAGCATCAAAGAAATGAAATCCCTTTATTCACTGTTCTAAGTTACAAAAATGAAAAAAACAACTCACAAAAATCAATGGAACTCAATGGAAAATATAAAAATGCTTATCAGATACAATCATATAATATTGCCTGAAAATAATAAAGTCTATGATATTCTCACTAGCTTAATGCTATGAAAAATTACAATGCCTAGGCTGGCTAGGACTAAACTCTAGCTAACTACCATGTTTTCCTGAAAAGAAGACACTGTCTTATATTTATTTTTTCCCAAGAAGACACACTAGGGCTTATTTTGGGGGTAGGCCTTATTTTCGGGGAAACAGGAACTGCAAGCAAACATGCTACAAAGTATGGTAACTTTGGTGGCCCAAGCGAAGGGGGGGGGGAAGGACCGTGGATGGAAAGGGAGGGGCAATGTGGTGTGTGTGTGTGTGTGTGTGTGTGTGTGTGTGTGTGTGTGTGTGTGTGTGTGTGTGTGTGTGTGTGTGTGCAGGCAGAGCCACAGCCATCACTAGGTCTTATTATCGGGCTTATATTGAACAAATGCATAGAAATCCTGCTAGGGCTTATTTTAAGGGTAGGTTTTTTTTTCAGTGAAACAGGGTACATCTTGAAGCCGGATCCTAAACAAATCTCTTTCTCATAGCCTTAAGTATAAACTTGAGCACTTGTCGTATCAATAAAATGACAGCAACTGGCTGGTCTCAGGCGAGTGACCCATATGGGCCTCCCTCAGACAGGCATGTTTGACTTTGGTTTGGCCAGTGAGTTATTTGTATGCTTTCATACCGTCGGATACCTCAGGGGTTTAGGTCTCTGGCTGTGGAGCCGGAGGTCAGGGGCGGGGGTTCAATTCCCCACTGGGTCTCCTGGGAGATAAGCTAGCCTGGGTGGCCTTGACCAAAGCTGCTCATTCCCAGGGCTCACACCCCCCACACACACACCCTGAAGGAGGGAACAGGAAAAGGGCTGTCATGAGGAAAGGCTAAAACTTTTGGGGCTCTTTAGTGTAGAAAAAAAGGCGCCTGAGGGGGGGGGATATGATTGAGACGTACAAAATAATGCAGGGCATGAGTAAAGTGGATAGAGGGAAGCTCTTCTCCCTCTCCCAAAATACCAGAACTAGGGGACATCCACTCAAACTGAGTGCTGGGAGAGTAAGAACAGACAAAAGAAAATATTTTTTTCACCCAGCGCGTTGTTAGTCTGTGGAACTCCCTGCCACAGGATGTGGTGATGGCATCTGGCCTGGATGCCTTCAAAAGAGGATTGGACAGATTCCTGGAGGAAAAGTCCATCACAGGTTACAAACCATGAGGGAGATGTGTAATCTCCAGGCTTAAAACCAGGGTCCTTCAAGGGCCAGATGCAGGGGAGTGGGATCAGGAGACAGAGATCTAGTCTCGTGCGCTCCTGGACACATCTGGTGGGGCCACCGTGAGATACAGGAAGCTGGACTAGATGGGCCTTTGGCCTGATCCGGCAGGGCTCTTCTTATGTTCTTATGTCGTAAGTCAGAATTGCTAAGACAGTGCATGATTATAAATTTCATGGGGGTAACACGTCCCTCTTAAATAGTTTGTCTGGAGTGACAATCCGTCTTCATACCTTCCCCTCCTTCCTGTTCCTGGCTACTTTTCTTTACAGGTGGGCCTTAGAACGTCCTCAAAACCAGCTTCTATAGATCTTTTTTTTTAATTTGGTCTCTTCTCAGATTCATAGAATCATAGAATCATAGAGTTGGAAGAGACCTCAAGGGCCATCTAGTCTAACCCCCTGCCATGCAGGAACCCCTTCTTGGCATTTCTTGTTAGTGGAGTTGTCCTTGGTTGCAGGGCCACTGAAATAGGGCTACTGTTAGTCCCAGTGGGCAGTCAAAAGTCTTGTGGTTGGATCTAAAATTGTGATAGGCCTGGGTTATCAATGGGCTCCCTTTAATGTATAAGTTGGCCATAGTAGAGGAAAATCCAACTGATAAGTTAAGATAAGATAAATCTTTATTAATCCCCCATATGGGCGCGGTGGCTCAGTGGGCTAGAGCACTGAAAACTGTGGGCTACAAAGTCGGTAGCTTGGCGGTTCGAATCCCGGGTGCCACGCAGCGGAGCGAGCTTCCACTGATAACCCCAGCTCCTGCCGACCTAGCAGTTTGAAAGCATGTAAATGCAAGTAGATAAATAGGTACCACCGTAAAAAGCGGGAAGGTAAAGCAGTGTTTCCGTGCAGCCATGCTGGCCACGTGGCCATGGACTTTCACAACACTGGCTCTTCATCTTGAATCCGGAGATGAGCACCACCCCTAGAGTTGGACATGACTAGCACGCATGTGGACTTGGTGGCCAGGGGTGCCTTTCTCCAGCTGCGGAATATATATCAGCTGCGCCCCTACCTGGATGAACGGAGCCTTATGGCAGTTACGCATGCACTGGTAACATCCCGTATTGATTACTGCAATGCGCTTTACGTGGGGCTGCCTTAGAAGACGGTTCTGCGATTGCAACTGGTTCAGAATCGTGCTGCACAGCTGGTGAGTGGTAGGGCCACCAAGGAACACATCACGCCAATCCTGTATAACCTTCATTGGTTACCAGTTGCTGCCCGAGCCCAATTCAGAGTGCTTGTTTTGACATATAAAGCCCTAAACGGCTTAGGACCTAGATACCTGAAGGACCGCCTCCTTCCATATGAACCTACCCGGCAATTAAGATCTAGTCAGGGGGCCCTCCGGAAAGAGCCATCCCTTAAGGAGGTGAAGGGGGTGGCTTGCAGGAAAAGGGCCTTTTCAGCAACTGCCCCCAGACTATGGAATGCCCTCCCGAGGGAGACCCGCCTGGTGCTGACGTTGATGACATTTCGGCGCCAGGTAAAAACCTTCCTGTTCCAAAAGTTTTTTAACTAATGATTGTGGGTCCTGATGGCAATTTTAGTGGCGTTTTTAATGTATCGTATTTATTGCATTTACATGTTTTTTATTATTCTAATGTTATTGTATTTTGATGTTTTAATTGTCCATTTTGATTGTGAGCCGCCCAGAGACCTTTGGGTAGTGGGCGGCATACAAGCTAAATAAATAAATAAATAAATGTGTGGGTGAACCTTTACCTTTTATGGGAAATTCACTTGTTACACAGCTCCCAAAATAAAGAACAAGCAGGAAGGGCTAGGTGTACAAAAAGTGCAAAGGGAGAAAGAAAGAAAAAATAGATAATAGAGATTAGATTTTTAAAAATCCTATGTACACTATACACAATGTACACTATAAAATTTGGATATAAAAATTAAATGTGAAAGAAGAAGAAGAAGAAACAAACGGCAATATACCCCCATATGAATATCAGGTTAGACTGTAGAGTTGTAGAGTCTTTAACAGCAGTGGGAACAAAAGACCTGCGGTAGCGACCCTTCTGCCACTGGAGATGTCCAAGTCTGTCACTGAAAGAGCTGTGGAGTCCGATGCAGTCAGTGAGAGGTATTGTTAGAACATGAGAACAGAAGAACAGCCTTGCTGGAACAAGGCCACCGCCCATCCAGTGCAGCCTTCTGTCTCACACAGCGGCTCACCATTGGCTTCAGGGTATTCCCAAGCAGATGTCTTCCCCTGCCTTACGATTCCCCACCAATGGCGTTGAGAGAGATCCTGCCTCTCTCTCCAACCCGGAGGTTGTCCTTAGGCATCCATCATGAGAGCCATGGATACCCTTGTTCTCCGTGAACTTGTCCAATCCGTTCTTAAACCTGTCAAGGCTGACAGCCGTCACCATTCCTTCTGGCAGGGAGTTCCACAGACCAGTGATCCTCTGGGTGAAAAAGTACTTCCTCTTATATGTTTGAGCTCTAGCACCCAAAAGTTCCATGGAGTGCCCCCTAGTGCATAATGGATGTCAGCTTGGCCAACTTCCTCCTCTTACCCATCTCTTCCGCAGAATCCAGAGGGCAGCCCAAGACACAGCTTGCCAAGACACAGCTTGTTCAGTCTGTTCCTGTCCCGCTCAGTATTACCTGAACCCCAGCAGACTACAGCACCGTAGAGAGCTGAGGCTACCACAGAGTCATTTTAAAAATCCTTAACACAAGCCTGCATCCTCCTCAGGACCTCAATCTCCTCAGGAGATGGAGGTGACTTTGACCCTTCTTGTATAAGGCATCAGCATTATGAATCCAGTCCAGTTTATGATCTAGATCAGTGGGTTCTCAACCTATGGGTCCCCAGATGTTCCTGGACTGCAACTCCCAGAAACCCCATCCAGCACAGCGAGTAGTGGGGGCTTCTGGGAGTTGCAGTCCAGGAACATAAGATTAAAAAGGAACGGTGAAAGCACCGTACCCTGGGAGGGGGGGGCTGCTTACCAACTCAAGCTGGAGGGTTCCTCCATCTCATGCTTGGTCCTCTTTTCCGCTGCCTTCCGCCTTTCCCAGGATTACAGTATTTTACATAAAGAACCTAAGAAGAGCCCTGCTGGATCAGGCCAAAGGCCCATCTAGTCCAGCTTCCTGTACCTCACAGTGGCCCCACCAGATGCATCTGGGAGCGCATGAGACTAGATCTCTGTCTCCTGATACCATTCCCTTGCATCTGGCCCTTGAAGTACCCCAGTTTTAAGCCTGGAGATGACACATCTCCATCATGGTTTGTAACCTGGGATGGACTTTTCCTCCAGGAATCTGTCCAAAACCCCTTTTGAAGGCATCCAGGCCAGATGCCATCACCATATCCTGGGGCAGGGAGTTCCACAGACTAACACCACGCTGGGTGAAAAAAATATTTTCTTTCGTCTGTTCTCACTCTCCCAACCCTCAGTTTGAGTGGATGTCCCCTAGTTCTGGTATTTAGTGAGAGGGAGAAGAGCGTCCAGAATTTTCAAGAGATTCTTGCCGTCTCATGATGTAGGATAACCTTAGCTCAATCATTTTGGACTCCCAAGAGTTCAGGCTTGATCTAGGGCTCACTTGTTCATCTTTCTGGCCATTCCAGGGTCTATAGATTAAGTGAAAAGTGTTTCAGGTGTGGATGTGGTAACACAAATGACCCAGTGAAGACTCTGCTCAAGACCTGTGTTTGATCCCAGGCTCAGGTAGCTGGCTCAAGGTCGGCTCAGCCTTCCATCCTTCTTCTAAGATCAGTAAATAATGGGCCCAGCTCTCTGGATGGGAGCAATGGGCAGCCTTCGTAATTTATATTAGGAAGCACCCAGAGATTGCTTTAAGCACTATTAAGCAGCACTCTTTGCTTTTTAAATGCTTGTGTTGTGGAAGGTCCATCAGTAGTAAAATCCAACTGGTTTCCCAGGAGAATTTACATAGAGCGGAAGAGATTTAAGTAGCCGAGGGATATGAAAATGGTGGAGACAATTTTTTTTGTCTAAAATTGTTAGGCTACAAATTGAGGGTTGTTTTATACACAGAAGTAAGCTGAAGAGAGAACCGCATGATTGTGAAATTGTAATTTTCGATTGGAAAAATGGAGGTGTGTGTCTTATACTTAGGGGCGTCTTATAGATGGAAAGGTGGCGGATGTGAAAATGGTGTGGGTTGGTTTTGGTGACAAATTTTAAGTGGAGGGGAGTGTCTTATGCTTAGGGGCATCGCATAGATGGAAAGATAGGAGTGTGTGACAATGGTGTGGGTTGGTTTCGGTGACGAGTTTTGTGTTTTTCACACAACAGTGAAACGGTTTCAGTGCCTGGAGTGCGGGAAGAGCTTCCATGAGCGCACCAACCTGACCTCACACCAGAGAATCCACACGGGGGAGAAGCCCTACAAATGCCCTGTTTGCGAAAAAAGTTTCCGGACGAGCAGGAACCTCCGTTTCCATCAAAGGATCCACACGGCGGAGAAGCCGTTCAAATGCTCCGTGCGGGAAGAGCTTCCGGACCAGCAAAGCCCTCAGCGTCCACCAGAGAACTCACACCGGCGAGAAGCCCTTCAAATGCCCCGAGTGCGGGAAATGCTTCAGCCAGAAGACGAACCTCACTTGTCACCTGCGGACGCATACAGGCGAAAAACCCCACAAATGCCTGGAGTGCGGGAAAAGCTTCCACCAGAAGACCAACCTCACGTACCACCAAAGGATCCACACCGGGGAGAAACCCTACCAGTGTTTGGAGTGCGGGAAAAGGTTCGGTCATATCGTGAGCCTCACCGACCACCAGCGGCTTCACACCGGAGAGAAACCCTTCAAATGCTTGGTGTGCGGTAAAGACTTCACCACCAGCAAATACCTGAGTTACCATCAAAGGATCCACACCGGGGAGAAGCCGTTCAAGTGCTCGGAGTGTGGGGAGAGCTTTTGCTGGGCAAACTCCCTTACTTTGCACCAGCGGCTTCACACCGGCGAGAAACCCTACAAATGCCTGGAGTGCGGGAAGAGTTTTTGCGAGAGCACCAGCCTGACGTCCCACCAGGCGATCCACACGGGGGCGAAGCCCTATCAGTGCCTGGAGTGCGGGAAGAGCTTGAGCAGTAAGAAATCGCTGACGTCTCACCAGCGGATCCACACCGGAGAGAAACCCTACAAGTGCCTCGAATGCGGGAAGAGCTTCAGCATGAGTACCAACCTCACCTCCCATCAAAGGATCCACACCGGGGAGAAGCCCTTCAAGTGCTTGGAGTGCGGGAAGTGGTTCAGTCACAAGACGAACCTCACCTCGCACCAGAGGACTCACACGGGGGAGAAACCCTACCAATGCCCGGAGTGCGGGAAGAGCTTTGGACACCGAGCCCACCTGAGTAACCATCAGAGGACGCACACCCGAGTCAAACCCTACCAGTGCTTAGATTGCGGGAAGAGCTTCGGAGTGAGCACCAGCCTCCGTAAACATCAGAGGATCCACAGGGCGGAGAAAGCGTACCCGTCCGCTGCTGCGTGGAATGAAGAAGGATCTCCAGGCGGAAAGGATGCCACCGTCAACGTTCAGGAATCCACGGCAGAGGAACCCTAGGCAGGCGGGCGAGATGTGTCGAATGGATTTCATTCCTGTTAATCAAGACTTCTTTTGCAATGGAGGAGAGGAAACGTACTGATCGCTATCCGTATTTGTAGATTCTCATGCTGTAGAGGTAGAAGGGGCTGGACTTTCCCCTCTAGTAATACAATACACAGGCTGGGAGATGTACCTATTATCCTTTGAGGTCATGAGAGTTAGGGGTATGTTTCAGCACCGTGAGTGGCTGCATCAGCTTTCCTGTTATGGCGAGGACCTAACGTTGCCCTCCGTTGCTCAGGCTGCATTCCTTTTTAGGATGGAATACTGTAGTCCATTCTATATAGGACTCGTGATGTTCCTAAGAATTACAGTATATCTCTTCCAAAGGACAAGTTCCTAGGGAGTAGTGGTATGTTTTAGCACCATGAGCTGCTGCATCAGCTTTTCTGTTTTTGCAAGTACAGTGGTACCTTGTATAAAGGAATTAATTCGTTCCAAATGAAATTATGTTAAGCAAATTTTCCTTTATACAAATTCCCATAGGAATGCATTGAAAACAGAGTGATCCCATTTTTATGTTGTACGGATTTTCCCCATAGGTGATTATGTTAAGCAAATTTCCCCTATCTCCGGAATTTTTTATGTTGCACAAATTTTATGTTATACAAGCTGTTTGTTACACAAGGGTCCACTGTACCTAAAGTTGCCCTCCAGCTGCCTAGATGCCCTAAGCCAGGCCTGCCCAAAGTCCGGCCCGGGGGCCAAATCCGGCCCGTCAGGCCATTCTAAGCTGGCCTGCCCCTCCCTCCCCCTCCTTCACCCCATGTTTTTTTTAAAAAAAAATCTTCTGCCAACACTAACACTGCCGGGAAGTTTTAGGGGCTGGGCAGGCTGGCCGGCCGGTGAGCAAAAGCTTGTAGGGCTGGGTGGGTGGGCGAGGGGGCGGGCCACCACCACCAGCACCGCCGGGAAGCTTGTGGGGCTGGGCCGGCCGGCTGGCCAGCCATCGCACAGGCTGCTGCCACCGGCACCGCCGGCAACTATGTGAGTCTGGGCACGCGTGGGGGCCACCGCCACCAGCATCACCGGGAACCTCGTGAAGCAACCGGCCCCTGACACATTTTCAGCCACCAAATCTGGCCCTCCTTACAAAAAGTTTGGGCACCCCTGCCCTAAGGCACCTCCGATCTCGCCTGATTTCGGAAGCTAAGCAGGGTCGGCCCTGCTTAGTACGTGGATGGGAGACCTCCAAGGAATACCAGGTGCAGTAGGCGCCTGGAGTAGGAACTGGCAAACCACTCCAGTATTCCTGCCAAGAAAACTCCATGGATATGGAGTCACGAAGAGTCGGTCACGACTGGAACGACACAACACACACAACGTTGCCCCCCATTGCTCAGGCTGCATTCCTTTTCAGGATGGAGTACTGTGGCCCTTTCTATATAGGACGCATGACGTTCCTAGGCATTATACCTCCCCCGAAGGACGAGGACAGAGGGAGTAATGGTATGTTTTAGCACCATGGGTGGCTGCATCAGCTTTTCGGTTATTGCACGAACCTAAAGTGGCCTCCCATTGCTCAGGCCGTGTTCCTTTTCAGGATGGTGTACGGTAGCTCGTGAGCTTCCCAGAAAGCATCAGATTGTTCAGACATCAGCAGCAGAACGTTGGGCTAACTGGGTCCTCGCTCTGGTCCAGCTGAGGTCTTCTTATTTTCTTCTGCCATGTGGTCGACTCGGGAAGGGATCGTCCCAGCTTTCTGTCCCCTGCACCAGAAGCCTCTTGATGGCAAGCTCTGTTCAGCGTACATCTCGAACCAAACGGGACTGGAACAGCTCTAGAACACCACCTGCATCAGTCATCTCCTGAAGGGTTGTAGCACAACAATCCGTCTGAGAGTGAGCTGCAGAGACTCCGACGGGGTAGCCCCTATTTAATAGACTGCCTTGATGCCAAGGGCTGTTGATCCCATCTCGTGACTCCCTCCTCCATTTTTTGCAACCCATAAAGTTGAATTTATTTCGTTAGTTTCTCCCTCTAGCGTTGCTTTTTTTTTTTTTTAAATGGCTTCTCTGCTTGCTTGGTTCGCATTGTGAAAAAAAAATTCTTTTTTGAACTGCAATGAGTTTTTAAAAATTATGCAGGTTTTTAGGGGAAAATAATTTCTTATCATGCTGCAGATTCCATGGACTCTATGTGTAGAATTTTTAGAAGAAACCACAATGAAATAAACCTCTGTTTAGCGTCCTGCAACCTGTTCAGGAATTGTTGGTCCAGTTGTGCGTTGTTGTAGTTTTTGGAAACTAGGAAAGAAACCAACTTAACCATATGAGGGACAAGGTTTGAAGTGCCTTAAAGAGGCACAGATTTATTTTTAAGTAATCTTTTTGTGAGGGGACTTTCCTTCACAATAGCTGCCCGCCAAAGAGACATAAGCATTACGGTGTGCTTTCCACATAGAATTAGAAAGTAGGGTCTAAATATTTATTTATTTATTTATTTACCGCCAGATTATCCCAGATGGGAACTCAGGGTGGTTAACAAAGAATAGCATACAACAGGCAGAATTCCAGGCCTGTGTTTCCAATGGCAAATGACTGTGGGAGTTGCGGTCCAAAACATCTGGAGAGCCGAAGTTTGGACATGCATGGCATACAACATACTGTGTGATACTCAGGACCTGGTCAGGGATGTGAATGTCACTAACCCTGTGGGGAACAGTGGCCATGCTGCAATCTCCTTTGCCATGCATGTTGGAGGAAGAGTGTCAAGCAAATCAGATATAAAAACCCTTGATTTACGAAGGGGAAACTTCCCTCAGATGAGGAAACTAGTTAGAAAGAAATTGAAAGGAAAGGTTAAAGGAATCCAATCTCTCCAGAATGCATGCAGCCTGTTTAAAACAACGGTAATAGAGGCCCAGCACAAGTGCATACCACAAAGAAAGAAGAGCTCATCTAAGTCCAAGAGGGCGCCGGCATGGTTAACGGGTGGAGTTAGCAAGGCTGTAAAGCACAAGGAGAGGTCTTTCTGTAAATGGAAATCCTCCCCAAATGAGGAAAATAAAAAGGAACACAAATTCTGGCAAAAGAAATGTAAGAAGATGATAAGAGAGGCAAAGAAAGACTTTGAGGAACGCATGGCTAGCAATATAAAGGGAAATAATAAAAGCTTCTTTAAATATGTTAAAAGTAGAAAACCTGCCAGAGAACCAGTTGGTCCTCTGGATAGTATGAGTTCTTTGCATCTGTCTTCACGGCAGAAGACCTTGGTCAGATTCCGCTGCCCGAACAGCTCCTCTTGATTAAAGGATTAAATCAAATACAGGTTAAAAGAGAGTATGTTTTAGGACTAATTAATAAATTGAAAATCAACAAGTCACCGGGCCCAGATGGCATCCACCCAAGGGTTATTAGGGAACTGAGAAATGAAATTGCGGATCTCTTAATGGTAATATGCAAATTGCTCTTAAAATAGCCATAGTGCCGGAGGACTGGAGAATAGCGGATGTCACACCAATTTTTGAAAAAGGAAGGGGGGGCCGGGAAACTACAGGCCCGTTTTTTTTTCTATCCCAGGAAAAATAGTGGAAAGTCTCGTCCAAGACAAAATCTTAAAACACATAGAAGAACAAACCTTGCTGAGAGAAAATCAGCATGGCTTCTGTAAGGGTAAGTCTTGTCTGACAAATCTTTTAGAATTCTTTGAAAAGGTCAACAGGCATGTGGATTTGGGTGAACCGGTGGATATTGTCTATTTTGATTTTCAGAAGGCTTTTGACACAGTCCCTCACCAAAGGCTTCTGAGAAAATTGCACAGTCGGGATAAGAGGGCAGGTCTTCTTACGGATCAAGAACTGGTTGAGATCCAGGAAACAAAGAGTAGGTGTCAATGGGAAATTTTCACAATGGAGAGAAGTGAAAAGCGGTGTGCCCCAGGGATCTGTCCTGGGACCGGTGCTTTTCAATCTGTTCATAAATGACCTGGAGACAGGGGTGGCCAAGTTTGCGGATGACACAAAACTATTCTGTGTGGTAAAAACCAGAGAAGATTGTGAATAGCTCCAGAAGGATCTCTACAAACTGGGGGGAATGGGCTGTGAAATGGCAAATGTAGCCAAATGTAAAGTAATGCATATTGGGGCAAAAAAATCAAAATTTTATCTATCAACTCACGGGATCTGAGCTATCAGTGAACAGATCAGGAAAGAGATCTTGGTGTACTGGTGGACAGCTCCATGAAGGTGTCTACCCAGTGTTTGGCAGTGGTGAAGAAGGCCAATTCCATGCTAGGGATTATCAAAAGGGGATTGAAAATAAAACAGCCAACATTATAATGCCATTGTACAAAACGATAGTAAGGCCCCACCTGGAGTATTGTGTACAATTCTGGTCTCCACATCTCAAAAAAGACATAGTGGAACTGGAAAAGGTGCAGAAGAGAGCGACTAAAATAATTACTGGGCTGGGGCACCTCCCTTATGAGGAAAGGCTAAAACATTTGGGGCTCTGTTTAGTCTGGAAAAAAGGCGCCTGAATGGGGATCTAATTGAGACCTACAAAATAATGCAGGGCATGAGTAAAGTGGACAGAGGGACGTCCTTCTCCCTCTCACAAAATGCCAGAACTAGGGGACATCCACTGAAATTGAGTGCTGGGAGAGTAAGAACAGACAAAAGAAAATATTTTTCCCAGCGCGTTGTTAGTCTGTGGAACTCCCTGCCACAGGATGTGGTAATGGCATCTGGCCTGTATGACTTCAAAAGGCGATTGGACAGATTCCTGGAGGAAAAGTCCATCACAGGCTACAAACCATGATGGAGATGTGTAATCTCCAGGCTTAAAACTGGGGTACTTCAAGGGCCAGATGCAGGAGAGTGGTATCAGGAGACAGATATCTAGTCTTGTGCGCTCCCAGACGCATCTGGTGGGACCACTGTGAGATCCAGGAAGCTGGGCTAGATCGGCCTTTGGCCTGATCCAGCATGACTCTTCTTATGTTCTTAGGTTCCCTCTTTTCCTGCGGCCTTTCGCCTTTCCCAACATTAGGGTCTTTTTTCAGAGAATCCTGCCTTCTCCTGAGGTGCTCAAAGTAGAGCAACCTTAGGTTCCATATTCGTGCCTCCAGAGGGAGTTCTGGCTGGCTTTGATCTAGGCCCCCAGCCCCTTAAGTGGCACTTTCATAGTACCTTTCAAACAAAAGGGAGAACAGGACAGGGGCGGGCACTCTTGTCTCACCAGGTTGTTTAAAAGAAGCCAGGCAGGAAGGGGAAGGATCCCATGAAAGGGTTTAATTAATGGAACAATTTTATTTCAGGGTGAGGTTCCGTGGAAGCCAATCCTGTCTCCTCCAACTGCCCAAGGGGACAACTGGTTTGGAAGGCAAGGAAATAATATATCATCTTAGAACTGCCGTGGGCTGGTTATTTTAGCAAGTTAGGTCTCTGGCTGTGGAGTCAGAGGGCGTGGGTTCGATTCCCCCCTACTCCGCTGCTTGCAAGCAGAGCCATCTTCAGTGGCCTTGGGAGAGCTGCACAATCTCCAAAAGAAGAAGAAAAGAACGGGAAACCACTTCTGAGAATTCTCTCCTTGGAAACTTGAGAGCACCTTGTTTTCCTGATGTGCAACGTAAACCTGGCTTCCTGTCGTGGGAGCCCATTCTTATATCTGTCCTGCGCTCTGGGATGATTGAGAACCAGAGCCTGCCCCTCCTCTGTAGGACAGCCCTTCAGATGTACAGTAGTATTTGATCAACGCTATCCTATCTCCCTCCCAGTCTTCTTTTTCCTCCAGGCTTAACATGTCCGGTTCCTTCCGTGTTTCCTCTTAAGTGGCTGACTTAAAGGCAACTTAAACTCCTATGCAACAACAACAACAACAACAACAACAACAACATAATGTAGTTGCTCAAATGATCCACTGGAATTTGTGTCAGAACTATCATCTGCCCATAGCAAAGAACTGGTGGGATCATAAGCCTGAAAAAATGACTGAAAATGAGCATGCAAAATTACTTTGGGACTTCCAAATACAGACAGACAGGGTTTCGGAGCATAATACCCCAGATATTGTGATTGTGGAGAAGAAAAAAGTGTGGACCATTGATGTTGCTATACCAGGAGATGGTAGAGTCACTGAGAAACAACTTGAAAAAATTACCTGATATCAGGATCTGAAAATTGAACTTCAGAGACTCTGGCATAAACTAGTACAGGTGCTCCCAGTGGTAATAGGCACGCTGGGTGCGTTGCCTAAAGAGCTAAGCAAATATTTAGAAGAAATTGGAGTTGACAAAGTCACCATCAGTCCACTGCAGAAAGCCGCCTTACTGGGATCTGCTCACATAATACATCACTGAGTCCTAAATGCTTGGGAAGCATTCGATACATCCCATAGTCCTGTGTGCTTGGGAAGCGTTTACCTTTTACCTTTTACCTTTACTAGTGATTTGTATTACAAAATCCAGAGTAGTTAGCTGTGTGGTTAACAACAACAACAACAACAACAACAACAACAACAATAATAAAAGTCCCATTCATATTCCCTAGGAGCCTGCTTTGCTTTGCTTGTTTGTTAGATGTATATTCTTCCTTTCCTAAGCGATCTTCCGAACAAGGTAAGTTAACCTGAGAAAACATGAAACCTCTTGAGGCCACCCAGAGAGTTTCGTGGCTCTGGAGCAACGCATACCTGCAAAATCCCTAGACTTAACTGCTTAACGAGTCCTAACTGCTGCATGGCCTTGATCCTAGGTGTGCTCGGAATAAGACAGTAACAACAACGGCCCTCTTAGAATGATGACCCATCTTAGAACTACCAAATTCCGGCTCCACAGACGGAAACCTTAGCTCACAGTTTAGACACAAACAAGGTTCATCTTACAGCAAGCACGGCTAGGATGGCAGCGGTCAATTCCCAGGCAGATTTTTGCTGTTTGTCCTGACCCATCCCCATCGGTGACCCAAGGCAGCTTGCAACAGATAACACTGGAAATTTAAAAACATGGCTGAAATATTACATTTTTAAAACAGTTACACAGACATTAAGATCCCAAGCGTCAAGTATTAAAAACAATTCAAGAATATCTAAATGAAGAACCAACGTTCCTGACATAACTTATTGTGTAAGTTAAAGAGAATGAAACCCTAGACAGGAGCAGGACTGCAGTAACCCAAAAGGGCTTGAGGGAGGGGGGGGGGAGGTTTTAAAAGTGGGGCTTTTTAAACCTTCCCACCTTCCGGTGTAAGGGAGGACATTTGACTAATTATATATTTATAAATATATATGGCTGCTTCACTAACCACAGGTATGGACAAGCCCTCATGTATTCAACAACAATGTATTCTAAGCAATACATATATATATATATAGCCACACTAGTGACACGAATAATGTAGTTATATTCACTTAAGCACTCCACGTATATATATATATAGATAGACATATATGTATCACATACACATGTATCTACAGTGTATTCTTGTAAACTTAGAATCTTTGGTCAAGCCTTTCCGGCTAGAATAGAGAAAGGAACTTCCGCAAAGTCAGCTAAGGCAATTATGAATTCAAGGATCCAATTAAGTTCCAAAGCTTTGAGGATCACACACTAGCAATTAACGTGTGTCCAAGGCGTACCAGGGAGGCATTATCTCAGCGTCTGGTGTTCGTAACTGTCAAAATGTCCAAGGACATAAGGATGATCCTACCCTCCCTGGTTGTGAGGGGAGGAGATCAAACGTACCAGTTAGAACTTTTAGGCAAGTGTACCAAAGATGTCAATTAGTGTTTGATGCATGTAACAAATGTATATGACGTAAATTCGGATGGGCGGAGAGAAAAAAATGCTGGAAAAACCTTATAAAAATATCTCCTTTCGTTTTCTGGGTGGACTTCTCACCACCAAAAAGTGTGGAGGTCCCTTGATTGATCAATCAATAAATTCTTTTCTCGTCTCCTGAGACTCAGACTGGTCTTTTGCAGCCCATGAAGCGCAGGCACGCTGGCACGGGACCCCCATAAATTTAAATTCCTTACATTTCTGGTGGAGATGCCGGGAAAAAGTGCCACTGCCCCAGCGCTCTTGGGAGTCTGACTTAAATCACAGTGAGAATTCATGCTGACCCTTGAACAAATCTAGTCCGGACCCTCTGATTTTGAGAGGAGACTTGTTCTATCAGCATTGGACACAATACTGTTATTTAAGGAGAAAACAAAGCCGGCAGAACAACGGAGGAACTGTAAGAGGACTGCGCAAAAGAAATCTGGTAAGAAGAGAAAACTAGTTGTGGGGTGGCGTGAGTTCGAATCTAACAGCTCTGTGGAGTGGAGAAGATTGCGGATTCTTATGAGTCGGCCCCGGGGAGGTCTGGAGACGAGAAGGGACGAATGCGTCCCTAGCATCCCAAGGACCAGGGGACGGGACGGGTTGAAAGACCCTGGAATCCCCAAGGGTGGAAAGGGCGTAGGCCCAGTAGCCCTAGCGTCCACCTCCCCAAGTGTTTGAAGAATTAGAAGCAGAGCACTGCTCTGGCTTCCTCAGAGGATTTACTGATGTTTAAATATATATGTGGGTGTTAAGTTGAATTCTTTTTGGGTAACCATAGGGAAGTGGCCATTCCCTGTGTCTTAAGCAGGGGCAAAGACTGGCAATCTTTGCCCCACAATACCAACGGAGTTCCACCATCTTCGTTTGATTTTAGAGAAGTTAGAAAGATCTATTCTTAGGCAAGGGATCGCAGTTAACTGGGGAAACAGAAATGTGGGAGAGTGGTGTATGGTTGCTGAATCACATGTTGGCGTGTATGATGGGCATTTGAGTGTTGAGGTGTGAGTCCGTTTGATGCTTGTGTGGGAGAAATCATAGGAACACAGTGAGACCTTTTAAGCAAACCTATGGGGATAAATTAGTGCAGTTTATGCACCCCCTTTTTTTTTTTTTTGATGTGGGATGTGGTAACATTGGAATTCTGCCACCAGAAGTACTAATTTTAGTATTACATGGAACAAAAGTAAGTTTTAAGAAGAGCCCCTCTAAATAGGATTAGGCAGGACTTTACCATCTCAAATTAAGATTCTAGCCCTCAAGGAGGGCAGACCAATTATGACCTGCTAGCAAGAGGCGTGTGAATTTATAAGGACGTGCTTAGTTAAATAATATAGAGACTAAATACTCTGCCAGCTAGAAGACCCCGCCAGCAATTTTAATAACACCAGGGGAAAAATGGGCAGTGAGAAGAGTACTTTTGAGTACTCATGGATAAACAACATCCTATGTATTTTGTGACTGGTTGGTCACACAAAAGATTTACCAGCTGGAGGGACATTTTACAGGGAAAACAGCATAGGGTATCTGAGTAATGCATTTTTAGTAAAACTGGGTAGGAAACCTGAAAGATGATGGAAGGAAAGGTAGGATGGTAAACTGAAAAAGGTGTAGAAAAAGACAGTTGAATAGAGGAAGTGTGGGAGCAGGAAGGCAGGACAGTGGACTGCGGAAGTATGGAAAGGGACAGATGGGAAGAGGAAGTGTAATAGAGGGAAGGCGGCAAGACAGAAGTGGGGATGGATACGTATAAAGTTGAGAGAACTCAAAGAGAGCACGGAGCCTTGAGGGGATAGGAAGTGCTAGGCGGGAGATGTGCATTTCTAAATTGCCTTATTCAAGCATTCAGGAGGTATTTCCACCCCGCTACGCCAATGCCCAACTCCTTGAATATGGAAGCTTTAAACAGAACTAAGATTTGCTATGCACCGCATGAGGAGATAGGTAGGGACGTTATTTCTGAACTATTAATAATCAAAGGCAGGGAAATCAAATCAGGGGCTGAGCCCCTTCTGGCAGCTGGCCACGACAGAAGGTAGAATCAATGCCTTTTTTTTTCCCCCTTCTCCAGAAGTAGTTAAGAACATTTGATAAAAGACCAGGCATTTTAATTTCAAACACAGGGAGATTCTCAGGACCAAACTGCCAACAACTATCCTACTGCACAAGTCTACCTTTTTTTTTTTTTTTAGACGAAGGAAAAGGGGGGAGAAGATCTTAGTCTCTCTCTCTCTATCCGATCTAGGCATTATTTGCCTCCCCAGAGATATAAGGGTGACGGAAGAGAGAGAAAGTCTACATGTTCACCTAAGATTCTTTTTTTTTCTCTCCCTCCTGATTTAAGTAGCTCTGTGTATTCATTACAAAAGCCACGCTTCTCAAATTAGGCTTAAGCCAACAACAAGATCAATAGCCACTGAAAGGGTGAAATTGCCCATTTTGTTCCAGGGCATTTCACACCTAATACATTACAGAAGTAATTACAGGAGATTATCTGCTTGCCTCAGGCTGTAAAAGGCAGCCGCGGGGGAATTTAAAAGTTGACAGCCCCTCCTTCCCTTTCTGTTCTCGGGGGCCCCTTGCAGGGCAAGGCAGGATAACAACTCCCAACCCCTCCTTTCTCTCCCAAGCCACTTGATAGGGCTTGGGCGCAAAACTTACATTGAACACATCAACCTAATGCATGCATAGCGAAGGGAATAAACTGACCCCTAAAAGCCATAAGCCAGTAAATTGTACAGGCAATGGCCAGAAGGTCACTCCTCTCCACTTACGGGAACGACCACAATTTTCCGTGCTGCCTTAAAAGCATAAAGAGGTGGCTTCTAGCCGACTTGCAGCATTTTTTTCTCTCTCTCCTGGATAGGGGAGAGGGAAAGGGAGTCTATTGTTTAGAAGAGAATCCAGGAATTCGGCCCCAAAACGTCACGTTTTAATTTAATTAAACCCTTGGAATCAAACACACCTATCAGGTATTTTTGCCAAAGAATAAGAGGTGAAAATCTTGTTAACAGAAACTTTAGAATAAAAGAATTCTTCGGAAAAAGGACACAAGAGAAACCTGATTATTTTTTTTTTTTTTTTTAGGATGTGACAGCACACAAAGCCCCCTCCCCTCTTTGCAAGCTGTCCTGCAAGCATGTTTTTATTTTTGCCTTTGAAGTGACTTACAAGTCAATCTCAAAGCGTTATAGTTAAGGCAGGCTTAAACACTAGAACTTAAGAAGAGCCTTGCTTGCTTTCTTAATGAGATTTTTAGAAGATATGTTCAAACGCTACTGGGATAGTGATTTTACTTGCGATTTTAATGACTCTTAAGAATATAAGAATTATCTTTTTGCCATAGGCGGTACAAGGCTTGCCTGGCCAGTAAGATGTACATAGCGTGTTGGTGCTGCTTTCAACCCACGCCTGGTCTCAGAAGCCCCCCCCCCTCTCTTGAGGAAATTGAGGTTTATTTTTTTTAGAAGCCAATATGGACTTAACGATTTTTCTTTTCCTTTTTTTTTGTCCACATGACACCCGCATGTAAAGGACAAGATTCCCCATTTTAAAGGATGGCTCTATAGTGCACATTATTAATTTGGTACAAATTTCACGGGGAGCTTAGTGGCATGACCATGGAATATCCTTCCAGCTGAACTTGTGAAAAACTACTAAATTGCAGCTGTGTACTATGGCCCTTTTTGGGACATTTTTTCCCTTCTTCAGACTTTCAGATAGACTGCGCTACACTGTGCCATAGAAATCTGCACACAGTGTACTGCATGTAGCACTATCACACCTGGAGAACGAGGCCATGATCTGCAGATTGCGTGGCCGTTTTTGTGTGTGTGTTTGTTGTTCGTCTGTTTCGGTCTGTCTGTCTCTTCCCACTCGGAAAGACGCTGGAGGAAACACTTTCCGTCCTGAGGCATCCTTCCCCAGATGACAGCGTACACTTCGGAAGGTCCCCGAGGCAGCCTGCTGATTCGCTTTCAACTCAGGGTGACAGATTACAATCCTGTCTTCCTGTTTCTTTTTCCTTTCTTTTTTTTTTCTCTGTTTGTTTATGGGGGGAGAGAGTGGATTTAAAACAGCCACTGACTTTTGTTTTGAAGTGTGGCCAGCCGTGACTTTATCATTCCGCATACCAGCTCCAACTCCCCTCTGCAACAATTTGGTTCAAGCTAAGAGCCGACTTTGCATCTCCTGGATATTCTGCCAGCTACATTTTTGTTTTTGCTGTCCCGTGTAGGAGAGCAATTTGACTTGGGGATGGGATCTGTGGTTGATTGGGGACACCTGAGCACCTACACCTTGCAAGCACTCATTGGGGCCAGCTGGACTCGTGCATGTCTACTGATGGGCAGAGCGTCCCCGTCATAGACTTTGGCCCCCTTACTTCACGTACTGGTCTTGCGAAGAGGAAAGCCCCAGTCTGCCTTTTTCAACATTTTTTTTCCTTGTCATGACTGTCAGATAGACTATACCACCCTGCTTGGCAGCAAAAGGACAGCTGAGGGGTCCTTTTTGTGGGGGTTTGTCTTCTGTGTTGTCTGTTTGTGGTTGTGTGTGTCTGTTCTTCTCTTACCCAGGTACCTCCTGGAGGACGGGCTTTGCTCTGGGAAAAACGCCCACCCGTTCTTTATTTCTGGATCATGGAGTCGGTCGGGTCTGGCAAGCTGACACCGCCTTCGTAGATGCTGAGATGGGGACCCTCTTGCCATCCATTCTGCTATCCCTCCTGGAGCCTTTGATGCCTTTGATGTCGGTGATGTCCTCTTTGAGATGACTTCGCTCCGCCAATTCGATCGATGTGGGCCCCTGGATCCGGTGATGCCAGCCTTTTTCACCCAGCGTTACCCGCACTCCGCAACCGAGAGGAAGAGAGGCCTGACCGGTGACGCCTTCTGCCCACTGCTGGAGAATGCCTCATGCCTTAGATGACTTCACCCCGATCAGAGGATGCCGAATTGCACCTGACCTGTGGTCATCACCCCTGGTCCTGGGGAGCCTTTCATTTGCCACTTTGGGGAGCCCCGCTGTCGTCTGCTGATTTCCCCCTAAGCTTCCGGTTGATGGGCTGACCTCCTGTCTGCCTGATTTCCTTTCCTTTTCCTTTTCGTTTCTCTGTCTGTCTCTGAGGGGGGAGACGGAAGGTGCTTACAGGCCACTGACTTTTGCTTTGGATTGCGGCCAACAGACTTCACGCCCGCAATTTCACCCCTTTTAAATCGGGACAGAAACTTGGTGGGGTTCAAATTCAGACCTTCACCATGCGCTGGACCACCAAGAACTTGTGAACTTGGGTCGCCACACACACACCAGCATCCACAAGTGAGCGCTTATTTTGAAGCCTTGCATAGGGACGTTAATTATGGGTCACTGTTTATGATATTACTGCCTATTATTGATAGTCATTGTAAAAATTTTTGTGCCTCTCTGAATGTGCCTTTCATAATTCATATAATGTTCATGATGTGTCACTGAAAATGTTTTTTTATTACTTGCCTTTCTATGCAATTTACATTGAATGAGAGAAATTCTGGCACCCATGGGTGCTCCGAGACTTTATACCACAAAGCAATGGTTTTCTAGAATAGCTGTCTACATTATTTACTTCACCAAAGACAATGATGAACTAATTTTTGCCCCATATTTGCAGGGCTGATTTTGTGTGTGCGCTGACAGCTACAGAAACAGCTCTGCCTTGATTTCAATAGCTCATCCTTGACTCTACCATGGGACTATACCTATTGATTATGGTTTATGGCTACAAATTGGTTTTTCTGAAACTACTGTCTATCATCTGGGTTATCCTGCCTACATGAACAACTGGGTAATTCTGCACAGCCTGCTATAATCTAAGTCTTAAATGCACACCACACACTTGAATAAGGTTGGAAATCATGTCATAATTTTTGTTTTATGAAATCAGGTATTCATGTTTGTGTATCTTTATGAAAAATGACAGTATGAACAATCATATTTCGAGGTCTAAAGCCATTTGACAGCAAAAGGGAGAAGGCTGGCAAAGGAGCCTTGCCCATATTTTTATAAGTGTTTGATTTGCAAACTGACCCTAAATGGAATTCAGGGGTTTTCAGCCTGACTACCAAACACACAAGCACGAGAGCTCACATTTGCACTGCTGCTGCAAGAAAATTCATTTGGATTTCATGATTGTCCTGAAATAAGGTACTGAACAAATCTGCTGTTTAAAGCCTGTTTAGATTATCACTTTGGGACGGGGATCTTGATATCCAAGTCTATCACAATATTATGCTAGCCCCTTTCAAAAGTTGGGAATTTGGAGTCTCTGAACAGTGAGCAGCATGGCCTTGGGAGGTTCCCTTATACTGTTGTGACCATGTTGCATTTCTCCAACAGGGGACATTTAAATGCTATGGTCAGTGAAACGCATCCATCCATTGCAGTCTGCGGGTCTGGCCAGAGGGTCTTCTTAAATCCCAGACATTGCAAAACTTTATCTGTCAACCCAACATTTCACTACGGAAAGTGCCCTGGTGGATTAAGGGGTAGTTCTTCGTCATTCACCTATTCAAATGCGTCCCTCACCATGAGACGCCACAAATCATTTTGTGATAATTCATTTTTTTCTCTTTGAACTGTGCCTATAAGCCCCTTGGGGAAAAAGGACTGAGAATGTTTTTCTGACTGCCCTGCCTGAATTTTTGTCAGGAAAATAGAAAGTCCTTCCATGAGCCATGAAGACCATCTCACCCCAGGAATGACATAGGGGGGGCTCACGCAATGTTCACACTTTTGTACATATACCTTTGATATGTTTTGTTCGTCCCCTTACAAGTCCATGACGTTTTCTGGGAAATTTACTGGCATAAATTTCCAGAAATCCGTTCAGGGCCGAGTGTAAGGGAGGACATTTGACTAATTATATATTTATAAATATATATGGCTGCTTCACTAACCACAGGTATGGACAAGCCCTCATGTATTCAACAACAATGTATTCTAAGCAATACATATATATATATATAGCCACACTAGTGACACGAATAATGTAGTTATATTCACTTAAGCACTCCACGTATATATATATATAGATAGACATATATGTATCACATACACATGTATCTACAGTGTATTCTTGTAAACTTAGAATCTTTGGTCAAGCCTTTCCGGCTAGAATAGAGAAAGGAACTTCCGCAAAGTCAGCTAAGGCAATTATGAATTCAAGGATCCAATTAAGTTCCAAAGCTTTGAGGATCACACACTAGCAATTAACGTGTGTCCAAGGCGTACCAGGGAGGCATTATCTCAGCGTCTGGTGTTCGTAACTGTCAAAATGTCCAAGGACATAAGGATGATCCTACCCTCCCTGGTTGTGAGGGGAGGAGATCAAACGTACCAGTTAGAACTTTTAGGCAAGTGTACCAAAGATGTCAATTAGTGTTTGATGCATGTAACAAATGTATATGACGTAAATTCGGATGGGCGGAGAGAAAAAAAATGCTGGAAAAACCTTATAAAAATATCTCCTTTCGTTTTCTGGGTGGACTTCTCACCACCAAAAAGTGTGGAGGTCCCTTGATTGATCAATCAATAAATTCTTTTCTCGTCTCCTGAGACTCAGACTGGTCTTTTGCAGCCCATGAAGCGCAGGCACGCTGGCACGGGACCCCCATAAATTTAAATTCCTTACACCGGAAGCCCCAGGCTCCAGCTTATTGGTACTAGGGTGGGGAAACAAAAGGTTTTTCTCCCCCACCCCAGTGCCAACCAGTTGGAGTCTGGGGCTTGCCTCCACGGAGGCATCGCACGCCGCTCCCCCGCACCCAGGGATGGTCGGGAGAAGCGGCGTGCAATGTTTAAAATGACTTTAAGCAACGGAACCAAATGCTTGGCTCTGTTGCTTAAAGACATTTTAAACATTGCACACACACCCAGGCTTGACCTGACCTGCATCCGCATATTGCAGATTTTCAATGATTGCAGATTGGTCGGTCCCTAACCCCCACGATAGACAGGGGGGTTACTGTACAGTAGGACACATGGACATGGGGTCACGAAGAGTCAGTCACAACTGTAACAACACAACACACACACACACACACACACACAAACACACACACAATGAAAACCTTGGATATGAGAGAACACCAAAAAATCCCCAAAATTGCTGTTTTGTAACAGCTACTTGCTTTATGGTTGCAATTTTACAACAGTAGCTTGGTTTACGGCTGGTGAAAGCTCCTCATCACTCCTTGAGTGAGGAAGAGTCTGGAGACTGCAACTTATCACTGACTCCTGGAATGGAACCATTAATACAGAGAGAAGAATGACGTAGAGCAGTGGTTCTCAACCTGTGGGTCCCCAGATGTTCCTGGACTGCAATTCCCAGATGCCTCCACCACTCGTTGTACTAGAAGGGGTTTCTGGGAGTTGCAGTTCAAGAATGTCTGGGGACTCCCAGGTTGAGAACCACTGGTGCAAAGAGATATTTAAGAACAAAAGTGCCACTGCGTTGCATGCAGAGAGCCGGGCAAGGGGGAGGCAGTGGCTTGTGGCCTCCTGTGTAGCCCCAGTTTACTCTCCAGCCACGCTGGCTTGCCACTCCCCCCCCACCTGGCTTGCCTGCCCAAGGCAGAGAGGCGGATGGGCTGCTACGCTTCGGGAAAGCAAACATCGAAGAGCAGGTTTTTTTAATTCCCTGCAGCCACAGCATGGGTGCTGTGGCCGCGGGAAATTCAAAAACCTGCTTTTCGATCCTCACTTTCCCAAAAGGTACTGTAGCAACTGAAGCATTTGTAACCTGGGGCATCGCTGGATTCAGGTTTAATTGCCATATTGGCGCTTTGCAAAAAAAAAAAAAAAAGTGGGTTTTGAATCACAAAAATAAGTGGGTTTTTGAATCACAGTTTGGGCACTTGGTCTCTAAAAGGTTCACCATCACTGGTCTAGATCAAGGGAAGTGATAGTACCACTCTATTCTGCTCTGGTCAGACCCCACCTGGAGTCCTGTGTCCAGTTCTGTGCGCCTCAATTTGAAAAGGATGTAGACAACCTTGAGCGGGTAAAGAGGAGGGCGACCAGGATGGTTGAAGGTCTGGAAGAAATGTCATATGAGGAACGGCTTAGGGCGCTGGGAATGTTTAGCCTTTCAAAAAGAACGCCGAGGGGGGATATGATTGCTCTGTTTAAATATTTGAAAGGATGTCACATTGAAGAAGGGACTGGTTTGTTTTCCATGGCTTCAGAGACTAGGACTCGGGGCAATAGTCTCAAACTCCAGGACAAGAGATTCAATTTAAATATTAGGAAGAACTTCATGACAGTTAGAGCTGTTCGGCAGTGGAATATGTTGCCATGGAGGGTGGCGGAGTCTCCTTCTTTGGAGGTTTTTAAGCAGAGGCTGGGTGGCCATCTGTCGGTAGTCCTGGGATGGGAGTTCCCACTTGGCAGGGGGTTGGACCGGATGGCCCTTGAGGTCTCTTCCAACTCTATGATTCTCTGATGTTTCGCTTAGTAAAAAGGGAAACTTCAGAAGAGGCCAAGATACTCAATGTGGTATGTGAGAGGAGGGACAGACTAGGACTTGAGTTGGATGTGTGTTTCAAATCCCCTTTCAGCTATGGAAACTCACTGGGGGAGTGGAACTGGTAATACCACTCAAATATCTCTCTTATCTTGAAAGCTCTATTAGGGAGGCCATAAGTGCTCAAATAACAGGGGAAAGAGAAGAGGCCACGGAATAGCTTTGTGTTATCCCTGCTACAAGGCATTTCTGAAGCAGTAAACCAAAATCCAACTGAGAATTTACATTTTGGTGTAGATTTCACCCATGACCTCCTGAACTTCAGAAGTCAGCAAGGGTGTTTCCTGTTGTAATTTAGGCAATGTCACCAACACATATTTCTTAATGTCCATAAATTCAAACAGCCAAGATTTAGAACAACTGAATTAGGTGAGTGGATGTAACTACTAAGATTAAAATGAGCGCTGACAGATCAGGCCAAGGGCCCCTCGAGTCTGACTACCTCGCGGTTGGTCTTTAAAAAGCATCTGAAGACATGGCTAGTTAGCTCTGCTTTCCCTGGTCCCTAATGATCTTTCTCACGATCCGCTTTCCAATCGTGTTCCATTTTTTTTGCCGATCTTCTTGAATATATGTTTATGATTTTATTGTGTATTCAGTTATGTGTAAATTATTTGATTTGTTAAGCTATTTTATATTATATTTTGTTCTGTGTTGTTATGATGCAACTTTGTAAACCGCCCAGAGTGGCCTCAGTTGCTAGATGGCGCTGTATAGAAATCCAATAATAATTATTATTATGTTTTCGTTTGTAATATTTTTGCTTTTTATTCTATTTTCGCATCTGTATTTTGTAATCGGTTTAGTTTATGTTGTAAACGACCCAGAGTGGCTTTCTGCCAGATGGGTGGTATATAAATGATGATGATGATGTCTCCCAGTGGCCCCACCAGATGCCTCTGGGCGCACCCTAGAATCCTATCTCCAGATGCCAACTCCCCCGTGTTTGGCACTTGGAGGTACACTCCTTTTAAGCCTGCAAATGAAACATATCTCCATCATGGCTTGCCACCTGTGATGTATTTTTTTCTCCAGAAATACCCTTTTAAAGGCATCTAGACCAGATGCCATCATCCACACCTTGCAGGACCTCTGCCACTGCTGCCATCTTAGGGAGGATGGCTGAATCTTCCCCCTTTGGAAAAGGAATAGGGCATTGGTTCCCTTCTGGAGGGGAAACTCTTCGTGCCCCAGTTTTTAAAAAAAAAAAAAGTTTTAACCCATCTTTGTCTACTTCCCAGAACCCACAAAAAAAGATAGTCAGGGGTGGGGAGCAAGTAGCTTTAACAAACACACAGCCACACATTTTGAAGCTGGTTTCCCAGATGCAAGTACAACCCTCGCAATAAACAGTTGGTTCATAAACAAAACAAAACAAAACAACAATATTTAAAAACTGGGTTGAATTGTAAGCCGCCCAGAGACATTTGGGTAGTGGGCACCATATAAGCTGAATGAATGAAATAATATTGTGAAAAATAGGATTATAGTCAATGGCCACCCTACAGACATAGTTAATATATATAAAGGTACCAGGCAAGGATGCCCCCTCTCTCCTCTCTTGTTTATATTAACCCTGGAGGTACTCCTACACGTTATAAGGAAAACCCCTGGTATCCAAGGCTTACAGAGCAAAGGAGAAGTTTATAAGGTACAAGCTTTTGCAGATGATTTGTTGGTAATTATGGAGAACCCCCAGACCTCCCTTTTAGAACTCTTGAAGTCCTTGGAGGCATACTCTAAAATCTCTGGATTAAAGGTAAACAAAGAAAAAACATTGTTGCTCACCAAAAATATGACCTCACCTATGGTCGAAAAACTGGTAAATCAATCGGGTTTTCAACATGCCAGTAAGGTAAAATATCTGGGTATTACTGTATCTAATCGTTGTAACTCTTTACTTAAAGATAACTATGTAAATGTTATAAAAACAATCAAAGCTGATCTCGAAACTTGGTCAAGACTCCAACTATCCTTAATGGGCAGAATTGCCGCAGTTAAAATGAATGTTTTACCTAAACTGCTTTTCCTATTTCAATCCTTGCCCATATTACCTAATTTTAAGATCATTACAGATCTGGAAAAAGTATACGTATATTTATATGGCAAAAGAAAAAAAAGGATTAAAAATCTCTATCTACAGGATAGAACCAAAACTGGTGGCTTTGCCCTTCCTAATTTAGTATTATACTATAAGGCCGCTGCCATGACCTGGATTAAAGACTGGATTCTGATGACAAACAAAAGAATTTTGCAGCTTGAGAGTTATGGCCTAGATAAGGGCTGGCACTATTACATGTGGTACAAGGGCAACTTACCCACTCTCTTCAAAAAACACTGGATAAGGAACGCCCTATTTAGAATATGGTTATTGATTAAAAAACAATTCTACCCTAAAGTACCACTGTGGCTATCCCCTCTGGGAGCGACCCATAGCTCCCATATAAGTGAAACTCCAAAAGTTATAACTTATAGACACCTTCTGAATGTTGACCTTTCATTGAAACCACTAGGGAAATTAGTATCAGAAGGTTACAATTTAGATTGGTGGAAGTATCAACAAATATATGCACACTTCAAAGACCTCAACAAAGAGGGGGGATTTACGACTACTGATACTTCACTTGATAAAATACTTTCTTCCGGCGATGCTAAGCTGCTTAGTAAATTTTACACCATATTGTTAAATGGAAAAATGATTGATACACAGGTCAAAGACACTATGATAAGATGGGCAGAAAACTTTGGTTATCCTATTCATCTAAACAAATGGGACTCTTTGTGGAATACAGTTAAAATCTTTAAATCTATTTCTTTTAAGGAAAACTGTTATAAGATGTTTTATAGATGGCACTTTGCACCACACCGATTATCTAAGATGTATAATTGCTCACACAAATGTTGGAAATGTAAACATGACTGCGGTACTTTTTACCATATGTGGTGGACATGCAAAGAGGCAAAGGCATATTGGAAAATGGTAAAACTATTTTTAGAAAGATGTTTGAAAATTAAGATAGAGCTTAGACCAGAACTTTTCTTATTAAATATAGTAGATATAAATATTTCATATGATCAGAGATATGTACTTCACCATGTAATTGTTGCTGCAAGGATATTGTATGCGAAATTCTGGAAACAACCAAACGTGCCAACAGAGAAGAATATCCACGAAAAGATAAGAGAATGTATTGAAATCGATAGACTTTCCGGCTATTTAAAGGGAGACTACGATGAGATCTCTCGGAAAAGATGGCAAGAAGTAACAAACTTATTAGTATTGTGATAATATTTGGCAAACTATCAATATGTTATATTACTTTTCTTCTACTTTGCTTGACATATTCAATGTAAATTTTAAATTTTATCCCTCCCCTTTTTCCCTTTCCCTTTTCCCCTCTTCAAAAACCCAATAAAACTATAAATAAAAAAAAAAAGAAATAATATTGTGAAAAAACTATTTTAATGTGATTTCTTTTTCTGCAAATGTAGCAGGACGGGATCACAGCTAACTTGGCTCTTATAAAAGGGGGGTTTTGACTTTTAAAAAGTTGTGAAATACTACTTTAGACTGAATCTGCTACTGAGAGAACAGAAGCTCTCGGAGAATCTGATGATTTCTCACTTGCATGAGTGACTAGATGACCAATAAGGCACAGTTGACAATGGGAACTTTTTCCACAATCCAAACATGGATATGTTCCCTCACAGGTGAATTCTGTCTCATAAAGTGTGGGAAATGAATGAACCTGCGGCTTCCTCAATTTCACAAAAAAGTTAACTATCTATGTTGAAGATTTCTTCGCCTTTGGATGGTCTCTTTCCTTGGTGATGACCACAACTTGCTGCTGTCAAACCTACATTTAAAAAAAACAGGCTGAGCACTTCAGTTACAGCTCATTAACTCACGGGCACACAGCTTTAATAATAAAATAATAGAAATGGTTCCTTAAATGAACAGGGTGATATACTCAACAGCATCTTTACAGTAAAAGCACAGAGTATATTTTCAAGCAATTATGGAAAGAAACCCAAGATGAATAATAACGCTTCAGAAAGAAAAAAAATAGACTTGCATTTAGAAAAGCATTAGATGATAAAAGACTTCTTAAAGCTGCTAAAGGTCAGAAAACCCATCTAATTAGGCACAAAAAATAATATCCCTACATCTAGATTTCAAAAAAAGGTCCAAACTGGGCAAGGATCAGAAAGAGTCAGGCTGATCACCAGGAAAAAAAGATCACGCCACTCCACTCCACTAGAGGTCCAAATGGAAATCTATTTCCCATCACCCTCGCATCTGAAATTTCTTTCTCGGTCTTCCCATCCTGGTTTCAGCTGCAGAACCCTCCATAATAGCAAATATTGTAGGATCCTATTTAATTTCATTCATCCTTGCTAGATTTTTCAGTCCTCTTTTGCCCTAGAGATGGCAGCGATATCTCCTTGGATGCCACATCTGTAACCCAAGTCCTTTCTCTGGGGTCTTGGGGAAGAAAAACGTATACAGGGCGGCCGAGTCTTTCACGGCATTTCTGGCCATTGTTGTGTTAGCATTACTGGCCATCTTCCGTTCTGTGGACATGGGCTCTGTGTGGTTGTTTGGCTGGTACGGCCACTTCCGTCTCCATACCCAGCTTGAGTAGTTGGGGCACTGCCATGCAGTCTGGAGTGCGGATGATTGACCTGTACATACGAGAAGAGCTGGGACAACCGGAACGGGACATGGTTTCATGACGACTGCGGAGCTGAATGCGGATGGATGTGTTTGGGATTTGCAGTGAAGGGTCCCCACAGCATCTTCTGTCCGACCACATGTGGTGCGCAACGCGTGATGCCTTTTCCATTTCTCTGCCTCACGTATTTGCCACTGATTCACCCTTTCTACAGCATTCTCAAACCAAGCCCTTAAAACATCCTTTACACACACACACACACACACACAGACAGACACACAAAGAGGTGCTTGCCTTCTGCCAGGGCTTGGACGATAGCCCGAGAAATTGTTCTCAGCCTGCCATTCCCACCATGGGGCACACCAGGCAAAGCCAAGGGCAGTTGGCGGGCAAAACCGCCTCAAGTGCCGCCGTTAATTCTGAAAAAAAACAACAGCCTTGAGGATTATAGTTATTTCTGAGCAAACTCCAAAAGGAGTTTGGAGGCCAAAACAACCCTAAGGGCGGCAGTTACTTCTGAGGAAACTGAGGAAGCTTCAGAGGGATTTGGAGGCCAAAACAACTTCAAGGGCGGCAGTTACTTCTCGAGGAAAGAACTTCAAGGTCTGCAGTTACCTCTGAGGAAACTGAAAAAAGGGAGTTGGAGATTACAACAACCTCTAGGGCCGCAGTTCATAGAATCATAGAGTTGGAAGAGACCTCAAGGGCCATCCAGTCCAAACCCCTCCCATGCAGGAACCCCCATCACAATATTTCCAACAGATGGCCATCCAGCCTCTGCTTAAAAACCTCCCAAGGAGACTCCACCACCCTCCTTTGTGGCAGCTTATTCCACTGCCAAACAGCTCTAACTGTCATGAAGTTCTTCCTAATGTTCAAATGGAATCTCTTTCCCTGTAGTTTGAGACCATTGCCCCGAGTCCTAGTCTCTGAAGCCACGGAAAACAAGCCTGTTCCCTCCTCAGTGTGACATCCTTTCAAATAGTTAAACATAGCTATCATATCCCCCCTCAGCCTTCTTTTCATAAGGCTAAACATTCCCAGCTCCCTAAATGGTTCCTCGTAAGACTTTTGTTCCATACCCTCAATCATCTTGGTCGCCCTTCTTCTGAGGTAACAGCAAAGGAAGTTGGAAGCCAAAAGAACTTCAAGGACAGCAGTGACTTCTGAAGAAACGTAACAGAGGGCTCGGTGGCCATCAGTCAGGAGAACTGTGATGCGGGGGGGGGGGTCCTACATGGCAAGGGGTTGGACTGGATGGCTCTTGAGGTCTCTCTTCCAACTCTATGAGCCTATGATTCAATAAGTCATCAGGACTCCATGTCTGGGGCAGATAACATGGTTTCCTGGAAACTTTTCTGCTCCATATCAAAACACACGTTATTCTGGGCAAACCACCCCCAAATATAACGTAAATGAAGGACAGCACTCAGATTTCACATTGAAAACCAAGGCTGGCTCAACATCAGCTACACCTAAAGGCATTCACAACCCCACAGGTTTGTTTGATACTACCATAACTTTTAGCAGTTGAATAAAACAGAGACAAGTATTTCTCATATATTTACTAAATGGGAGCTACAGGGACCTAATATGAAGGGCTTCCCCCCGCATCTAATAGTTTTCATCAGCTCCCAGGCTACTAACCATCCCTTTCCAAACGTCCAGGGTCACGTCACCCCCCGATTCTGACAGAACATTAAATGGCTCCTCCCGAGTGTCAGTCGCCTCGTGGCAAGCGAGGTACAGATCCTGGCCGAAATTGTCTTCGCATCTCAAGTATTTCTCCTCCTCGTGGATCCGCTGATGCAACAGGAGGTACGAATTCTGGATGAAGCTCTTCCCGCACTCCAAGCACTTGAACGGCTTCTCCACCACATGAGTGTTGGCGTGCCTCTTCAGCATTGAACTCTGCGTGAAGCACTTCCCGCACTCCGAGCACTTGAAGGGCTTCTCCCCCGTGTGGATCTTTTGGTGCGACGCCAGGAGCACGCTCTCGGCGAAACCTTTGCCGCACTCCGAGCATTTGAACGGCTTCTCCACCCGGTGGATGTTCATGTGCCTCTTGAGCGTGGACCTCTGGTTGAAGCTGTTCCCGCACTCCAGGCATCGGAAGGGTTTTTCCCCCGTGTGCGTGCGTAAGTGGGACATCAGGTGCGAGTTCTGGCTGAAGTTCTTCCCGCAGTGCGAGCACTTAAAGGGCTTGTCCCCCGTGTGGATTCTTTGGTGGGTCAGAAGAGGGGAACTCTGGCTGAAGCTCTTCCCGCACACCAAGCATTTATAGGGTTTCTCGGCCATGTGGATGTTCATGTGTCGCTTCAGGGTGGACCGCTGGTTGAAGCTCTTCCCGCACTGCAAGCATATGAAGGGTTTCTCCCCCGTGTGGATTCTCAGGTGCGACATCAGGTGCGAATTCTGACTGAAACCTTTCCCGCACTGCAAGCACTTGAAGGGTTTCTCCCCGGTGTGGATTCTCTGGTGGGAAATCAGGTGCGAATTCTGGTTGAAGCCCTTCCCACACTGCACGCACTCGTAGGGCTTCTCCCCCGTGTGGGTTACCTGGTGGCAAGTCAGGTAGTACTTCCGACCGAATTTCTTGCCGCATTCCAAGCATTCGAACGGTTTCTCGCCCGTGTGGATTTTTTGGTGGATCCGAAGGGCAGAGCTCTGACTGAAGTACTTCCCGCACTTGAAGCACTGGAAGGGTTTCTCCGCGGTGGGAGCGAGCTGTTGAGGGGTGAAGTACACCTTTGGAGCAAATTTCCTGCTGCACTCCAAGTATTTAAAGGGCTTCTTTCCTACGTGGGTGCTGGCAGACATCAAAACAGCGGAGGTCTGACTGAAACTCTTGCCATACTCCAGGCCTGTAAAGGCCGCCACCTCAGCCTGGATCGTTTCGTGGGGTATCAGAGGCGTGCTCTGACTCACGCTCTCCTCACAACGTAAGGCTTTCGGTGGCTTCCCCACCGCGTGAATCTTCTCGTGCGCCGTCAGGTTGGACCGGTGGCTGAAGCTCTTTCCGCACTGCGAGCATTTGAAGGGTTTCTCGCCGGTGTGGATGACTTGGTGGCAAATGAGATGCGTCTTCTGGCTGAAACTTTTCCCACAGTCCATGCACGTGAAGGGTTTCTCCCCCGTGTGCGTCACTTCATGCGTCAGGAGATGGGATCTTTGGCTGAAACACTTTCCGCACTCCAGGCACACAAAGGGCTTGTCCCCGGTGTGGATTTTCATGTGCGTAATCAGTGTCGACCTCTGGTTGAAGCTCTTTCCGCACTCCAAGCACCCATAGGGCTTATCTCTGGCTTGGGTCCCTTGGTGCCGAATGAGGTTTGTCTTCTGCCTGAACATATTTCCACTCATTGTGGGTTTAAAGAACTTCTGCCCCGTGTGAGTTTTGGGGTGTGTCCGGAGGGCGGCGCTCTGACCAAACGACTTCCCGCCGGCGTGGCTTTTCCTGTGGAGATTAAGGCTCGACTTGCAACTGAAACTTCTTCCACATTCGAGGCATTGGCATTTCGCCTGGAAAGGTTTTTTCTTCCCTTTGCGTCTTTCGCTCCCGCCGTCTGGCTCACCGCTTCCTGGAGAGGAGAAAGAAAGGAAACTGTTTGGTCAGAGCTGAAGAGAAGTGCAGCCGCTCCTCACTTAACCACGGAGTTCGGCTCCGACGACTAGGTCATTAAGTGAATCGGTTGTCAAGTGAGGCACTTCAAGGCGGATGCCTTGTGGTGTGTTAAGACTGCCCTTCTTGCAGGGAGACTCTGGGCACATTCACACGCACAGTATAATTTGCAGCAGAGTGCTCGCAAATCTGGAGCATAGAATTGTTTTTCCACGTGCAGCGGACAAAAAAATAAATAAAGTTCGACCATGTCCACTAAAACGCATTTTACAAGTACCTGCTCTGGAGGTGGTAAAATTCTTGTCGCTGTTCCAATGCGGGCGTTTTCTGCAGGCAGGAGGAGGAACTGATTTAAAGCAGTGACTGACGATCATTCAGGGCTATCTATTGTCAGTTCCTGGATCAGTAAATCCTCAGGGGCCTTCTAGTGGTTTAGCACCCTGCAGTCCCCTGTGCAAAAGCCATTACAACTCAAAAAAAAAAAAAAAAAGAAACCTAAGCAATGCCGTTAAGGGAGAGGTGAAACATGCTGGTATACAGCCATGGAGGGGGGGGGATTTAGTCCCACTGGGAACCGAAGGGGAAAATTGCACTTGGCAGCTATTCTCAGGCATGAGATCAGATTGGTTGTGGATTTTCAAAGACCACCATGGGAACACTGGATCCGCAAAATCAACCACGTGACAGCTAATGTATGTGATTCGGATCAAAGTGTTCTGAGGATTCTAGTGGTGGTGTGAATGCGCCCTCTGTGGGTGGCCGTGAGAGAAGCAGAACAAAAAGGAAGGGAACATTTCATTCTCCCCTCCAGCGGAGGCATTGTGAGTCTCGCAGGGATCCTTGTCCCTTGGAAGCAGCAGAGGAGGAGACCTGGTAGGTTGGGAATAATCTCCTAGTTCTGAAACTCATAGAGCAGGGGTGTCTAAACTTTGGCCCTCCAGCTGTTTTGGGCCACAACTCCCAGAATTCCAAGCCCATACAGAGGCAATGACAGAGTTTATTTTCTTGGGCTCCTTGATCACTGCAGATGGCGACTGCAGCAACGAAATAAAAAAAGCCTGCTTCTTGGGAGGAAAGCAATGGCAAACCTAGATAGCATCCTAAAGAGCAGAGACATCACCTTGTCAACTAAGGTCAGGATAGCCAAAGCTATGGTTTTTCCAGCAGTGATGTATGGAAGTGAAAGCTGGACTATAAAGAAGGCTGATTGCCACAGAACTGATGCTTTTGAGCTGTGGTGCTGGAGGAGAGTCTTGAGAGTCCCCTGGACTGCAAAGAGATCAAACCTATCCATTCTGAAAGAAATCAACCCCGAATGTTCACTGGAAGGACAGATTTTGAAGCTGAGGCTCCAGTACTTTGACCACCTCATGAGGAGAGAGGAGTCCTTGGAAAAGTCCCTGATGCTGGGAAAGATTGAAGGCAAAAGGAAAAGAGAACGACGGAGACTGAGATGGTTGGACGGTGTCATCGATGCAACCAATATGAATTTGACAAAACTCCCGGAGGCAGTGGAGGATAGGAAGACCTGGCGAACTCTGGTCCATGGGGTCACAAAGAGTCGGACATGACTGAACGACTGAACAACAAAAACAACAGTGGTACCTTGCATAAAGGAATTAATTTGCTCCAAATGAAATTATGCTAAGCAAGTTTTCCTTTATACAAATTTCCCATAGGAATGCATTTAAAACAGATCAATCCTTAATTGTGACCATTTTTATGTTGTATGGATTCTCCCCATAGGCGATTCTGTTAAGCAAATTTCCCCTCTCTCCGGAATGTTTTATGTTGTACAGATTTTATGTTATACAAACCGTTTGTTATACGAGGGTCCACTGTATTGCCAATGCCAGAGGGCTGTGGTAGTTGTGGTCCAAAACATTTGGAGGGCCAAAATTTAGATACCACTGTCATAGGAGAACAGATGATTTAGAACTCCAGAATGAACTTCAAAGCTGGAAGGGGAACCCCAGTATTGGGACAAACAACCAGTTCTCAATTAGAGATGGGCACGAAACAAACCACGAAGCAAAAACAACCCCATACATGGGTCTGTTTCATGGTTCATTTCAGGGTGCTTTGGGGAAACCTCCCTGTCCATAATGAAAGTAAATGGCAAGCTGTCTGTGAAGATGCTCAGTCCTCCAGGCGAGTTTATCTGGAAGTTGAGTCATGGCAACTGGACTTCTTTTTCTTGAGAGACAGAAACGTTTTGCTGCTCATCCAAACAGCTTCATCTGCTTTATTCTCTTATTCTTTATTCACAGCTTTATTCTGTCAGAATACAGCTGTTGAGAGTCCTCCATCTTATAATCAGCTTTGGCCTCTTGTCACCCTGGTCCGAGCTATTATCAGCATCGGAAGTTCCTCTACGGGCTACAACTCAGACGTCCCGAATTCAATCTTAGCCCAACTTGGGCTGACTCTCGTCTGTCCAAATTTGGCAAGGATTGGATTTGGGACATCCAAGTGACAACGTCCCCCAGAGCAGGTCCCCCTAGGAAAGCACAGTGGTACCCCGACTTAAGAGCAACCCGACTTAAGAGCGGAAAACTGTTGGCATTTTAACTGCCGCCTTAGAAATTTTAAATATGGTCTGCTCGACTTACAAATATATTTTTTTCATTGTTGTCATTTTTAACTTATTATTTTTTTCAATTTTTTACAAAGGTACCCCGACTTAAGAGCAGTTCGACTTAAGAGCGTGTATTCAGAATGGATTAAATTTGTAAGTCGAGGTGCTGCTGTACTCTTTAGGTCGAGGTGCTGCTGTACTCTTCATTTCGATTCGTTGGAAAGTTCATGAACGTTTGCGGTTCTTGACCTGGGACAAACCACAAACCATGATGAACCGCAGTGTTCGCAGTCCGTGTCCTTCTCTATCCTCAATACGTGTTCACCATCCCCTCCCTCATCTGCACAGCCACTCTGCTTTCCTTTCCATCTTTTTTTGGGGGGGATGGATTCAGAGAGGGAACACTCCGCCTTTTCCTGCATCTACAGGCCATTCAGGGGAAAGAACAGGAGGTGCTTTACAGGAAGTATGGCCCGCCTTTGTCTTCTCAGTTGTTCTAAGGGCGCTTTTACACGACCCCTAAAATCTGAGGCAAAGGGCTCCCAGATCCGGAGCTTAAAAAATGTTTCCCCACCAGTTCCGAACTTTTAAAAAAAATAAGTACGACCATGGCCACCTAAGCGCGTCCCAGTGCACTTTTTAAGTACCTGGCCTACAGGAAGGAAAAAAATCTTCCGATGCGGATTGTAAAGCTGTGAATGCCGGGCTCCCTCGCCTTCTGTTTGTTTTTTTGTCCCCGCCGCCCTTTAAGAGACAGGAATCATGACGGGGCTGCTTCGACCAGCAGACGGAGGTGAGACTGCGTTTTTTTCTCCTTTTTTTCTCCCTCCCCTCATGCAGACAGGAGCAGTGGAGTGCAGAGGGGTGGGAACACAGGAACAGTGACAAGCCCCCACGATCTCTGGATTTTAGAGGTCGTGTAAACGTGCCCTAAATCTAACAGTTTTCCACTTTTCGTGTTTGACGGCAATGGGAGGCAGCCACCAAAGTAGACCCTCTGGGAGCATTCAGCTGGGAATCCTTCCTGCATTGAGGTCAGTGTGGAGCCCCACATCTCCCCACTAGGGGGCCGTGCACACTACGGCCTCTGAACCTGACAAACCGTCACCCTATGAAGAAACCCCAACAACTAACCAGGCCAGAGAAGGACGAAGCAGCTAACTAAAGCCTACCAAGAAGGCAACAAAAGGCTACACCAGGCATGTCCAAACTTTGGCCTTCCTAATATTTTTGGACCTCAACTCCCAGAATTCTAAGCTGAGATTGCCAATGGCAAAGGACTGTGGGAGTTGAGGTCCAAAACATCTGGAGGGCTGAAGTTTGGACATGCCTGGGATACGCTCTTCTTTCACACAATGCCAACTGATCTCCCGAGGAAAGGGAAGCCTTACCCAGAGAGGCCACCGTCCCCAAATTCTCCTCCATGACTTCCGTGTGCAGGGACCTTTGGTCCGGATCCAGCAGGGCCCACTCCTCCTCAGAGAAATACACGGCCACCTCCTCGAAGGTCACCTGGAGGGAGACACGGAGGCAGCGTGAACGCAAGACTCACCCCAACCTTCTGTGAGCGGAAGGCTAAACCCAACAAGGAACGGAAATTGGGTAGAGCTCAGAGCTATCAGGCTGGGTTTTGATTATTTTTGACAGGATTTTAGCTTCCAAAGGAAAAGAAAATAGAATTCACCTCAGGTTTGGGGAGATGCACGAAGGGACGGCCCCACCCCTAAGCCTGTCTCCTTTGCCTTTCATCACTCGTCTCTTTACCTGGTCCACTTTATCAGAGGTCGTTGCCCAGGTGGCCGAATTCAGAACAAAGCTGGCACGGCTCTGAGGGGTCCACGTTCCATCCCCTGCAAGGAACACGACACACAAACATGAAGCGTTGATGAGTGAACCCTCTGCTTCCTTTACACCAGTGGTTCTCAACCTGTGGGTCCCCAGATGTTCCTGGACTGCAACTCCCAGAAATCCTGGCCAGCTCAGCTAGTGATGAAGACTTCTGGGAGCTGCAGTCCAGGAACATCTGGGGGACCCACTGGTTGAGAACCACTGCTTTAAGCATTTGATTTGCCCCACTCAACAAGAGCGTACAAACACCACCCAAGCTGGGGAGCAGCAGGTTCAACTTAAACCATTAGCAGAATAAAGCCAGAACTGAGCTCCTGGGTGACCTATTACTATAGGTGCCTACAAATGAAACCCAAACAAGGGGAAAAAGAATAAAAAGAAAAATAGGGATAGATTTCTATATAAAAACTTTCCTACTTTCTCGGAGGAGCATGCTAAAAAAAAAAAACAACATCAGTCAACAGGATGAAAAGATCTACGGCTTGTGCTCCATGCACTTGTCTAATCCTTTCTTAAAGCTGACAGCTGGCAACACTTCTTCTGGCAGGGAGTTCCAGAGACCAGTGATCGTCTGGGTGAAAAAGTGCTTTCTCTTCTTAGTTTGAGATCTAGCACCCAAAGGTTTCATGGAGTGCCCCCTAGTTCTAGTGTTGTGCGATAGGGAAAACAGCTTTCCCTTATCTACTTTGGCCACACCTTGTATGATTTTTATAAACTTCAGTCAGGTCACCTCTTAGGTGCTGTCGTTCAGGAGTGAAGAGGCCCAGCCGTTCCAGCCTCAGAGGGTAAAGAAGGTATTCCAGTCCCCTAATCATTCTGGTTGCCCTCCTCTGCACATTTTCCATTTCCATAATATCCTTCTGGAGGTCTGGTGGCCAGAACTGTACACAAGACTCCAGATGGGGCCTCACCATAGATTTATAAAGAGGCAACAGATGAAAAGGGGTGGCATTTAGATATAAAAGGGTAATGCTCTCGGCAGCTTTTTATGTTGGTTGGTTTTGAAAAGCCTGTCAGAGTAAAAAAATGTTTTTATTTGTTTTATGAGACCTCTTGGAAGATAGCAGGGGAGAGGAGACAGGTGGATTCAGAGGGCTGCCGCTTCTAAAATTTAATTTACAAATATCTGTGTGCCTGATTGGGGATGGAGGGATAGGAAACCATGACTTCAGGAAGAAAGGACACACTGATATGAAACAATGCTGGAGGGTTTTTCAAGGGAGGGGGCAGCCCCTTCCAGTCTCTCTCACCTAGGGTTTAGAGTTAAAATGCCAAGATGAATAATAAGGCCCCCTATAGATGATTCATGTGGGGCGGAGCAGTTTCTGGATGGATGTAATGCAGTAAATGAATAATGCGTTGATCTAGCAGTACAGATATCTACACAGGCAGTTGTCATCACTGGCTGGGGGAGGGGGTCACCACAACATGAGGAACTGCATTAAAGGGTCGCGGCATTAGGACGGTTGAGAACCACTGCTTTATGGGAAAGGTGAGCTACCTCCAGGCCATTTCACAGCCCAGCTTAGGAGGACTGCCACTCTTTAAAAGCCTTTAAGCCAGGCATGTCCAAAGCCAGGCCCGGGGGCCAAATGTGACCCGTTTTCAAATTTTGACTGGCCCGCAGCCTCTTCTCCCCACCAGCTCAGCCTGTCACGCATCCCCACCGGGCTGGCCCCTCCTCCTACCAGATAGAAACGTCAGCTTACAGTTTTATGGTTTGCTTGCCCTTCCTGCCTCTGTCCATCCCCCCCCCCAGCCACCTGCCCGGCCTCCGTGCATGTCCTAGAACAGTGATGGCGAACCTTTTAGAGACCGAGTGCCCAAACTGCAATTCAAAACCCACTAATTTTTTTTTTGCAAAGTGCCAATACAGTAATTTAACCTATATACAAATGGCTATGAAGGGGCAATGTCAAGTGCCCACAGAAAGGGCTCCGAGTGCCACCTTTGGCACCCATGCCATAGGTTCTCCATCACTGTCCTAGAGGCTTGTCCAAAGTCTGGCCTGGGGGCCAAATGGACTGAATGGTCGGCCCCCACACATTTTTCACCTCGCCAAATCTGGCCCTCCGTGCAAAAAGTTTGGACACCCCTGCCTTAAGCTGTCGAGGTGCTGGAAAGAGGAGCCACCCAAGCCGGGGTGGGGGTGGGGGATTCCCTCTTGATCCTCAGCCACCAAAGTGAATCACGACTCTCCCTATCCTGTGTGATCTGATTTGGACTGGGGCTTCTCACCAGACACCGATGGGATCTTCTCCGCCTCGGGGATCTCCGTGATGGACAACTCCTGCACGGGGGAAAAAGAGGGGGAATTTTTAAAAGAAGAGATGTATTAAAAAGGAACGGAAAAGAAGGGAGGTCTAGGTGGAGGCCCCCTCCCCTGTTTGAAAATACACTAGGACCCCCGTACCCACTGATTCTTTATCCACTGATTCAGCTATCCACGGTTGACAGAGGAAAAAATAAATAAACAATTCAGCAGCCGCAAAGCCAGCTACTGTCACAAAGAGCAGCTGTAAAGCAAGCTACTGTCATAAAACAGCAGCCATAAAGCAAGCTAACGTCACAAACAGCAGCTGTAAAGCAAATTACTATCACAAAACAGCAGTTTTGTGGACGTTTTTGGCGTTCTCTCTTATCCATGGTTTTCATTATCCACGGGAAGGCTTGGAACCAATCCCCAGCGGATACAGGGATCCTACTGTATTCTAAACCTTGCATGATCTGCAGCTCTCACCTGCATTTCCTTTTTCTTCTTCTTCTTCCGTTCTTCCTGCCTCTTCTCCTCCACCTGGGTCAGGAGGAAGCCTTCGGCCAGGGCCACCGCCTGGGAACTGGTCTCTGCTCCACATTCCCTCACCCAGCTGGACATCTCTGGAGGAAGGATGGCCAGGAACTGCTCCAGGATCACCAGGTCCAGGATCTGAGCCTTGCTGTGCCTTTCTGGCTTCAGCCACTGACAGCACAGATCGTGGAGTCGGGCGCAAGCCTCCCGGGGCCCTTGGCTTCTTTGTAGCAGAACTGCCTGAAACTCTGGCACCGGGCATAGGAGACACGGGGGGTCTCTTCATGAACCTGTTGCCGAGTACCATCCTGAGAAGCACCCTCTCCTCCTGGAAGGCGAGTGTTGGGTCCCCTTACTGTTTGAGGTACTCCTGAGTCTTGCCCTTCCTTGTTTGGATGGTCATCAAAAACAGCCTGCAACATGGCCGTTGGGTTCCGTTCTCCTTTGGCCCGATCCTGTTTGAAGCGAGACAGAGGACACGACTAGTGACACTGAGACCTACAATGTGGTCAGAACCCACCTGGAGTCCTGTGTCCAGTTCTGTGCGCCTCAGTTTAAAAAGGATGTTGACAACCTCGAGCGGGTGCAGAGGAGGGCGACCAGGATGGTTGAAGGTCTGGAGGAAATGTCTTATGAGGAACGGCTTAGGGAACTGGGAATGTTTAGCCTTTCAAAAAGAAGGCTGGTGGAGGGGATATGATAGCTATGTTTAAATATTCGAAAGGATGTCATATTGAAGAGGGAACAGGTTAGTTTTCCATGGCATAACAGAATAGGACTCGGGGCAATGGTTTCAAACTACAGTGGACCCTTGTATAACAAACGGTTTGTATAACATAAAATTTGTACAACATAAAAAAATTCCGGAGATAGGGGAAATTTGCTTAATATAGTCGCATATGGGGCAAATCTGTACAACATAAAAATGGGATCAATCTGTTTTCACTGCATTCCTATGGGAAATTTGTATAAAGGAAAATCTCCTTAACAGAATTTCATTTGGAACGAATTAATTCCTTTATACAAGGTACCACTGTACAGGAAAAGAGATTCCACTTGAACATTAGGAAGAATTTCATGACATTTAGAGTTGTTTGGCAGTGGGATATGCTGCCACAAAGGAGGGTGGTGGAGTCTCCTTCTTTGGAGGTTTTTAAGCAGAGGCTGGATGGCCATCTGTTGGAAATACTGTGATGGGGGTTCCTGCATGGCAAGGGGTTGGGCTAGATGGCCCTTGAGGTCTCTTCCAACTCTGTGATTCTATGATTCTAACAAGACACTTCATGGGTCTGCTGTAATTAAGGCCCCCTTCCCCCATTTCTTTTGGCCCCTGCAATAGTTTGGATGCCTGCCCGTCCTCTGCTTTCGAAGTTCTGGGCCAAAAACATAATATAAACCAACGAACAAAGGCAGGCATTTCGGCCCCGAGGGGGGAATAGCAATTATTTAACATCCCACTTAAAAAAAATACTGCAAGCAGGCAATATTTTCAATTAACTTGGGAAAAAAATGAATGTAAGATTTCACCACTTTCGTAGAATCATAGAATCAGAAAATTGGAAGTGACCTACAAGGCCATTGAGTCCTGTCCCCTGCTCAAGGAAGGGATTAAAATCAAAGGAAATCTGCCAGGCGCATGCAGAGGCGTTCCTAAGGTGTTCTGTGCATAGTGGAACTGGAAAAGGTGCAGAAGAGAGCGACTGAAATGATTACTGGGCTGGGGCACCTGCCTTATGAGGAAAGGCTAAAACATTTGGGACTCTTTAGTCTGGAAAAAAGGCGCCTGAGGAGGGATATAATAGAGACATACAAAATAATGGAGGACACAAGTAAAGTGGATAGAGGGACACTCTTCTCTCTCTCACAAAATACCAGAACTAAGGGACGTCCACTCAAATTGAGGGCTGGGAGAGTAAGAACAGACAAAAGAATTTTTTTTTACCCAGCGTGTTAGTCTGTGGAACTCCCTGCCACAGAAGGTGATAATGGCATCTGGCCTGGGTGCCTTCAAAAGGGGATTGGACAGATTTTTTGGGGGAAAGTCCATCACAGGTCACAAACCATGATGGAGATGCATAATCTCCACGCTTAAAACCAGGATACTTCAAGGGCCAGATGCAGGGGAGTGGTATCAGGAGACAGATACCTAGTCTTGTGCGCTCCCGCACACATTTGGTGGGGCCACTGTGAGATAGAGGAAGCTGGACTAGATGGGCCTTTGGCCTGATCCAGCATGGCTCTTCTTATATTCTTATGAGGACAAAGTCAGTTTTTGCGCCCTCTGGCCTGGCAGGTTGCCTGCGATGCACCTTCCTGTGCCTCCCGGACGGGGAGCCGTTTGACACCCAGTTTGGTGCCCCCACATGCTGGGCCCAGGGACAGATTTCCCTTTCTCCCACCAGACACGTTTGGGAGTGCATGAGACTAGATATCTGTCTCCGGGTACCACTCCCCTGCATCTGGCCCTTGAAGTACCCTGGTTTTAAGCCTGGTGATTACACATCTCCATCATGGTTTGTAACCTGTGATGGACTTTTCCTCCAGGAATCTGTCCAATCCCCTTCTGAAGGCATCCAGGCCAGATGCCATCACCACCTCATGTGGCAGGGAGTTCCACAGCAGCTAAGCCACAGCCAGGAGTGTTGGGTTCCTGTGCATATCCAGAAGCCCTGCATTGACAGATGTTGGGGAATAGCTTGGCTTAAACCAAGTTGGTGGCCCAGATGCCTCAAGCATCCCACACTCCTTGGATGACATGGAATTCAATCCACAAAAGAAGATACAAATGTTTGTTTCTTCTTTTATTGTATTATTGGTCTTTTGAGTTTGATTTTTCATGTTTTTAATTTTGCCTATCTGATTTCTCTGTCAACCATCCAGAGTTTGTTTGTTTGTTTATTTTAGAGTATTTTTACCCCACCTTTCTCCTTGATAAAGGATCCAAGGCGGCTTACAGTAATGTAATACAGTAATACAGCCCAGCACAATTAAGACATGTTCAAGTATTTGAGAAGAGGAAACTGAGAGACAGACTTGCAGCATTCAAAGACAGTTATGAGCGACAGAAACTAACATTGAAAACGTAGCGCCAATGCCATCACAAAAGTCTATAAGGACAAAGTCTATGTGATCACAGGTCAGTAGATTGATATAAAAGCCACACCAAGAGGTAGTCCATCGTTCAGGGAAAGCTGGAATCATAGAATCATAGAATCCTAGAGTTGGAAGAGACCTCAAGGGCCATCTAGTCCAACCCCCTGCCATGCAGGAACCCCATCACAAAATTTCCGACAGATGGGCCATCCAGCCTCTACTTAAAAACCTCCAAAGAAGGAAACTCCACCACCCTCCTTTGTGGCAGCAGATTCCACTGCCGAACAGCTCTAAAACCGTCATGAAGTTCTTCCTAATGTTTGAAACCATTGCCCTGAGTCCTAGTCTCTGAAGCCATGGAAAACAAACCTGTTCCCTCTTCAAGATGACATCCTTTTAAATATTTAAACATAAGTATCATATCCCCTCTCAGTCTTCTTTTTGAAAGGCTAAACATTCCCAGTTCCTTAAGCCGTTCCGCATAAGACATTTCCTCCAGACCTTCAACCATCCTGGTCGCCCTCCTCTGCACCCGCTCGAGGCGCGGTACAGAAATATAAATAAATAAATAAATAAATAAATAAATAAATAAATAAATAAATAAATAAATTTACAAGATTTTTTTGGCCGCTCCACTATCAAGAAGTCTCTGGGTGGCATACAACAAGTATTAAAAACCATAAAACAATAACAGTATTAAAGCTATAAAATACAATACAGTTAAAACAACATACGGTACAAATTATAAATTTACGGTCAAAGACCAAATTATAAATAAATAAATATTAAACGAATTGACAAAAACACTAGGCCAAAAAAGGTGGAGGAGGGTTATGACTTGCATAAAGAGTCTTATAATACTATTGCAATGACTCTACCTTTTCCTTCATTTTCTTACATCTTTTACCCCTTTGATCCTGTATTACCCCTATCATTTTTTATTTTTCTTAATTTGTGTCATTCTCGCTAACAACTTGGGAGTTTTTTGTTATTATGCTCATAATAGTCTCTCTTTAAATACATTAAATTTCATTGCACTCTTTCTAAATGGAAAAACGGTATAAGGAGTTATGGAATCTAGCTATTAACGATAAACTGACTTGTGAAATTAAAATTAGGAACGGGCTGAGCAAGTCTAATGACTTTAATGGAATATGGGATAAATTATTGGTATATGTATTTCAAAATGGTAAAGGGTACACACCCAGAGAAGACTCAATGTATTTCTGGAGGGAAATAGGCTGGTCAATATCATGAAAGTTGTATTTCTGTTCAAGTCCCGAGGGGTGGGTGGGTTGCACAGGGTTTATGTCTGTTATATTTGTTATATTTTTGTTACATTGATGTTTGTTATTTTCTTTTCTTATGTTATTTTATCTGTTCTTTATATAAAATAAATATTTTTTTTAAAAAAGGTGGAGGAAGAGCCGGACCTCCAAGAGAAAGGGCGGGGATGGATTTTACACACTCCCCTCTGAACCCCGAAAAGGGATGTGATGGCTTTTTGCACGACAATGGCTCGTCATCATACTTGAACATGTCTTAATGCTCATCATCAGCAGGCAAGCTGGATTTCAAAGGGGGAGTGGGTTGAGGAGAGAGGAGGGGGAAATATACTGGAATAATCCCCTTGCTTTGTTCAACATCCCTCCCTTGCAGCGCCCCCCACGCCCCCCCACCCCAGTTCCATCCACCCACCCTGCCTCCACTTGCTTACTCTCCCCATCACTCACTCACTCACTCACTCACTCACACACACACACACACACACACACACACACACACACACACACACACACACACACACAGAGAGAGAGAGAGAGAGAGAGAGAGAGAGAGAGAGAGAGAGAGAGATGCTCCCTGGAATCAAAAGGAAGGTCACACACACATACACACACACACACACCTGCTCTCTGGAGCTGGCGATCTGCACAAAGGGATTGTGCTGGAGAAGGAAGCATGCATACACACACACACACACACACACACAGAGAGAGAGAGAGAGAGAGACAGAGAGCTGCTCCCTGGAATCAAAAGGAAGGGCGCGCGCGCACGCACACGCGCACACACACACACACACACACACACACACACACACACACACACACACACACACACACCTGCTCTCTGGAGCTGGCGATCTGCACAAAGGGATTGTGCTGGAGAAGGACGTGCACACACACACACACAGAGAGAGAGAGATCCTCCCTGGAATCAAAAGGAAGGTCACACACACACACACACACACACACACAGGTCACACACACACACACACACACACACACACACACACACACACACACACACACACACACACACACACACACACACACACACACACACACACACCTGCTCTCTGGAGCTGGCGATCTGCACAAAGGAATTGTGCTGGAGAAGGACGTGCACACACACACACAGAGAGAGAGAGAGAGAATCAAAAGGAAGGAATCACAAACACACACACAGGAAGGTCACACACACACACACACACACACACACACACACACACACACACACACACACACACACACACACACACACACACACCTGCTCTCTGGAGCTGCCGATCTGCACAAAGGGATCGTGTGCCGGAGGAAGGAAGGGGCCAAGCGAGGTGTGGACTCACCCTGTTTTTCCTCGGTGGGGGCCCGGGAGGTGGGGAGGCTCCTCCCTTTAGCACAGAGAGCACCGCACCAGCAGCAGCAGCAGAGGTTGTGCTGCAAAAAGGCTCCCCCCGGGGGCTGGTGGGTTTGCAACTCCTTCTCCTGGATTATTATGGCTGATCTGCTCAGCCAGGGAAACTGGGCCTGCTGGTTTAGCCTTTTTTTCTCGGGTTCCTGGAAGGCCTTCCTCCCCCCTTCTGCAGCTCTCCTGGGGGTGGGAGAGAAACAAAAAAAGATGCCCTCCCTTCACAGGAAGAGGAGGGCACAGGATGGATGGGAGGCCCAGCCTGGCCCTTATTACCCCCCCCCTCCTTCCCAAACACCCTGCCCCTCCAGGAAACCCAACCAAGCTCTTTGGATTTTTTTTTTAACCCTCCAAAGCCAAGCAAAAAGTGTTCGCCTTGGTTGGGTTGTCTTTATTTACAGCCAAAGAACAAACTAAAATAAATACCAGTCACAAATATACATACAGGGGACCCTCGTAGAGCAAACGGTTTGCATAACATAAAATCTGTACAGCATAAAGAATTCCGGAAATAGGGGAAATTTGTTTAATAGAATCGCCTATGGGGTGAATCCGTACAACATAAAAATGGGATTACTCTGTTTTCAATGCATTCCTATGGGAAATTTGTCTAAAGGAAAATTTGCTTAACAGAATTTCATTTGGAATGAATTGAGTCCTTTATACAAGGTACCACTGTACATACAGTGGACCCTCGTATAGCAAACGGTTTGTATAACATAAAATCTGTTCAACATAAAACATTCTGGAGATAGGGGAAATTTGCTTAACAGAATCGCCTATGGGCCGAATCCGTGCAACATAAAAATGGTCGCGATTAGGGATTACTCCGTTTTCAATGTATTCCTATGGGAAATTTGTATAAAGGAAAATTTGCTTAACCTAATTTCATTTGGAACGAATTAATTCCTTTATACAAGGTACCATTGTACTATCAAAACCGGCATTTCATCATAATGTTTAAAATGAATCCATAAAATTGATAGAACAAAGGTAAAAATTAAAATTAGATCTGCTTCACAGGAAAGCAGTCATCAGCTATGGTTACGATGTTTCTGGGCATCAGCACATCCTGTGGCAGGGAGTTCCACAGACCAACAACACGCTGGGTAAAAAAAAAAATTCCAACCTTTAGTGTTGCTACTGCACAGAATTTAGCAACTGGCCCGGTTATTTGGTAAAATTTGTCAGAAAGGGATGGATGCCAATAAAAGTCTATTGACCCTCAAGGGAATTTACCAATGATTGGGGAGATGAGTTCTCTACCTAAATCGTGGTAACAAGTACAGAATAAGAGGACATGTTCTACAGTTTCTGAGTGTTCTGCTTATCTACCCCCCTCATAACGCTTCGAGTGGGGGTGGCGAACCTTCTCAGCCCTCCAGAGGTTTTGGACCACAACTCCCAGAATGCCAAAGCCCGCATGGCCGATGGCAAAGGGCTGTGGGAGTTGTGGTCCAAAAGCACCTGGAGCATCAAAGGTTCTCTAGCACAGTGTTTTTCAACCACTGTTCCGCGGCACACTAGTGTGCCGCAAGATGTTGCCTGGTGTGCCGTTGGAAAAGCTGAAGAATATCAGCTTTGTGTCCAGCCAAACAGGCCCAGGTTGCGCACTGAATAAAGTATTTTATAATTTTTCATATTTCTGTTTACTATTTCATAATAAAGTAATTATAAAATAATTTATTTGTGTTTATTTGATTCCTATTCAAGAGAATTACTTTATATATAGTCAATATAGGCACAGAGTTAAATTTTTTAACATTTTCTAATGGTGGTGTGCCTCGTGATTTTTTTCATGAAACAAGTGTGCCTTTGCCCAAAAAAGGTTGAAAAACACTGCTCTAGCACTCCATGTGTGCGGTTTGCAATATAATTGTAGTGGCGTGGGTTTTAGTGATTTCAGCAGTGATTTCAGCTCTTAGACATAGCAGGCTGGAGACAGCTTCTAGTGTAACCGCTCTTTATTCAGGGAGAGAACAAGACTGGGGACTGGGGAGAGGGAACTACATTTATAGGAGCCAGGACTGGCTAGGAAAAGATACATTTTGGAGGGAACAATTACAACCAATCACAAAGCTGCCTTTTGGCAGAGACCAAATGCAGCAACTTGAATAAACCAATAGGTCTGTTCCCTTTGGAACAGGAACAGAAACCAATAGGAATACAGATCAATACACAACAATAATTATGCAAGCTACACATTGCTCCCCCTCCCCCGAGAGTTGGGTACTCCTTTTTACCGACCTCGGAAGGATGGAAGGCTGAGCTGAGTTCAACCACGAGCCGGCTAGCGGGGATTGAACCCCAGGTCATGAGCACAGTTTTAGTGTACAGGCACAGTACAGTACGAAGGAGGGAGGTCTCCTCCTTGAGTCATCCAAGGCTGCCCCACCACCACCACCACCACCAGGGATTTCTTCCTGGCCCATGCTTTTCTCCGCATAGTGTCTCTGCCTTGGTGGGTTTGAAGTGAACGGGGATGTGGTTGTTTGCCAAAAAAAAAAAAAAACCTTTTAAGCTTTTCAGACACATCAGCCATGTAAGGAATGGCCAGCTTGTTCTGTCAGCTCTGGGCAGAGACTCATCCACCCAAAAGACCCGACACCGAAACATAAAAGGAGCAATATAGTATATTCGGTCCAATGCAGTGAGGAGTGTTCAGACGTCTCCATTGGAGAAACTAAACAGCCATTAAACAGGAGGGTGGTCCAACACAAGAGGGGCAACAGGTCACGACCAGAATCCGTGGTGTGCCTTCATTTGAAGGATCAAGGGCACTCATTCAAAGATGTGGCTACACAGTGGTGCTTTGTATAAAGGAATTAATTCATTCCAAATGAAATTCTGTTGAGCAAATTTTCCTTGGTACACATTTCCCATAGGACTGCGTTGAAAACGGATTAATCCCTAATCGCGAGCGTTTTTCTGTTGGACCGATTCGCCCCATAGACAGTTCTGTTAAGCGATTTCCCCCTACCCTGTTTCCCTGAAAATAAGACCTTGCAGTTTTGCTCCTCGCTGAAATATAAGGCATCCCCCGATAATAAGGCATCCCTGATAATAAGATAACAATAAATGTGTACCGTATTCTTCTTCATGGAAAAATAAGACATCCCCTGAAAATAAGACCTAGCGCATCTTTGGGAAGCAAAAATTAATATAAGACACTGTCTTATTTTTGGGGAAAACACTGTATCTCCGGAGATTTTTTTTTCCTTTAAGAGGATTTTCTGTTCAACAAACCACTTGTTATACGAGGGTCCATTTGTACACACATTAGACAGAGAAGATGGGTGGTTTGTGAGAGGATTAAGGGAAGCCACCCAGATGTGTATTGAAAGCCCCTCTCTCAACAATCTCTATCCCATTAATCATGCTGCCCTTTCATCTATCCCCAGGCAAATCAGAAGCACTTCACACCTCCACCAGGGCTAAAGGCCCATATTTAATGGGTATTGGGAAGGGCTGCAAAGGTGTGACTTTCACACTCCCCAAGTCATTCTCCATCTAACGATCCTATACAGACCAGAGTGAGGTGAAACCAAGGTGAACTATAAACCAGAAGCCTCCCACCAACCTTCCTCAGACTGAGGAAGCTACATGGACACGAAAAGAAGTCCGGTTGCCGATCTGAATTTCCAGCCAATAATTAATGCCAGCTTTATAAGCTAAGGGCATTATTGGTATCATTTACAATTCAAGTCTGCTTAGAGCTGTAGATGTGGATGGAGGGATTGCCAGCAGGAGTTGAGCAAACTTATTTTGATTTACTTCTAATGGGTATGATTCTATGATTCTAAGATTCTGATTCTGTGATTCTATGATTAAAATCTCCCCAAATATCAGCTCTTTAAGCTTTCCAGACACAACAACCATATATGGGAGTGGCATGGGAGGTAGTAATTTGTTTGTAAATTTCACAAATTGAAGGAACCAAACATGTTCCATTGGTTCCGTAGAATATAAGTATAAAATGCACCATTAAGGTAACGAACTAGTTTTAACTTCTGATGTATACACCTGTAAATGATTTATTTCTGTTTTAACTGTTCTTGTTCTAATTTTGGGTCCATGACCAGACAACGATAAAGTACAGTAAAGAATATAAGTACTGCATACCAAGCATGGACACTTCAAATTTCTGCTTGGCAAATTCAGTTGGACATGTCTAAAATGCCATTTGCATTATATACATCTATACATTCTATAGTCTTTATAACTACTTATAACCTTGTAGCTTTATTTATTTATTTATTTATTTATTTATTTATTTATTTATTTATTTATTTATTTATTAATGTAATATTGTCTATTAATGCTGTAAGATGTCCCTCAATTCCTTGTTTGCAAATACTTGAACATGTCTTAATTGTACTGGACTGTATATTAGCCCTCATTGCTGTAAACCGCCTTGGGTCCTTTTCCAAGGAGAAAGGCAGGGTAAAAATCCTCTAAAATAAATAAATAAATAAATAAATAAATAAATAAATAAATAAATAAATTGTGAAAATACAGGCGCTCCTCACTTAACGATGGAGTTCCGATCCTACAATTAGGTCATTAAGTGAATCAGTTGTTCCAGTGAGGCTCTTCAAGTGTCTTGTGTTGGGTTGAGATCACTCTCCTAGCTTGGGTTCCCCCAGGTGTCACCGTGGACTACCATTCCTGAGAGGCTTTCACCACCAGCTGTGCTGACTGGGGCTTTGGGGGTTTGTAGTCCATGGACACCAGGACCAAATGGAGAAAGGTGGGTAGGCACGTGGTGGCCTGCTTGTTCTTTTCTATGCCTGGAGAGGGTTGTTAATGCTCATTCCACAACTGGCCCTAAGTGGTAACCATCAAGTAACAACCAGGCTCCTGATGGCCATCCAAGAGACTGCCTGGTGAAAAATCCACCAGGCTGAGAACTGCTGGATCTAACATCTCACAGCAACTCTAGGCACCTTTCCAAGGACAAGGCCAGTGATGGCGAACCTTTTAGAGACCGAGTGCGCAAACGGCGATTCAAAATCCACTAATTTTTTGTAAATGCCAATGCAGGGCATGAGTAATGTGGACAGAGGGACACTCTTCTCCATCTCACAAAATGCCAGAACTAGGGGACATAAACTGAGGGTTGGGAGAGTGAGAACAGATAAAAGATTTTTTTTTAACCCAGCGTGGTGTTAGTCTGTGGAACTCCCTGCCACAGGATGTGGTGATGGCATCTGGCCTGGATGCCTTCAAAAGGGGATTGGACCGATTCCTGGAGGAAAAGTGATAACAAACCATGATGGGGATGTATCATCTCCAGGCTTAAAACCGGGCTACTTCAAGGGCCAGAGGCAGGGGAACGGTCTCAGGAGACAGAGATCTAGTCTCGTACGCTCCCAGACGCATCTGGTGGGGCCACTGTGAGATCCAGGAAGCTGGACTAGATGGGCCTTTGGCCTGATCCAGCAGGGCTCATCTTATGTTCTTATGTTAATACAGCAATTTACTCTGAATACAGGTGGCTGTGAAGGGGGTGGTGTTGGGATGCTCACAGACACGAGTGCTCTGGGCCAATGATGTTGAACCTTTTAGAGACCGAGTACCTAAGCTGCGATTTCAAAAACCCACTAATTTTTTGCAAAGTGCCAATACAGTGATTTAACCTGAATACAGGTGGCTGTGAAGGGGCGATGTTGGGCGTGCACAGAAAGGGCTCCGAGTGCCACCTTTGGCACCCGTGCCATAGGTTCGCCATCACTGATCTAGGTCGTTAAGTGAATTGGTCCTTAGTTGAGGATCTTCAGGCAGACAGCTTGTGGTGGGTTGAAGCTGCCCTTCCTTGCAGGCAGGCCGGAGCAGGGAGGCTCTCAGGGAGAGCACAGGAAGAAGCAGCAGAACAAAAAGAGAGGAAAATCGAGATGGAGGTGGCCAACACTTCACCCTGTTTGCGTCATTCGCCTCCCCGGCGGAGGCTTTGTGACACTCACAAAAACACCCATCCCTTGGAAGCAATGGAGGAGGGACAGGTGTGTGTGTGTGTGGGGTGCAACCTTGCTTCCTTCCCGCTTGAGCTGCCGAGAAAGGAGACACAAGCAAGCAGAAGCAGGCCGGATGCTTTGGCCCAGGCCTTGCGGGCTGGGGAAAAACAGGTTTTTCCTGAGGCAGCCATTAGGCGGGTGCCGCAGCTTTCGCCTCCACGGCTGGTGATGAAGTCTGAGCAGTCCTTAAACAGGAAGGCTGTGAAGTGAGGTGCGGCTTGTATCACTCCTACTTATTTTTATACGTTGCCGTTCCACTTTCATGAACCCTTTTTGCCACACAAAAATAATGAAAAGCTCACAAGGAAGCCCCCAACTTGCTAACTTTATTGTCATTTACATCTCTTGGGCAGAACGTACAAATATAGTCAGCAAAAGTGACTTACGTATAAAAACGGATGTACCAAAAGTTCGTTAAAGTTAAAGCTCAATTCATATTTTAAAAAAGGCATTCAGATCTATCTTTTTAGTCATCAAATCTTGCAAGTGTTGTAGTTTTTCGAGGTCATCCCTGTCATTAATGGAGTTATAATATCTGGAGTATTGTGTACATTTCTGGTTACCACATCTCAAGAAAGACATAGTTGAACTGGAAAAGGTGCAGAAGAGGGCGACTAAAATGATTACTGGGCTGGGGGAATCTCCCTTATGAGGAAAGGTTAAAACATTTGGGGCTCTTTAGTCTGGAAAAAAGGCACCTGAGGGGGGATATGATTGAGACGTCCAAAATAATGCGGGGCATGAGTAAAGCAGATAGAGGGAAGCTCTTCTCCCTCTTACAAAATACCAGAACTAGGGGACATCCACTCAAGGGGGTTGGGACATCTTTCACCCAGTGCTGAGGGAAGCTGTTTGGGAGAAAAAGAAGAGACAAAAGAAAATATTTTCTTCACCCATCTCCCTGCCACCAGTTCTTCAATACTGTCCACTTCAACATCTAAATTAAGTTGTGAAGTCTGTTGTCTGAACTCTCAGTCTTATCAATCTCTTCCAAATTATGATTTTAGGCATCTCCCTCACCCCCCCTTCCCTGTGTCCCTGGCCATTTCTTCCCAATCTGGCCTGGATGCCATTTTTCAAAAAGTCATGAAGAGTTGGACAGATTCCTGGCTGGAAAAGTCCATCACCTGAGGGGGATATATTGAGACAAAAATAATACCATGATGGGAGATGGAAGTCTTCTCCCTCTCCCAAAATACCAGAACTTAAAAATTGAGGGCTGGGAGAGTAAGAACAGACAAAAGAAAATATACTTCACCCAGGGTTAGTCCTCCCTGCTACAGGATGATGGCATCTGGCCTGGATGCCTTCAAAAGGTTGGACAGATTCCTGGAGGAAAAGATCAGAGATCTGGAGATGTGTCATCTTCAGACTTAAAAAACTAGGGTACTTCAAGGGCCAGATGCAGGGGAGCGGTATCAGGAGTCTAGTCTCATGCGCTCCCAAACGCATCTGGAGGGGCCACTGGGAGATACAGGAACTTGGACTAGATGGGCCCTTTGGCCTGATCCAGCATGATGGCTCTTCTTAGGTTCTTATCATTGGGAGCTGCGGGTAAGGGAGATGACAGGAACAAACCGGAAATACTTCTAGGGGGTAGGGGTCCTGGATGAGGCTTTTGAGAAGAATCTTGCTATTGGGGTCTGCTCTGTATGCTTCTTTTGTCCTTCACGAATTCCACGACAGCATCGTTAAAGGCCCTTCATTGGCCGTTCCACTTTCACCAGCCGTTCAACATTCAGATGGATCCACACCCTCTCATTCTAACAGAGCCGCATTCCCTTTCAGCAGTGGTGTCCAAACTTCGGCCCTCTTGATGTTTTGGACCACAACTCCCACAGACCTTTGTCATTGGTGATAGAAGCTTGGAATTCTGGGAGTTGTGGTCCAAAACATCAAGAGGGCCGAAGTTTGGACACCACTGCCTTTCAGGAACGCACCCTTTTACAGCAAACTTCTTTTGTACTGCTTCCATTTTTCCTCCTCCTCCTCTTCTTCTTCTAATGGCAAGTGTCCTTCCGACTTCATTAAATCTTCGTTAGTTAGCTCTCCCTGGCCAGGGTGACAAGAGGTCCAAGGTGACTATAAGATGGAGGACTCACACTAGCTGTATCCAGACGGAGGAAGCTGCTTGGATGAGCAGTGAAACGTTTCTATCTCTCAAGGAAAAAGAAGTCCAGTAGCCATGACTCAAATTCCAGATAAACTCACCTGGATGACTGCGAATCTTCAGACACCCCCCTGGCCGTTATTCCACCAATTCTTCAATACTGTCTACTTCAACATCTAAATTAAGTGCGCTCGTGAGAGCCGCAGTTGTTTTATGACATCAAAAGGCTCAGCCTTGTCAATCTCTTCCAAATTATGTATGAAACATTTTAGGTATCTCCCCCGCAACCCCCCGTGTGCCTTGCATACACTTTTTCTGCCATTTCTTTCCAATCTTCTTTATGCCGTGTAGAATGCGGCATGATTTCCAAAAGTCATGAAGAGTTACTTCATTTATTTCCTCCTGCTGCAGCAGCTTTGAGTAGGGGGCAACTGTGCAAATAGGAGACTTTGAATGTAGCTACAGCCCCCTGGTCCATTGACTGAAGTATAACAATCCTGTTTTTAAGCCGATACACTACCTGTACATTCAGGTGTAAGAATAGCAAGAATAGCAATTCTGGTCACTGCATCACAAAAAAGACATAGTGGAAATGGAAAAGGTGCAAAACAGAGCGACTAAAATGATTTCTGAGCTGGGGCACCTTCCCTTATGAGGAAAGGCTAAAACATTTGGGGCTCTTTAGTCTGGAAAAAAGGCACCGGGGGGGGATATGAGTGAGACGTACAAAATAATGCAGGGCATGAGTAAAGTGGATAGACGGACGCTCTTCTCCCTCTCACAAAATACACTCAAATTGAGGGCTGGGAGAGTAAGAACAGACAAAAGAAAATATTTTTTCACCCAGCGTGTTGTTAGTCTGTGGAACTCCCTGCCACAGGATGTGGTGATGGCATCTGGCCCAGATGCCTTCAAAAGGGAATTGGACAGATTCCTGGAGGAGAAGTCCATCACAGGTTACAAACCATGATGGGGATGTGTGATCTCCAGGCTTTAAAACCAGGGTACTTCAAGGGCCAGATGCAGGGGAGTGGTATCAGGAGACAGATATCTAGTCTCATGCGCTCCCAAACGCATCTGGTGGGGCCACTGTGAGATACAGGAAGCTGGACTAGATGGGCCTTTGGCCTGATCCAGCATGGCTCTTCTTATGTTCTTATATGTTCTTGTGTTCTTATCCTGAGTGTGCCCTGGGGTGTTATTGAGTTGGAGGCTAATTTCAAAGTAGCGTTTTCTAGACAGTAGTGCTCGACTGAGGGTAGGAAGCCATTGAGGAACCAATCACCAAATAAAGCTTGTGTCACCCATGCTTTCTTATTCGAAGGACAGCAAGCCAACAGGGTTTGCTTATTAACCTGCTTGAAGGCACATGGGGTCTTGGAGCGAGAGATGAGGAAAGGCTTTAACCTGAACCCAGAAACATTCCCTCCCAGCAGCAACGCAACCCTGTCCTTAAAAGCCTTGAAACTAGGCCTCGTTTTAGTTTCTTTGCCCACGTAAGACCTCTCGGGCCTTCCCTCCCCCAAAAAACCCAGTTCCGTCCACGTTGAAGATCTGTTCCGGTCGGTAGCTGCTTTCCTCGATCATTTTATCGAACCGGTCAACGCATTTTCCCGCCGATTCTATGTCCGTGCGTGCCGCCTCAGCGCTGAGGCGCCGGTTGTGGAGGTTGAATCTCCGGCGGAACCTCTGGAACCACCCGTGGCTCGCCGTAAACGTTTCCGTGGAGTCTTCCCCTTGGCACGCCTTCAGCGTTTCGAAGATACTGCGTGCCTTGGCTTGGATGGCGAGGAGGCTCACCGGCATTCTTTTTTGTATCTGGTCATCAAACCAGATCGCCAGCAACTTCTCCATCTCGTGGATGAGGCCCTTCCGCTGCCGGGTTATTATAGCTTTGAATCCCACCAGAGTTTTTATGGCCTCTTTCACTCTCTCTTTATTTTTCAAGATCGTCGAAACGGTCGAATGGGCCAGCCCCAAATCGCGCGCTATCTGCTTCACTTTTCTGCCGCCTTCGTAGTCCTCGATGATCTTCATTTTCATCTCGAGATCGATGACTTTCCTTCGAATCTTGGCCCTTCCTCCGGGCGAAGTCGGGTTCCTCCGTTTGGCCGACATCTTGTACAGCTGCCTTGCAAAGCGGTCGCGCTCAAGGACAGCACACGTGTCGTAGTCACGCCACTGGCCGCGCCGGAGAGCTGTCTGCGAGTCGGAGCAGTCTTTAAACAGGTAGGTCGTTAAGTGAGGACAGTCTGCAAAACAGAAAACAGGGGAGTCCTGAAGACCGGCCTAGCGGTGGCCAAAAGAGCCTCTGGAAGGCTCAATAACAGCAGGCCTAAATTGCTATCAGAGCGGATAAAATCAATGATATACAGTGGTACCTTGTATAAAGGAATTAATTCGTTCCAAATGAAATTCTGTTAAGCAGATTTTCCTTTATACAAATTTCCCGTAGGAGTGCACTGAAAACGGAGTGATCCCTTTTTTATGTGGTACAGATTCACGTCACAGGCGATTCTGTTAAGCCAATTTCCCCTCTCTCCGGGATTTTTTATGTTGCACAAATTTTACGTTATACAAACCGTTTTGTTATACAAGGGTCCGCTGTAGATTGATAAAAAAATCAATTTGATTTACCATACTTTTCGCCCCATAAGACGCACTGGTCCATAGGACGCACGTAGCTTTTAGAGGTAGGTAGGCGTAACAAAAATATTCACACATACATACTGTGTCCCTGATCCCTGGTGCTCTTGGGAGGTCCGGAGAGGCATGGATGGAGAGTAAAATGAAAAGACAACCCCCACCCCTGTCCAGGTCTCCATGCTGGGAAGTCTCAGGCCTTTGCAGAGGCCTCAGCCCCATCTGTAACCCTGGCGGAGGCTTCCCAGCCAGGCAGTTTTAAACCAATTACCTTGCATGATTGATTTGTTCCATATAATAGGGGATGGAGAGAAAGCGGCCCCATTGGAGACCATAGAGATGAGAAACGGGCCAGAGAGTAACTACCCACCATGATGACCATAGAGCTGCAGCTAGAGAGTAACCACCCACCATGAGGACTAGCTCCCTAAGCCGCTCCTCATCCTAAATCCACATCTGCTTTCATGCAGAATCAGCATCGTAATCCCAAGTACAGTGGTACCTTGTAGAAAGGAATTAATTCGTTCCAAATGAAATTATGTTAAGCAAATTTTCCTTTATACAAATTTCCCATAGGAATGTATTGAAAACAGAGTAATCCCTAAATGCGAACATTTTTATGTTGTACGGATTTGCCCCATAGGCGATCCTGTTAAGAAAATTTCCCCTATCTCCGGAATTTTTTTTATGTTGTACAGATTTTGTTATATAACCCATTTGTTATACAAGGGTCCACTGTATATTTTTTGACGCTTTCCTAGGCCTGGAGGAATGATTATCCAGGTACTGAGATCTAAATGAAGCAACTTTTGAACATTAGGAAGAACTTCATGACAGTCAGAGATGTCTGGCAGTGGAATATGCTGCCACAAAGGAAGGTGGTTGAGTCTCCTTCTTTGGAGGTTTTTAAGCAGAGGCTGGATGGCCGTCTGTCGGAAATATTGTGATGGGGTTTCCTGCATGGCAGGGGGTTGGACTAGATGGCCCATGAGGTCTCTTCCAACTCTATGATTCTATGATTCTGAAAAATGTGTACCAATAAGATAACACTTCACTCAGTCGATTAATTCAGCCACCTATTTTATAAAACAGAGAATAGGTTTCAAAAGGTACCATTGGAGATACAGCAGAAACAAGTTCCTTTCTGGGGCCTTGAAGCCATCAAGGGTAGCACGTGCGAGGGAAAGTGGCCAATACTTTCAATACTGTTCTATGTCCAGGAACAGCCAAGGATTAGCTGGGTGTGTGTTTTAGAGAATTCTAATCTGAACAGACAAAATAGTAACAGGAGCACTTGAAGAAACCCCTTCCCCACCCATGTCACCCCTCCTTATCACACTGGAAGGCACTGAGTTGGAAATCTAACCTTTCGCCATTATGGATAAAATCTGATAGTTTTGCGTTTTTTTGCCACTGTTTCAAGGGGAGTCTGGTATTTCCTAAGGAAAAGCTTCAAACAAATACGGTCATATCTCGGAGAACAAATGCCTCGGATAACAAATGGAAGTTTCCAGGTAATAGGGCTGCCTCGGATAACAAATGTTCTCTATGGGCTTCCTCGGATAACAAATGTTTCATAATCCCTTGCAAAAAAAGTTTACCCAGGATACATTGCACCCCCCCGTAGTTTGTGAAGGGGTGGGAGGAGTTAGAGTGTTTATTAATGGTGTTTTGGAGCCATTCTGGACATTTTTTGGCTGATGAATTTGGACCTTTCAAACTTGGAAAGGCAGGAAGCTAGCTTTTATTAATCTCTGCACTGCTTTTCTTTGCATTTTTGGTAGGAACAGGCTGGAGTTGTCTTTCTGCTTGTGTTTGTGCCTGTTTGCCTTTTCCCACCGTTGCATTTTTGGCGGGAAAAGGCTGGGGTAGTCTTGCTGCTTTCTTTTCTCCATATTTGCATTGCACTGTGGGGGGGGGTGTCTGGGTGTCTGTGTCCTAGCACTGCATGCCTTTAAAGTGCACTTTATAAAGAGGTCTGGGGGAAAAAACAGCTTTTTTGCCTTTTTCAGACCTCTGGGACGGATTAATCGGTTTCCCATTCATTTCAATGGGAAACCATGTTTCAGATAACAAATTTTTTTCGAATAAAAATTGCCTCTGGGAACGAATTAAATTCGTTATCAGTGGTACCATTGTATTTTATTATGATTACTGATACATTAAATGTGGCTCTTCTTCCCAGCTAGGATTGTTCCTGGCCCATTCACCCACCCTTGTTTAACTGAACTAAGTAACAACTGATAGTTTAGGCCAGTGGTTCTCAACCTGCGCGTCCCCAGATGTTCCTGGACTGCAACTCCCAGAAGGCTTCATCGTTAGCTGAGCTGGCCAGGATTTCTGGGAGTTGTAGTCCAGGAACATCTGGAGACCCGCAGGTTGAGAACCACTGGTTTAGGCAGAAACTACAGTAAGATGACACTTAGGTAGCCTAGTTGAGCCTTGTCGGAATATTTGTACCAGCCTGAAGAATGGACCATGGGGCATTCGCATCAGGTAAAAATCCCAAGAATCAAAACAAAGCCAAAATAAGGCAATAACACGTACCACCTTATAGATTAGTTACTGAATTATATTTGGGTCCATGAAAATCTACACAGCTACCTCTTCTGTACAGGATTTCAGTACATTAGGTAAAAAAAAGTCCACGTTTCTAGACAGAGATAGAATAGAATAGAATAGAATAGAATAGAATAGAATAGAATAGAATAGAATAGAATAGGAGTTTTATTGTCATTCTGCATATGCAAGATAGGCAGAATGAAATTAAGAGTGCTGTTCCACTACACACTCAAAACAAGGAACCATACAAAACACATAAAACACCATGCAAGATATTAAACACTCTTAAAACCGCTTACAAAATTTAAAACACTACTTAAAAACTGCTTAGATGATGCTAAAACCATCACATTTAACTTAGATACCGCTCTGGGATAAAAACTGTTCTTTAGTCTATTTGTCCTTGACCTGAGAGTCCTATATCTCCTGCCAGACGGCAACAGTTCAAAAAAACTGGTGGCCAGGATGCGAAGGGCCTCTCAGAATTCTACATGTCTTCCTTACGAATCCCATTAAGTATAAGAAAAGGAGAGCTTTACCCAGAGAGGCCACCGTCCCCAAATTCTCCTCCATGACTTCCGTGTGCAGGGACCTTTGGTCCGGATCCAGCAGGGCCCACTCCTCCTCAGAGAAATACACGGCCACCTCCTCGAAGGTCACCTGGAGGGAGACACGGAGGCAGCGTGAACGCAAGACTCACCCCAACTAGGAACGAAAACTAGGTAGAGGGACCAGGATGGGTTTTGATTTTTCAACACTTCTCTGTGTCCACAGGAGAGAGAGGGGAAAAATACAAGGATTCTTTCAGACTTGAAGAGACATGACAGAGGGTCGAGGGGGCTCAGGCTGCCTCCTCCTTTTGTCCTTCATCCTTCTAAAAAAAAAAAAAAAATAGGAGAAAGTAATTTTTAACCCAGAGGATCACTGGTCTCTGGAATGCCCTGCCAGAGGAAGGGGTGACAGCTGTCACCCTTGACCGCTTTCAGAAAGGATTGGACAAGTTCATGGAGAACAAGGGTATCCATGGCTCTCATGATGGATGCCTGAGGACAACCTCCAGGTTGGAGAAAGAGAGGCAGGATATCTCTCAATGCCATTTGAGAATAGAACAGAATAGAGTTTTTATTGTCATTATGGATATGCAAGATATGCAGAACAAAATTAAAGTGCTGTTCCGTTACACACTCTAAACAAGGAACCATACAAAACACATAAAACACCGTGCAAGATATTAAAAACTCTTAAAATCGCTTACAAAATTTAAAACACCACTTAACAACCGATTAGGGTGGTGCTAAAACTGTCGCATTTGCAGGGAATCGTAAGCAGGTGAAGACATCTGCTTGGGAATACCCAGAAGGAAATGGTGAGTCGCTGTGTGAGACAGAAGGCTGGACTGGACGGGCTTGTGGCCTGTTCCGGCAAGGCTTTTCTTATGTTCTTTTACCTGGTTTATTGGCCCAGAAGCTGTTTCCAAAGCATCGGGATGAAGAAAGGGGCTTGCCTTCGGTAGCAGCGCTTGAACATCATCTCCTACAAGGGATACAAGGCGCAGAAACGAGAACCGTGAAGCGTTGTGCAAGCAAAACCCAAACCGTGGTAACCTTAAGATAGACCTGGGTGGGGAGGGGATCGTCAAACAAAAAGGAGGAGAGGAATGATGACGGGACCGCAGGATCGACGGAGGGGCAGGATACCAACCCTAGAAGAAGACCATCTGCTGCTCTTCCAATCCCTTACGGGAAGGGGCGAGCAACCTCAAGGCATTGGACGACCACCCTACTGCCTTTCACACATGTAGTTTTAGCACAGGAGACGTAAAACTGTTGAAGGTCCATTTACATGCAAAAAAAAAGCTAGAAATTCCACCCCCCCCACCTTTGATCCTCACCTACTGGTGTGGGCCATCCTTCCCCATCCTGTGGGATCCACGTGGGCGGCGGCTTGTCACCAGACACCGACGGAGTCTCTTCCTCCTCGGGGATCTCTCTGAAGGATAAGTCCTGCACCAGAAGAAGGAGAGAGACTCGCAAGTAAAGGGAGTGGTTAGGAAAGAAACCAGACAGGAGACAATCGGGGGGGGTGGTGGTGGAGGAGGTAGGGGGTGTTGGAAACCGTCTCTTTTCAAAAATATCCCCAGCTCCTCAAAACAAATAAACCTCTCACCTGCAGTTCTGGCTCCTTTCGTTCTGTCTCTTCCGGCCTCTTCTCCTCGGCCTGGCTCAGGAGGAAGCCTTCTGCCAGGGCCACCGCCTGGGAAGTGGTCTCCGGGGCACAGCCCCTCACCCAGCTCTGAAGCGCCGGGGGAAGGACGGCCAGGAACTGCTCCAGGATCACCCGGTCCAGGATCTGAGCCTTGGTGTGTTGCTCTGGCTTCAGCCACAGGCGGCACAGAAGGTGGAGTTGGCTGCAAACCTCCCGGGGGCCCATAACCTCTTGGTAGCAGAACCGCCGGAATCGCTGACGCTGTCCGTCAGAGGAGTGGCAGGGCTCATGGTAGACCTGATGAAGGGTCCCCTTCCAGAGTGCCCCATTTCTCACGGGATGGGGGCTTTGGGGAGCTTTGACTGCTCGAAGGCCTCCCAAATCTTGCTCTTCCTTGCTTGGTGTGCAGTCCAAAGTGGCTCCTGACATGGCTCCAAGACCGCTTTCCTACTCCACAGAATTCTGTTTACGGGCAAAGCATAGAAAACTCACCTGGACAGTAAGACCTGCAAAATAAACATAATGTTCTATCAATCAGCTGTTATTAAAACTCTTGCCAAGCAGATTCAAGAGCGAGCAACAAACCTTTTCCTCCCCAGAAAACAGATGCACCAAAGAACAAATAAGAACTAAAGAACAACAACTAGAGGAAGGCAGACACGAAACAGAAGAGCCTCTAACTTTGGCTCATCCACAACACAATAACACAACCCTCTTTGCATTCCTCTAGCACTTTGTTGTTGTTGTTGTTGTTGTTGTTGTTGTTGTTGTTGTTGTTTGTTGTTAAAAACCCTGGTCGGTGACAATGCAGGGAAACTGACCCTGCGAACCTTCAAGCTGCAAAGAACATTGGCACCTGGGGTGGAAACGGTGAAGCGGATGGTCAGTATACGGGCTAAATATTACAGAAATATAATAAACATTATTTATTATAATAAATAATCAACATTACAGAAATTTAATAAATAGACAAGATCCTTGTTTGCTACTTGCTTCCTCCTTGCACACGCTTCTGCTTTGTTTCGGATTCCACTTCTACAATCTTGATTTCAATTAGGGTTTATTATGTTTGCATTATGTTCAACATTACATATGTTCTTATTTATCCCAAAACTTTGTAAACCGCCCTAATGTGGCACCTGTGTCAGACGGTGTGGCATATAAATCAAATCAAATAAAACAAATAAAACCATAAACCAATCAATCAGTTCCCGCAGTCAGCAGAGAGAGGTGTTGGACTCGGTCGAGGCTCCTTCCAACTCTGCGGGTCCAGGATTGGGCGATTCCGCCTCCTTTCCCTGCAGAGATCCATCAGCTCTAACCACTAGCCCACCCCACCCGAGTGGGACTCCCGATCTCTCACTCTCTCACCCCCCCTCCCCTCGCCTGCCTTTTGCCTTAGGAAGCGTCAGCCCCCCCCGCAGCTGAGCCACCTCCGGGAGGAACCTTTCTTCCCCGGCCAGGAAAGGGAGGGGAAAAGATCCCGTGGGAAGCACAAACACATACGCACACAGCCCTCGACTTCCTGCCACTCTAGGAATCCCAACCTCTTTCGACTTAACCCTTTGAGGAGTGGCTCCCAACCTTGGGGAAACCCAAAGGCAAAAATCGCCGATGCCTTGCTAGAAAGCCGCCACCACCACCATATCCGCAAGAATACTAGCGGACCCTACCACCAAGTAGGACAAACGCTTATGATGATGACGATGATGATGAGCTCTGCAGAACTCTTCATCCAGGAGATTCAAAATCTGAAAGGTTTCCAAAGGGTGCAAGCTTTTGAGCACTACAGATCTCTTCATTGGAATGGGGGTTCAGAATCTACCATGCCTACCCAAAGGTGCAAGCTTTTGAGCTCTCAAATCTCTTCATCCAGCTAGGGGATTCAAAATATAAAATTCTACCAAAGGGTGCAAGCTTTTGAGCTCTGCAGAACACTTCATTGGAAGGGAGGGTATTCAGACTCTAACATGCCTCACCCAAAGGTGCAAGTTTTTGAGCTCTACAGAACTCTTCCTCTGGCTAGCTAGAGGGAATTCAAAATATAAAATGTTACCAAAGGATGCAAGCTTTTGAGCTCTGCAGAACTCTTCATTGGAATGGGGGGTTCAGACTCTAACATGCCTATGCAAAGATGCAAGCTTTTGAGCTCTACAGATCTCTTCCTCTGGCTAGCTAGAGGGAATTCAAAATATAAAATGCTACCAAAGGGTGCAAGCTTTTGAGCTCTGCAGAACTCTTCATCGGAATGGGGGGCGGGTTCAGACTCTAACATGCCTATGCAAAGACTTTTGAGCTCTACAATCTCTTCCTCTGCCTACGCAAAAGGTTCAAGCTTTTGAGCTTGCAGAACTCTTCATTGGAAAGGGGGCTCTATCATGCCTAGATGCAAGCTTTTGAGCTCTACAGATCTCTTCCTCTGGCTAGCTAGAGGAAATTCAAAATATAAAATGCTACCAAAGGGTGTAGGCTTTTGAGCTCTGCAGAACTCTTCATCGGGATGGGGGGTGTTCAGACTCTAACATGCCTACGCAAAGGTGCAAGCTTTTGAGCTCTACAGATCTCTTCCTCTGGCTAGCTAGAGGGAATTCAAAATATAAAATGTTACCAAAGGGTGCAAGCTTTTGAGCTCTGCAGAACTCTTCATTGGAATGGGGGGGGGGTTCAGAATCTAACATGCCTGCCCAAAGGTGCAAGCTGTTGAGCTCTACAGCTCTCTTCCTCTGGCTAGCTAGAGGGAATTCAAAATATAAAATGCTACCAAAGGATGCAAGCTTTTGAGTTCTGCAGAATTCTTCATTGGGATGGGGGGTTTTCAGAATCTAACATGCCTGCCAAAAGGTGCAAATATTGAGCTCTACAGAACTCTTCCTCTGGCTAGCTAGAGGGAATTCAAAATATAAAATGTCACCAAAGGGTGCAAGCTTTTGAGCTCTGCAGAACTCTTCATTGGAATGGGGGTGGTGTTCAGACTCTAACATGCCTGCCCAAAGGTGCAAGCTGTTGAGCTCTACAGCTCTCTTCCTCTGGCTAGCTAGAGGGAATTCGAAATATAAAATGCTACCAAAGGGTGTAGCCTTTTGAGCTCTGCAGAACTCTTCATCGGGAGGGGGTGTTCAGACTCTAACATGCCTAGAACAAGCTTTTGAGCTCTAGAGATCTCTTCCTCTGGCTAGCTAGAGGGAATTCAAAATATAAAATGTTACCAAAGGGTGCCTTTTGAGATCTGCAGAACTCTTCATTGGAATGGGGGTGTTCAGAATCTAACATGCCTGCCCAAAGGTGCAAGCTGTTGAGCTCTACAGCTCTCTTCCTCTGGCTAGCTAGAGGCAAAATATAAAATGCTACCAAAGGGTGGAAGCTTTTGAGCTCTGCTAAACTCTTCATTGGAATGGGGGGGGGTTTCAGACTCTAACATGCCTACCCAAATGTGCAAGCTTTTGAGCTCTACAGATCTCTTCCTCTGGCTAGCTAGAGGGAATTCAAAATATAAAATGTTACCAAAGGGTGCAAGCTTTTGAGCTCTGCAGAACTCTTCATCGGAATGGGGGGGGGGTTTCAGAATCTAACATGCCTGCCCAAAGGTGCAAGCTGTTGAGCTCTACAGCTCTCTTCCTCTGGCTAGCTAGAGGGAATTCAAAATATAAAATGCTACCAAAGAGTGCAAGCTTTTGAGTTCTGCAGAATTCTTCATTGGAATGGGGGGGGGGTTCAGAATCTAACATGCTTACCAAAAGGTGCAAGCTGTTGAGCTCTACAGAACTCTTCCTCTGGCTAGCTAGAGGGAATTTAAAATATAAAATACCAAAGGGTGCAAGCTTTGGAGCTGTACAGAACTCTTCATCGGGCGACTGGGTTCAAAATCCAAAATGCCCCCAAAGGGTGCCAGCTTTTGAGATCCGCAGAACTCGAGAGGCTACCCCACCACCACCACCACCTCCCCGTCCAACCCCAGACACCGGGTGGCTCAGGCTTAGGTCACCCCCACCTCCTCTCCCCTTCTAGGCTGCCCCCCTCCTTGCAAGCTGCAAGAAAGAGATTCCTCCTGGCAGGCATTCATCTACTCTCGGCTGACAGCCTGCCAATCAAAGGCTCTTTTCTCCCGCCCCTTCCTGCCTGATGAGCGGCTGGGACGTTCCCCCCCCCATCTCTTTTTCTCAGGAAGGGGAGGGAATCTCCTAGGATTGGCACCCTTTCTCCCGCTTCCCCCTCCCCCCCAAGCTCCCCTCCGCTCTAGGAATTCCATCTCTTTTGATTTAACCCAGTGGTTCCCAACCTGTGGGTCCCCAGATGTTCCTGGACTGCAACTCCCAGAAGCCTTCCAGGATTTCCAGGATCATCTGGGGACTGTTTAACCCTTTAGGAATCCAGTGGTTTCTGGGAGTTGGACTGCAGTCCAGAAGCCTTCACCACTCGCTGTGCGGACCCCCCTGGGAGTTGACTATCAGAAACTGCCCACTGCTTTAGACCAACGGGGAGCCACTTTTCTCCCCCAATTCTTCCACCACTCACTCACTCTCTCTCTTTCAAGGCTTGAGAGGGCTTCCCTCCAGGACTTTGCTATCTTCTGGGGAGGGTTTCAGCCCCCCCCCCAAAGTAAGAGGCACGGGGCTGACTTTGGAGGAAATCCGTGTAAAAACAGAGCCGTCAGTGCAAGATCCAATGAATCCGTCTTTCCCCCACGAGTTCTTGGGCTTCTCCGGTCTTCTTCCAAGGTGGAACTAGGAATTGGCAGCTGAATGCCTGCCGGAAAGGGGTGCACATGCAACCCCACTGGTGTATCAAGCACAGGTAAAAGGTAAAGGTTCTTTCCCCCCCCCTTGCACATGTGTGCTAGTCATGTCCGACTCTAGGGGGCGGTGCTCATCTCCGTATTCAAGCCGAAAGAGCCAGTGTTGTGCAAGTCCATGGCCATGTGGCAGTCATGGCTGCAAAGAAGCACTGTTTTTAACCTTCCCACTATTTTTACAGCGGTACCTATTTATCTCCTTGCATTGACATGCTTTCCAACAGCTAGGTTGGCAGGAGCTGGGGTGAACAGCTGGCGCTCGCTCCGCTGCGTGGCAACCCAGGATTCGAACCGCCGAGCTGCTGACTTTGTAGCCCACAGTTTTCGGAGCCTTAGTCTGCTGAGCCACCACGCCCATTTAATCCCCCTCCCAATATTTTGCAGGCATGCCAGCCGGGGAGGGGGGGGGCAGAAGCCTGGTGCAGGAACCCAGCTAAGGTTCATAACCCTGAAGAGTCCTTGCAGGGCTCTGCATGGATCCTCAGAAACCTCCCCAAGTTGAATTCTAGTGTCTAGGATCGTTCGATGGACAATGACCTGGGAGGGTGAAAGTTCCCACCTATGCAACTCTTCCCAACACTCATTAAATATAGGCCGTTAAGCTGTGGCCTTCCTGGCGTTACTGTGGCTCAGCTTAGGACAGTCGGAAATCCCAGGGTATTGAGTGCAAACAGCTGAGAGGTCATGTCTAGTTTATTCAGGAAAGAAGTTCAGACACACCATTCTGATCCCATTATTCTGAGGAGCAAGGTCAAGCATTCAAGAGCATTCGCTCCTTTCCACCACCACCACCCCTAGATCAAATTCCACTAATTTTCTCAGGACTTGTATCCAGTCTTTCTTGTTGCTTCTCCATGCTTTTCAAGTCCCTTTCATTTATGCGCTTTGTCCTTTGAGAGGATAAACAGGATCCCCCACCCCACCCAAAAAAACAACCCCCCTTGCTAGATCAGTCTGAAATCATTCTCCTCGGAGTAAGTAAAGGAGGAGCATGATGATTTACTACAGAGGGGGAGAAAAAATACATCGAGGGTTGGCTGGCAGCACATGCCACCTTTACTGGTGGATCAATGGAAGAAAAAAAATGGAACAAGGTAAGAGACAATTATGAGTGACATATCTGAGAAAAGAACTCTAAATGTTACCGAAACCTAAGTATGAAAAGTCTCCCAGACATCTAAATATTGGGTGATGTTTACACGTTATTCAGCATTTTTTTTATCAATTTATCATCAAGTTGTAAATGAAAAGCGACTCATCTTTTTCTTTTATAACAGCATAAAGTTCTCTATTCAAACAAGTTTCGGATAGATACCTTGACACCCGCATCCTGTTGCCCAGTTACATTTACGGAACGCAAACGACATTATAAGGCTCCAGTATATCTTCTTGGTGGCCATGGAGAAACCCCTGCTTGGTATTCTGTCCATGTGCCAGCCTGGTGAAGTCTACTCTCTAACTGCTCACGTTCTCTTGTCGCTTTAATGCAGGCATGTCCAAAGTCAGGCCCGGGGGGCCAAATTCAAATTCCAAGAGTGGCCCGCAGCCTCTTCTCCCTGCCGTCTCAGCCTGTCATGCATCCCTGCCAGCTGGACCCTCCCCATACTGGATGGAGAGACATCAGCTTGCAGCTTTATGGTTTGCCTACCTTCCCTGCCTCCATCCATCCCCCCCCCCCAGCCACCTGCCCAACCTACCCACCCTTGGCTCTGTTTCTTTAGTGTCCTCCCCACCTCCTTGCATGTCCTAATGCAGCTGAATGGTCGGCCCCCAGACCTTTTCACCTCACCAAATCTGGCCCTCCTTGCAAAAAGTTTGGACACCCCTGCTTTAATGTAATGTTGTGTATTCATGCTGTACGATGTCCCTCCATTCCCTGTTCTCAATACCTGAATATGTCTTAATTGAACCGGAGTGCATATCATCCCTCATTACTGTAAACCGCCTTGGGTCCTTTTTCCAAGGAGAAAGGCCGGGTAAAAAAAATTATACTCAAAATAAAATAAAAAAATATTGCCAGAGAATCTGCTGCAAGTCACACCATATGCCTTCCACAGGCATAAAGAGAGGCAGCTTTGGCCTCTCTTGCCAACCAACCGAAAGCCATTATTATGTGGAACCCTATTGCTGTCCATGTAAGCTAGGCTTAATTTACCACAGCTGATTTCAGCTAATTGACCAAGGGCTGGGATGCTCTCCAGTGACACGTCTGGACTTTTGACCGGGCCTTTTGACTGGGACCCCGCCTTGCACCTTGCTGGTTAGCAACCAGTTACCAAATATTTTATCCACACACTGAGATTCCATGTCATTACAAATTTCCTCAAGTACAGGTTACAAACCATGATGGAGATGTGTAATCTCCAGGCTTAAAACCGGGGTACTTCAAAGGCCAGATGCAGAGGAGTGGTATCAGGAGACAGAGATCTAATCTCGTCCGCTCCCAGACACATTTGGTGGGGCCACTGTGAGGTACAGGAAGCTGGACTAGATGGGCCTTTGGCCTGATCCAGCATGGCTCTTCTTATGTTCTTATGTTAAGATGTTTGCATCTGTTTTGTTGTCCATTTCATATCCACGTTCATTCTCAGCTGCTTCCATATCCAAAATCTTAATGATCTGCTGTTAAAAATATTTTCAGCTCCAGCCGACTAGCCGTTCCCTCAGAAGCTAATTTTGTTTGGAGAGGGGTAGAACCGCAACACTTTCAACCAAGTACGAATTACTCATCAGTCAGGAACCTCAGCCAGCTTCCTCACAGAACAAAATTTGTTCTCGGTTGTTTGACAAGTCTCCTGACTCGTGTGAACTCTTGGACATCGGTCGAATCCTCTGTGGGGCTCTGCCCGCCCCTGTTTTTGCAATTTTAGTCAATCTCTCCCACCTTCTTATGAATCTTTTGATGGGAAAGGAGGTAATCTTTCCTAACAAATCTGTTGCCGCACTCTAAGCACTGGAACGGTTTCTCCCCCGTGTGGGTTCGTTGATGCGACGTGAGGTAATCTTTACGAGCAAAACTCTTCCCGCATATCAGGCACGCGAACGGCTTCTCCCCGGTGTGGATTCTTTGATGGTTCATCAGGTACGTGGAATGGCTGAAGCTCTTTCCACACTCCAAGCATTGATACGGCTTCTCCCCGGTGTGGATCCGCCGGTGAGTAACGAGTTGCGCGGAGCGGCTGAAGCTCTTCCCACAGTCGGGGCACTGGAAGGGCCTTTCCCCCGTGTGCACCGCCTGATGGTTCGTGAGGTGGATCTTCCGACTGAAATTCTTCCCACATTCCAGACACGGAAACGACTTCTCCCCTGCCGGAGTCGCCGGCGGCAAACTCTGGCGACAGCTCGTGCCATTCGCCAAGTGTTTCTTCTGATGCATCACGAGGTTGCCCTTCTCGGTAAAACATCTCCCACAGTCCGGGCATTGGTACGGCTTCTCGCCGGTGTGAATGATCTGGTGCCTCATGAGGATGGAGCTCCGACTGAAGCTTTTCCCGCACTGCAGGCATTTGTAGGGCGTCTCCCCCGTGTGGATTATCTGGTGGGACTTCAGGTGGGAAGACTGGCTGAAGCGCTTCCCGCAGACCAAGCAATCGTACGGCTTCTCTCCGGTGTGGCTCCTCTGGTGGCAGATCAGGCCTTTTTTCATGCTGAAACTCTTCCCGCACTCCAGGCATGAGTATGGTTTCTCCCCCGTGTGGATCCTTTGGTGCAACATGAGGGTCGAGTTCTGACTGAAGCTCTTCCCGCATTCCAAGCACGTGAACGGTTTGAGGCCGGTGTGGGTCCTTTGGTGGGACATGAGGTTGGAGCTGTGATTGAACCTTTTCCCGCACTCCAAGCACTTAAAGGGCTTCTCCCCTCGGTGGATTCGTTCGTGGGTCATCAGGGTCGAGCTCTGGCTGAAGCTCTTCCCGCACTCTGAGCACTTGAACGGCTTCTCTCCCGTGTGAATTCTTTGGTGAGAGGTCAGTTGCGACCGCCAACAGAAGCTTTTCCCACAATCGGGGCATTCGAAGGGCTTCTCCCCGGTATGGATTCTCTGGTGCGAGATCAGCTCCGATCTCCAGTTGAAGCTCTTCCCACACTCCGAGCACGTGTGGGATTCCTCCCGCGTGTGCGTCGCCTGGTGGTAAATGAGGTGGATCATCTCGTTGAAACCCTTCCCGCAGTCCATGCATTTGAACGGCTTCTCGCTCGTGTGCGTTCTTTGGTGGATCGTGAGGTAATCGTGCCGGGCGAACCTTTTCCCGCACTCGAGGCAGGGAAAGGGTTTCTCCCCGGTGTGGATCCTTTGGTGGTTGGTAAGGTGGGAGGAGCGGATGAAGCTCTTCCCACAATCAAAGCACTGGAAGGGTTTCTCCCCCGTGTGGATCCTTTGGTGGGAAATCAGGCATTTCTTAAACCGGAAGGTCTTCCCACACTCTGTGCACTCGAAGGGTTTTTCCTCCATGTGGGTTTTCTGATGGAGAGCAAGGCTTGAGTTACAGCTGAAGATTTTCCCACACGCAAAGCACACATACAAGCCGTTGCCTTCGTCGGGCATTTCTGGGCCTGGGCCTTCCACGTTCCCGCCCTCTTGAGAAGTAGAGGCCTCCTGCTTCATCGTCTCCTCCTCCACCCCCATTTTGGTCTGCTGCTCTTCCTTCTGCTCCAATGTGGCTTTTTCCAACAAAGCAGCCTGGCCTGGTTTTCTTTCCTTTTCACTCTCCTGCTCGTTGCTTTCTGGAAAGGAGAAGTGTCAAAGTGTGAGATATAGCATGTCTCGAGTATAAAAGAAAATGTAAAAAATGCAACCCCCCGAAAATGTACATTTGTGCTTAAGAAAATGAAGTTCTAACAGCGGCCTACTAAGCATCACTGCAAGGCAAGTACTGTGCATTGTACTTTTGACCGTGAAAATGAGTAAGGGCTCAAGAAAGAAGAGAAATCCAACAATTAGTAAGATCGGTTAACTAATACCTGTCAAGTTTTTTAAAGATATTTAAAAAACATAAATGAAATATTAAACCATCTTCACAGAGTTTGTGTAGAGCACACACAGGTGTAAAAGTTTTTAGGTAAAAACTTTGAGGCTGCAGCAGCAACGGGCAGCTGCAGGTAATTAGTGCTTAAAGCTTGTATAAATGTGGAATGCAGGAATCACTGTTTGCTGGCTTTTTTCAAAGCCAGCCAATGCTGCTGTACAAGGTCAGTCACTGTATTTTTTCCTAATGTGTTACTATGTGTTTTTTATGCTGAGAAAAATCTTTCTAAGTTGAATATATAAAATATTTTTCTAAAGATATTGTCTGCTGAAGTTTTTTGTTCCTGAGCATTGAGTTTTTCTGCTGGGTCTCAGAGCTTTCCAGTGCACAATATTTTGTGGAACTGAGCTGTGTTCTGTCAGGGTTTGGGGAATGCTGCACAATATACATATTATCATTTTCTAACAATACCTAAGACAGGCATGGCCAAACTTCGGCCCTCCTGATGTTTTGGACCACAACTCCCAGAATTCTAAGCTTAGATTGCCAATGGGAAAGGACCGTGGGAGCTGCAGTCCAAAACATCTGGAGGGCCGAAGTTTGGACATGCCTGACCTAAGAGCACAAGCCCAGAGGCCCAACAATTCAAAACAATTTTTTCCTGGAAAAGCTTTTGCTTCACCTAGAAAAATCCCTCAGTACCTTCTGGAGAACATTTATGGGAAGGTATGCAGAAGTCTGTGGGGTCCTCATATCCCAAGGCCCACCCTATCCCCACATTTGATACTGACTTACAGTGACCCTAATAGGGATTTGAAAAAAATTGAGATACTTCCAGAGTGGTTTTACCAGTTCCACACCTTCTCCCACTGCCAGTGGGTGTCTATACCTGAGAAGAGATTTAAACCCAGGTCCCCTGAGTCCTGTTCTTACTCTCTGTCCACTACAGCACACTGGGCACTTGAGTTTAAAATAGCTGATATTATATTCCACCACCCATCGACTGTTTAGTCTGGAAGCCTCCATTTTGCGATTACAATTCAACATCCCAGAATCCCAATGCTATGCATCTGGGCTGATTTTTAAACTTTGCTATTTCATACACACACATTCACAAAGGTAAGTTAATGCCACTCAGATACCGTAATTACAGTACAGAGGTACCTTGTATAAAGGAATTAAATGGTTCCAAATGAAATTATGTTAAGCAAATTTTCCTTTATACAAATTTCCCATAGGAATGCATCGAAAATGGAGTAATTCCATTTTTATGTTGTACGGATTTGGCCCATAGGCAATTCTGTTAAGCAAATTTCCCCTATCTCTGGAATATTTTATGTTGTACAAATTTTATGTTATACAAACTGTTATATGAGGGTCCACTGTATTCTGAAAGATAAGAAAAATTCCCCTTCGGATGGTATTTTAGCGGGTCAATGAAATCACTCGTTGTCTAGAGATGGGCTTCGCTTCTGAAACAAAACGCAGAAGCCCAGTTGAAGTTCAGAACTGGAGGAATGAAATTGACCAATCCCTTACCTTGCATTGGGCGGCACAGGGTGCAACTCCAATAAGGAAGAAGCCTCTAATGCAGGGGTCCTCAAAGTTTTCAACCAGGACACCACTGAAGCAGCTGCGGAGGTTGGCTTGCTCACAAAACAGGGGGTAGGTGGGGGGTTGCAATTGGTCCCAGGGGCCGGATTCAGGGCCTTAGGGGGCCGCATCCGGCCCCGGGGCCTTAGGTTGAGGACCCCTGCTCTAATGTGTCATCTGTCTCCTTTGCGCTGGCCAATCAGGAGCTCTGCAGGGAAACGCAACATCCTGCCTTCCCGTCTGATTGGCCAACACCAAAGAGAAGGAAAGATGACACGTTGGAGGCTTCTTCGTCATTGCAGTTGCGTTCCGCACAGCCCCAGGGCAAGATAAAGGACTGATCGATTTCATTCCTTCGGTTCTGAACATCAGCTTTCATTTTGGAAGATGACCACTTCCAAAACGAAAAGCCCATCGCTACTGTTGTCACGATGTGTCATCAAGTCAGAACTGATTTATAGTGAGCCCAATAGAATTTTCTGGTCAAGTAAAGGATAGGTTTTACCAGTTCCACTTTTACACTGATTGTCCATAGGGGAGCAGAGATTCGAGCCCAGGTCTCCTGAGTCCACATCTATTACAACATACTGGGTACCCAAAGAAAAGCATGACTAACATTGGTATCTTACCTTACATGCGTAGCACACCACTACATTTCCTTTCTCTTTTTAATAGATGGAAACTGAACTGATCACCAGAGAGAGAGAGAGAGAGAGAGAAAATTTGGATCAAAGGAGGGAACCTTACCCACTGAAAACTTGATCAATGAATTCTCCTCCATGACTTCCTTGATCAATGAATTCTCCTCCATGACTTCCTTGATTAATGAATTTTCCTCCATGACTCTGTAGAGAACGGCACACTCCCCTCTTCAAAGGTCACCTGAAAGAAAAAAATATTTCCTGTGAACGGAAAACATTCAGATAACCACGACAGCTCTAAAACCCTCACACAGGTATCCCTAGATAGCTCAGTGGTCGACGTGGATGGAAGGAAGGAGATGTGGATGCAGAGAGATGCCTAGGAGATAGGAACACACACACACACACACACACACACACACACACACACACACACACACACACACACACACACACACACACACACACACACACACACACACACACACACACACACACACACACAGCCTTCTTCTTGACCAATTCATCCATCATCTGCTTTCACAAAATATGTTCTTAGCACATCATGGGAAAAAGAGGAGCCACTACAATCTTTTCACTCAGCTTCGTAAATCGTGGCTAGAATAGGCCCATAGAATAAGCTGCCATGGGTCCTTTTCCAAGGAGAAAGGCAGGGTAAAAAACACATACACTAAATAAAAACAAATTAGCAATATCAGGCGAAAACAAAACAAAAAACAAAGAAGACCTGTTCTGAAGAAGCAAACTTGCCCACAAAAGCTCACATTAAAACATATAGAAAATTTAAAAATTGGATATCAAATAATCAAATGATGTTGGAGGAGTGGTACAGTAGTCCTGTTTATCATAGCGGGGGGTTGCATTCCCAAACCGCCTGCGATAAAAGAAACTACGTGATACACGGATAATATCACCCCATCGCTGCTGCCACTGTCACACAAACACCCAAAGCTGCTTTTTAGGGTAACAGAGGCAGTGATGGTAGCCATGGCAGTGTCAGGGGTGGATGATACCATGATATAGCAAGACCACAATATAGAGGGGGATTACTGTGTAGAGAAATGTGGAGTATGGCTCTCAACGATAAATTTTACCTCATGAAATTAAGATTAAAAAGGGAATGAAGAAAAGGAATGATTTTAAAATAATACATGTATTACTGGAGAGAAATGGGTAGATGTGAATTGCAAGAATAAAAAGAACGGAATTAGTCATGAGTGGGCTGGGTAGGTTGCACAATGTGATTTTTTTGTACATGTCTTTTCTTTCTGTTTAATAAAATATATAAAATAAAACTAGAAAGGAGTTGATCCACCAAAACCCACACCAGTTCCATAGGCCTTCTCTGGTGGGGTTTAATAGGCTGAGCAATTGGCTTCAAAATGGCTTCAAAATAGGCTTCAAAATGGAGGCTGAATATTATAGGGGACAAGAGGGCACTTTGCAGCACTCCTTCCTGACAAGTGTAAATGCCACAGAGTCATAGAAGCATAGAATCATAGAGTTGGAAGAGACCTCAAGGGCCATCTAGTCCAACCCCTACCTCTACCTAGTCTTGCTCTCTAGTAATGGCTCTGGAGAGAAGATGGGGGGGTCTGTTCTAATGCAAGGTCCCATCTCCTCAGCATTTCCTGGAAGGATAGGCTCAATATAAAGGAGGACCCAGGTATCCACTAGGGCAGGCATGTCCAAACTTCGGCCCTCCATATGTTTTGGACCGTAACTCCCACAGTCCTTTGCCATTGGAGATACCGTCTTGGAATTCTGGGAGTTGTGGTCCAAAACATCAGGAGGGCCAACGTTTGGACATGCCTGCCAAGGGGATCAGTTCCAGACCTTCCCGTGGATAACAAAAACGAGAATAAGAAAGAATGCCAAAAAATAAAAAAACCTGAGTGAGGTTTTGCGACAGTAGCTTGCTTTATGGCTGCTAAATTATTTAATTTTTTTTCCTCTGCCAACCGTGGATACCTGAATCAGTAGTTGATGAATCAGTGGATATGGGAGTCCTAATGCATACTGAGAGGCCAGAAGGAACAATTTCCCACATCTATATAACAAAACACAGCCATCTCCTAGGGGAGTGGCTCCCACCTTTGAGTCCCCAGATGTTCCTGGACTGCACCTCCCAGAAGCTTTACACCACTAGCTGTGCTGGCCAGGATGTCTGGGAGTTGTAGTCCAAGCACGCCTGGAGACGCAAGGTTGGGCCCTACGTCTCGGAAGGTAGCAGCATCCCTTCCCAGCAAGCAAGCAAGCAAAGAAATATATCTCCAACAGGGCTCCCACACACCCACACACACCCCTTCCTTTTGCCACTGTGGGACCACCACCAAAGCAGGAACTGCCCCTAACCCCCCTTCACTAAGGGCACTTTTACGCGAAACCCCCTAAGATCCGCTGGCAACTTAAATTCGGACCAGAGATCTTGGGGGCTTGTCGCTTTTCCTGTGTTCCCACCCCTCCGCACTCCCTTGCTCCTGTCTGCGTGAGGGGAGGGAGGGAAAAAAGGGAGAAAAGAATGCAGGCTCACCTCCGCTGCCCAGGAAGCATTCCGTCTCTTAAAGGGGGAACAAGGCGAGGAGAGCTCGGCACTCACTGCTTTACATCCGCATCAGAAATTTTTCACTTTTGGAGACCAGGTACTTGGAAAATGCGCTGGGATGCACTTAGGTGGGCATGGCCACACTTAATTTTTTTAAAAGTCCAGAGCTGGTGGGAAAACAATTTTAAGCTCCGCATCTGGGAGCCCTTTGCCTCGGATTTTAGGGGTCGTGTAAAAGCGCCCTAAGTCTGTGCTTTCCAACCGTTCTAGAAGCCACCCCTTCTCCGTTGTAAAGGAAAGCCAACCTCTTAAGCGTGACTCCAACATTTCACGGTCATGCCCTAAAGAGAGGGTACCAAGAAATGCAGGTGGCCCCATGGCTGCTGAATCATGTGGGGGCAGAATCTAGTTTTTTTTTCCCCTTCCTTCACCATGAACCCAAACCTTTTTATTTAAGAAGTCAACTCTTAATAATTAATTTCAATAAAGTTATTCAAAAATATGTGTTTCCCTCGAGACGAACGGCTGCATCCCGGGACACCCAGGACTGTTCGGCCTCAACAACAAAGTCAGCTACAAAAAAATAAAGGCTGTAATGGTTTGAGGCCAAAAAAACCTCAAATATTCTAGCTATCGATAACAGAAAGAGGGGGAATGGGAGATATCAGAAAGGAGAACCCATGTTTTGCATGAAGGGGAAAGGAAGGAGCAGGAATTAAAGAAAGAGGATACTGACCAGGCGTGCTGTATGTAATCAACAGCATCAGGCCTCTGCATGCAAGCTGACTGGGTTACCAGCGTTAGTAAGTTAGTTAGTAAGCAGATTGCTTACTAATAGTAAGGCTACACCTGGAACTCTACGGCACCTGGCTGTACAGTTCTGGTCACTGCATTTAAAAAAAAAACACACCAAACCTAGTAGTACTGGAAAAGGTGCAAAAGAGAGTGACTAAAATGATTACTGGGCTGGGGGACCTCCCTTATGAGGAAAGGCTAAAACATTTGAGGCTCTTTAGTCTGGAAAAAAGGCGCCTGAGGGGGAATTTGATTGAGACGTACAAAATAATGCAGGGCATGAGTAAAGTGGATAGAGGGAAGCTCTTCTCCCTCTCACAAAATACCAGAACTAGGGGACATCCACTCAAATTGTGGGCTGGGAGAGTGAGAACAGACAAAAGAAAATATTTTTTCACCCAGCGCGTTGTTAGTCTGCGGAACTTCCTGCCACAGGAAGTGGTGATGGCATCTGGCCTGGGTGCCTTCAAAAGGGAATTGGAGGAAAAGTCCATCCCAGGTTACAAACCATGATGGAGATGTGTGTAATCTCCAGGCTTAAAAAAATCAGGGTACTTCAAGGGCCAGAATGCAGGGGAGTGGTATCAGGAGACAGATACCTAGTCTCATGCGCTCCCAAACGCATCTGGTGGGGCCACTGTGAGATATAGGAAGCTGGACTAGGTGGGCCTTTAGCCTGATCCAGCACGGCTCTTCTTATGTTCTTAAGTTCTTCGGAGACATGAAACAGAAAGGGGTGCAGAATCAGCTCCCACTCTGTCAGATTCCAAGAGCCAAGAAATTCAAAGATGCTTCTGTGCATGAGCAGCGTGCCTCTATACGGCTCACCCCGGCCCAACAGGATTGAAACTTGAGCACATGGGAGTTCGGAGAGACAAGGTTATTGACAACATGGGGCCTTTTTACACGACCCCTAAGATCCGCTGGCCACTTAAATTCGGACCAGAGATCTTAGGGGTTCGTCGCTCTTCCTGTGTTCCCACCCCCCTCCGCACTTCCTGGCTGCTGGCTGCGTGAGGGGAGGGAGAAAAAGAGAAAGAAAAGCATGCCGCTCACCTCATTCTGCCTCTCCAACTCTGTAAAAAAAAAAAGTTCTTAAAGGCGAGGCCAAAAACAACAAACAGACGCAAGGAGAGCCCCGCACTCACTATCGTTACACCGGATCAAATAATTTTCACCTCCAAAGAGCAGGTACTTGAAAGCTGCGCTGGGACGCGCTAAAGTGGGCGGGGTCGCACTTAATTTCCTGTTAACTCCGGAGCTGGTGGGGAAACATTTTTAAGCTCCGGAGCTGGGAGCCATTTGCCCCGGAGTTTAGGGGTCGTGTATAAACGCCCATGGACACACACTCGGAAAGAGGATTATTCTTTCAAGCACAGTGCGACACATGGGCGATGCCGAAAGGCCTAGCCCAGTGGTGGTGAACCTTTGGCGCTCCAGATGTTTTGGACCACAACTCCCACAGTCCTTTGCCATTGGCCATCTAGGCTTGGAATTCTGGAAGTTGTGGTCCAAAAACATCTGGAGTGCCGAAGGTTCGCCACCACTGGCCTAGCCTGCTGCTGCTGCTGCTGCTGCTGCTCCTCTCTCTCGGCAGCTGTTGTACATAGGTCGCCATGAAGAAACAAGAGATATCACCCATCTTCTCTCCTATGAGGGGACACTGCCAGAAACCCTTGTGTGTCTCAGTCAAGCTGGGAAGACCATCCCTGAAATGATGTGTTTTCTTACCCCTTACTTGTGTGTAGAGATGGGTACCTGTGGGGGGAAACCGGTGATTCCTGATGCTTCATAGCTACCCACAGATCATCCTCATCATCACACACACACACACACACACACACACACACACACACACACACACACACACACACACACACACACACACACACACACACACAGAGGAAAACTCAACTGGTTTGTTTTTTCCAGTTCACACAGGGGGAGTGGGACCAACCAACCGCCCACCTTGCTCATTCCCGCTACCCCCACTGCCTCCCTACCTGGCCACGGTGCTGCCACCGCTGGCATCATCAGAGATAGTGGGTCACTTTTCCCAACCTGGAGCTGGCTTCTGCGCATGCTCCCGCTTATCAGCCTCGTGGCGCAGTGGTTAAATGCCTGTACTGCAGCTATAACTGTGCTCACGACCTGGGGGTTCAATCCCAGGTAGCCGGCTCAAGGTTCACTCAGCCTTCCATCCTTCCTGGGTCAGTAAAATGAGTACCCAGCTTATTGGGGGGCAATGTGTAGCCTATATACTATAATTAAAAACTGTAAACCGCCCAGAGACTACTTGAACTGGTATGGGGCGGTTTGGAGAGTGGGCCTAGCTTCTGTTAGGGAAAGGACCCTGCATCCTCTGGCAATGACAGGGGAGGCAGGGAGGGAGGTGACGGGCACCATCGGCAGGTGGGTCCCCAAACTGGGTCACAAACCGAACCATGAACCAGCCCGATCTGTTCAGTTTTTTTCCTGGTTCGTGGTTCAATTCGGAGTAACTGAAGTGATGTTTCACCCGTTTTAAATTGCATGCATTCAATTATGCAGTAATTATATTACGCATCCAATTGATTTTGGTGCTGTAGTTTCCTGGCTTCAATCCTGTTCCCCAGTGCCCTTAAGGAGGGAGATCCGAATCAGCGGTGCTAACGGAGGAGTCAACGCAGCAAATCCTTATGGATTCAGCGGGCCTGCTCCAGGGCAATCTATTCCAGGAAGCAACAGGATTGAACATAAGAACATCAGAAGAGCCATGCTGGATCAGGCCAAAGGCCCATCTAGTCCAGCTTCCTGTATCTCACAGTGGCCCCAACCAAATGCCTCTGGGAGCACACAAGACTAGATCTCTGTCTCCTGATCCCACTCCCCTGGATCTGGTCCTTGAAGTACCTAGTTTTTAAGCCTGGAGATGACACATCTCCATCATGGTTTGTAACCTGGGATGGACTTTTCCTCCAGGAATCTGTCCGGTCCCCTTTTGAAGGCATCCAGGCCAGATGCCATCACCGCCTCTTGTGGCAAGGAGTTCCAGACTAACAACCCGCTGGGTGAAAAAAAAAATTATTTTGTCTGTTCTTACTCTCCCAGCCCTCAATTTGAGTGGATGTCCCCTGGTTCTGGTATTTTGTGAGAGGGGCTGTTGTGTTTTCATCTGCACCCATTTTCCCATCATTGGTGAGCCACCGGGTGAGAAGACAGTCTAGAAAAGAAATAATATAGGCTTCCCAGATTTGATAAATAAAAGTCAAAAACATACCATGTGCACCTGGAAAACAGCACAGACACAAAATTCACCCTTAAGTGATGGGAGTTCAAGATGCAACAAGACCACCACAAAGATCCCTCATCTCACCACAATTTCATACCTTCAGAACAGCCTGTAGTTCTTATGCTGTCCCTTCCGTTGTCTGGGATCCCAATGAACCAGAAACCTCCATAATGTCCTCTCATTAACAGCTCAGCTCTTGCAAACTCAAGGCTAATGGCGTCCTTCACATAGTCAATCTGTCTCCTATTTGTAAGTTCCTCCTTTCCTCTTGCCCAGGGAGAACTAATTGGCCAATGAACGTTACCTTGACCGTGACCAAAAAACGTAATGAAATCCATTTGAGAATGAAATGGAGTTGTCAGCAGAGAAAAAGACTCTGAGACAGAAAAAGGCGATAAAATAGGTACAATATTGTCAGCATTGGTCTTTTGCTGATTCACAATAAACAGCTATTTTTAAACCTCCTCTAGGACAGAAAATTCACTGGAAAAAGACAACCAAGCCTCAGAAAAAATGTGAAAGCAGCCGGAAAAGAGGAAGATATGGAAGTATGACAGACTGAGTCAATCAAGGTTATGGCCTCAGAGTTGTTGAGATGTGACCAAGGCTGATCAGCAGCAGAACTTTTGAGGCTGGCCAGCTCCTCCTAATTTGTTTGGAGGTCATTAATTTCCCAAAAGGAAAGCAACCTGATGACCACAATGAAGGAGGGAAGTGCCACTTTCCCCTAACTAAATATGTGGGCAAAATCCCAATAAAACTGGACGGCTAACCATTGAAGCAGGAACATTCACAGAGGGCTTCCAATACACAACTCCCTCACTGGCCATCACCTCTGCCTTGTGTCCAAACAGTAGAATCTTTTCCACTCCAGGGATGTTGGCAATCTCTTATTTAAAAAAAAATAACAATGAAGTCCCTGTGCTGGAAAAAGTGGTCAGAACTGGGAGAGGGAGAAAAGGAATAGAAATGGAGAGGAAGATCAGAAAACCGAGGAAAATGATGGATTGCCCAGCTGCAGGGCCTTCCTGGACATTGGGGCACTGACCACGCTGGTTCTTGCGCTCGTAGTCTCGAGATTAGACTACTGTAGCGCTCTCTACGTGGGGCTGCCTATGAGGTTAATGCAGAGATTGCAGCTAGTGCAGAATACAGCGGCCAGATTGTTAACGGAGTTAAAAAGGTTCCAGCATATTACCCCTGTCTTGGCCGCACTGCACTGGCTCCCTATTCGCTACCGCATTGACTTCAAGGTTTTGGTATTAACATGCAAAGCCCTAAACGGTTTGGGACCTCAGTATCTGACAGAACGGCTCCTCCCAAAAAGAGCTGCCAGAATCCCTCGTTCAAGCCAGGCGGGCAGTCTGCAGGGACCGACCCCGAGGGACGCCCGGAAAACATCAACAAGGAAAAGAGCCTTCTCGGTGGTTGCACCTCACCTGTGGAACCAGGTTCCCCAAGAGATTCGCCTGGCGGCCTCACTACAAGCCTTCAAGAAATCACTGAAAAAATGGCTATATAGGTTGGCCTTCCCTGATCATTCTGTTTCAACCACCTTATATAAACAGGACACTATTATTTCTCCCCGCCTTATGATAATTTTCTATCAGTTTTTTATTTTTTCCATCTGTTCTTATTTTGAATTGTTAAATGGTTTTTATTTATTGTATTTGTGCTTATTTACTTATTCTTTTTATCATGATGATTTAATCTGATTGATTAGTGTTTATTTGCTATTTTAAGTTGTTTAATCTGTTTTTGTCCAGAGTAGCTTTTTGCTAGATGGTAGCGGTAGATAAATCAAACAAATAAATAAATTTATCTTATTACCTATATCCCTTTTTTATTTTGTTTTTACTCTCTATTGTCTACATATACATCTCTGAGACTGCAATTTTTATCTACACTTGGCGGTTGTCCTTGCTTTATTACATGGACTGTGATTTGTTCATATATTAGAGTTTATGTTAATGTTCATTTCTGTGTGGGGGCGGGTTGTTTTGTTTTGTTTTCTTTGCTTTTATTTATTTACACTGCATTGTTTTGTATTTTTACAACTTTGTAAAACCGCCTGGAGCGGCCTTGGGGCCAAATGGTCTTATGTGCGATATAAATCAAATATATAAATAAGAGAAGGAAGAAAGGTACACCGAGATAACAAGCGGAGAGCAAACAGAGACATCTCCTTTGAACGCTTCCTGAAAACAATGTTAAGCAACTGGAGAGCGGAGAGAGGGGAGGTTTTACAACAATTTCTGACACAATCAGAAAGAAATGTGCTCAACACCTGCCTCTTCCTTGACTTAAGAAGAGCCCTGCTGGATCAGGCCAAAGGCCCATCGAGTCCAGCTTCCTGTATCTCACAGTGGCCCCACCAAAAGCCTCTGGGAGCGCACGAGACTAACAACGCGCTGGGTTGTACCAGGATAATACCATGGACAGGGACCATATACCTGATTCTTGTACCCAGTTTTCTCTTTCCAGAACATGGCTGTTAGGAACTAACCAGCCCAGGATTGGAGCCTGGTTGGGTGGAGGCAAAGAATCAGAAGCTTCCTCTGCTCCAGGGACACCTGAGTCCCTCTCTCTGAGCTGGGCACCAGGGACAACAAACATGGATCAGCTCCTGGGCCTTCAAAAGCCTTCATCTTTCTTAGGATAAAAGGTGTCATAAATTGACAATGCCTATTTGCAAAAGATACTACTGTATAGGAAGAACTAGCATTTTTAAAAAAGACGTATGCAGTTACAAATTCCAATCTGTTTAAAAATTCATTAGGCATTGATTGAAACTTGGAAATGCATATGCAGTTTTATTTTATATAATTTTTAAATGCTAGACACACATAAGAAGAGCCATGAGGGATCAGGCCAAGGGCCCATCTAGTCCAGCTTCCTGTATCTCACAGTGGCCCCACCAGATGCGTCTGGGAGCGCACAAGACTAGATCTCTGCCTCCTGAGACCACTTCCCTGCATCTGGCCCTTGAAGTACCCCGGTTTTAAGCCTGGAGATTATGCACATCTCCCTCATGGTTTGCAACCTGTGATGGACTTTTCCCCCAGGAATCTGTTCAATCCCCTTTTGAAGGCATCCAGGCCAGATGCTATCACCACATCCTGTGGCAGGGAGTTCCACAGACTAACAACACACTGGTTAAAAAATACTTTCTTTTGTCTGTTCTCACTCTCCCAAACCTCAGTTTGAGCAGATGTTCACAAACAGATGCTTGTTTTACCGGCACAATCCTATTTATTTAGGGGCTGGAAACCAATCCAATACTTTTCCACCCTGTCAGGCAGATTGGGTGCAGATAATAGAGGACAGACTTCTTCGTGGGGGCTCCAAGGCTCTGAAACTCCCTTCTGAAGACGCCTGCCCCACCACCGCCACCAGTGCTGTCCTTCCACCTGATGATGGGATGACTAAATAAAGGCAAACTTTTCACCATCATCTTTGACACTGCCCGATTATTGATCTATTGTACATTTTCTTTTTTTGTGCCTCTGATTTTTATTTATTTGCTTGATTTATATAGCGCCCATCTAACCAAAGGCCACTCTGGGCGGTTTTATTTGGTTGTGTTTTTTAAATGGGACAACCTGCTTCGGCCAGCATTAATACAACTTCCTGTGCTTTGAGTGTGCCAATTTTTTATTTATAGCACAGGGGACACAATTCTACACCCGGTCTATAACCCTGCAACAAGGGATAACAGCAGCAATAAAGCTCTAAAAATTCCCGCAGTTTGACAGAGAAAGAATTTGATTTCATGGAATCATAGAATCACAGAGTTGGAAGAGACCTCAAGGGCCATCTAGTCCAACCCCCTGCCATGCAGGAACCCCATCACAATATTTCCGACAGGTGGCCATCCAGCCTCTGCTTAAAAACCTCCAAAGAAGGAGACTCCACCACCCTCCTTTGTGACAGCCTAGTCCACTGCTGAACAGCTCTAACTGTCAGGAAGTTCTTGCGGATGTTCAAATAGAATATCTTTTCCTGTAGTTTGAGACCATTTCCCTGAGTCGTAGTCTCTGAAGCCATGAAAACAAGCCTGTTCCCTCTTCAATATGACATCATTTCAACTATTTAAACATAGCTATCATATCCCCTCTCAGTCTTCTTTTTGAAAGGCGAAACATTCCCTGATCCCTAAGCCATTCCTCATAAGACGATTCTTCCAGACCCTCAATCATCCTGGTTGCCCTCCTCTGTACCCGCTCGAGGTTGTCAACATCCTTTTAAAAAAGAATAAATAACCTTTATTGTCATTGTACAACAAGTGTGCAGCGAAATTGGCTGAGCCTCCCTCCCTCCCCCCCCCAAAACACCATCCCACTAAAAAGCCATTCAATCTCATTTCACTCTGTGTGCTTGCTGCACAACTCGCCGGCCCCATGAGTCTATCACGAGTTATCACGTCTCATTTAAAATTGAGGCGCACAGAACTGGACACAGTACTCCAGGTGGGGTCTGACCAGAGCAGAATTAGTCTTCTTTTTGTAAGGCTAAACATTTCCGGCTCCCTAAGCCGCTCCTCGTAAGACATTTCTTCCAGCCCCTCAACCATCCTGGTCGCCCTCCTCTGGACCCGCTTGAGGTTGTCAACATCCTTTTTAAATTGAGGTGCACAGAACTGGACACAGGACTCCAGGTGGGGTCTGACCAGAGCAGAATAGAGTGGTAGTATCACTTCCCTTGATCTAGACACTATGCTTCTGTTGATGCAACCAACAATTGTGTTGGCTTTCCAGAAATAAAATTTTAAAAAGTTCTTATTAACCATGCCATCTCCCTGTAGGAAAGCGAGTCAAACGCCTATATAGGAAAGGACAAATTATGAATTAAGGTGGGTTGGGAAACCTTGAAGCTTTCAAGAATGCAATCCTTTTAAACCTCCTGTCTCCACCGTGCCTATTGTTTCTTCTTACAGCCCCCCCCCCCAACGCCTAGCCAGCCAAATAAAAATAAAATAAAATAAATTCCTCTTTTAGTACCCTGCTAGGCCACTGTGGACCAGTTTAAAACTGGTTTCACCTATCCCAAATCCAGGAGGATCTGATCTCTGTTTCTCCTCTATTCCCAGACCCACAGGAGGAAGCTGCATGGCGTGACGGAAGGCAACTGGGGGGGTGGGGGGTGGGGTGGGGAGACATTGAGGGCCTGGTCATCCTTTGTCTAGCAGGGGGGGGGAAGCGATAAAGCCTTTAAACATCGTGATGGGGAAACCTCACGCCTCGGCCCGCTTCTAAAAGGCTGCCCGACTCCATCTTGGAAGTAACTTGAAACCAGAAAGCCCGGCCTCCACAGCTGGCCAAAGGCATTTCAAGGCATTTCCTCTTTCTTCTCTCTGGCTCTTCGGCGATGAAGGACCCTGCCAGACGCCAAAGCTTGCCTGTTTTAAATAGACAGCATTTGCAATATACAACATCCTCTATCAAGATTGCATTTCTGGTACAGTGCTTGGATAAAGACAGCCAGTTGTTCTCGAAAGCTTAGCTTACATTTTTTTTTTTTTTTTTTTCGTAGTGACCCATAAAGGTATCGCCTAGTCTACTTATGGAATTGTTCTTCACGGCTCAAACCACAATCTTTTTTTAAGCATTAGAAATGTCAGTGGAAAGGAATGGGAAAACGGGGAGGGGGGGTTTCTTCTCCCATCTGCACCCACCACCACCACCTTCAGTCCAAAGTCCAGCCGGATCTCTTATGCTCAGAGACACACACCCTCCAGGCCTTTTTGGTGTTTAAAAAAAAGAAGCAGAAATGTGGGTTACTTAACCAGCCCATCATCCCTCCTTCATGGGGGGATAAAAATGGGAGGAGGGGGCAGTTAGTTGATCATTTACTGATTAGTCCCATGACCATATCAACGTAAAGACAGAATATAAAATACATTAAATTACAGTGGACTCTTGTATAACAAACAGTTTGTATAACATAAAATCTGTACAACATAAAAAATCCGGAGATAGGGGAAATTTGCTTAACATAATCGCCCATGGGGCAAATCAGTACAACATAAAAATGGGATTACTCTGTTTTCAATGCATTCCTATGGGAAATTTGTATAAAGGAAATTTTGCTTAACAGAATTTCATTTGGAACAAATTAATTCCTTTATACAAGGTAGCACTGTACAGGCCATGCCACCCAGTAGGGTACACTACAAGGGGGGAGGGGGCAGAAGAGAAGGCTTTACATCACAATCTCAAACCCATCCACATTATAATTTGCAGCTGCCTAGGCCAAGGGCTCCTCTTAAATCACAAAGGGTGTTGGTGTTGGTGGTTTTGACAGCAGGGGGAGGGAGAAGAATCCTTTTTAAAACGCCCAAGATCGACCCAGCACCCTGGAATCGCACGACAAAACCAGAAAGATTCATGCCCAGGGCAGCCCAAAGTTCTCTAGAACCCTAAACCTTGCACAAACTGATTCACAAAATTCAGCAAAGGAAATCATAATAAGAAGCCAACACGAACAAGCAGGAGAAAGACAAGCATTACAGCACCCACCGCCCCACGGGATTTTGCACAACTATAATCTATAATCTATTGACAGCAGCAATCACAGATATAAGAGTCCTAGCTTTCTAGATCTGTATCCGTATCTATAATCAATTAACATCGGTATTAAACACACACATGCATAGATATACTGTATATACAATAAGCATGTGTGTATACCTCTACGTATATGTAGTAGACACATACATACACGCTTATTGTGTATATGTGTGGGTGTATACACAAACACACACACACACACACACATATACACACTATATTTATATATGTATGTGTGTGTATGCACACACACACACACACACACACACACACACACACACACAGAGAGAGAGAGAGAGAGAGAGAGAGACATACATACATACATACATATACACACACGCACTCGTGCTATATATATATATATATAATTAAGCACATTAATTAAATTAAAGCAATCGCCTGGTTTGGGGAAGGAGGGGAGCTTCGGAGGCGTCCCTTCACTTGCCTTCGAGCACTTTCCAACACCCCAGGGGGAAATGTGCCGCTTCCACCCTTCGCGCACCCCCCCCAAAAAAGGGACACCAGGACGATGACAGCAGCTGACGCTCCCTCCCCGGCGGCTGCAAAAAGGGAACAGCGGCGGCCCCTCCCGTTCCTCCCCTATTTATAGCTCAGGGAGGGAGGGAGGGGGGCTGGGTGGGGGCTGGCGAGGAAGAGGCCGCTCTAGCCATTCCGTCTTTCTGACTTTAACCCTTCCCGCCTGCCCGGCGCAAGGCTCTGATGGGGCGTCCCAGCTGGAGGTGTTTTTTTTATTATTCTATACACAACAGTCTTGGGGTTGACCTCACTCGGTGCCTTGAAGCTACCAGGCGTCGATCTGAGCGAGGTCACGCCCCCCCTTTATTTGTTGTTGTTGCTGTTGTTTTAGTGTTCTTCTTCCTGGGATCATCCTCATCATCATTACCATCACCGGTTCAGATCTGCAAAGGCTGGAAAAGAGACCCTCTAAAGATCATCTAGTTCAGCCAAGGAAGCAGGCGTGGGGGGGAATCGAACTTCCAACCTCTGGCTCCACCTCCAGAGGCCGAAACCACTGGGCTATCCAGCCCTTCTTGGGGTTTTATCATTCTTATTTAATATTTCAGTGGCATGTTTGCTTAAATTTTAGGTCCTTTTAAGCAAAAATGGTGTTTACGTCCTTGTTTGGTTGGGTGTTTGTGTAGTGCTGGAAGTGGAAGACAGCACTTAATTTCGTTGTACAGAACTTGTGTATATGTACAATGACAATAAATTTCTATTTCTATTCTAAATAGGTGTAAACCACCCCGAGTAATGCTTCACTTCGTTGGTCAGTTTAAAAGTCAAATAAATACAAATGGGCTGGCTCTGCCATTAGGGAAAGTTGAGTTCTCCTCCTCCAAGGGCAGAGATCTGTAGATTTGTTTTAGTTGGTGGTTTGGGTGAGTTTTCCTTATTTTTAGCATCATGCAATGGAACGAAGTTGCTGTTGGGTTTAGGTACTACCTGGGAATGGGGGTGGGGGGGACACACACACACCCTCAGGAGGCACAGTCTCTTAAGAGTATCTCTCTTTCCAAACTAATTCTCATTATTTGTATAAGAGCAATCCAGTTGACATCTTTAGGTCAATATCCTCTCAAATCTATGGGGCCACATATGTCTTGAAAATACATTGATGGGCAGAGAAGACAACCCTGGCCTTATTTTAAACCTTACCCTAGAAATTTTTTTAAATGATTCAGGAGTGGGGAGGAGACTTCCCCTTTTCTGCCAGAAGCTCAGTTAACACAGTTATCAAATTTCTTGCAGTCCTTTACTGTGTTCTGGTGGAATACTGTACAAATAAATATTATTATTTAAAAAAGGTTTCCCCCCACACATGCGTGCTAGTCGTGGCCGACTCTAGGGGCGGTGCTCATCTCTGTATTCAAGCCGAAGAGCCAGTGTTGAGCAAGTCCAAATGCATGCTTCATGGCATGTAATTTGAAGTTTTTATGTATTGGGTACGAATACTATTAGTTGAGAGAGTGTAGGGTTGTGTGTGTGTGTGTGTGTTGGTTTTATGTCTTAGAGTTTTATAATGGGTACAAGTGATGCTGGGCGAGAGAATGCAGGATTATGTACATGGATGGTTGGTTTTAATGGTAGGCTTTATGTTTTTGGAATTTTATACTGGATGTAAGTGATGTGAAGACTGGGTGGCACTTTTTAAATTTCGTTGTACTTGTACAATGACAATAAGGTGTTATTCTATTCTATTCTATTTACTATTGTGTTCCACTTGGTTCTGTCACATTATTATTGCCGTGACTCAGCTTCCATATAAACTCACCTGGATGACTGAGAATCTTCACAGACATTAGCCTACTTAGGGTAGAACTTTTCTGCTTTGTATTTGATGTCGAATTTTGTGTTTAATTGGCACTAGTCGCCCATTGTGAGCCGCTTAGAGTTCCGCAAGGAAGATAAACGGGATATTAGACTACGGAAACAACCACATAAACCACCACTTCCCAGTCTCTATCTTACAAATGCAAGGTCCTTGGCAAACAAGATGGATGAACTGAGGCTTCAGGTTGTAAGTAATAATATCATGAAGGATAGTTGCATTTTGTTAATTACAGAGACGTGGCTTCATGAAGGCATTCCAGACTCAGTGGTTGGGTTGTCAGGTTACACGGCACAGCGTCACGACAGAACAAAGGACTCTGGTAAAAGTAGAGGAGGAGGTCTCTCTGTATATTTAACAATAACTGGTGCACAAATACAGTGATCGGGACAGACACTGCTCTCCAGATTTGGAGTACATGACTGTCAAATGTAGGCCCTTTTATCTACCAAGAGAGTTCTCTGTTGTCATGATTACAGCAGTTTATATTCCACCAGATGCAAACAGTAACTCAGCCATTGGACTCTTATATGATAGTATTAACCATCAACAGAGCACACACCCGAACGCGGTAAACATTATAGCAGGGGATTTTAATCATGTGGATTTGAAAACAGCACTCCCAAACTGTATCAACATGTCAAGTGTGCTACTAGAGAATCTAACACACTGGACAAGGTATATTCAAATATCAGGTTGGGCTACAGAGCTAGACCATTAGCACATTTGGGCCAATCTGATCACATGTCCTTGTTTTTGTTTCCTGCATATGTCCCCATCAGGAAAACTGCTCCTGCCACTATAAAGACTGTGAGAAGCTGGTCAATTGGTGCATCTCAGCAGCTTCAGGACTGCTTTGACAGGACTAGCTGGGATGTTTTTGAACATCAAGATTTGGAGATTTTCACAGATAGTGTTATGTGTTATATTAGGAACTGCATAGACACTGTTATGGTGAACAAACGTATCCGGATCTACCCAACTCGGAAGCCCTGGATGACTCAGAAAGTCCAGAGACTATTGAAAGAAAGGGATATCGCCTTCAGGTCTGGAGATAGGGCTTCTTACAGTATGGCCTTGAGAGGCCAAACTGGACTACAAGAACAGGATTGAGCGACATCTGGACAGTAATAACAACAGGAAAGTGTGGCAAGGAGTCCAGCAACTTACGAACTACAAGATGAACAACGGAGTTGTAGCGGGCGATGCAGCATTGGCAGAAGAGTTAAACATCTTTTTGGTCGTTTTGAGGTGGAAGCACCAAAGGAAGCTGCACTACAGTCCCCAGTCCACAGCAGCTTTATCCTTAAAGTTTATGAGGTGAGGCGTATGCTGCGGACGTCAACCCGAGGAAGGCTGCTGGACCCGATGGAATCCCTGGATGTGTGTTGAAAGACTGTGCAGATCAACTAGCTGGAGTCTTTACTAAGATCTTTAATCAGTCTCTGGCTCAATCTAGGGTTCCATCCTGTTTGAAGTCCTCCACCATAGTTCCTGTACCTAAAAATCTTATATCTCCAGTCTTAATGATTATCGACCAGTTGCACTTACTCAGTGGTGATGAAATGTTTTGAAAAACTGGTCCGGAATTACATCACATCACTTCTCCCCCAGAGTTTTGATCCCCACCAGTTTGCATATCGAGCAAATAAATCTGTAGAGGATGCTGTAGCTACAGTCCTTCATGCTGCACTGTCACATCTGGAACAGCGGGAAGCTATGCAAGACTGCTTTTCGTGGACTTCAGCTCAGCATTTAATACCATCCTCCCTCACAGACTGGTGGTTAAATTAGGGGATTTGGGATTTCCACATTCTATATGTATGTGGATAAATAGTTTTTGTCCGGACGTAGTCAGAGGGTTAGAGTAGGTCAATGTTCTACAGATCTGAGTCTTAGTACTGGCTCTCCACAGGGCTGTGTGCTGAGTCCACTGCTCTTTACTCTTTATACTTACGATTGCATTCCCGCCTATCATAACAACATTATAGTTAAGTTTGCGGATGACACCACAGTAGTGGGGCTTATCTCAGCAGGAGATGAGTCTGCTTATAGGGATGAGGTGGAGCGGTTGATTGAGTGGTGCAGAGAGAATAACTTGCTTCTGAACACATTAAAAACTAAGGAGCTCATAATAGATTACAGGAAGAAGAAAACAGATCTTCAACCACTATTCATCAGTGGGGACTGTGTAGAAAGGGTGACCGACTTCCGTTTGTTGGGAGTCCATATTGAGGAGAATTTAACCTGGAGTGTAAACACCTCTGAGCTGCTGAAAAGGCCCAACAGAGACTGTACTTTCTGAGAGTGCTCAGAAAGAATAACATCACTCAGAGACTATTGGTGTCTTTTTATCATTGTGTAATAGAAAGTGTACTGACATACTGCATATGTGTGTGGTATGCCAGTTGCATGGCTCAGAGGAAATCACTCCAGCGGATTATCAATATGGCACAGAAGATCATCGGATGCCCACTCCTCACATTGGAGGAATTACACAGCTCCCGCTGTCTTAAGAAAGCTCAGAATATTGTAGGAGATATTTCTCATCCTGGTCACTCTCTGTTTGTACCACTACCATCAGGCAGAAGGTATAGATCTATTAGAACAAGGACGGAAAGATTCAAAAATAGTTTTTACCCAATAGCATTATCCATGCTAAACTCTGTTAAAAATTAAGTTGACGGGTAATATTGGTGTTGAATGTGTTACATATATATCGTATAGGTGTATGGCTGTTGTTTTTTAAATTGTAGTTTTTATGGATTGTGTAGGAATGTTGCTAGGTGAAAGAGTGTAGGGATGTGGGTATGTTTGGATTTTATGTCAGTTTTAAATGAGTGTAAGTGATGTTTTGGCATGTGAATGTTGGAGTATGTGTATGGATGGTTTGTTTTTAAATTGTAGATTTTACGTCTTGGATTTTTATGCTGGGTTGTGTGAATGACTGACTGGATGGCACTTTTAATCTCGTTGTATTTATACAATGACAATAAATTGCATTCCTATTCCTATTCCTATTCCTATTAAATATAATAAATAAATAAATAAATAAATTATGGTTTATGCTATTGTACAGGGGTGATATAAGGTGATGGTACTGGAGGATTATGTTTTACTCTATATAGTCTATAACCACCCAAAAGGGGCGTGGTGGCTCAGTGGACTAAGGCGCTGAAACAGTCAGCTGCAAAGTCAGCAGCTCAGCGGTTCGAATCCAAGGTGTCACGCAGCGGAGTGAGCTCCCGCTGTTAACCCCAGCACCTGCCAACTTAGCAGTTTGAAAGCATGTAAAATGCAAGTACTGTAGATAAATAGGTACCGCCGTAAACAGCGGGAAGGTAAAACAGTGTTTCCTTCCTTCACGTGGCCATGGACTTCCACAACACTGGCTCTTCGGCTTAAATACGGAGATGAGCTCCGCCCCCTAGAGTCAGACACGACTAGCACACATGTTTTTTTTTACTGGAGGATTATGTTTTACTCTATAACCATCCAAAGTAGTGGGTTTTCACCAATGGGGTGGTATCCCAACCAATTTAATAAATCAATAAACTAAAGTTGACCCACTAAGATGACCGCTAAGTGGTTGATCAACCATGAGGTGAATCCCATTGATTCAATGACACTATCTCAGTTGGCAAGAGGAAATGGGCCGGAATCTTATGTGGTGAAAGGGGTTAAAACAATTATGAATATTCATGACTGTTTGAATAGCCAATCACCAAGCTGGTGGGAGTGGCTAAGAATGTTATATATTGGAACATGATGGGTGATGGACTGTCCAGTTTAAGTTCAGTTTAGGTCCAGTTTGTGTTAGAGTTGAGAGGAGTTCAGTTCAGTTAAGAGAGCTGAGAATCAGTTAGATTGTCAGTTGGTCAGGTGGGAGATCCTGCCACTGAAAAGGGTCTGGTTTATAAAGGAAATATATTATTATAAGAATTCATGATTGCAATACCATAACATGGGCTAAAGCTGTCATAATACTGATCATCTAATTGTAAATCAATACATGTTTCAAGTTTGTTTTAAAACTATATAACTTGGTGTGACTCTCTCTCTCTCAAATACATAGAAGTGTCCAGTTAATCTGTTGGTGGCAGCGAGTGAAAACACAGTGTGTGCAAGGGGCACGTCACACCTTCCACAAACCCAAGTGTCGTTGGACTGCAAAATCCCCAGAACCCTTCGGAACCAGCTGTGAATAGAATAGAATAGAATAGAATAGAATAGAATACTTTTTATTGGCCAAGTGTGGTTGGACACACCCAGAATTTGTTTTGGTAAAATATGCTCTCTCTATATAAAAGGAAATATAAGAATCATATAGTCAACAATAAAAACACAGTACAACACTGAATATAACCTATTATTTAAAAAGGAAGAAGAAAAGTAAAATTAATTATGTGGCAGCTGGGGCTTCTGGGAGCTGCAGTCCAAGAACACCTGGGTGACCCAAGGTTGGGAAACCCTGGTTTGGACCATAAACAAAACCGAGAGCAACAACAATGAATAGTCTGAGAACAGGCAGCATAAGAACAGAAGAAGAGCCCTGCTGGAACAGGACACAGCCCATCCAGTCCAGCATTCTGTCTCACACAGAGGCTCGCCATTGGCTTCAGGGTATTCCCAAGCAGATGTCTTCACCTGTTTATGATTCCCTGCAAATGGCGTTGAGAGATATCCTGCCTGTCTCTCCAACCCGGAGGTTGTCCTTAGGCATCCATAATGATAACTTTTGATACCCTTCTTCTCCAAAAGATTGTCTAATCCTTTCTTAAACCTGTCAGGGATGGCAGCTGTCACCACTTCTTCTGTCAGGGAGTTCCACAGACCAGTGATCCTCTGGGTGAAAAAGTACTTTCTCTTATTTGTTTGAGATCTAGCACCCAAAAGTTTCATGGGTTGCCCCCTAGTTCTTGTGTTGTGCGATCGGGAAACCAGTTTTTCCTTATCTACTTTGGCCACACCGTGTATGTTTTTATAAACGTCAATCAGATCACCTCTTAGGCGCTGTTGTTCAAGAGTGAAGAGGCCCAGCCGTTGCAGCCTCAGAGGGTAAAGAAAGGTGTTCCAGTCCCCAAATCGTTCTGCTTGCCTTCCTCTGCACTTTTTCCATTTCCATAGTATAAGATAAGGAGTATTGTAGTCATTAGTCAGCATGGTGTCTCGGTTTCCCAATTAACTCTCATTAACCAAACAGAGCAAAACAGTGGACACCCTTAGAGGAAAAAGCAAGAAAGGGATGAGGGAGCAATGCCCTGGTGGAGAGACCGAGTTCCAATCCTGCTTCACAGACCTTCAATAAATTATTGGGCATGAGATGGAGAAAAATGAGTGGTAGGCCAATGATCTCATGGCAGCCATTACACGGCATGCCAGGGACTAGGGCAGTGGTTCTCAACCTGTGGGTCCCCAGATATTCCTGGACTGCAACTCCCAGAAATCTTCATCACTAGCCGAGCTGGCCAGGATTTCTGGGAGTTGCAGTCCAGGAACATCTGGGGACCCACAGGTTGGAAGTCACTGGACTAGGCAAAGCAATGACCAGCCGAGCATTCTGTCATGAGTTTCCATATGTGAGGGTGAAAGATGAACCTCAAGACCTGTTTAAATGTGTGTTTCCCCCCGCACTTAATTTAGATTCTAATAGGGAGAGCTGTTTCTGTTACTGCTTGAAATCTTTCAAGCAAATGCCTGAAAGATCACATAGGAGTTGTTCACTTACTGCGATGTACAAATGCAGTTATATTCACTCATTTCTGCACGTGCCACACAACCGGTGGACAGGATCAACTTCTGTATTCACCCTCAGTCCCTTCAGATTTTCTCTGGCTTGCCCAATTACAGTGGTCCCCCGCCCTTTCGCGGTTTGTAGACTGCGGTTCCGGTATATCGCAGGTCCGCAGTATATGAATAAAACACCCCCTGGGGTAAGGAGGAAAGGCCTTTCCAGGCCTGTCAGAGGCCCCAAAAGTGCTTCCCCGCAAACTGGAAGTGACTTCCGGTAAACCAGAAGTGACCTCCAGATCACTAGAAAGCACTTTTGGGGCCTCTGGGGGACTGGAAAGCCCCTTGCAGGCCCATTTGGGGCAGTGCCAGGCCTGGGGTAAGTACAACAGCCCCCAGAGAGCCCGCCCAGTCAATTATTGCAGGTCGGGTTGGGTCCCTAACCCCTGCGATAGGTGGGGGTTTACTGTAATAATAGAAGTTTCAGAGAGGGTAACCGTGTTAGTCCTTTCAAGAACTGCAGGCAAAAATAAAAAAGACACAAAACATGTGGCACCTTAAAGACTAACGTTCATATTTTAATGTAATGTTTCGTGGATATGTCCACTTCTTCAGGCATACAGCAGCAGACTGAGGTGTGTAATACATGTCACGAGATATAAATTTCGTACCCGATGTATGAATCTCATAGTATATTACACACCTCATTCTCCTGCTGTATGTCTGAAGAAGTGGACGTGTCCACGTTACAATCGTATGTGAAAGTTAGTCTTTAAGGTGCTACATGTTTTGTGTCTTTTTTTGCCTCCGGTTAATAATGTATCAATTGGTTCTTGACCAAAGATCTTATGGTCAAGGACTCCATAGGGCTCAAGGACCAGTTCTTTGGGACCAGGTCAAACAGCTAAGTCCTAGTTCTTACAGAAGGTCATTCCAACTGTAAGCAGGACTCCCTGCTTTAACTTCTGATGACAGGGAGATGTATCATCTCTAGGCTTAAAACCGGGGTCCTTCAAAGGCCAGAGGCAGGGGAGTGGTATCAGGAGACAGAGATCTAGTCTCATGCGCTCCCAATCACATCTGGTGGGGCCACTGTGAGATACAGGAAGCTGGACTAGGTGGGCCTTTGGCCTGATCCAGCAGGGCTCCTCTTATGTTCTTACGTTCTTATATCCAGATTTATACTGTGCCATTCCTGCAAAGGAGAAAGGATGCGCCAGAAATCAGTTCAAGGGAGTTCAGTTTAATCTCTGGCCAAGTTTTCATTTCTATTTTTAAAAAAAACACATTTCCCATATTATATAACATAGGTAATCAACAGTGGTGGTTTCTCTGCTATAAGAAATGTGCAACACGCCAAGATTTTTTATTTTTTTATTTTATTTTTATTATTTTTTTGGTCTTTAAAACACGCCAAGATCTTAGCAGTCTATATAGCAGTGGTTCTCAACCGGTGGGTCCCCAGATGTTCCTGGACTGCAACTCCCAGAAGCCTCCACCACTCGCTGTGCTGGAAGGGGTTTCTGGGAGTTGCAGTTCAAGAACATCTGAGGAGCCACAGGTTAAGAACCACTGCTATATAGGGACAATGTTGCCTCAACATTTCCTGTTCTCAAACGCCGTCATTGTAAAACTTTAGGGAGGGATCGGCAAGCTTACAAAGCAAAGTGTGCCATTTGTTTTGGTGATTAAAACACTTTTTGGGGTTGTTTACAATTTAATTAGGCAGGTTACAGTTTGCTTGCCCTACCCAGCTTGATATGTACTGAATTTAACAACCTCAGAAGGATGGAAGGCTATTCACCTTGAGCTAGCTGGTTGCGAGCAGAACCTTGACTGCAGTACTGCAGTTTACTCCAATAAACCAACTTGCTTCTGGGACCCGCCCACCCCCAGCAAACTACATTCCTCCAAAAATGAAAACGGAAGTAACTGGCAGGGGAAGAGGTTTAGAAGGAAAAAAATCCATGGCCGGAGGCCACAGTAACAGCAAAGGATCTTGCGTTTATTCATGAAATCTTTACAAGTACAGTAATACCTTGGTTTAAGAGTAACTTGGCTTAGGAACATTTTGGAAAACGAGCAAACATTTCTTCTAAATTTTGCCTTGACCAACAAGCAGTGTCTTGATATACAAGCACTGGGGCAGGTCACATGATCACATGATGAGCCTACTGAGGAAATGAGCACCTCAGCAGGCTCATCAGACAGGAAGATCACCACGGTAACCAAAGGGGCAAGAAGAAGACCTCCTGTACTTGGTGGGTCAGAGAATGGAGAGAAAGAATGAAGAAACAGGAGAAATTAGGAACCTCTGTACCTGTGAGAACAACTCACATGTATTCCTGAATGCTATGGGTGTAAATTCTTCCAGATCTAGAACCTAGCAGTCCGAAGACATGCAAATGCAAATAAATAGGTACCGCTGTAAAAAGCGGGAAGGTAAAACAGTGTTCCGCGTGCAGAAATGCATTCAGCCCTGCCGGCCACATGGCCACGGACTTGCACAACACTGGCTCTTTGGCTTGGAAATGGAGATGAGCACCGCCCCCTAGAGTTGGACACAACCAGCACGCATGTGCGGGGGAAACCTTCACCTTTACCTTTTTATGGGTGTAAATTCTCCCAAATCTAGGTCAAGATCACATTTGCACATCATTCCGCATGTTTTCCCAATAACTATTATATGGCAACTGGACCTTTTGAACACATTTGGTCTTTATGACAAAGGTTTAGAATCTCAACAAATTCAGATAAATGCTGACTTCAAATATTCCATATGGTTAACGCTCCACCTCACAAATAACATTTGCCCTTTAGAAACCAGCACTCCCTTTTCAGACATTATCTGACTTACGCTGATGATTGCTGGGAAGTTACTTAACGTGTTGCCCCAACTTCTGTGTGTTTGCGCGTTTGCTTCCCATTTCACATCGTCATTGCTTGGTAGAGGTTTCCAAGTCCAAAATCTTAAGGATTTACATTCCAGGCCTTCCATTCCAATTAAAGTGGAATTTTATCACAAATCTGCTATGGAACTCCTTGCCACTGGATGTGGTGGTGGCATCTGGCCTAGATGCCTTTATAAGGGGAGTGGACCGATTTCTGAAGGAAAACTCCATCGCAGGTTTCAGCTCAGGATGGGGAGACGTGTTATTTCCATGCTTAAAAGGAGGGTACCTCAAAAGGCCAGACACAGGGAAGTGGCCTCAGGAGACAGAGATCTAGTTGTCTCATGTGCTCCCAGAGACACCTGGTGGAGCCACTGTGAGGTACAGGAAGCTGGACTGGATGGGCCTTTGGTCTGATCCAGGAGGGCTCTTCTTATGTTCTTATGAGAGACGGGTTCTATAATGATAAAATTAGTTAATATTTAAGATCAGTTGCACTCTGTCTCAGTGATGAAAAGACAGGCTGGGTTTTTATATGGATCATAGAATCATAGAATCACAGAGTTGGAAGAGACCTCAAGGGCCATCCAGTCCAACCCCCTGCCATGCAGGAACCCCATCACAATATTTCTGACAGATGGCCATCCAGCCTCTGCTTAAAAACCTCCACAGAAGGAGACTCCACCACCCTTTGTGGCAGCATATTCCATTGCCGAACAGCTCTGTCATGAAATTCTTCCTAATGTTTAAATTGAATCTCTTTTCCTGTAGTTCGAAACCACTGCCCCGTGCCCTAGTCTCTTGAGTTAAGTGGTTTCTTAAAACAGGGGTGAGGAATCTTTGGCCCTCCAGATGTTTTGGACCACAATTGCCACGGTCTTTCATCAAGGGCAATATGGGTTCGGAATTCTGGGAGTTGCCGTATGAAACATCTGGAAGGCCGAAGGTTCCCCACCCCATCTGAAAACATCAACGGTGTCCTCTCTGTGGCTCCTGGTTCCTTCATTCCGCACTTGGAGTCCTTTCTCCCGTTTTTTGGTGGACTTTTTGATGGGTAAGGAGGTAATTTTTCCTAACAAATCTGTTTCCACACTCCAGGCATTGAAACGGCTTCTCCCCTGTGTGGATTCTCTGGTGGTACGTGAGGTGTATCATTTGGCTGAAGCTTTTCCCACACTCCAGGCATTGAAACGGTCTCTCTCGTGTGTGAGTCCTTTGATGAGAGGTGAGGTAATCCTTCCGAGCAAAACTTCTTCCACACTCAGAGCATATAAAGGGCTTCTCCCCGGTGTGGATCCTTTGGTGGTTTATCAAGTGTGAGGAGTGACCAAAACTCTTCCCACACTCCACGCATTTGTAGGGTTTCTCCCCGGTGTGGATCTGTCGGTGCGCGGATAGGTGTGAGGCACGACTGAAGCTCTTTCCACACTCGTGGCATTGAAACGGCTTCTCCCCCGTGTGGACCGCTTGATGGGAAGTGAGGTGGATCTTCCGACTGAAGCTTTTCCCACACTCCGAGCACTGAAACGGTTTCTCCCCGGTGTGAGATTTTTGGTGCAACAAGAGCTGTGAACTCTGACCGAAACCCGTCCCACACTCGAGGCATTTAAATGGCGTCTCCCCGGTATGGGTGATTTGGTGCGCCTTCAGATGTTGCCGCTGACTGAAGCGTTTCCCGCACTCCGAGCATTGGAAGGGTTTCTCCCCGGTGTGGCTCCTCTGGTGGCAGACCAGGCCTTTTTTCCGACTGAAGCTCTTCCCGCAATCTGAGCATGGAAAGGGCTTCTCCCCCGTGTGGATCCTTCGGTGTAACGTAAGAGTGGAGTTCTGACTGAAGCTCTTCCCGCATTCCGAGCACGTGTAGGGCTTCTCCCCCGTGTGGATCCTCTGGTGGAACATGAGGTTGGAGCTGTGGTTGAAGCTTTTCCCGCAATCCAGGCACTTGAAGGGCTTCTCCCCTCTATGGATGCGCTGGTGCGTCCTCAGGGTTGAGCTCTGGGTGAAGCTCTTCCCGCACTCAGAGCACTTGAACGGCTTCTCTCCCGTGTGAATTCTTCGGTGCGAGGTCAGCTGCGACGGCCAGCAGAAGCTCTTCTCGCAATCGGGGCATTCGAAGGGTTTCTCCCCGGGATGGATTCTCTGGTGGGATGTCAGCTCCGACCTCCCGCTGAAACTCTTCCCGCACGCCAGGCATTGCAACGGCTCCTCCCCAGCGTGGGTCTCACCGAAATCCTTCCCGCCTTCTCCGCACCGGAACGGTTTCCCCCCAGCGTGGGTCCTTTGGTGAGAAGTCAGATTATCGTGGCGGGCAAACCTCTTGCCACACGCCAAGCACGGAAAGGGCTTCTCCCCCGTGTGGATGTGTTGGTGGTTCATCAGATGGGACGAACGGTCGAAACCCTTCCCACACGCCAGGCATTGGAAAGGTTTCTCCTCTGTGTGAGTCCTTTGATGGGAAACCAGGCATTTCTTAAAGCTGAACGCCTTTCCACACTCGGCACATTGGAAGGCCATATCCTGTTTGTGGGTTCCCTGGTGAAGAATTAGGTCTTCATGACCACTGAAGCTTTCCCCACACTCCAGGGACAAAGGCCATTCCTTTTCTTTCTGGGATTGTGTTTCCGGGGCTGAGCTTTCGCAGACCTCACCATCCGGAGAAGCGGAGGCCTCTCTTTTCATATCCATTTCAGTTCTTATTTGCAGCCTGTCTTTGGGATTGCCGACATCTCTTTCCAGCAAAGCAGCACTGCTTGGTTCTCCTTCCTTTCTTGTTAGCTGACCGTCTCCTCCTGGGAGGGAGACAAAATGGATAAGAAGAAGTTGGAGAAGTTCTGTCTTTCATGGAACAGCAAGGCCAGTACAGAGCACAAACTGGTGAAAGAGACAGGTTCAGAATCCTAAAGGCCAAAGGCCCATCGAGTCCAGCTTCCTGTATCTCACAGTGGCCCCACCAGATGTGCCTGGGAGTGCACGAGACTAGATATCTGTCTCTTCATATCACTCCCCTGCATCTGGTCCTTGAAGTACCCTGGTTTTAAGCCTGGAGATGACACATCTCCCTCATGGCTTGTAACCTGTGGTGGACTTTTTCCTCCAGGAATCTGTCCAATCCCCTTTGGAAGGCACCTAGGCCAGATGCCATCACCACCTTCTGTGGCAGGGAGTTCCACAGACTAACAACGTGGTGGGTGAAAAATATTTTCTTTTGTCTGTTCTTACTCTCCCAGCCCTCAATTTGAGTGGATGTCCCCCAGTTCTGGTATTTAGTGAGAGGGAGAAGAGTGTCCCTCTAGCCACTTGACTCATGCCCTGCATTATTTTGTACGTCTCAATCATATCCCCCATCAGGCGCCTTTTTCCAGACTAAAGAGCCCCAAATGTTTTAGCCTGTGAGATCCCAAGTAAACTCTCATAGGCGGTTACTTCATGTCTGCTTTGTCACTGTTAGTGTTGCGCTTAGGAGCTGTCCAAAAAAATGTTACTTCACGTCTGTCATGCAACTACCGAAATTTGTCTCGACCATACCCCCGGAAGGGGTGCTAAGTGTGACAATATTGTGCCTGGTGCTGTGGTAGGGTTTCCCCTTGTCACTCTTTGTTCCTGCTTTCTGTCCCGAGACAAGACACCACGAGGAACGACTGTCACACAACAAAACATTCCTTTCTCTCAGAAATCTGTGTCCTGTTTTGATTTTAATTTTGACTTTTCAGAAGCGAAATATTGAAGAAGAGTTTTTAAGCCACCACCACCACCCCCAAAAAAGGAAAAAGGAAGCTAGACAGATTCAGTGTTTGTCACGGTACAAGATCGTGAGGTAGCACTTGTCACGAGACAAGTTATCATAACCATGAGAACACTGAAACAGGGACAAAACCACGTGATCATGACCAACACTGTCACGGTACAAAGCTAGTCACGGAACAAAGGACGTGAAGTAACTGCCATAATCATCACCGCTAAGGTCCTCCCAAAGCAGTTGGAAGAAATAAATTGCAAGGGAGAGAAAATATACCTTCAGCACTCTTTCAAGTTACCAAGATGGAATCTGTCAAAATCCTAACAAGAATATGCCACCAAATTATGGGGGCCGGGATGGGCTTCAAATGGGAAATGTTCAATTGATATTCCAGTCACTAAGAAAGGATATGCCAAAATGTATAAGGTTATTTCATTAATTTCCCACACAAGCAAAGGGATGCTGAGGAAGTTGCAAAAATGGAGACTGAAATGCCAGATCTTCAAGCTGGACTCAGAAAAGGCAGAGACACTAGAAATCTTATCATAAACAGGCAATGTCTTGTGGAGCATGTAAAAAAAAATCAGACAAAGATCAACTTGTACTTTACAGAATACAGATTGCGTGGAAAATGATAGGTTATCTTAAAACAATGGGTGTGTCTCAACATTTAATTGTCCTGATGTACAACCCAGACGTGAAGCTACTGTTAGGACACAAGATGGAGAAAAATGAGATTTTCCCATCAACAAAGCCTTCAGAGAAGTGTCGATTTTATATCCTGTTCTGACATGGGCTGGACATCATGACCCAGGGTTTCCCTTCCAAGCCAAAGAGCCAGTGTTGTGCAAGTCCAAGGCCACGTGGCTAGCATGGCTGCAAGGAAACACTGCTTTACCTTCCCGCTTTTTACGGCGGTCCCTATTTATCTACTTGCACTGACATGCTTTCGAACTGCTAGGTTGGCAGGAGCTGGGGTGATCAGCAGGCGCTCACTCCGCTGCTTGGCACCCGGGATTCGAACCGCCGACTTTGCAGCCAACAGTTTTCGGAAGCCTTAGTCCACTGAGCCACCACGCCCCCTTAGTGTAGTATTTTAATATATTGTATTTATTGTATATAAATGTTTTATTGTTTTAATTTTATTGCAATTTTGATTGTTTTAATTGTCTGAATTGTTTATTTTGATTGTGAGCCGCCCAGAGACCTTTGGGTAGTGGGTGGCATACAAGCTATATAAATAAATAAATAAATAAATAAATAAATAAATAAATAAATAAATAAATAAAAATCCAATAAATACATAAATTTAATTTAATTTTTAAAAGGAAGGTATTTGGTTCATTCCCAGCTGTCACATGCACTGGAAATGGACCAAAAGAGAGCGATCCTACCTGTACCAAAAGGGAACCTACCTCTACCGTTCTGGCCCCCCCAAAGTGTGGGTAGGAACACACACAATCTGAGGACAAGCTGATTCTCTCTAGCAAAGATGATGTCTGATCACTGTCTGTAGGAGCAAACAAGCTCTTCCCTGCACTGAACCCAACTACAGACTAAATGCCATGTAATCAACTTTTCTTTTCCCTCCCCACCCCCATTTTACAGAGATGAATTGAGCTGATCAACAAGGGAAGGACCTTACCTACTGAGGCCATAACATCACAATTCTCCTCCTCGGCTTCCTTATTTTAAGGTCCTTTGGTCTTTCTCCTGCCAGGCTCACGGCTCTGTGGCTAAATGCACAGCCCCTTCCTCAAGGGGTCACCTGAAAAGTAAAGAAATTGTTACCTGGGAACCCAAAACATGACAACAACGTTGTTCGAAGCTCCCCAATAGCACCGATGCCTGAACGGGCAACTTTGATGGAAGCAAGGAGAAACAGACCCAGGACCTTCTTCTGGAACATTCACTGGTCGTCCTCCCAGCATCAGGTCTGCCAGAGGCTGTTCTTAACACATCACAGTGAAAAGATGAGCTACTTCAAAGGGTCCCCCATCCAGCAGTTTCATGGGGATGTGAAAGAGTTGAGGAAACAAGATGGCAGCTTCCGAGTGTAAGCCTTATGGAGCTAAGCAGTTCCTCCAGTGACATCTTCTGAGGAACATCCATAAGAACATAAGAAGAAGAGCCATGCTGGATCAGGCCAAAGGCCCATCTAGTCCAGTTTCCTGTATCTCATAGTGGCCCCACCAAATGCCTCTGGGAGCGCACAAGACTAGATATCTGTCTCCTGATACCAGTCCCCTGCATCTGGTCCTTGAAGTACCCTGGTTTTAAGCCTGGAGATGACACATCTCCATCATGGTTTGTAACCTGGGATGGACTTTTCCTCTAGAAATCAGTCCAATCCCCTTTTGAAGGCATCCAAGCCAGATGCCATTACCACATCCTGTGGCAGGAAGTTCCACAGACTAACAACATGCTGGGTAAAAAAATTTTTTCTTTTGTCTGTTCTTACTCTCCCAACCCTCAGTTTGAGTGGATGTCCCCTAGTTCTGGTATTTTGTGAGGGAGAAGAGCGTCCCTCTATCCACTTTACTCATGCCCTGCATAATTTTGTATGTCTCAATCATACCTCTGAAGATGGGACTGGGTCCCCTCTAAGGCCGAGTCTCCTTCCCTTCCACCCACAGAGCAGATCCAGGAAGGTAGGCATGGAAGCCACCAGGAGGTCAAGGAGAACCCCTCACCATTCTTCATGTCTGTTCTCCAAGTCATCTCCTAGGGCAGTGGTGGCAAACCTCCGGCACTCCAGATGTTTTGGACTGCAAATCCCAGAATTCCAAGCCTAAATTGCCAATGGCAAAGGACTGTGGGAGTTGTGGTCCAAAACATCTGGAGTCCCAAAGCTTCACTTCTTCAGACATATAGCAGCAGAATGAGGTGTGCAATATAATATGGAAGGAATATATGTTTCATTGCAAATATTATAACACAGCTACCTTCTCCAAAACTTGATTTTAATTTATTTATTGTATTGGCCATGCACAATTTACAAAAAAAAAGGGGGGGACAGCCCCTGAACCCCATATGCTTGCAATATAGTCATGCAGATTGCAACATGCCTCAGAGATCATAGAATCATAGACTCATAGAGTTGGAAGAGACCTCTCAAGGGCCATCCAGTCCAACCCCCTGCCATGCAACAACCCCCATCACAGGACTCTTGACATATGGCCATCCAGCCTCTGCTTAAAAAGTCCTGCAGTTATTGAAGGACTACATTTATACCACCTGGAGTTGTTCTTTGAATTTTTGGTATACAAATCCAAAATAAATAAATAAATAAATACATTACATTTCTGGATTTTGCGACAATCAGAAATGGGTTGCACCCCTTTACAATTGCCCACAAAGCACTAACTCTAGTTCTAGCGTGCATCTGAAATTATGTAATTCTTAGACAAATAGGTAAATATGCCCAGATAAGGATTTATTAAGTTAGCTAAAAGGTTTTTAAGTAGTTTAGTTAATTGAAGAATTTAAATATTAGGATTGAGTATACTGCTAAGATCAGATAGGTTATTGCAATATTGCATTTGGTTATTTCTATCTTTTGTATTAGATGAAAATAGATATGAGTAAAAATAATTTATTTATTTATTTATTTGTTACATTTATATACCGCCCCATCTTCCGAAGAAAGGACGTATATCACAATGGGCTGAAATCTTGGGAAAATAACTGTGGTTGACTTATGTCACTCGGCAGGCAGTGAGCAATATACTGTATGTGTTTTTGGTGTAGAAAATAAATTAAAATTATTTTTTAAGAAAGAAAGAAAGAAAGAAAGAAAGAAAGAAAGAAAGAAAGAAAGAAAGAAAGAAAGAAATGGGTTGCAATCCATCAAAATCCAGAAGGATCCAGCTTTAAAATGACTTTTGGATTCTCGGCCCTGGAAAAATTATACAGTAATCTGAAACTGGCTAGCAGAGAGGAGGGGGTTGAAGCATCTCCCCATCTGGGTAGGGGGGTTCTTAAGATCCACCCCCCTCCCTTGCCTACCCATCTGGCCTCTTCCAACAAGACCCCCCTCCCTTTTTGCACTGGGACATTCCCTTCCCATGCACCCCCTGCCCCCCTAAATGCAAAAAGACCTCACCACCTGCAGCAATGGGGGGGGAGACACCCCCCCAAACCAGGATGCTTCCCCCTCTTGCACAGAATGAATTGCAAAGGGGGAAGGGTGTGTAGAGGAAGTGGCTTCTCTAGGAAGCCAGGCTTCCTCGTTTTAACTCTATAAGCCCCATCTGCCATTTAAAAAAAAAAAAAACAGCAGGGATGGTTTCGATTAGGGATTTCTCTCTTTTCAATGCATTCCTGTGGGAAATTTGTACAAAGGAAAATTTGCTTAACCTATTTTCATTTGGAACAAATTAATTCCTTTATGCAAGGTACCACTCTATAAGCTAATTTGGAAAGGAGCGGGGGGGGTCTCTGAGGAAACTTGTAGCAATGCTCCAATGTGGATCTCTGTAGTTCTACTGCTTAGCCAAAGAAACACACAACTCGACAATAATTAAAGCAGAGCATTGAATCGCTCCCGTTAAATAGGAAAATAGGTGCAAGAAACATACCTTGTTGGCTAAAGAAAATGGGGGACTGGTTTGGATGTAGTGTTCCACCAGTCTCTAGAGCAGCTACATCCACTATAGAAGGATAACAGAGTGATGTTATCCAGCCTCCAGTTAGAGCGGTGGTTCTCAACCTGTGGGTCCCCAGATGTTCCTGGACTGCAACTCCCAGAAACCCCTTCCATCACAGTGAGTGGTGGAGGCTTCTGGGAGTTGCAGTCCAGGAACATCTAGGGATCCACATTTTTCTTCCGCACTGAAAATTGCTTGATGACCCCCTAAGATCTGCTGGCCACTTAAATCCGGACCAGAGATCTTAGGGGTTGTTGTTTTGTGTCCCCACCCCCTCCGAGCACTTCCTGGCTGCTGGCTGCGTGAGGGGAGGGAGAAAAAAGAGGCAAAAGCATGAGCCGCTCACCTCCGTTCTGCCTCTTTTCTCCCTCCGGCAACATTTCAGTCTCTGTAAAAGTAGCTCTTAAAGGGGAACGGAGCCAAAAACAACAAACAGAAGCAAGGAGAGCTCTGGTCTCACTTTCGTGGCCACGGATCAAATAATTTTCACCTCCAAAGAGCAGGTACTTGAATGATGTCATGGGATGCGCTAAAGTGGGCGTGGTTGCACTTAATTTCCTGTTAACTCCGGAGCTGGTGGGAAAACATTTTTAAGCTCCGGAGCTGGGAGCCATTTGCCCCGGAGTTTAGGGGTCGTGTATAAACGCCCTGAGTTAGAGAGAAACAGGAGGAAGATGCACACAAACAGCTGTTCTCCCACTCTCTTTCTGCACACAGTGGCAGGCAAGTGTTCACACCAGACACCACCTCTAGTCAGGTGTGCCCAAGGTGGGGGAGAACCTTTTGAACATGAACAGAGGGGCAGTTGCAGGTCTTCTTGGGCGATAATGTCTGTGCTGCCTTGGTGCTCTGGAGCTGAAAGGGGCCCTCTAGTATTGTTCACAGCCCAGATGTTACCGTTTTGCCAGATGGGCAGTAGAAATGTAAATAAATAAATAAATAAATAAATGTGCACCTAGAAGAGAAATTTACCAATTTCCTTTTACTCTTGAACTCATGGCATAGAATCACAGGGATTCTCCTCCCTTACCTCCCATTGGAAAACCACAACACAGGTGAAAGAAATGCTTCATTCATTTGTTCGTTCGTTCGTTCGTTCGTTCGTTCATTCCATTTATATACTGCCCATTAGTGCCAGGGTTAGATCTGGGGCCGGTGAAGAGAACCAAACTGCAGGAATTTCATTCCTGTTTGTTACCAATCAAGTTGCTTGTAAGTGCATCCTTCTAGCATTAAAATATTTATTTATATATCTGTCTTATTTATAGGCTGATTTATACATTAAGAAACTTGAAGAAACGATTAAGCGATAAAGCTGATTAAAATACGATTGATCTTTACTTTTAAAAAAAGCATTCAGGAACTTGGTCTTAAGCCTGCCTGAAAATATTTGTTGTATGACATTTCTATATTTAAACAGAATAATTTCATTCTGAATTACAGTACTGTACTTAAAAATGAGGATTTCAGAAACAGCCCTTCGGTGTAAGTGCCCTCTTGGCACCTCACATTTTACAATGCCTCTTTACGAGGAAAGCAGCTGTTACTTTAAAAACAAAAATGAATTTGCCCTTCAGCTTTATTGGAGGAAGGCTGTCACACTTTGGACACATTGCAAGATGATACATTTCCCAGAGGGGGAAAATTCAAAGCCTAAGGGAAGACCTTCTATGAGATGGATCCACAGGTAAAGCTCGGGTGTCTCTTTCAGTTCTATAATTCTGATTGTCAGAACCATGTTTTTAAAAAATTGGATTTACATGCACACATTTTTCTTTCTTTGAGAAAAAGAGCGTACAAAGATTTTGTTATATATTGCCACATAACAATGAATAGGTTGCTATGACATTTAAGTATTGGCGTTTTTTTTTTACCCCTTATACGGTACATACAGTTCCACGGCTGGTTGGAAATTCGAACCCAGGACCGTTCAGTCTTCGTGCCTCACTGCACCCGCTACAGGGCCAACTGGGCACCATGCACGCATAACAGACATACAGTGGACCCTGGTATAACAAATGGTTTGTATAAAATAAAATCTGTACAACATAAAAAAATTCCGGAGATAGGGGAAATGTGCTTAACAGAATAGTCTATGGGGCAAATCAGTACAACATAAAAATGGGATTACTCTGTTTTCAATGCATTCCTATGGGAAATTGGTATAAAGGAAAATTTGCTTAACATAATTTAATTTGGTACAAATTAATTACTTTATACAAGGTACCACTGTAGAATAATGGATGTCTTGAGACTAAGCAAAGGGTGGGGAAGCGGGAGTATCATCCCTTTTTTATGGAGAATGCAATGGAGAATGCAATGTGGGACCCAGGGGTCAAATGGCACAGCTGCCCCAAGGTTTCATCATTCTGGGCCAAAGCCAGAGCAGAACCACTAGCCGGCCAAGGAGCTCTGGTTCTCTTTGTCCATATTAGTTAGTGAAATGCTCTGCAAGATGTGATGGAGCTGGTTCCCCTCAATTTTTTTTTTCTAATGTCCGATGCATGATTTGGCAACCGCCTCATTCGAGCAGAACCACTAGCGGGAGAGAAGATGTGATGGAGCTGGTCCCCCCGTTTCCAAGATTTCATTCGGAAGTGGGGAGAAGGGGTCCCGTCCGTTTCCAAGGCAACGGCACAGGAGAAAAGGCTTCCCATCCACTGCGGATGACCCAGGGGTCATTTAAAGCTCTTTTGGGGGAAAAGCAACACAGCTGCCCCAAGGTTTCATCATTCCACATGGTAGATGCAAAATATATTTTCCCTTATGCACCTAACGGAAGAATGGCATAGGGAGTTATGGAATCTAGCTATTAATGATAAACTGACTTGTTGTGAAATTAAAAATCAGGAAAGGTCTGAATAAGTCTAATGACTTTTGTCAGATATTAGTTAGTGAAATACATGTACAGTATTAGACAGGATGTTCTATATATATCTGATATTTATTTAATTGATTTAAAGATGGAGTCTGTGAAAGTGCAAAGTCACAGTGACTCAATGTATAGTTTTTTTCTAATGGAGTACAGATGTTAAGAATTAGCATAATGAATCTTGGCTGATGCAAGGGGTTGCAATAGCTATGAGGTAATGTCATTCATGATTGGACAGACACATGTATAAAAATGTTCTGTAAATGATTGTTCATTGGGCCTTCTGTGAGTAAGGCACCCACTTTGTCTCTCTGCCATGTATTTTGTCAATGTAATGTTATGCTGTTTTGCTGTTGAACTTTGTATAAGTTCTGTGATGCTGTGATATATTTTTGTATAGCTTGTAATATAGCTGTTTGGTTTTAAGAAAACTCTGTCTCTGGCTAACTATTTATTCAATAAGTTTTGCTTCTGCTGGCTGATCAAATAGCACAAAACTCTGACAGACTTTAATGGAATATGGGATAAACTGTTGTATATGTATTTCAAAATGGTAAAGGGTGAACACCCAGAGAAGACTCAGTGTATTTCTGGAGGGAAATGGGCTAGTCAATATCATGAGAGCTGTAATTTTTGTTAAAGTCCCGAGGGGGGTGGGTTGCACGGTGTTTTTGGTCTGTTCTATCTGTTATATTTTTGTTATATTGGTGTGTGTTTGATTATTTCCTTTCCTTTATGATATTTTGTTGTTTTATCTGGGTTTTTTTGTATGTAGTTTTATAATATTTAATAAACACTTTTAAAAAAAGATGCCAACAAAAAAATATTTCCCGTATGCACCTGTAAGGCCATTGACGGCTGGCACAATAGCTAGCAGTTTGAACGACTTGAGTGGGTTTTTTCATTGGTTACCAAGGGTTGACGGGCCCGAAAAATCTGCAGTCTATTCATGTAAACACAGCTCATCCTGCATACTGAAAATATTCCATGCAGTGTACCAAGCACTTCCTTTATTCTTCAATACTCGCTGTCATGAGACGGATCTTGTATTCTGGCTGATGCCCTTCCCAAGAACCTGTAGATAGGGTCAGCTACGCAAGTCGGAGGACATGTGACAAGGGATAAATTCCCACAAAAACCATCCCACCACACAGAGGGTGAGATCCTTGACTTATGCACAGCAGTAAAATTAAAACTTTAAAATAATCAGGAAACACATTCAGAATCACAGAATCATAGAATAGGAAGAGACCTCAAGGGCCATCTAGTCCAACCCCCTGCCATGCAGGAACCCCATCACAATATTTCCAACAGGTGGCCATCTGCTTAAACACCTCCAAAGAAGGAGACTCCACCACCCTCCTTTGTGACAGCCTAGTCCACTGCCGAACAGCTCTAACTGTCATGAAGTTCTTCCTAATGTTCAAATGGAATCTCTTTTCCTGTAGTTTGAAACCATTGCCCCGAGTCCTAGTCTCTGAAGCCATGGAAAACAAACCTGTTCCCTCTTCAATATGACATCCTTTCAAATATTTAAACATAGTTATCATATCCCATCTCAGGCTTCTTTTTGAAAGGCTAAACATTCCCAGTTCCCTAAGCCGTTCCTCATAAGACATTTCCTCCAGACCCTCAACCATCCCGGTTGCCCTCCTCTGCACCCGCTCGAGGTTGTCAACATCCTTTTTTAAACGGAGGTGCACAGAACTGGACACAGGACTCAAGATTGTGGGGACAATCCATAAACAATACAAAATGTGCCTGTGAGAGGACAGGTAAAGCACCTTTTTGGGCACGGTCCCACATGATGGAAAAAGATGTATTTTTAAAATAAGCTCCTCAATTCCTCCGTGAGATAGCGGCCTTGGAGCAGTACGGCAATGGAACCAATGACCTCAAGAGATGGTGAGGGCTCCAACACAGGAGGCATTCAAGAGAAATTTGGACAGCCACCTGGCAGATAGCCTTTAGTTTTTATTCCTCCATGGATCCAGAACATGGATCCTTATCCCACTCTGGATTTTGGGGTACGACAAATCCCATCCCACAGAGCAGGGGATGCAGACTTGATGGCCTTGGAGGCTCCTTGCAACTTCAGTCTTCTATGATTCTATGGGGGGGAGCGTCCGACTAGAGGACATGTTCCCTAAAGAACACAAGGGAGAAGAGCAACCCCGTGCTTCCTCCTTGGAGAAACAGGACAAGGGAAGTAACACCGGAAGGCTCCCGGTCTCATGATAGGTGCCAAAGGAAGTAGAGGCCAGTGACTCAATGGGGATAAGACACCCCCCCGCCCCCGCCCCCGGCATCCCTTCCAACCACCGCACGCAGGTCAGGATCTAATCAATTAAGGGGATTGAAAATATAACAGCCAACATTATAATGCCACTGTACAAGATGATAGAAAGGCCACACCTGGAGTATTGTGTACAATTTTGGTCACCGCATCTCAAAAAAGACAGAGTGGAACTGGAAAAGGTGCAGAAGAGAGCGACTAAAATGATGACTGGGCTAGGGCACCTCCCTTATGAGGAAAGGCTAAAACATTTTGGGCTCTTTAGTCTGGGAAAAAAGGCACCTGAATGGGGATATGATTGAGATGTACAAAATAATGCAGGACATGAGTCAAGTGGATAGAGGGACACTCTTCTCCCTCTCACAAAATGCCAGAACTAGGGGATGTCCATTCAATTTTAGGGTTGGGAGAATGAGAACAGACAAAATATTTTTTTTTCACCCAGCGTGTTGTTAGTCTGTGGAACTCCCTGCCACAAGAGGTGGTGATGGCATCTGGCCTGGATGCCTTCAAAAGGGGATTGGACAGATTCCTGGAGGAGAAGTCCATCACAGGTTACAAACCAGGATGGAGATGTGTCATCTCCAGGCTTAAAACCAGGGTACTTCAAGGGCCAGATGCAGGGGAGTGATATGAAGAGACAGATATCTAGTCTCGTGCGCTCCCAGACGCATCTGGTGGGGCCACTATGAGATCCAGGAAGCTGGACTACATGGGCCTTTGGCCCAATCTGTCATGGCTCTTCTTATGTTCTTATGATGTGATGGCCATTCAGGCTCCTTCTCAACTTCATTATTTTAGGATTCAATATGCCAGGAGAGACATCTCTTTCCTTCTGCCTCTCTGTGACCTCTCTTTCCTGCATCCATTGTTTGTCTGGAATTCTTAGGCTCAACCTCTCAATCCCCTTCTCATCCTCTTCCTTTTCTTCTTGTGAACACCCACAACAAAACAAATCCCCGACAGTTAGGCTGCCAAGTCACTTTCTATTGAGGACAACACCAGTTGTGTTTTCAAGGTATGTGTGATGTCCCAGGAGTGGTGTGCCACGATCAGCCCCCCACCTCTGAGTTTCTTGAGCTGAGTAGGGATTTGAAACCAGGCCTACTGACTCCGAGCTAAACACCTCCCCCCCCCACTGTGCTACCCCATCGGTTGAAAATAATTATTTATTTTATTTTATTTTAGAGTATTTTTACGCCAACTTTCACCTTGGAAAAGGACCCAAGGCAGCTTACAGTAGTGAGGGATAATATACAGTTCAGTACAATTAAGACATGTTCAAGTACAGGAAAAAACGGTTTGTATAACAATAAAATCTGTACAACATAAAAAAGTTTGAGAGATAAGGGAAATTTGCTTAACAGAATCGCCTCTGGGGCGACTTCGTACAGCATAAAAATTGTTGCAATTAGGGATTACTCTGTTTTCAATGCATTCCTACTGGAAATTTGTATAAAGGAAAATTTGCTTAACATAATTTCATTTGGAACAAATTAATTCCTTTATACAAGGTACCACTGTATTGAGAACAAGGAACTGAGCCACCTCTTACAGCATTAATTAGAAAAGGGAAAATCTTTCAGTCTGTTTTTCATTTAAAAATATATATATATAAAAAGAGCAGCAATTGTTTTAAAAACTCAGAGTCATCACGTAGGCTTATAACAGCTCACAAATTTACTTTTTTGGCATGCAATTTCCAGAGTGGTCCGTGGAGAGCCTAACTATAAATAATGGGACCTGGAGGGGGAGGATGGCTTGTGTAGCTATGCAAATGGCAAATTGTTTGGAAGCAAACTGCCCCATGTTTTAAAAAAGCACCCTCGACATGACCTGCTGCTTTATAAATGATGCAATTCAGTATGTAACTGGTACAAAGTCTATAACTTTGAGGAGTAATATAGTATATACTGTACGGTCCAATGCATTGAGGAGTGCGCAGAGCTGGAGAAACTAAACAGCCAGAAAACAGGAGGATGTCCCAAAACAGGAGGGGCAACAGCTCAGGACCAGAATCAGCGGTGTGCCTTCATTTGAAGGACCAAGGGAACTCATGCAAAGATGAGGATGTACACATATTAGACAGAGAAGATAGATGGTTGGAGAGAGGGGTCAGGGAAGCCATCCATGTGTGTATTGGAAACCCCTCTCTCAACAGGAGTGGGAGATTTAGGACCAATCTGTCCCCCACTTATCAAGCTGTGCTTTCATCAATCCACAGACAACTCAGAAGCACTTCACACCTCCACCAGGAAGGCCATGGCGAATGATCCATACATAATGGATGTTAGGGAAAGCTGTATAGGTGGGGCTTTCATACACTGCAGGCCATTGTACATCTAATGAGCCTATTCAGGACATTATCCACCTAACGAACCTATTCATACCAGGGTGGGGTGAAACCAAGCAGAACTATGAATTGGAGGCCTCCCACAAATCTCCTTTAGACTGACGATGCTACTTGGATGAAAAGCATAACATTTCGATCCCAGAAGAAAAGAAGTCTGGTTGCTATGACTCAGCTCCCAGATAACCTCACCCGGATGACTGGGAATCTTCACAGATATAAAGTCTCTGATGATTTCTTCACTTTGCCTCCCAAAGCTGTGCAGTTGGTACACCATCTGGATAAGAAGATAAGCTTGGAATATTCATTTATTTGATTTTAATTATGTATACATTAAAAACTCCTGTCCCCAGCTTCTCTGCCATGATCTCCTTCTGCAGGGTGCTCTGGTCTCTGGATCCAGGAAGACTCACTCTTTCGTTGACACAACACATGGCCACCTCTTGGGTGGTCTCCTAAAAGGAACAAACAGGAAATTGTAAACACTGTGGAGCTTAAGGTTGTCGATCAAGGCATTCACACCCGTCTTAGGGAGCAAAGAAGCATTATTTAACAAAAACAGCAAAAAAAAAAGTAAATTCGGGTGTTTTTTTTTTTTTTTTAGATCTAAGAACAAATGTGGAAAGTTGGACACACCCACCCACCCTGACCAGAGCTCACCAAATTTGCTCTCTGTGCACACCAATAAAAGGAATGTCTTCAAGATCTAAATTGTGCCTAAGTTTTATATCTGGCAAAATTTATTCTGCTGCTATATGTCATAATATAGCAGCAACTTTGATTCCAACTTCTGTTTTCCTCCAAAGGGTTAAACCCGTTGAGTAGCGAGCGCCAGAGCGTCTCCTAAGAGGGCGAGGCCGGAAGGCTGAAGGTCCACTTCCTGTCTCTGCCCAGGCGGTGCGTTGCCTTTTTCCTTCCCGCCAAAGCCGGCTCTCTGGGTTCCGGGCTGGGCTGAAGGTGCCTCCCTCGTTTGGGGAAAGTGGGGGGAGGAAGTGCGTCAGCCTCGGGAGAAGTTAGGGGGCGCTTGGCTTGGCTTTTTTTGGGGGGGGGGAGCAGGGGGGCAGGTGGAGCCTCCTGGGGGGCAATCATCCTACCCCCCCCAAAAGCCCCCCTCCCCTCCAGGAGCCCCCCTCCTTCCTTTCCTTCCTTCCAGGCTGGGGAGCCAAGCCTTTTCCCAGGGACCCCCCTCTTCCCTCCTTGGGACTGGGATGGTTGGCGACCCTTTTTCCCAGGGACTGGCGCCTCCACTGGTGGGAATGGGCGGACTGGGAGGAGGGGGCCTCTCTGGACTGGGCACTGGGAGGGAGTTGAATCAGGAAATGCAAGCCACCACCCCCAGTACACACCCATCCCTGTGCTGTCCAAAGGGGATGATGGGTGTCTTTGTACGGGGTCTCTGTGGGGTTTTTGGGGGGCAGGACCTCAAGCAGGTGGTAAGAAGGAGGCTTACACCCTTTTTTGTGCAAAGGCTCACCATCCCTTGTTTTGTTGGAGCTGTTTCTTTTAAAAGGCTGTCCTTTAAAAGTCAATGAGCAAACAACAGTGGTTTACTTTTTTTCAACCACTGTTCCGGGCACACTAGTGTGCCGCGAGATGTTGCCTGGTGTGCCGTTGGAATCTGTCAAACCCCAGGTTGCGCACTGAATATTCATTTCAAAACTTAATTGATAGCTCTTTTTAAAAAGGAAATAAGGGATCTTGCAACATTGAAGGACAACATTTAAAAGCTGAAAGCAATGAGCAAACAACAGTGGTTTACATCACTTGAAGGCAATATTGAAAGCTAGCACCAATAAGTAAAAAAGAGGCAGATTCTAGGATTTTTTTTGAGGGGACCAAGAATTAGAATCTGGGTCAATCCAAGGAAGGAACCAACATGCCTCTCCTGGTAGCAGCCTTGTAGGAATGGTGGTGCTTTTCCAGGGAGGGGGAGAAATCCCAGCAGCAGGAGGTGGTGGTGGTGGTGTGTGTGTGTTTATTGACTGGTGTGCCTTCAAAACCTGATCTTCTACCGCCACAGCATCTCAGAGCTCACCCCAGGCATGGCTGTGCAGTGAGGATGTAGGACAAAGGAGTGTGTGGGGTGGTGGTGGTTTGTATGTGCAAGCTGATGTGTCTTCTCAGTCCCCTTGTGCCTTTGAGGGAAAGGCAGCTGTGAGGAGCACCAGCATCGGGGCTTGCGAGTGGTTTTCATTGTGTTCCTCAAAGCCCACCTTGAACAAACCTGAAATTGTGCTTCTGTGAGGAACTTCCCGGGTTTCTAGAAAACCCGTCCTCTTCTGAGGGTCTGAAGCCTCCTGTAGTCTTATCCCTCCGCCCAGACCTGGCTGCTAAGTTCTGCTTATACACATAATGTCAATGATGGAAGTCTTATAAAATCACCTTTGTTTCTCCCTTTCAAGGCAGATTCTTTTTCTCTCACACATTCCTGCCCATCCACTTTCACTTTCATTGGATGGAACAATATCCCTTTCCCGGCCTGCAAAGTTTGAGGAGTCCCATCTCTTGTGGAGGTCATGGCATTCTGTTTGCATTGCAGAGGCCTTGCGATAGCTTAGGAAGCTGTGTATTCCTAATCTGTGTATGTCCTGTTGTTCTTAAGATGCTTCATAGGTGAGAACTCTTGGCCCTGAACAGCCAGAGGACACGGGCATGTGGAGCAAGGAGGACCTCCTGGAAAGAACTGCACCAGCCAACCTCCACGGGGAACCTCTCAGCCAAGTGGACCAGGGCCAGCAATTCCAGGACTTCGGCTACCAGGAAAAGGAGGGACCTCGGGCAGTTTGCAGCCAACTCCACCGTCTCTGCCGTCAGTGGCTGAAGCCGGAGAAACACACCAAGGCTGAGATGCTAGACCTGATAGTCCTCAAACAGTTCCTGGCTGTCCTCTCACCAGAGATGAAGATCTGGGTCAAGGGGTGTAGACCAGAATCCACTTCCCAGGCGGTGTCTCTGGCGGAAGGTTTCCTCCTGAGCCAGGTAGAGGAGGAGGAGGAGGAGGAGGAGCAGCACCAGCTGGTGAGACTTTCAGTCAGCTTGTGGGTCCGAGAAGTGCCCCCTTTTATGGAAATGGTCCAACCAAATCACGTCGCCCTTTTTTCTTAAAGCTGAGATATTTTGTCCCATTTCCCTTTGATTTCCTTCTTCATTCCTATGTTTGAGGTATGGGTTTAGTGCCTGATGCAGGATTCTTCAGAATTCGTCTCTGGCTTCCCTCAGGCAATGGATCCTCCCACAGTTCCAAGATGGAGGCCATTTCATCTGAAGGACGAGAAGGACAGAGGAGGAGATGCTTTGCCAAGTAAGAAGCCTCTCGGCTCATTTGTATTCAGGGTTCCCTCTCTGGTCACTCTTCCAGATTCTGAGCATTGATTTCAGCTGTTTTGCATTCATTCTAGGGTCAGACCTTTCTGCTTTTGTTATTGAAAACATCAAGAGGGACATATTTCCTCATTAAAGTAAGAGATCAAAAATGTTTTTGAACAGCATACATCTTTCCATCCCTTGTTCTCCCTTGCAGACCCTGGAGCCACCCTGGGGACAGATCCTTGCTCGTCTCTTCTTGGTGGAGGGACGGAAACAGCGCCCGAACATCTGGAAGAGGTAGATCTGTCTGTCTGTCTGTCTGTCTGTGTCTGTCTGTCTGTCTATCTGTCTGTCTACAGTATCACCCAGATGTTCCCAAAGATTCCTATTCCTATTCCTATTCCTAATTGCCCCCATGAAGAAATAGTAGTAAGTATTCTCGAAGGCTTTCACGGCTGGGATCCAATAATTGTTGTGAGTTTTTTGGGCTGTTTGGCCCATGTACTGGAAGTTTTTCTTCCTGATGTTTCACCAGACTCTGTGGCTGGCATCTTCAGAGGGCAGGGAACTAGGAGTTCTCTCTGTGCTCTGGGTTATAAAGGGTTATAAAGGCTGGTTGCTCATTGACAATCAGCGGTTCATTACTTATACTGTACCACTCTATGCACTGGCAGCTAAGAAGTTAAGGTCTGGCTTGCTCAAGGACTTCAATGTCATCCAACATAAAGGCTCTTAGTTCAGTGGAAGCTGCTGCTAAGATTTTTAAAAACATGCATTATGCATTCAAGCACTGATGTTTTAAAATGCTGCAATCTCTTTGGCACCATGCACTGTGTATTTGCAGAGGCCTATGGTCATGAAGAATGAAGTTTTGATTGACTGAAAGATGTAAAGACATTATTCGTGAGGTCAAATAAAAACAGGTTTTTTTTTCTCATTTTAACCACGATTTACATTGTAATTGAAATCATGTTTTTTAATCTTTGATTTTGTAGAGTCATTGTACGATCACCCTTAGCTGTCTCACTGAAGTCATTCTCTTCATGAATCTGATATTTTTTAAATCTTCCCTTTCTCTCAGGGTTCCATCAGTCTTGGGGACATTGCTGTGTCCTTCACGGAAGAGGAGTGGGCTGTGCTGGATCCAGACCAGAGAGCTCTCCACCGGGAAGTCATGGAGGAGAATTTGGCCAACGTGAAGTCTCTGGGTGAGCTTCCATTGATGTTCTATTGAGAGCTGTTTTGAAAGGGAAGGCCTGGCTAAGTCTCTTTCAGAATGGAAACTACAGGGATAAACCAACGTCTTGTGGTAATGTTTCCATTTTATCTCGCTTGGAGACATGTGCCTGAGAAATGTGGCCTACATTCATGACGGCGGCTCTCAATTTTGTTAATTCTAAAAACATAGTGATGAATTAAAGATGTACAACATCACCAGATTATGCCGTATTTTATGCAGGATCCTGATTCTATCTTTCCTAAGGGATTTGGGTGTGTGTATTTATTTATTTATTTATTTATTTTTTAACTTATATGCCGCCCACTACCCAAAGGTCTCTGGGCGGCTTACAATCCAAAGAATAAAACAATTTAAAATAGTTAAGAGTAAAATATCAATAAATCATCAATAAAAACCTTACACTAAAATCATTATTCTAAAATTGTCATCAGCGGACCCACAATCTATATTATATCAATTAAAAACCTTCTGGAACAGGAAGGTTTTTACCTGGCCCCGAAATGTCATCAGTGTTGGCGCCAGGCGGATCTCGATCGGGAGGGCATTCCATAGCTTGGGAGCAGCTGCCGAGAAGGCCCTGTGTCTACAGGCCATCCCTCTCACCTCCTTGAGGGATGGCTCTTTCAAAAGGGCCCCCTGGCTAGATCTTAATTGCCGGGTAGGTTCGTATGGAGGGAGGCGTGTGTGTGTGAAGCCACACGTCATCTGCATATTATAGATTAATGGTTGATTGAAGCTTAATTGGTTCTGTTGCCAAATTTGAGATGTGGTGTTTCATTTTCAATAAAGTCAGGTTATGGGGTGTTTTCTCTGTCTTTGTTTTAGGTCTTGGGATGAGAGAAGGCAGATTTAAGGAAAAATCGGATCAGGCATCCTCAGAAAAGGACACCGAGGAGGATGGGACAACCCAAAGGAGAAAACTGGAAACCAAAGAGAAGGGAAACAGATCTTTCATTTCTCCACATGGAAATTATCACGTTTTGCGACCTGAAGAAGTAACACATCAAAGTGACAAGGGCTCGGTGCGTAAGAAAAGCTTCAGCTGTCAAGACAGCCTAAGCGCTCCCTGGAAAAGTCACATCGGGAGGAAAGAGATGAAGTGCTCGGAGAACAGGAAGGGTTGTTTTGAAAATACATCTCCTGGGAAAGATTTGGGAACGGAAGGAGGAGGGAAACCATTAGGATGTGTGGATAGCAAAGAGAGCTACAGTCAGAGCACATCCCTTCCTTCTCAGGAGGGAATTAAAATGAGGGCGAAAAAGTTTCAATGTTTTGAATGTGGGAAGGCCTTGAGTTGCAATTCTGCCCTCATTGAACACAAGAGGATCCATACAGGGGAGAAACCCTTCCAATGCGTAGAATGTGGGAAGAGCTTTAGGCGTAAAACAAACCACCTCTCCCACCTGAAAATCCACACTGGGGAGAAACCCTTCCAATGCCAGGAATGCGGGAAGAGCTTTAGGCAAAAAGCAAGCTACATCTCCCACCTGAAAATCCACACAAGGGAGAAACCCTTCCAATGCCTGGAGTGTGGAAAGAGCTTTAGGCGTAAAACAAACCACGTCTCCCACCTGAAAATCCACACAGGGGAGAAACCCTTCCAATGCCTGGAGTGTGGAAAGAGCTTTAGGCATAGAGGAAGCTACGTCTCCCACATGAACATCCACACGGGGGAGAAACCCTTCCAATGCCTAGAGTGCGGGAAAAGCTTCAGGCAGTGGTCAACCCTCACTCGCCACATGAGGATCCACACAGGGGAGAAACCCTTCCAATGCCTGGAATGCGGGAAGAGCTTCAGGCAGAACTCAAAGCTTGTGAACCACCTGAGAATCCACACCAGGAAGAAATCATTTGCATGTTCAGACTGCGGGACCAGCTTCAGTCAGAACTCGCACCTTACTCGCCATATCCGAACCCACAGAGGAGAGAAGTCGCTTCAAGGCCCATAGAGCCGGGAAGAGTCTCTGTGTGAAGGAACCAGAATTCTGTTCCCATCAACAAATCCCCCCACAGGGTGAAAGCCATTTGAAGGCTTAGAAGGTGGAGGGTGCATCAGTCTTGGCGTACCTGGTCACAGTGTTGTGACTTGTGAGAGTCAGGATTCATCTTTGACATACCGTATTTTTTTGCTCTACAAGGCACACCTAATTTTTAGAGGAGGAAAACAAGCAAAAAAATGTTTAGCCTAAGGTTTCATGGCAGGGGAATTCTGGCTGCAAAAGGGGAGGGCAGAAGCTCAGTGGAGGAGACCTCCTTGCAAACGAGGTGATTTTTGACTGGAGAATCCTGGCTGCAGAAGGGAAGTGGTGGGGAGAGGCTCCCTGGAGGAAGCCTCTTTGCAAAGGAGGTGATTGGGACTGGGTACCCCTGGCTGCAAAAGGGGAGAGTTGCAAACAAGGTGATAGGGACTTTGGAATCCAGGCTGCAAAAGGGAAGTCTTACAAATGAGGTGATAGGGACTGTGGAATTGAAATTGCAAAATGGGAGGGTTTCAAACGAGGTGGTTGGGACTGTGGAATCCAGGCTGCAGCAGGGAAGTGGTGGGGAGAGGCTCTTTGCAAAGGAGGTGATTGGGACTGGGTACCCCTGGCTGTAAATTGTATCCCGCTGTCCTCCCTCTTTTCCCCTTCTCTTTCTCCTGCATAACTTTTCTCTGAAAACCTTGTTTTGAATCAATTTGTTGATATTCAAAATAAACAAGCTTTTTTGTTTAAAGGGTATCTGTGAAAGTCAGTTAAGCTTTCAAATAAAGGACTAATATCCTTCCAGAGAGAGAGAGAGAGAGAGAGAGAGAGACGTGGGATCCGTCTTGTTTCAGGCCTAAGCTTATCAGGAAAAAGTTGTTTGCTTAGTCCGTTCTCTATCTCTCCCCCACGACCACCATCTGGAGAAAAACTTTCTCAAGGCCTTCCTAAAAGGCCAGCTTGGGAGGGTGTGAAAAAAGTGTCCCCTCACAAACAGTAAGTTTACTGCAATGGGACTGGCAAATTGCCATACAGACAGAGCATTGGAACACCAGGTTCTTTCAAGAATAAAAACTTTTTTATTACAATAATCGCATCAATGCATTGACAGTGCCTCTCTAAGAGAGGGACACTTTCTGGGGTTCAGAAGACCGTATTTATACTCTTCACTTTACACAGACACGTCAGCAGGCTCCTTAGGAAACATGCACACAACATGTATACTATCTGAAATTAGAAAACAGTTACTTCATTTGTTACACAAGTTACATATTCTCTAATATAAACCTGCTGTGGGCATATTTCAAAATAAACAGACTGCGTCAAAGGAAATTTATCCTTTAAAGTGACAGATCTTGCAGAAAGTTCCTCTTTCTCATAATTTTAACCACAGTGTGAGGGAAGGTACTCAAAGCTAAAAGGACTACACCTATCCTTCCAGGGATGAGTGGCTGGAGAAGCAATGGAGGAGGGAGGAACGTCTGTCCAGGACAGAGAAGCCCAAGAACGGGAAATGCTATGGAAGCAGTTTCAGGCCTCCCTGAAGATTCTGGAAAGGGAAAGGAGTTCTTTGACCCTGGTTAAGGAGGAGAAGGAGGCAGAAACTCCCCCAGCCAATCAGCAGGTCTTTGGACAATGAAAAAAGGGTTGTCTTGCCCCCAGACTGGGATTCCTTTGGATGGCCAGGACTGGGAGGGAACAGATGATGAAAGCCAGAGGCTGTCCCAGGAGACGTCACAAACGGGAGGCTTGTAAGTTTAATCGCAAGAGAAGAGATCCGGAAAGAATTGGCTTGGGAACAATGGCTGGCCAAGCTGAAGGAGAGGAGAGCATTGGAGGGATGTAACCCTGAGAGAAGACTGTCCCCTTTCCCAAGAATCCTGGGCCCAAAAACTTTTCAGAGATTGCAATAATCAAGCATCAATGGATTTAAGGAGTGCCAAATCTCCCAAGACTAGGAGGAAGGCAGATTTCTCTGTGTTTACAGAAGATGAATCCCAAGAATAATCCATTTGTTACTGATGTTAAAGATGTTGGAACTGTAATTAAGAAGAGCTCCATTATTGTGGAAGAACAAAACAAAAGTCCAGTTTATTCTTTCAAAGATGTGTCATTACTTTTTTTTGGCATTTAAGTAAATTTAGAAAAGGGAGGGTGAGGGGGAGGAAATACACTATAAAATTACATTTAGTATATCAAGCTAAAAATAGCGGTTTAACATGTTCACAAATCACCAAATAATATCCAATACTAATAAGTTTGTTACTTGCCATTTTTCCAAATTCTAAATAGTCTCCTTTAGAAAACAGGAATCTGTCAATTTCAATACATTCTCTTATCTTTTTTCGTGGAAGTTTCTCTCTGTTGGCACTTCTGGTTGTTTCTTTCGTGACAGTATCTTGCAGAACTATTACATGATTACATATTTCTGGTCATATGAGATATTAACAAAAGATGTGTCATTACTGAAGCCAGAAGGGCGGGATGCCTGGGAAAAAGGAGAACCCTCACACACAGTACGAAGCAAGGAAGTTAGGAAACACGTTATCTGCCCCTTTCCCGAAAAAGTTTGAAATGTGTGTTACTGGTTATGCATGAGAGATCTTTAATGATGAATGATAGAAATTAATTTTCGATACGTAAGTTTACAAAAGGAAGGGGTTTCATTTGTCTGTTTTCCTGAAGAAGAAAGGGAGGCAGGTGGGCTGCCTGCAGGGAAGGGTCTGGAAATTGGAAATGTAATGCATATCTGGGTTGTAGACGTTGCATACCTTGGCTTAATTTACTTCATGAAAGGGCACATAATTTGCCTTGCTGTTAGCTGGAGTTTCAGGCCTCCTGAACTTACCCCAGGATTGGCGCTGCTGCGAACGGGCCAGCAAGGGACTTCCTGGGCCCATGAGAAAAAAGGGCCCAGCCAACCGGAAGTGACAGCGGGACATGACCTCTGGAACGGTGGGGTTTTTGGAGCCTCTAAGGGCCTTTCTAGGCATATCAGAGGACTCAGAAATGCTTCTGGTTTGCAGAAAAACATTTCTGAGTCCATGCCTAGAAAGGGCCTTGGATGGCCCAAAAGTTTTTTCATGCAATCTGGAATTCACTTCCAGTTCACAGGGAAGCCACTCACGGGGTCGGGAAGGCCCTCGGAGGCCCGTACGGGGCAGCGCCAGGCTGGGGGCAAGGACAGGTGCCCCCAGCTAGGCGCTCTAGGCCCGATCCGACCCTGCATCTGCATATCGTGGATTGTCACTTATCACGGGTTGGGTCAGGTCCCTAACCCCCACGATAGGTTGGGGGGGGTTACTGCATTAGAGGAATTAGCTCTCTTATTTCTCTTTTGTAAACCTCTATTCCTTTTACCCCAAACTTGCCTTAGGTTGTTCTGTGTGTTTGATCCGATGGCAAATTATGACACTGCACTTTAGAAATATTTATTTTTCAAAGCATACAAAATCAATCTAGAGGTTGTTTTGTAGCTCGTGGTGGCGTTACTTAGCTCTCAAAAGTTAACTCAACTGCAAATAAATACATTGCTTGTAAAAGGAGTTACACAGAACTTCCGTCCATGGGACAGCAGTGTGTATAGCTGAGACCTCCCATGTTTTTCTTTTGGACGCTCCCCTGCTTTGCGCGTCAGTCTTTCTATACCTGATGCTCCTTATATTACAATGACATTAAAATTGGTTTGCTGGCTCAAGTTGAAAGAAAGAAGTGAAGTAAAGGTGAATTGTGCTTTTTTAAAAATACAAATAAATTAAAGCACTGCCTCAGTTTTGTCTTTTTTTCCCAGCCAGAGATCATTCAGTTTTGTTTTGAATTAGAAACTACAGTACTTGTTTACTTTTTCCTGGCAGCCCTGAGTTGGTGCTCTTTTCCAGCAAAAACTTTAAATCAGCTTTCTTGACTGTCCAGCTCTCCTGCCCATACTTGGCAATCAGGAATACTGTACAAGTGTGTGGAAGATCTTGGTTTTAGATGTTCAATGTAGAGAAACAATGGTGGTCAAGAAAGCTGAGTTCTCTGGAGAGTTGAATGTTGGCCTTCTTGGGCCTACAGATCCCATAATTCTCCTTTCCTGGAGGTCCGGCTGTTAGTATAGGCAGCTAAATTATGCTCACCTGGAAAGGACATCTACCTGACAACAAGCTTCATGGACTGGATAGGCCTAGCCAGAGTGGTCTTGTTGCTAGAATGTGCAGTATATAAATCTAATAAATAAATAAAATTAAGATAAATTAAAACACACTTCCTCTTTGAAAAGGAAGCTTCCCAACTGCCATTGGAGGTAGGAAGTTAATTCTTAACAAAATACAGAGCTTGTCAGCTGGGATTTCTCCCCAGGTAACATCAAAATAGGTGTCTGTAAGGCTTGAGTCCTGCAGGTGAGACACCCAGGAAACGGGGAAGTCCCCCCCCCCAAATACGTCTCTCTCCATTTCTCTGTTGGAGGTTAATTATTTGAGCTCAGCTGCCTCCACAAGCTGCACAGATGCTGAAAAAGGACATTGCAAGAGGAAATTAAGGAAGAATTAATTTGGCCAACATGAAGTCTCTGGGTGAGCTTCCATTAATGTTCTATTTAGAGCTATTTTACAGAAAAGGCCAGGTTAGGTCTCTTTCAGAATAAACAACGTATTTTATTTTATTTTAGAGTATTTTAACCCACCTTTCTCCTTGGAAATGGACCCAAGGTGGCTTACAGTAATGAGGGCCTCATTAATCCTTTTAATGAGGGATAATCAGATTGACCTGTTCTCTGCAGCCAAAGATGGAGAAGCTCTATACAGTCAGCAAAACAAGACCTGGTGCTGACTGTGGCTCAGATCATCAGCTTCTTATTTCAAAATTCAAACTTAAACTGAAGAAAGTAGGGAAGACCACTGGGCCAGTCAAGTATAACCTAAGTCAAATCCCTTATGAATACACAGTGGAAGTGAAGAATAGATTTAAAGAACTAGATCGGGTGGACAGAACACCTGAAGAACTATGGATGGAGGCTTGTTGTAACATTGTACAGGAGGCTGCAATGAAAAATATTCCAAAGAAAAGAAAATGCAAGAAAGCAAAGTGGTTGTCCAACGAGGCCCTACAAATAGCGGAGGAGAGAAGGGACGCAAAATGCAAGGGAGAAAGGGAAAGATACAGAAAACCGAATGCAGACTTCCAAAGAATTGCAAGGAGAGACAGGGTGTCCTTCTTGAATGAACAGTGCAAAGAAATAGAGGAAAACAACAGAAAAGGAAAAACCAGAGATCTATTCAAGAAAATTGGAGATATTAAAGGGGCATTTCGTGCAAAGATGGATATGATAAAGGACAAAAATGGTAGGGACCTAACTGAAGCAGAAGAGCTCAAGAAGAGATGGCAAGAATATACAGAAGAATTATATCAGAAAGATCTGGATGTCCCTGATAACCAAGATAGCGTAATCGCTGACCTGGAGCCAGACATCCTGGAAAGTGAGGTCAAGTGGGCCTTAGAAAGCATTGCAAACAACAAGGCCAGTGGAGGTGACGGCATTCCAATTGAACTCTTTAAAATCTTAAAAGAGGATGCTGTAAAGGTGCTGCACATGATATACCAGCAAATTTGGAAAACCCAGCAGTGTCCAGAGGACTAGAAAAGATCGGTCTACATCCCAATCCCAAAGAAAGGAAACGCCGAAGAATGCTCCAGCTATCGCACAATTGCACTCATTTCACACGCTAGCAAGGTTATGCTCAAAATTCTACAAGGCAGGCTTCAGCAGTATGTGGAAAGAGAACTTCCGGAAGTGCAAGCTGGATTTCGAAGGAGCAGAGGAACTAGAGATCAAATTGCCAACATGCGCTGGATTATGGAGAAAGCCAGAGAGTTCCAGAAAAACATCTACTTCTGCTTCATTGACTATGCCAAAGCCTTTGACTGTGTAGACCACAACAAACTATGGCGAGTCCTTAAAGCAGGCCTGCCCGAAGTCCGGCCAGGGGGCCAAAACCGGCCCGTCAGGCCATTCTGAGTGGCCCGCGGCTGGCTGGCCTGCCCCTCCTTCCCCCTCCTTCGCCCCATGTTTTTTTTTTTTAAATATCTTCTGCCAACACGGACACCGCCGGGAAGCTTGAGGGGCTGGGCCAGCTGGCCAGCCGGTGACCAGAAGCTTGTGGGACTGGGTGGGCAGGCGAGATGCCGGGCCACCACCACCAGCACCGACGGGAAGCTTGTGGGGCTGGGGGTGCGCATGGGGGTGGCGCGCGGGCGGGCCACCACCACCGGCATCACTGGGAACCTTGTGAAGCGAGGCACGTGTGTGCAGGGCAGCATGCGGGTGGGCCACCGGCATAGCCGGGAACATTGTAAGGTTGGGTGCACGCTTGGGGCAGTGATCGGGCGGGCCGTGCCACTGGCACTGCTGGGAAGCTTGGGCGGCTACGGACGGATGGGAGGTCTGACGCCACTGGCACCGCAGGAGAATGTGTGGGGGTGGGCAGGCCAGCGGGCCTCTGCCACTGCCAAGGAGCTTTGGGGTGGGCTGGCAGGCCAGCCATCGCCACTGCTGGGGAGCTGGGGGGTGCATGGTCGCACAGATTGCCTCTTCCAAGGGGCGACCTGTGGCCACAGCTCCCTGTGCTTCCTTTGGTCCCCCCCTTCCTTCTTTCCTCCCTTCCTTGTTTCCCACCTTCCTTCCTTCCTTCCTCTCTTGGTTTCCACCTCCCTCCCTCCCTCCCTTGGTCCCTGCCTTCCTTCCTGAGGGTGGAATTGCAAGGGGTCAGTGGGTGTGGCTTATGGGTCAGTGGATGGGGCTTGCAGTGGAGTGGCAGGGTCGGGGAACAACCGGCCCCTGACACATTCTCAGCCACCAAATCTGGCCCTCCTTACAAAAAGTTTGGGCACCCCTGCCTTAAAGGAATGGGAGTGCCTGACCACCTTATCTGTCTCCTAAGAAATCTATATGTGGGACAAGCAGCAACCGTCAGAACTGGATATGGAACAACTGACTGGTTTAGAATTGGGAAAGGAGTACGACAAGGCTGTATACTGTCACCTTGCCTATTTAACTTATATGCAGAGTACATCATGAGAAAGGCAGGTCTGGATGAATCACAAGCCGGAATTAAGATTGCTGGAAGAAATATCAACAACCTCAGATATGCAGATGATACTACTCTAATAGCAGAGAGTGAGGAAGAATTAAAGAACCTCTTAATGAGGGTGAAAGAGGAGAGTGAAAAAAATGGGCTGAAGTTCAACATAAAAAAAAAACTAAGATCATGGCCATCGGTCCCATCACCTCCTGGCAAATAGAAGGGGAAGAAATGGAGGCAATGTCAGAGTTTATTTTCTTGGGCTCCTTGATCACTGCAGATGGCGACTGCAGCAACGAAATAAAAAAACGCCTGCTTCTTGGGAGGAAAGCAATGGCAAACCTAGATAGCATCCTAAAGAGCAGAGACATCACTTTGCAAACTAAGGTCAGGATAGTCAAAGCTATGGTTTTTCCAGTAGCGATTTATGGAAGTGAGAGCTGGACTATAAAGATGGCTGATCGCCGCAGAATTGATGCTTTTGAGCTGTGGTGCTGGAGGAGAGTCTTGAGAGTCCCCTGGACTGCAAGGAGATCAAACCTATCCATTCTGAAAGAAATCAACCCCAAATGTTCACTGGAAGGACAGATTTTGAAGCTGAGACTCCAGTACTTTGGCCACCTCATGAGGAGAGAGGACTCCTTGGAAAAGTCCCTGATGTTGGGAAAGACTGAAGGCAAAAGAAAAAGGGGACGGCAGATCATTGATGCAACCAATATGGATTTGACCAAACTCTGGGAGGCAGTGGAAGACAGGAAGGCCTGGCGAGCTCTGGTCCATGGGGTCACGAAGAGTCGGACACGACTGAACGACTGAACAACAACAAAAATATACAGTCCAGTACAATTAAGACATGCTCAAGGATTGAGAACGGGGAACTGATGTACACATTACAGCATTATAAGACAACATGACCTTAAATGTACAAGAGAACGCGAGGAGTTGAAAAGAGTAAAATTCCATGTAAAAATTATGAGTGATGGAAACTAACATGGAAAACAATTGAAGAAAGAGGAAGTGGAATTGGTAATTATGATGATAACGTCAGCAAGAGCTGGTTTCTCAAGAAATGGGTGTAAGAGGCGTACTAAACTTAATTGGGTAAATGGACTTCTGACCACAGCCGTGACCTGGGCATCCAGGTGCAAGGATGAGTCCAAGAGCTAGAAAATTACAAGGATGGTGTGTGTGTGTGTGTGCTGTGTCATTATAGGGCCTTTTCACACGACCCCTAAGGTCCGCTGGCCACTTAAATTCGGACCAGAGATCTTAGGGGTTCGTTGCTCTTCCTTCCTCCCCACCACTCCGCACCTGTCTGCTGAGGGGAGGGAGGAAGAAAGTGGGGGAAAATGCAGACTCACCTCTGAGAAGCTGCTGGAGCTCCATTGTGCTGATTCCTTCTCTTTTTTTTCCTTTTTTTTCTTCCCGCCCCTTCTCTTAAAGGGGCGGGAGGCAAAAAAAACAAAACAGAAGCCAGGAGAGCCCCGCACTGACCAGATTAAATCCGGACCTGGCGATTTTCACCCTCCTCGAGCAGGTACAAGAAAAATGTGCTGGGACGCGCTTAAGTGGGCGTGGTCGCACTTAATTTCCTGCAAACTCCGGAGTTGGTGGGGAAACCATTGTAAGCTCCGGAGCTTGCAGCCATTTGCTGTGGCGTTTAGGGGTCGTGTACAAAGGCTCATAGTCGTGACCGACTCTTTGTGACTCCATGTCCATGGAGTTTTCTTGGCAGGAATACTGGAGTGGTTTGCCAGTTCCTACTCCATGCGCCTACAGCATCTGGTATTCCATGGTGGTCTCCCATCCAAGTACTAACCAGGGCCGACCCTGCTTAGCTTCCGAAATCAAGCGAGATCGGATGTGCTTAGGGCATCTGATGTTACAATGTTACAATAACCATAAGAACATAAGAAGAGCCCTGCTGGATCAGGCCAAAGGCCCATCTAGTCCAGCTTCCTGTATCTCACAGTGGCCCCACCAAATGTGTTTGGGAGCGCATGAGACTAGATATCTGTCTTTTGATACCACTCCCCTGCATCTGGCCCTTGAAGTACCCCAGTTTTAAGCCTGGAAATTACACATCTCCATCATGGTTTGTAACCTGGGATGGACTTTTCCTCCATGAATCGGTCCAATCCCCCTTAGAAGGCATCCAGGCCAGATGCCATCATCACATCCTGTGGCAGGGAGTTCCACAGACTAACAAGGCGCTGGGTAAAAAAATATTCTTTTGTCTGTTCTTACTCTCCCAGCCCTCAATTTGAGTGGATGTCCCCTAGTTCTGGCATTTTGTGAGAGGGAGAAGAGCATCCCTCTATCCTCTTTACTCATGCCCTGCATTATTTTGTACGTCTCAATCATATCCCCCATCAGGCACCTTTTTTGCAGACTAAAGAGCCCCAAATGTTTTATCCTTTCTTTCTAAGGGAGATCCCACAGCTCAGTCAGTAATCATTTTAGTCACTCTCTTCTACACCTTTTCCAGTTCCACGATGTCTTTCTTGAGATGCGGAGACCAGAATTGTACACAATACTGCAGTGTGGCCTTACAATTTTTTGTACAATGGCATCCTAATGTTGGCTGTTGTATTATCAATCCCCTTTTTGATAATCCCTAGCATGGAATTGGCCTTCTTCACCTTGCTTGCCACATGAGGATTCACATGGGCGAGAAACCTTTCCAATACCTGGAATGCAAGAAGAGCTTTTTTATAGATGTAAAGCGCACTTTGTGCCCCTACATGGCAATCGGGAATAGAAGTGTGTGAATTATATTGGTTTTGGACGTTCAGTGTATGGAAACAATGATGATCAAGAAAGCCAAGTTCTTTGGGGAGTTGAATTTTGGCCTTCCTGGCCTACAGATCCCATAATTCTCCTTTCTTGGGGTCTGGTTGTTAGATCTGCACCTTAGAGGTACCTAAATTATGGTCGCCTGGAAAGAACACCTAACTCGCAAGCTTCATGGTCTAGACCAGGGGTCCTCAACCTAAGGCCCGGGGGCCGGATGCACCTCCCCAGGGTCCTGAATCCGGGCCCCGGGACCAATTGCAGACCCCCCCACACGTACCCCCTGCTTCGCGAGCAAGCCAGCCTCTGCAGCTGCTTCTATTGCTGAGGCAGTTCAAAGCGGTGGGCTATGTCGCTTCCCCCACTCCCCCCCACCCACCGCCCAGATGAGCGGTATGTTGGCTAGCGGGGCAGCTCAAAGGGCTACAGCAAGGTTCCCCACTCCCCCCACCCACTGCCCAGATGGTCAGGGCACTGGCTGCAGCTGAGCGGGGCAATTTAAAATGGGAGGGCTGCGGCAAGGTCTCCCACTCCCTCCATGGCCCTGAGGCCCCACCCCTGCTCCTCCTCCACCCTGCCCGCCTGCCTTCCTTGTGTGGCTGCCACCTGTGTAATTGTGGTTGTGAGGAAGGAAGGGGGCAGGCGGAGGCAGCGACAGTCAGCCTTCCAAGCTAGAGCAACTACGACAGTGGAGTGACGGAGGGATGGATGGATGGTGGCTGAGGGAGAAACAGAGCTACTTCCCACCACCCAGCCCCCTCCAAGCTGCTGCCTTACGCTGTGGAGTGAGGGAGGGGAAGGAGGGAGCCCACCCATAGCCGGAGGTGGAGGCCACCACCACCACCACCACCACCACCGGGTTGATGAGTCATAATGGAAATGAAAAACATAGAATTGTAAAATTGGACTGGTTCCGGGGCTCCGCAAGGCCACCGATGATCTCCCTACACTATCATAAGCAGAATGCAAGAAACCCGATCCAAAAAGACCATTCAGTTCTGGAGATATTAGAAAAAACACCCTCGTGGCTTGCTTTGCAGCCAGGAGGCTCCGCTGTTGAGAAAAAGCCTCTGTAAGTTCACTTTTTGCTCTCCCTGGACCATGACCAGGTCTCTGACCATTCAGACTGGGTCAACCCTTATCTGGCCAGACAAATATTCATTTTCCGGTCATTTAAAACAGCCAGTCACATGCCCTGGGTATAACTCCCCTTGAGTCACAGTCTGCATCTTCTGTGTTCATAAACTCATGGGATGGCACTCATGGACGGCCATCCTTACATTCAGAGACACCCTCCATGTCTAGGGCATAGTTATGGTTTCCATGCCAAGGCAGGCTCCCCTTCTCCCCTGCTCTCTCTCTCTCTCTTTCTTTCTCTCTCCCCAACCTGCTTTCCCTGGGTCTGCTTAAACGCATTCCTACGCTGTCCTACATCCCTTCAGGACTTTCATCTCGGGCAAGGCTCATGGCAGGGAAGATGACAACATGGAGCCTTTTCACACCACCCCTAAGATCCGCTGGCCACTTAAATTCGGACCAGAGATCTTAGGGGTTTGTCGCTGTTCCTGCGTTCCCACCCCCTCCGCTCTCCTGGCTGCTGGCTGCGTGAGGGGAGGGAGAAAAACAGGAAGAAAAGAGACGTGGCTCACCTCCGTTCTGCCTCTCGCTCTTGCCGCAGCAACATTCCAGTCTCTTAAGTAGCTCTTAAAGGGGCGGAAGCCAAAAAACAACAAACAGAAGCAAGGAGAGCTCCACACTCACTATCGTTACACCGCATCAAAGAATGTTCACCTCCAGAGAGCAGGTACTTGAAAGGTGCGCTGGGACGCGCTAAAGTGGGCGTGGTCACACTTAATTTCCTGTAAACTCCGGAGCTGGTGGGGAAACATTTTTAAGCTCCGGAGCTGGGAGCCATTTGCCCTGGAGTTTAGGGGTCGTGTATAAACGCCCTTTGTGACTCTGCGAGAAGGCTACATCTCCGGAATAGGCTCCATTTCTCAACATGGACTTGAGCACAGTTCACTCCAGAATACACCACGGATTAACTCCAGCTCAGAGGCTTCCTATTGTTCCATTTCCACATCCACCAGGAACTGTGTCTGACAGTTGGGACTCTCTCTATTGACTCTCCAGCTCCCCTGTTGACCTGCTAATTACCCAAAGATTACCCAAACCCTTGAACAATGCCCACCTTCTTCCTTTCTATTATCACACCCCTGATAGCCCATTAAAGAATAGATATGGCCCAACCACACCTGGGCAGGGATCTTGTTCCAGGATAACAGGAACGCCCAGGATCTCCCCTGGGCAGGCCCCCAGACTGTTCCCATTGGACACTCTCGAAGACCACCCCTTTGCCCACCCCAGGGAGGCGCGCACCCTGTGGGAGGGAGGGGGAAGGGAATAAAAGATTATGTCTTGCCTGTTTGGGGGGCCGACCATCCTGCAATGCCTTGCCGTAGGGTAGTTGGCCTTACCGTCTTTATTAGGCCTAATAAACCGGTAATTTTTCCTGGGCCTCTCTGTGTTGAATTTCTTTCATTGGACCTTGGGAAATTCAGCAGAGTACAGTAGGAATAGCCTACTGTGATTTCAATAGGGTTAGAGGAGGTGACAGAGAAAGAAGGGAAGGGAAGGGAACAGTGGCCTGGTTCCTGGGAGGCTGGCAGGGCTGCATTTGTCCCCAGTTGATGATGGGCGGGCTGGCGAGCCAGCAGGGCACCACAGCCTGGATGGGTTTGGGCAGTGAGCAGGCTGCGAATGGCTTTCGGCAGGCCTTCCTGCCTCCTCGCCCTCCTTCCCAGCCCTTGCTCCCTCCCTCCCTCACTTGCAGCACAACAAGTCAGGTCAGGCCGGGCCAGGCCAGGCCAAGAGAGGAGGCAGCTTTCCCTCTCGGGCTCAGCAAGGGCATGATGGCCAGAGCGCACAGCTGGATCCGGGCGCAGTGCCGCCAGCCTTGCTGCCCTTGCCATTGCCGAGAAGGTGATGAGGGGCCAGAGTTTGCCTGGGCTGCTGCCTCTTTCCCAACGCAAGGAAGGAAGGAAGGAGAGCCACTTCAGCTGCTGCCACTGGAGGAGGAGGAGGAGGAAAGAGGCGTAGCAGAGTGCTCAGGACGGTGATCTGGAGCAGGAGGCATTGCTAGAGCCCCGGAGACACAATGATCATTGGCCGTTTGTGGGGGGGGGGCTCCGCTCACTTGCCCCTCCCCCCCATGTCAGCCTTTTTTTTGGGGGGACTCTGGTCCGGTCCCCAGTGGTGTCTGGGTGGTGGCTGTTTGAAAACTTTGAGGACCCCTGGTCTAGACAGTCGTAACCAGAGTGGCCTTATTGTTAGATGGCTCAGTATATAAATCTAATAAATAAATAAATAAATAAATAAATAAATAAATAAATAAATAAATAAATAAATAAATAAATAAACAAACAAACTTCCTCTTTTTTAAAATGCATCTCTCTACATTTCTGACACTTCTGTACTGGAGAGTGTGAATTTCTATCTATCTATCTATCTATCTATCTATCTATCTATCTATCTATCTATCTATCTATCTATCTATTTATATACTGTGCCAATATTCCCTAGGGAACTCTGGGCGGGTTACAAAACAACATATATGCTGTTAAAACCAACACAAATATAAGTAAAACAAAAACAATAAAGAAAGAGAAAGAAAGAAAAAGGGCAAGAGGCACAAAACAAATAAAACGATACAACATAAAGTCACGGGGGAGCACAAGACAGACATTAGCGATCGCCTTCATTGCCTTCTTGAAGGCTGTTAGGGATTGAGCCTGGCGGATCCCGATGGGCAATTTGTTATGTGGCCTCACCTACCGCCACAAGCTGCACAGATGCTGAAAAAGCCATTGCGAGAGAGGACATTAAGGAAGAATAATTCAAATTTCTTTTTTCCATTTTGGGGAGATGGGTAGACTTTGGCTTTGGGAGACCTTTCTAACACCCCAGAAGTCAAATGTTAAAAGCGCAGCTGTAGAAGGAGAAAGCACATGAGCCTGTTTCAACTTTCTTTTAGATTTTAAAAAAAGGTATTTCCATCACCATCACCACCACCCCAAAATTGGATCACATTATAAAACATTTGTGCTTCTGGGGTGCTTAATAGGAAATTCTGTTCCCCGAAAGGGTTAAACCCATTGAGTAGCGAGCGCCAGAGCGACCCTTAGGAAGAGGAAGACGGAAGGCTGCAGGTCCACTTCCTGTCTCTGCCCAGGCGGTGCGTTGCCATTTTCCTTCCCGCCAAAGCCGCCTCTCGGGGGTTCCGGGCTGGGCTGCAGGTGCCTCCCTTTTGGGGAAATGGGGTGGTGGTGGTTTAGGAAGCGCTTGAGCCTCGGGAGAAGTTGGGGGGGGGCGCTTGGCTTGGCTTTTGGGAGGAGGAAGGGGGGCAGGTGGAGCCTCCTGGGGGTAAATCATCCCACCCTCCCCAAAAGGCCCCCATCCCCTCCAGGAGCCCTTCCCTTCCTTCCTCCCAGGCTGGGGAGCCAAGCCTTTTCCCAGGGATCCCCCTCTTCCCTCCTTGGGACTGGGATGGGTGGCGACCCCACTGGTGGGAATGGGCGGACTGGGAGGAGGGGGCCTCTCCCCAGACTGGGCACTGGGAGGGAGTTGAGTCAGGAAATGGAGTCCTCCACCATCCATACACACAACCCTATGCTGTCCAAAGGGGATGATGGGTGTCTTTGCGGGGGTCCCTGTGGGGTTTGGAGGCAGGACCTTAAGCAGGTGGTTAGAAGGAAGCTTATGCCCCTTTCTGTGTGAAGGCTGACACTCCCATGTCTTTTTGGATCTGTTTCATTAAAAAGGGTGCCATGTCCTGTGTGTGTGTGTGTGTGTGTGTGTGTAAATCTGTCAATCCCTTAATAATCATTTCAAAACTAATTTTCTAATCCAGGAGAATGTCCTGATGTTCTTAATATGCTTCACAGGGGAGAACTCTTGGCCCTGAGCAGCAGGAGGACACAGGCATGTGGAGCAATGAGGACCTCCTGGAAAGGACTGCACTGTCTAAACTCCATGGGGAGCCTCTCAGCCCAGAGGTTCAGGGCCAGCAATTCTGGGACTTCGGCTACCAGGAGGATAAAGGACCCCGGGCGATTTGCAGCCAACTCCACCATCTCTGCCGTCAGTGGCTGAAGCCAGAGAAACACACCAAGGCTGAGATGCTAGACCTGATAGTCCTTGAACAGTTCCTGGCTGTCCTTCCACCAGATATGAGGATCTGGGTCAAGGAATGTAGACCAAAATCCACTTCTCAGGCAGTGTCCCTGGCGGAAGGTTTCCTCCTGAGCCAGGCAGAGGAGAAGCAGCAGCAGAAGGAGCAGATGGTAAGAGCTGTGGTCAGCTTGTGGGGCCAAGAAAGTACCCTCCCTTTTATGGAAATAGTCCAAACAAATTATGCCCCTGTTCTCAAAGCTGTGATGTTCTGTCCCATTTCTTCTTTGATTTTTTCAGATTTTTTCTGCTTTTCCTCAGGCAGTGGAAGCTCCCTCAGACCCAAGATGGAGGCCGATTCCTCAGAAGGATGAAAAGGGTGGAGGAGGTGCCCTGTCAGGTAAGAACCCTCAGTAAGAGGGACGTCTTTTCCCATTAACGTAAAAAGTGAACAGATTTCCACCCCTTGTTCTCCCTTGCAGACCCTAGACCCATCCTGGGGACTGATCCTCACCCGTCTCTTCTTGGTGGAAGAATGGAAATAGCACCTGAACAGCTAGAAGAGGTAAACGGGAAATGGATGGAAAGATGAGGGGATTATTGGCCCTTCTCCTCTTCTTACACTTGCCTTGGATCTAAAAATATTCCTCTCTTTCTGTAGGTTTTAATAAAAACTTCTCACTAGGAACCCTGGGACCAGGAAAAGTGAAGTGTTGAATCCAGGGTGGATTTGATTTAAAAACTGATCACAATTAAATCAAACTTATTTAATTCATTATTTGCATGTTAAAAATCATTATTCACAAATAAGCAGGGATTTTTTCATTTAAATTATGATTTACATCCTATTTGAAACCATTTTTAATCATTGATCTTTATTACCACTGGTTAAATCCTGTGTACAATAATGCTCCCCCTGTCTCGTTGAAGTCATTCTTTCCAAGAATGTGATTTTTTCAGGGTTCCATCATTCTTGAGGATGTTGCTGTGTCCTTCATGGAGGAGGAGTGGGCTCTGCTGGATCAAGACCAGAGAGCTCTCCACCGAGAGGTCATGGAGGAGAATTTAGCCAACGTGAAGTCTCTGGGTGAGCTTTCATGGATGCTCTGTTTAGAGCTGTTTTCAGAGAGAAAGCCAGGTCAATTATCTTTCAAAGATCAAGAATTTAGTAGGACCTCCATATCCACTGATTTGCCATCTGTGGATTCAGTTATCCATAGATGGCTATCAGTGCTACAGTGGCCCTGGGCCTAGTGGCTGGTCAGCAAAATCAGGGACAGAGAAGCAGGAGACTGCATGGCTCTGGAGCTCCTGCCTGCCTGCAAGATCAGTGGTGGCAGCGGCAGTGGAGGAGGTTTTGCCGCTCCGGAGCGCACACCCGTAGGCACCACTGTGCCGAAATTCAGCTTTAAAAAGCCTACCAGAATAATAGAGACAGGGTCAATCTCTACCCAGGTGATCCAGCAATAAATCAACTCACAGTTGAATGTTAATGAATTCAAATTAAAATCAAAGTGCAAAAGAAATTATAACATGTGCAATAGAAAGCTATTATAAGAGGTAGCACTAATGATGGAATGTATGTTCTCTACATGTAGATATAGAAAAATATTTGATAACTGGAGTACTTGAGTGCTTACATTCTTGAAACTTCTGAAAAACACGTATAGAGAAAAAAATGAACATATCACATATGCATAACAAGAAGAAATACAATGGTTAAATGGAATACACTGGACCCATCTGTTACTTCACAACAAACTTATCATGAAATAATAACAGTACTCTGAAACAATTATTTCTTCTTCTGGAGAATTCTCAACACCAAAATACATTCTAGAAAGACTGTCAGCTAAAATGTTTTTAGAGCCTGGAATAATCAAAATGGTGCAGCGCTAGACTCCATCTACCGTAAGTAGATGGTTACTTGCTTTCAAACAATTCAGCCACTTCAAAGTTTGATGATCCATTTGTAGACCAAAGTTTATTCCTCAAAGGTAGGGTCACAACTTGTTCAGGGTCCACACAATACTGAGGCACTCTTTCTCAGGTGCAGAGTAATTTCTTTCTCTGGGCAGTAGCTTTTTTCTGAAGAAAGATATTGGATGGAGAAACCTTCTTTTTCCTGTAATAAAACACAGCCTAGACCAAACTCTGAAGCATCTGTTTGTACAACAAAAGGTTTATCAAAATCAGGTGGAATCAAAATAGGATACTGAGTTAGACTGGTTTTCAAAGCATCAAAAGCATATTGACATTCTCGTGTCCACATTACTTTGACAAGAATTCTTTTACATTTAATTGAGTTAAAGGTGTTGCTATCTGACTGAAATGAGGTACAAACTTTCTGTAATAATCAACCAAACCAAGGAAGGATTGAACTTGCTTTTTGTTTTCTGGAATTGGCCAAATTTTAACACAATTTTAGCTTGCAAAGGTTCAATTGTTCCACTACCAATCCAATGACCCAAAAACACAACTTTCCCTTTCAACCACTGACATTTTGAGGTTTTTTTTTTGCAATTTGCAGATGTTGTAGCAGAGTCTTGACATGTTCCAGGCGATCTTCAAAGAAAATCACGATGTCATCGAGCAAAGCATGAGCGAATGGCAAGTCTTGTAGGACAATATCCATGAGCCTGCCCGCATTACATAACCCAAATGGCATTCTGCGGAATTCATAAGTCCCTTTATGCATGATGAAAGCACTTTTCTGGTGTGACTCAGGTTCAAGCTCAATTTGCCAGTATCCTGAGGATAGATCAAGACAAGATAAGAATTATCCTCTTGGGATTTTCTCAATTAAATCTTCAGCTCTAGGCATTGGGTAGGGATCTGAGACTGTGACTTGATTTGACTTCCTTTAATCCATACAAAATGAACTTTGGGTTGTATTTGACCATCTGGTGTCTTCTTTGGTACCATGACCACTGGACTATCCCACAGGATTCACTATGTTGTATGATCCCCAAATCCAACATCTCTTGAATTTCCTCTTCAGTTTGCTTAGCTTAGCATGTTCACCAATAGCTCTGTATGGTGGAGACTTGATACAGTAGGTGTGTCATCTTTCATGTTGATCTTGTGTTTAACTACTGCAGTTCTTTCTGGAATATTAGCAAAGATAGAGGCTTTCTCGTTCAGGACATCATACATTCCTTGTTGCTGATATGCAGGAATATCAGAATCCAAGTACACTTCAGACAAATCACCTGCCACTCTGAATTCTTGAAGCAAATCAGGGTTGGTGTCTACTAGAGTTTCAGGCAAAGTTAGCTTCACTCATCACATTTGTTTGTCTCTTTACATAAGGCTTCAGTCTATTAGCATGGTAGACTTTTGGCTTCTTTTCATGTTTGGACATTCTGCCAACATAACTGACATTTTCCAGTTTCTGTTCAATTATTCTTGGGCCTAACCAATGCACTTGCAGTTTGTTTTGCTTTATTGGATCCAAAACCAGTACTGAATCTCCTGCTTGGAATGAACGTGGTCTTGCTTTGATAGGCTTTGTATTTCTTCTGGGCTTCTCCTAGATGTTTAGCTGTGATGTTTTGGATATCTTGCAACTTCTTCTGTAATTCTCTGATGTACTTACTGACTGGAACTGAAGTATCAGGTACAGATCCTTCCCACTGGGCTCTAAGTAACTCCAATGGTCCTCTCAATTTTCTTCCAAGGATTACATCACTTGTCGTATACCATCCAAGAGATTCATGGGGGGAAGTTCTGTAAGCATACAGAATCTAAGGTAAGGCATCAGACCATGTTTTCTGGTTTTATTGAATGAAAGCTTTCAACATCTTGAACAGAGTTTGCTGCACCCGTTCTGCTGAACCATGAGATTGTGCATGATAAGCTACGATGAACTGTTGCCATGTTCCATTTAACTCACAGATCTTCGTCATTAGCTCACCTGTGAATGTTTTCGCTTGATCTGAGATTAATACATTAGGCCATCTGACTGTTGAAGCTATTTCTAGGAAGGCTTTGGCAACTTGCTTTGCTGTAATGGATGAAGTAGCACCCAGTTCTGCCCAATTGGAAACTGGACAAGTGAAACAGATCAAGTACTTCTTCCCTATACTACTCTCTGGTAGAGGTCCGAAAATATCCATTTGCAAACTAGAAAACGGAGATCCGGTTAATGGGAATTATTCCATTTTTATTTTTGTAGTATCTGTTGGATAACCTACTCTCTGGCAAGTATCACAACTTAAACAGTATTTCTTCACATCTTTGGTGATATCTGGCCAAAACAAATGATTAGTGATCTTAATCTGAGTCTTCTTAATCCCTATGTGACCAGATACATAATCATGTGCCGTCTTCAAAACCTGTTCCCGGTAGAATTTTGAGAACTACCAACTGTAGATGTGGAGCCACTGTAGTGTTATTGTAACTGTAGTGTAACTTCTGGCCTTCTGGGCCCTTTCAGCAGAATCTAGCTTGTCTACCTGGACCTAAAGGCAGATCCATGTCAGCAAGATGTCTGGCATCCGCTAATGTAGGGCATGACAATTGTTCTTGCCTAAATTCAGCATTAGGTTTAATACATGAAAATTCAACTTCTTCATTGTCATCATTCACATCAGTGACTTATTGGCTAACAACAGGCACATCTGACTGACTTACAATAGCATCAGGCTGAGACATTTCAACATTTGTAACATCATCATTGTCATCAGGCAAAGACAAAACATCATCATCATTATCATTTGGCAATTCAGACATCACAGTAGGTACCTGTACATGATCATCTTTAGCTTGAGCTTTTGTCTGAGACCTGGTCTGGACAGATTTCATGTAACTTACAACATCTGATTGAACTTTTTGCAATTCAGCTAAGTGATCACTATACAGTAAATTTCCGCCAATTATAAATTGTATTGATGAAGATTGATGATCATGAACAAGAGCAAAAATCTCCCCCTCAAATTAGTTGTATTTCACATGAATTTTAGCAATAGGAGCAAGGTGTGTGTGTGTGTGTTTTGTTTAGAATTGTGGGGCTGTATAGCCAAACAACGGTTTTTCAACAAACAACTCTCATCAACAAATTCAGAACTGATAGAACAGATATCCACTCCTGTGTCAATAAAGGAGGGTATCACAACATTCTTATCCCCATACTAACAATACCCTCTCGAGTAAAGGCTTGTTGCACCCATTTGTGTTGTTGCTGAGTTAAAAATGCATGTGATTCACACACTATTATATCACCCTGCATTTCACTGCTTCCACCAGCAGATGTCACACTAAACATAACAACAGGCTTAGTTTCAGGAACAGGATGAGAAGTATCACTGGATGACATAGCACTGGGTGCTTCATCCCTCCTTTCTCCAGTAGAAGCTAGAAGTTCTGGGAACACTGTGGATACATCCTGGAGTTGAACTGGATTGCTGAGCTCCTCTTCCTCCTCAGAAGCAGGAGAAAGTTCTAGTTGTTTTTTCTCATCAAGACACCCCATCTCGGGTTGCTCAATAGAAATTATGTTCGTCTTTGGCTGTAATTGGGAAGGGATGGCACTTTTTCTGGGTTGCTTGATTGGTGTTTTAGCTGGGCTAGAAGGTATCTGTGGGGGCTCACTCAACCCTTTCTGGCATTCATAGCTGAAATGTCCTTTTTGTTCATCCCCCAAAGAAAGATTGGGATGTGGCCTTCTAGGGCACTTGCTATCCTGAGGCTATTTCTGGAATCTTATCTCCCCTGGCTCCCACTTTTTATACTCAGTCTCTGACTTCTGGGAAGTTTTGCCAGGCCTTCCAGAACTTGGGTGTGAAGTCTTGGGAAACTTATACTTTTTAGAGCTCAAAAGTGCATCTTCAGGCAAACCAAAGTCAATATCACAAGAAGGTTCGGGGTCAGGACATCCATATCTATTTGAGAGGAAATGTCCCATTCTAACTCTTCAGTAGCAAGGAGTTCCATCATCATTTGCTCCATCTTTAATTCTCTCTCCCTTAGTGACTGTAGTATGTCTTGCTGCTTTAATGAAGCCTCTTGTAAATATTTGTGCTGCAAATATTTCTCTAAGTAGCTCCCTGTGGTTGCCGGGGGGGGGGGCTCTGGCAGCTTGCGAGCGTCTAGTTCATCCTCCATCATGGGTAATACAGTAGCAATGTGTTTAAGTTCAAAAGGAAAAAGTTATTCTCTGTGTGTAAGTTTTGCCCATGGGATTCACCTATTAGCTGTGTGGGCTAATAGCAACTACTGAGACTGGGGTTCAGCCTTCTCTGACTGAACTTTGGCATGCTCAAAACCTCTGGCTATGGCCATAACTTTTGCTGATTACTCTCACGCCGATAAGGATTTAACGTTAGACTAATGTCTGGGGCTAAGAAACCCCCTCTCCTTGTGGGCTGAAAAACATGGCCTTCAGAAGCATCTGAGCCATCTACAGTCTCTGCACCCTTTGGGGTGCAATCAATGGAGCTCTTCTCAGTGGCATCCAGCCTTGTTCCACGCACAGCAGATTTGGTGTCATCCCAGAGGCTGCTTTCCCTCAGGTTTCACCAGTACACATGTTGAATCACTCCACTCCACATCTGTGTGCCTTCAGCTTTGACCCATGTCACCTTGGATTTTCACGCCATGGGACAGGGATCGTCCTTATTTCTCTGTGGTGAGAAATTCCACTCTGACTGCTTATCTACGGCTAGGGGATTTGCTCTGTCTGCCAAAAAAAAAAAACACCCTTCAATATTGCTGTGTAAATCTCATTAAATGCCAAAATTACTTCTCTGGTGCCCTTTTGGGGAAAAAAACACAGACTGGCTTACCTCAATGAGTGCGCGCCAAAGCTTGGTCACTCACTGCCACCATAAATCACAGTAATTGCGTTAGCAATCTTTAACATCTTAACAGATTTGTAGTCTCACAACAGGCCTCATTAGGGAGTCATCCCACCGCTGCCACCATGCGCCAGATTCAGCTTTAAAAAGCCTACTGTATTAATAGAGACAGACCAATCTCTACCCAGGTGATACAGCAGCTGAATGTTAATGTTGATGTCCGGAGAATTAAAATCCCTTCTCTCAAATTACACTGTATGGGTCCTTTTCATGCCTCCCAGCCTAGATGTGAGAAATAATTACTCTTACCTTAAATAGAAAATCAAATAACAGGCACCTTAAGGCTTTAAAGGATTTATTGTACTACAGATATTTTCCAGCAATATTAACTAACTTTAAAACAATGAAATGAAACCCTCTTCTATTTACATGTTGCTGTTCTAAAACCCTAAGAGGCTGCAAAGAGACTACACCTCTCTCCATCTAATTCTACACCTTTAATAAAGTCCAAGCGGTGAAATCAGCTAGCAGTGATGATGGACGAATCTCCTCTCCTCTCTCTCTCTCTCTCCCCCGTCCAGTATAGCTCAGACAGTCCACAGTCTGGGAAAAAGTAGACACATGACCTTTCAAACTATTCAGAGTCCACTTGCTGGATTTGTGCCACATGTTTCCATAGTTTAAAGGTTTAAGATTTATAACAGAAGTCTAGTAACAACTCAGAAACCCAGTTTCGTTTTAATCTTAGGAAAATAAACCTTTCCCTACTCTAGACTACGGATTATGAAGAGGAGGAAGATGCAGCCCAGGCGACATGAAAGATGGGTGGCACAGTACCACTGCCTGCATACCTGGCACCCTGCCACGGCTGCCACCATCAGATACAAGTGTTCATCTGTGGATTTCACTGTCCTCAGCGGTCTGGTATCCGTGGGGGATTGGTTTCAGGACCCCCAGTGGGTACCGTGATCAGTCTGTAGTTAGAAAACTACAAGGACAAACCGATGTCTTGTGGTGATGTTACAACAATCCAATTTATCTCTTTTTGAGCCATGTGTTGATGGTACCGTACTCATTCATTTATCATGACCCACCTGTGATAAAGGAAAATCTGTCATGCAGCAAACTGACCTTGGGCTACTTCTGCCCGTGGGCACTTCCAAAGGGATGGGTCATGCTGCCAGGAGCCCAAGGTCTGTTTGCTGAGGTGTCAGGCGAGGGTTTAAAGCAGGCATGTCCAAACTTCGGCCCTCCAGATGTTTTGGACCACAACTCCCACAGTCCTTTGCCACTGGAAATATAAGCTTGGAATTCTGGGGGTTGTGGTTCAAAACATCAGGAGGGCCGAAGTTTGGTCATGCCTGGTTTAAAGCCATTCTTTGGAAGTCTGTTTCTCACAAGAAAAATCTGTGATAGAATGAGACTGTAATATATGAACTGTGTTGTGGTGGGGGATTACTGTAGCTCTAAATTTTGTTCATTTACTGTAATAAACATTGTGATGATTTAAAGGCACACAACATGACCAAATTACACAGTGTTTTATGCAGGATCCTGATTCTTTGTTTCCTAAGGCATTTGGGGGTGGTGGTGAAGCCAGACGTCATCTCCATATTATAGATTAATGGTTGATTGAAGCTTAATTGGTTATCTTGCCAAATCTGAGATGTGATGTTCCATTTTCAGTAGAGCCGGGTTGTGAGGTGTTTTCTTTCTCATTGTTTTAGGTCTTGGGATGAGAGAAGACAGCTTTCAGGAAGAATCAGATCAAGCATCCTCAGGAAAAGTCACTGAGGATGAGGGGAAACGCCAGAGGAGAAAAATGAAAACCAAAGAGAAGGGAAACAGATGTTTCATTTCACCACATGGAAATTATCACATTTTGTCACCTGAAGAAGAGAGGCATCAAAGCCATAAGGGCTTGGTATATGAGAAAAGCTTCAGCTGTCAAGGCAGCCTAAGCACTCCCTGGAAAACTCACATGGGGAGGAAAGAGTTGAACTGCTCAGAGGACAGGAAGGATTGTTTTCAAGAAACACCTGAAAAAGATTTGGGAAGGGAGGGAAGAGAGAAACCATTAGGCTGCATGGATCACGAAGAGAGCTTTGGTCAGAGCACATATGTTACTTCTCAGGAGATAATTGAAGTGAGGGAGAAAAAATTTCAATGTTTTGAATGCAGGAAGGCCTTCAGATCCAGTTCCACCCTCATTGAACACAAGAGGATCCACACAGGAGAGAAACCCTTCCAATGCCTGGAATGCAGGAAAAGTTTCAGCCATAGGGCAACCCTTGCTCGCCACATGAGGATCCACACAGGAGAGAAACCCTTCCAATGCCTGGAATGCGGGAACAGCTTTAGGCATAAAGTAAACTATGTCTCCCACATGAGGATCCACAGTGGGGAGAAACCTTTCCAATGCCTGGAATGCGGGAAGAGCTTTAGGCAAAAGGGTTGCTACGTCTCCCACATGAGGATCCACACGGGGGAGAAACCCTTCCAATGCCTGGAATGCGGGAAGAGCTTTAGGCAAAAAGGGGGCTACATCTCCCACATGAGGATCCACACGGGGGAGAAACCCTTCCAATGCCTGGAATGCGGGAAGAGCTTTAGGCAAAAAGGGAGCTACGTCTCCCACCTGAAAATCCACACAGGGGAGAAACCCTTCCAATGCCAGGAATGCGGGAAGAGCTTTAGGCATAAAACAAGCTATGTCTCCCACCTGAAAATACACATTCAGTAGAAAATGTTCAAATGCTTGCAGTATGGCAGAGCTTCAAATGGAGCACCACCCTCACCTTCCATGTGAGGAACCACACGGGGGGAAACCCTTCCAGTGCCTGGAATGCGGGAAAAGCTTCAGGCAGAGCACAACCCTTGTAAACCACCTAAGAATCCACACTGAGGAGAAGCCGTTTACGTGTTCAAAGCGGGAACAGCTTCAGTAAGAACTCGCCCCTTGCTCGCCATTTCCAAACCCACAGAAGGGAGAAGTCGCTTAAAGGCCCTTATTGCTGAGAAGAGCTTCTGTGTGAAGGAACCGGAATGTTCTTCCCATCAACAAATTCCCCCCACTGGGTGGTAGTCATTTGAAGACTTAAAATATGGAGGGTGCACCAGTCTGGGCATACATGGTCAAGAAACTCAGGTGTTGTGAGGTGAGAGATTCAGGGTTCATTTTTGACATACAGTGGACCCTTCTATAACAAACAGCTTGTATAACAAAAAATCTGTACAACATAAAAATTCTGGAGATAGGGGAAATTTGCTTAAGATAATTGCCTATGGGGAAAATCCGTGCAACATAAAAATGGGATTACACTATCTTCAATGCATTCCTGTGGGAATTTGTATAAAAGAAAATTTGCTTAACATAATTTCATTGGAACAAATTAATTCCTTTATACAAGGTACCACTGAACTGTATTTTTTGCTCTATATGGAGTGCTTGACCATAAGATGCAGCTAGTTTTTAGAAAAGGAAAACAAGCAAAAAAGATGTTTAGCCTAAAGTTTCATGCCGGGGAAATTCTGGCTGCCAAAGGGGAGGGCAGAGGCTTGGTGGAGGAGACCTCCTTGCAAACGAGGTGATTTTTTTGACTGGGGAATCCTGGCTGCAGAAGGGAAGTGGTGGGAAGAGGCTCCCTGGAGGAAGCCTCTTTGTAAAGGAGGTGATTGGGACTGGGTACCTGTGGCTAGATGTCCTAAGCACATCCGACCTTGACTGATTTCGGAAGCTAAGCAGGGTCTGCTCTGGTTTGTACTTGGATGGGAGACCACCAGGGAATACCAGGTGCTGTGGGCGCCTGGAGTAGGAACTGGCAAACCACTCCAGTATTCCTGCCAAGAAAACTCCATGGATATGGGGTCACGGAGAGTCGGTCACGACTGTAATGACACAACACACACACACACACACCTCTGGCTGCAGAAGGGGAGAATTGCAAACAAGGTGATAGGGACTGTGGAATCCAGGCTGCAAAAGGGGAGGCTTATAAATGAAGTGATAGGGACTGTAGAATTGAAGCTGCAAAAGGGGAGAGTTGCAAACGATGTGATTGGGACTGTGGAATCCAGGCTGCAAAAGGAGATGTTTTCCAATGAGGTGATTTTTGACTGGGGAGTCCTGGCTTCAGAAGGGGAGGGCAGAGGCTGGGTGGAGGAGACCTCTTTGCAAACGAGGTGTTTGGAACTGCAGAATCCTGGTGGCAGCACGGGACGGGAGAGGCTCAGTGCAGGTAACTTCTCTCTAAATGAAAATTGTGACATATATGTAGTGGGGACTGCTGTATTCACTCGATAAGATGCATAAATGTCTTACTTTTGAGGGGGTGGAGTGTGTCTTAATAGAAAAATATAGTAAATACACACATACATAAATACATACATTGAAGAATTCTGTCATGCTTCCCTCCCTCTTCCTCCTTTTTCTCCTGAATAACAATTTTCTCCTAAAACTTTATTTTGTATCAATTGGTTGACATTTAAAATAAATAATTTTTTTTGCTTAAAGGGTATCTGTGAACGTCAGTTATGGTTTGAAATAAAGGAATAATATCCTTCTACTGTTCCACCCAGAGAGAGAGAGAGAGAGAGAGAGAGAGAGAGAGAGAGATGCGATCCATGTTGGTACTCCTGGACTACCTTCTTATCTCTTCTATAGTGCCATTTCCACCCTACTCTTTAACCCGACTGAACTCTTTTTTTTTCCTTTTTGGAGAAAACCGAGACAAGGAAGGTGTTGAGTAGTTCTGACTCTTCCTTGCCTCCTTTTAGTAACTGGTTATCTTCACCACAGGGAGACCCTATCATTACCCTTATTTTTCCTTTTGCTGCAGACATAGCTAAAAAACCCTTACTATCTTTAATCTCTCTGGCAAGTCTAAGTTGATTTTGTGCTATAGTTTTTCTTATCACCCCCATGCATATATTGGATATTTGCTTCTATTCCTCTTTGCTGCACCCCCTCCCATTTTTCTTTGTGTTATAACCGTTTTAACCTTGTTTTAACCTTGTCTCGAGTTATTCCATGTGTTTGATTTGATGACAAATTATGACATTGCACTTTAGAAATTTTTTTTCAAAGCATACAAAATCAACCGAGGTTGCTTTGTAGCTAGTAGTCGTGTTATTTTCCTCCCAAAAGTTAACTAAACTGCAGATAAATACATCCTTGTAAAAAGAGTTACAAAACTTCCATCCATGGAACAGCAGTGTGCATAGCTGAGACCTCCAATGCTTTTTTCCCGACGCTCTCCTGCTTTGCATGTCTGTCTTTCTATACCTGATGCTCCTTATATTATAGTATGAAATAAAACAGGTTTGCTGACGCATATTGAAAGAAAGAGAAGTGAAGTGAAGGTGAATTGTGCTTTTGTGTGTTTCTAACTACAAAATGCCATCTCAGGGTGAGGTTGGTGTGAAAAACCTCAACTTTTTTTTTTTCATAATACAAACAAAACAAAGCACTGACTCAGTTTTGTCTTTTATTCACCTCCAGAGATCATTAAAGCTCAATTTGAACTAGGACCTACGTGTTTATTTTTGTGAGAATCCAGATTTGGTGATCTTTTCCAGCACCAAATTTTAAGTGATTTCCCCATCAGCTTTCTTGGCTCTCCAGCTCTCCTACCCATACGTGGTGATTGGGAATACAAATGTGTGCTATGAATTTGGTTTTGGATTTCAGTGTATGGAAACAACAATTTTAAAGAAAACCGAGTTCTCTCTGGATTTGAATTTTGGCCTTCCTGGCCTACAGATCCCATAATTCTCCTTTCTTGGAGGTTCAGCTCTTATTACCACACTTTAGAGGCACCTAAATTATGCTCGCCTGGAAATGACACCTAACTGGAAAGCTTCGAGGCCTGGATAGGCCTAACCAGAGTGACCTTATTGCTAGGTGGCATGGTATATAAATCTAATACATACATAAATAAAATTCCTTTTTGAAAAGGAATCTTCCCAATTGCCATCCCAGGTAGGAGTTTAATTCTAAACCAGATACAGAGCTTGCCAGCTGGGATTTCTCTCTAAGCACAAATGAGGTGTCTGTAAGTCTTGGGTGCTGCCAGAGAGACATCCAGAAAAATGGGCAGGGGGTGGGGTGGGAATCCAAAATACTGTATGTATCTTTACATTTCTCTACTGGTGAAGGTGAATTATGTGAGCTCAACTACCTGTACAAGCACGGATGCGTAAAAACAGGCCATTGGAGAGGAAAATTGTGGACAGGATTTTATTTATTTATTTATTTGAAGAATAATTTTGGTTCTTTCCATTGTGGGGAGGTGGGGAGGCTTTTGGAGACCCTTCTGACAGCCCAAAAAGAAGAGAAAGAGCTCATGGATCTGTTTCCGCTTTCTTTTAGATTAAAAAAAATCGTAATACACACCCCCTTAAAAATTTGGATCATTTTTCAAACATTTGTCCTTCTTGGGTACTTAATGGAAATTCTGTTCTCCCCCCACATGGTTAAACCCATTGAGTAGAGTGCCAGAGGAGCCCTGCTGAAGGTCCACTTCCTGTCTCTGCCCAGGCGGTGCGTTGCCTTTTTCCTTCCCGCCAAAGCCGGCTCTCGGGGGTTCCTTTTGGGGAAATGTGGGTGAGGAAACGCGTGATCCTCGGGAGAAGTTGGGGAGGGGGGCGCTTGGCTTGGCTTTTGGGGGGGAGCAGATGCGGCAGGAGGGGGGCAGGTGGAGCCTTTGGGGGGCAATCATCCCACCCTCCCCAAAAAGCCCCCCCTCCCCTCCAGGAGCCCCTCCCTCTCTTCTTCCCAGGCTGGGGAGCCAAGCCTTTTCCCAGGGATCCCCCTCTTCCCTCCTTGGGACTGGGATGGTGGGGGACCCCCTTTTCCCAGGGACTGGCGCTTCCACTGGTGGGAATGGGCGGACTGGGAGGAGGGGGCCTCTCTGGACTGGGCACTGGGAGGGAGTTGAATCAGGAAATGCAACCCCCCCCCAAAAAAAACACACACATCCCTGTGCTGTTCAAAGGGGATGATGGGTGTCTTTGTAGGGGGTCCCTGTGGGGTTTTGGAGGCAGGAACCCAAGCAGGTGGTTGGAAGGAAGCTTGCACCTTTTTTTGTGCAAAGCCTGACCATCCCTTGTCTTGTTGGATCTGTTTCTTTAAAAAGGCTGCCTGTCCTTTATTTTAGGGGGGTGAAAAAAATCTGCCCATCCCTTAATATTCATTTCAAAACTTATTGAAAGCTCTCCTATTGAGTAACAAAGATAACTCCTTGAGGGATAACATTTAAAAGCTGAAAGCAATGAGCTTCCAACAGTGGTTTACACCACTGGAAGGCACTATTGAAAGCTAACACCAATGAGTAGAAAGAGGCAGCTTCCATGATGTTCATGATGTGGACTGGTGTGCCCTTAAAACCTGACCATCTCCCTCCAGGGCCTTTCAGAGCTCACCCCAGGCATGGCTGCAGATGCAAAGGTGTGTGTGTGACTTTGTATGCGGGAGCCGATGTATCTTCTTAGTCGCCTAGTTCCTTTGAAGGAAAGGCAGTTGTGAGAAGCACCAGCATTGAGGTTCTTTGTTCCTTTTAATGTTCTATGGTGCCTCATCTAATTCCCTGTTCATAACTTAAATTATGTCCTAATTGTTCTGGACTATATATTATCCCTCATTATTGTAATCCACCTTGGGTCCTTTTCCAAGGAGAAAGGTGGGGTAAATATATTCAAAATAAATAAAATAAAATAAAATAAAATAAAAGATCTTTATTTTGGACATTCAGTGTACGGAAACAATGGTGGTCAAAAAAGCCAAGATCTCTGGGGATTTGAACTTTAGGCTGTTAGATCCGCTCCTTTGTTTTTGTTGTGTTGTTACAGTGGTGACTGACTCTTCGTGACCCCAGGTCCATGGAGTTTTCTCGGCAGGAATACTGGAGTGGCTCGCCAGTTCCTTCAGGCACCTAAATTATGCTCAACTGGAAAGGACGTCTAACGAGCAAGCTTCATGGTCTGGCCTAATTTCCTCTTTGAAGAGGAAGCTTCCCAACTGCCATCTGAGGTAGGAGGTTAATTCTTAACAAGATAACGGAGCTTTCTTGCCAACCTGGGAATTCTCTCCAGATAACCATAAATTGGGTGCCTGTAAGGATCCTGCAGGTGTAACGCTCCTGCAGGTGAGACGCCCAGAAAATGGGGTTGGAGGGAATCCACAATGCAGAGACTGCTGTTCTTCTCTGCAGTGGGGATGTAGGACAAAGGAGTGTGTGTGGGTTTTTTTGTGTGAGCCGATGTGTCCTTTCAGTCCCCTTGTGCCTTTGAGGGAAAGGCAGTTGTGAGGAGCACCAGCCTTGGGGCTTACGAGTCCAGGATAAGGAAGTGGTTTTCAATGTCTCCCTCAAGGCCCACATTGAAGAAACCAGAAATTGTGCTTCTGTGAGGAACTTCCCAGGTTTTTAGAAAACCTGCTCTCTTCTGATTTGCTGAAGCCTCCCATTAATGTTATCCCTCCGCCCAGCCCGCCGCTTAAGTTCTGCTTATGCACATGACGTCCCTGATGGAAGTCTTGTAAAATCATCTCTGTTTCTCCCTTTCAAGGCAGATTCTTTTTCTCCCTCCTTTCCCTGCTGTGAGGGTTCGGTTGGCAAGGGGTGTGAGGTAACTGCAGAAGGACTGGGAGGATCTTCATTTTGCTTCCAACGAAATGAACTTTTATTCATGTCATAGACAGGCGCTTCACTTGGAACAACATCAACAGTTCCAACTTGGATAAACGGCGAACTATGTAACAACCCCTTGGGGATAAACATTGGGGAAGCTTCTTCTCCTCTCAAGAAAATAATCAGGAAAAATAATCTGCATTAATATTTTCTCTACCCTTTTTATATTTCCCCTCGAAAGAAAAGGGCTGTAAACTGAGGTACCATCGGGTTAGCCGTGGGTTGGTATCTTTCATCCTACTCAGCCACACCAGCGGTGCATGGTCAGTACACAAGATAAAGGGAGCACCTAGCAGGTAATATTTCAAACTCTGTATAGCCCATTTTACGGCCAGCACTTCCTTCTCTATGGTGGCATATTTCTGTTCTTTATCATTTAACTTCCTACTTAGAAACAATATGGGGTGTTCAACTCCTCCCACTTCTTGGGCCAAAACAGCTCCTATACCTCGTTCGGAGGCGTCAGTTTGTCCCACGAATGGTATATTAAAATCAGGAGTCCTCCTTACCGGGCTCGAACACAGTCTCGCTTTCAATGTGTCAAATGCAGTTTGCTCCACCTCTCCCCATCGCACAATACGAGGCATCTTTTTTCTAGTAAGATCTGTTAGACGCCCAGAGCACAGCCTATCTCGACTGATCTATTGACTGGGGTAGGGTAAAGAGACCACATTACGCTCCCTACTAAAGCAGCTCCACATGGCCATTCAGCTACAGGGCACAATTCAAGGCGCTGACCTTGACCTACAAAGCACTGGACGACCTGGGTCCTAGCTACCTCCAAGATCGAATCTCACAGGATGAACCCACTCGGGTGTTAAGGTCATCAGGAGAGGCCATCCTCTCCATCCCGCCACCCTCACAGGTCCGTCTCGTGGGAACCCATGAAAGGGCCTTCTCGGCTGCTGCGCCCAGACTCTGGAACTCCCTCCCACTGGTGGCCAGGACTGCCTCATCTCTGATGTCTTTCTGGAAGCAGGCAAAGACCTTCCTCTTCAGGCAAGCTTTCCCTGAATGGTGGACTTTTGGGGTTAAGTGAATCCTGTATGCTCGTGACACCCAGCTCTACCTCTCCTCACCTCCAGATTCTGTGGGAGAAACTATCTCAATTTCGCATGCATACTGGCTGAATGGAAGGGTCCATTTACAAGGAAATAGGAGGACCCCTTGTACCGTCCTAATGACCCATCAAAAACAGATGGGAATTTCTCACAGACCCTGCTAAAATCTGCGCAAATTGTGGCAGTCTGGCTGATGCCTCGAATTTCAATTTCCAGGATCCCAAACCAATTGAGCCCCAACAAGCTGACATAATAGAAGTTAGGAGCTCCACGTCCTGCTGAATTGTACCTTAAAGGTACCCAAACCCTTAAGGGTCATCATCTTCTTCGAACATCCCTCAATAGGTCAGAGTGGGGGCAGGTCACAGTGGGGGCAATCTTCATAAATGTAGCTGCCCCAGAGTCGTGGCAGATATAATAGACACCGGGGATCCCATGTCCAGCTGCATCTGACAAGAATCCCCCTCGATCTGCAAAGATGCAAAAATCTGATTTGGTGAACGTAAGGGGATCTGTAATACCTGATGTGTCACAGTGTCAATCGTACGCCCCTCCTTATACACAGTGGCAGCACGGTGTGACGCAGCTCTGCCCGGCTGGTTCCTTGCTGATCCGGAAGGGCAGGTCCGAGCGATGTGGCCAACCTTCCCACAAACCCGACAGATGGCATTCTGGAACCTGCAGGCCAGATGGCATTCTGGCCAGATGGCATGGAACCTGCAGGCATGGTCCGCCCCCACAGCCAGCACAAGGACCCCTCTTGATCTCTCCTCACTGTCCTCTTCTGCATCTGAGCAGTCAGAGAGTGTCCCGTGATAGAACAGCCTGGCCTTGGCTGGGCATTGAGGCACGGACAGTAACTTATGCTGGAGCTGCATATCGGTTTGGCCCCCGGTAAACTGATCCAGAAGCCGCTTCTCCAAAGCCTCAAATTCATATTTCCTAGCAAGACGACGTAGGTCTGCCAGGAAAACAGGGGCCGTTTCCTGTGGCTTCCTCCCCCGTCTCTGAAATGTGACCCGTCTGGCCAAGGGTTTTGGCTGGGGAACAAAATGTTCAGTTAACAGAGTTACCAGGCGCTCACATGAAACCGTTGGAATATCCTCTGGTGCCACAAGATTCTTAGCTAAGCCCAGGGTAACAGCTCAGGACCAGAAACAGCAGTACACCTCAATTGGAAGGACCAAGGGCACTCATTCAAAGATGAGGATGTACACATATTAGACAGAGAAGCTGGGTGGTTTGAGAGAGGAGTCAGGGAAGCCATTCATGTGAGCATTGAAACCCCCTCCCTCAATAGAGGTGGCGGGTTTATAAGATGTGTTCTCTCCCCCAAACATTTTCTCACACTCCAGGCATTCAGAAGGCTTCTTCCCTGTGAGGGCCATTGTTGAGATTTATCACATCCAGAACAGAATTTAAAATATATTGTGTGTGTGCACAGGCGCCTGCGTGTACACACACACACACACACACACACACACACACACACACACACACACACACACACACACACACACACACACACACACAAAGTATACATAAAAACCACATGGCAGTGTATTAGAAATTCAGTTGCAATATATACGAAGCATGCAACACAAAATTACATCATCAAGAGAGTTTAGCATGGCAATAGACAGAGTAAAGTGATTTGACTTCCAACAGATAAACCTCACTTGGAACATGTCACTTGTATACACCTCTTGCAGCGATCACAGAATACATTACAATATAGGACATTACATCACCTGACATCAGCATATGTCAGCTGTACCAAATTATATCATTGTACAAAACATTATATCAGATCTGTTGCTGTATGTCTGAGGAAGTGGACATTTCCACGAAATGTTACATTAAAATATGGAATTTAAGTCTTTAAGGTGCCACATGTTTTATGTCTTTTGTTTTATTTTGTGTTATGTTTGATTTTTGCCTGAAAAGAATAACATGGCTACCCTCTCTGACACATCTATTCATATGTGACCAATCAATATACAATATATTTGCTTACTTACTTATTACTTACTTACTTACTTACTTACGTACTTACTTACTTATGTACTTACTTACCGTCTTTCCAATGGAACTCCGAGTGGTATACAACAATTATCAAACAATAAAAAAATCAAACAAATCAACCAATTAAAATAATAATAGTACTTGGCAAGATGGTGGAACAGAACCTTAAAAACAAACAAACAAATAACAACAACAAAAACTCAAACTCCTGATGGTTGCCAAGTACCTCTCTGAAAAGTAGGTCTTAAGCCAGGCATGTCCAAAGTAAGGCCCGGGGGCAAATGTGACCCGTTTTCAAATTCTGAGCGGTCTGCAACTTCTCCTCTCGACCGGCTCAGCCTGTCAGGCATCCCCGCCAGCTGGCCCCTCCCCATACCAGATGGAGATGTTAGCTTGCAGTTTTTATGGTTTGCCTGACCTCCCTGCCTCTGTCCATCCCCCCCCCTCCGCAATCTGCAGACAATTAGCCAGCCTACCCACTCTGAGTTCGGTTGCTGCAGTAATCATTTCCAGACCTCCCTGGGAGTGGCGCCGCGAAGTAAGAGCACCTGTGACGTTCTAGTGGGTCAGGCCTCAGTTGACTTCTGGAAGATCCGCTCTATCAAGTACCCTGGTCCCAAGCCATGGAGGGTTTTGGAAGTCAAAACCAGTACCTTGAACCAGAATGACAGAAACAGGCTTCTCATCCGTGTGAGTCCTCTGATGCCCAGCAAGGTATCCAGCTTGACAGAACCTCTTTCCTCACTCCAGACATTCAAATGGCTTCTTGCCTGTGTGGGTCCTGTGATGCTTAGCAAGGTATCCAGCTTGACTGAACCTCTTTCCACACTACAGACATTCAAAAGGCTTCTCACCTGTGTGAGTCCTGTGATGGCTAGCAAGGTGTCCAGCTCGACTGAACCTCTTTCCACACTCCAGACATTCAAAGGGCTTCTCACCGGTGTGGGTTCTGTGATGGCTAGCCAGGCTTCCAGCTTGACTGAACCTCTTTCCACACTCCAGACATTCAAATGGCTTCTCACCTGTGTGAGTCCTGTGATGGCTAGCAAGGTGTCCAGCTCGACTGAACCTCTTTCCACACTCCAGACATTCAAACGGCTTCTCGCCGGTGTGGGTTCTGTGATGGCCAGCCAGGCTTCCAGCTTGACTGAACCTCTTTCCACACTCCAGACATTCAAAAGATTTCTCACCTGTGTGAGTCCTGTAATGGCTAGCAAGGTGTCCAGCTCGACTGAACCTCTTTCCACACTCCAGACATTCAAACGGCTTCTGGCCGGTGTGGGTTCTGTGATGGCTAGCCAGGCTTCCAGCTTGACTGAACCTCTTTCCACACTCCAGACATTCAAATGGCTTGTCACCTGTGTGGGTCCTCTGATGGCTAGCCAGGCTTCCAGGACCACTGAACCTCTTTCCACACTCCAGACATTCAAAAGGCTTCTCACCTGTGTGAGTCCTGTGATGGCTAGCAAGGTGTCCAGCAAGACTGAATCTCTTTCCACACTCCAGACATTCAAAGGGCTTTTCACCTGTGTGGATTCTGTTATGATAAGCTAGGTTTCCAGAATCACTGAACCTCTTTCCACACTCCAGACATTCAAAAGGCTTCTCACCTGTGTGAGTCCTGTGATGCTTAGCAAGGTTTCCTGCATGACTGAACCTCTTTCCACACTGCAGACATTCAAATCGTTTCTCACCTGTGTGGATTCTGTGATGTTTAGCAAGGTTTCCAGAATCAATGAACCTCTTTCCACACTCCAGACATTCAAATGGCTTCTCGCCTGTGTGGATTCTGTGATGATAAGCACGGCTTCTAGAATCACTGAACCTCTTTCCACACTCCAGACATGCAAACGGCTTCTCGCCTGTGTGGGTCCTGTGATGGGTAGTAAGTGTTCCAGATTCACTGAACCTCTTTCCACACTCCAGACATTCAAACGGCTTCTCACCTGTGTGGGTCCTGTGATGGGTAGCAAGGTGTCCAGCTCGACTGAACCTCTTTCCACACTCCAGACATTCAAATAGCTTCTCACCTGTGTGGGTCCTGTGATGGGAAGCAAGGTTTCCTGCATGACTGAACCTCTTTCCACACTCCAGGCATTCAAATCGTTTCTCACCTGTGTGGGTCCTGTGATGGCTAGCTAGGCTTCCAGCTTGACTGAACAGCTTTCCACACTCCAGACATTCAAATGGCTTCTCACCTGTGTGGGTCCTGTGATGGGTAGTAAGTTTTCTAGATTCACTGAACCTCTTTCCACACTCCAGACATTCAAATGGCTTCTCACCTGTGTGGGTCCTGTGATGGGTAGTAAGTTTTCCAGATTCACTGAACCTCTTTCCACACTCCAGACACTCAAATGGCTTTTCGCCTGTGTGTGTCCTCAGGTGTCTAGTTAGGTCTCTAGAACAACTAAAACTCTTTCCACACTCTAGGCAAGTCAATGGCTTCTCCCCTTGGTGAATTTTCATGTGGGAACAAACTGTTGAGGTACTAGTAAAAGATTTTCCACACTTGGCATACTCACTCCTTTCCTCTCCTTTGGATGTTTTCAGAACGACTTGGTTTTCCTCCTGACAAGTAATAGATTTGTCCATTTTAACCTCTAGTTTTTCTTCTTCCAAGCTTCTTCCTTCTGGTTTGATTCTGAACACCCTCTTTTGCATCTGAATATTCAAACTTTTCCTCTGACACGTAATGTCCTCCTCTTTTATTTCTTCTCTATAGCGTCTTACCTGGAAAATATAAGCAGCCACAAAAATATCATTTCAACTCAAGTAACAAACCCAATGCACTGATATGTAGGAGCCAGGAGAAATAGACACCGCTCCAGGGTGGACCCACCTCCACCCACCTCAGTGAGGAGGCCCACTGTGGCACCAGTGAATATCCTGAGGAAAGCCAGGGATTTATTTTATTTATTTATTTTTATTTTTATTTATTTATTCAGGTCTCTCCAGGGTGGTTATAAATAAAATATCAATAAATCATCAAACAGTAATAAAAACCTTCTTTAAAATCATCATCCTAAAATTGTCATCAGGAGGCCAATCTACTGTCAATTAAAAACCTTCAACAGAATATCCTGAATCAGTGAATCTCAATAGGGAGGGCATTCCATAACTTGGGAGCAGCTGCCGAGAAGGCCCTTTGTCTACAAGCCATCCGTCTCACCTCCTTGAGGGATGGCTCTTTTAAAAGCCCCCCCCCCTTGGCTCGATGTTAATTGCCGGGTAGGTTCGTATGGAAGGAGGCGGTCCTTCAGGTATCTAGGTATCTAGATTATCACACACCTCTCGTGATAATCTCTGCGGAAATGGATCTCTTCCACTGTGAGAAGTCTTGTGAGGTCCAGGGTAAGAAACAGATGCAAGTCATTCCACAGCCTTTTTCATTTTCAAAAACTGTTTAAGAACATTTGAATGTATGGAACATAAGAACATAAGAAGAGCCATGCTGGATCTGGCCCAAGGCCCATCTAGTGCAGCTTCCTATGTCTCACAGTCGCCTCAGCAGATGAATCTGGGAGTGCACGAGACTAGATATTTGTCTCCTGATACTACTCCCCTGCATCTGGCCCTTGAAGTACCCCGGTTTTAAGGCTGTAGATGATACATCTCTATCATGGTTTGTATCCTGTGATGGACTTTTCTCCCAGGAATCTGTCCAATCCCCTTTTGAAGGCATCCAGGCCAGATGCCATCACCAGCTCCTGTGGCAGGGAGTTCCACAGACTAACAACATGCTGGGTAAAAAGAGAATCTTTTGTCTATTCTTACCCTCTCAGCCATCAATTTCAGTGGATATCCCCCAGCTCAGGTATTTTGTGAGAGGGAGAAGAGTGTCCCTCTATCTGCTCTACGCATGCCGTGCATTATTTTGTATGTCTCAATAATATCCCACCCCTCAGGTGCCTTTTTCCAGACTAAAGTGCCCCTAATGACTTTTTTGAGATGCAGTGACCAGAATTGTACACAATACTCCAGGTGTGGCCTTACTATCATTTTGTATAATGCCATTATAATGTTGGCTGTTTTATTTTCAACCCCCTTTTTGATAACCTCTAGAATGGAATTGGCCTTCTTCACCACTGCCACACATTGGGTAGGCACCTTCATGTTGCTGTCCACCAACACACCAAGATCTCTTTTCTGATCCATCAAAGATAGCTCAGTACCCATTTCCCCAGTTTGGAGAGATCCTTCTGGAGCTCTTCACAATCTTCTCTGGTTTTTACTGTATAGAAAAGTTTTGTGTCATCTGCAAACTTGGCCACCTCAGTGCTTTTCCCTCTCTCCAGGTCATTTATTGAAAATAAATAAATGGATCCTGGATCTCAACCAGTTCTCAATCTATAAGAGGACCTCCCCTTTTATTCCCTGACTGTGCAATTTTCTCAGCAGCCTTTGGTGAGGGACTGTATCAAAAGCCTTCTGAAAATCCAGATAAACAATATCCACTGGTTCACCCAAATTGACATGCCTGTTAACCCTTTCAAAGAATTCTAAAAGTTTTGTCAGGCAAGATGTACCCTTACTGGGCTGGGGCACCTCCCTTTTGAGGAAAAGCTAAAACATTTGAGCCTCTTTAGTCTGGAAAAAGGCACCTGAGGGGGGAAAAGGCACCAGAGCTAGGGGATATCCACTCAAATTGAGGGCTGGGAGAGAAAGAACAGACAAAAGAAATTATTTTTCACCCAGTGCGTTGTTAGTCTGTGGAACTCCCTGCCACAGGATGTGGTGATGGGATCTAGCCTGGGATTGGACAGATTCCTGGAGGAAAAGTCCATCACAGGTTACAAACCATGATGGAGATGTGTAACCCCCAGGCTTAAAACTGGGGTACTTCAAGGGCCAGATGCAGGGGAGTGGTATCAGGAGACAGATATCTAGTCTCATGCGCTCCCAAACGAATCTGGTGGGGCCACTGTGAGATACAGGAAGCTGGACTAGATGGGCCTTTGGCCTGATCCAGCATGGCTCTTCTTATGTTCTTATGTTCTTATAAGAACAGCCTTGCTGGGACAGGCCATAGCCCTTCCAGTCGAGCATTCTGTCTTACACAGTGGCTCACCATTTGCTTCAGGGTATTCCCAAGCAGATGTCCCCAGCTGCTTATGATTCCCCACAAAGAACATTGAGAGAAATCCTGACTATCTCTCCAACTCAGAGGTTGTCCTTAGACATCCATATTGATAGCCATCAATAGCCTGGTTCTCCACAAACCTGTCCAACCCTTTTTTTAAACTGTCAAGGCTGACAGCTGTCACCACTTCTGGCAGGGAGTTACATAGACCAGTGATCCACAGGATGAAAAAGTACTTTCTGTTATTTGTGTGTGATCTAGCACCCAAAAGTTTGTTTTTCCTTATCAACTTTGTCCACAAACTTCAATCAGGTCACCTCTTAGTTGCAGTCCTTCAAGAGTGAAGAAGCCCAGCCATTGCAGCCTCAGATGGTAAAGGTGTTCCAGTCCCCTAATCATTCTGGTTGCCCTCTCTGCACTTTTCCCATTTCCATAAGATCCTTCTGGAGGGATGGAGACCAGAATTGTACAGAATACTCCAGACGGGGCCTCACCGCAGATTGATAAGGAGGCAAAAGGACACTTGCTGATTTGATTTCTATACCTCTCCTAATGATCTCTAGCATTGAGTTGGCTTTATTCACTACTGTGGCACACTGGGTTGACACCTGCCTTGAGCTCTCCACCGGAACACCAAGGTCCCAAACAGCTTTTGGAGCCCACCCCCAAATGGTTTCCAGCCAACCCTAGAGTCTGGGGGTCTCCAACAGGCCCAGGAATCCCACCGGTGGCCCGTTCTGGACAGTGCCAGGCCTGGGAGGGGGAAGGGCAGAAGGCCCCAAACAGCTTCTCTCCCCCCCCCCCCGGCAAATGCAGCTTGCCCCAGGATCCCAGGGAACGGCTGTCCAGGCATCCCCACCTTGGACTCCCAAACTCAACAGTCGCGTTTCCTGCCAGGTCTTGGGGGAGGAGGGGGGGACACCAAAACTTCCCACAGTTAGTCCCAGGAGGGGTTGATACACAATCTTGCCTAGGAACATAAGAACATAAGAAGAGCCATGCTGGATCAGGCCAAGGCCCATCTAGTCCAGCTTCCTGTATCTCACAGCGGCCCCACCAGATGCGTTTGGGAGCGCATGAGACTAGATATCTGTCTCCTGATACCACTCCCCTGCATCTGGCCCTTGAAGCACCCTGGTTTAAAGCCTAGAGATTACACATCTCTATCATGGTTTGTAATCCGTGATGGACTTTTCCTCTAGGAATCTGTCCAATCCCCTTTTGAAGGCATCCAGGTCAGATGCCATCACCACATCCTGTGGCAGGGAGTTCCATAGACTTACAACCCAAAAAAATATTTTCTTTTGTCAGTTCTTACTCTCCCAGCACTCAATTTGACTGTATGTCCCCTAGTTCTGGTATTTTGGGAGAGGGAGAAGAGCTTCCCTCTATCCACTTTACTCCTACCCTGCATTATTTTGTACGTCTCAATCATATCCCCCCTCAAGCGCCTTTTTTCCAGACTAAAGAGGCCCAAATGTTTTAGCCTTTCTTCATAAGGGAGGTGCCCCAGCCCAGTAATCATTTTAGTCGCTCTCTTCTGCACCTTTTCCAGTTCCACTATGTCTTTCTTGAGATGCGGTGACCAGAATTGTACACAATACTCCAGGTGGGGCCTTACTATTGTTTTGTATAACGGCATTATAATGTTGGCTGTTTTATTTTCAATCCCCTTTTGATAATCCCTAGCATGGAATTGGCCTTCTTCACCGCTGCCACACATTGGGGAGACACCTTCATGGAGCTGTCCATCAACACACCAAGATCTCTTTCCTGATCCACGGATAACTCAGAGCCCATGAGTTGATAGATGAAGTTTGGATTTTTTGCCCCAATAGGCATTACTTTACATTTGGTTATATTAAAATGCATTTGCCATTTCTCAGCCCATTCCCCCAGTTTGGAGAGATCCTTCTGGAGCTCTTCACAATCTTCTCTGGTTTTTACTACATGGAAGGAGAAGGCGTTGCTGATGGAATGGGTCTCCCATCCACAGCTATTTCTGGCCCTGCTTAGCTTAATATTGCAAAATTATATATTGTGTGACGATCGATTCCAATTCCATCCGGGCCCACCTCCAGCCTGTCAGTTCTGGGATGGGGCAGGGGAGGGCATTTTTTGGCTCAAGACAAGGAAACCTGGGAGGGGAGCAACTTTTGACCCCTTTCCTTCTTTGACATCTTTCTCTACCCCCCCCACGCACAATGGGGATAAAAGAAGGGGGGAGAGAATTCCTTCGAAATCCTGACACCCCCCCCCCAAAGGAGGGGAGTCCCTTCCGGTCACCCCACTACCTACTGTATATTATTTCCTGCCACTCTAGGAAGCCACACTCGCTGCATTTCCTCCCCCAAGCCTCCTCCCACTCCCCCCCCCACAATTGCTCCTCCTCAATGGGAGGGGGGATCTGCCCCTGGAGGAGGCCTGGTTCTTTTTTATTGGGGGGTGGGTGGGAATTACGTCCTCTCTATTTTCTCTCCCCCCCCCCAGCACCACCACCACCGTTCCCTGTCCCGGTTCGGCCTTTAAAAGCTTCTTCCTTCCTCCTTTTTCCTTCGGGGGGGGGGAGAGAAAGGGGGAAATTGGGGGCACACTTACGCCTTCTTCTGACTCCTGACCAAAAGGAGTGTACGGGGGGCTCTTCCTTCCTGGGACCCCCACCCCCACCCCACAGATTCCATCAGCAACGCCTTCTCCTCCTCTCCCTCCCCCCCCATAAAGGGACGCCCAGGAGTGTCTTTCCTCCCCTCCCTCCCCACCAGCCTCCATCCCCCCAACCTCCCAACGCCCCCTCCTCCTCCCCCCCAATAGCATTGCAACCCTCCCCATTGTCATTGCGCAACGCACCTTCTCCTCCTCCTCCTCAACCTGGGGGGGTCTCTTTTCCCCTCTTTCCAGCAACCACAGATGAGAGCCTTCTTTTTTGGGGAGGGGGGGTTATAGTATCGTGGAGAACAGGCCCCTCCCTGGGAGCCTTTCACTTCCTGCCACTCTAGGAAGCGGGACTAGCTACCTTCCCCCCCCTTGGAGGACCAAATACTGCCCAGCCCCCCAAAGTCCAGGGAAGAGAATGGGGGAAGGGGTCCGGCAAAGTGGGGGCGGGGCGTCCTGACTGCAAAGCCTACATAGAGTGAAAAGGGGGGTGGAGATATGTTTCCCTTTATTTGCCCTGTTCTATTGGTTCAGCCACTTTTTCTCCCCTGTCTGTATGTTTGATGAACTGACGCAGGCATTATCTTGCCATAAGAACATAAGAAGAGCCATGCTGGATCAGGCCAAGGCCCATCTAGTCCAGCTTCCTGTATCTCACAGCGGCCCCACCAGATGCGTTTGGGAGCGCATGAGACTAGATATCTGTCTCCTGATACCACTCCCCTGCATCTGGCCCTTGAAGCACCCTGGTTTAAAGCCTAGAGATTACACATCTCTATCATGGTTTGTAATCCGTGATGGACTTTTCCTCTAGGAATCTGTCCAATCCCCTTTTGAAGGCATCCAGGTCAGATGCCATCACCACATCCTGTGGCAGGGAGTTCCATAGACTTACAACACGCTGGGTGAAAAAATATTTTCTTTTGTCAGTTCTTACTCTCCCAGCACTCAATTTGACTGTATGTCCCCTAGTTCTGGTATTTTGGGAGAGGGAGAAGAGCTTCCCTCTATCCACTTTACTCCTACCCTGCATTATTTTGTACGTCTCAATCATATCCCCCCTCAAGCGCCTTTTTTCCAGACTAAAGAGGCCCAAATGTTTTAGCCTTTCTTCATAAGGGAGGTGCCCCAGCCCAGTAATCATTTTAGTCGCTCTCTTCTGCACCTTTTCCAGTTCCACTATGTCTTTCTTGAGATGCGGTGACCAGAATTGTACACAATACTCCAGGTGGGGCCTTACTATTGTTTTGTATAACGGCATTATAATGTTGGCTGTTTTATTTTCAATCCCCTTTTTGATAATCCCTAGCATGGAATTGGCCTTCTTCACCGCTGCCACACATTGGGGAGACACCTTCATGGAGCTGTCCACCAACACACCAAGATCTCTTTCCTGATCCGTCACGGATAACTCAGAGCCCATGAGTTGATAGATGAAGTTTGGATTTTTTGCCCCAATAGGCATTACTTTACATTTGGTTATATTAAAATGCATTTGCCATTTCTCAGCCCATTCCCCCAGTTTGGAGAGATCCTTCTGGAGCTCTTCACAATCTTCTCTGGTTTTTACTACATGGAAGGAGAAGGCGTTGCTGATGGAATGGGTCTCCCATCCACAACAGCTATTTCCTGGCCCTGCTTAGCTTAATATTGCAAAATTATATATTGTGTGACGATCGATTCCAATTCCATCCGGGCCCACCTCCAGCCTGTCAGTTCTGGGATGGGGCAGGGGAGGGCATTTTTTGGCTCAAGACAAGGAAACCTGGGAGGGGAGCAATTTTTGACCCCTTTCCTTCTTTGACATCTTTCTCTACCCCCCCCACGCACAATGGGGATAAAAGGGGGGAGAGAATTCCTTCGAAATCCTGACACCCCCCAAAGGAGGGGAGTCCCTTCCTCCCCCCCCCCACTCCCTATATGTTTATTTCCTGTCACTCTAGGAAGCCGCATTCGTTGCATTTCCTCCCCCCAACCCTCCTCCCCCCCCACAATTGCTCCTCCTCAATGGGAGGGGGGATCTGCCCCTGGAGGAGGCCTGGTTCTTTTTTATTGGGGGGTGGGTGGGAATTACGTCCTCTCTATTTTTCTCCCCCCCCCCAGCACCACCACCACCGTTCCCTGTCCCGGTTCGGAAGAAAGTAAAAGGCGGAACTTGACGGAACTCCCTGATTTCATATGATTTTTACATGGGATCTTTCCCAAATCACCATCAAATCACAAATCCCATTCATGGCCAACTATTGCACAAGAATAATCACGTATCCTTCAGCGCATGGCTCGGCGGTGGCGCAAAAACATGGTTCCATCGCACGGAACCATCTGATTTCATATGATTTTTACATTCGATCATGATAAATCCACTATCATATACAGAGCCCATTTCAGCCCACAGATTGCACAACAAAAATCATGGGTCCATCAGCGCATGGCTCCACAGTGGCGCAAAAACATGGTTCCAAGGCACGGAACCACACGGAACTACCTGATTTTTACCCAGGATCAACTCCAAACCAGTATCGCATCCTAGGCCCCATCCATACACACAGACTGCACATCCGAAATCAGGCATCCGTCAGCGCATGGCTCTGCAGTGGCGCAAAAACATGGTTCCAAGGCACGGAACCACACGGAACTACCTGATTTTTACCCAGGATCAACTCCAAAACACTATCACATCCTAGGCCCCATCCATACACACAGACTGCACACCTGAAATCAGGCGTCCGTCAGCGCATGTCTCTGCAGTGGCGCAAAAACATGGTTCCAAGGCACGGAACCACACGGAACTCCCTGATTTTTACCCGGGATCAACTCCAAACCACTATCACGTCCTAGGCCCCATCGATACACAAAGACTGCACACCCGAAATCTGGCGTCCGTCAGCGCATGCCTCCACAGTAGTGCAAAAACATGGTTCCAAGGCACGGAACCACACGGAACTACCTGATTTTTACCCACGATCAACTCCAAAACACTATCACATCCTAGGCCACATCCATACACACAGACTGCACACCCGAAATCAGGCGTCCGTCAGCGCATGGCTCTGCAGTGGCGCAAAAATATGGTTCTAAGGCACGGAACCACACGGAACTCCCTCATTTTTACCCAGGATCAACTCCAAAACACTATCACGTCCTAGGCCCCATCCATACACACAGACTGCACACCCGAAATCAGGCATCCATCAGCACATGGCTCCACAGCGGCGCAAAAACGGGTCTGGGTAAAAGGCGGAACTTGAGGGAACTCCCTGATTTTTACCCAGGATCAACTCCAAAACACTATCACATCCTAGGCCCCATCCATACACACAGACTGCACACCCAAAATCAGGCATCCGTCAGCGCATGGCTCTGCAGTGGCGCAAAAATATGGTTCCAAGGCACGGAACCACACGGAACTACCTGATTTTTACCCAGGATCAACTCCAAAACACTATCACATCCTAGGCCCCATCCATACACACAGACTGCACATCCGAAATCAGGGGTCCGTCAGCGCATGCCTCCACAGTGGCGCAAAAACATGGTTCCAAGGCACAGACCCACACGGAACTACCTGATTTTTACCCAGGATCAACTACAAAACACTATCACGTCCTAGGCCCCATCGATACACAAAGACTGCACATCCGAAATCTGGCGTCCGTCAGCGCATGCCTCCACAGTGGCGCAAAAATATGGTTCTAAGGCACGGAACCACACGGAACTACCTGATTTTTACCCAGGATCAACTCCAAAACACTATCACATCCTAGGCCCCATCCATACACACAGACTGCACATCCGAAATCATGGGTCCGTCGGCGCATGGCTCCACAGCGGCGCAAAAACAGGTCTGGGTAAAAGGCGGAACTTGACGGAACTCCCTGATTTTTACCCAGGATCAACTCCAAACCACTATCACATCCTAGGCCCCATCCATACACAAAGACTGCACACCCGAAATCAGGCGTCCGTCAGCGCATGGCCCTGCAGTGGCGCAAAAACATGGTTCCAAGGCACGGAACCACACGGAACTACATGATTTTTACCCAGGATCAACTCCAAAACACTATCACATCCTAGGCCCCATCCATACACACAGACTGCACACCCGAAATCAGGCGTCCGTCAGCGCATGGCTCTGCAGTGGCGCAAAAATATGGTTCCAAGGCACGGAACCACATGGAACTCCCTGATTTTTACCCAGGATCAACTCCAAAACACTATCACATCCTAGGCCCCATCCATACACACAGACTGCACACCCGAAATCAGGCGTCCGTCAGCGCATGGCTCTGCAGTGGCGCAAAAATATGGTTCTAAGGCACGGAACCACATGGAACTCCCTGATTTTTACCCAGGATCAACTCCAAAACACTATCACATCCTAGGCCCCATCCATACACATAGACTGCACACCCGAAATCAGGGGTCCGTCAGCGCATGGCTCCACAGCAGCGCAAAAACGGGTCTGGGTAAAAGGCGGAACTTGACGGAACTCCCTGATTTTTACCAAGGATTAACTCCAAAACACTATCACATCCTACGCCCCATCCATACACACAGACTGCACATCCGAAATCAGGGGTCCGTCAGCGCATGGCTCTGCAGTGGCGCAAAAATATGGTTCCAAGGCACGGAACCACACAGAACTACCTGATTTTTACCCGGGATCAACTCCAAACCACTATCACATCCTAGGCCCCATCCATACACAAAGACTGCACACCCGAAATCAGGCGTCCGTCAGCGCATGGCCCTGCAGTGGCGCAAAAACATGGTTCCAAGGCACGGAACCACACGGAACTACATGATTTTTACCCAGGATCAACTCCAAAACACTATCACATCCTAGGCCCCATCCATACACACAGACTGCACACCCGAAATCAGGCGTCCGTCAGCGCATGGCTCTGCAGTGGCGCAAAAATATGGTTCCAAGGCACGGAACCACATGGAACTCCCTGATTTTTACCCAGGATCAACTCCAAAACACTATCACATCCTAGGCTCCATCCATACACACAGACTGCACATCTGAAATCAGGCGTCCGTCAGCACATGGCTCTGCAGTGTCGCAAAAACATGGTTCCAAGGCACGGAACCACACGGAACTCCCTGATTTTTACCCAGGATCAACTCCAAAACACTATCACGTCCTAGGCCCCATCCATACACACAGACTGCACACCCAAAATCAGGCGTCTGTCAGCGCATGGCTCTGCAGTGGCGCAAAAATATGGTTCCAAGGCACGGAACCACACGGAACTCCCTGATTTTTACCCAGGATCAACTCCAAAACACTATCACATCCTAGGCCCCATCCATACACATAGATTGCACACCCGAAATCAGGGGTCCGTCAGCGCATGGCTCCACAGCAGCGCAAAAACGGGTCTGGGTAAAAGGCGGAACTTGACGGAACTCCCTGATTTTTACCAAGGATTAACTCCAAAACACTATCACATCCTACGCCCCATCCATACACACAGACTGCACATCCGAAACCAGGCGTCCGTCAGCGCATGGCTCTGCAGTGGCGCAAAAACATGGTTCCAAGGCACGGAACCACACGGAACTCCCTGATTTTTACCCAGGATCAACTCCAAAACACTATCACATCCTAGGCCCCATCCATACACATAGACTGCACACCCGAAATCAGGGGTCCGTCAGCGCAAGGTTCTGCAGTGGCGCAAAAACATGGTTCCAAGGTACGGAACCACACGGAACTACCTGATTTTTACCCAGGATCAACTACAAAACACTATCATGTCCTAGGCCCCATCCATACACAAAGACTGCACACCCGAAATCAGGGGTCCATCAGCGCCTGGCTCCGCAGTGGCGCATAAACATGGTTCCAAGGCACGGAACCACACGGAAATGCAGGTTACTTACCTGTAAGTTAAGTTCTTCGAGTGGACCTCAGTGAATACACACCACCTACCCGCTTCACTTCTCTCCGTCATGGCTCGTTGTACTCTCAAAGGGTCAGCGGCGGACCAGGGGGGAACTGAGTCAGCAAGGCGGGAGATGGGTGAGCATGCGCATGGAGGGGAGGGGCTTGTAAGCCTTAAGCTTGGAACGAATGGGAACTCAAGCACGCAGGCGCGAAGACCCATTGTGTCTATTTACAGAGGTCCACTCGAAGAACTTAACTTACAGGTAAGTAACCTGCATTTCTTCTTCGTGGACTCTGAATCCACACATAGCGTGACTGGCAAGCTGACTTACCGGTGGAGGGTAGTCATGGTAGCACAGTTGTCAAAACTGCTTTGCCAAATGCGGCTGATCTCTGCGTCCTGACATCTAGCTTGTAGTGCCTCAGGAACGTAGATGGTCGAGACCAGGTAGCCGCTTTGCATATGTCTTCCAGGGGCACTCCTTTTAGGAAAGCCGTGGAGGAGGCTACTACTCTTGTAGAGCATGCCTGAGGCATGACAGGTAGGGAGACATGCGCAGTGGTGTAAGCCATTTTGATAGTTGTAACAATCCATCTGGAGATGGATTGAGGGGATACCTGATGACCTCGAGATGGTGCTGAGGTCCTGATAAAGAGCTTGTGTGTCTTTCTAACGGAAGCTGTTCTGGAAGTATAAGAGGAGAGCTCTTTTGACGTCGAGGAGCGAAGCTTTCTCGAGGTGAGTACTTGGGTTTGGGAAGAAGGTCGGTAGAATAAGTGGCTGAGACACGTGGAAGGATGACACTATCTTCGGTAAGAAAGAGATGTCCGGCCGAAGTTCCACTCTGTCATGATGGAATTTGAGGAACTGTGGGTCCGCTCTGAGCGCAGCGAGTTCTGAAGCTCACCTGCTGATGTGATTGCCACTAGAAAAGCTGTTTTTAAGGTAAGTAAGTACAGAGACGTGGTCGCCATAGGTTCAGGTAGTTAGACAGTTCAGTACCAGGAAGAGAGACCATTGTGGTGTCAGGGCTCTATGTTGTGGACTTAGGCTAGCGATGCCTCGTAGGAACCTCTTAAGTTTAGGATGAATAAACAAGGCTGCCGCCTCCGAATCAGGTGGTTGATGTGCACTACGGCTGCAGTGTAGACTCTTAAGGTAGATAAGGATAGTCCTCTGTTGAAGAGCAAGAGGAGGAATTCTAGGAGGACCTGAATGTTAGTTGGACTCGAGGGTTGAGAGTTGGCTCAAGTGAAATGTAGGAAGGACGCACACTTATGTGCATATAGTGTATTTGTAGACTTCTTCCTGGAGCTTGTGTGTGCATCTGTAATTGTTAGCAGATGTACCATGCCGTCAGGTGGAGAGTCAGGACGTCTGGGTGTCTGACTTGGCCCTGGTGTTGTGTCAGGAGATCAGGCGTTGATGTCAGCCTGATAGAGTCGATCGCCATTGTTTGTAAGACTTGAAACCACCACGGGGCCAGCAGTATGACATGGGCTCAGTGGTGCCTGATCTTCATCAGCATTCTCTGGATGAGTGGTATTGGTGGGAACGCGTAGAGAAGACCCGGGGGCCAGCTGGTGGCAAAGGCATCTCCCTGTGAGTGTTTGCCTATTCCTGCTCTGGAGCAGTACAAGCTGCATTTGGTATTGGCTTGAGATGCAAATAGATCCATGGTTGGGGTGGCCCACCTGGTGCAAAGGATCTGAAACGCTGTCTCTGAGAGGCTCCACTCGTGGTTGTCGTGGATGAGGCAGCTCAGTTCATCTGCCGCCACATTGTTGCATGACGCAATATGTATGGCTATTGGGTGAATGCCCTAGGCTATGCACCATCTCCAAAGTTTGAGGGTGAGGTGCAGTAGAGATTTCGAGTGAGTTCCTCCTTGCTTGTTCAAGTAATAAAGTGCTGTAGTATTGTCTGTTATTACTTGGACCGTCTTGTGTGCAAGGAGGAGTTCGAATGCCTTGAGGGCTTTGAAAATGGCAAGGAGTTCTAGGTAGTTGATATGATGGGCTTGCTCCTTGAGTGTCCACCTGTGATGGAGCGAGAGGTGGTTGCAGGTGACACCCCATCCCGTCTTACTGGCATCTGTGGTTACCTAGATGGACGGGTAACGCTGTTTGAAGGGCCTTCCCGTTCTTAGGTCGCGGGAGGACTTCCACCACCTTAGGCTGGTGAGGAGGGCGGAGGTGACTCTGAGCCGTTTGGAGGGGTTGTCGCGGTGAGGTCAAAACTGGGCTAGAAGCCATGAGGTCTCGTGCGGAGTCTGGCATGTGGAATGATAGCTGTAGTTGAGGCCATCAGGCCTAGTAAGCGTTGGGCCTGATGTGCAGATACCTTTGTGGAGTCCAGAAAGGGGCCTAGGATGTGATACTGGTTTGGAGCTGCTCTTGGGTAAAAATCAGGTAGTTCCGTGTGGTTCCGTGCCTTGGAACGATGTTTTTGCGCCACTGCAGAGCCATGTGCTGACGGACGCCTGATTTCGGATGTGCAGTCTGTGTGTATGGATGGGGCCTAGGATGGGATAGTGTTTTGGAGTTGATCCTGGGTAAAAATCAGGGAGCTCCGTGTGGTTCCGTGCCTTGGAACCATATTTTTGAACCACTGCAGGGCCATGCGCTGACAGATCCCTGATTTCGGGTGTGCAGTCTTTGTGTATGGATGGGGCCTAGGATGTGATAGTGTTTTGGAGTTGATCCTGGGTAAAAATCAGGGAGTTCCGTGTGGTTCCGTGCCTTGGAACCATATTTTTGCGCCACTGCAGAGCCATGCGCTGACGGACGCCTGATTTCAGATGTGCAGTCTGTGTGTATGGATGGGGCGTAGGATGTGATAGTGTTTTGGAGTTGATCCTGGGTAAAAATCAGGGAGTTCCGTCAAGTTCCGCCTTTTACCCAGACCCGTTTTTGTGCCGCTGTGGAGCCATGCGCTGACGGACCCCTGATTTCGGGTGTGCAGTCTGTGTGTATGGATGGGGCCTAGGATGTGATAGTGTTTTGGAGTTGATCCTGGGTAAAAATCAGGGAGTTCCGTGTGGTTCCGTGCCTTGGAACCATATTTTTGTGCCACTGCAGAGCCATGCACTGATGGACGTCTGATTTCGGGTGTGCAATCTTTGTGTATGGATGGGGCCTAGGATGTGATAGTGGTTTGGAGTTGATCCTGGGTAAAAATCAGGGAGTTCCGTCAAGTTCCGCCTTTTACCCAAACCCGTTTTGCGCCGCTGTGGAGCCATGCGCCGACGGACCCTGATTTCGGTGTGTGCAGTCTGTGTGTATGGATGGGGCCTAGGTGTGATAGTGTTTTGGAGTTGATCCTGGGTAAAAATCAGGGAGTTCCGTGGGGTTCCGTGCCTTGGAACCATATATTTGTGCTACTGCAGAGCCATGCGCTGACGGACCCCTGATTTCGGGTGTGCAGTCTGTGTGTATGGATGGGGCCTAGGATGTGATAGTGTTTTGGAGTTGATCCTGGGTAAAAATCATGTAGTTCCGTGTGGTTCTGTGCCTTGGAACCTTGTTTTTGCCCCACTGCAGGACCATGCACTGACGGATCCCTGCTTTCGGGTGTGCAGTCTTTGTGTATGGATGGGGCCTATGACGTGATAGTGGTTTGGGGTTGATCCTGGGTAAAAATCAGGTAGTTCCATGTGGTTCCGTGCCTTGGAACCATGTTTTTGCGCCACTGCAGAGCCATGCGCCGACTGACGCCTGATTTCGGATGTGCAGTCTGTGTGTATGGATGGGGCCTAGGATGTGATAGTGGTTTGGAGTTGATCCTGGGTAAAAATCAGGTAGTTCCGTCAAGTTCCGCCTTTTACCCAGACCCGTTTTTGCGCCGCTGTGGAGCCATGCGCTGACGGACCCCTGATTTCGAGTGTGCAGTCTGTGTGTATGGATGGGGCCTAGGATGTGATAGTGTTTTGGAGTTGATCCTGGGTAAAAATCAGGTAGTTCCGTGTGGTTCCGTGCCTTGGAACCATGTTTTTGCGCCGCTGCGGAGCCATGCGCTGACGGACGCCTGATTTCGGGTGTGCAGTCTGTGTGTATGGATGGGGCTTAGGATGTGATAGTGTTTTGGAGTTGATCTTGGGTAAAAATCAGGTAGTTCCGTGTGGTTCCGTGCCTCGGAACCATATTTTTGCGCCACTGCAGAGCCATGCGCTGACGGACGCCTGATTTCGGGTGTGCAATCTTTGTGTATGGATGGGGCCTAGGACGTGATAGTGTTTTGTAGTTGATCCTGAGTAAAAATCAGGTAGTTCCGTGTGGTTCCGTGCCTTGGAACCATGTTTTTGCGCCACTGCAGAGCCATGCGCTGACGGATGCCTGATTTCGGATCTGCAGTCTGTGTGTATGGATGGGGCCTAGGATGTGATAGTGTTTTGGAGTTGATCCTGGGTAAAAATCAGGGAGTTCCGTGTGGTTCCGTGCCTTGGAACCATGTTTTTGCGCCCCTGCGGAGCCATGCGCTGACGGACGCCTGATTTCGGGTGTGCAGTCTGTGTGTATGGATGGGGCCTAGGATGTGATAGTGTTTTGGAGTTGATCCTGGGTAAAAATCAGGTAGTTCCGTGTGGTTCCGTGCCTTGGAACTATGTTTTTGCGCCGCTGCGGAGCCATGCGCTGACGTACGCCTGATTTCGGGTGTGCAGTCTGTGTGTATGGATGGGGCCTAGGATGTGATAGTGTTTTGGAGTTGATCCTGGGTAAAAATCAGGGAGTTCCGTGTGGTTCCGTGCCTTGGAACCATGTTTTTGCGCCACTGTGGAGCCATGCGCTGATGGACCCGTGATTTTTGTTGTGCAATCTGTGGATTGAAATGGGCTCTATATATGATAGTGGATTTATCATGATCCAATGTAAAAATCATATGAAATCAGATGGTTCCGTGCGATGGAACCATGTTTTTGCGCCACTGCCGAGCCATGCGCTGGAGGATACGTGATTATTCTTGTGTAATAGTTGACCATGAATGGGATTTGTGATTTGATGGTGATTTGGGAAAGATCCCATGTAAAAATCATATGAAATCAGGGAGTGTGATTTGATGGTGATTTGGAAAGGATCCCATGTAAAAATCATATGAAATCAGGGAGTTCCGTCAAGTTCCGCCTTTTACCCAGACCCTCCCAGTTCGGCCTTTAAAAGCTTCTTCCTTCCTCCTTTTTCCTTCGGGGGGGGGAGAGAAAGGGGGGAGATTGGGGGGGCACACTTACGCCTTCTTCTGACTCCTGACCAAAAGGAGTGTACGGGGGGCTCTTCCTTCCTGGGACCCCCACCCCCACCCCACAGATTCCATCAGCAACGCCTTCTCCTCCTCTCCCTCCCCCATAAAGGGACGCCCAGGAGTGTCTTTCCTCCCCCCCTCCCCACCAGCCTCCATCCCCCCAACCTCCCAACGCCCCCTCCTCCTCCCCCCCAATAGCATTGCAACCCTCCCCATTGTCATTGCGCAACGCACCTTCTCCTCCTCCTCCTCCACCTGGGGGGGGTCTCTTTTCCCCTCTTTCCAGCAACCACAGATGAGAGCCTTCTTTTTTGGGGAGGGGGGGTTATAGTCTCGTGGAGAACAAGCCCATCCCTGAGAACCTTTCGCTTCCTGCCACTCTAGGAAGCGGGACTAGCTACCTTCCCCCCCCCCCTTGGAGGACCAAATACTGCCCAGCCCCCCAAAGTCCAGGGAAGAGAATGGGCGAAGGGGTCCGGCAAAGTGGGGGGCGGGGCGTCCTGACTGCAAAGCCTGCATAGAGTGAAAAGGGGGGTGGAGATATGTTTCCCTTTATTTGCCCTGTTCTATTGGTTCAGCCACTTTTTCTCCCCTGTCTGTATGTTTGATGAACTGACGCAGGCATTATCTTGCCATAAGAACATAAGAAGAGCCATGCTGGATCAGGCCAAAGGCCCATCTAGTCCAGCTTCCTGTATCTCACAGTGGCCCCACCAGATGCGTTTGGGAGCGCATGAGACTAGATATCTGTCTCCTGATACCACTCCCCTGCATCTGGCCTTTGAAGTACCCTGGTTTTAAGCCTGGGGTATTACACATCTCCATCATGGTTTGTAACCTGTGATGGAATTTTCCTCCAGGAATCTGTCCAATCCCCTTTTGAAGGCATCCAGGCCAGATGCCATCACCACATCCTGTGGCAGGGAGTTCCATAGACTAACAACGCGCTGGGTGAAAAAATATTTTCTTTTGTCTGTTCTTACTCTCCCAACCCTCAATTTGACTGTATGTCCCCTAGTTTTGGTATTTTGTGTGAGGGAGAAGAGCGTCCCTCTATTCACTTTACTCATGCCCTGCATTCTTTTGTACATCTCAATCATATTCCCCCTCAGGCGCCTTTTTTCCAGATTAAAGAGCCCCAAATGTTTTAGCCGTTCCCCAAAAGGGAGGTGCCCCAGCCCAGTAATCATTTTAGTCGCTCTCTTTTGCACCTTTTCCAGTTCCACTATGTCTTTTTTGAGATGTGGAGACCAGAATAGTACACAATACTCCAGGTGGGGCCTTACTATCGTTTTGTATAATGGCATTATAATGTTGACTGTTTTATTTTCAGTCCCCTTTTTGGTAATCCCTAGCATGGAATTGGCCTTCTTCTCCACCTCCACACATTGAGTAGACACCTTCATGGAGCTGTCCACCAACATACCAAGATCTCTTTCCTGATCCATCACGGATAGCTCAGAGCGCATGAGTTGATAGATAAAGTTTGGATTTTCTTGCCCCAATATGCATTACTTTACATTTGGCTACATTGAAACACATTTGCCATTTGGCAGCCCATTCCCCCAGTTTGGAGAGATCCTTCTGGAGCTCTTCACAATTTTCTCTGTTTTTTACCACACGGAAAAATTTCGTGTCGTCCGCAAACGTGGCCACTTCACTGCTTATCCCTGCCTCCAGTCTCTATGAACAGATTGAAAAGCACCAGTCCCAGGACAGATCCCTGGGGCACACCGCTTTTCACCTCTCTCCATTGTGAAAATTTCCCGTTGACACCTACTTTTTGTTTCCTGGATCTCAACCAGTTCTCAATCCATAAGAGGACCTCCCCTCTTATCCCCTGGCTGTGAAATTTTCTCAGCAGCCTTTGGAGGGGGACTGTGTCAAAAGCCTTCTGAAAATCCAGATAAACAATATCCACTGGTTCACCAAATCGACATGCCTGTTAACACTTTCAAAGAATTCTAAAAGATTTGTCAGGCAAGACTTACCCTTAAAGAAGCCATGCTGATTTTCTCTCAGCAAGGTTTGTTCTTCCATGTGTTTTAAGATTTTCTCTTAAAACACTCTTAAAACGCTTTCCACCATTTTCCCTGGGACAGACGTAAGGCTAACAAGGCCTGTAATTTCCAGGGTCCCCCTCCTTCCTTTTTAAAAAAATTGGTGTGACATTCTCTATCCTCCCGTCCTCCGGCACTGTGGCCGTTTTAAGAGACAAGTTGCATATTACTGTTAAGAGATCCGCCATTTCATTTCTCAGTTCCCTAATAACCCTTGGATGGATGCCATCTGGGCCTGGTGACTTGTTGATCTTTAATTTGTCAATTAGTCCTAAAACATCATCTCTTTTAACCTGTATTTGATTTAATTCTTTAGTCAAAAGGGGCCCTTCAGGCAGCGGAATCTGCCGAAGGTCTTCTGTGGTGAAGAGAGATGCAAAGAACTCATCGAATTTCTCTGCAATTTCCAAGTCCTCCTTTACCTCCCCTTGTCCTCCCACACCATCCAGAGGGCCAATTGGTTCTCTGGCAGGTTTTCTACTTCTAACATATTTAAAGAAGCTTTTCTTATTTCCCCTTATATTGCTAGCCATGCGTTCCTCAAAGTCTTTCTTATGATAGCTATGATAGCTATGTTTAAATATTTGAAAGGATGACATATAGAAGAGGGAACAGGTTTGTTTTACATGGCTTCAGAGACTAGGACTGGAGGCAATGGTTTCAAACTACAGGAAAAGAAATTCCATTGGAACATAAGAACTTCCTGACAGTTAGAGCTGTTTGTCAGTGGAATCTGCTGCCAGAAAGGAGGGTGGTGGAGTCTCCTTCTCTGTAGGCTTTTAAACAGAAACTGGATGGCCATCTGTTGCGAGTTTTATGATGGGGGTTCCTGCATGGGTGGGGGTTTGACTGGATGACCCTTGAGGTCTTTTCCAACTCTATGATTCTATGTTTCTAAGCCAAAGAGCCAGTGTTGTGCATTGTTATTTCCCATCCCTCATAACTTTTAGACGGTCTGCCGTACATGATTATTTAAACAATATTATTTATTTAACTGCTGGTGCCCTCATTTAGCTTTCACAGAATCATAGAGTTGGAAGAGACGTCAAGGGCCATCCAGCCCAATCCCCTGCCATGCGGGAACCCCCATCACAATATTTCTGACAGAAATATAGGGAAGGAGGAGGAGGAGGGGTTATTTGACTGGATCGGCCCCGATTACACTCCAAAAGCGGAATCAGTTTCTCCCCTCTCCTTCTCCTCCCCCCTCCTTCCAAATTAAGGGGGGGAGAGAAAAGGGAAGGAGGAGGGAGATTTTACCCTTTGCATCTCCAACACCCCTCACTTGCAACCACTCCCCCTTGCATTCCCCCAATAGCATTCCCCCCCAATTGCACAACACACCTCCTCCTCCTGGGGGGGTCTCTCTCCCCTCCTTCCAGCAACCACAGAGGAGAGCCTTTGTTGCGTTTAAAATAAGCTAAAATTACCTTTCAGTCAGGCAAGTCCTGCTGAGTTCTGCTGGACCCCCAGATGCCAATAAAAGTCCAACGAGAGAGAGATCCTGAGGCAAATACTGTATTTATTAGGCCTAATAAAGAAACAGCAGGCGAACACCAGGTGTGGAAAACAGCAGTGAGTTCCTCGTCCAAGAGAGGCTGCAGAAAGTCAGTTGGGTTAGGGGTTGGGTAAGGGGCCTCCTTTGCTCTCTGCCAGACGATCTTAAGACGGAGGGGCTCCGGTCGTTGGCACGCCCCCCCTTCCTCCGGTGTGGGGGCTGTGTTGACCCGGGGAAAATGGATCCAGGATTTGTCTTCCACCCTCATGTTCAAGCAGCTGGGCTGTGGCCCCTCCATCACCACCAGACTGGGAGGTCTCCTTGAAGAGGGACAGTCGTAACACCTGCAGAGGGGGGGGGAGAGAGAGAGACCCCCTCCCGACTCCCTGGAATAGGACGGCAGGGGCTGGTTCCCTGGGTCAGGCTTTCGGGCTAGGGCAGCAAAAGGGGGACCATGCAGGGGGCTGAGTGGGGGCAGTTCTAGGCAGGCGGTGGGGGTGGCTTAGATGAACAGCAATGGGCAGGGCTTTTTTTGCCGCTTGGGTCCCATTTTCTTGGCAGATTTTGAGCCAACTGTTGTTCAAAGTTTGAGCCTCTCAACTCTTCGGAGGCTGGTGGCCAATAAGTCGAATGTAGGGACCTTTTAATTTGGAGGTAAGTGACCATTATTGAATAAATTCACAAGGAAACTCCAAAAGATTCCACTTAGCCCCGGCCTTGGGCATTTCTGCGAATTCAGCTGCCATGCCTCCCCTGGGTAACAGGCCTGCCTAAAACTCCCCTGGGGTACAGTTTTAGTTCCCGGGTTGTTCTGTAGGCAGATGAGGCAGGAAGCAACCATGCCTTTGCAAACCAATTGCAGCTCAGGGTGGAAGTATCGATGTCTTAGCCAATTATACAAAGTTTTCCCTGAGGAATATGAGCCCCCATGGAACCGTTTGACTTGATTGGACAGTATTGCTGAGAGGAACTGCCCAAGCCCATTGATCACCCACCAGCCATTCTCCCACTTCCCGCCAGACTGTAGGGAGCCTAGAGAAGAGTACAGAGGGGTGGTTTTTATCCAGGAGGCAGGGGAATAAGAGGGTTCTGGCTGTCCTGAGGGAATAGGGGATAGGTTCTGCCAGGCACATTTCAGGCTTCCCCCTTTTCCAGATACGACAGTGTGCTTGGCACATGTGTCGGTGGAGGGGGAGTCCTCCCCCTTCTTCACATTGGGGTTAGAATGTCCCCACCCCGGTGTGAAACCCTTAATCATCAAAAAAAGGGGGGTAGACAGGGGAAAACACATGCCTTCTCTTCTTAGAATGGAGAGGGCAAATAAACATTAGGGCCACTTTTTTCAGGGCCATGCCAGGCTAGGATTAATCCAGCCATCTTTTAAAAATTGAGGAGCTAAAGGGTGGTCCTCCCTAAAGCCAGCCCACCCGTGGGGGGGGGGGGACTTGCCTCTTTGTGCAATAGGCTTTTTCCCTCAAGCTGGTGGTGGGAAGGGAAGACATTAAAACACTAAACAGTAAATACACACACCTGGCAACCAGGACACAACAAGGGGGATGCTTAGGATTCCAGCCTGGAATTACTGCAGGCTGGAAAGGGGGGGGCACCCCTACCACCCATGTGCAGCTCAAAACCATCCAGCACACAGAGGGAGTGAGGGGGCATCTCGCATGGGCACACACACATACATATACACACACAGTTCTTGCTGCTCAGACAGAGAGTGCACTTTGCAGAAGCTCAGAGGCACCCTCACTCTCTGCCCCCGGGGAGAAAAAAAAGGAGGGAAGAAAGGGGGAAGGTGTCAACCCCCCCTGGTTTTGGGAAGAGGAGGAGGGCATATCCACACAGCCACACACACTTCCATGCTCTCTCTCCACACTTACACACACAACGAAAGGAGGAGGCTTGGCAGCCAAAGTAAGGGAGGGGGCAGAAACCACAGACACACATTGACCCACACAGGAATCGCAAGACCACACATCCCAGATTCATAAAAGAAAAGATAACGCATTCATTCAATGCTTCCCCGGAGGGGAAACAGGTAAAGTGCCCCCCCTCCCGGGGTACAAGACACAACACTGTGCCAAGAGCAAAAAAAACACAGTCCCGGCATAGATGGTGATTTCCACAAGGACAGTCCACCTGGAAACCTTACTCTCCCAGTGGGAATGCGGGCATGAACATAGCGTTTTCCATCTGATGCCATCCCACTAAAACTGGCTTACTCTCTTTTCAAGCCCCAAACAAGGGCTCCTTTATTTTATATTATTGTTACATGTCGTGGAGGGGTGTCAGCCCTGTCCCCCAAAAGGACCTTCGATGCGGCTGGTCTCGCTTCCGGGGTTGCTAGAGCTGCGAGCTTCCGCAACCGCTTCACAAACTGGGGCTCGAGACCTCCCTCCTTACAGAGAGCAACCTCTTCTCCCAGGTTGAAGAAAATGTGGAGATATGGCAGTTCCGATAGGCGGTGGTTCTGCCATAAGTAACGCTCAAGATGCTGAAGGGTCTCTCCAATTGTCCCCTCCCGTGGCCAGCGGGAGAGATCTTGACCCAAATAGTACAGGGGCCAGACATCCCTGCACAGTTTAACCAATTTTTCTTTCTTGCATTTGGTCCCTGGGTCTATAAGGGTGGAAAAGTGATCCAGGGCGCTCTTAAGGGGAGTCTTAGCACTCCCAACAGCGGAAAGTTCATTACCCATCCTCGCAGCTAACTTCAAAAAACCCACAACAAGACTTCAAAAAAACTCACAACAAGCCAATTAACTACAAGCTTTTGGAAAAAGCCAATTCACGGGTTACGCTGGTCTGACCTTCTTGACCAGTTAACCCAATCGATCCGGGAGAAGTTGCTCGGCAGCGTCTGGACGTTTTTGGGTCCAGCTCGTCTGTCGGGGGTTCGTCAACCCCCTTCTCTCTCGAGATCGCGCCCCCCCTTTCGTTCGTGAGGAGCCTGCCCAGCAGAGCTCTCCCCAAGCAAGCCTAAGTCCAACCCAGCTCCTGCTTGTGGCACGAACGAAAGCCTTATCAGTGTGATAGTCCTGCTCCTACAGCAACCTCTACCCCCCAATCTGAGTCCAACCCAGCTCTTGGGGGCATACCTAAAGGGGGTCAGGGGCGTCCCACACTCTTACCAATCTTCTGTTTCCAGTCCAGGCTCCAAGCCTCGACCTTCTTGATGCTGCGATGTGTACTCCGCTGAAAAGGAAAAACCCTAACAAAGGATGTCTCTCACCCCTCGTTCGGAGCTGGAAAAGGATCTGCCAGGTGAAGTTCAACTGCCTTCTCTCCAGCAAATGGCTGGTGGCGCCAAGAGAAGGTGGCTGAACAACTCCCAGTTTCGCCTTTCAGCTGCTAGGAAGGGCAGCTCCCAAAAACGGGGCTAAAGAATTTGGGGCAGCCCCTGGAGAGTTCAGGGAGATAAGCTCCTTCCTTTGCCCACCCAGGGACGCCAATATGTTGCGTTTAAAATAAGCTAAAATTACCTTTCAGTCAGGCTAGTCCTGCTGAGTTCCGCTGGACCCCCAGATGCCAATAAAAGTCCAACGAGAGAGAGATCCTGAGGCAAATACTGTATTTATTAGGCCTAATAAAGAAACAGCAGGCGAACACCAGCCAGAGACAGAGCGAAGGTGTTCAGCGCTGAGCACATGGAAATCCCAAACTTTTATTGATTCTTCCCCCCTCCCATCACAGAACGGCGCCATTCAGAGATTGGCTGAAGGAAGTTCAAATTGTCCAATTGGGATAGTCCAGGGGTGGCCAGGGGCGGCTCTGGGCAGTCCTGGGTGGTCCCTGGCAGTGGAGCCAGGGCTTATGCAAATGTTAATGAATCCAAACAGGGTGACACAATAGGTCAGAGAAGCGTGGCATTGTTTTGGATACAGGTAAACTGAAGGGAATCAGTAAATCAATAGTGGGTGAGAGAAGGCAATTATCAGGGCCAGTGGGGGGGCCAGGAAGGGTTGATGGGATTACATACAGGTATTTGGAAAGACACAGGAATTTGGGAGCACAAGGATACAAAGACCCAGGAAGTTGAAAAACACAAGAATACAAGCTCTTATAAGATTACATAGGGGTGTCTGGCGATTACAAAAACTGGAACACAGGAATGCAAGTCCTTTCCAGGTGTGTGAATGAAACAATGGAATGTGTCCTCAGGCTTTGATGACAATCTGGGTTGGCAGACAGAAATGTTGATTTTCTGAAGAACAGCTGCTGAGATACGGGGGTCCTTGATGAAGATGGAAGTTTCCAGACAACTCTGCCAGCCTGCAAGGTTGCCATTTTCTTTCTTCTTGTTCTGATCTTCCCTTGCCCCAAATGTGAGAGTGTGAGAGCCAGGGGACAGGATGGGCACACGTGTAAGCGTGCCCAAGAGAGAAAGAGAGAGAGATGGTAGGAGAGTGGATGGAAGATAGGAATAGAAGAAGGGAGGGTGAAGGGGGAGAGAAAGGTGGGGGGGAATCCCTTTTTCCTTCAGTTAAGCTGGCAACCCCTCTTGCTGCCCAGAAAGGTGGCTCAGGTCCGGGAAGCAGAGGAATGTTTCAAGTACCTAGGTTTAATGAGATAGGAAAGGCCAAGAAGGAATGAGGCAGAAGGAAAAGAAAAGGGGGAGATTGGCAGGATTGGGGGGGTGTTGGTTCTGTGGGGGTAATGTGGCTGGACTGTGGAACATTTGGGATTGATGGCCGAGAATCATTCCCCTGGCTGGTTGGGGTAGGGGGCAAGCAATCTCCCACTTAGAGTTTTGCCCAGCCTAAGCCCTGTCTTCTAGCTGCAAGTTTTGGGGTTTGGGGATGAGCAAGGCAATGGAAGGGTTAGATAGTGAGGTTGGACATGGGCAAAAGAGACAGAAGGGCTAGGTGACAGAATTGGGGTGAGAGAGAGAGAGAGAGAGAGAGAGAGAGAGAGAGAGAGAGAGAGAGAGAGAGAGAGAGAGAGAGAGAGAGAGGACGGGGGAAGGGGGTAGGAAGGATTATTGTCAGAGTCAATGTGAGGCAGGAAAACCCATGGGATTATTCAAAGGAGTTTGCCAGTCTTTTGTGAGTGCAGGAAGGTGATAATGGAATGTTTCCCCAGGCGGTGATAACATCTGGGTCTGGGGCTCTGGTGGACCTGCCAGAAGCTTTGGGGAGAATGGATTCTTTCCAGAAGATGTAGCTTGTCCTGTAGTGCTGCCATGATACCAGTTCTTCCGTGCCATAACTCCCTTGCCCCAGTTGGTAGATATAGGGGCCATTAGGTAGAGCAGAGACATGTTTAAAATGTGTAGATGGAGTGGGAGGAAGGAGGGAGAAGAGAGAGAGAGAGAAAGATGTGTGGGGCACTGGTAGTTGGAGGCTAAGAATCAGGTAGGCGGAAAACCCATGAACACAGTCCTTGGGGGACTGGGCTCCCTGGCTGGCTTTTAAAGGGGGTTAAAGTTTAGTGCCCAATTCAATAATTCTATATTTTTTTTATTTCCATAATGACTCATCACCTTCTTTTATGGGGGGAGAGAGCTGACACCCCTCCCTGGGAACCTTCATTTCCTGCCATTCTAGGAAGCAGAACTCGCTGCCTTGGAGGAATCTAAATGCCCCCCCCCAACCCACACCCACACCTTTCTCTGCGTCCCTTCTGGCCCTGCAAGGGTGGGAGAAGGGTAAGTAAAGGTTCCCCCTCCCACGCCACACATGTGTTGTGCAAGTCCGGGGCCACGGGGCCTGGACTGGATGCAAGGAAACACTGTTTTCCCTTCCCACTTTCAGATTTTGTTACACATCTACAATTAAAAACACTTCATCAAGTGTTTTTCTGCTATATAAACAATACAGAAGCACAGAGAATAGAATAAAAGACATTCAAAACAATTTTTAAAGTCTCAGAAGGGATTAAATGAGAACAGAGAGAAAAGAGGAGTCTCCCCAGAACAACTCAGGAAGGAGTAACGCCAGGAGGAGGAAGGAAAGGAGGCCTCTGTCCTGCCAGGCTTTGTAAGATGCGCTCTCTCCCCTGTAACAGTGGCAATAAGAAATTTATAATTCATTATATCGCATATATATCTAAGATGTGTCTGTGCTGGGGATGTGTGTCAAGAGAGAGAGAAAGAGGACTTTTCTCGTAAACTATTGAAGTAACGTCCTTTAGCTAACCACCAACAGCCGTTCTTCCAGTAAATTGGAACATAACTGTATGTGCAAATATGTCAGATAGAGAGGAAGTGTTTGTTAACTGAAAACATCTAATTTTCACGTGAATCGTATGGAATGCTGCCGTGTTCTTAATCTTCACAAGAGTAACTGTTTTCTAATTTTAGAGAGGATAGGTGTACATCTGTGCATGCTTGTTTTGAAATATATGACACGTCTCTATTGGAGATGACTGCTGACTTTTCTATGTAAAATGTATAAATTGTTTTGCTGAACCCCAGAAGTTGTCCTTCTATTAAAGAAGCACCATCAATGCATTGATTTAATAAATTCTTGAAGGAACATGGTGTCAGTGTATAATACAGTGGAACCTTGATTTACGTCATTAATTCGTTCCAGCGGTCTAGACTTAAGTCAAACATTACTTAAGTCAAACGAACGTTTCCCATAGAAAGTAATGGGAAAGTGGATTAATCTGTTCCAGATGATGAAAAAGACCCGCAAAAACAGCAATTTAAAACAAATTTGACTGGGATAGCAGATTCCTTCTGGGGATGTAAATGAATTGTCTCTTCAAAGAGGAGGAGGCAGTGGAATTATAGTCCACAAGTTATATGCCTCCACTTTTTAATGTTCATAGCAACAATGTCTAACATTTAAGTATTACTGATTTTTAACCTGACGTTCCAAGTTCTGAACAACTCTATGCTTACCATTAGAGTCCCACAACTGTACAGCTCCCCAACTAAAATGCTTCCATTGTGGACCAGACTTCTTCAGCCAGATGTTTTACAAGACTGAGCCAACTGTCTAACCAGCGAGGCCAGCTCCGAGCTCCCTGCCCTTCTTCTCCTCCAGCAGCGGCGGCGGCTTCGGTGAGGCCGAGGACCAGCTCCAGGTGCTCTGAGCTGGCCTCGCCAAAGCCGCCGCTGCCGGAGGAGGAGAAGAAGGCAGGAGCAGTATGGAGGCAGCAGCCGCGATGCTGGGTTGTGGCTGCCACCCAATTCCAGTTCCTTGCACTGGGGCTCCGAGATGTAAGTCAAAGCCTGCGACTCAAGTCAAACAGGCCCCTTCTTGCTGCAAGTCAAATATGATGCAAGTCAAGCAGTATGTAAGTCAAGGTTCCACTGTATGTAAATCTGAAGCCTGCTTTACAATCTAGAATTGTTTGTCAGTTGACACCCCAAACATTTTCCCACACTCCAGGCATTTGGAAGGCTTCTTCCCTGTGAGGGCCAACATTGATATTTATTACCTCTGGAACAGAACTTAAATATATCACATGAACGAACACACACACACACACACACACACACACACACACACACACACACACACACACACACACACACACACACACACACACACACACACACACACACACACACACACACACACAGAGAGAGAGAGAGAGAGAGAGAGAGATATGTAAAATTCACATGGCAGTGTATTAGAAATTCAGTTGCAATATATACAAAGCATGCAACACAGCATTACATTAGCAAGAGAGTTTAACATGGAAATAGACAGAGTAAAGTGATTTGACTTCCAGCAGATAAACCTCACTTGTAACATCTCCCTTGTATACAGCCCTTGCAGCCATCACAGAATACAATACAGCGTCGGACATTACATCAGGTTACATCTGCATATGTCAGCTGTACCAAATTATATAATTATACATGGTATTATATAAGATCTGCTGCTGTATGTCTGAAGAAGTGGACGTCTCCATGCAATGTTACATTAAAATATGAAAGTTAAGTCTTTAAGGTGCCACACGGTTTGTGTTATATTTCTTTGATTTTTGCCTGAAAATCTTGAAAATACTAAAAGAGCTATGCTCTCTGAAACATCTATTCATACGTGTCGAATCACTAATCAGTATATACTGTATATTTATTTATTTATTTATTTATTTTATATACAGACCATCTTCCCAACGGAACTCTGGGTGGTATACAAAAACTACCAAATAATTAAAAAAATAAACAAATCAACCAATTAAAATAATAATAATATTTGGCAAGATGGTGGAATAGAACCAAAAAACCAAAACCAAACTCCCCCCCCAAAAAAACCCCTAATCTTCACCAAACACCTCTCTGAAAATCAATGTCTAAACGATTTTATGAAGGCCAACAGGAATTGTGCAAGGCAGACCTCACTAAGCAGTTTGTTCCATAGTGTATGGTGGCCACCAAGGAGGTCTGGTTTCGAATAATCAGTTTCCGGACCTCCCTGGGAGTGGCCAACCAAAGTGAGAGCACCTGTGACATTCTGGTGGGTCAGGCCCCATTTGACCCCTGGAAGATCTGCTCTGCTAGGTACTCAGGTCCCAGGCCGTGGAGGGTTTGTTAGTCAAAACCAATACCTTGAACCTTATTTGGGACACAACACACAACCAGAATGACCGAAACAGGCTTCTCAGTTCTGACATTCCAATGGCTTCTCATCTGTGTGAGTCCTTTGATGCCTAGCAAGGCTTCCACCATGACAGAACCTCTTTCCACACTCCAGACATTCAAATGGCTTCTTGCCTGTGCGGGTCCTATGATGCCTAAAAAGGTGTGCAGCTTGACTGAAACTCTTTCCACACTCCAGACATTCAAATGGCTTCTCACCTGCATGGGTCAACTGATGATTAGTAAGGTGTGCAGCTTGACTGAAACTCTTTCCACACTCCAGACATTCAAATGGCTTCTCACCTGTGTGGGTCCTTTGATGGCCAGCAAGGTTTCCAGAATCACTGAACCTCTTCCCACACTCCAGACATTCAAAAGGCTTCTCAATTCTGTGGGTCCTGTGATGGCCAGCAAGGTTTCCAGCATTTCTGAACCTCTTTCCACACTCCAGACATTCAAACGGCTTCTCTCCTGTGTGGGTCCTGTAATGCCTAGCAAGGCCTCCAGACTCACTGAACCTCTTTCCACACTCCAGACATTCAAATGGCTTTTCGCCTGCGTGGGTCCTGTGATGCCTAGCAAGGTTTCCAGATCGACTCAACCTCTTTCCACACTCCCAACATTCAAATGGCTTCTCGCCTGTGTGGGTTCTATGATGTTCATCAAAGTCTCCAGCTTGACTGAACCTCTTTCCACACTCCAGCCATTCGAATGGCTTCTTGCCGGTGTGGATGCTGGGATGATAAGCAAGGCTTCCAGATCGACTGAACCTCTTTCCACACTCCAGACATTCAAATGGCTTCTCACCTGTGTGGGTCCTGTGATGGCTAGCAAGGTTTCCAGCATTTCGGAACCTCTTTCCACACTCCAGACATTCAAACGGCTTCTCTCCTGTGTGGGTCCTGTGATGCCTAGCAAGGCCTCCAGACTCACTGAACCTCTTTCCACACTCCAGACATTCAAATGGCTTCTCGCCTGTGTGGGTCCTGTGATGGCTAGCAAGGAGTGCAGCTCAACTGAAACTCTTTCCACACTCCAGACACTCAAATGGCTTCTCACCTGTGTGGGTCCTGTGATGCCTAGCAACGTGTGCAGCTCGACTGGAACTCTTTCCACACTCCAGACACTCGAACGGCTTTTCACCTGTGTGTGTTCTCATGTGTCTAGGTAAGTCTCTAGAATGACTAAACCTTTTTCCACACTCTAGGCATGTCAATGCCTTCTCCCCTTGGTGAATTTTGCTAGGGGAACAAATTTTTGAGTTGCTAGTATAAGATTTTCCACACTTGCCATGCTCATTCCTTTCCTCTCCTGTGGATTTTTTCGGAACCGCATGTTCTTCCTCCTGACAAGTAACAACAACAACAATTCTTTATTGAATAAGTCGATTAGACCATTTCAAAACCACAAGATAAAAAACACGCACATCCAAATACTGATAAATATACAAATACAATGCATTAAAACAATAATATTATATAGTTCTTGCTCAAGAGCTACAAGGGATATATTCACATTTAATATATATCTTGATCCAACTAGATCACACCCTTACTAACCACCTGCTGCCTCAGAATTGCTGCTTTTACTGCAAAAATTCCAACTTTATGTGTTAAATGATGATTTCTCCCACATAACAAATAGGCAAGTTTCTTTTTATCATCCCAATTCCCCCAGCATCTAGGATAGGGGCTTAAATAGATTTTTCTAATATTAGTATACAGTTGGCAATGCAGAACATAGTGTGCCGAGTCTTCCACTTTAGCCTCCCCACAAATACACAATCTATCTTGTACTGGTATACCTTGATATCTGCCTTGTAACATTGCTGAGTCCATTAGCTCGAAACGAAGGTGAGTGAATGCAATACGATACTCTCTTTTCATAGAGAAGAAAAGATATTTTTCTGCCTGGAAAATTGTCTTAGATGTTGATAACCACTTTAGGGATCGCACTGAGGCCAAGGCAGCCAGATCTAATTGGGCTCTAATATCAAACACTCTTTGTTTGAATGCGACTTTACAGATTGATTTACTTAAGCTAAGAGCCTCAACACTTAACCCATGGTTAGTAAGCATTTGCGAAAAATTCTTGAACCAAGATTTAGTTACAGGATTAGTCATTTGTTCAGATAGACACATCTTAGGCAACCTATCATAAGACATCTGGCATAGCTTAATCCAATAGTTAAATACTCTAATAAGACATGGATCATGTACTGTTACCAAGCCTAGTTCTGCTCTGACCGCATGGGCCGGTGTAGTTCTTGTCACCCCTAGAATTCCCCTTATAAATTTATTTTGCACCTTTTCAACTTTCTTACTACTTCCAAGACTCCATATTTCTGCACCATAGCATAGCATGGGCAGCACTTTTCCTTTAAATATTTTTATAACTGGTTGGAGGGATCCTGGATATTTATAATTAAGTAGCTTGTTCAGGGAGTTAACTGCTACTAAAGCTTTTGTTTCGTTCTTCTTTATCTGCTGAGACCAGGAACCTGTTGAGGAAAAAACTACGCCAAGGTAATTATATGTCCCAGTCTGATCTATTTCCTTGCCCTCTAAAAACCACTTATATTGTTTCCTTTTATTGCCAAATACCACGACTTTTGATTTGCTATTATTAATAACTAAGTCATTTTGTTGGCAATAATTACTAAATTTCCTTAATTGTCTACGCAACCCAACTGATGTTGTAGACATTAAAATCATATCGTCTGCATAGAGGAGCAAGTTTACTGATCTGTCTAATATTTTTGGCATATGGTATTCTGGCAGAGCCATACAAGAAGCTATATCATTAATATAAAAATTAAAAAGAAATGGAGCTAGAATACAACCTTGGCGTACTCCCTTATATGTGGCAATCTTGTTAGTTAAGGCCTAATTAACGCCTGTTCTAACTTGTAAATTTGTATTTGTATATAGAGCCATTATAAGGTGTAAAAGTCTTCTCTCAATATTTGTCTTTAAGAGTTTCCTCCATAAAATAAGTCTGTTAATAGAGTTGAAAGCTGAACTTAAATCTATAAAAGCTGCAAATAGCTGTTCGCCCCTGGAGGTGTATTTTGATATCAGGTGTAATAAAATAAAACAGTTGTCGATAGTGCTCCTTCCCCGTCTAAAACCTGCCTGTTCTTCAGCAAATATGGCATTTTCATCAGCCCATTCTTCTAATTTCTGCAAGATGAATTTAGCATAAATTTTAGCTGTAATATCTATTAGGCTAATTGGTCTATAGTTATTAGGATCTTTTCGATTACCTTTTTTATACAGTGGGACCACTGTACATGTGCTCCATCCCTTGGGCATGCAGCCTGTGTTATTTATATGTGTGAACAGGCCGGCTAATATGGCTGCCCACCAATTTATCTTTTTTTTTTAAAATGTTTTTTTATTAAATTTTAAACTACATACAACGACATAAAAAAAGAAAGTAAAAAAAACTACAACAAACAATATAAGTGCACCCCCATCCCACGGGGCCATCCATACATTCTTATTCGTTGCTCCATCTTCTATTCTTCTAGTAGTCTTCTTAAAGTTCTCTTCTCCAGAATTGTTGTGAAATATTCGTGGACTCTTTCCCTTTTCCTTCGACTAGTACATAATCTAAAAATTTACCCCAGATATCGTAGAAAATGTCTTTTTTCATTTCTCCTCGTTTAACCTTTAAACTGCAGGAGAGTTTATCGTTTATAGCTATATCCCAAAGTTCATTATACCAGTCTTCCATCTTGAATTCTAGTTTTGACTTCCAATTTTTGCTATAATTAATCTAGCAGCTGTCATAAAATTTGCTATTAGTTCCTTTGTTGTAACAACAAAATCTTTACTTGTTAACAATGATAATAATGCTATCTCTGGATTACAATCTATATCCATCTTAATCATATTACTTAGCTCTAAAAACACTTTTTCCAGAACCTTTGGACTATTTCACATTCCCACCAAAGATGCAAGTAAGTACCAAGCTCTTTTTCACATTTCCAACATATCTTAGAGTAAGCAGGATTCATTCTATTTAGTCTTACTGGGGTTAAATACCATCTGGAAACCAATTTGAAGTAGTTTTCTTTTATCCTGACTGACAATGATCTCAAAATTCTCATATTCCAAATTTTTTTCCAGTCTTCTTTCTCTATCTGTACATTAAGGTCTTGGTTCCAAACTTCTCTCAAGGTGTTTAAGTCCTTCATTTCTGATAATTCCCCTAGTATTTTATATATTTTACGTGTTATTCCTTTCTCTGAATTTTCCTGTTCAGACTCAAGCGATAGTAGGAAATGTTCAAATTTTGTGCATTCTCTGATTTGATTATTTCTCTTTCCCCAGTCCTTTATCCATTTTCCTAGTTGAATATAATTTAACCATGTTAAATCACTGGGTTGCAAAATATTTTTATATCCTGAATTGTTTTAATCTTGAGCATCCAATCCTTTAGTCTAGCTATTTTCTTAATTTTAAATAACTCCAAATAATGCTTCAAGTTGTCTGGAAAGCTTTCCAAATCAGTAACTAAAGCCAGTGGGGATCCCTTCGGAGACAAGATTTTCCTATATGTTCTCCATGTAGCAATTAAACTATTCAATAGGGGGTTGTCAATCTTTACTTTGTTTTTAACTTCCGTGAATAAAAATGTGTTTATTTCCCCCTTTATATCCAAAGACTCTTGCTCCCACCATATTAACTTCTGTGGTTTAAAAAGAATTTCCCCCAAAGAACTAAGTTGATTGGCTATATAATAATTTTTATATTGGGTATACCTATTCCTCCTTCTTTCTGAGATCTATACCATAGACTTTTATTTATTCTTGATTTTTTCCCTGCATTACAATACCTATTTATCATGTCTTGGAGAGTTTTAATTTCCTTTTCTAAAAACTGAACCGGTAACATTTTAAAAATAAAGTTAATTTTTGGAAGTATTTTCATTTTTATCAATGCAATTCTGCCAAACCACGATAATTTTAGTTTAGAGTAGGATAATAATTTGTTTTTCATCTCCTCTTCTAATTTCGAAATATTTCTTTCTTTAGTTTTAGTAAATTCTTTATGGAGTTCTAATCCTAGATATTTAATGCTTTTTCCCGGTTTAAGTCCAGATTTTTCAATCATCTTTAAGTCATGTTTTCCATAATTGAAGAATAAACTCTCTGATTTTTGCCAGTTTACACATAATCCTGTTATTTCTCCAAATTCTTCTAAATGAGTTTTTACTCTTTGAATATTCTCTATTGGGTTTACAATAGTCAAAAGAGCATCGTCATGAATAAACTAATTTTAGTTGCCCCATCTTTCCCTATACCTTTAATAAATTTGTCGTCCCTTATGGCATTTGCCAGGAGCTCTATAACAATACAAAAAGGACTGGAGAAAGAGGACATCCTTGTCTAGTTCCTCGGCCTAGGGTGATTTGTTCAGTCAATCCATCATTAACTATTATTGAGGAAGTGCCCGTTGAATATAGTTGATTTATTACTCCCAAAAAGGATTTCCCAAATCCCATTTTTTTAACAATATTTTTAATGTGGGCCATTGAACACAATCAAAAGCTTTATAAAGATCTAGAGATAACATCCCAGCTTTAGTAGTACTCTTACTCATTTCATAAAGAACATTCAAATTCCTTCTAATAATATTTGCCATTTGTCTACCTTTAATAAAACCACATTGATCCTCTTTAATATATTTAGCTATAAATTTATTCATTCTTTTAGCCAAAATTGCTGTGAAAATCTTAGCATCTTGATTTAATAAGGATATTGGTCTGTATGACCCAATATCCATTAAATTTTATTAGGTTTTGGAATTAAAATAGTTAAAGAATGGGTCCAAGATCTCGGAATTTGTTCTCCATTCAAAATTTCATTATATAGCTTCTTTAATTTAGGTATTAATACTGCTTTAAAAAGTTTGTAAAATTCAGGTCCCAGAGCGTCCACTCCGGGCGTTTTATTATTCTTTAATTTGTCTATTACCTCGCTTATCTCTTGATCTGTAATAGGCTTTTCCATTTCCAGCATATCTTCCTGTTCCAAGACCCTCTTTAAATTCTTAGTGATATACCTTTCTATATCCTCCTTAGGTTTATTTTTGTAGTATATAACAACTGATAAAACTCTTGTATAGCTGACAACTTTTCCTTCATTTGTATGCATGTCTTACCTGAGGAGTCTTTTATAATCCCTATTGTATTCTTGTCTTGTCTTTTCTGTGCTAATCTGGCTAAAAGTTTTGAGTTCTTGTTGCTGTATTCAAAAAAATTTCTTTTTAGGTACAGAAGATTCCTTTGTGTTTGTTGTAAATCTAGATCTTCTAACTCTTTTTCCTTGCTTCAATCAACCTCAATATCTTATTATCCTTAGTAAGAAAAAATTGGGATTCTAAATCTGCTATTAGTTTTTCTAATTTTCTTTTATTGAGTTCTTCCTGTTTTTAGTTTTAATATTTTCTTTTATGATAAGGCCTCTAGCTACCGCTTTCAGGGTGTCCCATATGATTGGCGTTTGGCTACCTGCCTTTCGTTTTATATCCCAAGTTTCCAACCAATCTTTTTGACCTTTTCCAGCACTTCTGGATATTGAAATATTTTTAAATTCATTCTCCACCTTTTAGCTTCTCTATAATTTTTATTTGTTGCTAAATCAATCGACATTAAAGCATGATCAGATGTTTTTATGATCTCAATTTCAGTATTATTTATCTTGGGTATTAGGCTTTGTGAAACAAACACAAAATCTATCCTAGAATAGGTTTTGTGCACTGGTGAGTAGAAGGTGTATTTTATTTCATCTCCTTTCAGTTCTCTCCAGACATCCTTCAATCCTGTTGTATTTATAAAATTTGCTAGAGTTGTATGTCTTGTCCTCCACTCTTCCTTTTTACATACCGATTTATCTTTAATTTTATCTAAGACCATATTGAAATCCCCTGCCATTATTAAATACCCCTTTTTAACCAATTCAATCTGATCCCAAAGGAGATTGTAAAAGCGGCCTTGGTTAACGTTTGGTGCATACAGATTAACCAAAGTATAATGATCTTTCCCCATTAGAACTTGCAATATTATATATCTACCTTCTGAATCTTTTACCACATTTTCAACAACACATTCACAATTCCTTGAGATTATAATGGCGACCCCTCTTGCTTTAGATGTGCCAAAGCTTTTTCATAAATATCAACATTTGGAATTTTTAATTCATTAATACCATCTCTTATTTGATGAGTCTCTTGCAAAAAGGCAATATCTATTTTGTGCCTTTTGATCATCGCCGATTCTATTTCTCTTGAAAATGACCCCAGACCTTTCACATTCAACGTTGCTAATTTTATAAACTTTCCCATAACCTATTTCTTTTGGTTTCAATATTCTGGAATGGTCCCGTTGTGCATACAAAAGTAAAAACACCATCAATTAATAAAAATAAACTAAAATAAATCTAATCCTCCACCCTAAAAACTATTCTTTTCTCCCACCCCACCAGCTATCATACTGTTTAGCATGTGCATCAAGGGGATGGGAGGGAGGAAGTTGTCCACAGACATTAGCCAGCCTAGATCTCCTTAACTCTTAAGTAGCGTGTTACTGAAAATTCTATAAGTTGTTCTACCCCCTCTAAACCACCCTCTCACCACCACCGCCCCCTCAAAACAAGCAAACAAACAAACAAAAACAAAAAAGGGAAGGGTGGAGAGGAGGGGGAAAGGGAAGAAAAGGGATAATGAAAAGAAAAAGAAAAAGAAACATCCCAAAAACAAAAATTAAAATTAGAAAAAAAAAAGAAAAAAGAGGGGAGGGGGGAAGGGAAGTGGAAGGGAGAGGGGGGAGAAGAGTAAAAGAAGAAAAACAAAGGGGATGATAGGAGGTGAGAGAGGGAGAAAGAGAGAGGAGTAAGTTAAATGAGTTTCAAATATTCTTCATCTTCATCGAAGATTCCTGGAGTCGGAGTAAAAAGAGAGAAATTCACTGTCCTGATGTTGCCACTGAAGTTCCCGGGGGAGAACAGGCAGAACCTGAGTCATCCTGTATGTTCCATGCTTCAAGAAGATGTTGGCCTTCTTCTAGAGAGTAGATAGTGTGTTGAACAGAGCCTTTCCAAACTTTCAAAAATAGGGGGTGACCCCAAGAATAGCGATAGTTGTTCTTCCTTAATATGATTGTAACTGGTCTCATCGATTTACGCCAATCAGCAGTTCCTTTAGAAAAATCTTGAAAAACTTGCACAGTTGCACCTCCTCTCTTCAGAATATTAGGATTGGCTCTAATTGAAGACATAAGACGCTCTTTATTTACATAAGAAGCAAATCTTACTATCACTGGTTTTGGGGCCCCATCTCTTGACTTGCCCAGATAGTGAACTCTCTCTAGATCGTCGTCCTCTAGTTGTTTGGGCAGAAAGGAGTTAAACCAGGTAAAAACTTCCTGTTTTAATGATGCCCCCTTGTTTTGAATAACAAAATTAATCAGTTTGACGTTCTGCCTCCGAGAATAATCTTCAATATAAGTCAGTTTCTTATTTATTTTCAGTAAAGCCTGCTTCTGAGAGTTAATTTGAGTTTCGTTTTCAGTTACACGTATCTCCAGATTTTAAATTCTCCTGCCAAATTATCAAGCCGCTGGCCATTTAACTTTATTTCATGTGATAAATCTTGTTTAGTGCTTTGGAGATCCTTTGAAAGGCCATCCATTCTGCGGATCACATCCTGTTGATTAACACTCATGATGCTAGCTAGCTCCGTCCTCATTAAACGCAGTTCCTTCATGAAGTCTTGATCTGCGGGAGGAGGGGTAGTCTCCCTCTTTCCTTTCTCAGATCCTGACGCCATTTTTACCCTCCGTCGTCTGAGGGCTGCTCGATACGCTGTAGAGCTGGGCGATTGTGTGCTGTATCAGATAATTTCCTAATCCAACCTATAGGCTGGAGTTTCTTTTTTGCTCTCTTAGCCGGCATATAATTAGACAAAAGGCAGGTATCAGACAGTCTAACTGTTTGTAATCATCTGGTGACTTTCCAAACAGCCGGGATTCAGTTTTCTAAGCAGCCAGCGGCCAGCAGAATCAAAGCAGGCAAAACCGAAAGTAGCTCCTTTAGCTTATAAATCAAGCTTATCTAGTCTAGAAAAACACATATATTGCTTCTCCTGACACCCAAGTAATTTATTGATGCATTACTCACGGCACTACGGCATTTAAACAGTAGTTTTAAAGCTCTTTTTGGATCACGGCACAGAGCTCTAAGATCAGGCTGCCGGCATGTCTTGGTGGGCGGGACTTCCTGCCCACCAATTTATCTTTTCCTTAAAAAGTTCTGGGGGTAGGAGATCTTCTCCAGGAGCCTTATTATTCTTTAATGTTTGTATGATAGATTTAATTTCCTGCATTCTGACTGGGGGCCATTTAGGGCAGTCGTTTATATTTCCTAAAAATATTTTTGTTGGAGAGTCCATCTTAACGTGTTCCCTATGTATCTCTTGGTAGAAGGCTTCCCATGCGGATGCTTTTATTGGAATCTCTATGGGCCTTTTCACACGACCCCTAAGATCCACTGGCCCCTTAAATTCGGACCAAAGATCTTAAGGGTTCGTTGCTCTTCCTTCCTCCCCACCAGAGAAAGAGAGGAAAAAATGCAGCTCACCTGGAGGAGCTTCCCGGAGCTCCGTTTCTCTTCCGTTTCTCTTCTGCTTGCTTTTTTTCCTCCCACCTCTTCTCTTAAAGGGGGGGGGGAGGCAAAAAAAACACAAGCAGAAGCCAGGAGAGCCCCGCACTGACCAGATTAAATCTGGACTTGGGGATTTTCACCCACCTCAAGCAGGTACAAGAAAGTGCAGCTGGGTCGCGCTTAGGTGGGCGGGGTCGCACTTAATTTCCTGCAAACTCCGGAGCTGGTGGGAAAACACTTGTAAGGTCCGGAGTTTGCAGCCATTTGCTGCGGAGTTTAGGGGTCGTGTATAAAGGCCCTATGTTACAAGAAGATTCACCTAATTTTCTTGAAACTAGTTGCCAGAATTTGGTGGAGTTTTTATTGGTTGCCTCAAGTTCCAACTCTGCCCAACAATTAGCAACAAAAATAGATTTTTTGGGGGCTATTAATTTTTTATATTTTCTTCTTGTACTAACCATATTAATATATGCATTTCTGTCAGGAAAATGATTAATTTCTCTCATTTGATTCCTTAATAATGTCCTCATCATGTAACATTCCTTGTCAAACCATGGGGACTTCTTATTTTTGTAACTTTTTATTGTAGGGCGGAAAAGTAATAATTGTTTAATTTTTGAACAAATGATATGATAGTCATTTAAAACAACTGTAATATTGGTTTCAGAGGAACATATCCTACTGCCAAGAATAATACTATCTGATGAGGTGTAAAATAAATGCAGTTTTTCCATATCAGTTTGTTGCCATCTTAGTCTTCTTTGGACAATATTTAATTGTTCTGCAGCCTTCTTATCTGTTTGGGTTATCTTTCTTAAATCTGAGTCTAACTTGATTTGAGTAATGATTGGTTGGTGGTCGCTATCCTCTCTATTAATTACTGTGATTCCAGAGAAAAGATGACTTTTGTGTTTTGACACACATACAAAATCAATAGCACTCCCTGAGTTATGAGTGAGATATGTGTAAGGGTAAGGTGTTCCAGTCTCACTCGGGCCAATAATTTGAAAACCATATGTGAGTAATAGGCCCAAAAGTTTTTGCCCAGCTTGGTTTATTTTGTCATCATTAGAAGCCCAGCAGAAGACATCCTGCAACTCCTCCTCAAGGCCCCCAAAAGCTACAATTTTGGGGGGAGCAGATCCAATTCTAGCATTAAAGTCACCTGACATAATAAGTAAGGCTTTGGGAAAGACCATACTTAATTCGTCCATCATTTGTTCCAATTCAATCCATATTTCCACATTGTAGTGCTTGGAATTAGCAGGTGGTATATAGATATTAATTAAGATCACCAGTATACTTGGAGTGCATAATTTTACTATTAAACAGTTTTGAGGGGCCTTAATTTCTGTCACCAAATTGGCTTCCCATCCTAGATCTTCTTTTATTGCTGTTAGTAAGCCCCCAGATGCCCTTCCCTTCGCTTTCGTTTTTTGTGCTAATTCCTGCCATATACAAAATCCTTGTAATTCAATCCTATCTTTTCCAGTAAGCCATGTTTCTTGGAGCATAATCATATCAAATTCAAAAAGCCAGTCTGGAAAGTCTTCCATATTACAGGAGGCTTTCCAACCTGCTACATTCCAAGAAATCATCTTAATATGAGACTCTAGACCTGTGCTGTCTTTGGCTTCAGTAGAACATGTTTTTAAATTCTCTGCCAAAACTGGGAGAGATTCATTTAGTCATTCCCGTTTTCCCAACTTTTCTCTCAGAATAAGAGATTTTACGTCTTCACAATCCCAATCATGGCAGATTATTCGATTTTCAGTTGGACTGAGATAGCATACATTTGACTTTACTGGAATAATGATATCTATTTCAGGTGGTTTATTTTAGCCATTGTTTCAGAAGTTCCAAGTTCATGGTCTTCCAAGTATCTCATTTTCTCCCAACCATTAACAGGAATGCCAGGTTCCCTATGTTTGTAAGGTGTATGAATCTCTGCCTTGGTAACCAAGACATCCCCTTCCTTCTCCTCCTCCATGGGTTTTACATTCACCTTGTCAATATCTGGTTGAGAAAGTGTATGTTTATCCCTTTCACTTTTAATTGCCAATTGCAATTTAGGAGAATCATCTCCTCCATGAAAGTCATAATACTCTTTCATAATATGACATGGATTTTGTTCTAAGCATTTCTTTAGAAGATCTAACCTCTCTAGTATTATTTTTGAGAGGTAGATGGGAAGGACCAGTATAATCTTAGTAGAGCATTCTCCTCTGGATTAAACATCCATTTTTCTGGAGGAGTTATATAATTTTCCTGGTTGTCCTGTAAAGTTCAAATGTCTTTAATAGCCATATTTTTAGGACCTGGTTGGGCTCTTATGTGTGGGGGCCTCATATATGCCATCCAGAACTATCAGAATTGCCGTATCAGGAGCATTTCTAAACATCTTCCCCATAGGCCTATTTGATGAGGTATCTAGTAAAGAAGTAGGGGGAGACCGGTTTTCAAAATATCGCACCACACCATAACCATGTTTCGAAAAAACTTCCTTGGCATTATATAAAACTTTTGCCAACATACTATTTCTGAAGGTAACCAGGGCATGGGTATTAATTTTGCTATATAGATATTCAACAGCATCAACATCATTGAATAATAATATCCCTGGTATTACTTCATTTACAAGTTTTACAAAGTGAATTTTACGTTTATCAGCATTATGGTATTATCCAGCTGGTTTCAGGAAGTTTTGGAAAATCAACTTTTGTGGCATCATGACTAGCTTCCAACCTCTACACTTTTTATTATGTCTTGTATCATGATTTGCTGTTCTATTTGAGTCAAAATCCTGCATTTCAGGTTCAGAAGGATTTGCTTCCTGGACTCTCACTTTAGAGCTGAAAACTTTCTCCCATGGGTCCAACGTCTCTTCTTCAGCATTGCATTTAACTGGCAACTGTTCTGTTGTTGTCCTGGTATATCCTTTTAGATCTGCAGTTGGCTGGGGCTTTGTCAAGTTCTTTTGTAAACTGTTCCTTTCTTTTCCTTTAACCACTCCTTTCTTTGTTTTATTTTTGCTTTTACGGCTTACATTTTTGGCAGATTTTAGCCTTTTAGTACTACTATCATCAAGGTCCCCAGGAAATTTTGCTTTTATCTCAGAAGGAGATGAAATACGTTTTTTCCTTGCCCTAGAAATTTTTGATTTTATTTCAGAAGATGATGTAATGCATTGGTTCTTCACTTTATCCATAAAGTTCTCAACTATCATAGTCATCAGATTATTACTTTCAGCAAAATATCTCTTGACAGAGATTAATTCCTCATACACCGTAAACAGAAACCCATATAGTACAGCAGAATTGCAGTTCAGGTTACAGTTCAACTCCTTTACTGGTATATGTTGAGAGTGTTGTTTAGAGGATGATGGTTCTGATGGCTTACCACGAGCTAATTCACGTGATGTCCTTCTCTTTTACCTTCAAAATATAAGCAACCACAAAAAAGGTGTTTCAAATCAACTAACAAACTCAATGCACCCTCTTTTGAATCTTGGTGTCCTCTTATTTTATTGCTTCTCTACAGCGTCTTACCTGCAAAATATAAGCAACCACAAAAAAGGTGTTTCAAATCAAGTAACAAACCGAATGCACTGACATGGAGGAGGCCGGACAATGACACACAGCTCTAGGGTGGATCCACCTCCTCCCCCCTCAGTGAGGAGGACCATTGTGGCACCAGTGAATATCCTAAGGAACACCAGGGGATTTATTACACCCCTCCTGTGACAATCTGTGAGGAAATGGTTCTCTTTTATGCTGGGAAAAGTCTTGTGAGGTTCAGGGTACAAAACAGATGCAAATTATTCCACAGCCTCTTTCAGTTTATCCCCCCAAACTATTTATTTCAAGTATTGCTACTAGAACTTCTAGAACTGACACCAAAGATGTTCTTCTCATCATAGGGGATTGGAATGCTAAAGTAGGGAGTCAAGTGATAAAAAGAATAACTGGCAAGTTTGGCCTTGGAGTTCCAAATGAAGCAGGGCAAAAGCTACTTGAGTTTTGTCAAGAGAACAAGCTGGTCATTGCAAACACCCTTTTCCAACAACACAAAACACGACTCTACACATGGACATCACCAGATGGACAATACCGGAATCAGATTTATTATGTTCTCTGCAGCCAAAGATGGAGGAGCTCTATAGAGTCAGCAAAAACAAGACCTGGTGCTGACTGTGGCTCAGATCATCGGCTTCTTATTTCAAATGTCAAACTTAAACTGAAGAAAGTAGGGAAGACCACTGAGCCAGTCAGGTATAATCTAAGTCAAATCCCTTATGAATACACAGTGGAAGTGAAGAATAGATTTAAAGAACTAGATCTGGTGGACAGAACACCTGAAGAACTATGGATGGAGGCTTGTAACATTGTACAGGAGGCTGCAATGAAAACTATTCCAAAGAAAAGAAAATGCAAGAAAGCAAATTGGTTGTCCAACGAGGCCCTTCAAATAGCGGAGGAGAGAAGGGACGCAAAATGCAAGGGAGAAAGGGAAAGATACAGAAAATTGAATGCAGACTTCCAAAGAATAGCGAGGAAAGAAAGAGCAGCCTTCTTGAACGAACAGTGCAAAGAAATAGAGGAAAACAACAGAAAAGGAAAAACCAGGGATCTATTTAAGAAAATTGGAGATATTAAAGGGGCATCTCGTGCAAAGATGGATATGATAAAGGACAATAATGGTAGGGACCTAACTGAAGCAGAAGAGATCAAGAAGAGATGGCAAGAATATACAGAGGCAAACATCCTGGAAAGCGAAGTCAAGTGGGCTTTAGAAAGCATTGCAAACAACAAGGCCAGTGGAGGTGATGGCATTCCAATTGAACTCGTTAAAATCTTAAAAGAGGATGCTGTAAAGGTGCTGCACATGATATACCAGCAAATTTGGAAAACCCAGCAGTGTCCAGAGGACTGGAAAAGATCAGTCTACATCCCAATCCCAAAGAAAGGCAATGGCAAAGACTGCTCCAACTATCGCACAATTGCACTCATTTCACACGCTAGCAAGGTTATGCTCAAAATTCTACAAGGCAGGCTTCAGCAGTATGTGGAAAGAGAACTTCCGGAAGTGCAAGCTGGATTTTGAAGGAGCAGAGGAACTAGAGATCAAATCGCCAACATGCGCTGGATTATAGAGAAAGCTAGAGAGTTCCAGAAAAACATCTACTTCTGCTTCATCGACTATGCCAAAGCCTTTGACTGTGTGGACCACAACAAACTATGACAAGTTCTTAAAGGAATGGGAATGCCTGATCACCTTATCTGTCTCCTAAGAAATCTATATGTGGGACAAGCAGCAACCGTCAACACTGGATATGGAACAACTGACTGATTTAAAATTGGGAAAGGAGTACGACAAGGCTGTATACTGTCACCTTGCCTATTTAACTTATATGCAGAGTACAGCATGTGAAAGGCAGGTCTGGATGAATCACAAGCCGGAATTAAGATTTCCGGAAGAAATATCAACAACCTAAGATACACACATGATACTACTCTGATAGCTGAAAGTGAGGAAGAATTAAAGAACCTCTTAATGAGGGTGAAAGAGGAGAGTGAAAAAATGGGCTGAAGCTCAACATAAAAAAACCTAAGATCATGGCCACTGGTCTCATCACCTCCTGGCAAATAGAAGGTGAAGAAATGGAGGCAATGACAGAGTTTATTTTCTTGGGCTCCTTGATCACTGCAGATGGCGACTGCAGCAACGAACTAAAAAGACACCTGCTTCTTGGGAGGAAAGCAATGGCAAACCTAGATAGCATCCTAAAGAGCAGAGACATAACTTTGCCAACTAAGGTCAGGATAGTCAAAGCTATGGTCTTTCCAGTAGTGATGTATGGAAGTGAAAGCTGGACTATAAAGAAGGCTGATCGCCGCAGAATCAACGCCTTTGAGCTGTGGTGCTGGAGGAGAGTCTTGAGAGTCCCCTGGACTGCAAGATCAAACCTATCCATCCTGAAAGAAATCAACCCCAAATGTTCACTGGAAGGACAGATTTTGAAGCTGAGTCTCCAGTACTTTAGCCACCTCATGAGAAGAGAAGACTCCTTGGAAAAGTCCCTGATGTTGGGAAAGATCGAAGGCAAAAGGAAAAGAGGACGAAAGAGAATGAGATGGTTGGACGGTGTCATCGATGCAACCAAAATGAATTTGACCAAACTCCGGGAGGCAATGGAAGACAGGAAGGCCTGGTGAGCTCTGGTTCATGGGGTCATGAGGAGTCGGACACGACTGAACAACTGGACAACAACAACATTGCTACTCTGCTTTTCTCCTTAAAAGAGACCCAGGGTGGCTCAACTCTGCTTAGTGATTTGGGCCTCACATATCTAGGAGGCATAAAAATACTATATAAATGCTTTCACTTATTAAGAACACAAGAACAGCCTTGCTGGAACTGGCCACAGCCCATCCAGTCCAGCATTCTGTCTCACCCAGTGGCTCATCATTTGCTTCAGGGTATTCCCAAGCATATGTCCTCACCTTCTTACGATTCTCCACAAATGGCATTGAGAGAAATCCTGACTCTCTCTCAAAATCAGAGGTTATCCTTAGGCACCCATAATGATAGCCATCAATACCCTTGTTCTCCATGAACTTGTCTAATCTTTTCTTAAAGCTGTCAAGGCTGACAACTGTCACCAATTCTTCTGGCAGGGCCAGGACCAGTGATCCTTGGGGCGAAAAGGTACTTTCTCATATTTGTTTGAGATCTAGCACCCAAAGGTTTCATGGAGTGCCCTCTAGTTCTAGTGTGCGATAGGGAAAGCAGTTTTTCTTTATCATACCATGTATGATTTTATAAACTTCAATTAGGTCACCTCTTAGGCGCCATCATACAAGAGTGAAGAGGCCCAGCCATTGCAGCCTCAGATGGTAAAGAAGTGTTCCAGTCCCCTAATCATTTTGGTTGCCCTCCTCTGCACTTTCTCCATTTCTATAGTATCCTTCTGGATGGATGGGGGCCAGAACTGGACACAGTACTCCAGATGGGGCCTCACAACAGATAAAGAGGCAAAATACCCTTCCTAATGATCCCTAGCGTTGAGTTTGCTTTTTTCACTGCTGCGGCACACTGGGTTGACACCTGCCTTGAACTGTCCGCCGGGACACCAAGGTCCATTTCTTGGTGTGTTTCAGAGAGTTCAGACCCCATCAGTTTATAAATGCAATTGGGCTTTTTTTGCCCCAACCTGCATCACTCTGCACTTGCTAATGTTGAAGCTCATTTGCCACTGCTTTGCCCACTCCCCTCAGTGTCAAGAGATCCCTCTGGAGCTCCTCACATCTCTCTTGGTTTTTATAATTATATATGGTATAACTGTATGTGTGTGTGTTTTGTCCTTACAGTCGTGACTGACTTGGCAGGAATCCTGGAGCGATTTGCCAGTTCCTACTCCAGGCACCTACAGCACCTGCTGTTCTCTGGTGGCCTCCCATCCAAGGACTTACCAGGCCTGACCCTTCTTAGCTTAATAGAGTGGACCCTTGTATAACAAACAGCTTGTATAACATAAAATCTGTACAACCTAAACAATTCTGGAGATTGGAGAAATTTGCTTAACATAATTGCCAATGGGGAAAATCCGTACAACATAAAAATGGGATTACTCCATTTTCAATGCATTCCTATGGGAATTTGTACGAAGGAAAATTTGCTTAACATAATTTCATTTGGAACGAATTAATTCCTTTATACAAGGTATCACCGTATTGTATAAATGTATATTGTGTGACGACGGATTGCAGTTCCATCCGGGCCCATCAGTTCTCGGGCTCTGGGGAGGGCGGAAGAAGCCCTCTGCACATGTGCAGAGGAGCAGTCGGGACAGAGAGAGAGAGAGAGAGAGAGAGAGAGAGAGAGAGAGAGAGAGTGTTGGGACCCAGGGGAGACCCAGGGCTCAGAGTTTGGCTCAGGAGGAGGAAACCTGGGAGGGGAGCAACTTTTGACCCCTTTCCTTCTTTGACATCTTTCTCTACCCTCCCCCACGCACAATGGGGATAAAAGAAGGGGGGAGAATTCCTTCGAAATCCTGACACCCCCAAAGGAGGGGAGTCCCTTCTTCCCTCCCCCATATAAAGCTTCGGGTTTTTTTCCTTCTCACTCTAGGAAGCCCCACTCGCTGAACTCGCCCCCGGGGCCTCCACTTCCCAGGTATAGGTGAAGCTTTACCCCTGCACATTCGTGCTAGTCGTGGCTGACTCTAGGGGTGGTGCTCATCTCCGTATTCAAGCCGAAGAGCTAGTGTTGTGCAAGTCCATGGCCATGTGGCCGGCATGGCTGTAAGGAAACACTGTTTTATCTTCCTGCTTTTTACCGCGGTACCTATTTATCTACTTGCATTTACATGTTTTCGAACTGCTAGGTTGGCAGGAGCTGGGGTTATCAGCCGGAGCTCGCTCCACTGTGTTGCACCCCGGATTTGAACGCCGAGCTGCCGACTTTGCAGCCTTAGTCCACTGGGCCACCACGCCCCTCCCAACATCCCCCCCTCAGTGGGAGGGAGATCTGGCTCTTGGAGGCATGGGGGCGATTCCCTTCTTTCTCTCCCCCCCCACCGTTTCATTTCCTTAAAAAGTTTCTTCCTCCCTCCTTTTTCCTTGCGGAGTGGGGAGAGAAAAGGGAAGGAGGAGGCGGGGGGGTTGTCTGGATCGGGACCCCCCAATTCCCTCCAAAAAGGGAGAGGGTTCAGTTTTTCCCCCCTCTCCTTTTCCCTCCCCCCTCCTTCCAAATTAAAAAAGGGGGTAGAGAGAGAAAAGGGAAGGAAGAGGTGGGAGGTGGGTGTGGCTCAGAGAGGGAGGGAACTTTGAGCCTCTTTCTCCCTCCGGACCCCCAATGAGTGTGCAGTGGGGGCCTTCTCTCCTGGGACCCCCCCTCCCACGGATTTCATTAGCAACGCCTCCTCCTTCTTTTCCCCCATCCCTCCCCACCAGCCTCCATTTCCCCCCACCTTTCCAATGCCCTCCTCCTCCACTTCCCTTGCATTCCCCCCAACAACATCGCAACCCCCCCTCAATTGCACAACGCAACTCCTCCTCCTCCTCCTCCTCCTGGGGGTCTCCTCTCCTCCCAGCAACCACAGAGGAGAGCCTTGTTTTTGGAGGGAAGGTCCCCTTCCCTCCCTGCCTGCCACTCTAGGAAGCGGGACTCGCTGCCCTCCCCCCCTTGGAGGACCTCCTCTCCATGCTGAAGGAAATCAACAACTGGTGAATGACTTTAATATGTTTCACTGCAGGTTTGAGAGGAAACTGCAGCAATCTATTCCTACAATTTCCATCTCAGATTTAACAATAACAACTGAGCCTGTGGAGATTTACATCATGTCATCAGGTCCTCCATCTTTCTCATATAACAAACAGTTTGTATAACAAAATCTGTACAACAAAAAAAATTCTGGAGATAGGGGAAACTTGCTTAACATAATCGCCTATGTGGAGAATCCGTACACAACATAAAATGGGATTACTCCGTTTTCAGTGCATTCCTATGGGAAATTTGTATAAAGGAAAATTTGCTTAACATAATTTCTTTTGGAACGAATTAATTCCTTCATACAAGGTACCACTGTATATTAGATATTAGAAAGGTTAGCATAGGAGCCCCTCAGGGCTGTGTGCTTTCTCCCACAATTTAAGCCTTATGTATAAATGATTGTACCTCAAAGGAGTCCTCTGTTAAAATAGTGAAGTTTGCAGATGACACTACAGTGATTCACCTCATTCAGGACAATGATGAATCTGCCTATAGGGAAGAGATTGAACAACTAGTTTTATAGTGTACTCAAAATAATCTTGAATTGAACACATGCAAAAATGTTGAAATGGTGGATTTTAGGACTCGTTCTATGCAACTACCTCTTATTATATCAAATAATTTAGTGTCAATAGTGGAGTCCTTTAAATTTTTAGGTACTGTTTTATCTCAAGATTTTAAATGGTCATCTAATATTAAAAGTATTATTAAGAACAACACAACAAAGAATTTTTTTTCTTTTCTGCATCAACTTAGGAAGTTTAGACTGCCAAAGGAAGTGTTGATTCAATTCTATAGAGGTGTTATTGAATCTATCATCTTTTCCTCTATATCTGTCTGATGTAGTTCTGCAACTAAGCAGGACAGATATAGACTTCAAGTTGCTTTTATCCTTGACTTTTTCGTCCCATTGTTTTGGTAGGCAGGCTCTGGCTTGCTCCAACCTTCAGGCTGTGCGCTCCATGATTCATTTTGAAAAATTTGAAACCTTTACAGTTCAGGAAATTTGGAAGACTAATGATGGTTTCTTCAGATGGATATAGACATCACTCAGAACTATGTAAGTTGCCTACAAATTACGTTAGTTTAGTTTTGGATTTTTCACATCTATTTTTGTAAGTTAAAACAATAAGTGGAGATTAAATAATACCTTCACTCAAGCTCATAGAATCATAGAATCATAAAGTTGGAAGAGCCATCTAGTGCAATCCCCTGCTATGCAGTAACCCCATCACAATATTTTCAACAGATGGCCATCCAGCTTCTGCTTAAAAACCTCCAAAGAAGGAGACTCCACCACCTTCCTTTGTGACAGCCTATTCCACTACCGAACAGCTCTAACCATCATAAAGTTCTTCCTAATGTTCAAATGGAATCTCTTTTCCTGTAGTTTGAAACCATTGCCCCGAGTCCTAGTCTCTGAAGCCATGGAAAACAAACCTGTTCCCTCTTCAATATGACACCCTTTCAAATATTTAAGCATTACTATCATTTCCCCCCCCCCAGCCTTCTGGAATGGACCAGTACTAAGAGGCTCAGACTTAATCCGGAGAAGACTGAGGTTCTGTTCTTAGAGGCGCCCTCCTCTGGGTACAATGGTCCCCTCCCCAGTTTTTTTGGGGGGTATCACCCTCCAGCCTGCAGACAGGGCCAGGAATCTGGGCGTGGTCTTCAATTCAGCCCTATCCTTTGAAGCTCAGGTGACGGCTGTTTCCAAGACCACCTTTTTCCATCTCCACTGTCTCGCCCAGATTTGTCTGTACCTGGATGAGGCCTTCCTGAGAACAGTTCTGCAGGCCCTCGTAATCTCGAGGATTACTGCTACACCCTCTACATGGGGTTGCCCTTGACCCTTACCCGGAGACTCCAACGGGTACAGAATGCAGCGGCCAGAATGGTGGTGGGTGCACGTAGATATGATCACATCACCCCAGTTCTGGCTCGTCTGCACTGGTTGCCCATTGTGCTCCGGATAAGGTTCAAGGTCCTGGTTTTGGTTTACAAAACCCTTCACGGCTTGGGACCCAAATACCTGTCGGAGCATATCTGAGCGTAACTGAGGCCCCATCCACTAGAATGTCGCAGGTGCTCTCACTCCGAGTGGCCACACCCACGGAGGCACGGAAATCGCTTACACGCACCCGCGCCTTCTCTGTGGTTGGCCCATCGCTCTGGAACCATCTCCCGAGTGAGTTGCGCTTTGCAGTCCCTGCCCACCTTCTAAAAAGCTCTTAAAACCATGCTTTATTGAGAGGCATTGGGCGACCTTTAATTTTCTGTTTTTTTCCTTACGCCTCTTGCCGATGTTTCTCTTTTATTATTTGCATTGTTTTTCTTCTGGTTTTTTTTTTTTGTTCTCCATTGTTAACTGCCCGAAGTTCCTTCGGAAGATGGGCGGTATAAAAATATAATAAATAAATAAATAACCTACACGTGGACTTGGTTCCAGGCAGAGATCTCAGGAGGCACTTTGCCCATGCCCAGAGCCCCCTGCGGAAGGGCTGAGCATCAAAAGAGGGGGGGCAAGGAAGGAAGCCAGGCTGCCCTCCCTCCCAGCCTAAAGAACCGGCCTCCCCACCCCATCCACAACCAAAAGGAAAGAGGGATTGGGAGATGTCTGTGAAGATTCTCAGTCATTCAGGTGAATTTATCTGGAAGTTGAGTCATGGGTACTGGACTTCTTTTTTTGAGAGATAGAAACGTTTCGCTGTTCATCCAAACAGCTTCTTCTTTTTTACATTTTGTTTTAGAAATTTCTGTAAAAACACACAAAACAACAACAATAATAGTGCAACCCCACCCCGCGGGACCATCCAGTTCTTCCTGAATTCTTCCTTTTCTTCTCCATCTTCTGTTGTTTTGATATTCTTCTTAGAGTCCTCTTCTCCAGAACTGTGTTGTGATGTTCCTTGGATCTTTCCCTTTCCCTTCTACTAATACAAAGTGTATAAATTTCCCCCAAATATCATAAAAATGTCCTTCTTCATTTCTCCTCGTTTGACTTTTAAGCTACAGGACAATTTGTTATTTATAGCTATATCCCAAAGTTCATTATACCAATCTTCCATCCTGAGATCTATTTTAGATTTCCAATTTCTTGCTATAATTAGTCTTGCAGCTGTCATAAGATTTGCTATTAATTCTTTTGTTCTAACATCACAATCTTTACTAGTTAACAAGGATAACAATGCTATCTCTGGTTTACAATCAATGTCTAATTGAGTCATTTCTCTTAACTCTAAAAAAGCCAATCTCCAAAACTTTTGAACCTCTTCACATTCCCACCAAAGATGCAAATATGTGCCTTTTTCTCACATTTCCAGCACATTTTGGAATATTCAGCATTTATTCTATTCAACCTGAGGGGTGTCAGGTACCATCTTAAAACCAATTTAAAATAATTTTCCTTTATCCTTACAGATAATGATCTCAAGATTCTCATGTTCCACATTTTACCCCACTCTGCTTTTTTATTTCTATATTAAGATCTTGTTTCCAAATTAAACAACTGGGTTGTAAAGTATTCTTTATATCCTGTTTCGTTTTAATTTTACCCAGCCAATTTTTTAATCTAGCTATTTTCTTTGCTTTAAATAATTTTAAGTGTCGCTTCAGGTTCATAGGGAAGTTTTCCAGATCTGTTATTAAACATAATGGGGAACCTTTTGGTGATATTATTTTCCGGTACTTGTTCCATGTGCTTATTAAAGCGTTCAATGGGGGTTCTTAATCTCTACCTTATTTTTAAGATGGCTAAACAGAAGCTTATTTATATCACCCTTTATATCTGACTCCAACTCCCACCATACTAAATTCTCTGGTCTATATAAAATTTTCCCCAGACAACTAAATTGATTGGCAATGTAATAATTTCTTAAGTTGGGTATACCTAGTCCTCCTTCTTTTTGCGATCTGTACCATAGACTTTTATTTATTCTTGATTTTTTACCCCCATTACAATACCTGTTTATCATTTCTTGCAAAATTTTGAAATCCTTTTCTAAAAACTGAACAGGTAACATCCTGAAAATAAAATTAATTTTGGTAATATCTTCATTTTTACCAGTGCTATTCTAACAAACCAAGATAAATTCAATTTGGTATAACTTTGTATTCTATTCTTTATCTCTTCTTTTAATTTTAAGAGATTATTTTCTTTAGTCTTGATAAACTCCTTGCAAAGTTCTATTCCTAGATATTTGATCCTTCTGGAGCTTTTCAGCCCAAAACTAGCCATTGCCTTAAGTTCTTCTCTATCATAATTAAACAGTAAGCTTTCTGACTTCTGCCAGTTTACGCACAATCCAGTTACTTTCCCAAATTCATCTAAATGAGATTTTAATCTTGGAATTTTTTCTATTGCGTCCAAAATTGTCAATAGGGCATCGTCTGCAAATAAACTAATTTTGGTTTCCCCCTCTTTCATAATAATAATAATAATTTATTTATTGTCATTGTGTGTATATACATAGTATACACATACAATGAAATTCAGACACCCAGAGACCACATTCCACACACAGAGACACACAAACACACACACAAATCCCCACTCTCACACACAATAAAAAACCCTTCAACACACACACATAAAAATCCCCGAACACTCCCCCCCCACCAACCGCCCCCCCCTAAAAACACAAGCATCTACACAATAGGATAGGTAATCCTGTCCAAGTGCTCACTGCTGGTGGTCCTTGAGTTCATTATTAAGTGCAATTATAGCTCTGGGATAAAAACTGTTCAGAAAACATGTGGTCCAAGTTTTAATTGTTCTGTATCTTCTGCCAGAAGGCAACAGTTCGAAGAAATTGTGAGCAGGATGGGTAGAGTCTCTCAGAATGTTGTTTGACTTCCTCAAACAGCGAGATGTGAAGATGTCATCCAGGGTTGGTAGTTGGAGCCCGGTTACCTTCTGGGCAATTTTAATTATTCTCTGTAGAGCTTTTTTGTCCACTACAGAGCTGCTCCCATACCATGATAACATGCCACAAGTTAGGACACTCTCAATGGTGCTGTGATAGTAAGACTGAAGTAGATGCTGAGATAAATTCATCTTCCTGAGTATTCTCAGGAAATTCATCTTCTTTTATTGCGTTGGCCAGAAGTTCAATAACAATGCAGAAAGTACCAGAGAGAGAGGACATCCTTGTCTAGTTCCTCGGCCTAGGGTAATTTGTTCTGTCAATCCATCATTAACTATTATTGAAGAGGTGCCTTCAGAATACGATTGATTTATCACTCCTAAATTTTTTTTTCTCAAATCCCCATTTTTCTAACAATATTTTTAGAGCAGACCATTGAACACAATCAAAGGCTTTATAAAAGTCTAGAGATAACATACCTGCTTTAATATTGCTTTTTCCCATTTCATAGAGAATATTCAAAGTTCTTCTTATTATGTTCGCCATTTGTCTACCCATAATAAAGCCACATTGATCATCTTTGATATATTTAGCTATAAACTTATTCATTCTTTTAGCCAGAATTGCTGTAAAAATCTTGGCATCCTGATTTAATAAGGATATAGGTCTATATCAAGGGTCCTCAAAGTTTTCAAACAGCAGGCCGCTCCACCACCACCCAGACACCACTGGGGGCCGGATCACAGTCCAAAAGCAGCTGCGGAGGTTGGCTTGCTCACAAAACAGGGGTAGGTGGGGGGGGTTGCAATTGGTCCCAGGGGCCGGATTCAGGACCTTGGGGGGCCGCATCCGGTCCCGGGGCCTTAGGTTGAGGACCCCTGGTCTATATGATCCGATATCCATTAAATTTTTGTTGGGTTTAGATATTAAAATAGTTAATGAATGGGTCCAGGATTTCGGAACTTGTTCTCCTTCCATTATTTCATTATAAAGCTTTCTTAATTTAGGTACTAACATTGATTTAAATACTTTATAATATTCAGGTGCCAGACCATCCACTCCTGAAGCTTTATTATTCTTTAATTTATCTATTACCTCACCTATCTCTTGATCTGTAATAGGTTTCTCCATTTCCAGCATGTCTCCCTCTTCCAAAGTGCTCTTCAAGTTTTTGTTGATGTATTCGTGTATATCTTCTTTTCTCTTATTTTTAGCAGTGTATAAAGATTGATAAAATTCTTGTATAGCTTTTAATATCTCCTTCATTTGAATACAGACCTTACCTGAAGAATCTTTTATATTCCCTATCGTATTTTTATCCCTTCTTTTCTGAGATAGTCTGGCTAAAAGTTTTGAATTTTTATTGCTATATTTAAAAAAAAATCTTTTTAAATACAATAAATTTCTTTGTACCTGATGTAACTCTAAATTCTCCAATTCTTTTTTCTTAGCTTCGATCTGCAACAATATCTTCTTGTCATTGTTAGAAAAAAAATTTGAGTTCTAAATCAGCTATGGAATTTTCTAAATTTCTTTTATTGAACTCTTCCATTTTTTTATTATAGAATTTTCTGTTATGATATAGACCCCTGGCTACAGCTTTTAAGGTGTCCCATATAATTCTTGATCTTCCTCCAGCCTTTTCATTAATATCCCAAGTTTCCAACCAGTCTTTATTTATTCTTTCCACCACTTCTGGGTATTGAAAAATTCATGGATTCATTCTCCATCTCCTAGCTTCTGTATAATTTTTGTTTATTTCTATATTAATCGACATTATAGCATGATCAGTAGTTTTTATAATTTCAATATCAGTGTTATTTACTTTAGCTATTAGGCTTTGTGAAACAAATACGAAGTCTATCCTGGAGTAACTTTTATAAACAGGTGAATAGAAGGTAAATTTTCTTTCATCTCCTTTAAGTTCGCTCCAAACATCCTTCAATCCTGTATTATTAATACATTTTGTTAATGCTGTATATCGAACCCTCCAGCCATCCTTCTTATGGACTGATTTATCTTTTTTTATCTAATACCATATTAAAATCACCAGCCATTATTTAATATCCCCTTTTAACAGTTTCTATCTGATCCTGTAGCTCATTATAAAAAAGTCTTTGATTAACATTTGGTGCATATACATTTACTAAAGTATATTGCTCTTTACCCATTGAAACTTGGAGTATTATATATCTACCTTCAGAATCTTTCACAACATTTTCAACAATACATTTGCAATTCCTTGTAATTAAGATGGCAACCCCCTTGCTTTAGATGAGCCGAAACTTTTCTCATAAATTTCAATATTTGACATTTTTAATTCGTTGACCCCATCTTTTATTTGATGAGTTTCTTGCAAAAAAAAAACAATATCCATAATTTAATTTTTCTAATCTTCTGAAATGGTCCCTTTGTGCAAATAAATAAATAAATAAATAAAAAAATAAACCAACCAACCAAACAAACAAACAAAAACCTGTCGTCTACTACTACCAACATAACAACTAAATTGTTCCAGACACTCCACCCTGTGTTCATATTCTTTTCTCCCACCCCACTAGCTACCATACACATGTTGTATGTGCCCTTAAGGGGTAGGAGGGGGGAAATCCATCCATGGGTGACAACCAGAAGATCACACAAGCTGAGTCTGGCTGAGTCTGCCTGAGAAGTCTCTTCTGGCTGTTTGCCAGTTCCCGACGCCATGCTTGTCTCTGTCTCCATCTCTGTTTCAGCTCTCTCAGCTCTTTCAACAGCGGCAAAATCAAGACGTTGCAACGAAGCCCGTTCAAAAGCAGAATCGGATGGTTTTCTTATCCAACTTTTAAGGGAAAAAAGACTTTTTTTCTTGGCAGGCATGGAGCATACTGAAACCAGCCAGAAACGCTCTCCCACTCAGCCAGAAAAGACTCTCTTGCTCTCTCCCACTGTCCAGCCCAAAAACGAAAGTAGTTAAATCTTAGTAAATAATGGTTATCTAACCCTCAAAGACATATCTCTCTTCTCCTGTCTGCCGCAGAGAAATATAGCTTCATTTACTCACAAATCAAAGGCTTTTTTGCAATATATTCTTAGTCTTTTTTTCATCTCGGTGGGGAACTCCGGGATCAAGCGGCTGCCATCCTCCGTTTACCGGAAGTTCCCCATCACACACAGAAGATATGTAAAATTCACATGGCAGTGTATTAGAACCTCACTTATAACATCTCCCTTGTATACAACTCTTGCAGCCATCACAGAATACATTACAGCATCAGACATTACATCAGCATATGTCAGCTGTACCAAATTATATAATTATACATGGTATTATATAAGATCTGCTGCTGTATGTCTGAAGAAGTAGACGTGTCCACGAAATGTTACATTAAAATATGAAAGTTAAGTCTTTAAGGTGCCACATGTTTTGTGTTGTTTCCTTGATTTTTGCCTGAAAATCTTGAAAATACTAATACAGCTACGCTCTCTGAAACATCTATTCATATGTGTCCAATCACTAATCAGTATATACTGTATATTTTTTTATTTTTTTATTTTATATACGGACCATTTTCCCAACAGAACTCTGGGTGGTATACAACAATTACCAAACAATTAAAAAATCAAACAAATCAACCAATTAAAATAATATTTGGCAAGATGGTGGAACAGAACCAAAAAACCAAAACCAAACTCCCCCCCAAAAAAACTTCTAATGTTCACAAAATACCTCTCTGAAAAGCAATGTCTAAAGCGATTTTTGAAGGCCGGCAAGAACTGTGCAAGGCGCATCTCACTTGGCAGTTTGTTCCAAAGTGTATGGGTGGCCACCAAGGAGGTCCAGTTTCGAGTAATCGATCTCCAGACCTCCCTGGGAGTGGCCAACCAAAGTGAGAGAGCCTGTGACATTCTGGTGGGTCTGGCCCCATTTGATCTCTGGAAGATCTGCTTTGCCAAGTAATCGTGTCCCAAGCCGTGGAGGGTTTTGTAAGTCAAAACCAGTACCTTGAACCTTATTTGGGACACAATGCACAACCAGAATGACCGAAACAGGCTTCTCAGTTCTGACATTCCAATGGCTTCTCATCTGTGTGAGTCCTTTGATGACTAGCAAGGCTTTCACCATGACAGAACCTCTTTCCACACTCCAGACATTCAAGTGGCTTCTTGCCGGTGTGGATTCTATGATGGCTAGCAAGGCTTTCAGACCGATTGAAACTCTTTCCACACTCCAGGCATTCAAATGGCTTCTCGCCTGTGTGGATCCTGTGATGCCTAGCAAGGTGTGCAGCTTGACTGAAACTCTTTCCACACTCCAGACATTCAAATGGCTTTTCGCCTGTGTGGGTCCTGTGATGCCTAGCAAGATATCCAGCTCGACTGAACCTCTTTCCACACTCCCGACATTCAAATGGCTTCTCGCCTGTGTGGATTCTGTGATGTTCATCAAAGTCTCCAGCTCGACTGAACCTCTTTCCACACTCCAGGCATTCAAATGGCTTCTCGCTGGTGTGGATACCGCGATGATAAGCAAGGCTTCCAGAATCACTGAACCTCTTTCCACACTCCAGACATTCAAATGGCTTCTCACCTGTGTGCGTCCTGTGATGGCTAGCAAGGCTTCCAGCTTGACTGAACCTCTTTCCACACTCCAGACATTCAAATGGCTTCTCACCTGTGTGGGTCCTGTGATGGCTAGCAAGGCTTCCAGAATGACTGAACCTCTTTCCACACTCCAGACATTCAAATGGCTTCTCGCCTGTGTGGATCATGTGATGCATAGTGAGGTGCGCACCTTGACTGAAACTCTTTCCACACTCCAGACATTCAAATGGCTTTTCACCTGTGTGGGTCTTGTGATGGTTAGCAAGGCTTACAGAATGCCTGAACCTCCTTCCACACTCCAGACATTCAAATGGCTTTTCGCCTGTGTGTGTCCGGTGATGGCTAGCAAGGCTTCCAGCTCGACTGAAACTCTTTCCACACTCCAGACACTCAAATGGCTTCTCGCCTGTATGGATTCTGTGATGAGTAGCAAGTCTTCCAGAATCACTGAACTGCTTTCCACACTCCAGACAATCAAATAGCTTCTCGCCTGTGTGGGTCCTGTGATGCCTAGCAAGGCTTCCAGATTCACTGAACCTCTTTCCACACTCCAGACATTCAAATGACTTCTCGCCTGTGTGGGTCCTGTGATGCTTACCAAGGTCTCCAGCTCGACTGAACCTCTTTCCACACTCCAGACATTCAAATGACTTCTCACCTGTGTGTGTAATGTGATGGCTAGCAAGGCTTTCAGCTCGACTGAACCTCTTTCCACACTCCAGACATTCAAATGGCTTCTCGCCTCTGTGGGTTCTGTGATGTCTAGCAAGGCTTCCAGCTTGACTGAACCTCTTTCTACACTCCAGACATTCAAATAGCTTCTCGCCTGTGTGGGTCCTGTGATGCCTAGTAAGGCTTCCAGAATGACTGAACCTCTTTCCACACTCCAGACATTCAAATGGATTCTCGCCTGTGTGGGTCCTGTGATGGCTAGCAAGGCTGCTAGCTTGACTGAACCTCTTTCCACACTCCAGACATTCAAATGGCTTCTCACCTGTGTGTGCCCTGTGATGCCTAGCAAGGCTTCCAGCTTGACTGAAGCTCTTTCCACACTCCTGACATACAAACGGCATATTGCCTGTGTGGGTCTTGTGATACCTAGCAAGGCTTCCAGCTTGACTGAACATCTTTCCACACTCCTGACATACAAATGGTATATCGCCTGTGTGGGTCCTGTGATGGCATAAAGGCTTCCAGGTCGACTGAAACTCTTTCCACACTCCAGACACTCAAATGGCATCTCACCTGTGTGGGTCATGTGATGGCTTGCAAGGTGTCCAGCTTGACTGAACCTCTTTCCACACTCCAGACACTCAAACGGCTTCTCACCTGTGTGTGTTGTCATGTGTCTAGGTAAGTCTCTAGAGTGACTAAACCTATTTCCGCACTCTAAGCATGTTAATGGCTTCTCCCCTTGGTGAATTTTGCTAGGGGATCAAATTGTTGAGGTGCTAGTATAAGATTTTCCACACTTGCCATGCTCATTCCTTTCCTCTCCTGTGGATGTTTTCGAAACCGCTTGGTCTTCCTCCTGACAAGTAATAGATTTTTCCATTTTTACATCTATCTGTTTTCCTTCTAAGCTCCTTCTGGCTTGATCCTCAACACCCTCTTTTGCATCTGAATATTCAACCTCTTCCTCTGACACATGATGTCCTCCTCGTATACCTGCAAAATATAAGGAACCACAAAAAGGTGTTTCAAATTAAGTAACAAACCCAATACACTGCAATGGAGGAGGCAGGATAATTAGACACAGCTCTAGGATGGACCCACCTTCTCCCCCCTCAGTGAGGAGGCCCATTGTGGCACCAGTGAATATCCTGAGGAAGAACAGGGGATTTATTACACCCCTCCTGTGACAATCTGTGAGTAAATGGTTCTCTTTCATGCTGGGAAAAGTCTTGTGAGGTCCAGGGTAAGAAATGGATGCAAATTCTTCCACAGCCTCTTTCAGTTTATTGCCCCCATACTGTTTATTTTAAATATTGCTACCCTGCATTTTTTCTTAAAAGAGACGCAGGGTGGCTCAACTCTGCTTAGCGCTTTGGGTCTCACATATCTAGGAGGCATAAAAATACTATATAAATGCTTTTACTTATTAAGAACAGAAGAACAGCCTTGCTGGAACTGGCCACAGCCCTTCCAGACCAGCATTCTGTCTCACCCAGTGGCTCACCATTTGCTTCAGGGTATTCCCAAGCCGATGTCCTCCCCTTCTTACGATTCTCCACAAATGGCATTGAGAGAAATCCTGACTATCTCTCAAAATCAGAAATTGTCCTTAGGCATCCATAATGATAGCCATCAATACCCTTGTTCTCCATGAACTTGTCTAATCCTTTCTTAAAGCTGTCAAGGCTGACAACTGTCACCAATTCTTCTGACAGGGAGTTCCATAGACCAGTGATCCTTGGGGTGAAAAGGTACTTTCTCATATTTGTTTGAGATCTAGCACCCAAAAGTTTCATGGAGTGCCCTCTAGTTCTAGTGTGCGATAGGGAAAGCAGTTTTTCCTTATCATACCATGTATGATTTTATAAACTTCAACCAGGTCACCTCTTAGGTGCCATCCTTCAAGAGTGAAAAGGCCCAGCCATTGCAGCCTCAGATAGTAAAGAAGGTGTTCCAGTCCCCTAATCATTCTGGTTCCCCTCCTCTACATTTTTTCCATTTCCATAATATCCTTCTGGAAGGTCTAGACCTGTACACAATACTCCACATGGGGCCTCACCACAGATTGATAAAGCGGCAAAAGGACACTTGCTGACTTGTTTTTCTATACCTCTCCTAATGATCACTAGCATTGATTTTGCTATTTTCACTGCTTCAGCACACTGGGTTGACACCTGCCTTGAGCTGTTCACCAGGGCGGAAAGGTCCCTTTCCTGGTGTGTTTCAAAGAGTTCAGACCCCATCAGTTTATAAATGTAACTGGGCTTTCCCTCCCCAACCTGCATCACTCTGCACTTGCTAATGTTGAAGCTCAGTTGCCACTGCTTTGCCCACTCCCCCCAGTGTCAAGAGATCCCCCTGGAGCTCTTCACAGTCTCTCTCAGTTTTGACTACCCTGTATAGTTAATTATATATGGTATAATTGCATATTGTGTGTTTTGTCCTTACATTCGTGACTGACTCTTCGTGACCCCATGTCCATGGAGTTTTTCTTGGCAGGAATCCTGGAGTGGTTTGCCTGTTCCTACGCTAGGCACCTACAGCACCTGCTATTCCCTGGTGGCCGCCCATCCAAGGACTTACCAGGCCTGACTCTTCTTAGCTTAATATTGTATATTGTGTGACGACAGATTGCAGTTCCATCCGGGCCCATCAGTTCTCGGGCCCTGGAGGGGGGGAGAAGCCCTCTGCACATGTGCAGAGGAGCAGTCGGGACACACACACACACACACACACACACACACACACACAGAGAGAGAGAGAGAGAGAGAGAGAGAGAGAGAGAGAGAGAGAGAGAGAGAGAGAGAGAGAGAGAGAGAGAGATGCATTGAAACCCAGGGGAGACCCGGGCTCAGAGTTTGGATCAGAAGAAGGAAACCTGGGAGGGGAGGAACTTTTAACCCCTTTCCTTCTTTGCCATCTGTACCCCCTACACTTGAGGGGTGGAGAATTACTTCGAAATCCTAAACCCCCAAAGGAGGGGAGTCCCTTCTGTTTACCCCCCCACTCCCTATATGAAGCTTCATTTTTTCTGCCACTCTAGGAAGCCCCACTCGCTGCATTTCCTCCCCCCACATGGGACCCATCCTCCCATTCCCCCTTCCAAAATGTCCCCCCCCCTCAGTTGGAGGGAGATCTGGCTCTTGGAGGCGTGGGGGGCGATTGCCTTATTCCCCCCCCCCGTTCCCTTTCCTGGTTCGGCCTTAAAAAGCTTCTTTCTCCCTCCTTTTTCCTTGGGGGGGAGAAAAAAAGGGAAGGAGGAGGCAGGGGTTTTGCCTGGGTCGGAGCCTCCCCCAATTCCCTCCAAAAAGGGGAGGTTCAGTTATCCCCCTTCTTTTCCCTCCCTCTTCCTTACAAATTAAAATAGGGAGAAGAGAGAGAAAGGGAAGGAGGAGGGAGGAGGGTGGGGGTAGCAAATTTACATCTCTTTCTCCCTCCAGACCCCCAAAGGAGTTTGCAGTGGTGGGGTCTCTTCTGGGACACCCCCCCATTTCATCAGTAACAGCCCCTCCTCCTATTCTTCTCCCCTCCCTCCCCACCAGCCTCCATCTGCCCCCCATCTCCCAACGCCCCATTCCTCCCCCCCTCCCCATTGCATCCCCCAATAGCATTCCAACCCCCCCTCAGTTGCACAATGCAACTCCTCCTCCTCCTCCGGGGGGGCTTCTCCTCTCCTCCCAACAATCACAGAGGAGAGCCTTCTTTTTGGAGGGAAGGTCTCCCTCCCTCCCTGGGAGCCTTTCACTTCCTGCCACTCTAGGAAGTTGGACTCGCTGCCCGCCCCCCGCCCCCGGCAACGGGAAGTCCAAGTTTTGCATGGTGCTCAGAATGGGTAGTAAGCCCATGGAAGGGGTGGGGCTGCAAAGCAGGGGGGGTAAGAAATAAGAAGCAAGCAAATAAAAGGGAATTAAGGTGGAATGGTAAGGCCAAAATAGGTGATGAGAAAGATCAATGGGAGGGGACATGAGACTCCTCTCATTAAACATTAATGGAATGTCGTCTCAGGCAAAACGAATGAAATTAGCACAGCTGTTAAATAAAGAAAAGGTGATGATTCTATTCCTACAGGAAACTCATATGGACAAAACAGAAAATAGAGTGTTATTCTCCCACCCAGCATGGCCTACCAAATGGCAGTTTCAATCAAAAGGAACAAAGAAATCAAGAGGGGTTGGAATATTATTTAGAAATGACCTGGATGTCCAAGTGAAAGAAATAGGGACAGATACTCAAGGAAGATTTATAATGGTCAAATGTTTAATTTGGGGTCAAATTTGGGCTCCCAATAAAGGTCAAGTTAGATTCTTGAAAAAATCTTTTAACTAAAATTGAACAAGTCTCTGAGGGGTTGGTGATAGTGGCTGGAGACTTTAATTTGAATATACAGGACAATAAGGAAATTCAACAGTATTGTAGATCTCATTTATGGAGTAATGTGGCTAATGTAGAAGGCAAACGGGGGGATCCAACATTTTATTCAAACAGGCACAAAAAGTTTAGTGTAATAGACTTTATGCTGGTGAGGGAGGAACTTAAAGAAACAATCTCAAAATTTCAAGTGGGGGTATATTTCAATCAGATCATGCTCATTTGTTAATGCAATTAGATTCAAACCTTCCAAAAAAGGACTGGAAATGGATATTTGACTCAAGAATAATCTCTTCAGAAGTTAAGAGAAGGGAAATGGAAAATAAGATAAAAAGAGTATTTAGGGAAAATGATGTAGAAGAAATTAAGTCATCTCTTTTATGGGATGCCTCAAAATCGGTTATAAGGGGCTTGTGTCTAGAGGAAGAGAGGAGATATAAGAAGGAATTGAGTGAGAAAAAAGATAAAGCTATGGAGGAATTATTAGAATTACAGAAAAAATTGCAAAACAATTATTCAAAAAAGATAGAAAAGCAAATAAGGGAACAAAGAGGAAAATTAGATGAAATAAATAATTTACTCTTATGGAAGAAACAAGCCCTGGTTAAAAATGAATTCCAAAGGACGACAATTCAGGCAGGGAAAAGATTTATATCTTATTTAAAAATACAGAAAAGTAAAAACTTCATTAGAAGATTAAAAAATAAAAAAGGGAATGTAAATATAAAGAAGAGGGGGGAAAAAGAATTATGACTGAATATTTTAAGGAAGGGTTCCAAAAGAAAAGACAATGTGAAGAAGATTTACAAGTCAGAAGTAAAATTTCTGAAATACAAAAGAAGAGGCTAAATGATAAGATCACAGTAGATGAAATTAAGGAAGTAATTGGAACATTAAAAATGGGGAAGGCTCCAGGCTTAGATGGTTTTACGACTCTTGTTTTACCGGCAGTTTCAAGAGGAGTTAGGAGAAAGAATGGAGAAATTATTCAATGATATAATGCAAGGGGAAGGAATTCCAGAAACATGGAAGGACACAGAAATTATCCTTATCAAAAAGGAAGGTAAAGCAGAAGAACAAGTAGCTTCATATAGACCAATCACATTGGCTAAACAAGATTACAAAATTTTCACCAAAAATTTTACAATATTTTAGCTAAAATATTACAGGATGCAATTCCAGATCTAACACAGAAGGATCAATATGGGTTTGTCAAGGGAAGATATATAGGTGATCCAATAAGAATAGTAATGAATATAATGGCAGATGCCAAGAGGAAACAAAGTAGAGTAACAATAGTAAAATTGGATATTAAACAAGCTTCTGATTCTGTAGAAAGAGAGTACTTATTAAAGTTAATAAAACAGATGGATATTATAGGTCCCTATGCGAATGCAGTAAAGGAAATTTATAAAGAAAATTTTGCAAGGGTAAGTCTAAATGGATCATTAGCGGAAAAGTTTAAAGTGGAAAGAGGTACAAAGCAAGGATGCCCTTTATCCCCCCCCCCCATTATTTGCATTAGCGATAGAACAACTGGCCCAAAATTTGAGAGAATGTGCTCAAATAAAAGGGTATAAAATAGGAAAAGAGGAAATAAAGCTAAACATGTTTGCGGATGATTTAATTTTAATATTGACTAACCCTTCAGAAGTGGCAGGCCCTCTGATTAATATATTAAAGAAATTTGAAAAAAATATCAGGATTAGAAGTAAACTTACAAAAATCAGAAATCATGTTTCTAAATGTTCCTAGGAAGGAGCAAGATCAATTAAGATTACAAATGAAAATGGGGAATGGAGTTTAAAAGTGATTTATTTAGGAGTGGTATTAACAAAAAAATGGGAGAAACTAGGGGAGGAAAATTATAATAAAACATGGAGAAAGATCCAGAAAATAATAAAGGGCTGGAAAGATAAAAATGGGAATACTGTCCAAGATTAGGGCTTTGAAAATCTTTATAGTTTCAAAACTGTTATATTTATTTCAGGTACTCCCAATATTACTATCAGAAAAGATATTAAAGAAATGGGACAAATCATTAAGGGAATGGGTTTTTGGCAAGAAAAATCAAAGAGTGAAGCATAAAATCCTATATGCAATAAAAGAAGGAGGATGGAGTATGCCCTCTTTGGAAAAGTATTACAGTGGAACCTTGACTTACGTCGTTAATCCGTTCCAGAGGTCTAGACTTAAGTCAAACATGACTTAAGTTAAACAAACTTTTCCCATAGAAAGTAATGGGAAAGTGGATCAATCTATCCAGATGATGAAAAAGACCCCGAGAATTTAACACAAATTTGACTGGGAGGAATTCCTTCCGGGAATGTAAATGAAATGTCTCTTCAAAGAGAGGAGGAGGCAGTGGAATTATAGTCCACAAGTTATACGCCTCCACTTTTTAATGTTCATAGCAACAATGTCTAACATTTAAGTTTTACTGATTTTTCACCTGACGTTCCAAGTTCTGAACAACTCTATGCTTATTGAGTCCCAAGAAAAAATGCTTCCATTGTGGACCAGACATCTGCAGCCAGGTTTTTACAAGACTGAACTGTCTAATGGCCAGAGCTCCTTTTAATCCTCTGGTGGCAAAGAGGACCAGCTCCAGGTGCTCTGAGCTGGCCTGGAGTATCGAGGAGAGGAAGAAGGCAGGAGCAGTTTGATAACAGGCCGCGATGCTGGGTTTCTGCCCGATTCCAGTGCCTTAGATGTAAAGAAAGCCTGCGACTCAAGAAACAGGCCCCTTCTTGCTGCAAGTCAAATATGATGCAAGTCAAGCCGCATGTAAGTCAAGGTTCCACTGTATATAGGTTTCCAATTAAAATGGGCAATGAAGGTGGAGGAATATCCCACACCCAAATGGAAAAGAGTAGAAGATGGAATAAATAATTGAGCAGGTTATTTAGGGATATTTGATAGAGATTAAAAGAATATCGAAAGAAGTTAAGGGGAAAAGGCAAGTAACAATGGAGATTTTAATAAAGAGGACGGAAATAGGTGGAGTATCAAATTGCGGCCCTTTTAGAACAGTTTAATAAAGAGGGGAAGATTTTGTCACAAAAAGATATAAAGAATCTAAAAGAGAAAGGATATTATAAAATCAAGGACATGCATGAATTAATGTCAACAGGAGGGGGGATAAATAAATTAAAAGGGATATTAGGAAATCAAAAATGGATGGTGGCAGAAAGTATGAAAAGGAGATATGAACAATGGTTCCTTTCTCTTATCAACCTTTTTATCCCTGCGGACCGTTCCATTTTTGATAGTTTTCCGTGGCTTGGGGGGTGGGGGTGGGAAGGGGGAAAAAGAATGAATGGGGGTCAATGGGAAGTGGTCCCTCTCACCTTTGCAAACCCGCCAGTTGGGACTCTTCCTTTCCGGGAGGCCCGGCTTTGCTTGGGGACCGCCGCCGCTGATGATCCTTCCCGCGGAGGAGGAGGAGGAGGAGCAGGCGCTGCCTTCGGAGCGGAGACACCGAGCAGCGGCGGAGATTTATAGATATTTGGTCCTCCTCCTCCTCCTCGTGATGCCCGCGGGAAATCAGAATGCGGCTTTCTTTCTTTCTTTCTTTCTTTTTCTTTCTTTCTCCCTCCCTCCTTCATTCCTTTCTTTCTTTTTCTTTCTCTCTCTCTCCCTTCCTCTTTCTCCCCTTTCTTTCTTTCTTTCTTCCTCCCTTCCTCCTTCCCCTTTCTTTCTTTCTTTCTTTCTTTCTTTCTTTCTTTCTTTCTTTCTCCCTCCCTCATTAAATATAATTGACGGGGCCGAGGCCGGGCAGGGGCAGCAAGGCAGCAAGGCGCGCGGCGGTGGCTCCCGGATTTAAGGCATTGACGGGGCCGAGGAGATATGGATTTAAAGGGCGGGGACGATTGGGGGATGGCGGTGGGGGCGAAGAAAACATCCGGGCGGGCCCGCAACACAGGCGCGGACTATATCTGCCCTGGAGGCGGCAGGGAGGGGCCAAAGGCGCGCACCCGGGGGAGGAGGAGGAGGAGGAGGGGCCCCCACCTGCTCTTCCGACCGAGGGGCCCCCTCCTCCCCGCGGCCCCCGCGTGCCCGGCCCCCAAAAGGGGGTTGGGGCCGGGAGGAGGATATGCAACTGAAGGTATTGCTGCTGGTGGTGGTGGTGGAGGGCGAGGAGGAGGAGGCGGAGGAAGGAGGAGGACGAGCCGCCGCCGCCGTGGCTGCTGCTGCTGCTGCTGCTGCTGGTGGAGGGCGAGGAGGAGGAGGAGGAGGAAGGAAGGAGGCGCCGCCGCCGCGGGCAGAGGAGGGAGGCAAATTGGCGGCGGCTCCTCCTGCGCTTGTAAAAAAAGAGGAAGGAGGACGGCGGAGGAAAAGGGGAGGAGCCTCCCGGCCTCCCAGGCGGCCCTTTTCCACGGACCGGCACCGGTCCGCGGCACCACCGTCTTAAGGGAAAAGAAGATAGGCAATGGGAAGTGGTGTATAAGAAATAAAGAAAAAAGGTCGGAGCAGGAGAAATAGATATTTGGTCAGAATGGGAAATCAGAATGAAAATTTAATTAAATATAATTGGGAAGGAGATATGGATTTAAATACAGAAAAGATTCAGGATATATTAAGGGGGATAAGAGAGGTAAAATTGGAAAAAGTTAAGGATATGCAACTGAAGGTATTGCATAAATGGTATTATACCCCACAGAAATTGAATAGAACAAATAATAACATATCACAATATTGTTGGCATTGTAAAAAAGAAACAGGTACTTTTGCACACATGATATGGAAATGCGAGAAAATAAGAACATACTGGAAGAAAGTAGAAAATTGATTATCAGAAATTACAAAGAAAAGGATTGAGCTAAAAATAGATCATATTTTCTTAGCGTTAGTAGATAGAGAAAAACAATGGAGAGGCATAAAAAAGATTGTGTACTACAGAATAGCAGCAGCTATAATGGAAATATGATAAATGGAAAGATTATATACATCAATTTTTTCAAAATGAATTTGTGCTTGCTGGGGGGGGGGTTAATGAAGAAGGGACCAAAGGATGATGTAATGTTTTTGGAAACTTGTAAAAACTGGAAATGTATGCTGTTATTTCCTCAATAAATAAAATTTTAAAAAAACATAAGAAGAGCCATGCTGGACCATCTAGTCCAGCTTCCTTTATCTCACAGTGGCCTCACCAGATGCATCTGGGAGCGCACGAGACTAGATCTCTGTCTCCTGATACCACTCCCCTGCATCTGGCCCTTGAAGTGCCCAGGTTTTAAGCCTGTAGATGATACATCTCTATCATAGTTTGTAACCTGTGATGGACTTCCCCCAGGGATCTGTCCAATCCCCTTTTGAAGGCATCCAGGCCAGATGCCGTCACCACATCCTGTGGCAGGGAGTTCCACAGACTAACAACATGCTGGGTAAAAAAAGATTCTTTTGTCTGTTCTTACTCTCTCAGCCCTCAATTTCAGTGGATATCCCTTAGCTCTGGTATTTTGTGAGAGGGAGAAGAGTGTCCCTCTATCTACTCTACTCATGCCCTGCATTATTTTGTATGTCTCAGTCATATCACACACCCTCAGGTGCCTTTTGGAGACTAAAAAGCCCCTAATGTCTTTTTTGAGATGCGGTGACTGGAATTGTACACAATACTCCAGGTGTGGACTTACTATCATTTTGTATAATGGCATTATAATGTTGGCTGTCTTTTCTGTTTTTTACCGCATGGAAAAGTTTTGTGTCATCCGCAAACCTGGCCACCTCACTGCTTATCCCTGTCTCCAGGTCATTTATGAACAAATTGAAAAGCACCGGTCCCAGGACAGATCCCTGGGGCACACCGCTTTTCACCTTTTTCCATTGTGAAAATTTCCCATTGACACCTACTCTTTGTATCCTGGATCTCAACCAGTTCTCAGTCCATAAGAGGGTCTCCCCTCTTATTCCCTGACTGTGCAATTTTCTCAGCAGCCTTTGGTGAGGGACTGTGTCAAAAGCCTTTTTAAAATCCAGATAGACAATATCCACCAGCTCACCCAAATCGACATGCCTGTTAACCTTTCAAAAATTTTAAATGGTTTGTCAGGCAAGACTTACCCTTACAGAAGCCATGCCGATTTTCTCTCAGCAAGGTTTGTTCTTCTATGTGTTTTAAGATTTTCTCTTGGATGAGGCTTTCCACCATTTTCCCTGGGACAGACGTAAGAATAACGAGCCTGTAATTTCCCAGGTCCCCCATCCTTCCTTTTTCCCGGGTCCCCCCTCCTTCCACTATCCTCCAGTCCTCTGGAACTGTGGACATTTTAAGAGATAAGTGGTATATTACCATTAAGAGATTTTCCTTTCTCAGTTCCTTACTTATTTCAGATATTGCTACCCTTCCTTTCTCCTTAAAAGAGACCTAGGGTGGCTCAACTCTGCTTAGTGGTTCGGACTTCACATATCTAGGAGGCATAAAAATACTATATAAAATGCTTTCAAGTATTAAGAACATCCCTGTTTATCCCTGCAGACAGGGATAAACAGTGAGGTGGCCAAGTTTGCATATGACACAAAACTTTTCCGTGTGGTAAAAACCAGAGAAGATTGTGACGAGCTCCAGAAGGATCTCTCCAAACTGGGGGAATGGGCTGCGAAATGGCAAATGCATTTTAATGTAGCCAAATGTAAAGTAATGCATATTGGAGCAAAAAATCAAAAGTTTATCTATCAACTCATGGGCTCTGAGTTATCCGTGACAGATCAGGAAAGAGATCTTGGTGTGTTGGTGGACAGCTCCATGAAGGTGTCTCCCCAATGTGTGGCAGCGGTGAAGAAGGCCAATTCCATGCTAGGGATGATCAAAAAGGGGATTGAAAATAAAACAGTGAACATTATAATGCCATTATACAAAATAATAGGAAGGCCGCACCTGGAGTATTGTGTACAATTCTGGTCACCGCATCTCAAGAAATACATAGTGGAACTGGAAAAGGTGCAGAAGAGAGCGACTAAAATGATTACTGGGCTGGGGCACCTCCCTTATGAAGAAAGGCTAAAACATTTGGGGCTCTTTAGTCTGGAAAAAAGGCGCCTGAGGGGGGATATGATTGAGACGTACAAAATAATGCAGGGCATGAGTAAAGTGGATAGAGGGAAGCTCTTTTCCCTCTCACAAAATACCAGAACTAGGGGACATCCACTCAAATTGAGGGCTGGGAGAGTAAGAACAGACAAAAGAAAATATTTTTTCACCAAGCGCGTTGTTAGTCTGTGGAACTCCCTGCCACAGGATGTGGTGATGGCATCTGTCCTGGGATTGGACAGATTCCTGGAGGAAAAGTCCATCCCAGGTTACAAACCATGATGGAGATGTGTAATCACCAGGCTTAAAGCCGAGGTACTTCAAGGGCCAGATGCAGGGGAGTGGTATCTGGAGACAGATATCTAGTGTCATGCTCTCCCAGAGGCATCTGGTGGGGCCACTGTGAGATACAGGAAGCTGGACTAGATGGGCCTTTGGCCTGATCCAGCATGGTTCTTATGTTCTTATGTTCTTATAAGAACAGCCTTGCTGGGACAGGCCATAGCCCTTCCAGTCCAGCATTCTGTCTCACACAGTGGCTTACCATTTGCTTCAGGGTATTCCCAAGCAGATGTCCTCAGCTGCTTACGATTCCCCACAAAGAACATTGAGAGAAATCCTGACTATCTATCCAACTCAGAGGTTGTCCTTAGACATCCATATTGATAGCCATCAATAGCCTTGTTCTCCATGAACCTCTCCAATGCTTTTTTAAAGCTGTCAAGGCTGACAGCTGTCACCACTTCTGGCAGGGAGTTACATAGACCAGTGATCCATGGGATGAAAAAGAACTTTCTGTTATTTGTGTGTGATCTAGCACCTAAAAGTTTGTTTTTCCTTATCAACTTTGTCCACAAACTTCAATCAGGTCACCCCTTAGGTGCAGTCCTTCAAGAGTGAAGAAGCCCAGCCATTGCAGCCTCAGATAGTAAAGAAGGTGTTCCAGTCCCCTAATCATTCTGGTTGCCCTCCTCTGCACTTTTCCCATTTCCATAATATCCTTCTGGAGGGATGGAGACCAGAATTGTACACAATACTCCAGATGGGGCCTCAGCACAGATGGATAAAGAGGCAAAAGGACACTTGCTGATTTGATTTCTATACCTCTCCTAATGATCTCTAGCATTGAGTTGGCTTTTTTCACTGCTGTGGCACACTGGGTTGACACCTGCCTTGAGCTGTCCACCGGAACACCAAGGTCCCTTTCCAGGTTTGTTACAGAGTTTTGAGGCCCCATCAAGTTATAAATGCAATTGGCCATTTTTGCTCCAACATACATCACTCTGCACTTGCTAATGTTGAAGCTCAGTTGCCACTGCTTTGCCCACTCCCCCCAGTGTCAAGAGATCCCTCTGGACCTCCTCACATCTCTCTCGGTTTTTACTACCCTGTATAATTATATATGGTGTAACTGTATATGTGTGTGTTGTGTCCTTATAGTCATGATGGACTCTTTGTGACCTCATGCCCATGGAGTTTTTCTTGGGAGGAATACTGGAGTGGTTTGCCTGTTCCTGCTCCAGGAGCATACAGCACCTGCTGTTCCCTAGTGGTCGCCCATCCAAGTAATGACCAGGCCTGACCCTGCTTAGCTTCATATTGTATAACTGGGTATTGTTTGATGACCAACCGGACAGATGATCAAGAGAACTTGTTTGGCTCGGGACACCATCAAGACCATGAATACCTGGGCCATACCGGTCATCAGGTATACCGGTGGCATTACAAAATGGACTCTGATGGAGCTAGATAGTCTGGATAGGAAAACAAGAAAAAACTTTGCTATGTATTACATCCACGCAGTGATGTGGACAGGCTGTATTTACCTAGAAAATTAGGTGGTAAGGGTCTTCTGCAAGTGAAGCAGACAGTTGAAGAAGAGAAGCATGCGTTAGCAGATTAATGTAAAAAAAAACAGTACAGGTTGTCTCTGTGTTCTTTCTGGTCGTGGTCCAATAAAGTCCCAGGACTAGGTAGCCATGGTCGAACCTCAAAGGACAACCCCACCAAAGAGGGGTGAAGAAGCAGCAGCTTTAACCTCTCAGGATGGGCTCACTTGTGAGACAGTAATCCCCTGTTTATCACGGGGGGGGGGACCCAACCAGACCCATGATCAAGAGAACTTGGTTTGGGTCCGGACTGGGGAGCCTGCTAGGGGCCTCCTGCACTTCTCCCAGGCCTGGCGCTGCCCCCAAACAGGTCTCCAATATGCTTTCGGAGCCCCCCAAGTGGTTTCTAGCCAACCCTAGAGTCTGGGGGTCTCCTACAGGCCCAAGAAGCCCACCGGAGGCCCATTATGGACAGCGCCAGGCCTGGGAGGGGGAAGGGCAGAAGGCCCCAAACAGCTTCTCCCCCCCCCCCGGCAAATGCAGCTTGCCCCAGGATACCTTGCCTTCATCTGCTGCGGTCCTGTGATGGACCAGGGAGGACCCCAGTCTAGGAAGCGCCACATAGCAGGGAACGGCTGTCGAGGCATCCCCACCTTGGACTCCCAAACTCGACAGTCCCGTTTCCTGCCAGGTCTTGGGGGAGGAGGTGGGACACACCAAAACTTCCCACAGTTAGTCCCAGGAGGGGTTGATACAAAATCTTGCCTCCTGGTAATGGGTCTCCCATCCACAATGGCTATTTCCTGGTGGCCGCCCATCCAAGGACTGACCAGGCCTGGCCCTGCTTAGCTTAATATTGCAAAATTGTATATTGTGTGACGATCGATTCCAATTCCATCCGGGCCCATCTCCAGCCTTCATTGTCAGTTCTGGGATGGGGCAGGGGAGGCATTTTTTGGTGCTTCTGAGAGAAGGGCCCTGGGTGGTGGTGGGGAAAGCCGTCTGCACATGGACAGAGAAGAGGACACACACACACACACACACACACACACACACACACACACACACACACACACACACACACACACACACACACGGGGGGCTGCAGTGGGACCCAGGAGAGACCCAGGGCTCAGATTTTGGCTCAGGACAAGGAAACCTGGGAGGGGAGCAACTTTTGACCCCTTTCCTTCTTTGACATCTTTCTCTACCCCCCCCCCCCACACACGCACAATGGGCATAAAAGAAGGGGGGAAAGAATTCCTTCGAAATCCTGACACCCCCCCAAAGGAGGGGAGTCCCTTCCTCCCCCCACTCCCCATATGATTATTTCCTGCCACTCTAGGAAGCCGCACTCGCTGCATTCCACCCCAAGCCTCCTCCAACCCCCCCCAACCCTCCTCCAACCCCCCCCCCCCGAATTGTCCCTCAATGAGAGGGTGGAATCTGCCCCTGGAGGAGGCCTGGTTCTCCCCCCCCCAAAGGGACGCCCAGGAGGGTCTTTCCTCCTCCCCCTCCCTCTTCCCCAGCCTCCATTTCCCCCATCTCCCAAGGCCCCCCATTGGCATTGCAACCCCCCCCCCAATGCAAAACGCACCTCCTCCACCACCACCACCACCACCACCTCCTGGGGGGTCTCTTTTCCTCTCCTTCCAGCAACCACAGATGAGAGCCTTCTTTTTGGGGGGGGGGAGGTATAGTCTCGTGGAGAACAGGCCCCTCTCTGGGAGCCTTCGCTTCCTGCCACTCTAGGAAGCGGGACTCGCTACCCTTCCCCCCTTGGAGGGCCGAATACTGCCCAGCCCCTAAAAGTCCGGGGAAGAGAATGGGGGGAGGGGTCCGGCAAAGTGGGGGACCCTCCTGACTGCAAAGCCTGCAAAGAGTGAAAGGTGGGGGGGGAGATGTTTTCCCTTTATTTGCCCTGTTGTATTGGTTCAGCCACTTTTTCTCCCCTGTCTGTATGTTTGATGAACTGACGCAGGTATTTTCTTGCCATCTCGCCCGACAACCCACAAAGAATCATTGCCCTTTTGATGTTGCTTAGTGAGACCAGCAAATTAATGAGTCGGTAAGCGACTATTAATTGCAGCTCTTCGTAAGATTGTAATGCACTGTGGATATCCTCATTCAGAAGAACACCTCCTTGAAAGATTCATTGTGGGGGTGCGGGGCCAACGTCTCAGATGTAAGATACTCACCCAGGATGATGAGTCTATGCCAGAGGCTTTGAAACTCACCACAGCCTATGAGAAAAACATTAAAAGAACAGAGCTCCCATCACGAAGAGAATTCACTGCACCCAACAAGACCTGCATTCCTCAAGAAATCTGGATTGGGGGAGATTGTCGCTCCCAAGCTGCATCGGCACCGCCAGGCCAGAGGGTCCGGGACACATCGCAAGCAATCTGTGCCAGCGTAGGCGTTGCAGGAAGACCGGCCACATCTCCAGGGTCTGTCATTCTAAGTTGACAGGGCGGCGATTGAGGCATCAAATCCATGAGACAGATGAGGAAGAGGAGCTACACTCCCTGTCAGCAGCACATGTATTGCAACTGCCATCCCCTGGCCCCAACAAGCATAGGGTGAGGGTTAAAATTGAAGGCACCCCTTGCAGCAGGGGGCTGGATACTGGCTCCTCATTTTCTATAATTTCTGCTAGAACTATGAGAGAGCTTTGCCCAGATTTGGCCACCCCTCTGCCAGGCCCCAATCCAGTTGTAGGATTTTCAGAGGAAGGTTATTAAAATCAAGGGAATGGGTACCTTTAAGGTACAGTATAAAGGGTTTGCCAAAAAGACCCCTTTTCTAGCTTCCTGGGTCTGTCATGGTTTGAACCTCTGGGCTTAGGGGTGATAAGTATTTGTTGTTTTTTTAAAAATTGCCACGCTGAGTTAGTTATATAGCAAGGGTTTTATTAGACATTCACAGAATACAGAAATATAGAAAGTATATAGTAAATGGAGCAATTAAGTAGTAAACAGAATCAGGCATGGTTAGTAGGAATTCTTAAGCCTTTTGCTTAAGGGTTCAGAGCCGCCTGAGATGATCCATTGCACAGATCAAGCCCTTTTGGTCTGGACAGGGTTCAAATTGCTTCTCATCATTGTTATATACCCTTCTGTATGATCTGTATGATCTCAGACCCACGCATCCTGCACACCTACATGTGTCCGTGTTATTAGCTCATAGCCTTTTTGGCTGTCAAAGCAAGAATGACCTGACCCTATTACCCAGTTTGTTTGATAGATCAAGTTGGTTCCTTATTCCTGGCTAACCGCCAAATGTTGCTGTCAACAAAATGACACCCCTCCAATGTGCGATTATGCCAAGTCTTAGCTGGGTCACTAAGACCTCATGTTTTCTCAGCACTAGACATGGGCACGGAGCGGCAAAATCTTCGTTTCCGTTTTTGGTTTTTCATTTCCGGAAGTAACGGAAACGGTAACTGTAATTAAGCCGTCAGAACTCGAACTCGAACCGAAAAAAGAAAAATTTGGTCGGGTTTTTTGTTTCCGTTTGTGGCATCGTGGCGATCGCGCAATGCCAAGCACAGAAAAAGTTTTTAAAAAAAAACCCGATTCCTGGCCGAAAAAGCAGGTGAAAATATGCCTGCCTGAGGCTTTGCCACCTACCAGAGGGGTGGTTTCTGGGGGCCTTTCCCCCCTCCTCTCCTGTCCTGGGCTGCTTTACTAATTACTTCATTGTTTGTTTTTAAACTTGTTGTGTTGTGTGTGCACTTGAACACACAGAAGACACATTCCATTTAAGTGGATCAGAAGAATTTAGAAAATTATTTTCATTTTATTTCCTGACTACTACTACTAAACTATATTGTATTTATTTACACCCCAATATCTTTCTTGGGAGGCATAGTACCACTACTCTCTTTTCACTTCAGGCTTATTTTTGGGGGAGTGGCTGAAGCCACCTGTCCAGCTGCTGCTGCTGATATCAGCCTTACAATATTATATTTATTCATTATTCCAGCTCATTGTTTGTTTGTTTACATACATACATACATACATACACTTGTGTTGTATGTGCACTTGAACACACAGAAGACACATTCCATTTAAGTGGATCAGAAGAATTTAGAAAATTATTTTCATTTTATTCCCTGACTACTACTACTAAACTATATTGTATTTATTTACACCCCAATATCTTTCCTGGGAGGCATAGTACCACTACTCTCTTTTCACTTCAGGCTTATTTTGGGGGGAGTGGCTGAAGCCACCTGTCTAGCTGCTGCTGCTGCTGATATCAGCCTTACAATATTATTTATTCATTACTCCAGCTCATTGTTTGTTTGTTTACATACATACACTTGTTGTGTTGTGTGTGCACTTGAACACACAAGCAGGCACATTCAATTTCAGTGAATCAAGTTGAATTCCGAATTTAGAAAATTATACCAAGGGCCAGCAGGACAACATTGAAAGCTTGTACAAAAGAACACAGTGTGAGAGTAAGCTTGTGGGTTAAAAGGATAAGTTTATTAGAATAGTTTGTTACTTAACACAAATATAATAAGAAAATATATTTCTAATACTTTTGAGAAATAAAAAAATGAAGAGGGGTGGCAGAGCCAGAGGGAAGGGAAGGGGGACCCCCATTAAAATAAATAGGGGCACATTTCTGAAGGAAGGCACAGGAAGTAGTGCAGATAGTGATATTGCTGCCACTCCCTCTCCAAGCAGCAGCTGCACAACCAGCATGACCGGACCATCTTCTGTCACTGAGGGAAGCATGGATGACTACATGCGATACCCATCGCCACCAGGCTTTGACATGGACACACACCCCATTTATCAGGAGGAAGAGGAGTACTCAGAATCAGAAACGGGCTCTTTGCATCTACATATGCCGGATTCTGAGGACCTGTTGGGAGGAACAGACAAAAGGCAGGCTTCAGGCAGTGATGGAAGGAGCAGCCCTCTTTCCACCCAGGACCAGAGTAGCACCAGTGACAGCAGCAGTCAATTGTCCCAGCAGGGCACAAGCCACACCACCACCAGCACAGCAGCGGCATGCAGTACCAGAGGGGGCAGTACTTTCCATAAGCCTCGCGGGTCTCTCTGGGAGCATTTTGAGAACAGCCCGGAAGACTCGAGGCTTGCGGTGTGCAAGAAATGCGGGGTGGTTGTGCGCAGGGGGAATGACCCCAAACACCTCTCCTCAAGTGCCTTGCATAGCCACCTCATGCGAAAGCACCCTGGGACTCTGCCTGGGACAGTGTCAGGCCCTGGTTCCTCAGGGAGGGAAGCAGTAATGGGGATGGAGGACTCGTCCAGAGACAGCTCCACTGAGAGTGGAAAGAGGCAGGCCACTCTGCAGGAAGTGGTGCCGCTCTGTGGGAGTTTTGTCAGCCAACATAACAGGGCCAAGGCACAGGAGACCACCACTTGCGTGGTTGGTGAAGTGGTGGCCATGAATGGGTTGCCCCTCTCCTTTGTGGAGTCATTGGACTTCAGGCACCTGATGAAGCATGTGGCTCCATGGTACAAGCCTCTATCCCGGCGTACCTTCAGCAGGAGAGTGATTCCCTCCCTTTATGAGTCCGTCAGGGACATGGTCCGGGCCCTGCTGCAGGCGGCCAGAGGAAGGAAGATACACTTCACTACCGACCTCTGGACCGGTGGGCACCACGGATACCTCTCTCTGATGACTCATTGGTGGCAACCCAAGGAGGTCCTTGACACTAGGGCATCCCAAGCACAGCTGCAGGGGGAGCCACAGGGGAGCACCCCAAGAGGGTACAGGGTGGTGCTTCTCCAGGCACAAAGCATGGAGGACATTGCCAAAGGCATCCACATTTCTGAGGTCATCAAGACAGCACTGCGAGAGTGGGGATTGGGAACCGAGGGGCAGGTCAATCGCGGATTCATGGTCACTGACGCAGGACGTAACATGATCAACGCAGTTGAAAGGGCAGGGTTCCAGGGCATCGTGTTCGCAGCACAAAAATTGCACCTAGTGGTGGGCGATGCCATTGGGCTGGGTGCACCGAAGGACTCCTGGTGTGAGGGGACCCTGGAGACCAAGGCCTTGCTGGACAAGTGCAGGAAAATTGTCGGGCACTTCTCACGCAGCGTCAAGGCATCCAGGATGTTGCGTGAGAGGCAGGCGGAGATGGGCCGACCAGAACACGTCCTGATCCAGGACATGACCACCCGGTGGAACTCCACCTACGAAATGGTCAAGCGCCTGGTGGAGCAGAGGCAAGTGGTGGAATACATCATGTCAACCACTCCCGTCCTGCCTGAGGGAAGGGTGTTGGATATTGGTGCTACCGAGTGGCTCGCCCTCTCCCAAATGGTGGGTATCCTGCAGCCTTTTGAGGAGACCACCCATGTCCTCAGCAAATACAACACCAGCCTGGGCCACGTACTCCCCCTGATACATGCCCTTCGCCAACGCCTAGAGGCCAGTATCCGGGAAGAAGCTGATCTTCTCCCAAAGAGCAGGGCCTTGGCAGACAGGCTGTTGACCGGCGTAGATACCCGCCTTAGCCCACTGAGGAGGGAAAAGGTGTACCAGAATGCATGCCTGTGCGATCCTTGGGTCAAGGGTTCCTTGGCGGGGAGCCCTGCCGACCTGAACTCCTGGAAGATGGAGCTATGCCGTCAAGTCCACAGGGCTGTCTCAAATCAGGACCAGGCGTTCCCGAGGGCACACGGAAGCCACAGCGATCCAGAAGAGGAATCCTCGCAAGGATCCTCTTCCTCCTCTACTGCAGGAGTGTACACCCAGAGACCAGGTTCTGTACCAGCAGCCAACTACCTGGCCTCTGCCCTAGCCATGGCAGTCTCCTCCTCAGCAGAGGCAAGGGAGGAAGAAGAACTGGACCCCGCTCTGACCATGGTGAGGGAGTACATGGCCGAACCCCTCCAAACCCTCACCTTGGACCCACTCCACTACTGGGCCAGAAAGGCAGATATCTGGCCCGCTCTTTCGACTCTGGCGTTGGACCTCTTGTCCATCCCACCCACCAGTGTCCAGAGTGAGCGTGTCTTCTCCCACATGGGAGATGTCCTGAGGCCGTGCCGCTCTCGTCTGGACCCGGAGACCGTGGAAAGGTTGACTTTCATCCGCTTCAACCTTTCCACGTTGGGATTACCCCAACACTCCAAGACCTAGGTCCACAGTCGTTCTTCCACCGGTTCCTTCCAAACAGGCTTCCCTTGCTCTAGCATGCACTATCACGTATGCCTGCCTGTCTGCAATTATGCCTGCCTCCCAGCTTGGCTTCCTCCCTGCAAGCCCACCTTCCTGCCAGCCTGCCTGCCTGCCTAACAGCCTACCTGCCTGGCTGGCCCTGTGCCTACCTGCCTGCTTGCCTGCCTGTAGAGATGGGCACGACCAAGAAAAATTATGTATCGAGTTGTCATTTGTCGGGACGGGTCCGTTTCGGGTCGTTTCCGTTTGTCGTGAAATTTTTCAAAAATCTGTTGTTTCCGTTTCCGTTTGTCATTTGTCATTTCCACCGCGATTTAGTGCGATTTGACGTCCCAGTGAGCATGGGGGCGTCCCGCAATCAGGGCTGGTGCTAGTGTTTTGCGCCCTAGGTGGCGGGCGGGGTGGGGGGGGCGGTGGGTGGGGAGGTGCGGGCGGGCGGCGGTGGGGGGGGCATGGGCGGGCGGTGACAGCAGCAGGGGGAGGCGCGGGCGCGCGGGAGGTGGGCGCGGGTCCCGCAATGACCCAGAGCAGGCGGAAAACACTTTTAACTGGGTGATGGACTTGCTGCACAAGACTGCATCCTATGCAATAAAGCAAACAAAGTGAGCAGAATGCAATATATTTCTTTTTTTTCTCTTGGTCATGCTGACTGAACCGGCCACCCTGGTCTGGCTGCCTGTTATACTTTTTTGTTGTTTTGTTTTGAAGCTTTTATCCATCCCATTTCCCTTCCACCTCTCAGAGGCAGCAGGAGACACAGACATTCTGTTCCTCCCCAAATCTGGATGAGGGTCTACTCCTCTCAATGCCCCCCATCTCCAATGTCCTCCTCACTCCAAAGCCAAGCAATTAAGCAAATGCAACCCTGGTCATCTAGTGGTTAGAGATTAGGGTTAGGGTTAGAGATTAGGGTTAGGGTTAGGGTTAGGGTTAGGGTTAGGTAGGGAATGGGATAGTGGGCTCTGGGTTGCTCTGACTTACTATTAAGGACAGCGTACTGGCGTATGGGCACACAGCTCGGATTAGGCAGAACTCTAAGTTTTACAGCCCAGAGCCCACTAAGCTATACAGGGAGGACTATGGGCGTCCACAAATCCAGAGTAAGGGCGTCCACAAGGCCAGAGTATGAGACCACAGAGCCTGAGTACGGGAGGCCACAAGGCCAGAGTATCTTAGGCCACAAGGCCAGAGTAAGGGCGGCAACAAGACCAGAGTACCTGAGGCCATAAGCCTGATTGAAACTCTTTCCACACTCCAGACATTCATATGGCTTCTCGCCTGTGTGGGTCCTGTGATGCTTAGCAAGGCTTCCAGAGTCGCTGAACCTCGTTCCACACTCCAGACACTCAAATGGCTTCTCGCCTGTGTGGGTCCTGTGATGGCTAGCAAGGCTTCTAGAATGACTGAACCTCTTTCCACACTCCAGACATTCAAATGGCTTCTTGCCTGTGTGGGTCCTGTGATGACTAGCAAGGCTGTCAGCTCGACGGAACTTCTTTCCACACTCGAGACATTCAAATGGCTTCTCGCGGTGTGAGTTCTGTGATGGCTAGCAAGGTGCCCAGCCTGATTGAACCTCTTTCCACACTCCAGACATTCATATGGCTTCTCACCTGTGTGGGTCCTGTGATGCTTAGCAAGGCTTCCAGAATCACTGAACCTCGTTCCACACTCCAGACACTCAAATGGCTTCTCGCCTGTGTGGGTCCTGTGATGGCTAGCAAGGTTTCCAGCATGACTAAACCTCTTTCCACACTCCAGACATTCATATGGCTTCTCACCTGTGTGGGTCCTGTGATGCTTAGCAAGGCTTCCACTATCACTGAACCTCGTTCCACACTCCAGACACTCAAATGGCTTCTCACCTGTGTGGGTCCTGTGATGGCTAGCAAGGTTTCCAGCATGACTGAACCTCTTTCCACACTCCAGACATTCAAAAGTCTTTTCGCCTGTGTGTGTTCTCAGGTGTATAGTTAGGTCTCTAGAACGACTAAAACGTTTCCCACACTTTAGGCATGTCTTATGGGAACAAACTGTTGAGGTGCTAGTAAAGGATTTTCCACACTTGCCATGCTCATTCCTTTCCTCTCCTTTGGATGTTTTCAGAACCACTTGGTTTTCCTCCTGACAAGTAATAGATTTGTCCATTTTAACCTCTATTTTTTCTTCTTCCAAGCTTCTTCCTTCTGGTTTAATTCTGAACACTCTCTTTTGCATCTGAATATTCAAATGTGATGTCTTCTTTTATTTCTTCTGTAAAGAGTCTTACCTGGAAAATATAAGCAGCCACAAAAAAGGCGTTTCAAATCAATTAACAAACCCAATGCACTGTCATGGATGAAGCAGGAGAATGAGACACAACTCCAGGGTGGACCCACCTCCACCCACCTCAATGAGGAGGCCCAATGCGGCACCAGTGAACATCCTGAGGAAAGCCAGGGGATTTATTACACCCTTCCTTTGATAATCTCTGCGGAAATGGTTCTTTTCCACAGTGAGAAGTCTTGTGAGGTCCAGGGTAAGAAACAGATGGAAGTTGTTCCACAGCCTCTTTCAGTTTATTCCCCCCAAACTATTGAAGAACATAAGAACATAAGAAGAGCCATGCTGGATCAGGCCAACGGCCCATCTAGTCCAGCTTCCTTTCTCTCACAGTGGCCTCACCAGAAGCATCTGGGAGCGCACGAGAGTAGATATCTGTCTCCTGATACCACTCCCCTGCATCTGGCCCTTGAAGTACCCCAGGTTTAAGCCTGGAGATGACACACATCTCCATCATGGTTTGTAACCTTTGATGGACTTTTCCCCCAGGAATCTGTGCAATCCCCTTTTGAAGGCATCCAGGCCAGGTCCTTTGGCAGGGAGTTCCACAGACTAGCAACATGCTGGGTAAAAAAAAAATCTTTTGTCTGTTTTTACTCTCCCAGCCCTCAATTTGAGTGGATATCCCCTAGCTCTGGTATTTTGTGAGAGGAGGAAGAGCGTCCCTCTAACCACTCTACTCATGCCCTGCATTATTTTGTACATCTGAATCATATACCCCCTCATGCACCTTTTTTCCAGAACAAAGAGCCCCTAATGTCTTTTTATCCGTGATGGATCAGGAAAGAGATCTTGGTGTGTTGGTGGACAGCTCCATGAAGGTGTCTACCCAATGTGTGGCAGCGGTGAAGAAGGCCAATTCCATGCTAGGGATTAACAAAAAGGGTGTTGAAAATAAAACAGCCAACATTATAATGCCCTTATACAAAATGATAGTAAGGCCACACCTGGAGAATTGTGTATAATTCTGGTCACCACATCTCAAGAAAGAAATAGTGGAACTGGAAAAGGTAAAGAAGAGTGCGACTAAAATGATTACTGGGCTGGGGCACCTCCCTTATGAGGAATGGCTAAAACATTTGGGGCTCTTTAGTCTGGAAAAAAGGCGCCTGAGGGGGGATATGATTGAGATGTCCAAAATAATGCAGGGCATGAGTAAAGTGGATAGACTAGAGGGAAGCTCTTCTCCCTCTCACAAAATACCAGAACTAGGGGATATCCACTCAAATTGAGGGCTGGGAGAGTAAGAACAGACAAAAGAAAAAAAATTTCACCCAGCACGTTGTTAGTCTGTGGAACTCCCTGCCACAGGAGATGGTGATGTCATCTGGCCTGGGATTGGACAGATTCCTGGGGGAAAGTCCACCACAGGTTACAAGCCATAATGGAGATGTGTAATCGCCAAGCTTAAAACCAGGGTACTTCAAGGACCAGATGCAGGGGAGTGGTATCAGGAGACAGATATCTAGTCTCATCCGCTCCCAAACAAATCTGGTGGGGCCATTGTGAGATACAGGAAGCTGGACTAGATGATCCAGCATGGCTCTTCTTATGTTCTTATAAGAACAGCCTTGCTGGGACAGGCCATAGCCCTTCCAGTCCAGCATTCTGTCTCACACAGTGGCTCACCATTTGCTTCAGGGTATTCCCAAGCAGATGTCCCCAGCTGCTTACGATTCCCCACAAAGAACATTGAGAGAAATCCTGACTATCTATCCAACTTAGAGGTTGTCCTTATTCATCCATATTGATAGCCATCAATAACCTTGTTCTCCATGAACCTCTCCAATCCTTTTTTAAAGCTGTCAAGGTTGACAGCTGTCACCACTTCTGGCAGGGAGTTCCATAGACCAGTGATCCACAGGATGAAAAAGTACTTTCTGTTATTTGTGTGTGATCTAAGACCCAAAAGTTTGTTTTTCCTTATCAGCTTTGTCCACAAACTTGAATCAGGTCACCTCTTAGGTGCAGTCCTTCAAGAGTGAAGAAGCCCAGCCATTGCAGCCTCAGATGATAAAGAACGTGTTCCAGTCCCCTAATCATTCTGGTTGCCCTCCTCTGCAGTTTTCCCATTTCCATAATATCCTTTTGGAGGGATGGGGACCAGAACTGGACACAATACTCCAGATGGGGCCTCAGCACAGATTGATAAAGAGGCAAAAGGACACTTGCTGATTTGATTTCTATACCTCTCCTAATGATCTCTAGCATTGAGTTGGCTTTTTTCACTGCTGTGGCACACTGGGTTGACACCTGCCTTGAGCTGTCCACCGGAACACCACGGTCCCATTCCTGGTTTGTTGCAGAGTGTTCAGGCCCCATCAAGTTATAAATGCAATTGGCCATTTTCACCCCAACGTACATCACTCTGCACTTGCTAATGTTGAAGCTCAGTTGCCACTGCTTTGCCCACTCCCCCCAGTGTCAAGAGATCCCTCTGGACCTCCTCACATCTCTCGGTTTTTACTACCCTGTATAATTATATATGGTATAATTGTGTGTGTGTGTGTTGTTTCCTTATAGTCATGATATACTCTTTGTGACCCCATGCTCATGGAGTTTTTCTTGGGAGGAATACTGGAGTGGTTTGCCTGTTCCTGCTCCAGGAGCATACAGCACCTGCTATTCCCTGGTGGCCGCCCATCCAAGTAATGACCAGGCCTGACCCTGCTTAGCTTCATATTGTATAACTGGGTGTTGTTTGATGACTGATTCCAATTCCATCAGGGCCCATCTCCAGCCTTCTCCGAGAAGTGAAGGAATTGAAATGCCAAATGGACAAGCCATTAGGTATCATCAGTCTGAAGCCTTTAAATATCTGGGCATACAGCAGTTAGATAATATCAAGCATGGGCAAGTGAAAAATGTGGTCAGTAAAGAATATACCCAAAGGGTTAGAATAATATTAAAAAGTAAGTTGGATGGTGGTAACACCATCAAGGCCATGAATACCTGGGCCATACTGGTCATCAGGTATACCGCTGGCATTACAAAATGGACTCTGATGGAGCTAGATAGTCTGGATAGGAAAACAAGAAAAAACTTCACTATGCATTACATCCACACAGTGATGTGGACAGGCTGTATTTACCTAGAAAATTAGGTGGTAAGGGTCTTCTGCAAGTGAAGCAGACAGTTGAAGAAGAGAAGCATGCATTGGCACATTAATGTAAAAAAAAACCAGTACAGGTTGTCTCTGCGTTCTTTCTGGTCGTGGTCCAATAAAGCCCCAGGACTAGGTAGCCATGGTTGAACCTCAAGGACAACCCCACCAAAGAGGGGTGAAGAAGAAGCAGCTTTAACCTCTGATGACGGGCTCACTTGTGAGACAGTAATCCCCTGTTTATCACGGGGGGGACCCAACCAGACCCATGATCAAGAGAACTTGGTTTGGGTCCGGACTGGGGAGCTTGCTAGGGGCCTCCTGCACTTCCCCCAGGCCTGGCGCTGCCCCCAAACGGGTCTCCAATGGGCTTTCGGAAGCCCCACAAGTGGTTTCTAGCCAACCCTAGAGTCTGGGGGTCTCCTACAGGCCCAAGAAGCCCACCGGAGGCCCGTTCTGCACAGCGCCAGGCCTGGGAGGGGGAAGGGCAGAAGGCCCCAAACAGCTTCTTCTCCCCCCTCCCCCCAGCAAATGCAGCTTGCCCCAGGATGCCTTGCCTTCATCTGCTGCGGTCCTGCGATGGACCAGGGAGGACCCCAGTCTAGGGAGCGCCACACAGCAGGGAACGGCTGTCGAGGCATCCCCACCTTGGACTCCCAAACTCAACAGTCCCGTTTCCTGCCAGGTCTTGGGGGAGGAGGGGGGGACACCAAAACTTCCCACAATTAGTCCCAGGAGGGGTTGATACACAATCTTGCCTCCTGGTTATGGGTCTCCCATCCACAACTGCTATTTCCTGGTGGCCGCCCATCCAAGGACTGAGCAGGCCTGGCCCTGCTTAGCTTAATATTGCAAAATTGTATATTGTGTGACGATCGATTCCAATTCCATCCGGGCCCATCTCCAGCCTTCATTGTCAGTTCTGGGATGGGGCAGGGAGTCATTTTTTTTGGGGGGGGGTCCATCAACTTCCCCACGGTGCTTCTGAGAGAAGGGCCCTGGGTGGTGGTGGGGAAAGCCGTCTGCACACGGGCAGAGAAGCCGAGGACACACACACACACACACACACACACACACACACACACACACACACACACACACACACACACACACACACACACACACACACACACACGGGGGGGGTTGCAATGGGACCCAGGAGAGACCAAGGGCTCAGATTTTGGCTCAGGACAAGGAAACCTGGGAGGGGAGCAACTTTTGACCCCTTTCCTTCTTTGACATCTTTCTCTACCCCCCCCCCACACGCACAATGGGGATAAAAGAAGGGGGGAGAGAATTCCTTCGAAATCCTGACACCCCCCAAAGGAGGGGAGTCCCTTCCTCCCCCCACTCCCTATATGTTTATTTCCTGCCACTCTAGGAAGCCGCACTCGTTGCATTTCCTCCCCCAACCCTCCTCCCACCCCCACAATTGTCCCTCCTCAATGGGAGGGGGATCTGCCCCTGGAGGAGGCCTGGTTCTTTTTTATTGGGGGTGGGTGGGAATTACGTCCTCTCTATTTCTCTCCCCCCCACCACCACCGTTCCCTGTCCCGGTTCGGCCTTTAAAAGCTTCTTCCTTTTCCCTTGCGGCGGCGGGGGGGGGGAGATTGGGGGGCACATTTACGCCTCCTTCGGACTCCAGACCAAAAGGAGTGTAAGGGGGGGCTCTTTCTTCCTGGGACCCTCCCCCCCAACTCCACCCCACGGATTCCATCAGCAACGCCTCCTCCTCCTCTTTCTCCCCCATAAAGGGACGCCCAGGAGGGCCTTTCCTCCTCCCCCCTCCCTCCCCACCAGCCTCCATCCCCCCAACCTCCCAACGCCCCCTCCGCCTCCCCCTCAATAGCATTGCAACCGCCCCCCATTGTAATTGAACAACGCACCTCCTCCTCCTCCTGGGGGGGTCTCTTTTCCCCTCCTTCCAGCAACCACAGATGAGAGCCTTCTTTTTTTGGGGGGGGGGTATAGTCTCGTGGAGAACAGGCCACTCCCTGAGAACCTTTCGCTTCCTGCCACTCTAGGAAGCGGGACTCGCTACCCTTCCCCCCCTTGGAGGACCGAATACTGCCCAGCCCCCAAAGGTCTGGGGAAGAGAATGGGGGGGAGGGGTCCAGCAAAAGGGGGGACCCTCCTGACTGCAAAGCCTGCAAAGAGTGAAGGGGGGGAGATGTTTTCCCTTTATTTGCCCTGTTCTATTGGTTCAGCCACCTTTTCTCCCCTGTCTGTATGTTTGATGAACTGACGCAGGCATTATCTTGCCATCTTGCCCCACAACCCACAAAGAATCATTGCCCTTTTGATGTTGCTTAGTGAGACCAGCAAATTAATAAGATTGTAATGTACTGTGGATACCCTAATTCAGAAGAACGCCTCCTTGAACGATTCACTGTAAGATGCTCGCCTAGGATGATGAGTCTATGCCAGAGGCTTTGAAACTCACCACAGCCTATGAGAAAAACATTAAGAATTCACTGCACCCTTCAAGACCTGCATTCCTCAAGAAATCTGGATTGGGGGAGATTGTCGCTCCCAAGCTGCATCCGCACCGCCAGGCCAGAGGGTCCGGGACACATCGCAAGCAATCTGTGCCAGCGTAGGCATTGCAGGAAGACGGGCCACATCTCCAGGGTCTGTCATTCTAAGTCGACAGGGCGGCGATTGAGGCATCAAGTCCATGAGACAGATGAGGAAGAGGAGCTACACTCCCTGTCAGCAGCACGTGTATTGCAACTGCCATCCCCTGGCCCCAACAAGCTTAGAGTGAGGGTTAAAATTGAAGGCACCCCTTGCACCATGGAGGAGCTGGACACTGGCTCCTCATTTTCTATAATTTCTGCTAGAACTATGAGAGAACTTTGCCCAGATGGGGGGGCCACCCCTTCGCCAGGCCCCAATCCAGTTGCAGGATTTTCAGAGGAAGGGAATGGGCACCTTTAAGGTCCAGTATAAAGGGTTTGCCAAAAAGCTGGACTTGATAGTGGTGGAAGACCCCTTTTCCAGTTTACTGGGTCTGTCATGGATTGAACCTCTGGGCTTAGTGGTTTATGGGCTAAATCAGTTTTCATCTGGGGCAGATTTTGAGACCATCTGCCAAGAATTTTCAGCAGTTTTTGATGAGACTTTGGGCTTATATAATGGGCCTCCAATTTCTCTGAGGCTGAACCCTATGGTAGAGCCGATACGGATCAAGGCACGTTTTGTTCCATTTGCTTTAAAACCACGAATAGATAAGGAGCTGGACCGTTTGGTGACACAGGGTATTTTGGAACCCACAGCTTCAGGGATTTGGGAAACTCCAATTGTAACTGAAGCCAGAGGGTTCAGTTCATATTTGCGGAGACTATAAGTGCACCTTAAATTGGGCCCTACAAGATGATGCAAACCCAGTTCCAGTCGTGAGTCAGGATTCTCACTATAGATATTTACCTCTTCCATGGACTTGACGATTGAAGATTATTGTTCGTTTAACAATTTTTTATTAACTGAATTAACAAGAAAAGGATTCTTGCTTTCATTCTCCTGCCCAGTCTCTTGAACGTTAAATAAAACGGTCCGTTTCTAATGTAACGTGTGCTTCATGCCCACAAATCACTGGGGTCTCCCATAAGTCCTGAAATGTCCCGGCAAGTGCTTGTGGGAACTCCCCTTCCCATGACACAGTGTTCTGCAGCAGGTATGCCGTGCCTAGCATGGAGGTTCCTGATGCCCTCCGAGGGGAAAACCCGCCCTCGGTGGCCAGGGCCGGTGCTTCCATTAAGGTGAACTAGGGAGTTGACTAGGGCGCCAAAATGGAGAGAGGGCGCTGGCCAACCTGCCGCCACCCCGCTGCTGGCCCCCGCCGCCCCCGCCAGCTGCCTGTCGCCGCTCGGCCGCCCCCCGCCCACTGCGCCCCCCCGTGCACATCACCATCCACCACCCCTGCACCTGTCGCCGCCCGTTGCCACCCCGCCCAGCCCCCCGCCGCCTACCACTGCCTACCGGGCCCGTCGCCATCCGCCCACTGCCGCCCGTCGCCATCCGCCCGCCGCACCCATCGCCGCCCAACCCCCCTGTGCCTGTCGCCGTCTGCCCCCGTGCCCATCGCTGTCCCCTGACATCCGCTGTCCCACCACCGCCCACCACCACCACCCTGCCCACCCCCAGCCGCCGTCTGCCCCGCCCGCCCGCCCCACCTCCCCGCCCCTCGCCTAGGACGCACCGGCCCTGTCGGTGGAATTGGGCTGTGACCAGTCCATCCTGGCGACCCCACTACCCTCCACTCTTGCGGCTCAACTGCCAAATCTATCAACTCCCCATCCATTTGTACCACTATCTTGCGTGTCTCTCTTATTGGTTCCTCCTCCTTCCAAATCTCCTCATCCAATTTGTCTCTCCCACCGATGGACACCCACATTACTTCAGCCACCTCTTCTGTTGTTAACCCTTGATTCCCGATACCTATGCTCAAACTCTCCTTTCCCCTCATGTCTTCTTTTCCCGAACTTTCTTCTTCTGATCCCTGCCCTTCCAATATCCTTTGCCTCTCGGACGGCACACCATCCTTATCATCCTCACAGTCACGTGCTGGCCTCTTTGGCTGTGCTAAAATTTTTGGTAAAATGGATTTAGCACAGCCTGACCAACAGTTGCCTGTGGGTGAGACCACTGCAGATGCACAGACCATAGTGACCCACAAGGGGGCATTTAGGGTTAAAAGGCTACTGTTTGGTGTGAGTGTTGCCTCTGGGTTTGTTTCAAAACCGGATGGATCATCTCCTTAAAGGTATACCGGCAGTCACCCCCTTTTTTCGACAATGTCCTGATTGCTGCACCATCAAGAGAGGAGTTCGTCGTGAGACTTCGTGCCGTCCTCCAGCGTTTCCAGGAGGCAGGACTCAAAGTGAAAAAGCAAAAATGTTTATTGGAGGTGCCAAGTGTGATTTTTTTAGGTTTTAGAGTGGATGCAAATGGACTGCACCCTGCAGAAGGCAAGGTACTTGCAATTTGTGAGGCCCCAGAGCTCGAGAATAAGGCCATGTTACAAGCTTTTTTAGGACTGTTAAATTTTTATCACATTTTCCTCCACAAAAGGCGGCAGTGATGGAGACCTTGCATAGGCTTTTAGATTTAAAAAAAGCCCTTTGGGTTTGGGGGCCACGTCAAGTCAAAGCTTTTTGGGCTGTTAAGGAATTGTTAGTTTCAAATTCTGTTTTGGCCCACTTTGATGAAAAACTGCCAGTTGTGTTGGCATGTGATGCTTCTCCTTATGGGGTAGGTGCAGTGCTGGGTCATAAACTTCCAGATGGGAGGGAAGTCCCTGTGGCTTACTTCTCATAAAGCCTATCATCTGCAGAACAAAATTACTCACAGATTGACAAAGAAGGGCTGGCTATTGTGAAGGGAGTTTAAAATTTTCATGATTTCTTGTATAGGAGGCCATTCACAATAGTTACAGACCGTACGCCGTTGCTTGGACTTGCTGAGCCTGTCCCCTCAGATGCTTTCCCCACGGGTCTTGTGTTGGTCAATTTTTTTGGCTGGCTATCAGTATTTGCTCCAACATCAGCTAGGCAAAGTGATGGGCCATGCCAATGCCCTTAGTAGATTGTCCTTGCCTTCTCATCATGTTTTTCTTTTAAAAAAATCTTCTGCCAACACTGACACCGCTGGGAAGCTTGGGCGGCTGGGCTGTCTGCTGCCACCGGCACTGCAGGGGAATGTGTGCGGGTGGGCAGGCCAGGGGGGCTCTGCCACCGCCAAGGAGCTTTGGGGTGGGCTGCTGGGCAAGCCGTTGCCACCACTGGGGAGCTTGGGGGGGTGCAAGGTCGCACAGATTGCCTCTTCCAAGGGGCAACCTGTGGCCACGGCTCCCTGTGCTTCTTTTGGTCCCCACCTTCCTTTTTCCTTCTTCCCTTGATCCCCACCTTCCTTCCTTCCTCTCTTGTTTTCCACCTTCCTCCCTCCCTCCCTTGATCCCCTCAGTGGGTGGGGCTTATGGGTCAGTGGGTGGGGCTTGCAGTGGGGTGGCAGGGAGCAACCGGCCCCTGACACATTCTCAGCCACCAAATCTGGCCCTCCTTACAAAAAGTTTGGGCACTCCAGATTTAGAGTTTGTGGCTGTCTTTGCGGGGGGGGAGAGGGGTGTCAATATTTCATTTTTCTTTTACTGCTTATGGAGAGGTGGGTGAGGGGTTTTAACTCCTTTAAATGATCCAGAGGAGTCATAGTATATAAATGTAGGAAATCAATCAGTAAAGAAACAAAAACATTCTTGAGGAGGCATGCTGGGGGGGGGCACAGCTTCTTTCGAGGGGGGGCATCCCATCAGGGCAACGAAAACTACCCTTCCTACTCTTTAACCAGGAGCCAAAGGGACCCTTACCTGGACAGACCTCCTTCCCAGAACCCCAAAGAGACCCCCTCAGGCAGGGATCCCCGTCCTGGATTCAGGAGATCCAACTTTTTGTTGTGTGTGTGGGGGATATATGGAATCACCTCCTCAAAGGATCCTGGCCGCTGAAAAAGGGAAAGTCAAATTAATAACGGGAAGGCCAGGCTGGGAGTTTTAGCAGGAGGAGGAGGAGGAGGAGGAGGAGGAGGAGGAGGAGGAGGAGGAGAAGGCTTGGTTCTTTTTTATTGGGGGGGGATTTCCTTCTCTCTCTGTCCTCTCCCCCCTCCCCAATTCCTTCTCCTGGTCTTTTTCCTTAATGTCATTTCTTTGGTTTTTTTTCTTATGGGGGAGGGGGGCACCCTCTCCTCCTCCTTCCACAACCCCCCTCTAAAGACCCCTCTCCATGGCACAAGCCCCCCCATCCCTTTCCCCATCCCTCTTCTTCCCCCCCCTTTTTGTCCGTCCCTAAAAGCTGCTTCGTCCGCCCCTTTTCCTTGCGTTCGCGGCGGGGGGGGGGAGATATAGGAAAGAAGGAGGGGTGGGGTGTTTTTTTGCCTGGATCTGCCTCCTCTTCATTCATTTTTTCCTCTTTCCAAATTAAAATGCGGGGGAGGGAAAAGGAAGGAGGAGGGGGGAGGTTGGGAGGGGGGGTTTCTTAGGACTCCCACTTACACCCCCACCCCCATCACGGATTTTATCAGCGACGGGGCCCCCTTCCTCCTCCTCTTCTCCCCCCACCCTCCATAAGGGACGTCCAGGAGGGTCTTTCCTTTCTTCCCCCTCCCCAAATTGCCCTCCAGCCTTCATCTCCCCCCTCCTCCCCCCAATAGCATTGCAACCCCCCCCATTGCAATTGCACAACCCACCTCCTCCTCCTCCTCCTCCTTGTGGGGGGGGGTCTCTTTTCCTCCCCAGAGCCTTTTTGGGGGGGGGGGGTGAACAAAGCCTCGCGCAGAGCTGCCCTTCCCACCACCTCCCCCTTTTCCTGCCGCTCTAGGAAGAGGGACTCGCTGCCTTCCTCCCCCACACACACTTGGAGGACTGAATCACCCCGCCCCTCCCGCTTGCTATTCTCTCTCTGCCTTCCTCCCGCCCTCCCTCCTCCTCCTCCTGTCCTGCCGGGGGATCCGGTTGAATCTTCCAGAGCCCCCAAGGAGGAGGAGGAGGAGGAGGAGGAGGAGCCCAGAGGCAGCCCTTATTTGGGGGGGGGCGGGGTGGTGGTGGGATAATGGGGAGGGGATGGGGCCATCCCGTTTCCATCCTCTTTCCAGTCCTTAATGAAAAGGCACTTGAAAGCCCGCCCCTTCAACCAAACCCCCCTCCGTCCCTCCAATAATAATAATAATAATAATAATAATAATTTATTGTCATTGTGTGTATATACACAGTATACACATACAACAAAATTCAGACACCCAGAGACCAGATTCAACACACACACACACACACACACAAATCTCCAAACACTCTCACACACATTAAAAAAACCTTCAACACACATTTTAAAAGGGGGGAGGAACCAGACAAGAGTTCACACTTCTTTTTTTTCTTCTCTTGCCTGGGAAAAGTGTCATTATCCCATGGCCTTGGACTATGTGCCACAAACTCTGTTGAACTGTTCCATGCAAACTGGAGAAGGACTCTGCCTACCATGTTGTACTACCTCGTGGATTAATTAATGAATAAGTGCCTTTATTTTGTATGTATCCAACCTTATGCTCTGGACTGCTTTGCCTTAAATTGCATGCCTTGAAAGCCCCCCCCCCAACTGCCTTCCACGCCAGCGAAGCCAGTGTCTGCTGCGGAGAAAATCCATGGAGAACCCCTGGACCTGGAGGAGACCCCACCACCACCACCACCACCACCACCACCACCCAAGGTCGAGAATCCACCTCTGGAGGATGCCATCGGCGGAAGAAGACTGGCCCGGCACAGCTGGCCACGTGCAAGAAAGGAGACCGGGACCCATCCCGTCTCCTGGACTTTTGGACATTCTCTGTGAAAATATAAAAGGGACATTATCACAGCCTGTAACATGTCTGCATACCAAATATGTACTTGACTACCAGTAGCCAATTGTAGCTTTTATTTTGTTTTTGTATGCGGCCATAACTGCGGGACCTGTCTATGCACTACTGTTCACTACCTCATTGTATGTTTAAAGATTCACTAATAAAAATCAATCTTTTCTTCTTAGGGGCTGCTTTGGAGCAAAAACTGCGAGCCCCCCCCATAGACCTTTGGGTCGTGGGGCGACATAAGAATTGTATCAATCAGCGCATAAGAAAGGCTGAATTAATAACTTTTTAAATTCTCGTCCAAGGATTCCCAGCAGCAGCAGCAGCCACAAACCTCAGCCGAGGATCCCTCCTTAGCCATTTCGAAGCAAGGGGGATAAATGTATTTATTTATTTGTTTATTTTATATATTTATATGCCACCCACCTTCCTAGGGGAACTCCAGGTGGTTCACAACAAACACATTTATAGTGTATATGATATCAGAAAAAGTATATATAAATAGGGGAAAAACCACCCTAAAAAGCAGGAAGGGAAAACTTTATTGTTTCCTTGCAGCTATGCAGGGCCATGTGGCCGTGGACTTGCCCAACAACACTGGCTCTTTGGCTTGAAAAACGGAGATGAGCGCCGCCCCTAGAGTTGGGCAGGCGGGGGAGGAGGGTAAACCTTTACCTTTTACCTTTTTTAAAGATTAGATCCGAAAGAGGATGAAAACAGGGATAGCCCCTCCCCCCACTATCCCACCCCCCCAATAATAACAATAATGATGTTATTAATAAACTGAAGGTCCCCCCTCAACATGCCACTCCGTCTTCCAGCGAGAAAGAGAACCCCCTGATGGAGGAGGAGGAGGAGCTACTTGCCATTGGGGGTAGGGGGACAATGCTATTATGGGGGGAGGGAGGAGAGGTTGGGAAGTGGGGAGGAGAAGGAGGGGGTGTTGGAGATGTGGGGAAAATGGACGCCCCCCAATCTCCCCCATTCCTTTTCTTAAACCCCCCCCCCTTGATTGGGATGCTTCGTCAAAGAGAACTGGGATCCTCCATGTGAAATGTGTGGCAGAACTGAACAGCCGCTCGATTTAATACAGGGGTGTCCAACATTCATCCGTCCAGATGTTTTGGACCACACAACTCCCACAGTCCCTTGCCATGGGCAATACAGGCTTGGAATTATGGGAGTGATGGTCCAAAACATCAGGAGGGCCGAAGTCTGGACACCCCTGGCCCTCCAGATGTTTTGGACCACAACTCCATAAGAACCTAAGAAGAACCATCATGCTGGATCAGGCCAAAGGCCCGTCTAGTCCAGCTTCCTGTATCTCACAGTGACCCCACTAGGTGCGTCTGGGAGAGCATGAGACTAGATCTCTGTCTCCTGATACCACTCCCCTGCATCTGGCCCTTGAAGTACCCTGGTTTTCAGCCTGGAGATTCCACATCTCCATCATGGTTTGTCACCTATGACGGACTTTTCCTCCAGGAACAGCCCACAATACTCTCTGCAATTCTTATGATTCTGTGCTTTTGTTGTTGTTCTGTCGTTCAGTCATGTCCGATTCTTCATGACCCAATGGACCAGAGCTCATCAGGCCTTCCTATCTTCCACTGCCTCCTGGAGTTTGGTCAAATCCATATTGGTTACATCGATGACACCATCCAATGATCTCATTCTCTGCTGTCCCCTTTTCCTTTTGCCTTCAATCTTTTCCAACATCAATGACTTTTACAAGGACTCCTCTCTCCTCATGAGGTGGCCAAAGTACTGGAGCCTCAGCTTCAAAATCTGTCCTTCCAGTGAACATTTGGGGTTGATTTCTTTCAGGATGGATAGCTTTGATTGTGCAGTCCAGGAGACTCTCAATACTCTCTTCCAGCACCACAGCTGAAAAGCAAATTCTGCAGTGATCAGTCTTCTTTATAGTCCAGCTCTTACTTCCATACATCACCACTGGAAAGACCATAGCTTTGACTATCCTGACCTTAGTTGGCAAGGTGATGTCTCTGCTCTTTAGGATGATACCTAGGCTTGCCATTGCTTTCCTCCCAAGATTCTGTGCAACACTGTCCTATCCTGATGGATACAACTTCCATACCACACACATAACCCATAAGTAAGCACACTCTCAATTGCACAATGATAGAAGGGGAGCAGCAGCTTTTGCGGAGGATTAGACATGGGCACGGAGCGGCGAAATTCTCGTTTCCGTTACCGTTTGCTGTTTCCGTTACATAACGATAAATTGGGTCTGATTTGCCGTTGTTGTTCATGGCATCGCAGCGATTGCACGATGCCAAGCAGCGCAGAAAAAAGTTTTAAAAATAACAAAAAAAACCCGATTCCTGGCCAAAAAAGCAGGCGGAAATATGCCTGCCTAAGTGAGGGCACCTACCAGAGAGGGGTGGTTTCTGGGGGGGGGGTCCCTGGCCTCCCTCCCTCTCCTTTCCTGGGCTACTTGCACCAGGCTGGGGGGGGGTCATCCTCATCATCTCAGTCTATGCCATGCGGTGGGGGGGATCCAAAATGGCGACTGCAATATTTTTTTTAAATCGTGGTCCAAAAACCCACCAAAGCACCACAGAAACATTTGAAAATTAGATATTTTAAATGCCTGATTTTTATAGTAGCAGCAGTGGGTTTTTCTTGCAATAAAACATCTCAATTGATTTTATTTTATTTTATTTTTATTTTTATTTTTTTACACCTGCACACACGCAATGATGGGCTGGCCATGGGATGGGACCATGCAAATCTTTGGAGCCATTCCACCAATCGCATGGCCAGGTTTTGACTGAGACTTCTGGATGTGCCAGAGAGGGCATAAAAAGCCCACCAACCCTAACCCTAACCCTAACCCTAACCCTAACCCTAACCCTAACCCTAACCCATACTCCAGTACACTGTCCTTCTTAGTGGGCCAGAGGCACCCAGAGGTGCAGCCCACTAACCCACCCTAACCTTAACCGTAACCCTAAGCCTAGCCAGAGAGGTGCCTCCAACTCCAGACCCACTCCCTCCCTAAGCGTAACCTGTACGCCTGTACGCCAGTATGCTTTCCTTCTTAGTGAGTCAGAGAGAGGTTCCTCTGCCACACTAACCCCCCAACCCTAACATAATGTTTGGTACGCGGCGGCTACGCGTTACGCTTCCCTTCTTAGTGGGTCAACTCAGAGGCACCCAGAGAGGTGCCTCCCAGAGCCCACTTACCCCAACCCCAACTCAAACGACAAATGGAAACGGAAACGACAAATTTTTGGAAGTTTCCGCGACAAACGGAAACGACCCGAAATGGGCCGTCCCGTCAAACGACAACTCAAAACGTCATTTTTTCTGGTCGTGCCCATCTCTACAGAGGATAGTTTTTCCTTAAAGTTCTCAAGAAAAATAGTCTCTGCTGAGCCTTCTTTGCAAGCCCCCTTGTGTTGACAATCCAGGACAGACCCTCCTGTAACTCAATGCCCCAAAATCTTAAAACCTGCAACCCTCTCCACACCAGTCCCATCAATCACCAGTGGCTGAATATCCATTTTCTGCCTCCTATAACCCACCACATGCTCCTTTGTTTTCTTTATGTTTAGGCGCAAGTTATTTATTCTACACCACTTTGTCAACCTCTCCACCTCATCTCTGTAAGCCATCTCACTCTCCTTGCCAGAGATGAGCCCAATCACAGTTGTGTCATCTGCAAACGTAACGATCCTATTGCTAGGAGAAGCATAGACACAATCAAATGTGTAAAGAATTGGGCTAAGCACACATCCCTGTGGTGTCCCAATGTTGGTACTAAGAGTATTAGATGTGTAAGGGCCCAACCGGACCCTCTGAGAATGTTCTGACAGAAAATCCAAAATATCCATCCACAAAGTGATGGTGGAAGCCCTAGATCTTCCAGTTTAGAAATCAAATGTTGTGGAAGAATGGTGTTAAAAGCCGAGCTAAAATCCACGAAGAGCAATCTAGCATAGCCCCCCCTCTGCTCCAGATATTCAAAAACAGCATGAAGAGCACACACCTCTGTTGCTCTCTTCTTTTTATAGGTGAAATGGAATGTATCCAGTCCCTCTGGTAAACAAGCAGTATAACCTACTTTTCAAAGCACTTCATGATTACAGGTGTAAGTGCTACTGGATGAAAGTCATTCAAATTTTCCAGATTTGGGGCTTTTTTGGTATCAGAACAATAATGGTAGACTTTAGGCATGATGGCACAATAGCTTGGGATAAGGATCAATTCAAAATCCCAGTGAAAACTCCTGCTAATTAATCTGCACAATCCTTCAATACCCTTCCGGCCACTCCATCTGGCCCCGTAGCCTTCCTTGGATTGATCCCCTTCAACACCTTCCTCATCTCTCCCTTTTCCACACAAAAAATACATTCCCTTGTGCCAATGATGATGATGATAACAATAGTGAAGGTGGCAGGAACTCTGCTGATGTCCCTACGGATGTTGCTTCAAAATGGGCAAAAAAGGCGTTCAGTTCCTCTGCCAAAGAGACACCTCCCCCATCAGCTACTGGGGAAACTTTAGATTTGTACCCAGTCATTTCCTGTACACCTCGCCACACCTCCCTAGTGTTGTTACGCTGAAACGTATTCTCCAATCGCTGCCTCTTTTAGCCACATGGATGCCCCTCTTCAGATCCGCTCTGGCTGTACTATTCAGTGACCTGTTTCACGTCTAAAAGCAGCATTTCTTGCCTTTAGCAGCTCCTGAACCTCCCTTGTCATCCAGGGTTTCCTGTTTGGATAGATCTTTATCTGGCACTTTTGTGTTACATTGTCAGTGCAAAATCTGATCTAGTCCAATGCTACCTCAGTGTAAGTCTCTAAATCCGGTTGGGCAAGTACCTCCCAATCAGTGTCATAAAAACAATCCTGCAGCTGTTGAGATGCTCCTGCGGGCCATCTCGTGATACAGTGAACTGTAAGGGAAACTTGTCAGAAGGGAAGAGAGGGACCCCTCCACGCCCAGAAGAGTGGCTGGAGAAGCAAGGGCGGAAAGGGGAGCCTGAGAGACAATCAACATTGTCACCTGTGGAGATGTTTATGTTATGGAAGGGATATTATGACACCCTCAAAATAATTGAGCAGCAGAAGGAAAGGGAGAAGGAAGAGGACCCGGGTTCAACAGGAAGTGAAAAGAAGGACATGGCGGGAAAAGCTGACCAATCCGCTCCGGTGGAGGTGGGGTTCGGGACTTGTAAGAAGGGAGAGAAATTGGTGCTTCTAGAAGGATGGGAGTGGGTGTGGATGGGGATCCCTGGACAGGGAATTGGGAACAAATGATGATGCCCCATAAGGAGGCTGAGAGATATAGACGCCGGGCACACAAACAAAAGTGCTCCTATTGGGGAGAGAAGGAGTACCGAGAATACATAAGGAGATCAGTGAAGAGATTGAGCTGGAAGAATGGCTGGCAAAGATCCGGATGGAAGTCAAGACCGGGAAACTGGACCCCCGAGAGGACTTGACCCGGAGACCCGACTATCCTTTAAATACACCCCAGCAGAGATGCCCTGATCCCAGGTCCACTTTGGAAGTTGGGGTACAAGTGGGAAGACCCAAACCCTCCGTGAAGGAGATTGGGATAGAAGTGGAGGGGCTGAGGCTTTCAGGGAGGGAGGAGGAGATCAGTGGTGGAGCCGACTGCCCTCAGGTGATGGTGGGGAACTTGATCACCTTCTAGAAACCCCAACATATGGAGGGAATAATAACCCGTTCATGTCTGATGTTAAAGATGTTGAGACTGTAGTTAGAAGAAAAACTTCGTTTATTGTTGATGAACCAAATAAAAGCTCTGTTTGTTCGTTTCGAGAGATGCCTTCTTTAAAGTTTGAAGGGCAGGAAGCTTGGGCAAAGACAGAACCCTCACACCGGAGATAGGCAGAATTTTTTTTTTTAACATAATCGCCTATGGGGTGAATCCGTGCAACATAGAAATGGGATCACTCTGTTTTCAATGCATTCCTATGGGAAATTGGTATAAAGGAAATTTTTGCTTAACATAATTTCATTTGGAACGAATTAATTCCTTTATACAAGGTACCACTGTATTCCTCTTTATTATTGGCCTCCGCTTCCTCAAAGGGAATATATTCAGGAGTCAGAAGTAGAGACCCAGGGTCGGATTGGCCCCAAGTGTGCTAATAACGGTTCCACCTTAGAGGCCTGTTTGACATTTTCCTGCACAAATCTGGGACTTGGAGGAAAGGGGGGGGCTCCAGAGGGAAGGAGGAGAAGTCTCCCCCCCCACTCACCACCTGAAATGGGGCAGAAGAAGAAGAAGAAGAAGAAGAAGAAGAAGAAGAAGAAGAAGAAGAAGAAGAAGATGATGATGATGATGATGATGATGATGATGATGACGACGACGACGACGACGAAGAGTGGGAATCTCAACTCCCTTCCCCCTCCCTCCTTCCCTGCCTGCCTTGGAGGACCAGAAGGGCATGTTTTGGGGGTGGGATATTCGGTCCTCCAAGGGGGGGAGGGCAGCGAGTCCCGCTTCCTAGAGTGGCAGGAAGCGAAAGGCTCCCAGGGAGGGAGCTGGACCTTCTCTCCAAAAAGAAGGCTCTTTTCTGTGGTTGCTGGAAGGAGAGGAAAGAGACCCCCCCCCAATGAGGAGGAGGAGGAGGAGGTGAGTTGTGCAATGGGGGGGTTGCAATGCTATTGGGGGGAGGAGGAGGGGGTGTTGGGAGATGGGGGGGGAATGGAGGCTGGTGGGGAGGGAGGGGGGAGGAGGAAAGACCCTCCTGGGCGTCCCTTTATGGGGAGGGAAGAGGAGGAGGAAGAGAACGCGTTGCTAATGAAATCGGGGGTGGTGGGGGTCCCAGCAGGGAAGAGCACCCCTGCACACTCCTTTGGGGGTCCGGATGCAGAAGGAGGCGTAAGTTTCCCTCCGCCCCTATCTCCCCTTCCCTTTTCTCTGCCCCCCCCCACATTTTTATTTGGAAGGAGGAGGGAGGGAAAAGGAGAGGGCGGGAAACTGCCCCCCCCTTTTGAAGGGAATTGGGGGGCCTGATCCAGGCAGCTCCCCCTCATTCCCATTTTGGGGTAATGGGAGGGGGTGTTCTATAAAATAATAATTATTATTATATATAAGCAATTTCAACCTGAAAGCAGGTGGGCTGCTGTGATGTCTGGGGTTCGGGGCCCACAAGCTCGCCCACACTGGTCTATAGACAGAACTCAAAACTAACCCATCAGGCGTAATGAAATCTGATGGCAAAGTCAAAACAACATGACCCCCCTCCCCAAATTCCCTCTCTTGAACCATCCGAAAAGCAACGGGCGAACCAAGCCCTAAGCAGAATTGAGACCCCCAAATGTCTTTTATGGAGAAAAACAGGATACCAATATTTGAAATAAATAGGTAGGTGGGTTTTTTTTTGGCGGGGGGGGGTGTTGGAATGAACTGCAGGAGTAGTTCTCTCTCTCTCTCTCTCTCTCTCTCTCTCTCTCTCTGTGTGTGTGTGTGTGTGTGTGTGTCTGTCTGTCTCTCTCTTGAGGGAATCTTTATTGCAGGCATGTCCAAACTTGGGCCCTCCAGATGTTTTGAACCGCAACTCTCACAGTCCTTTGTCATTGACAGTCTAAACTTAGAATTTGGGGAGTTGTGGTCCAAAAGATCCAAAGGGCTGAACTTTGGGCATGCCTGCTTTGTTGTGTTCCTTTTCGACATAAGTGTTTTCTGGGCGTGTCGGCTGGGGGGGGCGCGGTTGTTCCATCTTTCCGTGGCCCCCATCCCCGTGGCCCCTGGAGTTTCGGTGGCGTTTCGGCTGGGGGGGCGCGGATGTTCCATCCTTCCGCGGTCCTTACCCCCCCCCCGTAGCCCTTGGAGACCGGGCGGCACGTTAGCCGCCAGCGACAGTCTGGGGGGGGATGTTCCATCTCCCGCGGCCCCTGCCCCCCGGAAGACCTTGGATCTTGGGCAGAGGATTTGGACAGCTGTGGTGGCTTGAGACCATCATTTGCGGAGGGCCGGGGTTTGGTCTGCTGCCGTTATGACTGGGCCCAATCTGGCCTCGAGGCCGTTGTTGGCCCTTCTGACGGCCGTCGGCCTGTCTCCTTTGCCCTCTGCTTTTGTACGTGTCTTAACACCAAATTAACATAGTCCACCTATGTACCTTCTACCACCACCCACCGATCGCCTTAGTGAAACACCCTGCGTCCTTCCCCCCGCTCTTTTCTCCCAGCCCTGGTGTTGAACCCATTGTATGCTTTTTTGTAACCTGTAATTTGTAATTTGTTTCATCACATTGTTGTGTATTTTATCTATAGGGTTATTTTAGCGTTGTTGTATTAATTTTTTTCCTCTTTCACCCTCCATCATGCAGGCAGGGACCGCTATACCTGTCGTGTCGGGCTGTGGTCGGTACGCTAGGGGCTGGGGGGTTAGTCGGTTAAGAAGAACCTGGGCCAGGCATCTTGCGCCTGTCCCCCGTTCTGACCCTCCAGCTCACTGTCACGTGCCTCGGAGCCACTCCGCCAGCGCCTCTGATCTTTCTTGCCTTCTGATGAACGCCAGGTCCGTCCATAATAAGATCCCCATCATTCATGATACCATCGTTGATGGGAGGGCCGACCTGGTGTGCATTACCGAGACCTGGGTGGGTGCAGGGGGCTTCGCTCGCCCAGCTGTGCCTGCCTGGGTTTCTGGTGCAGGGGCAGGAAGGTCGGAGGGTCGTAAGGGGAGCGGGGTGGCCATCGTGTACAGGGATACTATTCAAATCAGCAGGGCCTCAACGTTGGTGATTCCAGGGTTGGAATGTGTCCATCTGTTGGTTGGGCAGTGGGACAGGTTTGGCATTGTGCTCGGTTACCGTGCTCCCCGCAACCCAGCACAATCCCTACCAGAGCTCACCGAGTTCATCGCTGCTGTCCTGTTGAGAACCCCCCGCCTTTTGGTGGTGGGTGATCTCAACATGCACGCTGGCGGTGACCTGTCCGGTGCTGCTCTGGAATTCATGCAGACCATGGCCTCCATGAACCTGGCCCAGCATGTTTTATGCCCAACACACAGATCTGGACACACCCTGGATCTGGTATTTTCCTCCGCGTCTGAGGACTCGTGTCTGAGGGTGTGGGACCTTGTTCCCACCCCCGTGTCATGGTCAGACCACCACCTGCTGTCCTTCTCTGTATCGATCGCCGCCCCACCCCGCGGGGACCTCCGGCCTACTGTTTGGGCCCGCCCCCGTAGACTCCTTGACCCTGATCGGTTTCGGGAAGTTCTCGGGGAGCCTCCTGGCGGACTGGCTGACGATCTGGTAGACTCCATGGTGGATCAATGGTTTGATGAAACATCCCGGGCTGTCGACCAGATCGCCCCTAGGCGCCTCATCCGCTGTAGAGCTCATTCCTCACGGTGGTTCACGGAAGAGCTTCGAGCGATGAAGCAAGAACGGAAGAGGCTGGAGCGCAGCTGGAGGAAGAACCGGACGGCTATTAAGAAGGCTGCAGTCATCGCACAGTCCAGGCGCTATGTTCATGCGATCAGGGTTGCTAGAAGATCTTATTGCACCCTGAGAATTAGTGAGGCCTCGAACCATCAAGCGGAATTGTTCCGTGTGGTTCGCGACCTCACTAATCCTGGACTGTCTAGGCCTCCTCCTACTGATTTCAGTAGTGAGAATTTTGCAGCCTTTTTCGATCAAAAATAGAGGCCATCCGTGCCGGTTTCGAATCCTGTTGCCATCGCCCACCCTCGGCATCCCCTGCGCCTGTGCCCCCTCGGTCTCCTCGTATGGTTGAGTTTGGGCCTGTCACCTCACTTGAGGCCTCCAGGGCTATTGCCCACTGCCGGCCCGCGTCCACCCCCTTCGACCCTTGCCCATCATGGCTTATGAAAGCAGTTGGTGGGAACATCTCCGAATGGGCATCGATCATCGCCACAGCCTCCTTCAGGGAAGGGATTTTTCCCTCTCGCCTGAAGGAGACTGTGGTAAAGCCCATTCTGAAGAAACCCAACCTAGCATCGGGCGACTTGACCAACGATCGCCCGATTGCTAATGTTCCCTTCATGGGCAAGGTGATCGAGAGGGTGGCCGCGACCCGGCTCCAATCTTATCTGGAGGGAGAGCACGCCCTGGATCCGTTCCAGTCTGGGTTCAGGCCTGGTCGAGGGACCGAGACAGTCTTGGTCGCTCTGCAAGATGACCTCCTCCGGAGGGCCGACGGGGGGTGCTCCTCCCTGTTGGTCCTCCTGGATTTGTCAGCGGCCTTTGATACCGTCGACCACGGTATCCTGCTGGATCGGCTCTCTGGGGTTGGGATCGGGGGCACTGTTTACAGTTGGTTCCGGTCCTTCCTCGGAGACCGTCCCCAGCAGGTTCAGCATGGGGGTGAGTTGTCGGCCCCTTGGATACTCCCTTGTGGGGTTCCACAGGGGTCGTCCCTCTCTCCCATGCTGTTCAACATTTACATCAGGCCGCTGGCTGAGGTCATTAGGGGACATGGAGTCTGCTGTCATCAGTATGCTGATGACACGCAGCTCTATGTCTCCTTTCCTACCGCTGCAGATGAGGCTGTCCGGACCCTCGATCAGTGCCTGGGCGCGGTCATGGAATGGACCAGGACTAACAGGCTCAAACTCAACCCCGATAAGACCGAGGTCATATTCTTTGGGGCTTCCTCATCCAGCTACGGTGGCCCGTATCCCATCTTGGAGGGTGTTTCCCTCAGGCCATCGGACTGTGTCCGGAATCTGGGCGTAGCCCTGGACCCGGCGCTCACCATGGAAGCCCAGGTGTCCGCCGTGTCCAGGGCTGCCTTTTTCCATCTTCATCGAATCGCCCAGATTCATCCGTACCTGGATGAGGACTCCCTCAGAACAGTGGTCCAGGCGCTGGTGATCTCGAGATTGGACTATTGCAACGCGCTCTACATGGGGTTGCCCTTGACTCTCATTCGGCGGCTGCAGCGGGTCCAGAATGCAGCGGCCAGGCTGGTGGTGGGTGTGCGCCGATTTGAGCACATCACCCCAGTTCTGGCTCGCTTGCACTGGTTACCCGTTGCAGCCCAAATTAGATTCAAGGTCCTGGTTTTGGTTTACAAAACCCTCCATGGCCTAGGACCTGGCTACCTGACGGAGCGGATCGACCAGTGATCAACCTCGGCCCGTCCGACTAGGTCGTCGCGGGCGCACATGCTGCGCGTGGCCACACCCAGGGAGGCTTGGAAAACTTCCACCCGTGCCCGAGCCTTCTCTGTGGCGGGCCCGACCCTCTGGAATCATCTTCCAGCAGAAGTGCGCCTAGCAGAGTCCCTGCCTGCCTTCCGGAAGGCGCTGAAAACCCTTCTCTTCCGGGAGGCATTTGGGTGACCCAAACAGTTTTTTTTTTTTTGCCGGTCCGGTCCCGCCATCTGCTGTTGTTGTTGCTTATATTTGCTTTTATTAGTTAGTTACTATTTACTTTTCTGTTTTGTATTTTGCTGTGTTGTATAGTTGTTGTAAAACGCCCGGAGTTCCCTTAGGAAGACGGGCGGTATATAAGCTGTATAAATAAATAAATAAATAAATAAATAAATAAATAAATAAATAAATAAATAAGGAAGGAGGAGCCACGAAGCTGCTGTGTTGGAAATAGATCCCAAAAGAGACAGGATCTTCCTGCATGCTCTCCCTGCTGCTGCTGCTGCAAGGCAAGGCCACTTTCTGCATCTGGTTTGGTTCAGGATTCACAGTCCAGGGCCATTCACTTGACAAAAGGCTGGTTCCTTCTCAGTTCTTAGAAACTCATCTTTCCGCTCCTATTTTCAGCTCTCCGGTTGGCGGAGAAGAAAGCCCTGATGCAGGATGAAGGCGGGAACAGTGCTTCCCATTTTAAATCTGATCTCCCTTTTCTTAGCTGCCAGGATCCTTTGAGGAGGTGATTCCATATTTCCTCCACACAGAAGGGAATCTATCGAATCCTGGCTGGAGATCTCTGCGTGAGGAGATCCCTCTGAGATCCTGGGAACGACGTCCGTCCAGATAAGGACCCCTTTCCCTCCTGGGCAGGGAGTAAGAAGGGTACTTTCGGTTGCCTCTGGTTGGATACCCCTCTTGAAAGAAGTGGCCTCCCCAGCATGCGTCATCAGCAAGGCTACTTCTTTCTTTATCAATTTAGTGCATGCGTTGATATACACCTCACCTCATTGTGTCATAAATAGTCACGGGGAGGGGGGACAATGTTGAACCCCCCCCCCAGACAACAGACCACTGGGATAGTAAGAACAGACAAAAGAAATTATTTTTTCACCCAGCGCGTTGTTACTCTGTGGAACTCCCTGCCACAGGATGTGGTGATGGCATCTGGCCTGGATGCCTTCAAAAGGGGATTGGACAGATTCCTGGAGGAAAAGTCCATCCCAGGTTACTAACAATGATGGAGATGTGTCATCTCCAGGCTTAAAACCGGGGTCCTTCAAGGGCCAGATGCAGGGGAGTGGTATCAGGAGACAGATACCTAGTCTCATGCGCTCGCAGACGCATCTGGTGGGGCCACTGTGAGATACAGGAAGCTGGACTAGATGGGCCTTTGGCCTGATCGAGCATGATGGCTCTTCTTAGGTTATGTTCTTAATGCTTGAGTAATAATTAAGGGTGATGGGCTTATTATAGGGGAAGGATGTTCTTTTGTGCCACCTTCCTTGGTCACAACATACACTCGAGAGACCATTTTCTTCTGCCTTTTGCTACTTAGGTCTTGGGATGTGCAACAGCTTTTTAAAAAAAATATTTCCCAGTTACCGGTACATTGAGTACCAAAATCATTCTCACTGCTTGCTCCCTCCTCCCACCCCACTCTCTATTCTCTGCAGCCATGTCAAAGAAGAGCTTCAAAATGGGCAGTACGTCAAGAGGAGCCATGGGCCCTGTCACTTAGGTACTAACCTCTGGCTGCTCATTAAAACAGAGACAGAAAAATAAAATGTTGACTCCAAGGGGAGAACACCATGGATGGATAGATGGATGGGATGGATGGATGGATGGATGGATGTGATAGATGGATATTATACTTTTAATAATTTTATTGTTTTATAGTTTAAAATACTTGTATGCCGCCCAGTGACCTCTTGGTAGTGGGCGGCTAAAAATTTTTGTAAACAAACAAACAAACAAACAAACAAACAAACAAACAAACAAACAAATTGATGTGATGGATGGATGGATGGATATGATGGATGGATGCATATGATGGATGGATGGATGAATGGGATGGATGGATGGATGTGGATGGATGATGATGTGATGGATGAATGGATGTGATGGAGGGATGGATGAATGAATGGGACGGATAGATACAGTATCTCTGTGAAGATTCTCAGTCATCCAGGTGAGTTTATATGGAAGTTGCATCATGGCTACTGTACTACTTTTTCTGGTGAGAGAGAAACATTTTGCTGCTCATCCAAACAGCTTCATCAGTCTAAATACAGCTAGTGCAAGTCCTCCACCTTATAGTCAGCTTTGACCTCTTGTCACCCTGGTCTGAAATAGGGTCATAAGATGAACAATGGCCTGAATAGGCTCGTTAGGTAGACAATAGTATCCATAGCCTTAAGGTGAACAATGGCCTAAGGTGCTGAAACCTATAAAGAATGGGTCATTAGCTATGGCCTTGGTGTTGAAAGCTTTTTGGGCACTGTTGAAAGCACACCTTGATAAGTAGCAGATAGACTATGCCTGAGGATGGATGGATGGATGGATGGATGGATGGATGGATGGATGGATGGATGGATGGATAGATGGATGGGATGGATGGGATGGATGGATGTAATGGGTTGGTTACCCAGGAAGGATGTTATTCTCTACCTCCCTCCATGCTCGAAACATTCACTTTAGAATCAGTAGTCTTCTGTTATGGGTCAACCACAGAGTGAGAACCTCATCAGAGTGGTTAGAGAAAATAAGACTTTTTGCTGTTCTGGCTTTGTTGCTTTGTGTGCTTTCTTGCTTGGTTTAAAGAGAAATGCTTCCACCACTGAGATCCACAAATCCATTCCTGCATGGAGCTCTGCCTCTATAGGATTACTGAGCATTGTTGTGATGTGTCATCAGATCACCTTTGACTTATGGTGGCCCTGTCCAAGAGAGACCTCAGCAGCCCAGCTCAGCCATTGTAGACTTCAGCCTGTGGCTTCCTCTATGGAAGTGGTGGTGAACTTTTGGCACTCCAGATGGACCCCAACTCCCAGAATTCCAAGCCTGTATTGTCAGTGACAAAGGACTGTGGGAGTTGTGGCCCAAAACATCTGGAGTGCCAAAGGTTCACCACCACTGCTCTAGGGAGTCAGTCCATCCCATGGTTGGTCTTCTCCTGCTGTCTTCTGCCTCTCCCATCAAGGTTGTCTTCTCCTGAGATGCCCTAATTTGGAGAGCCTCTGTTTCAACCTTTTTGCCTCCTGAGATATCTCAGGCTTGATTTGTTCTAGGAAGCACTTATTAATCCTTATTGAATCCTAAAGTATTCAAAAAAACCTCTTTTCCAGTGCCTTCTTTCATGAATTACGCAAGAGAGGGGATGATTTTTTTAAATCTGATGAGCTATTGAAATGGTTGAGAGTTTGCACATACAGCAGAGGGCTAATTAGCATTAAAACTCACCCAGATCATGAACAGATTTTCTCTTGGTATATATATGTAAATTTTCATGCATTTAGGGGAGGGGAATAATTTCATTGTAAAACATTTAGAATGATTACTGTAAAGCATGCTGAAAAATAAACTGATGATGGCTGTTGTGAGTTTTTCAGGCTGTTTGACCATGTTCTGGATGTTTTTCTTCCTGACATTTCACCAGACTCTGTGGCCGGCATCTTCAGAGTTCAAGGAGCTCAGGGAACTAGGAGTTCTCTCTGTGCTCTGGGGTATAGAATGAGTGAGACTGTAAGGTCTTAAAGTCCTCTGAAGATGCCGGCCACAGAGTCTGGCAAAACATTGGGTCTCAGCCGGCACCTGCATTCCTTGTATACCCTCCTGGATCGATATAATATCATTAATAGCTTTCCAATCTCTTCCTATCAACATGTCTTTAGCTAAATTGGGCACTTTCAACTTCTGGTGCCTTCCATTAATTTCCCCACCTGCCCAAGCAATCACATAAGGTTTCAAATCCCCCTGAATATATTTAACAAAAACTTTTTCTTCTAAAATAGGACCCTTAAATTCTCTTACTAAGGTCTTAACACAGTGTTGGCCAACCTATGGCGCAGGTGCCAAAGGTGACACTCGGAGTCCTTTCTGTGGACACCCAACATTGCTCCTTTACAGCCACTTGTATTCAGTTTAAATTGCTGTATTTGTATTGGCATGTTGCAAAAAAATTAGTGGGTTTTGAATTGCAGTTTGGGCACTCGGTTCGTCATCACTGTCTTAGTGCAAGCAGTACAGTAGTCCCCCGCTCCATCGCGGTTCGTATATTGCAGTCCCGATATATTGCAGATTTTCATTTAAAGAGAGGTTACCTGCGTGGAGCCTCTCCCATCCCCTGCTGCAACCGGGATTCCCACCCACCCACCCCCATCCATCACTGTTTGCAAACAGGCTTCCTCCAGGAGCCTCTCCCCAGCATTCCCGACGACCACCTTCTTCCTTGACTCCAAAGAGGTCTCCTTCAGGGAGTCTTTCCCCTTCCTTGCTGTAGTTGGGATTCCACCCCCTCCCCAAGCACCTAGTTTCCAAAATGTCTCCTCCACAGAGCCTCTCCCCACCCCTTCTGCAGCAAGGAGACCTATTTATGAACAAGGTGATCAGGACTGGGGAATCCCAGCTGCAGAACGGGAGTGGAGAGGCTTCATGGAGATATTTTTGCAAAGGAGGCGATGGGGTAGGGAGAGGCTCCGTGGAGGAGATCTTTTTGGAAACAAGGTGATTGGGGCAGGGGAATCCAGCCTGCAGAAGGAGAGTGGAGAGGCTCCATGAAGGAGATCTCTTTGGAAATGAGGTGATTTGGGGCAGGGGTGGAATCCCGGTTGCATCAAGGGAGGGGTGGGGAGAGGCTCCATCGAGGAAGCCTTTTTGGAAACAAGTCAATGGGAGGTGTCCGCATACCGCAGATTTTCCTTTATTGCGGGTGGTCAGAGAACCTAACCCCTGCGATAAACGGGGGACTACTCTATCAATTAAACCTTGTTTACATTCCCCGTTCACCTTCGCTATTACCTCCCACTTATTATTATCCCCAGTCATTTTTTACTGTATTTCTAGGGTCTGAATCGACCCAAGAACAGTCAAAATGAGAGCAATTTCAGAGAAAATGCTCTCCTGAACCACTTTCAAAACATTCTTTCCCGGCTCTCCATTCCGGTGAAGGCTCCGGCTGATGAAGATCCACTATAATCGGCCTAACTTGTCTTGACTGCTCCCAGATAAACTTTTAACCATTTTTACATTTTTTCTCCTTTATAGCCTAAATTTAAGGTCCCACAAGGTGTGCTCAATGGAAGTCCCAAGGGCACCTTCCCCCCTCCATGTCTTTTTGCCTCCTACTGCTCTCATGATCATTGGGGTCTTTCCTCAGCATGACCATAGTTTTCTAATAGCTGCACCTCAACTTCTGAACTTTAAGGCTGATTCCTTTTCACCTGATTGCATGCTGATATACTGGCCATATTTACTACCCTGTTTCCCCAAAAATAAGACCTACCCGAAAAATAAGCCCTAGCAGATTCCTCCAGGAATCTGTCCAATCCCCTTTTGAAGGCATCCAAGCCAGATGCCATCACCACATCCTGTGGCAGGGAGTTCCATAGACTAACAACGCGCTGGATGAAAAAATATTTTCTTTTGTCTGTTCTTACTCTCCCAGCCCTCAATTTGAGTGCATGTCCCCTAGTTCTGGTATTTTGTGAGAGGGAAAAGAGCTTCCCTCTATCCACTTTACTCATGCCCTGCATTATTTTGTACGTCTCAATCATATCCCCCCTCAGGCGCCTTTGTTCTTTTCCCCCCACAGCTATTTTTTTCAGTAGATGAACTATCACATTCCATTATTCTCCCAGTACTAATACCTGCTATGTCATCTCTATGTGATTCTCTACCCTTTCCAACCTCATTCCCTGTGGATGAGGTGTTCCGAACCGGATGCCACACAGCTCCTGTCGGCTTTCTCCCAGTTATCAGTTTAAAAGCTGCTCTGCAGCCTTTTTGAGGTTGAGTGCCAGCAATCTGGTCCCATCATGATTCAAGTGCAACCCATCCCTCCTGAACAGGTTTGGCTTGTCCCAAAATGTTCTCCAGTTCCTGACAAATCTAAAGCCCTCCTCTCGACACCATCACCTCATCCACACATTGAGGCTTCTGAGCTCTGCCTGCCTGGCGGGTCCTGCACGAGGAACAGGTAGCACTTCTCAAAATGCTACCTTGGAAGTCCTGGACTTCAATCTTCTTCCTAACAACCTGAACTTGGCTTCCAAGACTGACCGCTTGGCCTTCGCGACATCATTGGTACCAACATGTACCATGACCACTGGCTCCTTCCCGGTTCTCTCTAACAAGCTATCTAGATTTCTCGTGATGTCTGCAACCTTTGCACCTGGCAGGCAAGTGACCATACGGTTATCATGCTCATCACAAATCCATTCCTCCATATTTCTAATTATAGAATCCCCTAGCAGAAGGAGCTTCTCTCCTGCAGCCTGTTCTTCTACATGTACCTGATCCTGTATCTCATCAATTGTGATGAGGGAGAGATCCTCAGGTGGAACCAGTTGTTCCTCGGTGTTTGCCTCATGAGGTGTGATGAGGGAAAGAGCCTCAAATTGATTGTGCAATATGAGACTCTCTGAGCGATCCCTTGGCCTTCTACTCCTTTGAGTCACATTCCTCCACACATCTACCTCCTGGGTTGGGGAAGTGATTACATCCTCAAAAGTGTGCTCTGTCTCTTCTTGGACCTGGATAGTCTGTTCTGCTCTGTCCAAGAACCGCTCAAGCTCCTTAATATGTTGCTGGTTCGATATGCGGGCCTCTAGCTCCTGGACCTTCTCTTCTAATAGTGCAACCAGCTTGCACTTGCAGAAAGTGTAGTTCTCGGTGCGATTTGTCAAGATGACAAACATGGCACAAGTGTTACAGGTAACTACAGCTGCTCCCTCAGACTCCATTTTAATGAGTGCAGTATTCTGGGCCTTGAATATTTTTAGTGTTACTAGCTACTACTCTAGAAATAATAATCTAGTACCAATGTTCCTCTTTTTAAGTGAAAAATAACGGCGCGCGGGCCGGTCAAACAGCCCTAGCTGAACTGTTCAAACCCAGAAACTTACCAGTGCTGTCTTTTTCTCTCTCTCAGCAGTAGCTCTGCTTGGATTCACACCCAGGCTCAAATGCTGAGGCTCAAATGCTTCTTCAGGGGGAAAACACTTAGTGTAACTCCACCCCCAAGCTCAGTGGATGGCTTAGTCTGGCACCAGCCCTGCTTCCTAGCAACTTCCTTTGTTTAGCTGATTAATGGCTCTTTGTATTTAAATGAGCAGTTAAGTTTAGCAGAGGCAGAGGTAAAACAGAGGTCAAACAGCCCTAGCTGAACTGTTCAAACCCAGAAACTTACCAGTGCTGTCTTCTTTTTCTCTCTCTCAGCAGTAGCTCTGCTTGGATTCACACCCAGGCTCAAATGCTGAGGCTCAAATGCTTCTTTAGGGAGAAAACATTTAGTGTAACTCCACCCCCAAGCTCAGTGGAAGGCTTAGTCTGGCACCAGCCCTGCTTCCTAGCAACTTCCTTTGTTTAGCTGATTAATGGCTCTTTGTATTTAAATGAGCAGTTAAGTTTAGCAAAGGCAGAGGTAAAACAGAGGTCAAACAGCCCTAGCTGAACTGTTCAAACCCAGAAACTTAGCAGTGCTGTCTTCTTTTTCTCTCTCTCCACAGTAGCTCTCCTTGGATTCACACCCAGGCTCAAATGCTCTCCAGTACTGGGCTGGTGGTACTAGTCATTGATTGATGGGTCCAGCACATACAGTCCCACAGCATTGATGCCTGACCCGAGTTCTCTGACTCTCCCATCCAGGGATCCATCCTGGGAGATGAGCAACTGGTCTTATGGCACTACTTCTAGGCATCACCTGTACATGCCGTTCCCATGTTACCGGTGTGGGCAGTGGTAACCCCGTGTTTACCTCTGTCTGAGTTCCCTTCTCCTCTCTCTCCTTCTTATAGATCCCCCATCTTCCTGTACCCTCATTCCATTTGTCCTCCTCCCTGTCACTCAACCAGAAGCTTTCAACTATTGGATCATTCTTCTCCTCAACTATATCCTGCCTATTCTCTTCTTTCTCCATTTCTCGTATCTTTCTAACTTCTAACACCTCCTCCTTTATCTTTACTCTTACTATGTCATCCTCTGTCCAAAAATCTATTTTTTGTCCATATTAGACTTCTTCCCTGTGGATTGCTCACTCTCTTCTATTCTTTCTTCGTTACTCCTCTGCTCACACCAAGAAAAGTCCACATTCACCTCATCCAGAGGTCTGGAATTTGTTTCATATACAGTGGTACCTCATCTTACGAATTTAATCCGTTCTGAATGCATGTTGTTAAATCGAACTATTCTTAAGTTGGGATACCTATCTAAAAAATTGAAAAAATTGAAAAAATAAGTTAAAAAATAAAAAAATGAAAAAATTATTTGTACGTTGAGCAGACAATATGTAAAATTTGCAAACAGTTCATAGAATCATAGAATCATAGAGTTGGAAGAGACCTCAAGGGCCATCTAGTCCAACCGCCTGCCATGCAGGAACCCCCATCACAACAATTGCTCTTAAGTTGAGCTGCTCTTAAGTCGGGGTACCACTATAGATATTTTCTGTAAGGTCTGCGTGAAAATATACAGTCTCAACATCAAAATGATGAACATCATAACCCTTCAACATTTGCCACAGCTAAAGCTACTCTAAAAGTATCACTCTTTACTGTAGGAGAGAAATCTTGGTCATAATTCACATATTTTTCTTGATTATAACCCCGAACAACAAGTTGAGATTTAACCTCTTGATTTATACATTGTTTGATTTTGTACACCCAACAACAACCTACATGCTTTTCGCCACTTGGTCACTCTGTATATGAAAAATCTTTGTGTTCCTGTAGTGACTTGAACTTGGCTTGCATAGCTTTTTCCCACTTGTTTCGCTCCATGGAAGAAAGCTGCAAGACCTCTTCATAGGTCTGAGGTCCAGCCATTACATAATTTATATTGGCAACTTGGAAACGCTCTGGAGGATCCCCTTTGTTACTTCTTTGGGAACATCTGGGAATTATATCCTCATCTTGCCTACTTCCTTTTTGCTCCGTTAAATCCTCAGTACCCAGAGTTCCATTATCCCCTCCTAGAGGTGCACTAGTTTCTAGCTTAGGAGCATGAAACCCTGCAAAAATTGGCAACAGTACTTCCTTGTTGTTATGTATTTTTGACCAGTCTGCGTGTTCTATAAAACTTGCTGATCTGCTAAAGACAATCTTATCACTACTCATATCATAGAACCGATAAGACTTACTGCCAGTTTGATAACCCATAAACTGCAGGTGGGGTGGGTCCCTAACCCCCGCGATTGGCGGGTGTTTACTATATAGACTTTAATGATGGTTTCCTTCAGTGTAATAATATATATGGCACTTCCTCAATTGCAGAGCTTCAAATTCTATTAAGAATATAACAAGATCATTTTACTACCTCAGCCCAAAAATGCTGGGGTGAATTTGCATCATGTAATATAACATAGAATCCATCATAGTTTCCAACATTCTTCCATGTCACTCAGCAACCCCATTTTCACTGCGACTCATGGGATTAGTAGTCCTGTCAAAAATCCCTTCTTGAGCCATGCCCTAAACTCATTTTATACAAACTCCCCTCCTCTGTCTGATTGCAAAGTTCTAACAAAGACTTAACTCTGCACAAAGTTATAGCTAGAAAAATCATTGACCAAAATAGTCTCGCCAGCCACAATTTATCAGCAGAAACAATAAACAAATTTGATCTTAGTCCCTTCTTTTTCTTCAACTCTTTCTCAGAAGAAATGGAACAGTTTTTCTTTAAATGTCCAGGCTTCCCGCTCCAGAAACATTTTCTAGCCAAACATTGTCCTGGATATCTTCTTTTATGTCTGCCACTCCTCCTAGAAACATGATCCACCTGGCGACTAGGAACTCGCTGCTCCTCCGCCCCATGCTCCTTCTCCTTCTGTCTCTGCAATTCCTCCAGCAAATGTGCAGACAAGAAAGATGTGAGATGGTCTGGGTCAATGACCTCCAGAAACAACGCAAACACATTCCAGGAAGGATCCAAACTTGATACAGTGGTCCCCGCCCTTTTGCGGTTCATATACTGCAGTCCCGCTATATCACGGGACCGCAGTATATGAAAAAAGGCCCCCTGGGGTTAAGGTAGAAAAGGCCTGTTTCAGGCCTTCCATACTTAACCCCCAACTTGGTGCTATCCTGAATGGGCCTGCAAGGGCCTTCCCAGGCCTTCTGGAGGCCCCAAAGTGGCCTCCCTACAAACCAGAAGTGACTTCCAGTAAACCAGAAGTGACTTCCGGATCGCCGAAAATCATTTCTGAGGCCTCCAGTAAGTACAAGAGCCCCAAGCTTGGCGTCCCATCGCCGACCTGACCTGTATCTGCATATCACAGATTTTCAATTATCGTGGGTCGGGTTGGGTCCCTAACGCCACCAATAGGTGGGGGGCATTGTAGAATAATGTAACACTGTCTTTCCTGTGAATACCCCTCACCAACAATTGTTTGATGGTCTGCAACTGATTGCCTGGGCTCCAACCAGGTTCTGAATAACTGCCTCTTCACACCATCATGGTTGCAGCTGTACTATGTATGAACACAGCCTTCACAGCCTCCCAGCACTTATGGCTTCTCTCAATATTCCTCACATGAACCAGTAGAGAATTGTCCATTGAGAGAATTATGATAGCTAGTCCTCTCTGGTCTCTGCCCAGATGAGCCCACATGTATTTTCTCTGAGGAGGATTTGTGCAGAGACCAGAGAACACTGGTTAAAGCACTTGAATAAAACAAAAAAATGGATGTAGCCTCGGAGTTCCAGGGCAGTGGTGTCCAAACTTTGGCCCTCCAGATGTTTTGGACCACAACTCCAACAGTCCTTTGTCATTGGCAATATCCTGGCAGTTGTGGTCCAAAACATCTGGAGGACCAAAGTTTGGACACCACTATTCTAGGGGATCTAAAGTGATCTTGGCCTAAAATAAGAGCATCCTTAATGCTGGCTGTGACTTGATTCAACTGGATGACCTGACCTTCTCGGAAAGGCCTGGACCAGGCTGTGAAGGCTCTGAGAGTAATGAAGGACAGCTTTGAAACCAAGACACTTTCTTCAAGAGACTCAGGCAAAGGATAAAGGCTTGAGCTAAGGCTGCTTTTACACGACCCCTAAAATCCGAGGCAAAAGGCTCCCAAATCCGGAGCTTAAAATTGTTTCCCCACCAGCTCTGGAGTTTACAGATAATTAAGTGCGACCATGCCCACCTAAGCGCGTCCCAGCGCACTTTTCAAGTACTTGGTCTCCAGAGGTAAAAAAATCTGCCGATGCGGATTGTAAAGCTGTGGATGCTGGGCTCCCCTCGCCTTCTGTATGGTTTTTTTTTGGTCCCCGTTGCCCCTTTAAGAGACAGGAATCCCTCCGGGGCTGCTCGGGGGTGCTCGGATGGCAGACGGAGGTGAGCCTGCATTTTTTCTCCCTTTTTTTCTCCCTCCCCTCACCACAGACAGGAACAATGGAGGTCGGAAGGGTGGGAACACAGAAAGAGGGACAAACCCCCACGATCTCTGGTCTGAATTTAAGTTGCCAGCGGATTTTAGAGGTCATGTAAAAGCGTCTTAAGATGGGAGAATGTGGTCACCAACAAGCCTGAGCTTTGAAGAACATTGCTACCCATTGGCCAAAATCCTATTGCTTATGCTTGAATTTAATCTATTGATAAGCAAATGATTGCTTACAATATGTAGAGACTTCTAACCATAAAATTTAGTAGAATTAATGCAATGTTTCTGAAAAACCATGTATGTCCCTGCTGTGCTCCTGAATGCCTACCTCTTCTCTTCTCTTCTCCATCAGGTGACAAGAAGAGCCCCTTGTTCTTCCTCTGAAATGAACCAAGAAAGAAGCAGGAAAAGAAAAGAAGGAACACAAAAAGAAGAAAATATGCAGAAGGGAAGTGAGAAAAACACCTCTCCTGCTTCCCATGCCATTGATGTTTCTGTACGCCTGACCATCTAAAAACACAACAAAAGAAAAGCAAGGAGAATATGGGAATATGGCCCATCAGCTAAAATACATTGAAAGGTACCTCAGATTTGGATGAATATAGCAGTCTAGCCACAAGAAGAACTTGAATACAACATGGAAGGTAAAAAGAGAGAAAATATATATAGTAATATTTTTTCACATGAAAAGCTTCAAAGTGGAGAGATACCATGTGAATACATTGATTGTGGAAAAAGTTTTGTATGCAGCAGTCATTTCAGTATACATCAAAGAACTCACATTGGTGAGAAACCATATAAATGCATTGAATGTGAAAAGACATTCTCTTGCAGCAGCAAGCTTAGTTTGCATCAAAGAACTCACACTAGAGAGAAACCATATGAATGCATTGAATGTGAAAAGAGCTTCAGCCAACACTGTCACTTACGTTCGCATCAAAGGACTCACACTGGGGATAGACAATATGAATGCATGGAATGTGGAAAGAGTTTCAGTCAACGCAGTAGCCTTTGTTCACATCAAAGAACTCACACTGGGGAGAAACCGTATAAATGCATGGAATGTGGAAAGAGCTTCAGCCATTGTAGTGCCCTTAGTTCACATCAAAAAATTCACACTGGGGAGAAACCATATGAATGCATTGAATGTGGAAAGAGATTCAGTCTTAGTGGTTCCCTTAGTTCACATCAAAGAACTCACACTGGGGAGAAACCATATGAATGCAAGGAATGTGGAAAGACCTTCAGACACAATGGTAACCTTCATTCACACCAGAGAACTCATACAGGGGAGAAACCATATAAATGCATGGAATGCGGAAAGAGCTTCAAGCAAAGAAGTGACCTTATTTTACATCAGAGAACTCACACTGGAGAGAAACCACATGGATGTATGAAATGTGGGAAGAGCTTCAGGCAAATCAGTGCCCTTCGTTCACATCAGAGAACACATAGTGCTGAGAAACCATATAAATGCATGGAATGTGGAAAAAGCTTCAAGGACAAAAATACACTTATTTCACATCAGAGGATTCACACTGGGGAGAAACCACATAAATGTATGGAATGTGGGAAGAGCTTCCGTCTCAGTGGTCAACTTCATTCACATCGGACAACTCACACAGGAGAGAAACCATACAAGTGCATGGAATGTGGAAAAAGCTTCCGTCTTAGTGGTCAACTTCATTCACATCGGACAACTCACACTGGGGAGAAACAATATGAATGCATGGAATGTGGAAGGAGCTTTGTATGCAGCAGTCAGCTCAGTATACATCAAAGAACTCACACTGGAGAGAAACCATATGAATGCATGGAATGTGGAAAGAGGTTTGTACGCAACAGTCAGCTCGGTATACATCAAAGAACTCACACTGGAGAGAAACCATATGAATGCCCTGAATGTGGAAAAAGCTTCAGCCAACGCTGTCACTTACGTTCACATCAAAGGACTCATACTGGGGAGAGACCATATGAATGCATGGAATGTGGAAAGGGCTTCAGTGACAGAAGTAGCCTTCGTTTACATCAAAGAACTCATACCGGGATTAAACCATATGTCTGCATAGAATGTGGAAAGAGCTTTAGTCATAGTAGTGCCTTTAGTTCACATCGAAGAACTCATACTGGGGAAAAACCATATGCATGTATAGATTGTGGTAAGCGCTTTAGTCGCCATGATCACCTTATTTCACATCAGAGAATTCACACGGGGGAGAAACCATATGAATGCATGGAATGCGGAAAGAGCTTCAGTCAGAGCACTAATCTAAGTTCACACCAGAGCACTCACACTGGTGAGAAACCACATAAATGCATGAAATGTGGAAAGACCTTCAGTCAGAGAAGTCATCTTATTTCACATCAGAAAATTCACACTGAGGAAAAACCATATGAATGCTAGAAATGTGGAAAGTGCTTTAGCCAAATCACTCACTTAAGTTCACATCAAAGGACTCACACTGGGGAGAAACCACATAGAATCATAGAGTTGGAAGAGACTTCAAGGGCCATCCAGTCCAAACTCCTGCCACGCAGGAACACCCCCCCAATCCAAGTACTCTTGACAAATAGCTATCCAGGCTCTGCTTAAAAACCTCCAGAAAAGGAGACTCCACCATGCTCCATGGCAGTAAATTCCACTGCCAAACAGCTCTGTCATGAAGTTCTTACTAATGTTCAAATTGAATCTCTTTTGTTGTAGTTTAGAATCATAGAATTATAGGGTTGGAAGAGACTTCAAGGGTTATCTTGTCCAACCCCCTGCCATGCAGGAACCCCCATCACAGTATTTCCAACAGATGGCCATCCAGCCTCTGCTTAAAAACCTCCAAAGAAGGAGACTCCACCACCCTCCGTGGTGGCATATTCCACTGCCAAACAGCTCTAACCATCATGAAGTTATTCCAAGTAGTTCTACCTTTTTCCCATCTCCTCTTTGTGACTGGACTGGAGGACTCACAAGCCAGAATTAAGATTGCCAGAAGAAATATCAACAACCTCAGATACGCAGATGATACTACTGTGCTAGCAGAAAGTGAGGAGGAATTAAAGAACCTCTTAATGAGGGTGAAAGAGGGTAGTGAAAAAATGGGCTGAAGCTCAACATCAAAAAAAGATCATGACCACCGTTCCCATCACTGCATGACAAATAGAAGGGGAAGAAATTGAGGCACCGGCAGAGTTTATTTTCTTGGGCTATTTGATCACTGCGGATGGTGACTGCAGCAATGAAATTAAAAGATACCTGCTTCTTGGGAGAAAAGTGATGGCAAACCTAGACAGCATCTTAAAGAGCAGAGACATCACTTTGCTGACTAAGGTCCGGATAGTCAAAACTATGGTTTTTACAGTAGTGAAGTATGGAAGTGAGAGCTGGACTATAAAGAAGGCTGATCGCTGCAGAACTGACGCTTTTGAGCTGTGGTGCTGGAGGAGAGTCTTGAGAGTCCCCCCGTCTGCAAGGAGATCAAACTTATCTATCAATCAATCCCGAATGTTCACTGGAAGGACAGATTTTGAAGCGCAGGTTCTAGTACTTTGGCCACCTCATGAGGAGAGTTTTGGACTCCTTGGAAAAGTTCCTGATGTTGGGAAAAATTGAAGGTAAAGACAGGAGGGCCTGGTTTGCTCTGGTCCATGGGGTCACGAAGAGTCAGACACAACTAAACAACTGAACAACAAACAATATCAACAACCATCGTCATGCAGAGACCCCATCATTCCCTGATTTTTCCTTTTCTGTGGACAAATCTTAACCCCCCTTTTTATTATCTTTAATTTCTCTGGCAAGTCTTTCATTGTGTGCTTTAGCTTTTTTTAAACCACCTTCCTGCATATACTGGCTATTTGCTTATATTCCTCTTTTTCCATTTCCTGCACTTGTGTGTGTGTGTGTTTGTACACACACACACACACACACACACACACACACACACACACACACACATTAGCTGAGTTGAAAATTCTTTAATCAACTACTGTGGTTTCCTTAGATATCTCTCATTTTCTTCTTGTTGTTGCATAGAATGCATGGAATGAGGAAAGAGCTTCATTGCCAGGGGTAATGTTAGTTCACTCAAATAACTCACACTGGGGAGAAACCATATGGATGCATGGAATGTGGAAAGAGATTCATGCAAAGCTCTGACTTTTGTTCACATCAAAGAATTCACACAGGTGGGAAATTTTGTGCATGCATATAATATGTCACAGAATGTCCCAGTCTGGGTTCAGGCCATGTCATGGAACTGAGACTGTCTTGGTCACCCCCCAAGAGGACCTTTTAAAAGAGGCTGATGGGATGCTGTTCCCTGTTGGTCCTCCTCAATCTCTCAGCAGCTTTTGATACCATCGACCACAGTATCCACCTGAGCAGGCTCTCTGAGGTAGGAATCGGAGGTTCATCCTTGGGCTGGTTCCAGTCTTTCTTGGGGGACCACTCCCTGGATCCTCAATTGTGGGGTGCCCCAGGGTTTGGCTACCTCCCCCATGCTATTTAACATATATTTGAAGCCATGGAGCGGGGATTTGGGGTCTGCTGCCCTCAGCATGCTGAAGACACACAGCTGTATCTCCTGCACCACCTCGGCAGTGTAGGCTGTTAAGATCCTAGAATGCTGCCTGGCTGTGATTGTGGAATAGACCAGGATGAATTGTCTGAGGTTGAACCCTGATAAGACCAAGGTTTTCTTCTTTGGGAGTTCCTCAGTGAGTTATGGTGGCCCTCTCCCCAGTTTGGATGGGATCTTCCTCCTGGAGGCAGAGAAAGTGAGAAATCTGGTTGTGGTACTGATTTCGGCCCTCTCCTGGGGCTCCCAGATAGAAGCCGTTTCCAAATCAGCCTTCTGCCACCTTTGACTCATTGCCCAGATTTGACCCATTTGTTGATGAGAACTCCCTGAGAGTTGTGCATGGCTTGGTGATTTCCTGGATTGACTACTGCAATGCACTCTACGTGGGGTGACCCTTGAACCTGATCCCTAGACGGTAGTGCAGGGGTGCCCAAACTTTTTGTAAGGAGGGCCAGATTTGGTGGCTGAGAATGTGTCAGGGGCTGGTTGCTCCCCAACCCTGCCACCCCACTGCAAGCCCCACCCACTGACACATAAGCCCCACCCACTGACCCCTTGCAAACCCACCCGCAGGAAGGAAGGCAGGGACCAAAGGAGGGAGGGAAGAAGGTGGAAACCAAGAGAGGATGGAAGGAAAGTGGGGAGGGAGGGGGAGGGAGGGAGGGAGGAAGGAAGGTGGGGACCAAGGGAGGGAGGAAAGAAGGAAGGTGGGGACCAAAGGAAGCACAGGGAGCCATGGCCACAGGTCACCCCTTGGAAGAGGTGATCTGTGCGACCTTACACCCCCAAGCTCCCCAGTGGTGGCGACGGCTCGCCCGCCAGCCCACCCCAAAGCTCCTTGGCAGTAGCAGAGGCCCGCTGGCCTGCCCACGCCCACACATTCCCCTGCGGTGCCGGTGGCAGCAGACCACCCGTCTGTCCAGCCGCCCAAGCCTCCCAGCGGTGTCAGTGTTGGCAGATTTAAAAAAAAAAAAAATGGGGCGAAGGAGGGGGAGAGGGGTGGGCCAGCCAGCCGTGGGCCACTCAGAATGGCCTGATGGGCCGGATTTGGCCCCCGGGCCAGACTTTGGGCAGGCCTGCGGTAGTGGGTGCACAGTGACAGTGGCTAGGCTGGTGGTGGGTGCAAGCAAATATGACTGCATCATTCCCATACTGGTTCACCTGCTTTGGAGTACCTGCTATATCCCTGGTCAGGTCCAAGGTGATGCTTACATAAGAACATAAGAAGAGCCATGCTGGATCAGGCCAAAGGCCCATCTAGTCCAGCTTCCTGTATCTCACAGCGGCCCCACCAGATGTGTTTGGGAGCGCATGAGACTAGATATCTGTCTCCTGATACCACTCTCCTGCATCTGGCCCTTGAAGTACCCTGGTTTAAACCCTGGAGGTTACACATCACCATCATGGTTTGTAACCTGTGATGGACTTTTCCCCCAGGAATCTTTCCAATCCCCTTTTGAAGGCATCCAGGTCATAACATAAGAACATAAGAAGAGCCATGCTGGATCAGGCCAAAGGCCCATCTAGTCCAGCTTCCTGTGTGGCAGGGAGTTCCATAGACTAACCGCGCTGGGTGAAAAAATATTTTCTTTTGTCAGTTCTTACTCTCCCAGCCCTCAATTTGAGTGTATGTCCCCTAGTTCTGGTATTTTGGGAGAGGGAGAAGAGCTTCCCTCTATCCACTTTACTCATACCCTGCATTATTTTGTATGTCTCAATCATATCCCCCCTCAATCGCCTTTTTTCCAGACTAAAGAGGCCCAAATGTTTTAGCCTTTCTTCATAAGGGAGGTGCCCCAGCCCAGTAATCATTTTAGTCGCTCTCTTCTGCACCTTTTCCAGTTCCACTATGTCTTTCTTGAGATGCGGTGACCAAAATTGTACACAATACTCCAGGTGGGGCCTTACTATTGTTTTGTATAATGGCATTATAATGTTGGCTGTTTTATTTTCAATCCCCTTTTTGATAATCCCTAGCATGGAATTGGCCTTCTTCACCGCTGCCACACATTGGGGAGACACCTTCATGGAGCTGTCCACCAACACACCAAGATCTCTTTCCTGATCCGTCACGGATAACTCAGAGCCCATGAGTTGATAGATGAAGTTTGGATTTTTTGCCCCAATATGCATTACTTTACATTTGGTTACATTAAAACGCATTTGCCATTTCTCAGCCCATTCCCCCAGTTTGGAGAGATCCTTTTGGAGAGATCCTTCTGGAGATCTCTCCTTCTCAGCCCATTCCCCCAGTTTGGAGAGATCCTGCTTCTAACTTATAAAACCGTCTGTAAGGGTTCGAAGGTATTACTTGAGGTTTCAGCAGAAGAATCACAAGTGGGCAGACGAGATTCTTGCAAATTAAACAAACTTTTATTAAACATCTCTGGCATTGGGTTTTCTTTGTCTTTCTTGTTACAAGATTCACAAACTGGGGTTAATATATGTATTTCAAATCTTGGATCAACAGAATTGTCCAACAAAACATTATGACATTTTGATCTTCGCTCTCTTACTTGTGGGGAACTTGAGATTGTGCTACCAGGGGACCCGCGCAGCTGCTCCCGCAACAATGGTGCTGGACGTTTGGTGGGTGATTCCAGCCCCAGCCAGGTATCCATCCCACGGGATTAGGATGAGTGTTTCCTATTTCTTTGTTCGTGGTAAATGGTCCCAGAAGGGAGTCAAGGAGGTCCCTCACGTGTGGGAAGCGGGAGTCCCAAATCTCCCTTCCGTATCACTTCCACTTTCTCGGTACCCCCCTCCCTAACGTCCCTAACCATCAATATTCCTCACGCTTTTCCTCCACCCCCTCGGTATTCTTTTCCTGTCTCGTGCCTCTCCGTTTGTACACTAGCTTCCTTAAACAGCACCCTGTTCATTCGCCCTCCTCCTTGTGTTCCTACTTGTCTGTATACCTTTTCTAAATCTCTATTAACCTGAACTCCTACATACCAATACCTTCCCACAGCACCATCTCCAAACCTTCCTCCTACTTGCACACCTTTATCTCTTCCCAACCATTTCCATTATTCTGTTTGCATCCCTCTTTCCATGACTACCTTCTTTTCTTCCTCCCATGTCTCTGTTGGGGTATAACTATTCTTTGCCTCTATATTCATGCCTTCCATCTCTTCCTTCAGCAATTCCCAAGTCATAGTCCTTCTCATGACTGCTAAGAATCCCTCAGTTATCCTAGATGGTCTTCTTTCCTCGTTGGGATTTTCCTTGGCTTTACTATTCTCAGCCTCCATGTTTCCAACAAAAAGTTTTCCAGGTATTTCTTCCTGGTCTCTCCTATCAGTGTTTTCTTCCTCGTCCCGTTTCTTGTGATCCTCAGTGGACGAGCCCACTATCGTTAGGCCTTTCTCCCTTTCACACCGTCCATGGCTTAGGACCTTCATATATGACAGAGCACCTATCCCTTATATTCATGAATGCCCACCCAACTACTAGATCTTCTTTCACGTTGGTACTTAGAGTGGCCACCCCTAGGGAGGCCCGAGAAACTGCTGCGAGAAACTGGGCTTTCTCAGTTGCTGCCCCTGCCCTTTGGAGTCAATTGCCCAGATGGCATTCGTTTAGCTCCATCAGTGACCATCTTTAAGAGGTCTTTGAAGACCTAGCTCTACCTTGAGGCTTTGGGCAGTGCTGCACATTACTTGCCACCTACCTGGATCCCTATTATGATGTTTTCTCTATGTGTTTATTATGTTTACTTAATATATGTGAAATATATGTAATGAGCCTCTTGGCACAGTGGTTAAATGCCTGCCCTACAGCTAAAACTGTGCTCAGGACCTGGGGTTCAATCATAGATAGCAGGCCCGTGGCTCACTCAGCCTTCCATCCTTCCAAGATTTTTAAAATGAAGACCCAACTTGCTGGGGGATGTGCAGCCTACATAATGAAACTGTGAACCGCCCAGAGACTCCTTGAAGTGGTATGGGGTTGTATACAAGCAGAACACTTTGCATTTAACATGTTATTTTTATTTTATGGTTTTAAATGTACTTTTACACTGCTTAGAGGTGTTCTTTGAATTGAGCTTGGTGGCAAGTAAGTATGTAAGAAAGAAAGAAAGAAAGAAAGAAAGAAAGAAAGAAAGAAAGAAAGAAAGAAAGAAAGAAAGAAAGAAAGAAAGAAAGAAAGAAAGAAAACTTGGGCAAACCTATACAAGTGCCTGGAATGCGGAAAGAGATCCAAGAGAAGGAGTGCCCTTCTTTCACTCACATCATCCTTTGACACAGGCAAGTAACTTGTCAGGAAGGCTCAGTGGAGGAGAATTCCAGCCCCTGGCGCCAGGATGTGTTTGATATCATAGAAAGTAGCCTTGGGTTCATTTTAAAATGACAGATCGTTGTGAGACAACATGTCTGATTAAGAAAGATTTTTATTTCTAAGTTAGAAAAAAGTTACACTTGTTAAAAAAAAAGATTCAAAAAAGAGATTTAAAACTTGTCGGATTCAACTGTAAACATGTTTCACTAAAAACAATAAAGTCTTAAGTTACCCTCTCTCATTTTGAAAGGAATAGGAATTTTGGGGTCCGCTGCCGGCAAGCATAGGCTCTACAATATGCAATGAGCAGTCTGGGTCTCTTGAGACAGGAAAAAGATTTATTTGGTTGGCAACCAGGGAAATCCCTCTTGATGCAAAGCGAGTGGGAAGTCCGTCCTACAAAGGTAATGCAGCATACTTTATAGAGATATGACTACTCCTCTTTCCTCCCGCCCATCCGAATTTTACGTCATGCACATCTGTTACATACATCAAACATTAATTGACATCCTTGGCCATTTATTTTGTATTTCTGACACCAATTAAATGTATTCCTTGGGTTCCTAATTGCTGTGGCGTTTGATCTGACCTACACGGGGCTAGGAGTGCCAGTGTCCTTGGCTGTTGACAGTGATGCATAGTAGCTGCTCTAGGTGGCGAGCTCTCAAAACAAAGATAAGGTTTTCTTGGCTGGCTTAGCTACATGTAATTAACTGTAAAGCATCAAAGCTACAAAAATAATTAGATCCTTGAATCTTATTGCTGGCTCAGCCAATTTTATAACGGAAGTCCTTTTCTCTTAGTGGTCTGCTTTATGCCGGAAGGCTTGACCAAAGTTTGATACATGTGGGTACAATTGGAGTGCTTATTAATATTACTACTTCTAAATATATAACTTGTGTGGCTTATATTGTGCAGGGTATAGCTTGGGATATGCTGTTTTTGAATACATGAGGCTTGTCAATGCCTGGGGGTTACTAAAACAGCTATATATGCTTGATCTATACCCTTCACTACCCCCTGACGTGTTCTGGAAATTTACGCCAGTAAATTATCCAGAGGCTGTTCCTCTCGGCTCCTGTGATAGGCGTGCAAGGGACAAATAAACATATCAAAGGTGTATGTACAAAAACGTGAATATTGCTTGATCTTCCCTTCTTACCATTCCCTTGGGGAGGGGTTTTCATCATGGCTCAGGGAGGGATTTTTCAGTGTTCCTGACGAGAGTTTAGGCAGTGCTGCCAGGAAAACTTTTCCAGCCCTCTTTTCCCAAAGGGCTTATAGGCACAGTTCAAAAAATGAATTATCACAAAATGATTTGTGGCGTCTCATGGTGGGGGACGCACTGAATAGGTGAATGACAAAGAAATACCCCTTAATTCACTAGGGCACTTTCTATAGTCAAATGTTAAGTTAACAGATAAAGTTTTGCAATGTCTGGGATTTAAAAAGTCCATCTGGTCAGACCCACAGACTGCAATGGAAGGAAGCGTTCCACGGACCAACAGCTTCTAAGTGAGTCTCCTAGGGCAGGTCATGTGCCTCTCAGGGACATCAAATTCCCAACCTCTGAAGGGGCTGACACAAGAAATTATGGGAACATTGTAATAAAGTTTGCAACCTCAGGCTCATTGTTTGCTATATCATGCCTTAAGTTGTGGCAGCTAGGCTGAAAAGACTTGAAGTTTTTATGCAAATTCAGAAACACATAGGGAGAAATGCATGTTATAGTAGGTCTGCAATTTTCCTGTGCTTGGTCGAGTGAATTGTTGCCAGCATACTCCTTTGGCTGACATAGTGGCTTTAGACTGACTAAGTAGCCAGCCTTGAAATATGATTGTCCATTCTGTCATTTTGCATAAAGAATACATAGGCATTGGCACTTGGTTTCATAAGGACCAACAATATGGCTATCAACCCTTTTGAATGTGTGGTGTGCATAAAACCCAGATTATAGCAGGCTGTACAGAATTACCCAGTTGTGTTTGCATTCTCAAATGATAGACATTTGCAATGATACTAAATAAAGGCAGCATACATAGAAGCTAAAAGAGTCATAAACCACATATAGATGGTGCTTAGAAAAACCCAGTTTGAGCCATAAACAATAATCAATAGTTATAGTCCCATGGTAGAGTCAAGGACGAGCTATTGAAATCAAGACAGAGATGAAATTAGTTCATCATTGTCTTTGGTGAAGAAAATAATGTAGACAGCTACTCTAGAAAGCCATTGTTCTGTGGTATAAAGTCTCGTGAACACCCATGGGTGCCAAAATTTCTCTCATTCAATGCAAATTGCATAGAAAGGCAAGTCATAGTCTCTTGCACTCAATGTTTGTGAGTAAAAAGCATTTTCAGTGGCAAAGCATGATCATTACACGAATTATGAAAGGCACATCCAGAGAGGCACTTCAGCAAAAATCTTCACAATGGCTAACAATAATAGACAATAAACAATATCATAAACAGTGATCAATAATTAACGTCCCTTTGCAAGGCTTCAAAGGCCGCAGGGCATTTTCTTGCCAGATCGAGCACAGGGTGATGTGCACGCACACAGACATCGGTGAAGGTCTGAAAGCAGTGATGATTCCATCAGATTTAAACCCCGCCAAGTCTCTGTCCCGGCGAAAAGGGGTTAAATTGCGGGCGTACAGTCTGTTGGCCGCAATCCAAAACAAGAGTCAGTGGCCGCTAAGCTCCGTCTCCCCCCTCAGAGACAGACAGAGAGAAAAGAAAAAAAAAAAGAAAAGAAGGCAGACAGACAGGATGTCAACCCGTCAACCTGAGGTGCAGGGGGAAATCAGCAGACGGCAGTGGGGCTCTCCGAAGTGCTAAATGCAAGGTGCCCCCCGGAACAGGTGTGATGACCACAGGTCAGGTTCACTTTGTCGTCCTCCGTCCAGGGTGAAGTCATCTAAGGCATGAGGCATTCTACTGCAGTGGGCAGAAGGCGTCACCGGTCAGGCCTCTCTCCCTCTTGGTCGTGGGGTGTGGTCCACGCTGGGTGAAGGGGCTGGCATCGCTGGGTACAGGGGTCCACATCGATCGAACTCGCGGAGCGAAGTCATCTCGAAGATGGCATCAAAAGCGGGTGAGGGGTGGCCTCATGAGGGGTAGCGTTATGGAGTGCAGGAGAGTCCCCATCGCAGTATCTACGAACGGTGGCGTCAGCTTTCCAAACCCGATCGACTCCATGATCCAGAAATAAAGAACGGATGGGCGTCTTTCCCAGAGCGAAAAGCCCTTCCTCCAGGATGTATCTGGGTAAAAAGAAAGAACACACACACGAACACAAACAGACAAACACAGAACACAAACACACACAAAATGGCCCCTTAGCTGTCCTTGTGCTGCAGGGCAGGGTGGCACAGTCTATCTGACAGTCTTGAAAAGGAAAAAAATGTCGTAAAAGGCAGAATGGGGCTTTCCTCTTCGTAAAACCAGTATGAGAATGGGGGAGGCCAAAGTGTATGATGAGGACACATCCACACATCAGCAGCTATTTACAAGTTCAGCTGGCCCCGATGAGTGCTTGCAAGATGAGTCCGCATGACCTCACAAGCTAGATGCTCAGGTGTCCCCAATCAACCACCTGGGACAGATCCCATCCCCTAGTCAAATTGCTCTTCTGCATGGGGATAACAAAAAAGGTGTAACTGGCAAAATGTCCAGGAGATGCCAAGTAAACTCTTAGCATGAACCAATTTGTTCCGGTGGGGAGTTGGGACTGGTATGCGGCATGATAAAGTCACGGAAAAGTTCAGGCAGATACATGAGTAGGAAAAATAGGAGCAGCTACAGCGTCACCCGCTTCCATTAGGTGGGTCCCGTCACTTCTGAATAGGTAAGGTCGAGAGAGTGTCAAAGCTGGGTGGGCAATCACGGAGCCAGAATTTTGGCGCAAAGCTGCCGCTACTTTACGATTTAAGCCTTTCCTAGCCCTCTCTATTCTGAGTGGATCAAATGCCCCTCGCCAGATCAGGCGAGGTATGATAGAAGACCAAATGATTTGTGTATGTGGGTAAAGTTGCTTAAAAGTAAGCAAATCAGCAATAATACGTACAGCCAGGGCTGAGCTTTTCGTCTGAGCGAGATCATTTCCACCCAGATGAATAAGCAAAATATCAATAGTATATTCAGAAGCCAATAGAGTAGCAGTTTCAAAGAAAGCATCCCATGACATTCCCCTTAATCCCTTCCAGGTCAGTTTGACTTGACGCCCAAGACAGAGGTTAGGTCCCCACATGGAAAGACGTGCATGACGGGAAGACCAATAGATGTGGCTGTGGCCAAGAATTACAAGACGGCGAGGTGTACAACGGAAGGGCCTTAAAATAAGCAAAGCATTGTGCTCCCCAGGGCCATCAATCGGAGGAGCAAAATGAAAAAAAGGGGTGGGCAACAGAAGTGCCTGGCAATGCACGGTCTCCTCCTTCTGGGGTAGAGCGCTGCTGGCTAGGGGAAGCCATAGCACAACTCAGACAGAAGTATCCAAGGCAAGTAGGATTCTGGGAGAAAGAAGCTGAAGAAACTCCGCCCCTCTGAAAATCAATGGCAATGGCCGCTGGTGAGGGAGAAGAAAACAAAGCAAAGCACCCTCTCTTGCTCCTTCGGGTTCTGAGGGGACACGCTATGAAAGTCAAGGAGCCTTAATGGGTCTCATCAACGGAGGTGGTAAATGGAAATATCTCACCCTGCGGCGAATTGTCCCGCAGCGAGTTGGCTGGAAATTCTCAGGGCTCCTCCTCTTTCCGGACTGTCGCCTTCCGAAGGGGTCGGAATGCTTGAAGCAGCCTCAGGTTCTAAAACTGGCGATGATGCGGGTGAGTTAAACAAATAATAAAAAAATGTGGAAAAATGCACACGTCCTCTATGTCTCTCTTCCCAACAAAGTCAGCAGGGTTCCAATGTTGAAATCAGGCTGTATAGTTCGGCATTGGTCACAAAAGTCCGCTTGAAAAGACTCCATTGTCCTTCAAAGGAACTCTGAAACCAGGTGTGGATTAAAGCTGCACCAACCTGCTATTTACATTTTAATAGTTGAGGCGAGCCTTTTACCGCCCAGGGCAAAAAAAGATATTCTCCTATAGTGAATTAGTAGTAAAGAGTCATTGAAATAACAAGTCAATCCACCATCCCTGTATCTTTTGAACTTATCTTCTAAGAGCCTAATTAAGAAACGTGTGTATTGTGCTGAAAAAAAAGCAAGCTGCCCTAAGTTCCCGTTTGGAAGCCTACTGTAAAGGCAACACTTTTGGTTTGACATGTACATTACTTCAAGGGAAAAAAATGTGTGCAAGGAAAGCTCACAAACAAGGGGGGGGGCGTCGATTTGGCATCACATCCTAAAAAAAAAAAATGTCAGTTTTCTCCTCTGTCCCTTTTCTTTCTGAAGCCAAAAGGGGAGCTTATTTTTCGGCAACAAGAATCATGCTACCTATTCCTTACACGAGATTTGAGTGTGCTTCCGAGGGCTGAATTAACTAAACAATGGACCCTCTCTCTCTCTTTCTCCCTGGGGACAAAAATGCCGTAAGCCTGCTCGAAGCCTCCTCCCTTCTTTTAAGGTGGCACGGAAGATTATGTGGGTTTCTGTGGCTGGTAAGGGGGACCTTCTAGTCATTGTCCAGAGGATGGTTATTGGCTTGTGGCTTTTAGGGTCAGTTTAGTTTCCTTCACTATGCATTCATTTGGTTGGTGTGTTCAATATAAGTTTTGCGTCCAAGCTCTGTCAAGTGGCTTGGGAAATCGTTCTAAAAACAAAAATCAACACATTGCTTTATCATCCCATCCAGGGGCTTGAAAATCGTAACTTGATGTGTAAAATTTCTCCCTCTCTTTCTCCACCCTCATATCCACGGGGAGGCAGATTAGTTATGGGTATTATTTAATTCCTTTTGAAGTACATGGAATCACAGTCCGTACATTCCACTCTTACTATTGTTGTGGTGGAGGCAGGGCTGAATAGTTAGCTCTTTTATTAAAAAAAAATCCTGAAAAAGTTCTGATTTGAATATTTGTTGGCAGGGAAACGACATCTTTCCTGAGAACCTCCCTGTGTTTAAAATTAAATTGCCTTGTTTCTATCAAATGTTCCTAGTCGCTATTGGAGGGGGGGGGAAGGCGTGTATTCTACTCCCTATATGAGATTTGGATGTGGCCAGCCTCCAGAGGTGGCATGGGCCCCTATACAAATTCCCTGCTTCTGATTATTTGGAGCTCAGAAATAACATCTCTGCCAATCTCCTCATGTTGTGCATAGCGAACATTAGGTCTTTTTAAGGCTTCTATATCCAGGAGTTGGGCATTGGCGTAACGGGGTGGAAGTACCTCCTGAATGCTTGAATAAGGCAATTCAGGGGTACGCATACGGAGCTCCCGTCTAGCACTGCCTGTTCTCTCTGCTCTCCTTTCGTTCCTCCAGTTTTCTCGATATCATACCTGTCCATTCCCATCTCCGTCTCGTTTTCCCTCTCTGCTTCACTTCCTTTGTCCATTTTCTTCCTTCTATCTTTCCTCATTTTTCCTTCATCTATTCATTGTCTCTCCCATCTTTTCTCGGGTCCCTGTCTCTGATTTTCGGGGCTGCAGTCTCCCCCCCTCTTTCCTTTAGTGGGTAGAAAAAGTTCGGACTGCCAGAAATCTTGGGGGTTGGAGAGGGGGTTTCTGTCCTGTTCTGGGGCACACGGGGTGGTGGAGGAGTGATGCTGAATCGTTGGGTTCTCATTCAGAGGCAGCTTACTCCCCAGTGTTTTAAACTGCTTGCTGCTTCTTTAAGGCATAAAATTGGCTTGAAAGGAGAAAGGGGGGGGGTTTCCTGGATGCTTTTCCACCTCCTAAGTTCTACGCACGGGACTTGTTGTTTTGAGAAATGTTAGGCTCAAATGCCCTATGATGTTTTCATTTTAAAATGTCCCTTCAGCTGGTAAATTTCGTTGTGTAACAAGCCAGCCTAATTTACACAAAATATATGGGATGTTGCTTTGTCCTGAGTACCCAAAAATATTCTTCTCAGTGTCCATACTTCCCCTGGTGTTATCAAAATTGCTGGCGGGGTCTTCTAGTTGGTAGAGTTTTTAGTCTCTATATTAATTAACTAATCACGTCCTTGTAAATTCACACGCCTCTTGCTAGCAGGTCATAATTGGTCTGTCCTCCTTGAGGGCTAGAATCTTAATTTGGGATGGTAAAGTCCTGCCTTTTCTTAGTCAGAGGGGTTCTTCTTAAAGTTTACATCCGTTCCATTTAATACCAAAGTCATTACTTCTGGTGGCAGAATTCCAATGTTGCCACAGTGCACATCAAAAAGGGGTGCATAAGCTGCATTAATTTATCCCCATTGGTTTGTTTTTAAAGGTCTAACTGTGTTCCTATGATTTCTCCCACACAAGTATCAAACGGACTCGCACCTCAAACAATTAAACGCACATCATACACGCAAACATGTGATTCTGGCGTGACCCAAGTAGGTCGCCCTAGCTTGGGACGTGCATGCCCACAGACGCCTCGCCAAGGGGTTTTTTGCTAAATGACCCCGGCCCAATCAGCAACCATTCACTGAGTCCGCTATGATCACACAAATTTCCCACATTTCCCGCTTTCCAACGTAACTGCGATCCCCTGCCTAAGAATAAATCTTTTTAACTTCTCTAAAATCAAACGGAGTTGATGTCGACACTCCGTCGGTAGTAATGTGGGGCAAAGACTGCCACTCTTTGCCACCGCTTAGATACAGAGAATGGCCATTTCTCTGTAGTTGCAGAGGGTATCAGGGCACAGCCTCTTACTCTTAAAAACACACACATATGAAGCTTCCTTTACACAAAATTCAAAAGTGGAATCACCATCCCACATACCCACACATTAATATATCTTTAAACTTTCCCCAGGACGATGGAGCAGCACTCCTCTCCTGTTTCAAATACTGGGGGCGAACGCTAGGGCTACTGGATCTTTGCAAAAGAACCTTTCCACCCTTAGAATATTTCGGTCCCTTAACCCGTAATTTCTTCTGGTTCTTGGGATGCTAGGGACGCATTCGTCCCTTCTCGTCTCCGTAACCCCCGGGGGCCGACTATAAGAATCCGCAATCTTCTCCACTCCACAGAGCTGTTAGATTCGAACTCACGCCACCCCACAACCGGTTTTTTACCTTACCAGATTTCTTCTGCGCAGTCTTTCCCAGTTCTCCCCCCTTCGGCCGGCATCGGTTTCCTCTCAGGTAATGGTATTTCATTCAGCGCCGACAGAACGTTCCTCCTCACAACTGGGAGGCGTCCGGACTGGAATGTTCTGCAATCGGCACAGATTTCCTACCGTGACCTGAGCCAGACGATTGCAGGCCTATAGTTGCAGCTGAGTCCCATCTGGGGTGCCAAATGAAAGGAATAGGAATTTTGGGGTCCGCTGCCGGCAAGCATAGGCTCTACAATATGCAATGAGCAGTCTGGGTCTCTTGAGACAGGAAAAAGATTTATTTTTGGTTGGCAACCAGGGAAATCCCTCTTGATGCAAAGCGAGTGGGAAGTCCGTCCTACAAAGGTAATGCAGCATACTTTATAGAGATATGACTACTCCTCTTTCCTCCCGCCCATCCGAATTTTACATCATGCACATCTGTTACATACATCAAACATTAATTGACATCCTTGGCCATTTATTTTGTATTTCTGACACCAATTAAATGTATTCCTTGGGTTCCTAATTGCTGTGGCGTTTGATCTGACCTACACGGGGCTAGGAGTGCCAGTGTCCTTGGCTGTTGACAGTGATGCATGCCAGCTGCTCTAGGTGGCGAGCTCTCAAAACAAAGATAAGGTTTTCTTGGCTGGCTTAGCTACATGTAATTAACTGTAAAGCATCAAAGCTACAAAAATAATTAGATCCTTGAATCTTATTGCTGGCTCAGCCAATTTTATAACGGAAGTCCTTTTCTCTTAGTGGTCTGCTTTATGCCGGAAGGCTTGACCAAAGTTTGATACATGTGGGTACAATTGGAGTGCTTATTAATATTACTACTTCTAAATATATAACTTGTGTGGCTTATATTGTGCAGGGTATAGCTTGGGATATGCTGTTTTTGAATACATGAGGCTTGTCAATGCCTGCGGGTTACTAAAACAGCTATATATGCTTGATCTATACCCTTCAATTTAATACGTTAGTCCATTTTGTCTAAGCTAAATAGACCTGATCCTAACTAACTCCGTCTGGCATGAAGCAGAAACTCAAAACAGCGGTCCCAAGCGAATATTAATGGCTTCTCTGCCTACTCCTTCATGTCCCGGGAAGCTTCCAGATGTCACGTGCTTCAACCCACCAGTAGCAGCTGACTTCGCTCTGCTCAGCAGGCATTGTTAGGGCTATTTCTCTACATATCTTAGATAACAAACTCTCACCCAGAAAGGAAAGTACAGTTAATATTGAGTGTTATAAATCATACCATGTCTCATCATGCTTATTTCCTTACCAGGAACACAGAGTGGGGGGGGGGGTTCTGTGAAGGATGTGAGGACCACATGGTGCCTTGCCTGCCTGCCTGCTGCCAAGGTTTGCGGACATCACCTCTGCTCTGGACAGGCTGGTAGAGAGTGCGAGGAACAGGGAGTAGCGGAGGTGGTGCATGTCGGCACCAATGACGTTGGCAAATGTGGCCACCACAGCCCTGAAGGAGAAATTCTCGACCGCTGCGCCCAGACTCTGGAACTCCCTCCCACTAGAGGCCAGGACTGCCTCCTCTCTGTTGTCCTTCCAGAAACAGGCAAAGACCTTTCTCTTCAGGCAAGCTTTCTCTGAATGAGGGACTACCATTATGTGTACAGTGGACCCTTGTATAACAAACAGCTTGTATAACATAAAATTTGTACAACATAAAAATTCTGGAGATAGGGAAATTTGCTTAACATAATCGCCTATGGGGCAAATCCGTACAACATAAAAACGGGATCACTCCGTTTTCAATGCATACCTATGGGGATTTGTATAAAGAAAATTTTGCTTAACATAATTTCATTTGGAACGAATTAATTCCTTTATACAAGGTACCACTGTGCCTTATATGAATATATTGGCTCACAAAGACTTTGTATTTATTATTTATTTATTTATTTGTTTGTTTGTTTTATTTTTATACCACCCATCTTCCAATCTGGAACTCTGGGCGGTTTACAAGTTAAAATGATACTATGCAGTACAAAAATATGACTATAACCGTGTTGCTTTAATGTTTGTCTATTAATGCTGTAAGATGTCTCTCAATTACCTGCTCTCAATTACTTGACTATGTCTTAATTGTACTGGACTGTATACTGTCCCTCATTACAGTAAGCCATCTTGGGTCCTTTTCCAAGGAGAAAGGCAGGGTAAAAATACCCTAAAATAAATAAATAAGGAGTGCTCTCGGGGAGGAGGGAGAGAGGAGTGGCTGGGGGAGTAAAGGGGGGCAAGTGGTGACAGAGAGGCAGCATCATTCCTAGAGAGTCCCTCCAGGAAGGACCTAATAAATTGTGGTGGGGGGAGTTGAGGGGGAGAAGAGACCGCCTTCCTCCCTCTCCTCCCCTACATGCCTATAGTCACACACACACACACACACACACACACACACACACACACACACACACACACACACACACACACACACACACACACACACACACAGCCTAGTAGCGGCCCAACGATGTTTTGGACCACAACTCCCAGAATCCCCAGCCCATGCAAGGACTCATGGGAGTTGTGGTCTGAAAACTCGTAGCGACGGATGGGGACCCTGGATGAGAAAAAGGGTGCCCAATCTTCCAAAGGGGGGGAGAAATGCATGTTCCTTGGAGGGTGCCTTTCTCCCCCGCCCAAAAAAAATAAACCCCCACAGCCCAGTCGTTGCATCCATCCAGAGAATGGGACCCCCCTTTCCCTCCTCCTCTTCTTCCTCCTCCTGTGATGGGTTTTGGGGGCGGAGGGGTTGGAAACCACCACCACCCCTAAAAAAACCCACCTCCTTATGGGGCTGAGGGGGAGAAAGAAGGGACGCCTAGCCACTCCCCCAAACTCCTCCAGGGGCAGAGAGCAGCGAGTTCGGCTCCCTAGAGCGGCAGGAAGGGAGGAGGGCAGCTCTCCATCAGTCTTTCTCTCCCCCTCCCCCCAAAAAGGCTCAAGAAGACCTCTCCTGTTGCAAACATTGGAGGGGGGAGGCTCTTCCCAAATTCCCCCTCCCTTCTCTTTCTGTCCCCCCTCATCTTGGAAGGAGGAGGCGGATGGGCATCTGGAAAAGGTGGTGGCTCAGCGGACTAAGGCTCTGAAACTGTTGGCTGCAAAGTCGGCAGCTCGGCGGTTCGAATTCCCGGTGCCATGCAGGGAAGCGAGCTCCTGCTTTCCCCCAGCTCCTGCCAACCTAGCAGTTCAGAAGCATGTACCTGCAAGTAGATAAAAAGGGGAAACAGCGGTAAAAAGCGGGAAGGTAAAACTGTTTCCTTGCAGCCATGCCGGCCATATGGCCATGGACTTGCACAACGCTGGCTCTTTGGCTTGAATACAGAGATGAGCACCGCCCCTACAGTCGGACACTACTAGCATACATGTGCAGGAGGAACCTCTGCCTTTTTAAGGAACACCTCAGGAGGAATCATAGAATCATAAGAGCTGGAAGAGACCTCAAGGACCATCTAGTCCAAACCCCTGCCATGCAGGAGCCCCCATCACAGTACCCTGAGAGATGGGCCATCCAGCCTCTGCTCCCAAACCTCCAAAGAAGGAGACTCAACCACCCTCCTTTGTGGCAGCATTTTCCACTGCCGAACAACTCTAGCCGTCATGAAGTTCTTCCTAATGGTCAAATGGAATCTCTTTGCCTGCAGTTTGAGACCATTGCCATAAGGACCCCCCTCCCTTGGGCGCCCCTGGTTGGGGGAGGAGGAGGAGGGGCGCGGATGCAAGCCCCCATTTTCTGGCTTGGAGGTGGGGGGTGCATGGAGGAGGTGGGGGGGTTCGGTCCTCCAAGGACAGAGAGCAGCGAGTCCGCCTCCCTAGAGCGGCAGGAAATGGGAGGGGAGGCTCTTTTCTCCCCCCCCTCAAAAAAGAGAAACAAATGCTGGAATGGTTGCCCCAGGAAGGAGAGGAGAAGAGTCTCCAGGAGGAAGAGGAGGTGGTGGTAGTGCAATGGAGGCGGCCGCGATGCTATGGGGGTGTGTGTCTGGGAATGAAGGGGAGCTGCACAGGAGGAGGAGGAAGGACCCCCCCCGAATCACATGCATGCAATCCTTGGGATAAAGAACAGAAAGGACGCTTCCCAGATCCTCTCCCCCCGGAAAAGGAGCCGCCGCGACTTGGGGGGCGCGTTTGGGGAGGGAGGGAGGGGCAGGAGGAGAGGAGGGACCCCCCTCCGTCAACCCCAGAGGCCCCCCTTTCCGTCCCCAGGATTTCCTGGAAGGGGTGGTGGTGGAAGAAAAGGCACCCTGGGGGAGAGACCCCTCCCCTTGGCAGAGGGGGGAACGCAAGACTGGGGGGACAGTGTCCCCCATGGGGAGGGAGGGGAGAGGGTGGACCTGGCGCTGTGGGGGGGGGGAAGGAGGAAGGGTCGTCCGGAGCCTGCAGACCCCACAGGAGGCCAGCGAATGGGGGGGGGGAGGAAGATTGGGGGGTGGAGAGGCTTTTCTGTCCCTGGGGGAGAGCATAGCCCCTGGGGAGAGTGAGGGGTGTCCCTGCTTCCTTTCCTGCTCCCGATGATATCCCCCCCCCCACTTGGAAGAGTCCGGGAACCTCAGGGAGACCCCAAGAGGAACTCCCCCCCCCCCAAAAAAAACAGGTCCGGCCTCTGAATGCAGGCTGGGGCTGGGATGGAAGGAGAGGTCCAAGAAGGAAGAGGGATTTTTTTTGGGGGGGTTCCCCTTCCCGCCACTCCCTCCTCTCCCCAAGTTTCCTGGGCTGAGCAAACATGTGTCCCCCCCCTGTCTCCTTTGTCCCCCCCCCCCGATGCCAAGGTGGTGTCTCAGGTGTCAGCCGCCAAGTTGGGCACCTCTGGAGGTTCGAGCCCCGGGTGCTGCCACCGCAGCTGTCAGCTCCAGGCTGCCCCCCCCCAGCTCCTGCCCACCTATTTATTATTTTATTTATTTTTACAGCTTATATGCCGCCCACTACCCAAAAGTCTCTGGGCGGCTTACAATCAAAAGAATTAAGACAATTTAAAAATAGGTTAAAAATAGAATATGAATAAATAATAAAAACAATAATAAAAACCTTACACTAAAATCATTGCACTAAAATTGCCATCTGAGGACCCACAGTCTATATTGTGTCAATTTAAAAACTTCCGGAACAGGAAGGTTTTTACCTGGCACCGAAATGTCATCAATGTTGGCGCCAGGCGGATATCAATCGGGAGGGCGTCCCATAGTTTGGGGGCAGCTGCCAAGAAGGCCCTATGTCTACAAGCCATCCTTCTCACCTCCTTGAGGGACGGCTCTTTCAAGAGGGCCCCCTGGCTCGATCTTAACACCTAGCAGTCTGAGAGGATGTAAATGGAAGTAAATAGGGACCGCAGTAAATAAATTTTAAAAAGCAGGGAGGTAAACAGTGTTGCAGGCACAGAAATGCATTTGGCCATTTTATTTATTTATTTTTGAGCATTTTTACCCCTCCTTTCTCCTTGGGAAAGGACCCAAGGCGGCGTCCAGTAATGAGGGACAATATATAACCCGGTACAATCAAGACAGATTCAAGTTTGAGAACAGGGAATCGAGGGGCATCTTACAGCATTAGAAGGCAACATTAAACCTGAATGAGGGCACCAGCAGTTAGGAAAAGAGTATAAATTCCATGTAATCACGTACGGCAGACCGTCAAAAGTTAGGAGATAGGGGAACTAACAATTGATGACATAGTCACCATGTAATCCCACAAGGAGAGAGGGACACGGACTTGCACAACACTGGCTCTTTGGCTTAGAAACAGAGATGAGTGCCATTGCCCCTAGAGTCAGACACCCGAGGAGACCCCCTTGGCAGGTGGAGACGGCAAGAGAGGGGAAAGGGAGGATTTGAGTCAGAGTTTCAGTTGGGGGAGGAGGGAGAGGGGAGGGCACGGAGGGATCAGGGTCTCCATTGGAGGGCAACCAGTGTGACCATCTTCCCAACGTGTTTGGCTTCATGGGACATGGAGGGGGAGCCACGCTTGATCTGGCAGTGGGCGGGGGAGTGAAGGAGGGGGGGGTCGTCCGGAGCCCGCAGACCCCACAGGAGGCAAGTGAATGGGGGGGGGAATCGGGTAGAGAGATTTGGATGCCGGAGGAGGAGAGAAAGTGGCCATCCCAGAGGGTCCCTGCTTCCTCTCCTACTCCCGAGGAGACCCCCCCCTTGGCAGAGTTTGGGGTCTTTCATCCTGCATGCAATCCCCCAGAAGCCCCAAATCCTGCCTCCCCCAACACACGGAAGTGCCTTCAGATCGCAGGAGAACCTCAAAGGCGTTTTGAAAGGAGGGAGAAGGTGCAAGGGGGCGGCAGGGACAGGTATCTGCATTGGCTAAGAGGGTTAAAGCCTAGAGAGTCTTTAAATGGGGGCGTAAACTCTCCAATTCAAGAACAAGATCCATTTCTTCCTTTTGGATATGCTGTCCTATGGGCACAAGAAAAAGAAAAAGGTTTCACTTTTGTTTTTGCTTATGGTTGGGTATGTTTGGTTCTGTTCTGTCCTCTTCACTAGACCTCAAAGCAATGGAAGGAAATACAGATCAACAAAAAGAACCTGAGAGTATATTCTTAATTTAAAATGGTAAGTGTTTGCTTTATCTGATTATCAAGCAATAATTAAGAGATTATGAAAAGAAAATATACACATGTGTATAGAACTTAGAAACGGAGAGACAAAGAAACATGATTTAGAATAAAACTCTTATATTGTATATATACAGTAAATAAACAGCAAATAACAACAGCATAACACCAAGCAATAACATATAAACAAACCAACAGGGTGTGGGGTACTGTTTCTCACCATAAACAGTCCCAAATTAACATTATTACAGCCAGTTCTTATATACACATTTGGAACTCATCAGACATGATTTTAACCAATCACATTCTGACACACCATGATGTCATTAACTATTCCACCTGTGCTAAATCACTTAACCTGCTAGTGATTTCTAATTCCTTGCACTTGTGGCTAACATCATGACACTGCATTTTTGACTGACTCCATTTTATAAATTCTCTTTTCACTCTGTTAAATATACATTACATATATTTTGTCAATTCTACATATTATGACAGATTCCAGAAAACCAAAGCAATTAGCTAAATTAGTTGATAAGGTAGAGGTAAAGGTTCCCTCCCCACATGTGTTAGTCGTGTCTGACTAGAGGCGGTACTCATCTCCATTGTTAAGCCAAACAGCCAGTGTTGTGCAAGTCTTCCCGATTTTTAAAGGCAGCACCTATTTATCTACTTGCATTCACATGCTTTTGAACTGCTAGATTGGCAGGAGCTGGGGTTTAACGGTGCCACTGCGAGGCACCCGGTATTCGAACTGCTGAGCTGCCGGCTTTGCAGGTGATAGTTTCAGTACTCTAGCCTGCTGAGCGACCACATCACATAGTAAATAGTAATTTAATTAGTACTCATCTGGTTCTTTAGTTACCCCACCCACAACCATAGATTAATATCTTCTTGGAAACGAGCAATTAAATTATTTTTCTTTCCTACTCCCCTCAGGAAAATGATGAGACCGACATCTAGCACAGTGTTGGCAAAACTATGGCATGGCTGCCAAAGGTGGCAGGCGGAGCCCTTTCTGTGGGCACGTGACATCCCCCCCCCCTCATAGCCATGGCACTTCCTCCTCCGCTCGGAGCACGCCACTGTGTCCAGTGATGAGAGCCAGGTGAAGGGGAGGCAGCGGCTTGTGGGCTCCTTCGTAGCCCCCGTTCCCTCTCCAGCCACACTGCTCTGGGCACCCCAAAAGCGGTGTGGCTGGAGAGTCAACAGGGGCTACGAAGGAGCCCCCAGTCCACTGCCCCCCTTCACCCGGCCTCTCTGTGCGGAGCTGTGCCTCCGTGCTGAGAGCTGGCCAAAGTGGGGGGGGGTGCACCCGCCCTGACCCTTACCTGCCTCGGAATGGCACAAAACTCAAAAAGCCCGCTCTGCTCCCCTGTTCTGAGTCAGGCTCCTGGTCCTGCTGCTGTTCCTCTTCCTTCTCCTTGTCCTAGGTGGAGGATGGAAAGGGGGTGAGATTATGAGGGGGAAGGAAGGGGGGAGCCTCTTTCTCCAGCTCTCTTGTCTTAATTGTGTCTGCGGCAGCGGCAGCGGGAGCTGCAGCAACCAACCAGGATGCTGAAGAGCCCCGTGGCGCAGTGGTTAAATGCCTGCACTGCAGGTAAAACGGTGCTCACGACCTGGGGTTCAATCCCAGGCAGCAGCCGGCTCATGGTTGACTCAGCACTCCATCCTTCCGAGGTCGGTAAAATGAGTACCCAGCTTGCTGAATTAAATTGTAAACCATAATTTAAACTGTGAACCGCCCAGAGAGTACTTGAAGTGGTATGGGGTGGTGTATAACCAGAACACTTGGCTTTGCTTTTGCTGGCATTGTGTGTGTGTGTGTGTGTGTGTGTGTGTGTGTGTGTGTGTGTGTGTGTGTGTGTGTGTGTGTGTGTGTGTGTGTGTGTGCATAAATGTGTGTGTGTGTGTGTGTGTGTGTGTAGAGAGAGAGAGAGAGACTGTTTGGCTGTGTTCTGGAAGTTTTTCTTCCTTCCAGAAAAAACTTCCAGAGCACAGCCAAGTGGCCCAAGGTGTCGCAGAGTGATTAATGCTCAGAGGAAGGACTGTGTAAAGTAATAATAATAATACCTTTATTGTCAGTGTACATGTGCACAATGAAATTGGCTGAGTTTCCCTTTCCCACCCCCACCCCCATCCCACTAGCAACCACTCAGTCTTATTGCACCCTGTGTACTTGACACAGAATGCGCCAGCCCACAGGTCAGTTCTTCTTGGAACATCCCATTCAGCAGTCTGACAGCCCATGAATAAAAACTGTTCTTTAGTCTGTTGGTGCGGCAGGCTATACTACAATATCTTCTTCCTGATGGTAACAGGGTAAAGAGGTGCTGACTGGGGTATGAGATAGCAGTGCTAAATAAAGACGCAAACACAGCGGTGACTCCCTTCACCAAGAACTGTATTTACAAAAATATATACAAGTCGAGCAAACAAATCAGAATCAGCAGGCATATACCTCGTTCATGTCTTTGTACATGTGTCTGTGGGTGGGTGGGTGAGTGTGTGTGTGTGTGTGTGTGTGCGTGCCTCTTGCCTGGGACCCAAGGCTTTTATTGGTTACTAGAGATGGGCACGACCAGAAATTTTTTTTTTCGAGTTGTCGTTTTTCGGGACGGGTCCATTTCGGGTCGTTTCCATTTTTTGCGAAATTTTTCAAAAATTTGTCGTTTCGTCGTTTCGTTTGTTGTTTCTACCGCGATTAGCACGATTTGACTTCCCATTCCCACCCAGAGCATGGGGGCGTCCCGCAATGACCCAGAGCAGGCGGAAAACACTTTAAACTGGGTGGTGATGAATAATATTAATAAATATTATTGGGTAGTGGGCGGCATATAAGTTAAATAAATAAATAAATAAATAAATAAATAAATAAATAAATAAATATATCGTAGCATAAGACTGCATCCTATGCAATAAAGCAAACAAAGTGGCCAGAAATGCAGTATTCTTTTTTTTCTCTTGGTCAGCTCAGCTCAGCACTGAACCGGCCGGCCACCCTACTTGGTCTGGCTGCCTGTTATACTTTTGTTGTTGTTTTGTTTTGAAGTGTTTATCCATCCCATCTCCCCTCCACCTCTCAGAGGCAGCAGGAGACACAGACATTCCGTTCCTCCCCAAATCTGGATGAGGGTCTACTCTCAATGGCCCCCCCATCTCCAAGGTCCTGGGTTCACATCACACTGTAAAGCCAAGCCAATGCAACCCTGGTCATCTAGCGGTTAGAGTCTGATATTAGGGTTAGGGTTAGGAACTTGGAATAGGTAGGGATTGGGCTCTGGGTTGCTCTTAAGGAAGACAGTGTGCTGGCGTACGGGCACACAGCTTGGATTAGGCAGAAGAACTCTTAACTACAGCCCAGTTCTCACTAGGCTATACAAGGAGGACTATGGGCGTCCACGTCCACAGTCCAAGGCCAGAGTAAGGGCATCCACAAGGCCAGACTGTATGAGACCACCACACAGAGCCTGAGTGCGGGAGGCCACAACGCCAGAGTACCTGAGGCCACAACGCCAGAGTACCTGAGGCCACAAGGCCAGAGTAAGGGTGCCAGCAAGGCCAGCATGGCAGATTTTTGCCTTATCATCACGGGGCTGTGTTAACAGTAAAATGTGTCCTTCTTAGTGGGTCACGGTGTCTTGCAGCCCAGAGGACAGAGTAGGGGAGCCCAAAAGGGCTGAGTCTGAGACCACAGGGCCCTGCGAAAGGGAGGCCACAAGGCCACAAAGTCCAGGGTGTGTGCTATTATCCCAGCAAACTCCCAGTATGCAGGCAAAATGTCGTTATTCTTAGTGAGTCACAGTGTTTTGTAGCCCAGAGTGAAGAGTAGCGGAGGACACATAGCGTGAGTCTGAGGCCACAGGGCTGCGAACCGGAGGCCACAGGTTTTCAGCCCTTCTTTGTGACTGTGAGTAGTACTAGTACCACCATGAACCACACATGGCACTTTCTGACATACTCTTGGTGGTGGTGTGGTGAGTGACAGTACGTACGTAGTCGTACGCAAGTACAATTCCCTTCTTAGTGAGCCACAGTGTCTTGCAGCCCAGAGGAAAGAGTGGCGGAGGCCACATAGCTTGAGTGAGTCTGAGTAGTCAGTCACAGTTCCTACACCTCCAAAAGCCAAGCCTGGAACTTTCAGGCAAATCTTCTGGTGACAGACAGAGTGCCACCAGCACGCAAGTACAATTCCCTCCTTAGTGAGCCACAGTGTCTTGCAGCCCAGAGGACAGAGTAGCGGAGACCCAAAGACCTGAGTCTGAGGCCACAGGGCCCGAGTAAGGGAGGATCATTGCCAGCCAGCTCCAGTACCCAAACGAGCTGCTGAATGGCCTGAGTACAGGCTTGCCCAAAGGCCAGCAAGGCAGCGTGCTGCCTCTTCAAAGCTGTGCTACAAGCAGTTTTCAATCCCTTCTTAGTGAGCCACAGTGTTCTGCAGTCCAGAGGACAGAGTGGCGGAGGCCAAAACATCCACCCTAACCCTAACCCTAACCGCACCTCCAACTATTCCTGATGAGTGTTCCCACAACTTCTCACATAACTCTTCAACCGCCACCACCTACAAGTGTAGCTTGAACGTAACATTAAGTTTTCTTGTCCGGCCGGCAGTCTTTGTTCCAGGGTTTGGGCAAAAATGATTATAAAATGTTTAAGCAGTGTTAAGGAGTGTCAGCTTGAACATCATGTGTTCAGGTTAGTTGTTAAGCTACATTATGTGTGTGTTTTTGCATTTTATTTGCAGGAAAAGCAATCATTACATACAAATAGTGTGCTACAGTACTAGTACTGTAAGTTTTCATCCCTTCTTAGTGAGCCACAGTGGTTTGCAGCCCAGAGGACAGAGTGGCTGGAGGAGGCCACATAGTCTGAGTCTGAGGCCACAGGGCCTGAGTAGGCGAGGCCAAAAGGACCGCTCGATTAGAAGAATTCCTGAATTCCCTTCTCAGTGACTCACATGCAGCCCAGAGGACAGAGTAGCGGAGACCCAAAGGCCTGAGTCTGAGGCCACAGGGCCCGAGTAGGGGAGGATCATTGCCAGCCAGCTCCAGTACCCAAAGTGACTGAATGGCCTGAGTATGCCAGTAAATTGTCCTTCTTAGTGAGTCACAGTGTTTTGCAGCCCAGAGGAAAGAGTGGCGGAGGCCACATCATAGTTTGAGTGAGTCTGAGTCTTAGTAGTAGTCAGTCACAGTTCCTACACCTCCAAGAACCAAGCCTGGAACTTTCAGGCAAATCTTCTATATGGTGACAGACAGAGTGCCACCAGCACGCAAGTACAATTCCCTCCTTAGTGAGCCACAGTGTCTTGCAGCCCAGAGGAAAGAGTGGCGGGGGCCACATGGGGCCTAACTCTGAGGCGAATGTCTCAAAATCTCCCAAATTCCCAATTGTAGAATGCAACTTGAAAACATTGTACTGACAGTGATGAAGAGCACATTATGAGAAGTGAGCAGAAAAATATTAAAAATTGGGTCAAAGAAAACGTGACAACAACTAGTACTGACTGAGTCACACAGCACCAAGAACCACACATGGGACTTTCAGACAGGAGTACGCAGTTACGCACACAAGTACATTTTCCTTCTTAGTGAGCCACAGTGTCTTGCAGCCCAGAGGAAAGAGTGGCGGGGGCCACATGGGGCCTGACTCTGAGGCCTGAGTCCAGCATGAAAAAAGGACTGCAAGCCAGAGGGTCTTCCTTCACAGCTGTGTGTGTGCTGCTTCTCTGGTAAAATCCCATCCCAGGCACGTTCCCTTCTCAGTGAGTCAGTGCTTTGCACTGCCAATGGAACCGACAAGTAGCCCTTCCTCCACAGACTCGCAGTCAGTGAAACAGACTACTACTAGTATCCACCAACAAGGACCAGGGATGGAACTTCCTGACAAACTCTTTTATTACGTAATACAGTGGTACCTTGTATAGCGTAATTAATTCGTTCCAAATTAAATTACGTTATACAAGTTTTCCATTGTACAAACCCTAATTTCCCATAGGAATGCATTGGAAGTGGATTTAATCCGTTCCAAAGCATAGTCAAGTAATGAGAGAGAGAGAGAGACACACACACTCCCCCTCCTCCCGCCAAGGCAGTCCTGGTCCCATCCCTGAGGGGGATGGGCGCCCACCGACTCAAGCCCCCTCCCCGTGCCCCCCTGCCTCCCTCAGCGCAGCCCACCACCCCGAAGCGTGCCGAACAAACCCGTCCCTGGCGAGGCTGCTGAGACAAGAGGCGCGCGCACCGGGAGAAGGCAACAAACGGGAGCCGAGAAGAGCGTGCCGCGGGGAGTGGAGGGGAGGGGCGGGAGGCGGGCCTCTGGGGCTGCGCATGGGTGGGAGGCGGTGAGCAGGAAGAGGGTGCCTGATTGGCTGCCGCGGCTCATGTCACCCCTCCTGGCCTCCCCTCCCCTCTTTCCCTGACTGCCCCGCGTCCTCTTCCCCGGGCGGCCGCAGGTGGTGGGCAGGGGTGGCCGCGGGGTGTGTGTGCGTGGCCTGGGGCGGGGGGCCGCCCTGGGAATTCCCCCCCGCTCGCCTCTTGCCGGAGCCCCGGAGGTGGCCGGCAGGCCAGAGGGCGCACTGGCGGCCCGCCCCGCCGGGAGGAACCCCAGCATCCGCGGTGGCGGCAAGAGGCGAGCGGGGGGGATTCCCAGCACGCCCCACCCCCGCCCAGGTCACACACACCCTTCCCCTCCCAGCATCCGCGGCGGCGTCAAGAGGCGAGCGGGGGGGAATTCCCAGCGCCCCCCGCCCCAGGTCACACACCCCCTTCCCCTCCCAGCATCCGCGGCGGTGGCAAGATGCGAGCGGGGGGGGGAATTCCCAGCGCGCCCCCCACCCCAGGTCACACACACCCTTCCCCTCCCAGCATCCGTGGCGGCGGCAAGAGGCGAGCGGGGGGGAATTCCCAGTGCGGCCCCCCGCCCCAGGCCACGCACCCCCTTCCCCTCCCAGCATCCGCGGCGGCGGCAAGAGGCGAGCGGTGGGGGGGAATTCCCAGCGCCCCCCCGTCCCAGGTCACACACCCCTTCCCCTCCCAGCATCCGCGGCGGTGGCAAGAGGCGAGCGGGGGGGCGGAATTCCCAGCACGCCCCCGCCCCAGGCCACGCACCCCCTTCCCCTCCCAGCATCCGCGGTGGCAGCAAGAGACAAGCGAGGGGGGGGAATCCCAGCGCGGCCTCCATGCCCCAGGCCACGCACCCCCTTCCCCTCCCAGCATCCGCCGCGGCGGCAAGAGATGAGCCAGGGGGGAATCCCAGCGTGCCTCCCCCGCCCCAGGCCACGCACTCCCTTCCCCTCCCAGCATCCGCGGCGGTGGCAAGTGGAGGACCCTGCCAGGTAAGGGCGCCCCTCCCCGGCTCGCCCCCCTCCGTGCCTGCCGCCCCTCCCCTCTTTCCCCGACCGCCCCGCGTCCTCTTCCCAGATAGCCGCAGGTGGTGGGCGGAGGTGGCGGTGGGGAGGGGGTGGGGTGCGCCACTTGGTATACAGTGGTACCTCGTATAATGGAGGGAGTGGGGTGCGCCGGGCATCCCCCCCGCCTCTGGCTGGAGCCCCGGAGGACTTAGTTCCGAGAGAAACCACTGTACGTAATTACGTACGTAACACATACGCATACGCAAGTATGCTTCCCTTCTTAGTGAGCCACAGTTGGCAGCCCAGTGGAAAGAGCACAATGTCCTCCTTAGTGAGTCACAGTGTTTGGCATGACAACTCAGAGTGAAGAGCAGCGGAGGCTGACAAAACTCCCACACAGCGGCAACACTTCCTGCAGAAAGGCCTGCCTCTTCCCACTCTCAGAAGCGGAGCTGTCTAATTCCCTTCTTTGTGAGCCACAGCGCATTGCAGCCCAGTGGAAAGAGTGGCGGAGGAGACAGTAGGCCTGTGAATCACAGTCTCACAGTCAGTGTGCGACAGAGTATCCACCAAGTACCAAGCCTGGAGGCTTCCTCCCTTCCTTCTTAGTGAGCCACAGTTGGCAGCCCAGTGGAAAGAGTGGTGGAGGAGACAGTAGGCCTGTGAATCACAGTCTCACAGTCAGTGTGTGACAGAGTATCCACCAAGTACCAAGCCTGGAGGCTTCCTCCCTTCCTTCTTAGTGAGCCACAGTTGGCAGCCCAGAGGAAAGAGTAGTGGAGGCCTAAACAAACCCCCTAACCCTAACGCGGAGTCCAGAAGGCCTGACTAGAGGCCTGACTAGAGGAGGTGGAGGGAGAAGCACCTAGGAATCTCCCCTCCTTCTGCCAAGGGATTTCCCAACCTGGATTGTGTGAAGAACCAGGATGACAGATCCCCCCAATTCTAAACAAAATAGTTGATGTCATGACTGCACCTTACAGTTGGTCAAGTGATTTTCCACCTAGAGGCGGGGGCAGCCGGGGTTGCTGCATGGGCAAGTTGAGGGGAGTGGCCGACAGGGCGCATGTCGGCTTGGAGGCTGAACTTGAAGCACTGAACCGTGCTGTTAGGCTGAAGGAGAAGCACCTGGAAGGCCTCCTCTAAGCCGGGAGTGCCGGGAGCCTGACAGGCAGGCAGGGAGAAGACACAGAGCTTGAGTGAGTCTGAGTCTTAGACCACACAGGCTGCCAAAAGGACAGCAAGCCAGAATCTGAGTCTGACTCTTCCTTCCCAGCTGTGTGCTGGTAGACTTGCTAAGTTACTGCCGGCAATCTACTACCATGTCCTTCGTAGTGAATCACAGTTTCCACAACTCCAAGAGCCAAGCCTGGAACTTTCGGGCAAATCTTCTATTTGTAAATGGTGACAGAGTGCCACCAGCACGCCAGTAAGATGTCCTTCTTAGTGAGCCACAGTGCCGTGCAGCCCAGAGGAAAGAGTGGCGGAGGCCACATAGCTTGAGTGAGTCTGAGTAGTCAGTCACAGTTCCTACAGCTCCAAAAGCCAAGCCTGGAACTTTCGGGCAAATCTTCTATTTGTAAATGGTGACAGAGTGCCACCAGCACGCCAGTAAGATGTCCTTCTTAGTGAGCCACAGTGCCGTGCAGCCCAGAGGAAAGAGTGGCGGAGACCCAAAGGCCTGAGTCTTGATGCTGCCAAAAGGACAGCAAGGAAGAGTTCTGTCTGACTCTTCCTTCCCATGTGCTGTTACGCTGGCAAGTAGCAAACTGCCAATAGGCAAACTGCCAATAGGCAACACAGACTCACAGATCCACCATGAACCCACCCTGGAAGTTCCTCCTGACAGGCTCTTCTATTTCTAAGAAACGGACAACACACGGTTATGTGCAGTACAGTATACACAGCACAAAGTACGCGCAAGTACATTCCACTCCAGTCCTTCTTAGTGAGTCACAGTGTTCTGCAGCCCATCCCCCTTGCCTAACCCTAACCCCCTTCCCAGTATTCCTGATTGAGTTCCCCTCTCGGGTGATCATTCCCCACCACCACCTCTAAAGGAGACCAGACCACAAACCCAGAGTCCTTCTTAGTGGGTCACAGCCCAGCCCAGAGGACAAAGTAGGGGAGGCCAGAAGGCCAGACTAGAGGAGGTTGAATGAGAAGCAGCTGGAAGGCATGCTCAAAGCTGGGAGTCTGACAGGAAGACAGGTTGGCAGAGGGGCGGGCAGGCAGGCAGGGAAGCAGGCAGTCCGGTTTGCAGGTATGTAGGCTAGGCAGGCTTGCAGGATACCAGCCACCCAGGCTAGGGATTGGGAAGGCACAAAGCCAAAGTGCCAGAAGGAAGGATTGTTTCTGCCTTGGGAGGCAGAGTTTCTCTCTCCACCCCAGGAGACCGAGTTTCATCAACCAAGGAGACAGAGTAGAAGCAGGAGAACTGGGCTATTTCTTTAAGGCTGTAAGGAGGAGAGCTAGCCCCCTGCTACTCAGTCTTTCAGGTAGGTTGTTGTAAAGTGATTCCTGACCACTTTGTAAGCAGATTGGCGCCTAAACCCCAGGGAAGGGAGGAAGCACCAAGGAAGGCAGGTTTTAGGGTCTCACTCAGACCAGCCATGCCCAACGGGGATACATTGGGCCAATACAGATTACAGACCCTTTCAAATGACACTTTGAGAATGGTCCTTGCTGGATTGGACTCAGGCAAGAGCTGCAAAAATTGAGCCAATACAGACCCTTTCAAATGACAATTTGAGAATGGTCCTTGCTGGATTGGACCCAGGCAAGGGCTGCAAAAATTGGGGCAATACAGACCCTTCCAATTGTGTGTGTGTGAATACAGTCAGGCAGGCAGACAGGCAAGCAGGCATTTAGGCACTAGGCTAAGGCAGGTAGTCATAGGGCCAGCCAGGCAGGTAGCCTTGTAGGCAGGCAGGCAGGCTTGTAGGCAGACAGGCAGGGGGACCGGCATAAATGTTGCCCTGGTAGTTGATGTTAGGGCAAGGGAGGGCCGTTTAAGGAACCCAGGGCAGAATGACTTGGGACTTGGGTCTTGGAGTGTTGGGGTAATCCCAACGTGGAAAGGTTGAAGCGGATGAAAGTCAACCTTTCCACGGTCTCCGGGTCCAGTCGGGAGCGGCGTGGCCTCAGGACATCTCCCATGTGGGAGAAGACACGCTCACTCTGGACACTGGTGGATGGGATGGACAAGAGGTCCAACACCAGAGTCGAAAGAGCGGGCCAGAGGTCTGCCTTTCTGGCCCAGTAGTGGAGTGGGTCCAAGGTGAGGGGTTGGAGGGGCTCGGCCATGTACTCCTTCACCATGGTCAGAGCTGGGTCCGGTTCTTCTTCCTCCCTTGCCTCCACTGAAGAGGAGACTGCCATGGCTAGGGCAGAGGCCAGGTAGTTGGCTGCTGGCATGGAACCTGGCCTCTGGGTGTATACTCCTGGAGTACAGAAGGATGAGGATCCTTGCGAGGATCCCTCTTCTGCATCGCTCTGGCTTCCATGCGCCCTCGGAAACACCTGGCCCTGATTGGAGAGAGCCCTGACTTGATGGCATAGCTCCGTCTTCCAGGAGTTCAGGTCAGCAGCGCTGCCCGCCAGGGAACCCTTGACGCGAGGGTCGCACAGGCATGCCATCTGGTACACCTTTTCCCTCCTCAGTGGGCTAAGGCGGGTATCCACGCCGGTCAGCAGCCTGTCTGCCAAGGGCCTGCTCTTTGGGAGAAGATTGGCTTCTTCCCGGATAGTAGCCTCTAGGCGCTGGCAAAGGGCATTGACCAGGGGGAGTACGTGGCCCAGGCTGGCGTTGTAGCTGCTGAGCACGTGGGTGGTCTCCTCAAAAGGCTGCAGGATACCCACCATCTGGGAGAGGGCGAGCCACTTGGTAGCACCAAGGTCCATCTCCCTCCCCTCATGCAGGACTGGGGTGGTTGACATGACGTATTCCACCACTTCCCTCTGCTCCACCAGGCACTTGACCATTTCGTAGGTGGAGTTCCACCGGGTGGTCACGTCCTGGATCAGGAGGTGCTCTGGTCGGCCCGTCTCCGCCTGCCTTTCATGCATCATCCTGGCTGCCTTGACGCTGCGAGAGAAGTGTCCGACGATTTTCCGGCACTTGTCCAGCAAGGCCTTGGTCTCCAGGGTCCCCTCACCCCAGGAGTCCTTCGGTGCTCCCACCCCAATGGCATAGACCACCACCAGATGCAGTTTGTGTGCTGCGCACACGATGCCCTGCAACCCTGCCCTTTCAACCGCATTGGTCATGTTACAGCCCGCGTCAGTAACCATGAATCCGAGATTGACCTGCCCCTCAGTCCCCGTGGAAATGAACCAAAGTAAAACACATGTAATAATATAATGAACCCTCTGACTTTTTGAATGTTATCTAAATATAAAAGCTCTATGAGACAAAAGGAAATAGCAATTAGAGCTGAGTGGAAGAAATATGTGTTATAAAAACATATTGGTTCTGAGAAATGCTGGCTGGTGTTTGAAGTGTCTTGAAGGGGTGCAAGTGACACCAAACTCTGCTTAAAACTCTGATAAAGGGCTATGGGCCCAGGTTCCAGTGTTCTAGGTTCTGTTATTCAGTATCACATCTGACTCTGCTGCATAAGAAGCATCAGAACATTTGTGAGTGCCAGAAGGAACGAGATCAGAGGACAGACCGCTTGCAGATCTGGAGTTCACTTCCAGAGGCTTATGACATGCTTGTAACAAGCCTTGAATCCATGCCAGAAAGAGTCTTAACTGTAGAGTATTGGGGGGGGGCTGCTGTCCACAAGGCTCCCTGTCCACAAAAAAGGGTTCTTTGTTTACAGGAAGGAGAGGAAAGAGACCCCCCCCCGAAGGAGGAGGATGACGTATGTGCAATAGGAGGGACAGTGATGGGATGCACTGGGGGGAGAAGAAAGGAGGCATTGGAGATGTGGGGAAACGGAGGTTGGTGGGGGGAGAGAAGGAAGGTCCTTCCTGGTCTCTGGGGGAGGAGGGGGCATTACTGATGAAATCTGTGGTAGGAGTCGGGGCAGGAGGGAATGTTGTCCCTCCTTTGGTTCCAGATGCAGAAGCAAGCATAGCATTGCCTCCCCCTCTAAGCCCTCCTCCCCCAATCACTCCTCCTTCCCTTTCACCTCTTCCTTGGTTTGGATGGAGGAGACCTTTGACCTTTTGGGGTCAAACTAGGGGGGCTGTTGGCTCAGCAGGCTAGAGCGCTGAAACTATTGGCTTCAAAGTTGGCAGCTTGGTGGTTCGAATCCCAGCTCCTGCCAGGCTAGTACTTTGAAACCATATAGATGCAAGTAGATAAATAGGTACCACTGTAGAGATATAGTGTCCAACCTACAGCATGGTCTACATAAATTTGAAGAGGCATTTGTCCAACAGACAGAGGAAAAGAGGCAGGCATGGAAACAACGAAACTCGAGGACTGGGCAAGAAACAGAATACATCTGCCCCCAGTGCGGTAGAGACTGTCATTCCCAAATCGGCCTATTTAGTCACGCTAGGTGTTGTTTTTAGGATCTGTACTCCAGGCATGATACCATAGTCTATCAAGACTGAAGGATGCCAATGGAAAAAGCAGGAAGGTAAAACAGTGTTCCATGTGTAGAAATGCATTCAGCCATGCCAGCCACATGGCCACAGAGTTGGACAACTTTGGCTCCTTGGCTTGGAAATGGACATGAGTGATGCTGCCCCTATAGCAGCCAGATGGCTGACTGGGGCAGGTTACAGAGATCACATTACACCCCCTACTAAAGCAGCTCTACTGGCTGCCAATCACCTACTAGGCACAATTCAAGGTGCTGACCTTGACGGAACCAACCCAGATGTTAAGGTCATCAGGAGCGGCCCTTCTCCCCATCCCATCACCCTGACAGATACGTCACGCAGGAACCCATGAAAGGGCCTTCTCGGCTGCTTTGTCCAGACTCTGAAACTCCCTCCCACTGGAGGCAAGGAAACTGCCCCATCTCTGCTGTCTTTCCAGAAACAGGCAAAGACCTTCCTCTTCAGGCAAGCTTTCTCCTGAATGAGGGACTTCCTATTATCTCTCACATGAATCTACCATATATGGCTATGCAGACTTTGTGTTTATAACCTTGTGTTTATATTTCTCCTTGTGTGATTGCATTGACACTCTGTTATGAATGGTTTTAATGTTGCCTTCTAATGCTCTAAGACACAAACTAGGCGACATAAACCCTCAATTTCCTGTTTCTCAAACTGAATATGTCTAAAGTGTTCTGCTTATATACCACCCCATACCACTTCAAGTAGTCTCTGGGTGGTTTACAGTTTCATTACAGTATGCAGGCTATACATTGCCCCCCCCAGCAAGCTGGGTACTCATTTTAAAGACCTTGGAAGGATGGAAGGCGGAGTCAACATGTGCCTGCTACCTGGGATTGAACCACAGTTTTAATGGCAGTACAGGCATTTAACCACTGCATCACGGGGCTCCTATAAATTGTAATGGGCTGTATATTGTCTTTCCTGTTAGGTTTTCTGTAAGAGACATTGACAAAGCTGCAATGTAATGCAAGTAAGAATCCTGAAAGGACTTACTTTGGTGTGGAAAGTTTGAGAAGGTTCCACACCTGCATTCAGTTCTGTATTTAAGGAGGAACAGCTTGAGCCTTGTTCTTCAGCCCTGTGCTGTCTTCAGCCTTGTGCTCAAGTTGCCCTGTCCTGCCCTCAATCTGCCTTGTGCTCATCCTCCTGCTCTGTGCTCATTCAAGCTCCAGTGCTCCAGTGTGCCTGTGTACGTCTGCTGCTGCCTGGCGTGTTTCTTCCTCATGTCTGCTGTTGCCTGGTGAGCCTGCATCATGTTGGGGTGTGTTCCTGACTCCTGATGCTGTGAGCTGTGAAATCCTGCATGGCTACATGTTGCTACTGAACTCTAAGTGAACTCAACATTTATGTTTGTTTAACCTTGAAGATACTGCTGGGTGCTATCTGCATTCTATGTTTGCTTTCCTGAACTGTTTATAATAAACTCCAGCTTGTTTTTCCAAGAACTCCACAAGTTTGTAGCCTTCTTGCTGTCCATATAAAAACTCTGCTAACAAGATTATCCTCACCAGCGCAGCTGAAGTGTGCTGGACCGAGGCAATAGGTTTTGAACCTCAAGATCTCAATGGTCATGGTTCAGAAAACCTCAAAGGTTATGGTCTGACAGGGCAGTCCATAACTTCAAATTTCCTTACTGTAAGCCACCTTAGGTCCTTTTCCAAGGAGAAAGGCTGGGGTAAAAAATACTCAAAAGTAAATACAAATAAAATATAGTCAGGCACCAAAGGAGGCCCCTTGGCAGGTGGAGAAGATGAGAGGGAAAGGGTGGGATTTGGTTCAGGGTCTCTGTTGGGGGAGGAGGGAGCATGGAGGGAGAGGGGAGGGGAGGGCTCAGTCTCCTTTGGAGGGGGAATGGGGCATGGAGGAGGAGCCAGGCTTGACTGGGGGGGAGAGGGAGGGAAGGGGGGATTTCTGGAGTCTGCAGACCCCACAGGAGGCAGGTGAATGGGGAAAAATTGGGTAGAGACTCTTCTGCTGGATGGGAGAAGGTGGCCTCAAGGGATGGTCCCTGTTTCCTCTCCTGCACCTGAGGAGACCACCCCCCTTGGCAGAATCTGCCTCCCCCAACAAGGCTTCTGATTTTGAGACTTGGTGTGGCTTCAGATGGAAGGAAAACCTAAAAGGGCTTTTGAATGAAGGGAGAAGGTCCAAGGAGGGGGACACAGGAACACTACACAGCTCACCCCTTGCCCATCATGGCTAATAAAGGAATCTGCCAGGTGGGTTCACACCTGGGTCCTGGAGGCCATCCACCCCTCAATGAGAGAGAAGGAGCAGTGCCTTCCCCATTACAGGAGACAGTGATTCAGCCACTCCTTAAAAATACTGATGCGAAGCCAGAGCCTGAGGTTAATTACCGCCCAGTGACAAACCTCCCTTATTTGGGCAAGGTGTTGGAGTGGGTGGTAGCCAGGCAACTTCAGGCACTGCTGGATGAAACTGATTTTCTGGGTCCATTTCAATCAGGTTTCAGGCCAGTTTATGGGACAGAGTGTGCTGGAAGAGAGACAGGGTGTGTGTGACCCTGTGGATCCTTTGGACCTCTCAGCAGCTTTCAACACCATCGGCCATGGTGTCCTTCTGGACAGATTGGCTTGGAGAAGAGTGGGAGGCACTGTTTTACAGTAATTCCGCTTCCATCTGGCTGACTGGGTCCAGAAAGTGGTGCTGAGGGATAGTTGCTCTGGCCAATGGCGGTTATATCATGGGGTTCCCCAGGTCTCTATACTGTCTCCAATGCTATTTAATATATACAGTACATGAAACCACTGTGACTGGTCATTGGGAGGTTTGGGCTGAGGACTCAGCCATATGCTGATGACACACAGCTCTACCTCTTGTTCTCCACCAATCCGGGTGCGTTGGTCTCTGTTCTGAACTCATGCTTGGACTTGTTCATTCTATACTTGGGTGGATATTGATGAGGTAGTTTAGAAATTCTTCCAGTTTATCTTCACCATGGCTCCAAATTACAAATGTACCATCAACATATCGGAGCCAGACTGTGGGGGTAAAGGGTGCCGCATCCAGAGCTTGTTTTTCAAAGTGTTCCACATCACCAGGCTGAGGGGGCTCCCCATGGCAACTCCATCTCTCCATAGACGTCATTCTCCCACTGGACGTAGCTGGTCATTAGGCAATGTTGGAATAAGGCCTTAATGTCTTCTGGGAAGATCTGTTGGATGAGTGCTGGGGGGGGGGTCAGTCTCTATCCAGGACTCTCTGCAGTCAATCAACCCACAGCTGATCGTCAAGCAAGATCCTGGAGACCTAAAACCCCTTATAAGAATAGAATGAGTTCTTTCACGTTCCCCCAGCCTAGCTGTGATGAAAAAAAAACCTCACTGGACAAAATAGTTATCAAATAGGCCACAGGCCCCTTGGCTTGAATATTAATTAAGGCATTTATTTAACTACAAAGATTTCACAGGAATATTTCTCTAACTTATAACTAATAAAGATTTTTTTAAAATTTTATTTTTATTGATATCGTCACATTACAAGTAATATAGAAAACAATACAAGAAATATACAAAAAAGACAATGAATAGAATGTGAAAAAGACCCAACAGAAAAACTGGCAAGAAAAAACAATCTTCTAGAAACCTAGAAAAGAGGTAGGTGTAAAAAGAGTTTCCCTCCTTAGTTGCATATGTTTTACTAAGAGGCTAAGCCTCTCCCTCCTTCTATATTTCTACATTGTTATAAACGTCAAGTTTTAGTAATGCCAATTTTTCCTGATGTTTTGACTCTCTTCTATGTGTTAAAATATTAATTATGTTTCTTAAGGGGTGTCCTATTAATCTCCCTTTAACAAATCTATATTGATCTTCATTCACTAACTTTGGTTGGAGAGTTTCTAACCTCTTTGCTAATATTCTAGTAAAGATTTTATAATCCTGACTTGCCAAATTTATAGGCATATAAGACAGGCCTGCCCAACAGGTAGACCGTGGGCTACCGGTAGCCTGCGAAGGGTTCAAAAGTAGCCCGCTGGCCATCAATTTTAAAAAGTGAGGGGATAAGTTCTCCACCCCTCCCTCAAATTCCACAAATTTGCAAGATGCAATCTCTTCCACCAAGAGTATACGGACTCCCAAAATTCAAAAAGACTCCACCCCACTCAGGCCCATTGTTAGCACTTACAAGGAGAGGCTTAGGGAGCTGGGAATGTTTAGCCTTACAAAAAGAAGGCTGAGAGGGAATAGGGTAGCTATGTGGCACAGTGGTTAAATGCCTGTACTGCAGGTAAAACTGTGCTCACAACCTGGGGTTTAGTTCCTGGTAGCCAGCTCATGGTTGACTCAAGCTTCCATCTTTCCGAGGGGCAATGTGTAGCCTGCATAATTAAACTGAGAAACCGCCCAGAGACCACTTGATGTGATATGGGGGCTGTATATAAGCAGAACTGAGGGGGGAAATGGAAGGGGTAAAACCACTCCTGAACGACCTCAGTTCCATCCAAAGTCCTGCTAAGGTTGCAATAACGTTTATTGGGGGTGCCAAGTGTGAATTTTTTAGGTTTTAGAGTAGATGCAAATGGACTGCACCCTACAAAAGACAAGGTACGGGCTCTTTGTGAGGCCCCAGAGCCTGAGAATAAGGCCATGTTACAAGCTTTTTTAGGACTGTTAAATGTTTATCGCACTTTTCCTCCACACAAGGCGGGAGCGGTGGAGCCCTTGCATAGGCTTTTAGATAAAAAAAAATCCCCTTGGGTTTGGGGGCCACGTCAAGCCAAAGCTTTTCGGGCTGTTAAGGAATTATTAGTTTCAAATTCTGTTTTGGCCCACTTTGATGGCAAACTGCCAGTTGTGTTGGCATGTGATGCTTCTCCTTATGGGGTAGGTGTAGTGCTGGGTCATAAACTGCCAGATGGGAGGGAAGTCCCTGTGGCTTATTTCTCATCAACCCTATCATCTGCAGAACAAAATTACTCACAGATTGACAAAGAAGGGCTGGCTATTGTGAAGGGAGTTTAAAAATTTCAGCCTGTTTTCTTACATCCGTTGTGGGGTCTCCTTTGTTCCAGGAATACAGCATTGTCTCCCCAAACATTTTCCCACACTCCAGGCATTTGGAAGGCTTCATCCCTGTGAGGGCCGTTGTTGACATTTACAACCTCCAGAACAGAAATTAAATATATCGCGCGCACACAGATACAGAGAGAGTACACTGGTACCTTGTATAAAGGAATTAATTCATTCCAAATGAAATTATGTTAAGCAAATTTTCCTTTATACAAAGTCCCATAGGAATGCGTTGAAAACGGAGTACAGTAATCCAATTTTTATGATGTACGGATTCACCCCATAGGCCATAATGTTAAGCAAATTTCCCCTATCTCTTGAATTTTTTTATGTTGTACAGATTTTATGTTATACAAACTGTTTGTTATATGAGGGTCCACTGTATATGTAAAAATCCTATGGCAGTGTACAGTTGTACCTTGTATGAATGAATTAATTCGTTGCAAATGAAATTCTGTTAAGTAAATTTTCTTTTTAGAAATTTCCCATAGGAATGCATTGAAAACAGATTAATCCCTAATTGTGACCATATTTCTGTTGTATGGATTTGCCGTATAGGCGATTCTGTTAAGCAATTTTCCCGTATCTCTGGATTTTTTACCCTTTAAGTGGTTTTTCTGTTAAACAAACCACTTGTTATACGAAGGTCCACTGTATCAGAAATTTAGTTGCAATATATACAAAGCATCCAACACAGAATTACATCAGCATGAGAGTTTAACATGGCAATAGATAAAGTCATCTTGAATTACAGCAGATAAACTTCACTGGTAACGTATTCCTTATACAGTGGTACCTTGGATAACAACTGCCCCGGATAGCGAATAATTTGGATAACAACTGCAAATATCCGGGTATAGGAATGCCTCTGATAACGAATTTTCCCTATGGGCTGCCTCGGATAACGAATCACAATTTCTAAGTATAGGTCTGCCTCGGATAATGAATTTTCCCTATGGACTGCCTCGGATAACAAGTTTCCAGCATGCATAAGTAAAAAAAGTTTTCCTGGGTGGCATTGCATCTGTACCTTTAAAGTGCACTTTATAAAGAGTTTTGAGCAAAAAACCAGGTGTCTGTGCCTCTTTCCTAGGCTCCAGAATGGATTAAACGGTTTTCCATTCATTCCTATGGGAAACCGCGTTTTGGATAACATGTTTTGGATAAAGACTAACCTCGGAGAACGAATTACCGTTGTTATCAGAGGTACCACTGTATACAACTCTCTTGCAAAAAAAGTGTTCTGTGTATTACATCATTGGACATTACATCAGGTTATATTAGCATATACCAGCCGTACAACATTATATCATCATACACAACATTATATCAGACCAATTCACATGTGTCACAGCAATAATCAGTATATATATTATATATAAGGTACCAATTTTTTTTTGTTTCGTTTGTCTTTCATTATGCCCAGTATTACCAGGTGTCCACAATCTGTAATCAATTACCTCAGAGAGTTAGTCATTGGCTCAGAACCTTTTAGCCAATTTAAAATATTACATTTTAACATATACATACATAATATAAATTCTTAACATGGGTTGTCGAACAAGGATTGTGTGATTACTGAGGTTTTTACCACACTCCAGATTTTTCAAATGCTTTTGGAACAAGTGGGTCCTAAGGTGTATAGAAGGGACAACCAGAATGACAGAAACAGGATCCTCAGTTACGACATTCAACTGGCTTCTCTCCTGAGTCCTGTAATGGCTAACAAGCCTTGCACCTCAACTGAACCCCTTTCCACACTCCAGACATCCAAATAGCTTCTTCCCTGTATGGATTCTGTGATGCGTAGCAAGGTGTCCAGCTTGACTGAACCTCTTTCCACACTCCAAACATTCAAATAGCTTCTCGCCTGTATGGATTCTGTGATGTGTAGCAAGGCTTCTAGAATCACTGAACCCCTTTCCACACTCCAGACATTCATAGAATCCTAGAATTGGAGGAGACCTCAAGGGCCATCCAGTCCAACCCCCTGCCATGCAGAACCCCCCATTACAGGACTCCCGACAGATGGCCATCCAGCCTATGCTTAAAAACCTCCAAAGAAGGAGACTCCACCACCCTCCTTTGGGGCAACATCCATTGCCGAACAGCTCTAACTGTCATGAAACTCTTCCTAATGTTTAAATTGAAGCTCTTTTCCTGTAGTTTGAAACCACTGCCCTGAGTCCTAGTCTCTGAAGCCATGGAAAACAAACCAGTCCCTTCTTCAAAGTGACATGCTTTCGAATATTTAAACATAGCTATCATATCACCTCTCAGTATTCTTTTTGTAAGGCTAAACATTCCCAGCTCCCTAAACCACTCCACATAAGACATTTCTTACGGACCCTCAATCATCCTGGTGACCCTTCTTTGGACCCATTCAAGATTGTCAACATCCTTTTTAAATTGAGGTGCACAGAACTGGACACAGTACTCCTGGTGGGTTCTGACCACAGCAGAATAGAGTGGAATTATCACTTCTCAATTTGCTTCTCGCCTGTGTGGATTCTGTGATGCCTAGCAAGGTGTCCAGCTTGACTGAACCTCTTTCCACACTCCAGACATTCAAATGACTTCTTGCCTGTGTGGGTCCTGTGATGCTTAGCAAGGCTTCCAGATTCACTGAACCTCTTTCCACACAGCAGACATTCAAATGGCTTCTCGCCTGTATGGGTCCTGTGATGGCTGGCAAGGTTTTCAGCTTGACTGAACCTCTTTCCACATTCCAGACATTCAAACGGCTTCTCACCCGTGTGGGTCCTGTGATGCTTAGAAAGGCTTCCAGAATCACTGAACCTCGTTCCACACTCAAGACATTCAAATGGTTTCTCGCCTGTGTGGGTTCTGTAATGCCTAGCAAGGTGTCCAGATTGACTGAACCTCTTTTCACACTCCTTACAATCAAAGGGCTTCTCGCCTGTGTGAGTCCTGTAATGCTTAGCAAGGCTTCCTGCATGACTGAACCTCTTTCCACACTCCAGACATTCAAATGGGTTTTCACCTGTGTGGGTCCTGAGATGACTAACAAGGTTTCCAGCTTGACTGAACCTCTTTCCACACTCCAGACATTCAAATGGGTGTTCGCCTGTGTGGGTCCTGTGATGGCTGGCAAGGGTTCCAGCTCGACTGAACCTCTTTCCACACTCCAGACATTCAAAGGGCTTCTCACCTGTGTGCATCCTGTGATGGGTAGCAAGGTTTCCAGCTCGACTGAACCTCTTTCCACACTCCAGACATTCAAATGGCTTCTCGCCTGTGTGGGTCCTGAGATGACTAGCAAGGTGTTCACCTTGACTGAACCTCTTTCCACACTCTAGACATTCAAACGGCTTCTCACCTGTGTGGGTCCTGTGATGCTTAGCAAGGTTTCCTGCATGACTGAACCTCTTTCCACACTCCAGACATTCAAATGGCTTCTCACCTGTGTGGATTCTGTGATGGCTGGCAAGGCTTACAGAATCACTGAACCTCTTTCCACACTCCAGACACTCAAAAGGCTTCTCACCTGTGTGGGTCCTGTAATGCCTAGCAAGGTGTCCAGCTTGACTGAACCTCTTTCCACAGTGCAGACATTCAAATGGCTTCTCGCCTGTGTGGGTCCTGTGATGGCTGGCAAGGCTTCCAGAATAACTGAACCTCTTTCCACACTCCAGACATTCAAACGGCTTCTCACCTGTATGGGTCCTGTGATGGCTAGCAAGGCTTCCAGAATGACTGAACCTCGTTCCACACTCAAGACATTCAAATGGCTTCTCACCTGTGTGGGTTCTGTGATGCCTAGCAAGGTGTTCATCTTGACTGAACCTCTTTCCACATTCCAGATATTCAAATGGCTTCTCCCCTTGGTGAATTTTCCTATGGGGACTAATTGTTGATGTGCCAGTAAAATATTTTTCACACTTGCCATGCTCATTCCTTTCCTCTTCTTTTGAGGTTTTTGGAACCACTTGCTGTTCCTCCTGACAAGTAATAGATTTGTCCATCTTTAAATCTCTCCGTTTTTCTTCTAAGATTCTTCCTTCTGGTTTGATTCTCAACACCCTCTTTTGCATCTGAGTTTTCAACCTCTTCCTCTGACGCTTGGTGTCCTCTTATTTTATTGCTCCTCTACAGCGTATTACCTGCAAAATAGAAGCGACCACAAAAAGCGGAGTTTCAAATCAAGTAACAAACCCAATGCACTGCAGGAGAATGAGACACAGCTCCAGGGTGGACCGACATCCATCCACCTTAGTGAGGAGGCCCATTGTGGCACCAGTGAATATCCTGAGGAAAACCAGATTTATTGCATTCCTCCTGTGACAATCTGTGAGGAAATGGTTCTTTTCCATGCTGGGAAAAGTCTTGTCAGGTTCAGGGTAATAAATGGATGCAAATTGTTCCACAGCCCCCTGCAGTTGAATCCCCCAAACTATTTATTTCAGATATTGCTACCGTGCTTTTCTCCTTAAAAGAGACCCAGAGTGGCTCAACTCTGCTTCATGGTTTGGGCCTTATCTAGGAGGCATAAGAATACTACATAAATGCTTTCACTTATTAAGAACAGAAGAACTGCCTTGCTGGAACAGCCCACAGCCCTTCCAGTCCAGCATTCTGTCCAACCCGGTATCCGTAGGTATCCATAATGATCATCATTGAGACACTTGTTCTCCATGAACTTTTTCAATCCTTTCTTAAAGTTGTGAAGGCCTACAGCTGTCACCACTAGAGATGGGCACTAACAAAAAAAATGGCGATGAGTTTTCAGTTCAGTCAAGGCTTTGTTTCATTTTTAACAATTTTTATTTGAAATAAATTTGTTTCGTTGGTTCGTTATTCATTTTTACTCGCTTTGCACGATTTAATCCATTTGAGCGCGTGTGGGCTTCCCACGCCCCAGACCAAACGGAAAACATTAAAAAAAAAAAAAAAGATGTTACATTCAACTGTACAAACTAGACTGGCAGCATCCTCATCTTCACATCATCCACATCCTCCTCCTCCTCCTCCTTGTCTTTTTGTTGTTGTGTGCTTAGTGTGTTTTCTCATGCATCCCCCTGACATGATGTGATGATGACATGATTAAGATCAATGAATCTCATTCATTCATCCATTCAATCCTATTGCCACACGGATGGATCCCAGTGCGAGTGAATGACTTTGTTTTGTTTGGAATGGGAGGAAAGAGTTTCTTTCTTCTTTCTTTCCTTTTTCTGTCTGTCTCCCTATAGAATCAAGGCAGCACCCCCTGATGCTGGCAGAGAGAGAGTATAGAGAGAGTAGAGACAGAGTAGAGAGAGGGAGAGAGAGAAGTGCAGGGCTTTTAAAGCACTGGAGTGGAGTGGAGTGGAGTGAGCAGGAAGGGTATTATGGATGCACTGGCTGTGCTCATTCACAAAATTATGCAACTTCGAAAACAAACCAATATTTTTGCCAGGGCAAACTAATGCATGCCTGTCTCGTCCGGGCACTCCTAGTCTCTCGGTCTCAAGATTAGATTACTGCCTTCTCCCAGCGCAATCGCAAAACATGGAGGACTTGGCAACAGGCCCCCGACATTGCCGAGGGCCTCATCTCTGCCCTGCGAGATTGGGCACTCGAGCGGCAGGTGAAGCACGGCGTTGTGGTTACGGGTGCAGGCCATAATATGATTTCTGCGCTTCAGAATGAAGTCCCCCAACCTGTTGTTGAGGCACTGGCAATGAATGTTGGCAGCCCCCCCCCAAACACCTGGCTCCCTAGTATGAGCCTCCATCCCGTCGTACAGCGGGTGACAAGTTTGAGCTGTTCTTGGACAGAGTGGAGCAGACTATCCTGGAGAAAGAAGAGACAGGCCACAGTTCTGAGGAAGAAGTCACTTTAGTAACTCAGGAGGTAGATGTGTGGAGGAATGTGACTCAAAGGAGTAGAAGGCCAAGGGATTGCTCAGAGAAACTGAACAATCAATTTGAGGCTCTTTCCCACATCATACCTCAGGACGAATGCGCAAAGGAACAACTTGTTCCACCTGACGATCTCTCCCTCATCACACTTGATGAAATACAGGAAGACACACAACAGGAACAGACTGGAAAGCTCTCTCTTAATATAGTTGATCAGGTGTATGTAGATGAACAGGCTGCAGGAGAGAGGCTTCTTCTACTAGGGGATTCAATTATTAGAAATAGAGAGAGAGATCTGTGATGCACATGACAATCGTATGGTAACTTGCCTGCCAGGTGCAAAGGTTGCAGACATAACCAGACAGCTAGATAGCTTGGTAGAGAGAGCTGGGAAGGAGCCAGCGGTCATGGTACATGTTGGTACCAATGATGTCGGTAAGGGCAAGCGGTCAGTCTTGGAAGCCAAATTCAGGTTGTTAGGAAGAAGATTGAAGTCCCGGGCTTCCAGGGTAGCATTTTCAGAAGTGCTGCCTGTTGCTCGTGCAGGACCCACCAGGCAGGCAGAGCTCAAAAGCCTCAATGCATGGATGAGGTGATGGTGTAGAGTGGAGGGCTTCACATTTGTCAGGAACTGGAGAACCTTTTGGGACAAGCCAAACCTGTTCAGGAGGAAGGGGTTGCACTTAACATCAAAAAGGCTGCAGAACAGCTGTTAAACTGATAGCTGGGGGAAAGCCGACAGGAGCTGAGTGGCATTAAAGTACATCTCCTATAGTGGTCCTCCCCGGTTTAAAGACCAGGCAAGGCCAGTGGAAAAATCTTGGACTTTGAGGAAAGTATGTCTAGCAATATAAAGGGAAATAATAAAAGCTTCTTTAAATATGTTAGAAGTAAAAAACCTGCCATAGAACCGATTGGCCCTCTGGATGGTGAGGGTGGAAAAGGGGAGATAAAGGAAGACTTGGAAATTGCAGAGGAATTAAAAGAGGTCTTTGCATATGTCTTCATGACAGAAGACCTTGGGCAGATTCCGCTGCCCAAACGGCCCCTCTTGACTAAAGAATTAAATCAAACACAGGTTAAAAGAGGGGATGTTTTAGGACTAATTGATAAACTGAAGATCAACAAGTCACCGGGCCCAGATGGCATCTTGCCCAAGGGTTATTAGGGAAGTGAGAAATGAATCTCTCTTAGCAGTAATATGAAACTTGTCTCTTAAAATGGCCACAGTGCCAGAGGACTGGAGGATAAGGATGTCACACCAATTTTTTTAAAAGGAAGGAGGAAGGACCTGGGAAATTACAGTCCGGTTAGCCTTACGTTTGTCCCAGGGAAAATGGTGGAAAGCCTCATCCAGGAGAAAATCTTAAAACATATAGAAGAACAAACCTATCAGAGAGAAAATCAGCATGGCTTCTGTAAGGGTAAGTCTTGCCTGACAAATCTTTTAGAATTCTTTGAAAAGGTTAACAGGCATGTGGATTTGGGTGAACAGGTGGATATTGTCTATCTGGATTTTCAGAAGGCTTTTGACACAGTCCCTCACCAAAGGCTGCTGAGAAAATTGCACAGTCAGGGGATAAGAAGGCAGGTCCTCTTATGGAATGAGAACTGGTTGAGATCCAGGAAACAAAGAGTAGGTGTCAATGGGCAATTTTCACAAGAGCGAGAGGTGAAAAGTGGTGTGCCCCAGGGATCTGTCCTGGGTCCAGTGCTTTTCAATCTGTTCATTAATGACCTGGAGACAGGGATAAGCAGTGAGGTGGCCAAGTTTGCAGATGACACAAAACTTTTCCGTGTGGTAAAAACCAGAGAAGATTGTGAAGAGCTCCAGAAGGATCTCTCCAAACTGGGGGAATGGGCTGCGAAATGGCAAATGTGTTTCAATATGGCAAAATGTAAAGTAATGCATATTGGGGCAAAAAAATCAAAACTTTTATCTAAACTCATGGGCTCTGAGTTATCTGTGACTGATCAGGAAAGATCTTGGTGTGTTGGTGGACAGCTCCATGAAGGTGTCTACAAAATGTGTGACAGCAGTGAAGAAGGCCAATTCCATGTTAAGGATTACCAAAAAGGGGACTGAAAATAAAACAGCCAACATTATAATGCCATTATACAAAACTATAGTAAGGCCGCACCTGGAGTATTGTGTACAATTCTGGTCACCGCATCTCAAGAAAGACATAGTGGAACTAAAAAGGTGCAAAAAAGAGTGACTAAAATGATTACTGGGCTGGAGCACCTCCCTTATGAGGAAAGGCTAAAACTTTTGGGGCTCTTTAGTGTGCAAAAAAAGGCACCTGAGGGGGGATATGATTGAGACGTACAAAATAATGCAGGGCATGAGTAAAGTAGATGGAGGGAAGCTCTTCTTCCTCTCACAAAATACCAGAACTAGGGGATATCCACTCAAATTGAGGGCTGGGAGAGTAAGAACAGACAAAAGAAAATATTTTTTTCACCCAGCGCATTGTTAGTCTGTGGAACTCTCTGGCACAGGAGGTGGTAATGGCATCTGGCCTGTATGCCTTCAAAGGGGGATTGGACAGATTCCTGGAGGAAAACTCCATCCCAGGTGACAAACCATGAGGGAGATGTGTAATCTCCAGGCTTAAAACAGGGATCCTTCAAGGACCAGATGCAGGGGAGTGGTAGCAGGAGACAGATATCTAGTCTCGTGTGCTCCCAGACACATCTGGTGGGACCACTTTGAGATACAGGAAGCTGGACTAGATGGGCATTTGGCCTGATCCAGCATGGCTCTTCTTATGAAGCCACCTGGGTTCAGAGGCAGGAACTGGGCTTGGGGGCACAGGATGTCACAAGGAGGATCCTGGAACTCAGACTCTGCTAAGGGGGGATCTGCTCGGGAGCAGACAAGGGAAGTAGAAGGACCCTCCCCTGAGACCACCTTCTGCCCATGGACAGTAGTCTCTCTCTTCTCCCCAACCTCACTACCTCCTGTGGATTGGGCAGCCGCCATATCCCCATTCCCTTCGTGCTTCTCCAGCCCACTCCAGCCCTTCCTTCCCCTCCCAGGAAATCATGGACAAAGGGGGGTGTAACTGAGAAGGGGAACCCTTCTCTCTTCCCCCCCTTCCTACCTCCTCCCCCCCTTCCTGGTCTCTCCTGAGCTCGGAGCCTTCTCCCCCTCTGGGGTGTCCATTTTCCAAGGGCAAATCATGCCTCACTAATCTGTTGGAATTCTTTGAGAGTGTCAACAAGCATGTGGATAAGGGAGATCCAGTTGACAATGCTTATCTGGATTTTCAGAAGGCTTTTGGCAAGGTCCCGCACCAAAGGCTCTTGAAGAAACTTGCCAGTCATGGAATCAAGGGACAGTTCTTGTCCTGGATCAGCAACTGGCTAAGGGACAGGAGACAGAGGGTAACACTAAACAGACACTTCTTCAAGTGGAGAGAGGTCAAGAGTGGGGTCCCCCAAGGTTCAGTACTGGGACCCCCTGCTTTTCAACCTCTTCCTAAAGGATCTCGAAGTAGGAGTAAATAGCAAGGGAGCCATATTTGCCCACACCACTAAATTACAAAGGGTAGTAAAAACAGAGAGATAGTGAGGAACATCAGAGGCATCTCTTGATACTGGCGGATTGGGCAAACCAGTGGCAAATGAGCTTCAAAGTATTCTGCTTATACACCGCCCCATACCACTTCAAGTAGTCTCTGGGCGGTTTAGTTTAATTACCTTGTCCCCCCCACCCCCACCCCAGCAAGCTGGGTACTCATTTTATCGACCTCAGAAGGATGGAAGTCTGAGTCAACCATGAGCCGGCTACCTGGGATTGAACCCCAGGTCGTAATCATAAGTTTACCTGCAGTACAGGCATTTAACCACTGCACCACGAGGCTCCAACATTAGTGAGTGCAGAGTGATGCACGTTGGGGCAAAAAAACCCAATTAACGTTTATAAATTTATGTGGTCTGAACTCTCTGCCACGAACCAGGAAAGGGACCTTGGTGTCCCAGTGGACAGCTCAAGGACGGTGTCAACCCAGTGTGCTACAGCAGTGGGGGGGGGGACTAACTCAATGCTTGGGAGCATTAGGAAGGGGATAGAAAATAATTCAGCAAGTCTCATTTTGCCTTTTTGTAAATCTATGGTGAGGACCCATCTGGAGTCTTGTGTACAGTTCTGGTCACCAAACCTCCAGAAGGAATTTATGGAAATGGAAAATGTGCAGAGGAGGGCAACCAGAATGATTAGGGGACTGGAAAACCTTCCTTACCGTCTGAGGCTGCAATGGTTGGGCCTCTTCATTCCTGAACGATGGTGTCTAAGAGGTGATCGGACTGTAGTTTTAAAAATCATACATGGTGTGGACAAAGTAGATAAGGAAAAGCTGTTTTCCCTAACACACAACACTAGAACTAGGGGGCACTTCATGAAACTTTGGGGTGATAGATCTCAAACAAATAAGAGAAAGTACTTTTTCACCTGGAGGATCACTGGTCTGTGGAACTCCCTGCCAGAAGAACTGGTGACAGCTGTCAGCCTTGACAGTTTTAAGAAAGGGTTGGACAACTGTTCATGGAGAACAAAGGTATTGATGGCTATTATCATGATGAATACTATCAATATGGATGTCTAAGGACAACCTCTGAGTTGGAGAGAGAGGCAGGATCTCTCTCTATGCCATTTGCGGGAAATCTTAAGCAGGTGAGGACATCTGCTTGGGAATAACCTGAAGCGAATGGTGAGCCACTGCTATGTGAGACAGAATGCTAGGCTGGGTGGGCTGTGATGGCCTGTCCCATCAGGGGTGCTCTTCTGTTCTTATGCTCTTAATGGCAGGAGTACAAAACCCAAAATCTATCGGAGCAGGAGAGGCGAGCGGGAAGGCTCCACCTGTGTCTGACTACGAGTCCCCTTCCTTCATTTAGAGCAGGCATGTCCAAAATCAGGCCTGGGGGGCAAATGCGGCCCATTTTCAAATTTTGAGCAGCCCGCGACCTCTTCTCCCCGCCGGCTCAGCCTGTCATGCATCCCCGCCAGCTGGCCCCTCCCCATACCGGATGGAGGGGTTAGCTTGCAGTTTTATGGTTTGCCTGCCCTCCCTGCCTCTGCCCATCCCCCCAGCCACTTGCCCAGCCTACCCATCCCTGGCTCCCTTGCTGCAGCGTCCTCCCCGCATCCTTGCATGTTATAAAGAAATTGTGCCTCAGTTTAAAAAGGATGTTGACAACCTCGAGCGGGTGCAGAGGAGGGCGACCAGGATGGTTGAGGGTCTGGAGGAAATGTCTTATGAGGAACGACTTAGGGAACTGGGAATGTTTAGCCTTTCAAAAAGAAGGCTGAGGGGGGGATATGATAGCTATGTTTAAATATTTGAAAGGATGTCACATTGAAGAGGGAACAGGTTTGTTTTCCATGGCTTCAGAGACTAGGACTCGGGGCAATGGTTTCAAATTACAGGAAAAGAGATTCCATTTCAACATTAGGAAGAACTTCATGACGGTTAGAGCTGTTCGGCAGTGGAATATGCTGCCACAAAGGAGGGTGGTGGAGTCCCTTTCCTTGGAGGTTTTTAAGCAGAGGCTGAATGGCCATCTGTCAGAAATATTGTGATGGGGGTTCCTGCATGGCAGGGGGTTGGACTAGATGGCCCTTGAGGTCTCTTCCAACTCTATGATTCTATGACTTGTCCACAGTCAGGCCCGGGGAGCCAAATGCAGCTAAATGGTCAGCCCTCACACATTTTCACCTCACCAAATCTGGCCCTCCTTGCAAAAAGTTTGGACACCCCGATTTAGTCTGTTGCTATCTTTCGGGGGGGGGGGTCAAGGAGGGGGTTTAACTCCTTTAAACGACCCAGATGAGTCATAATATATAAATGCATGAAATCCATCAGTAAAGAAATAAAAAACATTATTGAGGAGGCATGCTTGGGGGGGGAAGCTTCTTTCGAGGGGGGGCTTCCCATCAGGGCAACCAAAACTACCCTTCCTACTCTTTAACCAGGAGCCAAAGGGACCCTTACCTGGACGGACCTCCTTCCCAGAACCCCAAAGGGACCTCCTCAGGCAGAGACCTCAGGCCTGGATTCAGGAGATCCAACTCTTTGTGGGGGGGGGGATATAGAATCACCTCCTCAAAGGATCCTGGCTGCTGAAAAGGGGAAATCAAATTAAAAACAGGAAGCCCAGGCTGGGATTTTTAAAAGTTGTGGTTACAGCATGACCACCTCCTGACCTCCGGCCCTCTTGAAGATCCCCCCACCAACAGGTCAGCCAAAAATGGAGGCAAAGAGATGGGTTTCTATCCAGCGTCCAGGAGCCGGCCTTTTGTAGAGCTAATGGCCCTGAATGGTGCCTCCTGGACCAAACCCCCAGGAAAAAAACACTCTGCAAGGCAGCCAGGAGGACGTGCCAGAAGGTTCTGCTGAAAAACGCCCCGTGAACGGAAGGCACCTCCCCCCCCCACTTCTCAGGCCTCTTTCCCACCATCCCATCTTTTTGGAACCAGATTATTCCGAAGCAAGATAAAAAGGGGGGGGGTCGTCAAAACTGCATGGCAGGGGGTTGGACTAGATGGCCCTTGAGGTCTCTTCCAACTCTATGATTCTATGATTCTCTCCTGCAATGGATTCCCCACCCCCAACCACCACCTCCTCATGGAGAGAAAAGTCTCTCTCTTCTCCCCCACCTCTGGTGGGGTCTGCAGCCTCCACACCCCCTTTTCCCTCCCTTCCCCCCAAGTCAAGCCCCCTCCCTTCCTTCTGAGACACCCTCTCCCCCAATACCCTCCCGCCCTTCCTTCTCCTCCCAGAAAACCATGGGAATGGGGTGGGGTGTCTTTTGGGGGTGTGTGTGACTGGGAGGGGGGACCCTTCTCTCCTCACCCCCAGTTCCTAACTCCTCCCCCTCCCTGGTCCCTCCTGAGCTCAGAGCCTTCTTTCTCTCCCCCCTTCCACTGGGGTGTCCGTTTCCCCCTCCCTTCCCCCTTCCAGATTCCCAGTGGGGCACAGGACAGCCCCCTCCCTAAAATGCCCCCTCAGTTGGGAGGGGGGAGAATTTCCTTCTCTCTCTCTCTCTCTCTGACCTCTTCCCCCTCCCCCAATTCCTTCTCCTGGTCTTTTTCCTTAATGTCCTTTGTTTTGTTTTCTTATGGGGGGAGGGAGGAAGACACAACCTTCTACAACCCCCCACTTCTAAAGACCCCCCTCCATGGCACAAGCCCCCCCATCCTCCTCCCCCTCCCTCGCGTCTTTTTCCTCCCCCCCCACTTTTTTTTGTCCATCCCTAAAAGCTGCTTCGTCCGCCCTTTTTTTTCCTTGCGGGGGGGGTGGAGAGATATAGGGAAGGAGGAGGGGTGTTATTTTTTTGCCTGGATCTGCCCCCCTTCATTCCTTTCCCCCCCTCTCCCTCCCCCTCCCTCTAATTCAAAAGGGGAGGGGAGAAAAAAAGAGAAGGAAGAAGGGGGAGGTTGGAGGAGTGCTTAGAGGGGGAGAGGCAACTTTACGCCTCCTTCTGCTTCCGGACCACCCAAAGGACCCACCCCCACCCTCATCACCCCCTCCTCTTCTTCCGCCCCCCCCCCAAAAGGGACGACGCCCAGGAGGGTCTTTCCTTCCCCCCCCCCAATTCCCCTCCAGTCTCCATCTACCCCCCCGCCGTCCTCCCACCCCAATAGCATTGCAACCCCCCCCATTGCACAACACACCTCCTCCTCCTTCTGGGGGGGGGGTTCTTTTTCTTTCCTCTCTAGAGCCTTTTTTTTGTGGGTGGGGGGGTGAACAAAGCCTCGCGCAGAGCTGACCCCCCACCTCCCCCTTTCCTGCCGCTTTAGGAAGAAGGACTCGCTGCTCTTCTCCCCCCCCCCCAACTTGGAGGACTGATTCACCCCCCCCATTGTGTCTGCCTTCCTCCTCCTGTCCTGAGTTGGGGGGGGGTTCAGTCCGGCTGAATCATCCAGAGCCCCCACGGAGGAGAAGGAGGAGCCGCCCAGCCTGTCCTTTCCGGGTCTCTCGAGGAGGGTTTTTTTGGGGGGGGGGGGGGGTGGGGAGGGGCGGTCACCCCCATTTCCATCCTCCTTCCAGTCCGTAATAAAAGGTACTTTTAAGTCCGAGCCCCCAACCCCCGTCCGTCCCTCCCCCTCCCTCCCTCCCCCACCTTGGAAAAGCCAAAGATGATTTAAAAAAAAAAACACTTTTTTCCGTGCTTGGGAAATGTCCTTAATATGACTGCTCTGGAGCAAAAACCGCGAGCCACCCCCCCCCCTCAATAGACCTTTGGGTCGTGGGCGGCATATGAGTTGTATAAATCAACACATAAGAACAGGTAAATTAATGAACTTTAATTTCACGTGGGGGAATTCCAGCAGCCGCTGCAAAACTCAGCCTATGATCCACACTAGCCCTTTCGAAGACAGCCTGCTTGGCCCTCTAGAACAGGCATGTCCAAACTTCGGCCCTCCTGAGGTTTTGGACCATAACTTCCAGAATTCCAAGCCTGTGTTTCCAAGGGCAAAGGACTGTGGGAGTTGTGGTCCAAAACATCTGGAGGGCCGAAGTTTGGACATGCCTGCTCTATAACCTGCCCACGGAGCCCTTCGAAAGCAGGCCAATAATGCAAGGGGATAAATAGGGGGAAACCGTCGTTAAAAATAAAAACCATGAAGGTAAAAACAGTGTTTCCCTGCAGCCGTGTTGGCCACGTGGCCGTGGACTTGCACAACAACGCTGGCTCTTTGGCTTGCAAAAGGAAATAAGTGCCGCCCCCTAGAGTTGGATAGGACGAGCACGCATGCTGGGTGGTGGTGGGGGGGGGGAGAGAGAAACAATTAGGTTACTTACCTGTAACTCTGGTTCTTCGAGTGGTCACTCTGCGATTCTGTTGAGTATTTTTTTTCCAGCTTGGCTAGCTCAAGCTAAAGGCTGCTAGATCCCCCTAGTACCCAATGAAAGAAATCTAGCACGAGAGCGGTCCAGAGAATTGCCGGTTTATCTGGCCCAATAAAGAAAGGGTAAGGCCAACTAACCCACAGCAAGGCAGTGCAGGATGGTCGTCCCAGAAGAAAGAGTGCACCCAGGTTTTATACCTCCCTCCCCCCTCCCATGAGGTGCATGCAACCCCTGGGCCGGGCAAGAGGTGGTCCTCGGGGGACATCCAATGGGGACAGTCCAGAGGGTCTCCTGGGGGAGGTCTGGAGGCGTTCCCAACTCCTGATACAGGATTCCAGATTAACCTGTTTGCCAGGTGTGGCCAGGCCTTCTCTATTCTTTGATGGGCCATTCAAGGTGTGAGAATAGGGGAAGGAGAGAAAGCATTGTTCAAGAGTCTGTGCATTATCAACTCAATATGTGGCTTGGAGAGTCAACAAAGGAATCTTGAGCTGTGAGACAGAACTTCCTGGTGAATGTGGAGGCGAGACAATGGAAGCCTTCTGGCTGGAGATAATCTGTGTACTACTGTGCAGGGGCCCCATGTCCTTATTCCATCCATGGTTGGAGTTCTTTCTGGAAGGCACAACCATCCTCAGGAGTCGCCATGTTCTTCTTCTCCTTATGCCATGATCCTGTGCCCAAGATGGTGGCCCAAGGGGGAGGTAGGAAGCAGTGTAGGAACACGTTTTAAGCAGACCCAGGGAGGGTGGTTTGGGGAGGGAGAGAGAGAGAGAGAGAGAGAGAGAGAGAGAGAGAGAGAGAGAGAGAGAGAGAGAGACCCCAGAAGCAGGCAGATCAGGGAGAAAGAAGGGGGAGGGGAACTAAGAAGGAGGCTAAGGCTCAAGATGTTCATACAGGTAAGAGGGTTGTAATCATTTTGAGGTGTGAGGGGTATCCTGGGGTGTGGAGATGGTCACCTGTGACTGCCCCCCCCCAAGAGCCTGAGACCACAGTAGATATAGACTGTCAACCCAGGAGAATTAGCCTGAGTTGCGTGTCTGGCTCTTTTAAATGTCCTGGAAATGAATTATTTTATCCTGGCCCAACAAGGAATGTTTTGGGAGGGGTCTCAGGGCATTCCCCAACAGCATCTCTGAGAATTTCATTATGTCCAATTGTGACTCAACACTGTAACTCTGGTTCTTTGAGTGGTCACTCTGCGATCCCACACATGAGGTTCATGTGCGCAAGCGCAGGAACTTCTCGGAACCTTCTAGATCAAATATGTTAAAAAGGACAGCCCTCCCCTATAAAAGGCCAGGCTCCACCCAGCTCACCTCAGTTCCACCTATCCGCTGCTGCTATAGGTAGCAGAACTGACGTGACGGATAGTGGGGACGGATGGGCGGGTATGTGTGGAATCACAGAGTGACCACTCGAAGAACCAGAGTTACAGGTAAGTAACCTAATTTTCTTCGTCGTGTTCCTCTGTGATTGCACACATTGGGTGAGTAACAAGCAGACCTACTGCAGGAGGGACATCATGGCAGAATGGAAGACAACACAGCCCGGCTGAAGGCAGCATCAGAGCGGGCTCGTACATCGAGTCTGTGTTGTTGTTGTTCAGTCGTTCAGTTGTGTCTGACTCTTCGTGACCCCATGAACCAGAGCTCGCCAGGCCATCCTGTCTTCCACTGCCTCCCGGAGTTTTGTCAAATCCATATTGGTTGCATCAATGACACCGTCCAACCATCTCATTCTCTGCCGTCCTCTTTTCCTTTTGCCTTTGATCTTTCCCAACATCAGGGACTTTTCCAGGGAGTCCTCTCTCCTCATGAGGTGGCCAAAGTACTGGAGCCTCAGCTTCAAAATCTGTCCTTCCAGTGAACATTCGGGGTTGATTTCTTTCAGGATGGATAGGTTTGATCTCCTTGCAGTCCAGGAGACTCTCAAGACTCTCCTCCAGCACCACAGCTCAAAAGCATCAATTCTGCGGCGATCAGCCTTCTTTATAGTCCAGCTCTCACTTCCATACATCACTACTGGAAAAACCATAGCTTTGACTATCCTGACCTTAGTTTGCAAAGTGATGTCTCTGCTCTTTAGGATGCTATCTAGGTTTGCCATTGCTTTCCTCCCAAGAAGCAGGCACCTTTTTATTTCGTTGCTGCAGTCGCCACCTGCAGTGATCAAGGAGCCCAAGAAAATAAACTCTGTCATTGCCTCCATATCTTCCCCTTCTATTTGCCAGGAGGTGATGAAACCAGTGGCCATGATCTTAGTTTTTTTAATGTTGAGCTTCAGCCCATTTTTTTCACTCTCCTCTTTCACCCTCATTAAGAGGTTCTTTAATTCCTCCTCACTTTCTGCTATCAGAGTAGTATCATCTGTGTATCTTAGGTTGTTGATATTTCTTCTGGCAATCTTAATTCCGGTTTGTGATTCATCCAGACCGGTCTTTCTCATGATGTACTCTGCATATAAGTTAAATAAGCAAGGTGGCAGTATACAGCCTTGTCGTACTCCTTTCCCAATTCTAAACCAGTCAGTTGTTCCATATCCAGTGTTGACGGTTGCTGCTTGTCCCACATATAGATTTCTTAGGAGACAGATAAGGTGGTCAGGCACCCCCATTCCTTTAAGGACTTGCCATAGTTTGTTGTGGTCTACACAGTCGAAGGCTTTGGCATAGTCGATGAAGCAGAAGTAGATGTTTTTCTGGAACTCTCTGGCTTTCTCCATAATCCAGCGCATGTTGGCGATTTGATCTCTAGTTCCTCTGCCCCTTCGAAATCCAGCTTGCACTTCTGGAAGTTCTTTGTCCACATACTGCTGAAACCTGCCTTGTAGAATTTTGAGCATAACCTTGCTAGCGTGTGAAATGAGTGCAATTGTGCGATCGTTGGAGCATTCTTTGGCGTTGCCTTTCTTTGGGATTGGGATGTAGACCGATCTTTTCCAGTCCTCTGGCCACTGCTGGGTTTTCCAAATTTGCTACCTGCAAGGGTTCAGTCATTGCCCAGGCTTCCCGCCCCTCCAACTTCAAAGAAGGCATGTCTTGGAATGAATAAACAGAACTTTTATTTGGCTCTTTGAATACAAATGAGGTTTTCTTTCTTACAACTGTTTCAACATTCTTAACTTCAGTTACAAACGGATCATTTCTCCCTTCATAATTCGGTGTCTTTAAAGTGAGATCAAATTCCCCACCTCCACCTGGGGAGAGTTGGCTCCACCACTGATCCCTTCCTCCGTCTCGGAAAGCCACAGCCCCTCTACTTGCACCCCAATCTCCTCCACACAAGGCTTGGGTCTTCCCACTTGTACCCCAACTTCCAAAGTGAGCTTGGGTCCAGGACGTCTCTGCGGGCGAGTACGCAAGGGATAGTTGGGCCTCTGGGTCAAGTCCTCCTGGGGGTGCAGCTTCCCGGCCTTGGCTTCCTCCCGTATTTTGGACAGCCATTGTTCCAGTTCAGTCTGCTTCCAAATCTCCTTTTTCTTACGGTTATATTCCCAGTACTCTCTCTCTCCCCAGTAGGAACACCCCTGTTTGTGTGCCCGCCGTCTGTAGCTTTCCGCCTCCTTATGGGGCATCATCATCTGTTCCCATTTCCTGGTCGAAGGGTCTTCCATCCAGACCCACTCCCATCCTTCTGGAAGCACACGTGGGCTGCCCTTTTTAACAGACTCAAAACCCCACCTCCACAGGAGCTGATTGGTGGGAACTTCCCGCCTTATCCTTCCCCTTAGTTCCTGTTGGTCCCGGGTTCTCTTCCTTTTCCCTCTCCTTCTGTTCCTCTATTATCTTGAGGGCATCATGATATCCCTTCCACAGCATACCCCTGTCCTTTGGTGCCAATGCCGGTTGATTCTCGAGTCCCCCTCTGCGCCTCTGTTTCTCTAGCCATTCCTCCCAGTCCACATCACGCTGTGCAGGGGTCCCTCTCTCTCTTTCAGAGAAGTTCCCCTCACACTGGCATATTGCGTGCAGCACCTTTACAGCATCCTCTTTTAAGATTTTAAAGAGTTCAATTGGAATGCCGTCACCTCCACTGGCCTTGTTGTTTGCAATGCTTTCTAAGGCCCACTTGACTTCACTTTCCAGGATGTCTGGCTCCAGGTCAGCAACTACGCTATCTTGGTTATCAGGGACATCCAGATCTTTCTGATATAATTCCTCTGTATATTCTTGCCATCTCTTCTTGATCTCTTCTGCTACAGTTAGGTCCCTACCATTTTTGTCCTTTATCATATCCACCTTTGCACAAAATGCCCCTTTAATATCTCCAATTTTCTTAAATAGATCCCTGGTTTTTCCTTTTCTGTTGTTTTCCTCTATTTCTTTGCACTGTTCGTTCAAGAAGGCCGCCCTGTCTCTCCTTGCTATTCTTTGGAAGTCTGCATTCAGTTTTCTGTATCTTTCCCTTTTTCCCTTGCATTTTGCGTCCCTTCTCTCCTCCGCTATTTGTAGGGCCTTGTTGGACAACCACTTTGCTTTCTTGCATTTTCTTTGCTTTGGAATAGTTTTCATTGCAGCCTCCTGTACAATGTTACAAGCCTCCATCCATAGTTCTTCAGGTGTTCTGTCCAACAGATCTAGTTCTTTAAATCTATTAGTCACTTCCACTGTGTATTCATATGGGATTTGACTTAGATTATACCTGACTTACCCAGTAGTCTTTTCTACTTTCTTCAGTTTAAGTTTGGATTTTGAAATGAGAAGCTGATGATCTGAGCCACAGTCAGCACCAGGTCTTGTTTTTGCTGACTGTATGCAGCTCCTCCATCTTTAGCTGCAGAGAACATAATCAATCTGATTCCGGTATTGTCCATCTGGGGATGTCCATGTGTAGAGTCGCGTTTTGTGTTGTTGGAAAAGAGTGTTTGCAATGACCAGCTTGTTCTCTTGACAAAACTCAATTAGCCTTTGCCCTGCTTCATTTGGAACCCCAAGGCCAAACTTGCCAGTTATTCCTTTTATCACGACTCCCTACTTTAGCATCCCAATCCCCTCTTCTCTTCTCTTCTCTTCTCTTCTCTTCTCTTCTCTTCTCTTCTCTTCTCTTCTCTTCTCTTCTCATCAAGTCTGTGTAGAGTCTAGCAAACATCAGAGAGGAAGACCAAGTGGCTGCCTTACAGATGTCTTGGACTGAGATTCCTCTAAGGAAGGCTGTGGAAGTAGAGACAGCTCTTGCCGAGTGGGCCCGGAGAGGTAGAGGAAGAGGCTGTTGAACGAGCTCATAGGCAAGCTTGATGGTTGCCACTATGGACTTCGAGATTGCTTGGGATGACATGGGCATTCCCGCTTTAGGGCCATACGTGCGTAGGAATAATTTCTGGGACTTTCTTGTGGGTTCTAGACGTGAATGGTAGAAGGAGAGTGCTCTTTGAACATCCAGTGAATGCAGGGTACGTTCAAGTGATGTAGTCGGATTTGGGAAGAAAGTCGGCAGTATCAGTGGTTGGTTGTGGAAGGTTTAGAGAGTCACCTTATTGGGGTGGAACAGAGGTGGGATCTTATTATCGCAGACTCGGCAGCGTTTGAAGAGGCCAGCCATAAAAAAGGCAGGAAAACAGAAGATATGACGGGGGGGGAGGGGAGGTAAGGAGGGAGGGAAGGTAGGAACTAGGAATCCAGGGAGAAAAGGTGTTCCTTCTAAGGAACATAAAGAAAGAAACAAAAGAAGTCAAGGAGCAAAGAGTAATAGAAAATTATTCTTTTATAGTGATCTATCGAAGCGAGAAGTACTGCAGCGATGGAAAAGAAGGAACTGAGGTGAGATGGGCGGAGCCTGGCCTTTTATAGGGGAGGGCTGTCCTTTTTAACATATTTTATCTAGAAGGTTCTGAGAAGTTACTGCACTTGCGCACATTAATCCAATGTGTGCAATCACAGAGGACCACAACGAAGAACTTTACCTTTTATCTTCAAGGATTAGAAAGACAATGAAAACGGGGATAGCCCCTCCCCCCCCCACTATGCCCACCCAAAAACACTTGAGGGACCCAGAAGGGGCATCTGGGCTCTGATTAAGCCAGAAATCCCCTCCCTCACAAGGGGGGGGAGGCATTCAGTGCTCCAAGGGAGGAGAGAGATGTGACTGTAGATGTGGGGAAATGGACGCCCCCATCTCCCCTCTTGCATTTCTTAACACACACACCCTTTGATTGGGATGCTTCATCAAAGAGAACTGGGATCCTTCATGTGAAATTTGTTGCAGAACTGAACAGGCTAGATTTAATACAGGGGTATCCAAAATTCAGCCCTCCAGATGTTTTGGACCACACATCTCCCACTGTCCTTTGTCATTGGCCATGCAGGCTTGGAATTCTGGGAGTTGCAGTCCAACACTTCTGGAGGGCCAAAGTCTGGACACCACTGGGCTAGATAATTCTGAGGAAAGTCTTGAGAAACCTAAATACTTTGACCCTGTGTCTCCAGCACCCTTCTCTCTGGGGTTGAAACTTATTAGTATTACTGTTTTATTTATCATTATTATTTTTTGGATGTCTTGTGTCTTTTATGTGAACCGCCCAGAGTTCCCTCTTGGGAAATCGGCGCAGTATAAAAATATAAAAATAAATATATAAATATAGTGGTGCCTCAACTTATGAATTTAATCCGTTCTGAATGCATGCTCTTAAGTCAAACTACTCTTAAGTCGGGGTACCTATCTAAAAATTGAAAAAATATGTTTAAAAATGAATAAGATATTTGTAAGTTGAGCAGAGCATATTTAAAATTTGGAATGCAGCAGTTAAAACGCCAACAGTTCTTAAGTCGAGGTGCTCTTAAGTCAGGGTACCATTGTAAATAAATACCCTTCCACATGCATGTCATGATGGAAGCACGAGGCATTTGAGAGGGGGATGTGCAGGCGAATTCTGGAGACCCCTTGGGCCAGCCAGAGTCACTCCATGGGGCCGCATCACACAGCGTGTGACTCATTTAAAAAAGGCAGAGATTCTCAATACCATAATAAAGGAACGAAGAAAATGGCAGTATTTCGGACACACCCATAATGCACAATGAGAAAGACCACCTGCTGCAAGGTCATTCTTCAGACGTGAAGTGTGGCCCCCCACCAGGAGGGGGGTGTATCCAGGTAAAGGATCACCAACATCCTCCTCCTTCAGCCCTCCAGATGTTTTGGACCGCAACTCCCATAGTCCTTTGCCACTGGCAATCTAAGTTTAGAATTCTGGGAGTTGTGGTCCAAAACATCACAAGGGCCAAAGTTTGGATATAAGGGGGTGGGGGCTGAAGGGTCCCTGAGGCAAACGAGCCAGACTGCAGGAAGGGGGGTTTCACAAGTCCTGCTCAGTTTCCATGGCTGAGCACGGGTTCAAACCCCTCTTCTCCCCCCCCAGGGCCAAGATTGAGGGATCAGCCAAGTAAGGCTCTCTTCTAAATGGCCAGGATGGATTGTGTGGTCTGAGGTTCCCTCCTGCTGCTGCTGCTGCTAGAATTCTTCCATGCGAAATTAAAGTTAACTATTAACCTGCTTTTATTGATTAATTGATTGATTGATTGATTGATTGATACAATTTATATGCCACCCAATAAAAGGTCTCGGGGTGTGTGTGACGGTTTTGGCTCCAAAAGCCATTCCTAATCAGCTGTGCCTTATCCTATTCCTTAGAAAACTTTTAAGAGCAAAACAGGAACACTTCTCCTCCCTTAAAAGCCCCTTTTGGACACTCCCCAGGCAGGAAAAAAAAACTGGTCAACACTCTCTAGTAACTTAGGCCCTCCTGAGGTTTTGGACCACAACTCTGACTACCTGGCAGAGCAGATCGCCCAGCGGTCAACTTCGGCCCATCCAATGCAGATGTCGCGGGCGCACTCGCTTCAGGTTGCCACGCCCAGGGAGGCTCGGAAAACGTCAACTCGAAACCGGGCCTTCTCTATGGCTGGCCCCATTATGTGGAACCATCTACCCAGCGAAGTGCGCCTTGCACAGTCCCTGCCAGCCTTTCGGAAGGCTCTGAAAACACTGCTCTTCCGTGAGGCGTTTGGTGACCCTGCTTAATTTTTCTTTCTTTCTCCGCCATCGATTCAATTAGTCTTATTTTAGTTTTGCCAGGGTTAAATTGCTGTTTTAATATGTTGTCACTCTCTTTATTTTATTGTTCTGAATTGGTTGCTGCTGACCTATTGTTGTGAACCGCCCGGAATTCCTTCGGGAAGACGGGTGGTATATAAGCTCTATAATAAATAAATAAATAAATAAATAAATAAATAAATAAACTCCCAGAATTCCAAGCCTGTATTTCCAATGGCAAAGGTCTGTGGGAGTTGTGGTCCAAAACATCTGGAGGGCTGAAGTTTGGACATGCCTGCAAGTCTATTTGGTTTTTATTTTAAGAACTTTCATTTTCCTAGAAATTGGTGCCACTGCCTCAAAAAAAGGCTGGTGGCAAAAGCTTTTCAGGGTTACTTTTATATATAGAAAATGTTATGTACTGTATAACATTTTATGTATTTCCAACCCCACCACCACCCCACCACCCAGCTACTATGGTATTTAACTGAAGCCTTCACCAGCTAGGCCATAGCTAATGACCCATACTTTAGGCCATTGTTCATCTTATGAGCCTATTTCAGACCAGGGTGACAAGAGATCAAAGCGAACTTTATGATGGAGGACTTGCAGCTAACTTTCTTCAGACTGTTGAAGCTGTTTGGATGAGCCACAAAACGTTTCTATCTCTCAAGAAAAAAAAAGGCGAGTTGCCATGACTCAACTTCCAGATAAAGACCGGGTTGTTTAGATCTTATTTCCCTGGCTGTTAACCATGACTCACAGACTTGTTAACGTTGCCCCACCATCTCCACTGGCTTTTAGCTTCCTCTTCCTCTTTGCCTTTTATGAGTGATGTTATTGATTTAATTATGTTTTTGTATGTACTGTTATATTGTATTGTTTATACTTTACTTATGTTGATGTGTTGTAAACTACCCAGAGTGGCTTCGTGGCCAAATGGGCAGTAAATAAATAAATAAATAAATAAATAAAATCTTGTTTCTTCATAATCATCATCATAATCCTCCTTGGCTTTTCCAAGGGGGCTTCTCCTCCTCCTCCTCCTCCTCTTCAAAACTGAGCCCTGCAGGTGGGGTGGGGTGGGGTGGGGTGGGTGGTGTCTGGGCAGGGAAGGGGGGTGTTGAAGGCGCGGACTTAAAAGTGCCTTTTATTAAGGATTGGAAAGAGGACGGAGACGGGTGGTGGTGGTGGCCGCCCCTCCCCCCACTATCCTACGCCCCCCTAGCTCCCCGCCCCCAAATAAAACCTCCTGGAGGGACCCAGAAAGAAGGACAGGCTCGGCGGCCCCTCCTCCTCCTCCTCCTCCGTGGGGGCTCTAGAGGATTAAACCGGTACCCCAACCCGACCCCCCCCACCCCCAGGACTCCCTCGCAGGACAGGAGGGAGGGAGGGAGGCAGAGAGAGGAGAGCGCGCGGGAGGGTGGTGGGGGTGGTGGATTTAGTCCTCCAAGTGGGGGAGCAGTGAGTCCTTCTTCCTAGAGCGGCAGGAAAAGGGGCGGGGGGGGCAGCTCTGCGCGAGGCTTTCTTCTCCCTCCCCGGAGGAGGAGGAGGAGGAGGAGGAGGTGGGTTGTGCAATCTGAGGGGGAGGGGGAAGCTATGGGGAGAAGAGGGGGGATGCAGCTGGGGGGGGGGCAAGAGGAGGAGGCGGAGGAGGGGCTGTTGCTGATGAAATCCGTGGGGTGGGAGCGGTGTGGGGGTGTCCTTTTTTGGGGGGGGAGAAGGAGGGGCAAAGTTCCCCCCCCTCTGAGCAACCCCCCCTCCCAATCTCCTTCCTCCTTCCCTTTTCTCTCCCCCCCGTTTTAATTTGGAAGGAAGAGAGAGGGGGAGGGGGAAGAAATGAAGGGGGGGCAGATCCAGGCCAACAAAAAAAAACCACCCCTCCTTCCCTATCTCCCCCCCCCGCAAGGAAAAAAGGGCGGACGAAGCAGCTTTGTGCGACGGGCTCTGTGGAAGGAGAGGAAAAAGACCCCCGAGGAGGAGGATGGGGTGTGTGCAATGGAGGGGGGTCTTTAGTCGGGGGTTGTGGAAAGAGGAGGAGGGGGTGCCTCCCCCCATAAGAAAAAAACAAAGGACATTAAGGAAAAAGACCAGGAGAAGGAATTGGTGTGGTGGGGGGGAGAGGACAGAAAGAGAGAGAGAAGGAAATTCTCCCCCTCCAAAAAAACCCCAGTCCCCCTCCTTCTGGGGCAGATCATCATTTCCCCCCTCCCAACCGAGGGGGGCATTTTAGGGAGGGGGCTAATCTGGGGGCCGCCTGGGAATCTGGGAGGGAGGGGGGAGACAGACACCCCAAAAGAGGGGGGAGAGAAGGCTCTGAGCTCAGGAGGGACCAGGAAAGGGGGGAGGAGGTAGGAAGTGGGGGGGGAGAGAAGGGACCCCCCTCCCAGTTACACCCCCCAAAAGACACTCCACCCCATCCCCTTGATTTCCTGGGAGGGGAAGGAAGGGCAGGAGGGATTTGGGGGGGATTGACTTGGGGTGGGAGGGAAAGGGGTGTGTGGAGGCTGCAGACCCCACAGGAGGTGGGGAGATGCAGGGGTGGAAAAGAAGAGAAAGAGACCTTTCTGTCAATGGGGAAGAAGATAGTCGGGGGGGGTTCCTTCTGCTTCCTCCCTCTGTCCCCGAGGAGGGACCCCCATTTGCCAGAGTCTGGGGTCCTGGATCCTCCTTCTGCACCACCACCCCCAGACCCCAGACCCTGCCCCTCCACCCAGCCTGCTGCTTCATCTCACCCTGTGCCCCACGGAGTGGCTTCTTTTTGTATGGGGGGGTCAACCTACAAGAGGGGCTGGGGAGGGAAAGGAGAGAAGGTCCAAGGACCCCCCCATTTCTACCCTCCCTGCTCCCCCCCATCAAGCATCCCTGGCCCAGGGAGGGTTTTGAACCCCCCTCTCATCATCAACCACTTATCCAGATAGGCAGGGAGGGAGGGGTCAGACCCACACAAGAGGGATGTTTCTTCTCCTTGTTTTTTTTTTTTCTCTTAAGGGAGGTGAGACGGGGCATGCGGGGGAAATACATTGGAGGAGCCCCTGGGCCTCCTGCTTCTCCCAGCCTGGACTTCCCATTACTAATTTGATTTTTCCATTTTCAGCAGCCGGGATCCTTTGAGGAGTTGATTCCATATTTCCCCCCACAGAGAAGGGGATCTACTGAATCCATGACAGGGATCCCTGCCTGAGGGGATCCTTTTGGGGTTCTGGGAACAAGGTCCATCCAGGTAAGGGTCCCTTTGGCTCCTGAGTGGTGAGTTTGGTTGCTCTGCTGGGAGCCCCCCCCCGGAGAAAATGCCCCCCCAGCACACCTCATCAGCCAGGTTTCTTTGCGGAGTTATTCCATGCACTTACCTACGGCGATGGCTGTGGGTCATTTCCAGGAGCTGAAACTCCTCACCCCCACCCCCCCCAACCTTCCCAGACATAGAATGGAGCCTTCCCGCTCTCCTGCACTTCTTGCAGAGGTTTCGGATTTTGCACCTCAACTCTTGGTGGGGCCAAAGGTTCAATGGAGTTTCCGTTCTTCCCTTCTTCCTCTTCCAACACCCTTCTCAAGACTTCGTTTGGGGCCCCATCTCACTGTGGCCTCTCTGTTCCCAGGTCCTGGAGTTTTCGCCCAGGTGAGCCGCCTGTTCTCCCCTCGTCCATCCACCCCCTTGTTGTTTTTCCCACGAGGTCCCGTTTTCCTCTTTCCTTGTGGTGGAGCTGACAGAGCCACGGCCTCTGCCCCCCCCCCAGTCCTCAGTCCTTTTTTGAACCCTCTTCCCCTCTTGCCTAGTTTATCCCTATATCCCTGTGCATTGCTCTAAATCAGGCCTGCCCAACAGGTAGACCGTGGGCTACCGGTAGCCCGCGAAGGGTTCAAAAGTAGTCTGTCGGCCATCAATTTAAAAAACTGAGGGGATAAGTTCTCCACCCCTCCCTCCCCCATCCCAAGGACCACCACTGCCCCAGCAAAGTTCTGGATCTGCCAGCCCACTGTCTCAGCCGAGCAGAGCAGTTCAAGGGCTATGGCGTGGTCCCCTGTTCCTCCCACTGGCCAGATGATGGAGCGGGTGCAAGGGAAGCCTGTGCATGGTTAGCCTTCCCATAGAAATGCATTGAAAATCAATACGTTCCAGAGGGAACGGATTTCAATGCATTCCTATGGGAAACCGCTGCTCTACTTACAAATCTTTTTACTTATGGGCATGTGCTTGGAATGGATAAAATTCGTAGGTAGAGGTATTAGTGTAGTAGCCCTCAGGCACTTTGGGCCAGAAAAAAGTAGACCTCGGCCTGTTCAAAGTTAGACAGCCCTGCTCTGAATCAACTCTTTCACCCACTTCCTAAATTTCTGAAAGGTCTGTCCCCCCCCCATCCATTTGGCCACCTTCTGGATCTAACCCCCCAACCCTTATCTGACCTCTTCACGGACACTGCCTGTCCCAAAGCTCAACACCTCAGGTTGTTTTGTCCAGCATCCGTCCAGTATATAAGCCACCAGTTACTGATTCAGCATTGGGGTGGGTCCATAATCTCAACAAGCAAGCAAGCAAGTGTTCTGCTTATCTACCGCCCCATACCACTTCAAGTAGTCTCTGGGCGGTTTACAGTTTTAATTACACTATGCAGGCTGGGCAGCCTCTAGTTCCATAACTACCGGCGGCACCTCTCCTGAAAGTAGGCAGGTGAGCGGGCAGGGTATTCCAGGCTGTGCAGCCACTTCCTCCGCCGTCTCCGGCACCTCTCCTGCAGGTGGGCGGGTGGTTGGGTTGTACCGGGCTGTGCGGCAGCTTCCTCCACTGCTGCCACCGCCACACTTGCAGGCGGGCAGGCAGGCTCTCCCTGGCCACACAGCTGCTTCCTCTGCCATCGCCGCCGCTGGCACTTTCTCCACCACTGCCGATGTCCCAGGTGAGTACTGCCTGCTACCTGGACCACCACAGGCCTGGCCCCTTGCATTGCTGCTCACCATCTGCGGATAACTGAACCCGTGGATGGTGAATCAGCAGATACGGGGGCGCTATTGTATTCTCTTTTTTAAGCACAATGCAAGTAACATTGGTTTCAGAGCATTGTTTCCAATTGGTGAGAGCCATCAGCAAAGAAGAGGCAAAAAGCAAAAGCAAAGTGTTCTGCTTATATACCGCCCCATACCATTTTTAAGTAGTCTGTGGGCGGTTTACAAATTTTTTATTACAGTGTGCAGGCTACACATTGCCCCCCCCCAGCAAGGTGGGTACTCATTTTACCGACCTCGGAAGGATGGAAGGCTGAGTGAACCTTGAGCCTGCTACCTGGGATTGAACCCCAGGTCATGAGCACAGTTTTACCTGCAGTACAGGCATTTAAACACTGCACCACGAGGCTCATCCACTCCACATTCATCCGATACACACACACAGCACTTCTCCTAGAGGTGATCAGTCTCCGGCAAGGTGATGGGTGACCCAGTGCCAGCGCTCTCCTGGCACATAGATGAGCTGCAAGGTCCCAATCTTATATGCCTTTTCGGTCAGCATCATTTTCCTTCTTGACTTCGTTTCTTTGACCATGTTTTTCATATTCCAGCAATTTCAGTGTGTGATAACAGGATATTCCATATGCTGGTACAGACAAGACCGTCTCTCCCAGGTACTTTCAGTTTGCAAAACAAGGTTTCTTTCCAGACTCAACATTTTTTTTGGCCAAATTTCACTTATGGTTGAACAAAATGGAGTCAGGCCTACTTCAGGAACCCACTCTTGCTACAGTCATGCCAAGAACCCTTCCTTATGGTTACAAAATCTCCAGGCTCACAATAACAGTATATGGTTTAGAAACAATTTTCTTCTGCTATGGGTTGATCACACAGAAAGGACCTCTTTTTTTTTGAATGGTTAGACTAGAGAAAAGACTTTTTTTTTGCTATTCTCTGCAATTTCCAAGTCCTTCTTTACCTCCCCTTATCCTCCCTCACCATCTAGAGGGCCAATTGGTTCTCTGGCAGGTTTTCTACGTCTAACATATTTAAAGAAGCTTTTATTATTTCCTTTTACATTGTGAGCCATACGTTCCTCAAAGTCTTTCTTTGCCTTTCTTATATTTCTTTTGCCTGAGTTTGTGTTCCTTTTTATTTTCCTCATTTGGGAAGGATTTCCATTTACGGAAAGTCCTCTCCTTGCACTTTAGAGCCTCTCTAACTCCACTTGTTAACCATGCCGGTACCCTCCTGGACTTAGATGAACTCTTCTTTCTTTGTGGTATGCACTTGTGCTGGGCCTCTACTACTGTTGTTTTAAACAGGCTCCATGCACTCTCGAGAGAATGTTCATAGTCTCCATGCACTCTGGAGAGAATGTCCATAATATCCATGACCTTAAGGTGAACAATGGCCTAAGCTGCTGAAACCTATAAAGTATGGGTCATTAGCTGTGGCCTTTGTGGTGAAGGCTTTTTGATTTGTCTGGGTAGTGTTGAAAACACACCCTGATAAGTAGCAGATAGACTATGCCTGAGGCCCCCACCTCTGTTGAAAGAGGAGGCTTCAATGCTCACTTGAATGGCTTCTCTGACTCATCTCTCAAACCACCTCTTCTCTGTCTAATATGTATACATCCTCATCTTTGAATGAGTGCCCTTTGTCCTTCAAATGGAGGTGTATTGCTGATTCTGGTCCTGAGCTGTTACCCCTCCTATGTTGGGCCATCCTTCTGCACATTCTGGCACAGATATTAATTCATTTATTAGTAGCAGTGAACCTTAAGTTCAAGAAATGTCAGTCAAAGGTGACAAATGGTCAAACTGCAATTTATAAACTGCAGGACCAAGTAGTAAGAAGTTCACTTGATCCTGAGTACAAAATTCAAAACCATCAAGGAGACAACAGATGTAAATGGAGTTGAAAACACTTGGAACCAAATTAAAGCTGCTAGAATGAGGTGTGGTAAGATAAATTAAAGACTATCAAGAGAAAGAAGATCATGCCTTGGGTGTCATATGAAATTGTAGAAGAGAGGTGAAAAATGGAGATCCTTTAATATGTAAGCTACAGAAAGAAATATGACTGAAAATAAGAATGGCAAAGGAAGAAAAATTCCAAGGAATGTAGTGAAATCAAAGAATTGGATGTTAAGCATAAGTCATTTAACATGTACAAGATATAGAGGAAGTGATTTTTCTTCTTGGTAAGAATGGTGGTAACTTGACAAGCACTGAGAAACTGTGGAAGAAATATACAGTTGTACCTTGGTTTACAAATGCCCTGTTCTACATAATTTTCACTTCACAAAATTAAGTCCTTTGGAAATTATGTGCCATTTATGCATTTTTAAGACAACCTCCCTGGTTTACACATTTCCCCCAAAGGACTTCATTTCCCATGATGCATTGTACCCCCGTGTGGTTTTGCTTTATGTAATTTCAGAATGATGAAACATCATTCTGGGGAATGTCTGGAAGTTGAGTCATGGCAACTGGACTTCTTTTTCTGGAGAGATTGAAACGTTTTGTTGCTCATCCAAACAGCTTCATCAATCTGAATACACTTAGTGCGAGTCCTCCGTTTTATACCTCCCTTTGCCCTCATGTCACCATGGTCTGATATAGAGTCATAAGATGAACAATGGCCAGAATAGGCTCGTTAGCTAGACAACAGCCTCAATAGCCTTAAGGTGAACAATGTCCTAAAGCAGGGGTCCTCAAACTTTGTAAACAGGGAGCTGGTTCACTGTCCCACCCCTGCCATGGTGCCAAGCTCCCACTTCACTTGGGGGGACACTGGGCACGGGAGGAAGCAGGCAGTGAGGTCGGGTAAGTAAATGCAGCAGTAGGGAAAAGCTAGGCCAGGGCTGGGTTCCTGCACGGAGGCCAGGGTCCCACAGGCAGGGGCGCGGGTCAGTGGGGGCTCCCCAGCAGAGGCCGCCTGCCCTCTACTCCTCCTCCTCCTGCTCCTCCCTCAGGTGCCCATTCCTCTCCCCAGGTACCTGCCCCAAGCCCTTCCTGTCCACACCCCACCTGGGGACAGGGAACACAGAGAAGGGCTGTCCACTCCCCTGGATTCCCCCCCCCCAGCTCTGCAAGCAGCCGCTGCACTTGCACCCAGCTAAGAACTCTCCAGGCGCTGGCCAGATAAAGTAGATCTTGGCCTGTTCAAAGTTGAACAGCCCTGTTCTATACGGAGAACTAGTGCAGGGAAAGCGCCCCAGAGGGAGATCACAGCTGCGGTATAAGGATATATGTAAGAGGGACCAGAAGGCCTTGGGAATGGACCTCTCCAGGCGCTGGCCATGCCCGCCCTCGCACCCCCGCCCCTCTGAACGGAGTGACTGCCTTGCTGTTCGGGCCCCTCCAAGGGGCTCCAGCTGCCCCAGGGACACATTGGCCCTCACGCCGTCAGGGGAGGCTCAGGCAGCTCGTACACCCAGGGATGAGCAGCTTAAGGGCCCCAGCTTTCGCTCCTACCACCCCGACACCTCTTTGCTCCCCCTTCTGCGTCCGCTCACCCCAGCCCCAGCCCCAGCTTTCCCAGAGGCAGCGCCCAGGAAGCCGCCCATCATCGTGCACGCGGAATATTCTTTCTCCCGGTGGGGTGCAGGTGCACATGTGGCTGCAGCCGTGGAAGGCTGCTATGAGCTCAGTCAGGCCCGGTTGGGTGAAGAGGGGAGGTTTGGTGGGCCGCTGCCCGTGGCCAGGCAATTTCCCCCATCCTCTCAAAAGCCCACTTATCTAACCTTGCGGTGCGCTGATGTGCTCCTCAGTCTGCGCCTCCTCGCGGCCCTGGCTCTGCTGTGCTGCTGAGTGGAGAACTAGAAGTTTTGAACTTCCTGCTTGAGTTCCTGGGACCCACTCCTCCAGATTGTCGACATCCTTTTTAAATTGAGGTGCACAGAACTTGACACAGGACTCCAGGTGGTGTCTGACCATCTGTGTAATGTTCAGGCTTAAAACCAGTGTATTTGAAGGACCATATGGAGGGGAGTGGTATCAGGAGACAGATAGGGAGCACCTTCTCCCTTTGAAAACCACCCATAATACCCAGTCCTCCCAGGCTCAGCGTTTGAGGCAACTAACACCATGAGAGGCCCAAAAGGAAAAAACAAGAAATAGTGCCTTTTCTGCCGTTGCCCCTCGCCTGTGGAATAACCTTCCACCAGACATCTGCCTGGCCCCCTCTTTGACTGCCCTTAAAAAAACTATTAAAAACTTGGTTATTTAAGCAGGTATCCCCCCAAATATAATTGCAACACAGAGTTAACCAATTAAAATTTGATTTTAACTGACTAGCCTGCCAATAATATATTGTTTATGTCACTTTAATAATATTTTTATTTTGTTTTATTGTGTTACTATTTATGGTTTTATTGTATAAATTGTTTGAATGTATTAATTGTTGTAAACCGCCCAGAGTGACCTCACTGCCAGATGGGTGGTATAAAAATTGAGTAAATAAATAAATAAATATCTAGTCTGCCAGAAGACAGATACCTAGTTTTGTGCGCTCCCTGATGCATCTGGTGGGGCCACAGTGAGATACAGGAAGCTGTACTAGAAGGTCCTTTGGCCTGATCCAGCATTGCTATTCTTATGTTCTTATGCCTCTCATTAATCTACTGATAAAGAACTTTTAGTAGGAAAATGTAGAGACTTCTAAAGAAAGTATTTAATATTATTAATAAATGTTTCTGAAGAATCACATACGTGCCTTCAGTGGCCCTGAAAGCCTTCCTCTTCTTTCTTCTCCATCAGGTAACAAGAAGAGCTCCTTGTTCTTCTTCTGAAATGAACCAAAAAGAAGCAGGAAAAGGAATGATTAATCACCAAAATGCGGAAAGGATGCTGGAAAAATCCATCACCTGCTTCAGATGGGGTTGAAGTTTCTGTACTCCTCACCATCGAAAGAAAACAAGAAAGGAAAGGCAACAAGAAAGTGTCATATCAACTGAAATATATTGATCTGCCTCACATATTTGGATAAATATAGCAGAGTCTAGCTAAAACAAAACAGACTAGTGCAAGGAACATGAAAAAAACACCAAATACTATGTACAGCAATCACATTTCACATGAAAAACTCCAAAGTGGAGAGAAACCATTTGAATGCTCTGAATGTGGAAAGAGCTTTAGTCGAAATGATTCCCTCCGTACGCATCAAAGAACTCACACAGGAGAGAAACCATATGAATGCATTGAATGCGGAAAGAGTTTCAGACAACGTGGACACTTAAGTTCACATCAACGGACTCACACTGGGGAGAGACCATATGAATGCATGGAATGTGGAAAGAGCTTCGTTAACAGCAGTCACCTTCATAGTCATCAAAGAACTCACACTGGGGACAAACCCTATAAATGCATGGAATGTGGAAAGAGCTTCAGTAACAGCAGTCAGCTTCATATACATCAAAGAACACATACTGGAGAGAAACCATACACATGCATAGAATGTGGTAAGAGCTTTAGTCGGCAGTATCACCTTACTTCACATTGGAGAACTCACACTGGGGAAAAACCATACAAATGCATGGAATGTGGAATGAGATTTAACCAGAGTAGTAGCCTACTTTTGCACCAAAGGACTCACACTGGGGAGAAACCATACACATGCATAGAATGTGGAAAGAGCTTCAGTGTGAGCCGTGCCCTTCGTTTACATCAGAGAACTCACACTGGGGAGAAACCATATAAATGCATGGAATGTGGAAAGAGCTTCCGTGTCAGCAGTGGCCTTTATTTACATCAAAGAATTCACACTGGGGAAAAACCATACAAATGTATGGAATGTGGAAAGAGTTACAGTGACAGCTATGCCCTTCGTTCACATCAAAGGACTCACACTGGGTTGAAGCCATACAAATGCACGGAATGTGGAAAGAGCTTCCGTGTCAGCAGTGGCCTTCGTTTACATCGAAGAACACACACTAGGGAGAAACCATATAAATGCAAGGAATGTGGAAAGAGGTTCAGCCAGTGTGGTAGCCTTCATACACATCAAAGAATTCACACTGGGGAGAAACCACATAAATGCATTGAATGTGGAAAGAGCTTCATTGACAGCAGTAAGCTCAGATCACATCAAAGAACTCACACTGGGGAAAAGCCATATGAATGCATGGAATGTGGAAAGAGGTTTAGCCAAGCAGTTGTCTCAAATCACATAAAAGAACTCATACTGAGGAGAGACCCTATAAATGCATAAAATGTGGGAAGAGCTTCAAAGACAGTGGTGCCCTTAGTTCACATCAAAGAACTCACAGTGGGGAGAAACCATATGAATGCAGAGAATGTGGAAAGAGCTTCAAGCATAAAACTATCCTTAATTCACACCAGAGGACTCACAATGGGGAGAAACCATATAAATGCATAGAATGTGGAAGGAGCTTCAGCCGAAGTTATCAACTGAGTTTACACCAGAGAATTCACACTGGGGAGAAGCCCTACAAATGCCTAGAATGTGGAAAGAGCTTCAAGCAAAACAATGACCTTCGTACTCATCAAAGAACTCACACAGGGGAGAAACCATATGAGTGCACAGAATGTGGAAAGAGCTTCTGCCAAAGTGGTCAACTGAGTTCACACCAGAGAATTCACACTGGGGAGAAGCCCTACAAATGCCTAGAATGTGGAAAGCTCTTCAGTTACAAAAGTAATCTTCGTTCGCATCAGAAAATTCACACTGGTTAGAAACCACATGAAATGTGTAAAGAGTTTCAGTCAAATTTGTCCCCTCAAGTAAACATCAGAGAACTCACAATGAGGAGAAGCTATATAAATACATGCAATGTGAAGAGATGTTCAAGAAAGCTGTGCTCTTCTTTCCCATCAGTGGACTAACACAGAATTTTGTCCCAGGGAGAAACCTGTCAAAAAGGCCCAGTTGGGAATTCCAGTCTCTAGGAAAAGTATTAGAGGATGTCTTAATATATGTTCAGGCTTTGGGTGCATATTTAGTTGAAAAACTGTGGTGTCACTTTTGTTTTCTTCTTTCAGGGGAAGTCACACTCTAAATCTAGATCTGAAATGAGATTTAAATTTTTTTTTATCAACTGGACATTTCTGATGCAGGATTGCATTGATGGAGTTGATTTGGGGGGGGAAGCATCTTTAGAAAATCTGTACATAGGTCTATTCAAGTTATTGAAGAGTCGATAATAGTTGAACAAGCTCGGCTAGAGTCCTTCTTTGTAACTGGCTCAAAAAGAACTTCCCCATGAAGCCAATTGTACAGCATTCTACAGAACTCCAAGATATGGCAGTGTGGCTACCCAGGAGGATTTAAGCTAGTGAAGTTGTGAAGTACATACCTCAGAAATAAGTAGACATCAGAAAACATGATTGATTCTCTAGATGCTTATCATGTTTGAGTATATTGCTTCAGAAGTATTCCTCAAAGGACTGATTGGACGTGACCAACACAAAATTTGAGACAGAAATTGTGAGAAATGAATCCTTATTTAAAATACCAGAAAAAAATTAAACATAAAGCCACTATTAGAGATAATGCAATCCTTAGTTTTCAATTATCTGAGCCAGGCTTTTAACAATAGAACCTTTAGAGGTCCTGAATCCACATGGTCCTCATAAGCCAGAAGCCATTTGATGGCATAAAAGGAGAATAGCCCTCTGCATTCATGTTCCCCTCTGAGTACAGGCCACCTGTATCTTGTCAAAAGGAGATTGGGGGGAAAGTCCATCGCAGGTTACAACCCATTATGGGGATCATAGAATCACAGAGTTGGAAGAGACCTCAAGGGCCACCCAGTCCAACCTCCTGTCATGCAGGAATCCCCATCACAGGACTCCCGACAGATGGCCATCCAGCCTCTGCTTAGAAAGCCTCCAAAGAAGGAGACTCCACCACCCTCCTTTGGGGCAGCCATATTATTCCACTTATGCCAAACAGCTCTAACTGTCATGAAAATGTTCAAATGGAATCTCTTTTCCTGTAGTTTGAAACCATTGTTTCTCTCCAGGCTTATAAACAGGGCATTTCAAAGGCCAGATGCAGGGAGGTGGTATCAGAGGCACTGTGAAGTGGTGAAGCATTGATAAAATAACTCAATAAAATTAACTCAGAATATTAAAGCAAAAGATAATAACTTTTATTAAGCAAAGACAGTACACAGGCAAACAAAGACAGTTTCTAGTGCATTAGAGGTGTTAGGGAGAGAGAATGACACAAGAGTCCATTTCTCTTAAGCCCTAAGACTTTGAACTAAAATTTCAGAGAACTTTTATACTTTTTCTACGCTCATATCAAGGCATGTGGATTTTTCCATCAAGACTTAATTCTGATAGTGGAAAATCCCCAAAACATAGTTCCGCATTTTCTGTTTTTCACATTTGCCATTATGTCATAAGTTTGCAGTCAGGCATCTACAGATGTATCCTGTCTTAGCTCTGAAAATGCAGAATTGTAATTAATTTTAGAGGTTTTTTTGGAGTTTTTAAGTGTGTTAGTGGGTTAAATGTGTGTATGTGGGGTGAGGGGTAGATATTTTGTATGGTTGTATTGTTAGGTCCTGTAAAAGCTGATGTAGATTCTTTCAATCTTGTTGTTCTGCACAGGACAATGACAATAAAGATTTATCTATCTATCTACCAAAAGTGCTGCATGTATTTCTCAAGCAGCCAACACCCTACATGTGCCTTATAAATGATTATTAAAACCAAATTAAAAATATAGATTTGCAGCAAAGCAATTCCATTATCACAGTCCCTGCTTCTGCTTTGTGAGAAGCACCACTAGGTTATTACCACTATCCAAGCATTATTTGAATACTAACCTAAACTGATATGTGTGTGTATATATTTTTATTGCTAAAAGCTCTCACTCTGTTGTGGACATTAAGCACTATTGTTTATGGTACAACAGAGCAGATATAGGAATATTTCCAAATAGTTCTCTGAATGGTTTTTCTCCCTGTTCCCCCTGCTCATTAACATGTCTGGACATCCATGGCTGAGCTATAGAAGTTGGAGTTGCTGTGGAAGTCTCCAATAGGACAACAAATCTTTAACATTGATCTCATAGCAGGTATATACCAGCTCCAATTTCCAAAATTTATCCTAGCCACTGTCTGAAACTGATCTTCATGGTAGGTGTTGATGTACATCTACAGAAGTATATGAAGGGGTTATTTCAGGCAGAAGTACTTCAATATGGCAAGTCGTTTCCCAACCAGAAGGCAAAACCTTATAGACTTTAGAAAACAATGACCCTCTTATGAATATAAACTGCTATGCCAAATCCACATAGTGTAAACAAAGCTGTCTATGCATGTAGAGATTCTGTCTTGATAAACATATATCAAACCCCATCCAGGCAGAAAGAGTTCGCCAAGGTTGCATTCTGGCACCGACATTATTCAACTTGTTTCTAAATGACCTCCACAAAAGCTGCTCAGCTCCAGAATTTCATCCTCCAAAACTGGCCACAATAAATGTTCCCTTGTTATTATATGCAGATGACGCAGTCATCATGTCATTATCGGAAGTCAGTCTCAAACGATCCTTACATGCATACATGAATTACTGCAGGATCAATTCCTTATCAATCAACCTCAAGAAAACCAAAATTACAGTTTTCTCAAGACACCGTAAAACCAAAGATTGGCACATTGAGCAACAGTGCATAGAACAAATCAAAACATTTAAATATCTAGGCATTCTTTTCTCACACACCCTTTTGTGGTCTTATCATAGACAAGCAGCAGTGCAGAGGGCAAATAACACAAGCAAAGTCCTAAGACATTACCATTATGTCCAGGGAGGGGAGTTTATTCCTCCTGCACTCCAGTTAGTCAAACACAAAGTTTTCGCTCAGCTTTTATATGGGGCTCCAATCTGGATCATGGGCTTCAATCTCTCAGTTGAAAAAGTATTGTCAAACTCACTGAGATCACGTTTTGGTATGCCAAGATGTGTCTCTTCAGCAGCCTTGCGCCTAGAGGCTGGTTTTCATTCAGTGGAATGTCTAGTGTGGCTGTACACTTACCATTACTGGCTAAAGGTATTATATGCCCCTATAAATAGTGGGTACCTATATTATATACAAAAAGATGCCTTTGTCAGCTCATGGCATAAGAGCTTCATGGATAAACTTCATTTTTTAGATTTCTCCATGGATTTTCTTCGAACTCACCCCTATGATTCCACAAAGTCAATGTTGACCCAACGGATTAAAGCAAACCAAACAATTACACAGTCTGTGGCCAAGTTTTTATTTGCAGCTCTGAGAATTCACAAAAGTTATCACTAGATAGCCATATGATAGGGAGCAATCTTATCTGAAATATTTTAATGTTTTATCTATTTTATGTATTTTACGTATTTTATATACTGTATTTTATAAGCCTATTTTTAATTACTTGGGTCAATGACTGTATAATAAAATTTGATTTGATTTGATAGTAAAGCCATGATAAACATATGGGGGTATAATTCTTAAAAGAGAAAAAATTACAGTAAAATTACAATTAGAATACACATTAGAATTGCACATTCCATCCTTTTTCAAAACACAAAAAAATTATAAATACATAAAACCATAAGCATAGAGTTCTGTTTGAGTGGGTGAAGATGTTTGAGAGGGAGTATGTGGAGCAGTAGCCAATATGTTGAGATCCAGAATAAAAGAAAAAGATTTGCATGCCAGGTGTTGAAATCAAAAGAGTTCATAACAAAACCCAGGATCAGAATAAAGGAGATGAAAAGCATGAGGGAACATTTCCAGATCAAAGCTGTTTTTCTCAGTCTATGGATGGACTCCATTGCAGCAAAGAAGAAGCAGTCTTGATGCCACAGAACCCAGAGGTTTACGCTGCCTTTGTTGCTCTTTATGTGTGGTGGATTTAAAGACAAAATACAGTGGTACCTTGTATAAAGGAATTAATTTGTTCCAAATGAAATTATGTTAAGCAAAATTTCCTTTATACAGATTCCCATAGGAATGCATTGAAAATGGAGTAATCCCATGTTTATGTTGTGCGGATTTCCCCCCAAATTTCCCCTATCTCTGGAATTGTTTATGTTGTACAGATTTTATGTTATACAAACTGTTTGTTATACGAGGGCCCACTGTATAAAGGAAACTACCTTATGCTTCTTTGCTTTCTATATGTTGAATTTAAAGATGCAACTGTAAGAGCAGCGTTGGGAAAGTTCTTTTTTCAAAAAACATCATTTGACCTTGGAGTAACCGCATGTTTTGAAAACAACGCTTGAAAGCTGTTCCTTGCTGCTTTGGCTTCAATCTAGTCTAGTTACTCTCCTCTGTCTGTACCTTTTTTTTTTTTTTTTTTTTTTGGAAACTAAGTGACAGAAACTATTACAAGCAATATTAACCCTTTCTTTTCAGATATTAAACACAATGGATTGGGAGAACGCCTCAGAAGATTTTGCAAAAAATAAATATACTGTGGAAGATATATACAATATATATAGTTAGCAAAATCTATCCTAAATTGCTTAGTATTGAAGAGTTAAACAGCCAGTTTGAATAGATTGTTGGGATTAGGTAGGCTATATTCTTTGCATTAAAAATAGATGTAACTAATGATAGATAGAATAGGGATGAGATAATAAGGAAACTAAGTATGAAATGCTCATTTAAGCTGGGAAAGGAGTTATGAATTATATTCGCTAACATCACAGGACGCAAGCAATATATTTGTTTTATGCAATTTAGTGTAGAAAATAAATGCAAATGTAAAAAATAAAAAAATCATGCCTTTGTCTCGGATGTAAACCACACCTTCATGTAATGCTGGAAACAAATTCAAAATCAACAGGATGGCATTTTGACCAGACAGCAGCCGACGGCACCCTGCCAGCCACTGTATCAGCCAGCCATCTAAAGCATGTAATGCCAACTATGGCTTGGATCAATGGATCTCTTTAATCAGTGGTCACAAGGCTGATTGTTTGATGGCAGTGTCAACCAAGCAGTTTTTTAGTGTGGCAGTCTTAGTCTGGCTAGTAAAATTCTATTGAACTTTAATCTTTACAGTCTGTCTAGCCATCCATTCAGACTAGAATGGCCAGAGTATGACAAAACATTTATTAGTGAAGAATTTAAATTTTTTTTCAAGGCAATTTTGATTATTCCAAAGGGTGCCCAATCCCAGGGAAGCAGCAGTATTCCAGTCTGGCTGTCCAGGGGAGGCAACAAGAAAGGGGAGCCAAATCTACAAGACACCCAGGGAATACGGAACCCCAAAATACCCAGAATGCCCAACACTTTAATAATTATGTGGTTCACCTTTATTAGGTAAAGGGAGGAGGGAAGCATAAGGGGGGGAAGCAACTAGCCACCGGGTCCAAAGGGGCAGAATAATATGTAATAGGTTGCAGCAATGAACCATGAAATTGGGTGAAATCACCCTCAGCAAAATCATCATGTTCAAAACAAAGTACAATGGTTTTGACCCATAAAAAAGGGAACATTGAAAAAATACCTGTGGACAAAAACAGCAAATGTCGTCGAGGCCAAAAGCACCGTAACTTCAATGCAGTGTAATATTAGTCTGGACTACAAGGCAGGAGAACATCATCAAAAAGGGAGACGTACTTAATACTTCCGGAGGATGCAGGAGTATTAAAGGAGAAGCAGAGGAAGAGGCTACAGAATCCCTCTCTTAAAAGTTTAAAACAATAGTTGTAGAGATATCATTGCCCATATTTCTGAGCCCCAAGATTGGTCAAGCACAAAGGAAACTGAAGGCCTAGGAGGGCTGCTTGACATATATTTCCCGGCAGCCCCAGGACCGAAGCAGATACCAGAATGTGCTGAAGAAGGCCAGAGCAAACAGGACGGCAGATACCAGGATATCAGAATACATCTGCTCAGGCCCAAGGAAGCCTCTTATCAGTAATGTCTCACTAGCTAGGGAGCATTCTCCCCCCCACCTATGGATTCCATTTCCCCTGCTTTGTGTACCTGTTTACTGAACAGATAAGGCTTGCATTCTTTCCCCCCACCGAGGAATGTTTCCCTGTATCTATTGTGCTTACTCTCTAATAAAGGCTGGGCTCAGGCAGCAGCAGGGAGGAGAAGGCTCAGGGAGAGAAGGCTCAGGAGGGAGAATCATCACCAATCTCACATGCACGCAGCCGATGCAGACACAGAGAGACACTCAGACATCCATGGAACCCTGACAGACAGACGAACAGGAATGCTGCCCTGAGCGCCAGATGATTGCACCCCGAAACTCTGTGTCCCGTGTGATTCGTAACGCAACAAATAGTCACAAGGTGGGAGAGATAAAGCAAACACAAAGGTGCAGTAAAATGAATGGGATGGGTCTGTGTCTCTCCTGATCTGCAGAATCCACACTTGGAGAAAAAATGATGCCAGGCAAAAGCCAGCCAAAAGCAAGACTGTACAGTTTCCACAGTGGATTGGCATCATTCAGTCTCGAAAGACTATGGCATCATGCCTGAAGTAGAGATCCTAAAAACAACACCTAAATAGGCCGATTCAGGAATGGCAGTCTCTACCGCACTGGGGGCAGATATATTCTGTTTCTTGCCTAGTCCTCGAGTTTCACTGTTTCCGTGCCTGCCTCTTTTCCTCTGCCTGTTGGACAAATGCCTCTTCAAATTTATGTAGACCATGCTGTATCTTTTGCCTCCAGACAGTGCGATCGGAGGTCAGGGTTTCCCATCTGTTGAGGTCCATTCCCAAAGCCTTCTGGTCTCTCTTACATATATCCTTATACCGCAGCTGTGGTCTCCCTCTGGGGCGCTTTCCCTGCACTAGTTCTCCGTATAGAACAACTTTGAACAGGCCAAGATCTACTTTATCCAGCCCAAAGTGTCTGAGGGCTACTACACTAGAACCTCTACTTACGAATTTTATCCGTTCCGAGCACATGCTCATAAGTAAAAATGTTTGTAAGTAGAGCAGCGGTTTCCCATAGGAATGCATTGAAAACCAATTCATCTGTCCTGGAGGGAACAAATTTAAATGCGCCATGGCCCTTGAACTGCCCTGCTCGGCTGAGACAGTGGGCTGGCAGACCCAGAACTTTGCTGGTGGTCCTTGGGATGGGAGAGGGAGGGGTGGAGGACTTATTGCCTCACCTTTTTTTATTGATGGCTGGCGGGCTACTTTTGAACCCTTCGCGGGCTACCAGTAGCCGACAGTCTACCTGTTGGGCAGACCTGGTATAGAAGATCTTTTGGGATCTGGCCATTGTCCATTCTCACAACGTATCCAAGCCAGCGTAGGCGTCGCTGTTTCAATAAAGATTACATGCTAGAGATTCCAGCTCATTTCAGGACTATGCTATTTGGAACTTTGTCATGCCAGGTAATGTTGAATATTCGTCTAAGACAGAACAAGACTGTACAGTTTCCACAGTAGATTTGTCATATGAAACCTAAGCAAAAGTAAAAAATAAAAGAATCATGGCAAAAAACTGTCTGTGAGGTCCCCTAACTAGCTAGAAAGCATAATTTCCCCTACCTAACGCAAAGGAAAGAAGGGTACCTAACAATGTATCAGTCTAAAGATAAGAACGGGTTATGACACACAGGCTCTCTCTTTATATCTCAATAACTAATTAACTTCAATGACTCATTAATTCAATACAATAGCTCAAAAAACCCTTCACAACTCCTTTCTCATAAATTATTAATTAAAGGCGTTTATACACGACCCCTAAACTCCGCTGCAAATGGCTCCCAGCTCCGGAGCTTAAAAATGTTTCCCCACCAGCTCCAGAGCTAACAGAAAATTAAGTGCAACCCCGCCCACCTAAGCACTGATAAGCACATTTTTAAGGTACCTGCTCTGGGAGAGTGAAAAAACTTTGATGCGGAGAGTGCCTTTTTTCTCTCACTTCTTTTTGTTGTTTGTTTTTGCCTCCCGCCTTTTAAGAGGAACCAGGAAATGTCGGGGGTCGGACAACATCCAAAAGCAAAAAACTCCGGAGGTAAGAGTGCATTCTTTTCTCCCTTTTTTTCTCCCTCCCTCACACAAGACAGAACAAGGAAGTGCGGAGGGGGTGGGAACGCAGAGAGAGCGACAATCCCTCAAGATCTCTGGTCCGAATTTAAGGAACCAGCGGATCTTAGGGGTCATGTAAAAAGACCCTAAGTCAACACAATAACTCAAAAAAAAAAAACACCCTCAACTCACAATTCAATTATTTAATAACTCAATATATAATTCCCCCCAAACAAAGCAGCTAAAAAGAAAAAAGGAATAAATTCTAAAGTGGAAACTTACCCCAATCTGCTGGTGGACACAGCAGGGGAACCTAGAGCAGAACGCCCATAAGGGGCAATCAAAAATTTAAAAATGTAAAATGCTTTAAAAAAATCTTTCATTCAATTCAAGCACAAACAGACAGACCTATTACATGATCATTCATTACTTGGAGCCCAAGGTCCAAGAAATAGAGCAGCTGTATAAACACTCCAGAGTAAAATGAACATGAAAAGCTCCACAGCAGTAATTATTGCTGCTACAGAATTTTTCAGTTGACCCCATTCCTCAAGAGATGGACCAGAGCTGGTTCAAACAGGTCCTTCTGCAGATGGCACACCCAGGAAACTCCCATTCTCTCCCCCTTCCAACCCCCCACACCCTGCTCTGATCTGATCTTGAGGAATTCACCTCAGAGCCATAAAACCACACTTAAAATATCAACAGATCTTGGCCACAGAGCCGTGAAACAATACATATCATATCAACAGACCCTGGCCAAATCCTCCTACAACTAATAAACTATCCCTCCTTTTCCGCCTCCCATATCCACCCTCCCCACCTCTATATAATACAGCCAATGAATATCTGGGATGAAATGTATATCCCATCACATATTATATTGCACACCTCATTCTGCTGCTATGTTTCTGAAGAAGTGTACATGTCCATGAAACGTTACATTAAAATATGAAGGTTAGTCTTTAAGTTGCCACATGTTATATGTCTTTTGTTTTGTTTTGTTTTTCTTTGATTTTTTGCCTGACATTTTTGAACTGGGCAATCTTCGGCCCCTGGTTTTCTTGACAGTGTCCACCTCTGAGCCAGAGTGGGCACAGCTTCTCTATTTAGAATAACTTTGGATAAAAACCAGATCATGCTACTGATTGCCAACATTCTAAAACGACATGGCAGATGAAGAAGACTAAAGAATGGAAAATCAATTTAGGCCATTACAGAGAATTGATCAAATTTGAATAATTTATAGAAAAGAGGAGCAAAACTGAGAATAAAGAAACCAGAAAAGAAATGGTGAGATATTTTATTTTCCTAATAAAAGAGGAATATAAGGAGAACAAGTGAAAAGAGGTATGGCAAGGAGATATTAATAAAGAAATAAAAAAGAAGAATGAAATAAAATGTGGAATAAGAGAAAAACATGTCAGTAAGAGAACTGTTGTAAAGCATACCAGAGGTATATAATGCCCATACTTTTAAGCATAATAAGGAAATAGAGGTGGAGGTATAAAAAAAGGAGGGACATACTTGCATGTGTGGTGGTTATGCAAAATAAGGTAGGAATGAGCATTGATTTTGAAGGAAATTCAAGAAATGAAAAGGGAGAGGGTCCAAATGTCCCCCAAGGAAGTGTTGTTGAATATGGTTGCGAATAAGCAATTGAAGAAATCGGAATTGGTGTTAATAATATGGTATAGAGATGGGCACGACTTGAAAAAATTTTTTTCGAGTTGTCGTTAGTCGGGCCAGTCCCATTTTAGGGGTCGTTTCTGGTTTTCGTCAAAACAATAACTCAAAAAAGACCTCAACTCACAATTCAATTTTTAATAACTTAATACTGGTTTTTTTTGGGGGAGCGGGCTCCTAAAAAGACCTCTGTGGGGTGGGTGCCTCCTCTGGCCCTTACCCCAAGGAAAGTGGACTCAGCTGGGGCACCTAGTGGAACTCCTGCCACTAGGAAGGGGAAGCAGGCTCCAAGAGAAACCCCTCTAATGGGGTCTCCTTCAATTCCTGCTGCTGCTGCAAAACCTATTAATAGCCATATGGATATTGCATAACATAATGTGCAGAAATGAGACCAGTGTATAAACACATAGGGTCAAATGAACCTGCAAAGGGCTCCACAGCACCAATTATTGCTCACACAGAAGGGAATTGTACTTGCTGTGTTCCTGCAATGATGGCAAGTAGATCTGGCTTTAAACAGGTGGCTTCTGCAAGAGCTGGGTTAGGCTAGTGAAACTCCCATTCTGGGCTCCCTGGGTTGCACCTCTGGGTGCCTCTCTGACCCACTAAGAAGACAGTCTGTGAGCCATGGGTACCACACTTAAAATATTAGGTTAGGGCTTGGGCAGGTTTTAGGGGGCTTTTGGCACATCCCAGAAGTCTCCATGGCCAAGTGGCCATGCGAAATGGTGGGATGGCTCCAAAAACTTCCCTCATGGTTGTCCACTCCCACATGGCTGGCCACTTCCCCAGCCCATCATTGCGCAGGTGTAAATAAAATAAAATAAAATAAAATCAATGGAGGACAGAGGAGGAGAGGAGAGACATTTTGTTGCAAGAAAAAACCCACTGCTACTGTGAAAAATCTGGCAGTTTATATATTTTCGCTGTTTTTCTTTCTGTTGTCCTTGTGTGTTTTGGACCACGATTAAAAAATGAAGGTTAGTCTTTAAGGTGCCCCATTTTGGATCCCTTTTGTTTTGTTTTGTTTTTCATTGATTTTTGGCCTGACATTTTTGAACTGGGCAGGACGGGGGGAGGCCTGACCCCCTTGACAGAAACCACCCCTCCGAGCCAGGTGCCCAGCGCCTTAGTCAGAATAACTTTGCATTTTTCCAGATCATGCTTTGGCCATTCTAAAATGGGTGGGGGTTGAGTTTAAAGAATGGAAAGTTTTAGGCCAATACAGAGAATTGATCAAATTTGAATAATTTATAGAAAAGAGGAGCAAAACTGAGAATAAAGAAACCAGAAAAGAAATGGGCTTTTTATTTTCTAATAAAAGAGGAATATAAGGAGAACAAGTGAAAAGAGGTATGGCAAGAGATAGCCCAGGATGGGGAAGAATGGAATAAAATGTGGAATAAGAGAAACAACACCTCTGGTAGGTGCCCTGAGGCACAGCAGGCATTTTCCAGAGGTACCGGTTTTTTTAACTTTTAAAATAATTTTTCTGGTGGAGGTATAAAAAAAGGAGGGACATATTGCATGTGTGGTGGTTATACAAAATCAGACCAAAATTGTTTGATTTTGAAGGAAATTCAAGAAATGAAAAGGTAGTGGGTCCAAATGTCCCCCAAGGAAGTGTTGTTGAATATGGTTGCGAACAAGCAAACGGAAGAATACCGCTAATTCGCGTTATCTCTAATAATGGTAGCAGCAAGAATAATTTTTGTCAACATCTGGAAAACCAAAAATCAAACAATATTGGATGAATGGTAGGGGGAGTTATGGAATGTGGCTATCAACAATAGCCTGATAACCACTGCTCAGCTGCTTATAACAAGAAATTGGAAGATTGAAAAAAGTAATTATAATATGGGGAAATGCTATTTATTTATTTATTTATTTATTTATTCACTCATTCATTTATCAGATTTTTATACCACATCCATCAAACCCAAAGGCTACTCTGGGTGGTTTACAAAATAGAAAATACAAATTATAAAATACATACAGTAATCAAATACAAATAATATAAAGATTATATCAAACCTAAAACAAAACTTACCACACTCAGTTTAATTATGTTGTAAACTGTCCAGAGTGGTTTTAAGAACATAAGAAGAGCCATACTGGATCAGGCCAAAGGCCCATCAGCTTCCTGTATCTCACAGTGGCCCCACCAAATGTGTCTGGGAGCGCACGAGACTAGATATCTGTCTCCTGATACCACTCCCTTGCCTCTGGTCCTCGAAGTACCCCAGTTTTAAGCCTGGAGATTACATGTATCTCCCTCATGGTTTGTAACCTGTGATGCACTTTTCCTTCAGGAATCTGTTCAATCCCCTTTTGAAGGCATCCAGGCCAAATGTCATCACCACATCCTGTGGTAGGGAGTTCCACAGACTAACAAGACTGCGTAAATTTTTTTTTGCTTTCTGCCAGACAGGCGGTACAGTATGTAATAATAATAATAATAATAATAATAATAATAATAATAATAATAATAATAATAATAATAATAATAATAATAATAACAATAACAATAATAATAATAATAATAATGGACAAAGTTAAAAATTATAGTTTAATTTTTAACTTTCCCATCATCATCATCATCATCATCATCATCATCATCATCATCATCATCATCATCATCATCATCATCAAGAAAATCAAACATACATGATAAGAGGTGGAAGGAGAAATTCCTAGATATTATAGATTAAAAGGTTCAGGTTTCTGGGAAAGCTGCTCTGTATAGCCATGTTTTTAATAGGCGTTTAGAACTGTTGATTGTGAAAGCCAAACTTATTTCAGCAGGTAGTTTATTTCACAACTGAGGGGCTCTCACTGAGAAGCCCTGATTTCTGGTTGGTGTTTTATGGGCCTCCTTCAGTGTAGGCACCCTCAAATGCCCAGCTTGAAAGGAGCGAGCAGTACGGGCCTTTCTGTTTGGGAGAAGCTGCTCTCTAACAGATAAGTACCTTGAAGTCAATATGAAAGAACAGAGCAGCCAAAAGTCTAACGCTGGCATCTTTCTGGGAACACGTGACCTGGGGCTTTTGCTATTGCTTGCATTTTAAAGCCTAGAGTTCTGTGCTCTTTAAATCTTTTCCTTCCAGGAGCAAGGAGGAGTGAGGAGGAGGGGTTTCAGAGCCCTTTACAAATTTCTGGGAACAGATGAACTGGGGCTTTTGCTATTGCTTGCATTTTAAAGCCTAGAGTTCTGTGCTCTTTAAATCTCTTCCTTCCAGGAGCAAGGAGGAGTGAGGAGGAGGGGTTTCAGAGCCCTTTACAAATTTCTGGGAACACATGAGCAGCATGCGCCAAAAAAGAAGAGTAGAAAGGCAGATACCTTAATAAATTAACAATATTGTTATAAGTAACTCACCTTATTTTGTCAAGATGGAGGGTCAGGGGGAAGATGTAGTTACTTGTATCATCTGCGGCATGTTTTTTTTTTTTTCCAAAACAACTGCCAGCTTACACATGCTCAAAGTGCAAGCTAGTAGCTGTTAGGTTTTCAGCAAGAGACACTGACAACGCTGCAATGTAATGCAAGGAAGAATCCTGAAAGGACTTACTTTGGTGTGGAAATTTGGAGGTTCCACACCTGCTTAGTTTTTTATATAAGGAGGAACGCTTGAGCCCTGTGCTGCCTTTAGCCTTGTGCTCAAGTAGCCTTGTGCTGCCCTCAAGCTAAGCTGCCTTGTGCTCATCCTCCGTGTTCCGTGCTCATTCAAGCTCCTGTGCTCCAGTGTGCATGCGTCTGCTGCTGCCTGGCGTTTTTGCCTCATGTCTGCTGTTGCCTGGTGAGCCTGCATCATGTTGGTGTGTGTTCCTGACTCCTGATGCTGTGAGCTGTGAAATCCTGCATTGCTACGTGTTGCTGTGTTGCTGCTGAACTCTACGTTTATGTTTGTTTAACCTTGAAGATACTGCGGGGTGCTATCTGCATATGTAAGAATTCTACGGTTGTTTTCCTGAACTGTTTAAAATAAACCCCAGCTTGTTTTTTTGAAGAACACCACAAACGTTTGTAGCCTTCTTGCTGTGCCTATCAAACTCTGCTAACTCTGCTAACAAGATTATCCCCTCTAGTGCAGCTGAAGTGTGCTGGACCAAGGAAATAGGTTTTGAACCTCAAGATCTCAATGGTCATGGTTCAGAAAACCTCAAAGGTTATGGTCTGTTAGGGCAGTCCATAACCTCAAAGTAGCCCTCTTGGAGGACAAGGACAGGCAGCTGGAGGCCTGTGTTTCTAATCTTTGCAAGGTTAGGGAACAGGAGGGTTTTTTGCAGGAAGCAGAGAAAAACTTTGCCAACACAGGGGACAGGGGTAATCTCAATCAGGATGAGGGCATTTCACAAATACAGGAGGCAGATACTTGGAAGAATGTCACAGTCAGAAAGGGAAGAACTAGGAAACAGACAGGAAGTTTGCAGCTGCAAAATAGATTCCAACCTCTCTCCCTTATAAACCAGAAGGAACTGCACCAAGAGCATCCTCAAGACCTTGCACAAAGGAATCCGAATCCTACAGCGCACCAGGGGGCATCTACCAAGCCTCGGAGGAGGAGGCTGCTGGTGGTTGGGGATTCCTTGCTTAGAGGAACAGAAGCGGTCATCTGCAGGCCTGACAAAATGAACAGGGAGGTCTGCTGTCTCCCTGGAGCCAAGACTCATGTAACGGAGAGACTGACGAGACTCATCAAGCCCTCTGATTCTAACCCCTTTCTCTTGGTCCATGTAGGAACTAATGATACCTCAAAATGCAGCTTGCAGGATATCACAAAAGCGTATGAAGTTTCCCATAATCTGGATGGGTTTTAATTTTTATTATTTATTTATTTCTATACCGCCCATCTTCCCGAAGGAGCTCTGGGCAGTGAACAGCAATCATATATAACAATAATAAACAGATATCAAACCATTACCCGAGTCCTAGTCTCTGAAGCCATGGAAAACAAACCTGTTCCCTCTTCAATATGACATCCTTTCAAATATTTAAACATAGCTATCATATCCCCTCTCAGTCTTCTTTTTGAAAGGCTAAACATTCCCAGTTCCCTAAGCCGTTCCTCATAAGACCTTTCCTCCAGACCCTCAACTATCCTGGTCACCCTCCTCTGCACCCGCTCAAGGTTGTCAACATCCTTTTTAAATTGAGGTGCACAGAACTGGACACAGTACTCCAGGTGGGGTCTAACCAGAGCAGAATAAAGTGGTACTCTCACTTCCCTTGATCTAGACCAGGGGTCCTCAACCTAAGGCCCCGGGGCTGGATGCTGCCCCCCAAGGTCCTGAATTCGGCCCCTGGGACCAATTGCAACCCCCCACCTACCCCCTGTTTTGTGAGCAAGCAAGGCTCCACAGCTGCTTTTGGACTGGGATCCGGCCCCCAGTGGTGTCTGGGTGGTGGTGGACTGGCCCGCTGGTTGAAAACTTTGAGGACCCCTGATCTAGACACTATGGTTCTGTTGATGCAACCAAGAATCGCATTGGCTTTCCTGGCCGCCGCATCATACCACTGACTCATGTTTAATTTGTGGTCCACCATATCCCTTTCACAGGTACTATTCTCCAGCCAGGTGTCTCCCATCCTATATCTGTGCAATTCATTTTTTTTTACCTAGATGTAGCACCCTACATTTCCCTCTGTTGAAATCTATTCTGTTAGCTTTGGCACAAGTTCATGACTCCTGGCTTCCATGCCTGTGGGAAACAGTCTTCGCAAGAAACCTGAAGAAGACAGCAGTTGTGAGTTTTTCCTCAGGCTGTTTGGCCATGTACTAGAAGTTTCAGAACATGGCCAAACAGCCTGAAAAATTCACAACAGCTATCAGCTATCAGCCGTGAAAGCCTTTTGAGAAAAGTTCCAGGCAAAAATCAAAAAAAAAAATAAAAGACAAAAAAATGTGGCATCTTAAAGACTTAACTTTCATATTTTAATGCAACATTTTGTGGACACGTCCACTTCTTGAGACATAGAGCAGCAGAATGAGGTGTGCAATATACGTTTCATGCCAAATATTCATTGGCTGCTGTGTGTAGGCATATTTGCATGTAAGCTCTGTTGTAAAAAATCCTCAAGACACAGAAAACAGACACCAGATCTGGGTGAGGGTGGGGAGGGGAGGGGGAAGAGGAAGAGGTGGGAGGGAAAAGGAACATGAGGAAGAAAAACTTTCAGAACAAGGTCAAACAGCCCCCAAAAGACACACAACAGCTATCAGATCCCGGCCGTGAAATCCTTCGAGAAAACCTGGAAAGGTTCCAAATAAAACAAAAGACAAAACAAACAAACAAACAAACAAACAAGCGGCACCTTAAAGACTTAACTTTCATATTTCAACGTAACGTTGTGTGGACCCGTCCACTTCTTCAGGCACACAGCATCAGAATGAGGTGTGCAATATAACAGGGATGTATAACTTTGAACAGGCTGAGGTCTACTTTTTTCTGGCCCAAAGTGCCTGAGGGCCACTACACTAATACCTCTACTTACGAATTTTATCCGTTCCGAGCACATGCTCATAAGTAAAAAAAAAAATTGAGCAGTGGTTTCCCCTTAGGAATGATTTTTCAATGCATTCCTATCGGAAGGCTGACCATTCATAGGCTTCCCTTGCACCCGCTCGATCATCTGGCCAGTGGGGGCAACAGGGGACCACGCCATGGCCCTTGAACTGCCCTGTTCAGCTGAGACAGTGGGCTGGCAGACCCAGAACTTTGCTGGGGCAGTGGTGGTCCTTGGAATGGGGGAGGGGTGGTGGAGAACTTATCCCCTTTTTTATTGGTGGCCAGCGGGCTACTTTTGAACCCTTCGCGGCCTACCAGTAGCCCGTGGTCTACCTGTTGGGCAGGCCTGCAGTATAATATGTGATGGAATAATGTGTCTCATACCAAATATTCATGGGCTGTTGTGTGTAGGCATATTTGCATGTGACGTTGTAAAAAATTTCCTAAAGAGACAGAAAACAGACTCCGGATCTGGGTGAGGGTGGGGAGGGGAGGGGGAAGAGGTGGGGGGCTCATTTAAGTTTATGGGAGTGGGACAGCTGCTGTCAGATTTTTTATTTTATTTTTAAATCACTGCAAGGCTGCAGAACACAATCTGTAGATTAGCATTTCTTTAAAAGCCACAACACACGCAACGGGAGTGGTTAGGTGCCGGATTCCATCTTCCTCTAGACATCCGTGGGTTCCGCGCTGGCTCCCGGCCCAAAGCTCTTTCCCGCGCTTCCGTGGCCGTTACGACGTCTCCTCGGTGTGGGTCCTGAGATGCAAAGAGAGGCCGTCGCTCCGGCCGAAACTCTTCCCGCACTCGGGGCAGGTGTAGGGCTTCACCTGCGAGTGGGTCCTCTCGTGGAGCCGGAGGTTGCTGCTCACGTTGAAGCGCTTGCCGCACGCCCGGCACGCGTAGGGCCTCTCCCCAGTGTGGGTGACCTCGTGTCGGGTCAGGTTGCTGCTCACGGTGAAGCGCTTCCCGCACTTCCGGCAGGCGTACGGCTTCTCCCCGGTGTGGGTGCGCCGGTGGGAGGCCAGGTTGCTGCTCCGGCGGAAGCTCTTCCCGCACTCCGGGCAGGGGTAGGGCTTCTCCCCCGTGTGGCTCCGCTGGTGCAAGGCGAGGATGTCGCTCCGAGCGAAGCTCTTCCCGCACTCGCCGCACCGGTAGGGCTTCTCCCCCGTGTGGGTCCTCTCGTGGAGGGTTAGGTGGTTGCTGACGCTGAAGCGCTTCCCGCACTCCGCGCACTGGTAGGGCTTCTCCCCCGTGTGGGTCCTCTCGTGGGAGTACAGGTTCCCGCTCTGGCTGAAGCTCTTCCCGCAAGCCTTGCACGTGTAGGGCTTGTCCCCGGCGTGGATCCGGCAGTGCTTCTTCAAGTCCGAGTAATACTTCAGCGTCACCCCACAGATGAGACACGTCCCGTTTCTTTTCCCTCTCCGCTTTTCTCGCGGGTTCGGGGGTTCGCCAGCTTCTGCGCCCTGAGACGCTGAGGGGCTTCTCTTCCTCTTCTTCGGCTGGTTCCCCGCACGCCTCTTCCCTCGACCTGGTGCTCCATCCTTTTCTTTTCCCACTTCCGGTTGGGCTGTTTCGGGTGACGCCGAAAGGTGCTGTGGGGAATTCCCACTACTTTGTTCATCCTCTGCAAAAGGGTAGCGGGAGAGGAGAGAACAAAGTGAAGCAACAACTGATGATCTCCTTTCACCGGTCCACAATTGAAAGCATCCTCACATATTGCATTACCGTTTGGTACGCTGGATTGACAGCTGCTGACAGGAAGACACTACAGAGGGTGGTAAGCACAGCTCAGTATATCACGGGCTGTCCCCTAAGTGCACTGGACAACATCGCTAGGGATCGTTGCCTCAGGAGGGTTGGAAAAATTCTTAAGGATGACTCACACCCCGGTCAGCACCTCTTTACCTTGTTACCATCAGGCAGAAGATATCGTAGTATAGCCTGACGCACCAACAGACTGAAGAACAGTTTTTATCCATGGGCTGTCAGACTGCTGAATGGGAAATAATCCCAGGACAAGTCTAGAAGAACTGACCTGTGGGCTGGCGCATTCTGTGTCAAGCACACAGGGTGTAATAAGACTGAGTGGTTGCTAGTGGGATGGGGGTGGGGGTGGGCAAGGGAGACCCAGCCAATTTCATTGTGCACATGTTGTACAATGACTACAAAGACCCTGTCAGTTCCATCCGGAAAAACATCCCCCTGAAGGATCACATCCAACTGATAAGCTTCCTTCCCTCAGAATCTCCTTTTCCCACATGGACACCATGTTGGCATCTAGAGAAGAAGGCACAGCTGGAGAGCTCAGTGATTTAGGGTATCTGGCTGTGGAGACAAGAGGCTGGGAGTTCAACTCCCCCACTGGTGCCTCATTGACCGGGCCGGGGAGGGGGGGCTGGACTCAAGGGTCCCTTTTCCTCCTCTGTAGTTCCAAATCTAAGGGCGCTTTTACACAACCCCTAAAATCCGAGGCATCGGGCTCCCAGATGCAGAGCTTAAAATTGTTTTCCCACCAGCTCCGGACTTTAAAAAAATTAAGTACAACCACACCCACCTAAATGCGCTCCAGCACATTTTCCAAGTACCTGGTCTCCGGAGGTAAAAAATATTTCGGTGCGGACTATAAAGCTGTGGATGCCGGGTTCTCCTCGCCTTTTGTTGTCCTCCCACCCCTTTAACAGCCTGGAATGCCTACGGGGCTGCTCCAACCGGCAGACGGTGGGCAGACAGAGGTGAGCCTGCATTTTTTCTTCCTTTTTTCTCCCTCCCCTCACGCAGACAGGCGCAATGGAACACAGAAAGCAGAACAAACCCCTACGATCTCTGGTCCGAATTTAATTTGCCAGCGAATCTTAGGGGTCGTGTAAAAGCACCCTAAGACATCAATGACTCCCTTTTGAACACACCTGGTATCCCTTGAAATGGTCCCACATCTCCAATCTGATTGGTGTGTGTGTGTGTGTGTGTGTGTGTGTGTGTGTGTGTGTGTGTGTGTGTGTGTGTGTGTGTGTGTGTGTGTGTGTGTCTGATCTGCCTGTCAGTAACATAATAGGTTTGAAATTACCATAGTTTTGCCCTATAAGACGCACTTTTCCGACCCTCAAAAGTGAGGGGAAATGTCTGTGCACCTTATAGGATGAATACAGCAGTCCCCGCTACATATATACTGTATCAGATTTTCATTTAGAGATAAGATACCTTCAGGAGCCTCTCCCATCTCCTGTTGCAGCTAGGATTCTGCAGTTCCAATCACCCAGTTTCCCAAAGAGGCTTCCTCCAGGGAGCTTCTGCCCACCCCTTCCCTTCTGCAACCAAGATTCCCCAGTCAAAAATCACCTTGTTGCAAAGAGGTCTCCACTGAGCCTCTGCCCTCCCCTTCAGCTCCAATGACCTGGTTTGCAAACCTCCACTTTTGCAGCTTGGATTCCACAGCTCCAATTACCTCGTTTGCAAGCTTACATCCCCTTTCTGTGGGCACCCAACATCGCCCCTTCACAGCCACCTGTATTCAGGTTAAATGGCTGTATTGGCACTTTGCGGAAAAATTAGTGGGTTTTGAATCTCAGTTTGGCACTCGGTCTCTAAAAGGTTCGCCATCACTGTTATAGGGCGAAAATACGGTATATGCTATTTTATGTCATTTTAATTGTATTTTCATTATATTTACTATATTTTTATGTTTTTTTTAATTTTATTGTATAAATTACAGTAGGACCCAGGTATCCACTGAGGATCAGATCCAAGCCTTTCAATGGGTAACGAAAGATGTGGATAAGAGAGAGCACCAAAAAACTGCTGTTTTGCAACAGTAGCTAGCTTTACGGCTGCCGTTTTATGACAGTAGCTTGCATTATGGCTGCTGTTTTACAACAGTAGATTACTTTGCGGCTGCTGTTTGTGACAGTAGCTTGCTTTGCGGCTGCTGAATTGTTGATTTAATTTTTTCCTCTGCCAACTGTGAATAACTGAATCAGTGATTAGCGAATCAGTGGATACTGGGGTCCTACTGTATATGTGTTTTTCTTGTATTGTATTGGGTGGCCTCACTGCCAGATGGACAGTACAAAAATCAAATCAAATCAATCAATCAAAAATAATTGGAGAACTAAGTCTTTGATTCTTATTAAAATTACACTGATCAGAAACTAGTGTCCTTCTCCGCTGCCACCCACCACCACCACCTTAAGGCTCAACAGTAAGAATCCCAATGTCTGATCAGGGAAGGTCTCCCCGTGGTTACCACATAGCCTGAACATTTGGTCTGGTAGAGAAAATTAATTCAGAGGTGGGTGGATGGACATTAACAACAACAACAACAACAACTTTATTTTTATGCTACCTTTCTCCCCAGAGGGACCCAAGGCGGATAGGACAAGGTGCAAAAGGAAGCGACTAAAATGATTAGTGGGCTGGGGCACCTCCCTTATGAGGAAAGGCTAAAACATTTGGGGCTCTTCAGTCTGGAAAAAAGGCGCCTGAGGGGGGATATGACTGAGATGTACAAAATAATTCAGGGTGTGAGTAAAATGGATAGAGGGAAGCTCTTCTCCCTCTCACAAAATACCAGAACTAGGGGACATACACTCAAATGGTGGGCTGGGAGAGTAAGAATAGACAAAAGAAAATATTTTTTCACCCAGTGCATTGTTAGTCTGTGGAACTCTCTGCCACAGGATGTGGTGATGGCATCTGGCCTGGATGCCTTCAAAAGGGGATTGGACAGATTCCTGGAGGAAAAGTCCACCACAGGTTACAAACCACGATGGAGATGTATCATCTCCAGGCTTAAAACCAGGGTACTTCAAGGGCCAGATGCAGGGGAGTGGTATCAGGAGACAGATATCTAGTCTCATGCACTCCCAAACGCATCTGGTGGGGCCACTGTGAGATACTGGAAGCCAGACTAGATGGGCCGTTGGCCTGATCCAGCATGGCTCTTCTTATGTTCTTATGTTGACATAGGACATATACATAGGACATATACTCCCCATTCCAAACAAAAAAGTGACATGTCTCAAATCCACCAAAACGTAAAGATGAGAGAATTGTCATCTGGGAGGAAAAGGGGTTGAAGCATCAGGGCCTTCCATACCATTGGGCAGCCTTAAGACACTGGACCGAGGAATTTGCTGCTTTTTTGCTGCCATCGGCCACTATCACGCTACAAGGGAAATGGTCTGAACATTGTTGTTAGCAAGAGGGTTTCTATGGCAGTTCCTTTTTTAAAAAAAAGAATGCAGTCTCTGTTTGAAGAAATTATTGTCAATGATGCTAAGCTCTATTTTGCAATGGGGTTTGGGGTGGGAGATCAACATCTGGAAAGGAGTATAAGGCCACCCATGTTCCACTCACCTCCAGTGTTTCTCTGAATGAGGGACTACTTACAAGGTGACTTCTAGATGAATTGCCATGCATGATTGCACTGACTGATCTCATAAGAATGCCAGTGTTTTCCATGTGAGTTTCCACCCCTCATAAATGGTTTGTTGTTGTTGTTTTGCATGCTCCTTGTAGCTCTAATGTTACCTTTTAATTGTTCTAAGAGGCCTCTTCTAAATCCCTGTTCTTAATTTGAATTATGTCTTAAATGTTCTGGAATATATATATATATATATATATATATATATATATATATATATATATATATATATATATATATATATATATATATATATATATATATATATATATATATATATATATATATATATGCATGTTAGGTGGATTCGGGTTTCTTCCCGTGTAGAAATCTGGTTGTTTTGGCGACGTTTCGACGAGGTCTCACTCGTCATCTTCAGGCTGGTGTTCTGGCTTCTTTCTTCTTGAAGAAGAAAAATGAAGCCAGAACACCAGCCTGAAGATGACGAAGACCTAAATCGCCAAAACAACCAGATTTTGTAAGAAGAAGAGAATCTGGGTCCATGCATACTATATACCCGTGAAAATCTACGAAAATATATATATATATATATATATATATATATGTTTTCATCAGATTTTCACGGGTATAGGTATGCATGTTAGGTGGATTCGGGTTTCTTCCCGTGTAGAAATCTGGTTGTTTTGGCGACGTTTCGACGAGGTCTCACTCGTCATCTTCAGGCTGGTGTTCTGGCTTCTTTCTTCTTGAAGCAAAGTGTGGTCTCAGTTGAAGTCCTTCTATAAATACTGCTGGGGGGGTGTGTGGTTTGCTTGCTCTGTTGCTGATTGTAGGTTCCTTTGTTCCTTTGTTCTTTTGTGATCTGCTGTGTGGCTGAGGCGATCGTTAAGGGATTAACTGCTGATGGCTGTTTAGATGGCTGTTTACATGCTGGTGGGTTAGATGGCTGGTAGGTTCTGGCAGTATCCTGGGCTTTGGTGGAGTGGGGTCCTGTGTCTTGTGAATTCATTTTGGTCTGGCTACGTGTCTGTGGTCTCCCAATGTTTTTTTGGGGTGTGTGAGTGTGCTCCATGTGGTGACTGGAGTGGGGTGCCGCAGTAGATGGTGCAGTCGCCAAATTTCTTGCCAAACAACTCCAGCCCTATGCAGAATCCATCACTTCATACGTACAAAACTCGTTCCACTTCATAGAAATTATAAAGAAACAAGACCTACAACCCAATGACCTACTCGTGAGCTTCGATGTTGTTTCGCTCTTCACACAAGTGCCCATTCAAGAAGCCTTGACAGCTATCCACAACAAATACAACCCCCCCAAACACATCCTAGATCTGACCAACCACTGCCTAACCAACACATACTTCATCCACAATGGACAAAGATACAAACAGATAGAAGGAGCACCCATGGGATCACCCCTCTCACCGGTCATCGCAAACCTATATATGGAACACTTTGAAACCAACGCGTTACAGAAGTCCGAACATAAACCCAAACTCTGGCTCAGATATGTTGACGACACCTTTGTTATCTGGCCACACGGGAAAGATAAACTGAACAACTTCCTCACACATCTCAACAGCCTACACCCCAAAATACAATTCACTATGGAAATAGAAGCCAACAACCAACTTCCCTTCCTGGACGTCCTAATCTACAAAAAAACCCGACGGCTCCTTAGGACATACCATCTACCAGAAAAAAACACATACAAACCGCTACTTAAATGCACAATCACACCACCACCCTGCACAGATCAACTCCGTAGCAAAAACCCTCATCTCCAGAACCAAACGCCTCGCTGACAAAGACCACCTAAAAACTGAATTACACACTCTCTCGAATGTTTTAATTGCGAACGGATTCCAAAAAAACACCATCACCAAACTAATCCAAAAGGAAACACCCCCCAAGAACCAAGAAACAGAAGAGAACAACGGCACCGCCCTCCTCCCTTACATCAAAGGCACCACAGACAAAATCAGCAAAATTCTCCACAAACACAATATCAAGACAGCCTTTTGCACCGACCAAAAATAGCCAACATCTTAAGAAACCCCAAAGACAAGATTGAGCTAGAAAACCAAGGAGTCTACGAAATACCATGCAAAGTCTGTCCAGCCACATACATCGGACAAACAAACAGGAGAATAAGCGCACGCATCGCAGAACACAAAAACGCAGTCAAAAAAGAAGAAAAATCTTCCTCTCTCTTCCAGCACATAAAAACAACAGGTCATGAAATTGACTTTGAAAGAACCAAACTCATCTCCAAAACTGAACACTTCAACAGTCAAATAATCATGGAAGCCATTGAAATAGAGAAACACCCAAACAACATGAATAAACGTGATGACACCTCCCGCTTGCCTGACATCTGAAACTAGCCCTGGTCAACAGACGAGCCTCTGTCACAAAGACTGACACCAGGTCCAAAAGGACACAAGATGCCACCACCTTCCATCCACACCAAACACAAACCCAGACCCTTCCCACAGATGAAACGAAACCACCATCCAATAACAAAACCACGACTGCACCATCTACTGCGGCACCCCACTCCAGTCACCACATGGAGCACACTCACACACCCCAAAAAAACATTGGGAGACCACAGACACGTAGCCAGACCAAAATGAATTCACAAGACACAGGACCCCACTCCACCAAAGCCCAGGATACTGCCAGAACCTACCAGCCATCTAACCCACCAGCATGTAAACAGCCATCTAAACAGCCATCAGCAGTTAATCCCTTAACGATCGCCTCAGCCACACAGCAGATCACAAAAGAACAAAGGAACAAAGGAACCTACAATCAGCAACAGAGCAAGCAAACCACACACCCCCAGCAGTATTTATAGAAGGACTTCAACTGAGACCACACTTTGCTTCAAGAAGAAAGAAGCCAGAACACCAGCCTGAAGATGACGAGTGAGACCTCGTCGAAACGTCGCCAAAACAACCAGATTTCTACACGGAAGAAACCCGAATCCACCCTAACATGCATATATATATATATATATATATATATATATATATATATATATATATATATATATATATATATATATATATATATATATATATATATATATATATATATATATATATATATATATATTCCAGAATATATATATATATATATATTCCCTCACTGAAAGGAAATATATTGTATTTATTGCATTTACATGTTTTATTGTTCTAATTTTATTGTATCTTGATGTTTTAATTGTTCATTCTGATTGTGAGCCGCCCAGAGACCTTTTTGGGTAGTGGGCGGCATACAAGCTATATATATAAATAAATAAATAAATAAATAAATAAATAAATAAATAAATATTGTAAGCCACCTTGGGTCCTTTTCCAAGGAGAAAGGTGGGATAAAAATATTCAAAATAAATAAGTAAATAAATAAATACATAATTTCCATCATATTTGATATCTATTTTTTTCTTGGATGCCGCTAGGATGATCAAACATTCCAATCAAAGAGGAACAGATTGGTTCATTTGTCACAGCACACTGCTCTTACGCGACCTACAACCGGGACTGGAAATCTTAACGGCTATCTGTATTTTGACGGACTATACATCCCATCATCAGAGGCCATGGGCGATCCTGGCGGAGGCTGACACCATCTGTAAATTGCATAGAAACCTTCTCCGTAGGACAGATTATTTTCACCTCCAGGAAAAATCAAGTTTACTTTAAAAGTAAGGGGGGGAGGCCTCCCTATTCTTTTCCACCTTGGAAATCATGAGATTCTCTTTTCCTGTAGTTTTCCTGCATCCTGGTCTCTCAAGCCATGGAAAACAAACCAGTCCTGTCTTCAATATGACATCCTTTCAAATATTTAAACATAACTATCATATCCCCCTCAGTCTTCTTTTTGAAAGGCTAAACATTCCCAGTTCCCTAAGCCATTCCTCATAAAACATTTCTTCCAGACCCTCAACCATCCTGGTCACCTTCATTTGTACCTAGTTATAAAACACCACTACAAAGTTTTTATTTATTTATTTATTTATTGGGTGGTGTTGGTCCGAAAGTAGAAAAGCGCCCACTGAAAAACAGGGTCTGCTCTGGATGAATTCTTTCCAGGAAGAAAAATGGACATGTTATTTATTTATTTTGAATATTCTTACCCCACCTCTCTCCTTGGGAAAGGACCCAAGGTGGCTTCAAGTCATCAGGGACAGTTATGGCTTCTAAGTACAGTGGAACCTTGACTTACGTCATTAATCCGTTCCAGAGGTCTAGACTTAAGTCAAACATGACTTAAGTCAAACGAACTTTTCCCATAAAAAGTAATGGGAAAATGGATTTATCCGTTCCAGATTATGAAAAAGACGCCCGAAAACAGCAATTTAACACAAATTTGACTGGGATAAGAGATTCCTTCCGGGGATGTAAATGAAATGTCTCTTCAAAGAGAGGAGGAGGCAGTGGAATTATAGTCCACAGGTTATACGCCTCCACTTTTTAATGTTCATAGCAACAATGTCTATCATTTAAGTTTTACTGATTTTTAACCTGACGTTCCAAGTTCTGAACAACTCTATGCTTACCATTAGAGTCGCACAACTGTACAGCTCCCCAACTAAAATGCTTCCATTGTGGACCAGACTTCTGCAGCCAGGTTTTTTATAGGACTGAGCCGACTGTCTAACCAGCGAGGCCAGCCTCGAGCTCCCGGCCCTTCTTCTCCTCCGGCAGCAGCGGCGGCTTCAGCGAGGCCGAGGACCAGCTCCAGGTGCTCTGAGCTGGCCTGGACATCTGTCAGAGCCGCTGGGGGAGGAGAGGAAGGGCAGGAGCAGTTTGGAGACAGCAGCCGCGATGCTGGGTCTGGCTTCTATTCTATGAACTTGATTCCAGTGCCTTGCGCCGGGGCTCCGAGATGTAAGTCAAAGCCTGCGACTCAAGTCAAACAGGCCCCTTCTTGATGCAAGTCAAATATGATGCAAGTCAAGCAGCATGTAAGTCAAGGTTCCACTGTATTAGGATTCCCCCACAACAGGTCCCAGCACTGAACAGACCACATTTTCTCCCCCTTGAAGTACAGAACCTGAAGGGTGTAATTTAGCCATTCCATTATTCGATGTTTATGCAACCCATCTAGCCAACTGAAAGGGGCAACACGGCGAAAAGCACAATTCCAAAGCCAATTCTAATGCACAAGGGTTTCTATCACATCAATGAGCTCTGGACGCCCTAAACTCCCCTCCTCCCTTGAGGTGCCATCATGGAGGATTCTTCCATCAATAATAATAATAATAATTCTCTCACACCCAGGAAGATCCCAGGCATAAATATCTGGAGCTTTTTTTTCCTGTGCGCCTCCATTTAAAAAGGATGTTGATAACCTCGAGTGGGTGCAGAGGAGGGCGACCAGAATGGTTGAAGGTCTGGAGGAAATGTCTTATGAGGAACGGCTCCTATAGGGAGCTGGGAATGTTTAGCCTTTCAAAAAGAAGGCTGAGAGGGGGATATGATAGCTATGTTTAAATATTTGAAAGGATGTCATATTGAACAGGGAACAGGTTTGTTTTCCATGGCTTCAGAGACTAGGACTCGGGGCAATGGTTTCAAACTACAGGAAAAGAGATTCCATTTGAACATTAGGAAGAACTTCATGGCAGTTAGAGCTGTTCAGCAGAGGAATAGGCTCCCACAAAGAAGGGTGGTGGAGTCTCCTTCTTTGGAGGTTTTTAAGCAGAGGCTGGATGGACATCTGTCGGAGGTCCTGTGATGGGGGTGTTGCAGGGAAGGGGGTTGGACTGGATGGCCCTTGAGGTCTCTTCCAACTCTGTGATTCTATTCTATGAACTTGTTTTGAAGCTGTCGTTTTGGCCCCGTTGAATTCCTGGCTGTGGGTTTATGCCAGGCCTGCCCAAAGTCCAGTCCGGGGCCAAATCCGGCCCGTCAGGCCATTCTGAGTGGCCCACGGCTGGCTGGCCCGCCCCTCCCTCCCCCTCCTTCGCCCCATGTTTTTTTTTTTAAAAAATCTTCCACCAACACTGACACCGCTGAGAAGGTTGAGGGGCTGGGCGGGCTGGCCGGCCGGTGAGCAGAAGCTTGTGGGGCTGGGCGTACTGGCCAGCCAGCCATCGCGCGGGCTGCTGCCACCGGCACCACCAGCAACCATGTGCGGCTGGGCGCACATGCGGGCCGCCACCACCACCGGCATCACCGGGAACCTTGTGAAGCTAGGCGCGCGCGCGCAGGGCGGCGCACAAGCGGGCCACCGCCACTGGCATAGCCGGGAACTTGTGAGGTTGGCGCACGCGCGGGTCAGTGATCGGACGAGCCGCGCCACCGGCACCACTGGGAAGCTTGAGCGGCTGGGCGGTCTGCCGCCATCGGCACCGCAGGGGAATGTGTGCGGGTGGGCAGGCCAGCGGGCCTCTGCCACCGCCAAGGAGCTTTGGGGTGGGCTGGTGGGCAAGCTGTCGCCACCGCTGGGGAGCTTTGGGGGGGGGTTGCAAGGTCGCACAGATCGCCTCTTCCAAGGGGCTCCCTGTGGCCACGGCTCCCTGTGCATCCCTCGGGGAAGACAAAAGGGGGTCCTTACCCGGAGAGGCGACCTTGCCTAACGTCTCCAGCATTCCTTCCTTCCGCGCGGGGAGGGGCTTGTGGTCTGGATCCTGCACCCTCCTGGCCGTCCCCTTGCAATAAATAAATAAATAAATAAATAAATAAATAAATAAATAAATAAATAAATTTTTAAAAAGCACTCTCTTTCCCTCAAAGCGCTGCCTAGTGCACTGAAAAGGGGAAAAAAAAATAAAGATTACATTGGATCACAGGCTCCCTGCTTTCTGGACCGAGACGTGGCAGCAAATCTCTAAAATTAGGGAGGAAGACCCCCTGCTAAGTTCTCTTTTTCCTCCGCTTTCCGGGTGCCAGTAGTCGCTTCCTACCGGCCAGACAGCTGGGGGTGAGAAGCGGGGGGGGGATTTATCTATTGAGTTGCAGGTGACCGGGAGGCCTCCATGTGTTTGCACCAGACATGGCTTCCTAGATCACCTCAGGGATCTACACTGACCTTGCCAGATTATTGTGAAGAAAAGAGCAAAGGCCTTTGGTCTCCTTCGATGACATTGTCGAGCCTTTTTAGCCAATCCGTAGCCTGCCTCCTTTAATTTATTAAACTGTAAACCACCCAGAGGCCACTTGACGTGGTATGGGGCGGTATATAAAAGCAGAACACTTTGCTTTAATGTTGCCTTTTTAATGGTGTAGTAAGATGCCCCCTCAATCCCCTTAATTGTACTGGAGAGTATATCGCCCCTCATTCCTGTAAGCCACCTTGGGTCCTTTTCCAGGGAGAAAGGCCGGGTAAACAAAATACTCAAAATGAAATAAATCATAGAGGAAAGAGGGAGAGAAAGGGAGGGAGGGAGGGAGGGAGAGAGATTTCCCGATCATTATATCTCAACAGGGCATCACTGTAATTTCCAGCTTTTCTCCTGGTGGGCCCATTGGGGAACTGAACTCCCAACCAGGTAGGTAATAATCGTGTCAAGGGAACTCTCTGTCTCATGAAGATCATTTTCAGGGCTTTCTAGGTTGAGAATATTCAGAGGACTGACTGCGCAGCTCCTGCCTAGAAAACCTGAAAACCATAGTTTTATCGAATGCAGATGCTATTTTATGTTGTTTAATTTGATTTTTGTTATAGTTACTGTATTTTTACGTTGAATTTACCTTGTATGAGTTATACATTTATTTATTTTTTGCATTGTATTGTATAACATTTATTGATTGTTGTTACCAGCCCAGAGTGGCCTCACTGCCAGATGGGCAGTATAGAAATCCAAGAAAGAAAGAAAGAAAACCCTGCATAAATTGGTCAGCCTTCCTTCCTTCCTTCCTTCCTTCCTTCCTTCCTTCCTTCCTTCCTTCCTTTCTTTCTTTCTTTCTTTCTTTCTTTCTTTCTTTCTTTCTTTCTTTCTTTCTTTCTTTCTTTCTTTCTTTCTTCCTTCCTTCCTTCCTTCCTTCCTTCCTTCTCTCTCAAATATTTTACCCTTAAATATTTCAGATATTTTTATTCCACCTTGCTCCTTGGAAAGGCAGCTTACAAAACTGAACAACACAGAGACACAGAGCACAGAGCGGTTCTCAATGACATTAAGGACCGCATTTAAAAGCCAACAGCAAAAGACTGTGAAGAGAGCTATCTTGTGACAAGGGAAAGGCTCCAGGGGCGCCCAAACTTTGCCCCCTATAATTATGTTTTAAGACCACAACTCCCAGAAGTTCAAGTCTGCATTGCCAAGGACAGAAAGGACTGTGGGAGTTGCGGTCCAAAACATCTGGAGGGCTAAGGGGAAAAAAACAAGTATTAAGGGACCAAGAAAAATAAAGACCTGGGATTCAATCCCAGGCGGTGGGCTCCAGGTTAGGGCATAGTGGGGGGGGCATCATCCCCCTTCCCTTCTTCCAGGAGTTGAAAGAGGATGATGGCAGAAACCTATCTCCCAAGGGTCCCTCTGCAATCTTACACAAAGATCAAAGTGTGGGTGTGGGGGGGCACTCTGTGGAGAGGCAAGGGGCATCTTTCTCTGCCCCAGGGCAGGGATTCCCACTAGGCGACACAGCCTGCCCCCCCCCACAACAACACCCCCTGCCAATTTTCATAGGCTTTGGGCAGTGCGGAAGCAAAGAGAAGTGTTGGGGGATGGAAGTCCAAGGAGGGAGCTTAGCATCCTCAGAATGGAGTGGGGGCATACTCCCACCCCCTCTTTCAAGACATTTTTTTTTTTTTGGGGCTCTTTCCTGCAAGGGGCCAACATTTAAAAAAAATGGGGAGGGGGAGGAAAGGAAGGAGCGACGGGCTGGAGGTCGATGTGTGTGTGTGGGGGGGGGCTTCTATTTCCCAGAAGCAGCCGCAGAATCTACCCACTAGGCTGTACTTCCCCCACTCCTCCTCCTCACCTATTCTGTGCGCCGCCACCCGCCCATCTAGATCCTCCCCCCGGAGGCTGGATCAGACCCTTAATAAGGAAAGAGAGGGACGGGGGGGTGGAAGTGAAAGGGGGGGAGGAGATTTCGGAAGGGTTGCAAATGGGGGTGGGAGGGGAGGCAGTCTTTTGCAAAAGGAGAATAAGCCCGGATTACCCCCCCCCTCCAACCTCATGGGGGCGGGGGCGGGGAGGGCGATGCAGTTTCGGGAGGGGGGGTGCAGGACTGGGGGCGCTGGTTTTGCAATGGTTTTGCAATGCAGGCGCCTTTGGGGTTTGCATCCCATTCCTGGGGTGCGTGGGTGGGTGGGACGCATGCAACCCCTTCTTTGTTCTCATCCTCCCCCCCCCCGTGTGTGTCCCTCCAGTTGCAATGGATCAGCCCCCTTCCTCCACTCCCTCCCTCCCCCCAAGTCAGGCAGCCAGCAGCCCACCAACCTGGCCTCCCCTTTTCTTCTTTCTCCTCCCCCTCCTCCTCCTCCTCCTCTGTCCAAAAGGGGGCGGCTTCACAGAGAGAGAGAGAGAGAGAGAGAGAGAGAGAGAGGTTGGGGGGAGGGAGAGGCGTGGGAGGGGGGGTCCTCCAGCACCCCCTCCTGGGGCGGCGGCTGCTGCGTCCTCTCTAGGCCCCGGACTGTCCTCTTTTATTTTAACCCCTTACAGGGCGGGGTCGGCCCTCCCTGTAGGAGGGGAGGGGCGAGGAGAAACACACACACACACACACACACACACACACACACACACACACACACACACACACACACACACACACACACACACACACACACCCATTTTCCATTTATTTTTAACAGTTTTTTCTTAAGTCTCTGTTCTCACTCTCTCTGTGTCTCTCTCTGCACACACACAAACACACAATTGCAAAAATAGGTTACAGGCGATACCTTTATAGGTCACTATTAAAATGAAAAAGGAACATTGCAAGCTTTCTAGTGCAGTAAAATGTTCTTTTTTATTTTTAATAGTGGCCTATAAAGGTATCGCCTGTCACCTATTTTTGCAATTGTGTTTTGTGATGGCCACGCGGCTCGCCCCCTTTTTTGCTTTGACACACACACACACAATAACACACACACACACACACACACACACACACACACATTTTTCCAATTATTTTAAGTTTTTTCCCTTAATTGTCTGTTCTTTCTCTCTCTGTGTCTCTCTCTCTCCGCGCGCACACACATATGCACACACACAATCACACACACACACACACACACACACACAAATAGGCAGAGAGAACCTGGCCATTGAAATATCTTGCTGGTGGATGTCTGTGAAGATTCTCAGTCCTCCAAGTGAGGTTATCAGGAAGTTGAGTCATGGCAACTGGACTTCTTTTCTTGAGAGAAGGAAAATTAGTGTTAAGTCTTCTGATCATACATTGGAGGATTCCAGTCAGACACTGGAGGCAGACCGGGATGGTTGAAGGTCTGGAAGAATATCTCACCAGGAGCGGCTTAGGGAGCTGGGAATATTTAGCCTTATAAAAAGAAGGCTGTGGGGGAATACAAGAAGGTAAAGGTTCCCCCCCCCCTCACACACACACACATGCGTGCTAGTAGTGTCTGACTCTAGGGGGCAGTGCCCATCTCCGTATTCAAGCCGAAGGGCCAGTGTTGTGCAAATCCATGACCACATGGCTGGCACTGCTGCAAGGAAACACTGTTTTACCTTCCTGCTTTCTATGGTGGTTTTCCTTATTGATCTACTTGCATTTGCATGCTTTCGAACTGCTAAGTTGGCAGGAGCTGGGGTTATCAGTGGGAGCTTGCTCCGATGCGCAGCACCCGGGATTCGAACCGCCAAGCTGCCGACTTTGCAGCCAACAGTATCAGAGTGTTAGTCCACTGAGCCACCACACCATGTTTAAATGGGAATATAGCCATGATTAAATATTTGAAAGGCTGTTATTGAAGAGGGAACAGGTTTGTTTTCCATGGCTTTAGAGACTAGGACTCGGGGCAATGGTTTCAAACTACAGGAAAAGAGATCCCATTTGAACATTAGGAAGAACTTCATGACGGTTAGAGCTGTTCGGCAGTGGAAGATGCTGCCACAAAAGAGGGTGGTGGAGTCTCCTTCTTTGGAGGTTTTTAAGCAGAGGCTGGATGGCCACCTGTCGGAAATATTGTGATGGGGGTTCCAGCATGGCAGGGGGTTGGACTGGATGGCCCTTGAGGCATCTTCCAACTCTATGAATTCTATGATTTTTACTGATCCCAATATTTTATTTATTATTTATATTGCACACAAAAATAAAAGAATAATCCATTATGAGGGGTGGAAAGTAAAATTGCAAACACGGGTATACTTATAAAAATCAGTCAATTTAACCATGTATGGTAATTAGAGATGGGCACAAAATTTTTTTAATTCGTTTTGTTGTTCATTATTCATTTCATTGGCTAACGTACCGAAAAACGAACCAACCCATCAAAGGAAAACAAAACAAAGCAAAACAGAAATTTTGTTTTTCATTACCCTGCTATCTTACAGCCGCCGCTGGAACACCTGGAACTCCGGCAGCCGCCGTGGGCCAGGAGGGGGGGGGAGCCCCACATCGGGGACCTTTAAAAATAAAAAACTGTGGCCAGCTGGTTCGGCCAGGCCAGGAGGAAATAAAATGATTTTTAAAAAACAGGCGCGGGGAAGCTAGCGCCTGTAGAGGTACTAGCCCTAAGCCAGTGCCTCAAAAAAAAAAAAAAAAAAAAAAAGCTGGGGACTTTTTAAAATAAAATAATATTTTAAAAAATTAATAAGACAGATTTACAAGATCAATATAAAATTAATTCAATATCCCTTTACCTAACTGAATAGAAAGGGAACATTAAAAAGTCAAGAAGCACAAGAGGTCAGCTGCTTCTTGATAAAATGATACTAAAGAATGCTAAAAGGAAAAAGACACACAAAGCTAAACATGGTCAGGATAGACTAGGAAAAGCCATTAGACTCACCACCAAACAGCTGTGTTTAAGACCTTCTCTAAAATATTGGGATCAGTGAAAATGTTTGGAGGTTTCTCAGGAAAAACTGAAAATTGTCTTCATGGCCAATGGTGAAGAAACTGGATGCATCAAAAGTGGCCGAGTCCAATGACTCTGCCGAGAAAAAAGAGGAAACTCTCCCACATTTCATTTGGGTATGTGTCCCAAGATTGCACAAAGAGACGACAAAAACAAATGTGACAGAGTGGCAACATTAGTCGAACAAGGGTCTGGGGTGGGCTGTGGACATATTTGGCTTTTTCCTGCGCAAGTTTTTTTTTCTGGACATGCACACTCTTATTTCTTCATGGTAGTCTTTCCTGTGTAGAAAAGCCACAAATCTTTCTTCAGTCATATCTACCCATATCTGGGTTTTGACAAATGAGTTCAATACCGCCACCCCCGTCGAGAAAATCCCTCCTTTTGCTGATAAGAGGAATCTTTTTTCTGATGTCTGTTTGTTGACAAACAAAACGTTTAAGGCCCTTGTTCCCTTCTGTGCTTATATAGCTATTTTTACTGCTCAGCAAAGAATCCAGTTTGGTTCTACAAAAGGGGATAGGATTTTAACTTTAAGCAGGCCTTTCTTCAAGTTGGGTGCCCCTTGGTTCATCACCTTATTGGCTATGCACTCATTTCCTCACATACTCCCCTTCTTGGTTCGTTTAATTTTCAACATAAATGAATCACAATAAATCAATCGTATTGTGAGGGTTCATTTTCAAAATCTTTTGATTTCTTGGAAGAATCATGAGTCGACTGCTGTAATTCTTGTAAAATAAACAATTCTTTATTCAACTCTTTGTCTCTTGGTATTTGTTTTCCTTTCACCACAGTTTCTTTATTAACAGGGGTCAAAACAGGGAGATCAAAACTAAGATCAAAACAGTTTTCTAACAAAATATTTTTCTCTCTCACACCCACGTCGTTCACTTGCGTGGAGCTTTCATCGACATTGCTGACAGGTTCCTGCAATTGCCCCCACAATAAGGGTGTTGAGTGCTCTGTGGCTGACTCCAGCCCCATCCGGGAATCCATCCTATCGGACCCGAAGGACTATTTCCTTTTCCTTCTTTATTTTCAGGAGGGGATATCCCCATAGGGAATCTAGGAAGCCCTTCTGGAGTGGGTAAGGGGAGTCCTGTGTCCACCTTCCTCCAAACATCCGTTCTCCTCTGCACCCCCTCTCTAACGTCCCTAACCGTCCTCACTTCCCTCGCGACCCCCCTCCCCTTTCTGCCTCGAGCCCTTCCGTCTGTGTCTGGACCTCCCTAAACAGAATTCTACTGACTCTATCCTCTGTTTGTGTACCCATCCTCCTTACTACTTTCTCCATATCTCTATTTACCTGCACCCCTACATGCCAATACATCCCAACGGACCTATCTCCGTAACTTCCCCCTACTTGTAATATTTTATCTTTCTTTGCTACCTTCCAATCATCCGTTTGTATTCCTCTTTCTCTCACTATCTTATGTTCTTCACCCCTCCCATCTGTTTGTGTCTCTCTATGTTCCGTTCCTATATTTATTTCTTCTACCTCTTCTTGTAACCTTTCCCATGTCACTTCGCTTCTCACTATGGCCATGAATCCCTCTATAATCTTTGAAGGCTTAAACCCAAATCTTGACCTTTTCTCACTCTCTTTTCCTTTAATCTCTATATCCTCCACATTCTTGACATCTTTCTCCTTTTCTTGACTTTCTTGAATAATAGACTCTTCCTCATTCTGTATTCTTGGTAACTCCGCGGACGAGCCCACGTCTGTCATCTCACACGTATGCATTAAGGAAAAAGGAAAAGGCATAAAAATGATTTCTCGTCATCAGGAAAGCTACTTCTCAAGGTGCGCTTTGGATTATATTTTGATATAGCCTATTAAAAGCATTTGATTTCATAGCATAATTACGTCTATAAGTGTAATAATTATTATTATTGCAACCTGACCTTGAGAGTCTACAACTTGTCCAGCCATTCAAACCCTGTATCTCTTGCAGTGTGTGTGGCCAACTGCTTCAAGGCCTCTATGTGACGTCTGATAAGACTCTGAATGATCAGAGATATCGGAAGCAACACACTTCTCTCCATTCCTCACAGCCCACATGATGTCTAAGAAGGAGATAATCACAGCTGCCCTGTTTTCTAATACAGTCATATCTTGGATAACAAATGCCTCGGATAACAAATGTTTAGAATAACAAACGGAAATTTCCAGGTATAGGGCTGCCTCAGATAACAAATGTTTCAAAATGCCTTGCAAAAAAGTGTACCCAGGATGCATTGTACCCCCCCCCCAGTTTGTGGAGGGGGTAGGAGGAGTTAGAGCGTTTCTTAATGGTGTTTTGGATCCATTCTGGACATTTTTTCTTGCTGATGAATTTGGACCGTTTGAACTTGGAAAGGTAGGGAGCTAGTTCTGGGGGTTTGTGTTCCAGCACTGCATGCCTTTAAAGTGCACTTTATAAAGAGGTCTGGGGGAAACAGCTTTTTAGCCTTTTTTTCGGACCTCTGGAACGGATTAATCGGTTTCCCATTCATTTCAATGGGAAACTATGTTTCGGATAACAAATTGTTTCAGATAACAAATTGCCTCTGGGAACGAATTAAATTCGTTTTCAGAGGTACCACTGTATACTGTCTCGCAGATCCCCAAGCTCATCCAAAATGTCAAAAAGGGCAGCGGACGTATGATTAATTCTCTTGGTCAGATTGCAAGCAAATTGACTCATAGTTTTTGCATTTGGTCCTGCCAAGCTGGGCACACCCACCACCACCACAGGTGCTTCCAGACTCACCAGTTCGGCTGTGCTGAGCAACCTGACATGATCATCGCATTCATCATCATCAGGATCTAAGAGATTCCATTTTGAGTATTCAGGATGTGTTGAACAGGGGGAAATCGCAAGATGGAAATTGCAGGAGTAGTGGTTCGAGATACTTTTGTTCCTACTTATGTCCTCTTTACAGTGGTACCTTTTTTCCTTTATACAAATTTGAATGCATTGAAAACAGAGTAATCCCATTTTAATGTTGTATGGATTTGCCCCATAGGCGATTCTGTTAAGCAAATTTCCCCTCTCTCCGGAATTTTTTATGTTGTACAGATTTTATGTTATACAAACTGTTTGTTATACAAGGGTCCATTGTAATTATTAAATTCTGATCCTGTAATCGAAAAGGTAGACCCCCTCTTTAGGTCTGGAATGTTAACACTTTCCTGATATTCTTGCCTCGTGACAAATCTGGATTTAGACAAACTGTCCCCCCCCCCAAGTTATGATGATCTCACTTTTCCAGCAATCCATTTCTTGGCACTGTTCACTCCATTTTGGCTCTATTTTTTCTGACGAATAGCAGGCAGTAATTTATTTGAGATCATAGCTACCCTGCATCTGCAGTTGCAAACTGGGTAGACTTGCAAGAGGCTGTTAATAAGGGAATTAGAGCAATATTGGCCTTAAACGGAAATCCTGGACTTTGAAGTCAGCTTATTTTATATGTCATATTTTAGTCATTTTATATGTCATATTATGCATTGTACCTGTTTTTAAATCCATGTGAAATGCTTTAAATGAGTTTTATATAGCAACCACAAAATTTCGTTGTTCCTGCAAGGGGGCAATGACAATAAAGATTCCTATTCCTATTCCTATTCCTATTCCTATTCCTATTCCTATTTCTATTCCTATTCCTAATTAAAACATATTTATTGAATTATTGAATTATTGCTGTTGACAGAAGAATTAAAAACCCAAATATTTCCTGAGCCATCATCTTATTTATAACTGAGGACTGCAGGTTGGATGGCACACAAGCACAGATATACTTTGGGCACCTCAAGTTTTCTCTTTCCCAACACTGTTGATATAGGGTGCTTTTACACAACCCCTAAAATCCGAGGCAAAGGGCTTCCAGATCCGGAGCTTAAAAATGTTTTCCCACCAGCTCCGGACTTTAAAAAAAATTAAGTACGACCACGCCCACCTAAGTGCGTCCCAGCACACTTTTCAAGCACCTGGTCTCCGAAGGTGAAAAATTTCTGATGCGGATGTAAAGCAGTGAGTGCTGGGCTCTCCTCGCCTTGTGTTTGTTTCTTTGTTTTGTCCCCACCGCCCCTTTAAGAGACAGGAATAACGACGATGACGGGGCTCGGGCCGGCTTCCACCGGCAGATGGAGGTGAACCTGCATCTTTTTCTCCCTTTTTTTCTCCCTCCCCTCACACAGACAGGAACAATGGAGTGCGGAGGGGGTGGGAACACAGGAAGAGCGACAAACCCCCAACATCTCTGGTCCGAATTCAAGTGGCCAGCAGATCTTAGGGGTCGTGTAAAAGCGCCCATAGTCCAGGTAATTGGTCGCAGACAATCAACTGAGAAATATGAAACAGTACTTACTGAAGATAAGGGTTCGCTCAGCACTTAAGATTAAAAATGATGGCAGAAAAAATATTCAAAAATACAAAATAAAAATAAAAAGATCTAAAATAGTTGGGAAACACACACACACACACACACACACACAGAGAGAGAGAGAGAGAGAGAGAGAGAGAGAGAGAGAGAGAGAGAGAATGGGAGAAGAAAAAGTCAGAGATTTCCTTGGACAGACCAGCATCTCACCACTACAGCACAAACCAGTAAGCAGGAACTACATGTAGCGCCACAACTAAAATACAAAATAAAACACCTAACACAACACAGATAGTATAACGTACACCAGTGGTTCTCAACCTGTGGGTCCCCAGATGTCCCTGGACTGCAACTCCCAAAAATCCCTTCCAGCACAGTGAATGGTGGAGGCTTCTGGGAGTTGCAGTCCAGGAACATCTGGGGACCCACAGGTTGAGAACCAATGACGTACACAATCACTCAACAAGGTGTCCCTTGGGAGCTTGCATCCTGTAGTCCAATATGTTTGCAGCACCTTGCTATAACCTTAAGACAAACAATTAGGTGAATTAGTTACACATGCACTGGTTTCCAAATCTTTATTTGGTTTTGATGACTGTGGAACTCCCTGCTACAGGATGTGGTGATGGCACCTGGCCTGGATGCCTTCAAAAGGGGATCGGACAGATCCCTGGAGGAAAAGTCCATCACAGGTTACAAACCATGATGGAGATGTATCATCTCCAGGCTTAAAACCAGGGTACTTCAAGGGCCAGATGCAGGGGAGTGGTATCAGGAGACAGATATCTAGTCTTGTGCGCTCCCAGAGGCTTTTGGTGGGGCCACTGGGAGATACAGGAAGCTGGACTAGATGGGCCTTTGGCCTGATCCAGCATGGCTCTTCTTATGTTCTTATGTTATTACCCCACTTCTGCTTATCTCCTTCCAGCTGTAACAAATATGATATTGGGCCTAGTGCAGTGATGGAGAACCTTTTACAAACCAAACAGCAATTCAAAACCCACTTACTTATTGCAAAGCGCCAATACAACAATTTAACCTAAATTCAGTGGTACCCTGGGTTACAGATGCTTTGGGTGATACGCTTTGGGAAAGCGAGGATCGGAAAGCAGGCTTTTGAATTTCCCGTTGGCGCAGCAACTTCACTGTGGCCATGGGAAAATTCAAAATCCTGCTCTTTGATTCTTGCTTTCTCGAAGAGTAGCAGTTCATCTGCCTCTCTGCCCTAGGCAGAGATGAGGTGGATGGGGTGCTACACCATCAGGAAAGGCAGGGGAAGTGGTGATGGTTTGTGGGCTCATGCGTAGCCCCGGTTTACTTTCCAGCCACACCACTTTCAGCATCGCAAAAGCGGCATGGCTGGAGAGTAAAACTCAGGCTACCGACAAGCCCACACGGCGCTGCTTCCCTTTCGCCCATCTTCTCTGCACAGAGCCCAGTGGTGTGCTCTGAGCAGAGGGGGAAGTGCCGTGGCCGTGAGGGAGAGATGACACATGCCAACAGCAAGGGCTCCACGTGCCACCTTTGGCACCCATGCCATAGATTCACCAACACTGTCTCAGTGCATGCTCCTTAATTCCCAAAGGTAGATGAGCTCCCTCTGTTCCTATAGGAAGCATAGTTTTGCCCATCTCAATGTCTTTCTTAACACCCTCAATTGTTATGATGTGATTCCTTGTACAGCTCCTAGACTCTTCCCTAACCTTTAAAAGTTGTAACTGCTCCTCCTCAGGTACCTGCATGTATTGGTGAGAAAATCACAGGTGCATATAAGTTCCAAACAAAACTTCATATGGGGAGAAACCATGTTCCCCCATTCAACTGCTCCTCATTGCACCCAAAACTAATGCAATTTTCCCGCCCAATCTTTCCCGGTATCTTTTACCATTTTTCTTAGCATAGCTTTGATTATTTGGTTGGCACTTTCTACTTTGTCTGAGTTTTGCGACCTGTAGGACATGTGTAATTTCCATTTTATCCTTAGAGTGTGCGCCATGTGTGACATTTTGGTCACAGATGAAGGCCTCTCTGCTGCTGGAACTAATTATACTAGGCACTCCTAATTTACAGAAGACCTCTTTAAGTAGTTTCTTTACTGTTGTTCTAGCATCATTTATTTTTGTCGGTACAACCTCGACCCACCTTAAATACCCATCAATACGACAAGGAGATACCGAAAGCTTTCTTGTGTTCTAGGAAGTTTATTAATACAGTCAACATAAATTGTTCCCAAGGGTTCTATATTTCGCTGTGATATTAAGACCCTCTCTTGTTTTTCATATTCCCTTTTCACCAAATTAAAATGTACACAAGAGTCGATAACATAGTTCAGGCTGCCCAACACCAGTTTATATATTTATTTATACCAGTTTATTTATTTATATTGAATATATTTACCCCACCTTTTTCCTTGGAAATGGACCCAAGGCAGCTTACTCATGGCAATAAAGCTTCATAATATCCACAATTATTTACATACTCCGGAGCCTGCAGCTAAAGACCGTTTGGCATTACGGCAGCCGAACTTTCCCTAGAAGGGAGATAAGGCTATTCTGAAACTGTGAAGTCTGCCGTCGCATTCTTCGCAGCCCCCAGATGCTGCCTCTCTTTGCCCCCCTCCAAGGGGACTTACCCTTTTTAGGGTTAGATAGAGGGAAGCTCTTCTCCCTCTCACAAAATACCAGAACTAGGGGACATCCACTCAAAGTGAGGGCTGGGAGAATAAGAACAGACAAAAGAAAATATTTTTTCACCCAGCGCATTGTTAGTCTGTGGAACTCCCTGCCACAGGATGTGGTGATGGCATCTGGTTTAAATGCCTTCAAAAGGGGATTGGACAGATTCCTGGAGGAAAAGTCCATCACAGGTTACAAACCATGATGGGGATGTGTCATCTCCAGGCTTAAAACCAGGGTACTTCAAGGGCCAGATGCAGGGGAGCAGTATCAGGAGACAGAGATCTAGTCTCGTGCGCTCCCAGATGCATCTGGTGGGGCCACTGTGAGATGCAGGAAGCTGGACTAGATGGGCCTTTGGCCTGATCCAGCATGGCTCTTCTTATGTTCTTATGGGTTCTGTTTATCTGGGGAAATTCAGCTTGATAAGCCAGAGAGCTTATCAAGGCATCTCGTTGTGGCAAACCGGAAACCAGAAGTCTCACCTAATACCACTTTCTGCGTTCTATCCTGCAGCAAGGACCAGAGCCACTTTAATGCAGTACTCTGATTCCCATTTCAAAGAGGCGAGTCAGGAGGATGCCATGGTCTATAGCAGGCATGTCCAAACTTCGGCCCTCCAGATGTTTTGGACAGCAACTCTCACAGTCCTTTGCCATTGATTTCTGGGAGTTGTGGTCCAAAACATCAGGAGGGCCAAAGATTGGCCCTGTCTGGTCTATAGTGTCAAAAGCAGCTGAGAGTTCTAGCAAAACCAAAAGGGACACAGATCTCCTATCCATTTCCCTGTGTAAGTCATCTACCATGCAGTCAGTGCTGTCTCAGTTCCACAGCCAGGCCTGAAGCCAGACTGAAATGGATCCAGGTAGTTTATCACATCCAGAAACCTCTGGAGCTGCGAGGCCACAACCCGCTCTAGGACTTTCCCTAAGAATGGGATATTTGATATCGGTCAGTAATTGTTCAGTATCATTGGGTCTAAGGAGGGCTTTTTAAACAGCGGTTTTACTATTGCATTATCACATTACACCGCTACTAAAGCAGCTCCATTGGCTGCCAATCAGCTATCGGACCCAATTCAAGGTGCTGACCTTAACCTACAAAGCACAAAATGTCCTGGGTCCAAGCTACCTCAAAGATCCAATCTCACAGTATAAACCAGCTCGGGTGCTAAGGTCATCAGAAGAAGCCTTTCTTTCCATCCCACCATCTTCACAGGTGTGTCTCCTAAGAACACATTAAAGGGCCTTCTCTGTTGCTGCTCCCAGACTTTGGAAGTCCCTCCAGCTGGAGGCCAGAACTCCCCCATCTCTGCTGTCTTTCCAGAAGGAGGCAAAAACCTTTTTCAGGCAAGTTTTCCCTGAATGAGGGACTACCTTTTTGTGTGCTCTTTGTAACTTTAATGTTACATTTTAAGCTGTCTCCTCTAATTCCCTGTTCTTAATTTGAATATGTCTTAACTGTTCTGGGCTATATTTTGTCCCTCATCATTTTAAGCCACTTTGGGTCCTTTTCCAAGGACAAGGGAGGGATAAAATAAAATAAAATAAAATAAAATAAAATAAAATAAAATAAAATAAAATAAAATAAAGACTTTGAAAAAGAAAAGTGTGTTTGGAGATTGCTGGAAGCCAGCTTTTAATTCAGTCTTGTTCATGACCAGTAAGACCTTTGAGGAACTTAGAAGTTCTAAAGCAATCTCCCCCCCAAATTACCGGTAGAAACATCTAGAAGTCTAGGGAATCAATCATATCTACTTATCTTTGAGGTCTGTAGTTCACCCCTCACTAGATAAAATCCTCTTGTGTAGCTATACGAGGAAGGTGCTGTGAAATTGGCCATGTGAGGAAAGTCATGTATACAAACCTGATCCAAATAAAATTTTGCAGTTGTTTTCATATCTAGTGTGCCATACCAGTTTATTTATTTATATTGAATATATTTACCCTACCTTTTCCCTTGGAAATGGACCCAAGGCAGCTTACAATAATGAGGAACAATATACATATGCTGGATGAATTTGACATTTGAAAGATTTCAACTTTTTTGGCAACTTAAAAAGACTGTCACTAGACACAGGAGTTTATTCAAATACTATCATTTCTCCAATAGCTGAAATAGGTCTTTATATAGATTTTATAAAGACGCTTTTCTCCAAAATCGATTAGATCAGTGTAATGCTGTATCATAAATGTCCAATTGGTAAAAGAAAAGAAAATCTGAATTCAGATCTAAATTTAGAGTTTGGCATTCCCTGCAAGAGCACATCAGTTGTGACCCCACAGTAAATGTACACCCAAACCCAGAATATCAATTTAGATTTCCTCTAATAGTTTTCCTATGATGTCACATACATCCTAGAGCCAGAAACTGGGATCCCCAACTGGGCCTACTTAGTAGATTTCTCATCTGAGTGAGTTCTCTGATGTGAATGAAGGCTACCATTGTGTCTCAAGCTCTTTCCACATTCAGTTTTCGCGTTCTACATATGCAGATGGTTTCACTCTACTGTGAATTCTCAGATGTGAACGAAGGCTACTACTATGACAAAATCTCTTGCCACATTCCATGCATTCATATGGTTTCTCCCCTGTATGAATTCTACAGTGTGAAGTAAGGTCACCACTTTGCTTGAAGCTCTTTCCACATTCCATGCATGCATATGGTTTCTCCCCAGTGTGAATTCTTTGATGTGTACAAAGGCTACTGCTTTCACTGAAACTCTTTCCACATTCCATGCAGTCATATGGTTTTTCTCCAGTGTGAGTTCTCTGATGTGAATTCAGGTGACTTTTCCGACTGAAGCTCTTTCCACATTCCATGCATTCATACGGTTTCTCCCCAGTGTGAGTTCTCTGATGTGAATGAAGGTTAATTTTCCGACTGAAGCTCTTTCCACATTCCATGCATTGATATGGTTTCTCCCCAGTGTGAATTCTTTGATGTAAATGAAGGCTACTGCTACAACTGAAGCTCCTTCCACATTTGATGCATTTATATGGTTTCTCCCCAGTGTGAGTTCTCTGATGTGAATGAAGGTTACCACTCTGACTGAAGGTCTTTCCACATTCCATGCATTGATATGGTTTCTCTCCGGTATGAGTTCTTTGATGTGAACGAAGGCTACTGCTGTCACTGAAGCTCTTTCTACATTCCATGCATTCATATGGTTTCTCCCCAGTATGAGTTCTTTGATGTGAACGAAGGCTACTGTTGTCACCAAAACTCTTGCCACACTCCTTGCATTGATAGGGTTTCTCCCCAGTGTGAATTCTTTGATGTAAACGAAGGCTACTGCTATAACTAAAGCTCTTGCCACATTCCAAACATGTGTATGGTTTCTCCCCAGAGTGAATTCTTTGATGTAAACTTAAATGACTGCTCTGGCTGAAGCTCTTTCCACAGTCCATGCATTCATATGGTTTCTCTCCTCGGTGTCTTTTTTGATGTGAACAAAGGCTACTGCAATCACTGAAACTCTTTCCACATTCCATGCATTCATATGGTTTCTCACCAGTGTGAATTCCTTGATGTAAACGTAAATGACTGCTCTGGATGAAGTTCTTTCCACATTCTATGCATTCATGTGGTTTCTTTCCTCTGTGTCTTCTTTGATGCGAACGAAGGCTGCTGCAGTCACTGAAATTCTTTCCACATTCCATGCATTGATATGGTTTCTCCCCAGTGTGAATTCTTTGATGTAAACGAAGGCTACTGCTAACACTGAAAGTCTTTCCACATTCCATGCATTCATATGGTTTCTCCCCAGTGTGAGTTCTTTGATGTGTATGAAAGTTGCTTCTTGAGCTAAATGTCTTTCCACATTTCATGCATTGATATGGTTTCTCCCCAGTGTGAGTTCTTTGATGTGAACGTAAATGACTGCTTTCTGTGAAGCTCTTTCCACATTCCATGCATTGATATGGTTTCTCTCCTCTGTGTCTTCTTTGATGTGAATGAAGGCTACTGCTGAAACGGAAGCTCTTTCCACATTCCATGCATTCATATGGTTTCTCCCCATTGTGAGTTCTCTGATGTGAATGAAGATTACTGGTGTTAGTAAATCTCTTTCCACATTCCATGCATTCATGTAGCTTCTCTCCTTTGTGTCTTATTTGATGTGAATGAAGGCTACCCATTTCACTAAAGCTCTTTTCCCATTCCATGCATTCATATATTTTTACTTTGAAGTTTTTCATGTAAAATATGATTCCTCTATATATTCTCTCTTTTTTCACATTTCCATGATATAGTTTGGTTTCCATGTAATTATGCTATCTCTTCAATGTTGTTTTCAATGTATTTCAGCTGGTAGATAACTTTCTCCTTTCTTGTCAGTTGTTTTCTTTAGTGATCAGGAGTACAGAAACATCAACACCATGTGAAGCTGGCAATGTATTTTTCTGACTTCCCTTCTGCATGTTTTCTTCTTATGGTGGTTAATCTTTCCCTTTCCTGCTTCTTTCTTGGTTCATTTCAGTTGAAGGACAAGGGGTTCATCTTATTTCCTGATAGGGAAGAGAAGAGTCAGAAATGCAGGACCACTGCAGGGACATAAGTGGTTCTCAGAAATATTTAATTTTATCACTTTTTTGTTAGAAGTCTCTACATTTTTTGGAGTAATCATTTCCTTATCAATGATAAATGATAATTGATAAGGAAATTAAAACATAAAAGTATAAAGAATAGGATTTGGGCCAATGGATACTAATGTTTGCTTGATGCTCACACTTGTTGGTGTTCAGAGTCTCCCATCTTTGTTCAAGCCTTATCCTTTGCCTGAGTCTCTTGAAGAACCTGTCTTGGTTTCAAAGCTATCCTTCATTACTCTAAGAGACTCCACAGCCTGGACCAGGCCTTTCTGAGATGGGCAGTCCTTTATCCCAGCTGAATCAAGTCACAGACAGCAATAAGGCTGCTCTTAACTTAGGCCACAATCAATTTAGATCCCCTGGAACTGGGGAAACATTTTGATTTGTTTACTATTCAAGTGCTTTAATGACGTTATCTACACGGAACCATCCCCATATTGTTCAGGAGATTGTCAAAGAATCCAGAGTTTTGTCCCTTTGGAGTGCTTATTTATCATTCATTGTATTTATATATGATCCATTTGAGAGCAAGGCCACTCTGGGTGGTTACTTAATACAGCACTTGCTTATGTAATGCAGCCCGTAATAGATCTGAACATCTTAGTGGTACAGTGGTGATAAGTTGGGATTGGTTTGAAAAATGACGGTCAACATCATCTTGCTCTTGATGCCTCTTTTATTGCAAAAGATCACGAAGTTAACACAACACATAGGAAATTAACGCAACACATAACAGAGAAAGACAAGAGATAAGCATTGGTGGTACCGTCCCTCTAGGAAATAGAGCCAGCAATATTAAGAGTGATTGCAAATAATAAGACCTGGGTCTGAAGACCACCCACAGTGATCTCAAGAGCCAGGACCTGTCTAAAGGACCAGCAACAATGGTCTCAGGAGTCAGGACATCCTAGGAACCTGGGTCTGGGGACCAGCAAAGATGGTCTCCAGAATCAGGCCCAGCAAATGGAGCTGGGCACCGGCTTAAATACCCTCCTCCCAGAGCTGGGAATTCCCCTACAGCAGATACAAGTCTACGGGAACCAGATCAAACCGGATCAGACCAGCCAGGTCCAGCCACAAAGCCCCCTCCTTTCGCACCTTAGATGACCTTTATACATACATCTGCAAAGTGACAATATCTCAGATAACCTTTATACACATTTCTCTGCAAAGTGACAATCTGCAAACACTTTTCTCCCCCCAACCCATGTTCTTGCAGTTAAGCTTCTTGTCGTTTTTGGCTCGCAGGTGTTAACAGAAATTGTGCAACCTCTTGCCTTGCCAGTTCTGTGTCTCTCAGAGAATGCAGAAGCCCCGTCAGCAAGCTGACACCCTCGCACATCCAATGCTGTACTAGTCAACCCATTTAGAGAATACCTAAAAATTTAGACCTATAATTGGTACCTTGACTTACGAGTGCTTTGACTACTGAATTATTCAACTTACGAGCGGAAATCATTGGAAATAGATTTCCAAAAATACTTGAGTTATGAGTGGAAACCCATTTCCAATCATTTCCTTTCAGTTCAGATCTCTTCCCCTGGGAAGTCAGCAGCATATACAGTACAGTACTGCATACTGTACAGTACTGAATATCAAGGGCAGACGAAGGCTGCTCTCTGCAGCCGTGCCAGATGGCTGACCTTGACAGGTTGGAACTGTCAAAATCAGCTCTCCAGGGAGGGGGGTTGTGGACATGAGCCTTTGGCTGCCCTTGATTTAGGGAGATTGCCCATTGATCTTCAGACAGCCCGGGCACCTTGCAAAGGAAGCACTTAGCTCTGGGTAAGCGCTTACCTTCACTACCTCTGGGCTGGCCTGATCAATCTTCGGCCAGCCCAGAGGTAAGCAAAGGTAAGTGCTTACCCAGAGGTAAGCACTTCCCTTCCAAGGTGCCTGGGTGGCCCGAAGATCCATGGGTCCATGCTCTGACCACCAATTTGGTAAGCAGAACAAGGACCCATTGATCTTTGTGCAGCCTAGGCGGTTTGGAAGAGAGGCATGCCTCTCTTTCAACCAGCCTGGGCTGTGCGAACATGCATCCATTCCAGGGATCTTCTGGGATTAATAGGTTTCAATGCTTTCCCATGCGAAAACACTCTTCGACTTACTAGTTGATCAACTTCCAAGTATGCCTTCAGAACGGATTAATCTGTATAAGTTGAAGTACCACTGCATTTTGTCAGGGAAAATACACTTTGGGAAGAGATGCCTTTGGTTACAGGGGAATCCCCATTCTGACCTCCCAGCCGTTTGGCAACCATGTAGTCACCAGCTGTGCCAACATTTTGGCCTGACCCTCAAGCTGATTCATGGCAGAACTGCCAATTCAAAATCTCATCTCACTTAAGATGAGGCACCTAGAGAGATTAGTGAGATCGGCATATGGCTGCAGTCACGGCCATGACCAGTAGGTGGGCCAACAACTTAAGAGTGGCACAAAAACGGCCTTTTAAAAAAATTATTTCTATACCACCCATCTTCCTAAAAGTACTCCGGGCGGTTAGCAATGAGGGCGAAACAGACCCAGTGAAAACAATGCATGAAACAACACAAGAAGGAAATAAAAATGGGGGGGGGATATAAAATATGACAGCCAATAGACATGTAGTCAAAGATCATTGGCAAGACGGCATTTTTTTAAATTAAATTAAATTAAAGGTCGCCAAAAGCCTCCCTAAAAAGCAAGGTTTTAAGAGCTTTTGTGAAGGCGGGCAGGGACGGTGCCAGGCGCACCTCACTCCAAAGATGGTTCCAGAGTGAGGGGCCAGTCACAGAGAAGGCACAGTTTCGGGTTACAGTTTTCCACGCCTCCCTAGGCATGGCCACTTGGGGTGAGAGTGCCTGTGACATTCTAGTGGGCTGGGCCGCAGTTGATCTTTGGAAGATATGGTCTGACAGGTATTCAGGACCCAAGCCGTGGAGGGTTTTCAAAATCAAAACCAGGACCTTGAACCTAATCCGGAGAGCAACGGGCAACCAGGGCAGATGGGCCAGAACTGGGGTGATACGGTCGTATCTACACGCACCAACCACTAGTCTGGCCACCGCATTCTGTACCCGTTGAAGTCTCCAGATAAGGGTCAGGGGCAACCCCAAGCAGAGAGAGTTGCAGTAGTCAATCCTCAAGATCATGAGAGCCTGCACAACTTCTCTCAGGGAGGCCTCATCCAGGTACATAGGGATCTGGGCGATCTGACGTAGATGGAAAAAGGCGGTCCTGGAAACGGCCATCACCTGAGCATCCATGGATAAGGCCAGATCCAAGACCACTCCCAGGTTTCAGGCCCTGTCCGCAGGCCGGAGGGTGATGCCCCCCAAACTGGGGAGAGGGCCACTGTACCCTGCAGAAGGCGCCCCAAAGAACAGAACCTCAGTCTTCTCCGGGCTGAGTTGATCCTGGTTCATTCCGTGACTGCCTCCAGGCACAGATTGAGGGAGCGTACTGCCTCCACTGCAGAGGTGGAAAAGGAGAGATAGAGCTGTGTGTCATCAGCATATTTATGACAGCAGACTCCAAATCCCCTAATGACCTCAGCCAGCGGTCTCATGTAGATATTGAACAGCATGGGGGAGATTGTCGACCCCTGGGGCACCCCACCAGGGAGTGTCCAAGGAGCCGACAGCTCATCCCCCAGCTGCACTCACTGGGGTCGGTTGCCAAGGAAAGATCGAAGCCAGCTAAACGCTGAGCCTCCGATCCTCACCTCGGCAAACTGATCTAGCATGATACCGTGGTCGATGGTATCAAAGGCCGCTGACAAATCGAGGGCCAACAGGGTAGAGCAACCCCTGTCAGCCTCCCTGAGGAGGTCATCTGGCAGAGCGACCAGGGCGGTCTCTGTCCCTCAAAACGGCCTGAACCCGAACTGGAATGGGTCAAGGACATGGTTTTCCTCCAGGAAAGACTGAGGTTGGACGGCAGCCACCCTCTCAGTCACCTTGCCCATGAAGGGAACGGCAATCAGACAATAGTTGGCCAGATTATCCAAAGCCAAGCCAGTTTTCTTTAGTGTGGGCTTCACCACCGTCTCCTTCAGGTGAGAGGGAAAAATCCCTTCCCTGAAGGAGGCAGTGGAGATAACTGAAGCCCACTCTGGCATGATTTAATGAGCCAAGATGGGCAAGGGTCGAAGGGGGAGGCCGCCGACTGACAATAAGCCAAGGGCCTGGAGAAACTGGCCCAAACTCAACCAGATGAGGAGACCGGGGGGGGGTGCGGCGCTTGGGACACTGGAGGAGGAATTAGGGCAGGGATGGCGAACTTATGGCACGTGTGCCAAAGGTGGCATGGAAAGAGCTTTTGCCTGGCATGCGACATGTTCCTTGCCCCCTCCACTTCCCCCTCCGTTGGACCAGCCATGAGGAATTTGTGGAGGGGGAAGTGGGGGGCAGGGAATGTGTCGGGTGCCAGGCCAACCCTGCCATCGCCATTGCCATCGCCGCCATTGCCGCCCCTGACCCCACCTCCGCCAAGCCCGACGCCATAACCAACACCATCCCTGCCCCTCCCGCCACCACCACCACCACCAATAACCCTGACCCATCGCGCTTGCTGCCCTCGACCTCACCCCACCCCTGCTCCCCTGCTGCCTCTGATCCCAACCCCCCACCGTCACTGTCCCCATCACCATCACCCTTGCAGCCCCTGCCACCGCCGACCCCACCTCCGCCGCCATCACCACCGCCATCCCTGCCCCTCCCACTGACGACGACAATGACCCTGACCCCGCCCCCTCCGTCACCCTTGCTGCTTTCGCTCCCTTCCCCCTGCGCCGCCGCCGATCTTGACCACCATCAGCCCTGCCACTGCTGCCGCTGCCGCATTTGGGCACTCGGTAGCAAAAAGGTTCGCCATCCCTGGATTAGGGCAACCAGAGTCCAGATCGGTACAAATGGCCTCAATTTTAGATTTAAAAAGGCTGCAAATTGCTCACTAGTGAAATCACTAGGAGGAGGCCTAGGCTGACCAGGATTGGTGAGGTCTCGGAGCACCTGGAAGAACTCTGCCTGGTGGTTCAAGGCCGCATCAATTCTCAGGGAGGCATAAGATCATTTTATATCAGGGTCATTGGTGAAACAGCAAACTGTCAAGGAGAACTGATGTTGGGAGTTCACGACATGACCAATAGTTTCATCCACCTCTTTACAGAGTCTACATGTGGGGTACTCAGCTGATTTTTCTATTCTAGCCTTAACTGCCTTAACTAGAGATATTAGCAGAGTGAAAAATGAATCTTCTGAGTATTTGCAGTCACGCAAATCCCCACAGCAGGCAAAAACGGATGAATGGCAGTCAGCCCAAAATATATCTCTACCTTTAGCAGCAACAAAGCACACTCTCTTACAACACCCAATTGCACGGCTTAATAAAAGGAGAACTAAACAAACTTATGTAGCAAAAATATAATATAACTTTACTATAAAGTATACACAAAAAGGAAAATAACAATAGGACAATACAAATGTACTTAACATATTTCTTGGAGAAAGAGGGAAGGCAACAACAGCATTATAGCAGGAAAAAGGCAGCTGTGAGCAACGATGCAGTACCAGCTTGCTGTAGGCAGGACCTTCTCTTATACTAGCTAAAGAGGAGACAGGTGAGAGGTAATGTATATCACCTGGATAGTTTGATTCTGGATAGTTCAGGTTATTAAAGGGGAAGAGTACTTCATGCATGGCTGCATTGCAAAAAAAAAAAAAAAAACAACCAACAACAAAATCAGGGCTTCTGTCTCTTTTTTCAGTGTTCCATTGGTGAGCCATAACCAGGTCTTTTCCTCATCTACTTTTCCTTTTATTTTTTTGAGAAACTGCCCATGCAGTTTGCAGGGGGAGGGAGAAAATATTCTTTATGGTAGAGATCCAGAGGAAGTTGTGGAGATTAGCCCAAATGTTGCAATAGGAGTAGTGCAGACCATCAGTACAAGGAAAAATGGGTTAAGCAAAGGACATGTAAGAAGCACACGCAGCCTCAAATGTCTCTACACCAATGCATAGAGAATGGGGAACAAACAAGGGGAGCTGGAACTCCTAATACAGCAAAATAAATATGACATAATTAGCATCACTGAAACCTAGTGGGATGAGACCTATGATTGGAATGTAGTTATTGGAGGATATAACCTCTTTCAAAGGAACAGACCTAGTAAGAAAGGAGGAGGTGTAGCTTTATATATTAAGGACATTTATACTGCTGAAGAAATACAAGATAAACAGCAGGGGAAGCATGTTGAGAGTATTTGGGTGAAAATCAGGGGTGAGAAAACTAGGAGGGATGTCACTGTCTGGATATATACACCAAGTCAGACAGAGGATTGCGATGATGCCTTCTGTGAGTAAATGACCACACAGTCAAAAGGGAGGGATGTAGTACTAATGGGAGATTTTAACTATCCTGATATATGCCAGCAGTCCAACTCAGCTAAGAATGCAAGGTCTAACACATTCCTTACTGCCCTTGCAGACAATTTCATGGTCCAGAAGGAAGAGGAGGCAACAAGAGGCACAACCACTTTAGATCTGGTTTTAAGCAATAAAGAGGACTTTGTAAATGGGTTCAAAGTGGTAGGATCTTTAGATAAAACTGACCATGCACTCTTGGAATTTGTTATACAGTTGGAAGGAGAAGCTAAGCATAGTCAGACAAGAATCCTGGACTTTAAGAAAGCCAATTTTTGTAAACTTACGGAATTATTGGCTGTGATTCCATGGACCGACACCCTGAAAGAGAAGGGAGTCCAAGATGGATGGGAGTTCCTTAAAAGCAAGATATTAAAGGCACAATCTAAAACTGTTCCAACAAGAAGAAAAAATGGGAGATGTATAAAGAAACCACAGTGGTTTACTAAAGAACTTTCAACTCAGCTAACTATTAAAAAAGTACACGGAATGGAAAAATGGGGAATGCACCAAAGAGGGATATAAGCAAACAGCTAATATATGCAGGGGGGTGGTAAAAAAACCTAAAGCACAAAATGAACTTGGACTTGCCAGAGAGATTAAAAACAATAAAAGGGTATCTTTAGTTATGTCCACAGCAAAAGGAAAGATAAGGAAATGATAGGCTCTCTGTGTGGCGATGATAACCCTAACCCTAACCTTGTCCTCCGGATTAGGTTCAAGGTCCTGGTTTTGATTTTCAAAGCCCTCCACGGCCTGGGACCAGAGTATCTGGTGGAGCGCATCTCTCAGAGATCTACTGGGGCCAGACCCACGAGATTGGCGCAGGCGCGCTCACTGAGGGTGGCCACACCCAGAGAGGCACGGAAATCGCATACGCGTGACCGCGCCTTCTCTGTGGTGGGCCGCATGCTATGGAATCATCTCCCCAGTGAGCTGCGCCTAGCAGAGTCCCTGCCCACCTTTAAAAAGGCCCTGAAGACTCACCTTTTCAGGGACGTGTTTGGCAACCTTTCTATTTAGTTTTTTTTTTTTTTTGGCCCGTGCCATCTCTGCTTGGATCATGCCTCTCTTTTGTTCTCTTTGTTACTGTCTCTGTCTGTTTTATTGGGTTTTATTGTAAGCCACCCAGAGTTCCCTTCTGGGAAGATGGGCGGGATATAAGCTCAACAAATAAATAAATATAAATAAATAAATAATGATAACCAGTTACTAACAGGAGACAAGGAAAGGGCAGACCTACTCAACACCTTCTTTGCATCCGTTTTTCCAAAAAGGAAGAAAGAGATCCGCTGGGACAAAGAGTAGATGAGGTAGGATGGGAATTAACAACATAGAATAGCTAGAGAGGGAGTACAGAAACACATGAAAACATTAAATTAAGTCTCCTGAGCCAGATGAATTACACCCAAGGATATTAAAAGAACTGGCAGAAGTAATTTCGGAACCATTGGCAATAATCTTTGAGAAGTCCTGGAGAACAGGGGAAGTCCCCATCAATTGGAGGAGGGCAAATGTAGCCCCCATCTTCAAAAAGGGTAAAAAGAGGACCCAAATAATTACCACCCAGTCAGCTTGACTTCAATTCCTGGAAAGATCCTAGAGCAGATTATTAAACAGGCTCAATCACATCCCCCCTCAGGTGCCTTTTATCCCAGACTAAAGAGCCCCAAATGTTTTAGCCTTTCCTCACAAGGGAGGTCCCCCAGCCCAGTAATCATTTTAGTTGCTCTCTTCTGCACCTTTTCCAGTTCCACTATGTCTTTTTTGAGATGTGGTGACCAGAATTGTACACATTACTCCAGGTGTGGCCTTACTATCGTTTTGTACAACAGTATTATAATGCTGGGTGTTTTATTTTCAATCCCCTTTTTGATAATCCCTAGCATGGAATTGGCCTTCTTCACCGCTGCCACACATTGGGGAGACACCTTCATGGAGCTGTCCACCAACACACCAAGATCTCTTTCCTGATCCGTCATTGATAGCTCAGAGCCCATGAGTTGATAGATAAAGTTTTGATTTTTCGCCCCGATATGCATTACTTTACATTTTGCTACATTGAAACGCATTTGCCATTTTGCAGCCTATTCCCCCAGTTTGGAGAGATCCTTCTGGAACTCTTCACAATCTTCTCTGGTTTTACTACATGGAAAACTTTCATGTCAACCGCAAACCTGGCCACCTCACTGCTTATCCCTGTCTCCAGGTCATTTATAAACAGATTGAAAAGCGCTGGACCCAGGACAGATCCCTGGGATACACCGCTTTTCGCTCTCTCCACTGTGAAAATTGCCCATTTGTTTCCTGGATCTCAACCAGTTCTCAATCCATAACAGGACCTGCCCTCTTACCTCCTGACTGTGTAATTTTCTAAGCAGCCTTTGGTGAGGGAATGTGTCAAAGGCCTTCTGAAAATCAAGATAGACAATATTCACCAATTCACCCAAATCAACATACCTACTGACCTTTTCAAAGAATTCTAACATTTGTCAGGCAAGATGTATCCTTACAGAAACCATGCTGTTTTTTTTCTCAGCAAGGTTTGTTCTTCTATGTGTTTTAAGGTTTTCTCTTGGATGAGGCTTTCCACCATCTTGCCAGAGACAGACATAAGGCTAACCAGCCTGTAGTTTCCTCCCCCACCTTCTGTGTCCAGTGCTGTTCAATATCTTTATTAATGACTTGGAGGAAGCACTAGAGAGAATGCTAATTAAATTTGCAGATGATACCAAATTGGGAGGGGTTGCTAAATCCCTAGAGGATAGAATGAAAATCCCTAAGGACCTTGACAGATTAGACTGCTGGACCAAAGCTAACGGAATGGGTTTCAACAGAGGGAAAGGTAGGGTGCTGCATCTAGGTAAAAATAATGAATTGCCCAGATATAGGATGGGAGACACCAGGCTCAAAAATAGTACCTGTGAAAGGGATCTGGGAGTCTTGATGGTGCACAAATTGAACATGAGTCAGCAATGTGACACGGCGGCCAGGAAAGCCAATGCCATTCTTGGTTGCATCAACAGAAACATTGTGTCTACAGATCAAGGGAAGTTATAGTACCACTCTATTCTGCTCTGGTCAGACCCCACCTGGAGTCCTGTGTCCCGTTCTGTGCGTCTTAATTTAAAAAGGATGTTGACAACCTCAAGCGGGTACAGAGGAGGGCAATCAGAATGGTTGAAGGTCTGGAAGAAATGTCATATGAGGAACGGCTTAGGGATCTGGGAATGTTTAGCCTCTCTAAAAGAAGGATGAAGGGGGATATGATAGCTATGTTTAAATATTTGAAAGGATGTCATATTGAAGAGGGAACAGGTTTGTTTTCCATGGCTTCAGAGACTAGGACTCGCAGCAATGGTTTCAAACTACAGTACAGGAAAAGAGATTCCATTTGAACATTAGGAAGAACTTCATGACAGTTAGAGCTGTTTGTCAGTGGAATATGCTGCCACAAAAGAGGGTGGTGGGGTCTCCTTTTTCTTTGCAAGTTTTTAAGCAGAGAGGCTGGATGGCCATCTGTGGGAAATACTGTGACTGGGTTCCTGCATGGCAGGGGGTTGGACTAGATGGCCCTTGAGGTCTCTTCCAACTCTATGATTCTATGATAATCTGTCCAACCCCCTTCTCAAAAATCTCCTTGAATCCCTTGCAAACACTTGTAGGATCTGGAATTCTTTTAGAATCCAAAGTAGGGAGGGTCAACTGCCCACATTGCATTTGCCCTATTGTTTTTTTTTCCAATTCTTTATCTTTTTATTTTTATTTCTTGTAGCGATTGATGTAATGGGATCATTCTTATCCCTTTTGTTAACTGCCCAGAGTTCTTTCGGGAAACGGGTGGTATAAAAATAAATAAATAAATAAGTTTTTAAACGAGGGCTGGAGAGACCCCTCTGCCCATGGGCAGATAAGCAGGAGACAAGTAGTTGTTGTGGGACAACTCTAGGGGTGGCGCTCATCTCATTTTTCAAGCCAAAGAGCCAGTGTTGTGGAAGTCCATGGAACCCTGTTTACCTTCCAGCTTTTTAACAGCGGTTTCCCCTATTTATCTACTTGCCTTGACAGGCTCCAGCTTGCCGACTTGAGCCACCCTTGGGGCAAAGGAGACCCAGGGCTCCCGTGTTATAGAATTGGCTCAGTCAAAGCAGACCCACGGAGTGGAGGGAGGGGCAAGAAACGGGGACCCCCCCCCAAAAAACCCTTTCCTTCTTGAACATCTCCCCTGGTGAAGGGAGGAGGGAGGGACACATTCCTTTGAAATCCAGACCTAAAGTTCTCAAGGGGGTTTGGCCTTGCCGGGGTGGGGGTGGGGAACGGAGGAAGGTTCCCCCCATTTCTCTCCCTCCTCCTGGGTGGATCTTTCCCCCTCCCTGCAAGTCCAGAAAGGAGGGTGGGGGTGATAAGCATAGAGAGCAGACACCCCCTCCCATCTGAAGCTTCATTTCTTGCCCCTCTAGGAAGCCGTGCTCGTTGCCTATTCCCCCCATGGGACCTCCCCCCTCCCTCCCCAAAATGCCCCACCTCTCTGTGGGAGAGGGGGATAATTCGCCCCCTGGAGAAGAAGGAGGCCTGGTCCTTTTTTTTTGGTTGGGGGGTGGGTGGGGAGTTTGGCCTTCTTCCTCCCCTCCCCCGTTCCCTTTCTTGGTTCAGCCTTAAAAAGCTGCTTCCTCCCCCCTTTTTCCTTGCTGGGAGGGGAAGGAGGAGGGGGGTTGCCTGGATCGTCCCCCCAATTCCATCCAAAAGGGGGTTGTTCAGTTTCCCCCTCTCCCTCCCCCTCCCAAATTAAATTGGGGGAGAGAGAAAAGGGGAGGAGGGACGGGAGGTTGAGGGGCTTAGAGGGGAGGCAAATGGACGCCTCCTTCTGCATCGAGGACGGTGGGGGCACTTCCTTCCTGGACGCCCCCCATCTCCCCACGGATTACATCGGCAACGCCCGCCCTCCTCCCACCCCCCACCCCCGGACGCTCAGCAGGGACCTCCCCTCTCGCCCCCCCCACCTCCATTTATCCCATCGCCCCCTCCTCCTCCCTCCATCTGCATCCCCCCCCACCGCAGCCTCCCCCGCCCTGTCCTATTCCACGAACCTCCTCCGCCACCTCCTTCTTGGGGGGGGTCTCTCTTTCCTTCCTGCAAACAAAGACCCTTCTTTTTTTTGGGGGGGGAGCTTCGTAGAGAGCAGCCCCCTCCCCCAAACATATTTTTCCAACCACTCTAGGAAGCGGAACTTGCTGCCCCCCCTCTGATGATGTCATGCCCCCTTTCCTCTGCCTTCCTTCTGGACCTCCAAGGGAAGGGGAGGGGAGCCCAGCCCCCCAAAAAACAAGCAGGGATGGAGGGAGAAAAGGAAAGGGGGACGCCTTCCTCCTCCTGCTGCCTTTGGATTTCCCCTCTTTTTCTTCTTCATCATCGTCGTCATCATCTTCTAATAATGCAGGGCATGAGTCAAGTGGATAGAGGGATGCTCTTCTCCCTCTCACAAAATACCAGAACCAGGGGACATCCACTCAAATTGAGGGCTGGGAGAGTGAGAACAGACAAAAGAAAATATTTTTTCACCCAGCACGTTGTTAGTCTGTGGAACTCCCTGCCACAGGATGTGGTGATGGCACCTGGCTTGGATGCCTTCAAAAGGGGATTGGACAGATTCCTGGAGGAAAAGTCCATCACAGGTTACAAACCATGAGGGAGATGTATCATCTCCAAGCTTAAAACTGGGGTACCTCAAGGACCAGATGCAGGGGAGTAGTATGAGGAGACAGATATCTAGTCTCATGCACTCTCAGAGGCATCTGGTGGGGCCACTGTGAGATCCAGGAAGCTGGACTAAACGGGCCTTTAGCCTGATCCAGCAGGGCTCTTCTTATGTTCTTATGTTCTTCTTCTGCCACATTTCAGGTGGTGGTGGGGAGACTTCCCTCTCCTTCCCTCTGGAGCCCCTCCTCCCCTCCCTTCCTCCAAATCTCAGAAGTTCCCAAACTTTTCTCTCCCCATTTATTTATTTATTTTGTTTTCTGTAGACACCCCCCTCCCCGCCTGCCTAACAATGAATTTTCTGGAACTTATTAACTTCATATGTATTCCTGACAGCTGACACAGTGCAGCTCACTTTAATAAGAGTTTTGTGGACAATTGTAAAAAAGAGAGAGAAAAGACACATACAACTTTTATCCAAATGCAAGTAAATATTTGGATTCGGAAGGAAACAAATCAGAACCTAGTAAAATTCTTACCTAAAGTTAATACATAAATACAGGAGTGGCACCCCATAAGATTAATTTTGCATATTCAATTATGCATATTCATCTTCTCTATATTTGACATTCCCCCCTCTTATCACCCCTCCCCACATTTCATTATTTTCAGTCTTTTTCTCCCAGCCAAGGGCACAATGTTTGAAGCTGTCACTGAACGTCTTCATTCTCTTCTTCTTCCATCCATCTCCGATACTCAGTCCATTTTCTCCTTGATTTTCTCTATTCTGTCTTCTCACAGCATATCTTGAACCTCAGGGTTCAATACTGTCTCCCATGCTGTCTAACATCTACATGGAACCACTGGGAGAGGTCATCAGGAGGTTTGGGCTGAGGAGTCAGCAATATGCTGATGATACTCAGCTCTACCTCTCATTCTCCACCAATCCAGGTGAGGCGGTTTCTGTCCTGAACTCGTGTCTGGGCCAGATAATGGACTGGATGAGGGTTAATAAATTGAAACTCAATCCAGACAAGACGGAAGTGCTGTTAGTGGGTGCTTCGCCGGACAGGTTAGAGGGCCACTTCCCTGTCTTGGACGGGGTTGCACTCCCCCTAAGGGACAGGGTCCGCAGCTTGGGGGTGCTTCTGGACCCTGGTCTAACTCTGGAAGCCCAGGTGGATTCGGTGGCCAGGGGCGCCTTCCTTCAGCTGCGGAAAATATACCAGCTCTGCCCCTACCTAGACGAGCAGAGCCTCATGACAGTTACGCATGCGCTGGTAATATCCCGTATTGATTACTGCAATGCGCTCTACGTGGGGCTGCCTTTGAAGACGGTCCGGCGATTGCAACTGGTTCAGAATCGTGCGGCGCGGCTGGTGAGTGGTGGGGCCGCCAGAGATCACATCACGCCGATTCTACGTAACCTGCATTGGTTACCAGTTGCTGCCCGAGCCCAATTCAAAGTGCTTGTCTTGACATATAAAGCCCTAAACGGCTTGGGACCTAGATACCTGAAGGACCGCCTCCTTCCATATGAACCTACCCGGCAATTAAGATCTAGCCAGGGGGCCCTCTTGAAAGAGCCATCCCTCAAGGAGGTGAGAGGGATGGCTTGTAGACATAGGGCCTTCTCGGCAGCTGCCCCCAAGTTATGGAATGCCCTCCCAAGTGAGATCCGCCTGGCGCCAACATTGATGACATTTCGGCTCCAGGTAAAAACCTTCCTGTTCCAGAAGTTTTTTAATTGATACAACATAGACTGGGGTCCTTTGATGGCAATTTTAGTGATGATTTTAGTATAAGGTTTTGCTGTTGTTTTAATTATTTATTGATATTTGATGTCTTAACTGTTTTAATTCCTTGTTGTAAGCCGCCCAGAGACCTTTGGGCAGTGGGCGGCATATAAGCTATAAGCTGTAAAAAAAAGCTGTAAATAGTAGAAATTACATCTGATTGAATAATTTCAAACAAATAGTTGTGCCATTTCTTATCTTTCCAGCCTGCCGCTATGACTGCTTTACCTGCTAACACCATTGCTTTTAATAATTCTACATGCTGCTTCTCTACTGTATCTATTCCCATTGTACTTATACACATTAATTCAGCATCTAGTTTTAGATTTACTGGGAATGGTTTATTTATTTATTTTTTAAAACAATATTTTCCCAGAATTTTGGTAAACATTCCCACCACATATGAGAGTACTACCCTTTTGTTTTCTTACAATGCCAACAATTGGAATTTAGTCCTGAAAACATATTAGCCAACATAGCTGGGCTTCTATACCATTTGGTAAAAAATTTCAATTCTAGTTCCTTAGATTTGTATACAGTTGTCCCCCGCCCTTTCGCGGTTCATATACTGCTGTCCCGGTATATCACGGGTCTGCAGTGTATGAAACAAAGGCCTCCTGGGTTAAGGAGGGAAGGCCTTCCCAGGCCCATCAGAGGCCCCAAAAGTACTTCCCCAGAAACCGGAAGTGACCGTCGGATCACTAGAAAGCACTCTTGAGGCCTCCGAGGGCCCGGGAAGCCAAGGGACTGTGTCAAAAGCCTTCTGAAAATCAAGATAGATAATATCCAGCGGTTCACCCAAATCTACATGCCTGTTGACCTTTTCAAAGAATTCTAAAGGGTTTGTCAGGCAAGACTTACCCTTAGAGAAGCCATGCTGATTTTCTCTCAGCAAGGTTTGTTCTTCTATGTTTTACTTCTTTCTGTTTGTTTGGCTGTTTGACTGACTAATGGCGCTTTGCTATTTAAAGGAGCAGTTTAAGTTAGCAGAGGCAGGTAAAACTGCCCTAGTTCAACTGCTACACCCCAGAAACTTATCAATGCTCACTTCTTTCTGTTTGTTTGGCTCTCTCAGCAGCAGGTCTGCTTGGTCTCACATACATTTTTACACAAATATATATATATACCTGTTTGAAGGTTTTCTGCTTCTCAGGTGCCTCTTTCCAACTCCTCCCTTCCTCTTCAAAAGGATTAAATCCTTGGCCTATTGAGACCTTCCCTCCCAAAGAGCTTCCTTCAGGAGGGAGAGAAGCGCCTTGCCTCCTCCTCTTCTGCTCCTCCCAATTGCACCCGGGGCCTCCCCAGCAACCCTGCTGCCTTTAAATCAACACATATAAAAACAATTCATATAGTGTTTGTCTGCTACATAAAACAATACAGAAACACAGAGCACCGAATAAAACCCATTCAAAAGCATTTTTAAGAAGTGTTGGAAGGGATGAAATCAGAACAGAGAGAAAAGGGGATTCTCCCAAAATCGACTCAGGAAGGAGTAACACCAGGAGAAAGAAGGACCTCTCTCCTGCCATGGTTTATAATATGTATTCTCTGCCCGTTTTCCCATGCTCCAGGCATTCAGAACACTTCTTCTCTGTGAAGGCCATTGTTGAGATTTATCACCTCCACACTTATGACAATGTGGACATCTCATGAATAAGCAGAGTTAGGAAGTGTAGGAAGAGAACTTATATCACAGAGAGAGAGAGAGAGTATAAGTAAAAATCTTATAGCAGGGTATTAGAAATTCAGTTGCAATATGTACAAAGTGGGTCCTAAGATGCAAAGAAAGGCAACCAGATTGACTGAAACCGGCCCCTCAGTCCTGACATTCAAAAGGTTTGCCTCAGCTGCGTGAGGAAACAATTTAACAAACAATGCTGTCATTACAAGAAGTCAACACGGATTTCTTTTAAAAAAGTCATGCCAGACTAATTTGATCTCTTTCTTTGATAGAATTATAGGCCTAGTGGTTGAGGGGAATGCTGTGGATATTGTTTATCTGGATTTTAGTAAGGCCTTCGATAAAGTTCCCCATGATATTCTTGCTAAGAAGTTAGTAGAAAGTGGGATAGATAGTGCTACTGTCAGGTGGATTTGTAATTGGTTGACTGATCGCACCCAAAGGGTGACCATAAATGGCCTCTCTTCAGCTTGGAGAGACGTGACCAGTAGGGTGCCCCAGGGTTCTGTTCTGGGTCCAGTGCTGTTCAATATCTTTATTAATGACTTGGAGGAAGGAATAGAGAGTATGCTAATTAAATTTGCAGATGAACATAAGAACATAAGAACATAAGAAGAGCCATGCTGGATCAGGCCAAAGGCCCATCTAGTCCAGCTTCCTGTATCTCACAGCGGCCCCACCAGATGCGTTTGGGAGCGCATGAGACTAGATATGTGTCTCCTGATACCACTCCCCTGCATCTGGCCCTTGAAGTACCCTGGTTTAAAGCCTGGAGATTACACATCTCCATCATGGTTTGTAACCCGTGATGGACTTTTCCTCTAGGAATCTGTCCCCTTTTGAAGGCATCCAGGCCAGATGCCATCACCACATCCTGTGGCAGGGAGTTCCATAGACTTTCAACGCGCTGGGTGAAAAAATATTTTCTTTTGTCAGTTCTTACTCTCCCAGCACTCAATTGGAGTGTATGTCCCCTAGTTCTGGTATTTTGAGAGAGGGAGAAGAGCTTCCCTCTATCCACTTTACTCATACCCTGCATTATTTTGTATGTCTCAATCATATCCCCCCTCAAGCGCCTTTTTTCCAGACTAAAGAGGCCCAATTGTTTTAGCCTTTCCTCACAAGGGAGGTCCCCCAGCCCAGTAATCATTTTAGTTGCTCTCTTCTGCACCTTTTCCAGTTCCACTATGTCTTTCTTGAGATGCGGTGACCAGAATTGTACACAATACTCCAGGTGGGGCCTTACTATTGTTTTGTATAACGGCATTATAATGTTGGCTGTTTTATTTTCAATCCCCTTTTTGATAATCCCTAGCATGGAATTGGCCTTCTTCACTGCTGCCACACATTGGGGAGACACCTTCATGGAGCTGTCCACCAACACACCAAGATCTCTTTCCTGATCCATCACGGATAACTCAGAGCCCATGAGTTGATAGATGAAGTTTGGATTTTTTGCCCCAATATGCATTACTTTACATTTGGTTACATTAAAACGCATTTGGCATTTCTCAGCCCACTCCCCCAGTTTGGAGAGATCCTTCTGGAGCTCTTCACAATCTTCTCTGGTTTTTACCACATGGAAAAGTTTTGTGTCATCTGCAAACTTGGCCACCTCACTGTTTATCCCTGTCTCCAGGTCATTTATGAACAGATTGAAAAGCACCGGTCCCAGGACCGAGCCCTGGGGCACACCACTTTTCACTTCTCTCCATTGTGAAAATTTCCCATTGACACCTACTCTTTGTTTCCGGGATCTCAACCAGTTCTCAATCCATAAGAGGACCTGCCCTCTTATCCCCTGACTATGCAATTTTCTCAGCAGCCTTTGGTGAGGGACTGTGTCAAAAGCCTTTTGAAAATCCAGATAGACTATATCCACCGGTTCACCCAAATCCACGTGCCTGTTGACCTTTTCAAAAATTCTAAAGGTTTGTAAGACAAGATTTACCCTTACAGAAGCCATGCTGGTTTTCTCTCAGCAAGGTTTGTTCTTTTATGTGTTTTAAGATTTTCTCTTGGATGAGGCCTTCCACCATCTTCCCTGGGACAGATGTAAGGCTAACCGGCCTGTTGTTTCCTGGGTCCCCCCTCCTTCCTTTTTAAAAATTGGTGTGACATCCGCTATCCTCCAGTCCTCCGGCACTGTGGCGTTTGAAGAGACAAGTTGCATATTACCGTTAAGAGATCTGCAATTTCATTTCTCAGTTCCCTAATAACCCTTGGGTGGATGCCATCTGGGCCCGGTGACTTGTTAATCCTCAATTTATCAATTAGTCCTAAAACCTCCTCTCTTTTAACCTGTATTTGATTTAATTCTTTAGTCAAGAGGGGCGGCTCAGGCAGCGGAATCCGCTCAAGGTCCTCTGTCGTGAAGACAGACGCAAAGAACTCGTTCAATTTCTCTGCAATGTCCAAGTCCTCCTTAACCTCCCCTTTTCCTCCCTCACCATCCAGAGGCCCAATTGGTTCTCTGGCAGGTTTACTACTTCTAACATATTTAAAGAAGCTTTTATTATTACCCTTTATATTGCTAGCCATGCGTTCCTCAAAGTCTTTCTTTGCCTCCCTTATCATCTTTTTACATTTCTTTTGCCAGAGTTTGTGTTCCTTTTTATTTTCCTCATTTGGGGAGGATTTCCATTTACAGAAGGACCTCTCCTTGTGCTTTCGAGCCTCTCTAACTCCACTCGTTAACCATGCCGGTGTCCTCTTGGACGTAAATGAGCTCTTCTTTCTTTGTGGTATGCACTTGTGCTGGGCCTCTATTATTGTTGTTTTAAACAGGCTCCATGCACTCTGAAGAGATTGGATTCTTCTAACCCTCCCCTTCAGTTTCTCTCTAACTAGTTTCCTCATCTGAGGGAAGTTTGCCCTTCGAAAATCAAGGGTTTTTATGTCTGATTTGGTTGACACTCTTCCTCCGACATGCAAGGCAAAGGTAATTGCAGCATGGTCACTGTTCCCCAGAGGCTCAGTGACATTCACATCCCTGACGAGGTCCTGAGTATCACACAATATTAGATCTAGAGTTGCCTGTTCTCGGGTGGGCTCCATGACAAGTTGCTCTAAGGCACAGTCATTCAGCAAGTCGAGAAACCCAGTTTCTCTTTCTTGCCCGGAGCTCGCATTGGCCCAGTCAATGTGGGGATAATTAAAGTCCCCATGATTACTATCCTATCCCTCTTAGCCACCTCCATGATTTCTCTCCTCATTTCAAGGTCCCCCTCAAGTTTTTGATCTGGTGGACGATAGAATACTCCAACTATCACATCACTCTTTGGACCTGGTACTTTAACCCACAGTGATTCTATGGCAGAGTCAGACCCTCTGTCAATCTCCATTCTGCTGGATTTTATGCCTTCTTTGACATAGATGGCCACTCCTCCTCCAAACCGCCCCTCTCTATCCCTTCTATAGAGTTTATAGCCTGGGATTGCTGTGTCCCACTGGTTCTCCACATTCCACCAGGTTTCTGTTATGGCTATTATATCAATGTTATCCCTAGCTGCCAGATGTTCAAGTTCTCCCATCTTTGCTCGGAGGCTTCGAGCATTGGCGTAGAAGCACTTGTACAGTTGGTCCCGCAACAGCTGCTGCCTTGTTCTTCTCCCCCCACAGCTTTTATTTTCAGTAGACGAACTGTCACATTCCGCTATTCTGCCAGTGTTAATACTTGCTATGTCATCTCTATGTGATTCTCTACCCTCTCCAACCTCATTCCCGAGGATGAGGTGTTCCGGACCGGATGCCACACAGCTCCTGACGGCTTTCCCCAGTTATCAGTTTAAAAGCTGCTCTGCTGCCTTTTTGAGGTTGAGTGCCAGCAATCTGGTCCCATCATGATTCAAGTGCAACCCATCCCTCCTGAACAGGTTTGGCTTGTCCCAAAATGTTCTCCAGTTCCTGACAAATCTAAAGCCTTCCTCTCGACACCATCGCCTCATCCACGCATTGAGGCTTCTGAGTTCTGCCTGCCTGGCGGGACCTGCACGAGGAACAGATAGCACTTCTGAAAATGCTACCTTGGAAGCCCGGGACTTCAATCTTCTACCTAGCAACCTGAATTTGGCTTCCAAGACTGACCGCTTGGCCTTCCCGACATCATTGGTACCGACGTGTATCATGACCACTGGCTCCTTCCCAGTTCTCTCTAACAAGCTATCTATATTTCTGGTGATGTCTGCAACCTTTGCACCCGGCAGGCAAGTGACCATCCGGTTATCATGCTCCTCACAAATCCATCCCTCCGTATTTCTAATGATAGAATCCCTATCACAATGAGCTTCTCTCCTGCAGCCTGCTCATCAACATGTACCTGATCTTGTATCTCATCAATAGTGATGAGGAGAGATCCTCCGGTGGAACCACTTCTTCCTCTATGTGTGCCTCATGAGGTGTGCTGAGGGAAAGAGCTTCAAATTGATTGTGCAAGATGAGACTCTCTGAGCGATGCCTTGGCCTTCTACTCCTTTGAGTCACATTCCTCCACCCATCCACCTCCTGGGTTGGGGGAGTGACTTCCTCCTCTGAAGTGTGCCCTGTCTCTTCTTGGACCTGGATAGTCTCTTCCGCTCTGTCCAGGAACTGCTCAAGCTCCTTAATATGTTGCTGGTCCACTATGCGAGCCTCTAGCTGCTGGACCTTCTCTTCCAATAGCGCTACCAGCTTGCACTTGCAGCAGATGTAGTTCTGCACACGCTCTGTCAAGATAACAAACATGGCACAAGTACTGCAGGTAATTACAGCTGCTCCCTGCAACTCCATTTTAACGATTACAATAAAATGTATTCAAGGTCTCAAAAATGTAAACTTGCACTTTTTTTTTTGGTACCAAACTGGGAGGGGTTGCTAATTCCCTAGAAGATAGGATGAAAATCCAAAAAGACATTGACAGATTAGAGTGCTGGGTCAAAGCTAATGGAATGGATTTCAACAGAGGGAAATGTAGGGTGCTATATCTAGGTAAAAAAAATGAATTGCACAGATATCGGATGGGGGATACTTGGCTGGAGAATAGTACCTGTGAAAGGGATCTGGGAGTCTTGGTGGACCACAAATTGAACATGAGCCAGGAAAGCCAATGCGATTCTTAGTTGCATCAACAGAACCATAGTGTCTAGATCAGGGGTCCTCAAACTTTTCAAACAGCGGGCCGGTCCACCATGCCCCAGACACCACTGGGGGCCGGACCACAGTGGGTGGGGGAGTGGGGGACCTTGCCGTAGCCCTCCCACTTTGAATGCCCCACTAGCCAGCATGATGATCATCTGGGTGGTAGTTGGGGGGGAGTGGGAGAAGTGACATAGCCCACTGCTTTGAACTGCCTCAGCAATAGAAACAGCTGCAGAGGCTGGCTTGCTTGCAAACAGGGGGTAGGTGAGGGGGGGTTGCAATTGTTCCCGGGGGCTGGATTCAGGACCTTGGGGGGCCGCATCCGGCCCCAGGGCCTTAGGTTGAGGACCCCTGGTCTAGATCAAGGGAAGTGATAGTGACATTCTATTCTGCTCTTGTCAGACCCCACCTGGAGTCCTGTGTCCAGTTCTGTGTGCCTCAATTTAAAAAGGATGTTGACAACCTTAAGCGTGTTCAGACGAGGGCGACCAGGATGGTTGAGGGTCTGGTGGAAATGTCTTATGAGGAACGGATTAGGGAACTGGGAATGTTTAGCCTTTCAAAAAGAAGGCTGAAGGGGGACATGATAGCTATGTTTAAATATTTGAAAGGATGTCATATTGAAGAGGGAACAGGTTTGTTTTCCATGGCTTCAGAGACTAGGACTCGGGGTCATGGTTTCAAACTACAGGAAGAGATTCCATTTGAACATTAGGAAGAACTTCATGACAGTTAGAGCTGTTCGGCAGTGGAATATGCTGCCACAAAGGGTTGTGGAGTCTCCTTCTTTGGAGGTTCTTAAGAAGAGGCTGGAGGGCCATCTGTCAAAAATATTGTGATTGGGTTCCTGCATGGCATGGGGTTGGACTAGATGGCCCTTGAGGTCTCTTCCAACTCTATGATTCTATGATTCTATGATCCTGTTATGCCTAGCAAGGTTTCCAGAATGACTGAACCTCTTTCCACATTCCAGACATTTGAATGGCTTCTCGCCTGTATGGATTCTGTGATGGGTAGCAAGGTTTCCAGAGCGACTGAACCTCCTTCCACATTTCAGACATTCAAATGGCTTCTCTCCTGTGTGAGTCCTGTGATGTTTAGCAAGGCTTCCAGACTCACTGAACCTCTTTCCACATTCCAGACATTCAAATGGCTTTTTGCCTGTATGGGTCCTGTGATGGCTTGCAAGGTGTCCAGCTTGAGTGAACCTCTTTCCACACTCCAGACATTCAAAAGGCTTCTTGCCTGTATGGATTCTGTGATGCCTAGTAAGTTTTCCAGAATCACTGAACCTCTTTCCACACTCCATACATTCAAATGGCTTTTCGCCTGTGTGGGTCCTATGATGTCTAGCAAGGCTTCCAGCTTGACTGAACCTCTTTCCACAATCAAAGCATTCAAATGGATTCTCTCCTGTGTGGGTCCTGTGATGTCTAGAAAGGCTTTCAGCTTGAATGAACCTCTTTCCACAATCCAGACATTCAAATGGCTTCTCATCTGTGTGGGTCCTGTGATGCTTAGCAAGGTTTCCAGCTTGACTAAACCTCTTTCCACAATCCAGACATTCAAATGGCTTCTCATCTGTGTGGGTTCTATAATGCTGAGCAAGGTTTCCAGAGTGACCGAACCTCTTTCCACACACCAGACATTCATATGGTTTCTCACCTGTGTGGGTCCTGTGATGCCTAGCAAGACTTTCAGCTAGACTGAACCTCTTTCCACACTCCAGACATTCATATGACTTCTCACCTGTGTGGGTCCTGTGATGTCTAGCAAGGTGTCCAGCTCGAGTGAACCTCATTCCACATTCTAGACATTCAAATGGTTTCTCCCCTTGTTGAATTTTCCTATGGGAAGACATTGTTGAGGTAATAGTATAAGATTTTCCACACTTGCCATGCTCATTCCCTTCCTCTCCTTTGGATGGCTTTGGAACCAATTGGTCTTCCTCCTGACAAGTAATAGATTTGTCCATCTTGACATCTATCTGTTTTCCTCTAAGCTTCTTCCTTCTGGTTTGATTCTCAACACCCTATTTTGCATCTGAATATTCAACCTCTTCCTCTGACGCTTGGTGTCCTCCTCTTTTATTTCTTCTCTACAGAGTCTTACCTGTAAAATAGAAGCAACCACAAAAACTGGAGTTTCAAATCAAGTATCAAAACCAGTGCACTGCCATGGAGGAGGCAGGAGAGGGAGACACAGCTCCAGAATGGACCCACCTCCACCCACCTCAGGGAGGAGGCCCATTGTGGCAACAGTGAATATCCTGAGGAAAGCCAGGGGATTTATCACACTCCTCCCATGATAATCAGTGAGGAAATGGTTCTCTTCCATGCTGGGAAAAGACTTGTAACGTCCAGCGTAAGAAACAGATGCAAATTGTTCCACAGCATTCTTCACTTTATTCACCCAAACTATTTATTTCAAGTATTGCTACCCTGCCTTTCTCCTTAAAAGAGACCCAGGGTGGCTCAACTCTGCTTAGTGGTTTGGACCACACTTATCTAGGAGGCATAAAAACATTATATAAATGCTTTCATGTATTAAGAACCTAAGAACAGCTTTGCTGGGACAGGCCACAGCCCTTCCAGCCGTGCATTCTGTCTCACACAGTGACTCACCATTTGCTTCAGGGTATTCCCAAACAGATGTCATTACCTGCTTAGGATTCCCATCAAATGGCATTGAGGGATATCCTGCCTATCTCTCCAACCTGTAGGTTGTCCTTAGGCATCCATAATGATAGCCATTGATATCCTTCTTCTCCCTGAACTTGTCTAATCCTTTGTTAAAGCTGTCAAGGCTGACAACTATCACCACTTCTTCAGGCAGGCAATTCCACAGACCAGTGATCCTCCGGGTGAAAAAGTACTTTCTCTTTATTTGTTTCAGATCTAGCACCCAAAATTTTCATGGAGTATTCCCCCCACCCCAAGTTCTAGTGTTGTGTGATAGGGAAAATAGTTTTTCCTTATCTACTTTGTCCACACCATGGACAAAACAGATAAGAAAAATTATAAAATTATAAGAAAAATTATAAACATATAAAATTTTATAAACTTCAATCAGGTCTCCTCTTAGGCGCCATCGTTCAAGAGTGAAGAAGTCCAGCCGTTGCAGCCTCAGATGGCAAGGAAGGTGTTCCATTACCCTAATCATTCTGGTTGCCCTCCCCTGCACTTTTTCCGTTTCCATAATATTTATTTATTTATTTATTTATTTATTTATTTATTTATTTATTTATTTATTTATTTTCACATTTATATACCGTTCCTACTTCCCGAACGAGAACTCAGGGCGGTTAATATCCTTCTGGAGGGATGGGGACCAGAACTGGACACAAGACTCCAGATGGGGCCTCACCATAGATTTACAAAGAGGCAAAAGGACACTTGCTGACTTGTTTTCTATACCCATCAATCTTGTTAATGGACTCGCCTGGCCAACATTCAAACCCACCAAGCTCTGATCCAAAGGATAAAAATCCACAGAAGTACCAGCAGACAATTCCCATGGGTCTGAAAAGGGAAACATGATCAAAATTATCTACATTCAGTCCCGTGAGCAGTGCTTCCTATCTGCAGAAGCAAATCAAAGCAGCTTTGGCACATTGCATGCTCTACATCAGAGAATCTCTGACTTGAAAGTAACACTCCAACTTATAGCCACCCTGATAGAAACTGGGATTTTGACAGCAGCCCTTCCTCAAACACTTTCTAGCCCAGCCCCAAATGTCCACCAAGCAGGAAGAGAGACTGACACATTAGATAAAAGCTACGGTCAAGTCCTGCCTAATTCAGAAACAGCAGCATCTCCTACAACAGTTGAAGGACATAAGGATGGCTGTAGGTTCTGAAAAGGCTCCAGGAACTCGGGCTGCTAGCTGCAACAGAAGAAAAGCTGCTGAGGACCCCAACTTAACCTTCTCCAATGCAGATCTTGTAGTAATTGAGGAATGGCAAGGTATCACTTCAGGCGTGAATGGCCTACAGTCGTCACTCAACAGTCCCTATAGATGAGAACAACGTATTGCTGGACAATCCCTATCGACAACTTCCTGCAGAAGTGGATTCCGGAAGAGAGAAACCACCATCTGCAGTCCCAACATCTAACACTGTGAGTCATATTACCATATACAACTGGCCTTTAAGATCTTTTTTTTAATAAAGTAAATTTAAATAAAGTAAATAAAGTAAACTGGCCTTTAAGAAGATCAAATAATACGTGGAAAACTAACATGGATGTATTTCTGTGAAGATTCTCAGACATCCAGGTGAGTTTATCTGGAAGTTGAGTCATGGCGACTGGACTTCTTTTTTGAGAGATAGAAACGTTTCGCTGTTCATCCAAACAGCTTTGTCAGTCTAAATACAGCTAGTGCAAATCTTCCATCTGATAGGCAGCTTTGACCTTTGTCACCCTGGACTGAATTAGGCTCATAAGATGAACAATGGCCTAAGTAGGCTTGTTAGGGAGACAATAGTATCCATAGCCTTGAGGTGAACAATGGCCTAAGATGCTGAAACCTCTCAAGAATGGGTCATTAGCTATGGCCTTGGTGGTGAAGGCTTTTTTATTTGTCTGGGTACTTTGGAAAGCACAGCCTGATAATTAGCAGATAGACTATGCTGGAGCCCACCACCCCAAATTCTGGGAGAGGCTTCGCTCGGGGAGCCTTTGAGAGGTCCAATTCCATTACACCAGAAGTATGGGTATCCCATTTCAATCGCATTTTGGGGGGATAGCATTCATGCAAACTCCACACATGGGATTCTCCCTAATTTCCCCCGAATGGCCACCAGTTTCTCCTTCAGAAATTGGAAACCTGATTCTGTCTCTTCGGAATGGTAGGGCTCCCGGCGAGGACATGATCCCTGATGAGGTTTTTGCTATGGACATTGAGGGGTGGTTTCCCCTCTTAGCAAAGCCGTTCACCTACATTAAAAACACAGGCAACCTTCCCACAGGTTGGCAAACTAGCATTGTTGTGCCAGTTTTTAAGAAAGGTGATCCCCTAGACCAGTGGTTCCCAACCTGTGGGTCCCCAAATGTTCCTGGACTGCAACTCCCAGAAGCCTCCACCACTTGCTGTGCTGGAAGGGGTTTCTGGGAGTTGCAGTCCAGGAACATCTGGAGACCCACAGGTTGAGAACCACTGCCCTAGACCATTGTTGGCGAACCTTATGGCACGGGTGCCAAAGGTGGCGCTCGGAGCCCTTTCTATCAGCACCTGACCATCGCCCCTTCGCCGCCACCTATATTAAGGTCAAATTGCTGTATTGCTACTTTGCGAAAAATTAGCAGATTCCAAATCGTAGTTTGGGCACTTGGTCTCTAAAAGGTCCTCCATCCGTGCCCTAGAGTGACCCTTGTCACTTTAGACCTATTAGTCTTCTCCATGTGGCCTCTAAGCTCTAAGCTTGATACCTTTTGAACAGGCTTCTGGATTGGGAGAGCAAACACTTTGTCATCTTTGAAGAACAGACAGGCTTTGGGAATGGAAGAAGCACAATAGAACAAGCCCTTGATTTATACCACACTACAGTGGACCCTTGAATAACAAACAGTTTGTATAACATAAAATCTGTACAACATAAAAATTATGGAGATATCTGAAATTTGCTTAACATAATTGCCTATGGGGAAAATCTGTACAACATAAAAATGGGATTACTTCATTTTATTTATTTATTTATTTATTTATTCAATTTATATGCCGCCCACTACCCAAGGTCTCTGGGCGGCTTACAATCAAAGAATTAAAACAATTTAAAATAGTTATAAATAAAATATCAATAAATCATCAAACAGTAATAAAAACCTTCTTTAAAATCATCATCCTAAAATTGTCATCAGCGGACCCACAATCTATATTGTATCAATTAAAAACCTTCTGGAACAGGAAGGTTTTTACCTGGCGCCGAAATGTAATCAGTGTTGGCGCCAGGCGGATTTCGATAGGGAGGGCATTCCGTAACTTGGGGGCAGCTGCCGAGAAGGCCCTTTGTCTACAAGCCATCCCTCTCACCTCCTTGAGGGATGGCTCTTTTAAAAGGCCCCCTTGGCTCGATCTTAATCGCCGGGTAGGTTCGTATGGAAGGAGGCGGTCCTTCAGGTATCTAGGTCCTAAGTCGTTTAGGGCTTTATATGTCAAAACAAGCACTTTGAATTGGGCTCGGACAGCAACTGGTAACCAATGCAGGTTACGCAGAATCGGCGTGATGTGATCCCTGGCGGCTCCACCACTTACCAGCCGCGCCGCACGATTCTGAACCAGTTGCAATCTCCGGACCGTCTTCAAAGGCAGCCCCACGTAGAGCGCATTGCAGTAATCAATCAATACGGGATGTTACCAGTGCATGCGTAACTGTCATGAGGCTCTGCTCGTCTAGGTAAGGGCGAAGCTGGTATATTTTCCGCAGCTGAAGGAAGGCACCCCTGGCCACCGAGTCCACCTGGGCTTCCAGAGTTAGACCGGGGTCCAGGAGCACCCCCAAGCTGCGGACCCTGTCCCTTAGGGGGAGTGCAACCCCATCCAGGACAGGAAGATGGCCCTCTAACCTGTCCGGCAAAGCACCCATTAACAGCACTTCCGTCTTGTCTGGATTGAGTTTCAATTTGTTAACCCTCATCCAGTCCATTATCTGGCCCAGACACGAGTTCAGCACAGAAACCGCCTCACCTGGATTGGTGGAGAACGAGAGGTAGAGCTGAGTATCATCAGCATATTGCTGACTCCTCAGCCCAAACCTCCTGATGACCTCTCCCAGCGGTTCCATGTAAATGTTGAACAGCATGGGAGACAGTATAGAGCCCTGAGGAACCCCATGACATAAATGCCACGGGGCAGAGCAACTGTCCCCCAGCACCACCTTCTGGACACGGTCAGCCAGGAAGGATTGGAACCACCGCAAAGCAGTGCCTCCAACCCCCAACCTGACCAGCCTATCCAGAAGGACACCATGGTCGATGGTGTTGAAAGCCGCTGAGAGGTCCAGGAGTATCAACAGGGTTGCACTCCCCCTGTCTCTCTCCCGGCAGAGGTCATCATACAGGGCGACCAAGGCAGTCTCTGTACCAAAACCCGGCCTGAAACCAGATTGAAATGGATCCAGAAAATCCGTTTCATCCAGCAGTGCCTGGAGTTGCCCGGCCACCACCCGCTCCAACACCATGCCCAAATAAGGGAGGTTCGCTACTGGACGGTAGTTAACCACCAGCCCTGGGTCCAGGTTTGGTTTTTTTAGGAGTGGTCTAATCACCACCTCTTTCAAGGTGGTGGGGACCACTCCCTCTCTTAAGGATGCATTAACAACCTCCTGGACCCAGGTGCGAACCCCCCTGGCAGATCTTTCAATTAGCCAGGAAGGGCAAGGGTCGAGTGGCGTGGTGGTACATAAGAACATAAGAACATAAGAAGAGCCATGCTGGATCAGGCCAAAGGCCTATCTAGTCCAGCTTCCTGTATCTCACAGCGGCCCCACCAGATGCGTTTGGGAGTGCATGAGACTAGATATCTGTCTCCTGATACCACTCCCCTGCATCTGGCCCTTGAAGTACCCTGGTTTAAAGCCTAGAGATTACACATCTCCATCATGGTTTGTAACCCGTGATGGACTTTTCCTCTAGGAATCTGTCCAATCCCCTTTTGAAGGCATCCAGGCCAGATGCCATCACCACATCCTGTGGCAGGGAGTTCCATAGACTTACAACGCGCTGGGTGAAAAAAATAATTTTTTTCGTAACACGCTTGTTACGTAGCACGGACAGATCCAAGCACCCTGTCCACATCCTCAGGTCTCAATAATTGAAACTCATCCAATAAAACTGGACCTAAGCACGGTGCACTGGACACATCCCTTGATACTGCATCAATAGTGGAGTCCAGTTCACTGCGAATCTGAGCAATTTTTCCCTCAAAGTGAACAGCAAACTCATCACAGCATGCCACCGAATGGTCCTGGGCCTCCACCCTATCTCCTGGCTGAAGAAGTTCCCGGACCACCCGAAACAGCTCCGCTGGACGGCACTCTGAGGAAGCAATACGGTTGGCGAAATACTGCATTCCTATGGGAATTTGTATAAAGGAAAATTACTTAACATAATTTCATTTGGAACAAATTAATTCCTTTATACAAGGTACCACTGTATTAGTAAATTCACCAAACCACCCAATAAACATCTTTATACTGAGAAAAGGGAAGGAAGAGGGGGGAGATTGGGGGGCTTGGGGGGGGCAAATTTACACCTCCTTATCCCTCCGGACCCTCAATGGAGTGTGCAGTGGGGGCTATTGGGACCCCCCACCCCCTCCCACGGATTTCATCAGCAACGCCTCCTCCGCCTCCTCTTCCTCCCCCCATAAGGGGACGCCCAGAAGGGTCTTTCCTCCTCTCCCCCCCATTCCCCTCCAGCCTCTATTTCCCCCCATCTCCCAACGCCCCCTCTTCCCCCCCAATAGCATTGCAACCCCCCCCTCCAAATTGCACAACGCACCTCCTCCTCTTCCTCCTCCTCCTCCTGGGGGGTGTCTCTTTTCCTCCCCTTCCAGCAACCACAGAGGGAGCCTTGGGGGGGGGGGGGTTAAAGTCTCGTGGAGAACAGGCCCCTCCCTGGGAGCCTTTCGCTTCCTGCCACTCTAGGAAGGAGGACTCGCTGCCTTCACTCCCCCTTGGAAGACCGAATACTGCCCAGCCCCCAAAAGTCCGGGGAAGGGAATTGGGGGGAGGGTCCGGAGTCTTCCTCATCCCCTTCTTTTTCTCCTTTGGTTTCCTCTATTCTGCCCCATTCATTCGCGGGAGGGGGGGCAATCCCTCTCCTTACCCTCCATGAGCCCTCGGTCCCCCCCCCCCGACCTTAGATGGGAGTATGCTTGGGGTGTCCCCTCCCCTCCATCATCATCCTAATCTAGCCCCACCTCCCAACATCATCCCAAGAGGAAGCAAGGAGGAAGCAAACGGGGGGGGGGACCATCCTGAATGCAAAGCCTGGAGGGGGTGAAGTTGGGGGTAGATATATATTTTCGCTTTATTTGCCCGCTTCTATTGGTTCAGCCACTTTTTCTCCCCGTGCTTTTCCTTCCTCTTGGCTTCCACTCCCCCCTCCTTTTTGGTGGACTGGCCTTCCTGCCCCTTGAGACCCCTTGCCCCCCCCAATAGCACTGGCCCCTCCTCAATTGCACAGGCCCCCTCCTCTTCCTGGTAGGGGGGTTGCAAGGGACCTCTCTAGGCAGGAGACTCGCTCTCTTCCACTTTGAGAGAGGAGACGCTCTAGGAATTAATTTTTTAAAAATGGGGGGGGCACAGCCTTTGCCAAAATGTGACCCAGGGAGGGCGAACCCCTGGGCCGCGAGCCCTTTGGTCATTTGGGGGCACACACTTAGGATTTGTGGGAGTTGTGGTCCAAAACTTCCGGAGTGCAGCCCAAGGTTCACCCCCACTTCCTTCTTAGGGGATCATTTTCTCCCCCTCCACCAGCACCCCATCCGAACCCTAACCCTAACCCCATCCTCACTGCTTATGTCCTTCCTCAAAACAAAACAAAAAACCCACCGCCTCTTTCCATCCTCGGCTGCTTGCTTATTTTGAGCTGGGGGTGGTGCGGTTCGGGGGATCATTCCCAGTACCCAGCGCCAGTCTTGTCTGGGATGGGTTACAGGGACCACATTGCACCCCCTATTAAAGCAGCTCCAGTGGCTGCCAATCAGCTACAGGGCACAATTCAAGGGGTTGACCTTGACCTGTAAGGAACCGGGTTCAAGATATCACCGCGCCCCAGGGGTGAGGAAGGAAAAAAATCTTCCAAGGCTTTTTCAGAAGCGGAGAAAAGTTTATTTTTACACTGCAAATGATACTGGCACTCATCCGATAGCTCGGGAAATACTGAGGCAATGAACAATAGGAGACAGGAACTTTTATCAACTTCCATTCTGCTCTTCCCTCCGCCTCCATGTAAAGAGATAACATGCATGTTGCAGGTGCATTTTAACAAAGAGAAACAGTTCTGGCTTTAACCTTATTCACACAGGATATTTTCTAGTTAGAAACAATTATTCTTGGAGAACAGTGCCCCCTACCATAGTCATGCTTGCGTCAAGACGCTCCCGCTCGCTTACAGCTTGTAACAGATCATACAGGGCTTCATTGTTTCAAAGAAAGATACATCTAGCAGTCCTGGCTGCTTGCTATTTCAGTATACATGAGAATGGAATTTCAAGGCAAGCTGTGTCTGCCTTTTACTCTGGAAGTTGGGGGCGGGGAAAGACAGAGACTGAAATGCTTTTCTTGAACCAAACTTCAGCCATTGCTTTTATGCTTTAAGGCTTATTAAAAGGTATACATATATGTTCAAGTGATTAGTAGTCAGTTACTTCATCTATAGTGACTGCTCATTGATTATACTTAAATTGCCATTTTATCTACAATGACTTTGCTTTGCTGAGTGTTAAGGCAGGATATATGAGTGCATTGGATATATGGAATTATAGCCCCTTTATTGGCAGTGGCTATTTAAACTATATTTGAATACAATACCTATCAGACCTACAAAGCACTGGACGGCCTGGGTCCCAGCTACCTCAAAGATCGCATCTCACAGTATGAACCGACTCGGGTGTTAAGGTCATCAGGAGAGGCCCTTTTCTCCATCCCGCCACCCTCACAGGTACATCTCGTGGGAACCCATGAAAGGGCCTTCTCAGCTGCTGCACCCAGACTCTGGAACTCCCTTCCACTAGAGGCCAGGACTGCCTCATCTCTGATGTCTTTCTGGAAGCAGGAAAAGACCTTCCTCTTCAGGCAAGCTTTCCCTGAATGGTGGACTTTTGGGGTTAAGTGTGTGATGAATTCTAGAAAATTCATCTTCTGATCTGTCCTATAATCTGTATAATCTGTGATCTCTGGCTATGTCATGTCCTGGGAAAGTAAGACACTGTCTTCCTTGGCAATTTACAGGTGGATGCCGAGTCAAATGGGAGCACAAATGTTACGTTTTCTCATCCTTCCAAAATATTGATGTGATTGTAAATGTGGTTGTCAAATAGCAAATGGAAGGGAACATATATTTCCTCTCTTGAAGATCAAAGCTTATCTTCATCAAAGATGTTATGAAGGGATGGCAAATGGATAAACAAGGTTTTACAATGCATTTCCCTTTAGATCAAAAGGTCCCCTGGACTTGAAAGAGTTAACACTCAGATGACAACAGATTACTCCTGTCAGTAAGGAATTTCCTTGTCAATCCACATTCTATTCAGGTGTTGGAACACTTGAGATCAATAGGCATGGGTTGCCTTTTGTTTACTATCAAAGGAGAAAGTCTTTCCTCAGAGAGCCTGAGTTAATTTACACTTCTGAAGAACGAAAGACAGGTTTGGAATCTATAATAGGCTACTTAATCAGATACACAGACAGAGACACACGGAAAACAGGGAGCAGAGGAGAGAGCGTAGCGAGTTGCTGGTCTCCAGCTTGCAGCCATGTAACTTTCACAAAAGGCTGGCTTCCAGCCAGGGGAACACATTCCCGTCCAGGTATCTTAGGCAGAATTAGCTAGCTTTATGTTATTTTTTTGTTATGGATTGCAATATTTGACTGTATCTTCCTGAAATTGGATTTAATGTCTACTTTATAAGGTTGTCTTAGAAATTGTTTTTTTTAATCTGTTAAAGCCCCAAGAATCTGTACCTCTTGCCAACGATGTTGACAAGAGGTTTCCTACTCTTGTTTTTATTTTTTTAAATAAAGTTCTTTTCTTTATTTTTAACTGGAATCTGTGTGTGCCTGAGGGAAGGGGGAGCCATTGCTAATTCCTCAGTGCCTGAGCCAAGGCTACGCACAACTGGTTTTTCTGTGAGCAAGAAAGTTCTCTTGATTGAGTGCTCTGGGACTTGGAGTTTCCAAGGCTTCCGGGGTTGGAGGGTTGTTCAGAGGAGACAATTCCCTTTTTACTAGGACACGGCAGGCCATTTGCTCACCTGTCCCTGGTATAAACTGTGTTGCTAGTTTAATTGTGGAACCTTCCTGAATGATCCTGGGGCGTGCCAAGACCCTGAACTGTCTTATTTCTGGTGGCAGCGAAAACATGGCATGTGAGACCGCCCCAAAACCCATCACAAAGTGAATCCTGTATGCTCGTGACACCCAGCTCTACCTCTCCTCACCTCCAGATTCTGTGGGAGATACTATCTCTACTTCATATGAGTGTTCAGCTGCAGGAATGAACCTGGTGAGGATGAACAAAATGAAACTAAACCCAAACAGGACAGAGGTGCTTCAGGTCAGTTGAAAGGGAGAACAAGGGGTAGGGATGCAGCCAGTTCTGGATGGGGTCTCCCTCCAATTAAAACCATGTGGGTGAGAGTCATGGGAGGCTGGGCACAGACCACTTCCTAGTCAAGTTTACGCCATTCTCATAGGACTGGGGGCAGGGAGGCTCTTTGGCAGAGGCCTCTGTGTGTGTGTGTGTGTGTGTGTGTGTGTGTGTGTGTGTGTGTGTGTTAGGGAGGGGAGGGGAGGGGAGGGATGTTCTGCAATGGAGGCACCCAAGCTCTTGGCCAGTCAGGCGGGGGTTGAAAAGGGCACACTTCAGGCAAGACAACCCTCCCCAAAGTGGCTTCCAGCCCCCCTCCTGAGCAGCAGCCCTTCCAATTTCCCTTGCTGGGGAGGGTCTTTCCCCCTACACCCCAGATGGCGCTGTGGGAGCACTGGGGCTGGGGCCACGGCCTCCGGCTTCAGAGAAGGGCTGCTTCTCAGCCGCCACCTGCTTCCTTTCCAAGGCAGCGGCTTGTTCAAAAGGCAAGGTTCCTCTTCAGGGAGCCAGACTCTTCCCCCCACACACACCCCCACACCCCACCCCACTGCCGCTGCTGAAGAGCCCTTTTCTCCCTGGTGGCACCTGGAGAGGAGGATTGGGGCCCCTGGGTGTCTTCTTGGGACCACCCAGGAGCCTGCCTTGCCCTTGCACAGCCCGAGGGGGGTCTCTCCAGGAAGGGGCACATGCTGTCCACACGGCCAGAAAAGATGGGTGTGTTTGCCAAAGAGATCAGTTCTCCTTATAAATGTCTGCTTACCAGGATTCCAGGGGTGGGGGTGGGGAAGGAACTGCAAAAACAGCAACGGACATCAACCAGCACAAGAATTCCTTGCTCAGGGACACTCAGACCGTTTACCTGAAAGGCAGGGTTGTGGCTCAGATTTTGACCAACAGGACAACATGGCATTCCAAAGTGTTTAGGTAAACAAGGGTCAGCTTTTAGCCAGCCTTGCTTGCATTTGTAATCTTATCATTCCTATACCAGAATTGGTGAGGCTTCGAACCACCTGGTACAATTCTGCCTGGCTGTTGGAAGCTGCATCGATTCTCAAGGAGGCACAAGATATTTTGGCCTCGCTGCCTGCCCCAACATAGTGCCTAGTCAGCAAACTGCAGGCCAATTAATCTCCATCCAGTCTTTCCTCCATCTGCTCTCAAATCTTTATTCTTTCTTCTTCACCTGTAACTCATCAGTAAACCACAGTGAGGATTGGGCTCCACATTGAAGAAAGTGCTTTGGGGCAATCCAGTCAACAGCCCGGGAGGCATCATCATACCATCTGTCCACCAGGGCATCAACAGGAACGTCAGACAGACCATCTGAAAAACTCCCAAAGGCCTCTCAGTAATATGCTGAGACAGATTCATAGAGGCCGTGGACTCCATGAAATCCAGAGGCGCTCCAGACAATCCATCATGCACATCAAGTTTATGATGTTAAAAAGAAAGAAGTCTAATTCGTAGAGGTAGAAGATCCAGTTTGTTAGAACACAAGGTGACAAATTTGTATCATAACCTGGCTATTATCATGGATATACAATTTAAAACACTTCATCAAGTCTTTGTCTGCTAACATAAAACAATACAGAAACACAGAGCACTGAATAAAAGCCATTCAAAAGCATTTGTAAAAAGTGTCAGCAGAATGGAGAGAAAAGGGGATTCTCCCCAGATTGACTGAGGAAAGAGTAACGCCAGGAGGAGAAATAAGGGCCTCTCTCCTGCCATGGTTTATAAGATGCGTTCTCTTCCCAAACATTTTCCCACACTCCAGGCATTCGGAAGGATTTTTTCCTGTGAGGGCCATCATTATTTATCACATCTGGAACACAACTTAAATATATCATGCGCGTGTACACACAGAGACAGACACAGAGAGAGAGACTATACATAAAAATCATAAGGCATTGTATTAGAAATTTAGCAGAAATGTATACAAAGCATCCAAGACAGAATTATATCAGCAAGAGAGTTTAACAGGGCAACAGACAGAGTAAAGTGATTTGACTTCCAGGAGATAAACCTCACTTGTAGCATCTCCCTTGTATACAAGTCTTGCAACCATCACAGAATACATTACAGCATCGGACGTTACATCAGGTTACATCAGCATATGTCAGCTGTACCAAATTATTTCATTATACATGACATTATCAACATATATTGAGGGATTATGAAAAAATTGTGTTAACACACACATGTGTATAGCAGAGAAATACAAATGAGCTTAGCAGCAGTAGCATGTAGATAAAGTGTAGTTAATTGTTATAAGTTTTATCAGAACTTAGAAACGGAGAGACAAAGAAACATGGAGTAGAATAAAACTCTTATATTCAATATATACAGCAAATATACAACAGCATAGCACCAAGCAATATCACATATACAATCAACAGAGCGTGGGGTACTGTTTTCTCACCATAAACAGTCCCATTTAACAATACACAAGCCAGTTCTTATATACACATTTAGACCCCATCAGACATGATTTTAACCAATCACATTCTGATGCACCATGATGTTATTAACTATTCCACCTGTGCTAAATCACTTAACCTGCTGGTGATTTCTAATTGGTTAAAATCACTTTACTAAAAAACACCATTATTTAGTCAGCTGGCCTAGAGTGCCAAACACACATCAGGCATTCCCTCCTTGGACAGCGATTGAGAGCTGTTGCCTCAGGAACATAGGTGCTCGGTCGTCTTGAGAAGTAATGGCTATCCTGCAACCTATTTCCTGGACCTATTTCCTATTTATTTATTTATTTACTGCTCATCTTCCCAATGGAACTCTGGGCAATATACAATTACATAACAATTAAACCAAATCAACCAATTAAAATAATAATAATAATAATAATAATAATAATAATAATAATAATAATAATAATAATAATAATAATAATAATAATAATAATAATAATAATAATAATAATAAATACTTGGCAAGATGGAGGAACAGAACCAAAAAACAAAAAAACAAAACACACAACCCTGATGGTCACCAAATGCCCCTCTGAAAAGTAAGGTCTTAAGCAATTTTTTGAAGGCCGACGGGGACTCTGCGAAACGAATCTCACTTGGCATTTTTTTCCAAAGTGTAAGGGTGGCCACAGGGAATTGAATTCCAGGCCTCCCTGGGAGTGCCCACCCGATGTGAGAGCGCCTGCAACATTCTGGTGAGTTGGGCCTCAGATGACCTCAGGGAGATCCTCTCTGTCAGGTACTCAGGTCCCAAGCCATGGAGGGTTTTGTAAGTCAAAACCAGTACCTTGAAGCTTATTTGGGACGCAACAGGCAGCCAACGCAAACGAGCCAGAACTGGGGTGATGCAGTCATATCTGGCTGCACCACCCGCCAGTATGGCCGCTCCGTTTTGCACCTGCTGTAGTCTCTGAACAAGGGGCAAGGGCAGCCCCACGTACAGTGTGCTGCAATAATCTATCCTTCAGATCACAAGCGCCTGCCACATGTTTTGTTTATTTTGTTGTTGTGCTTTTCTTTGATTTTGCCCAGTAGATAACAAAGTGTCCAGAACCTGCAATCGGTTTCATCAGAGAGTTAATCCTTAGCTCAGAACCTTTCAGCAAATTTGAAATATTACATTTTAACATATACATACATAGTATGAATATGAAATCTTAACAAGGGTTATCGAACAAGGATTTTGTGGTTTTTCCCACGCTCCAGATTTTTCAAAAGCTTTTCGAATCAGTGGGTCCTAAAATGTGTAGAAAGGGCAATGAGAATGACATAAAAAGGGTTTCTCAGTTCTGACATTCAAATGGCTTCTCACCCATGTGAGTCCTCTGATGCCTAACAAGGCTTCCAGAATGACTGAACCTCTTTCCACACTCCAGACATTCAAACGGCTTCTCTCCTGTGTGGGTCCTGTGATGGCTAGCAAGGCTTCCAGAATCACTGAACCTCTTTCCACACTCCAGACATTCAAATGGCTTCTCGCCTGTGTGGATCCTTTGATGGTTAGCAAGGTGTCCAGCTTGACTGAACCTCTTTCCACACTCCAGACATTCAAACGGCTTCTCTCCTGTGTGGGTCCTATGATGGCTAGCAAGGCTTCCAGAATCACTGAACCTCTTTCCACACTCCAGACATTCAAATGGCTTCTCGCCTGTGTGCATTCTGTGATGGTAAGCAAGACTTCCAGAATGACTGAACCTCTTTCCACACTCAAGACATTCAAATGGCTTCTTGCCTGTGTGGGTCCTGTCATGCCTAGCAAGGTTCCCAGAGTGACTGAATCTCTTTCCACACTCCAGGCATTCAAATGGATTCTCTCCTGTGTGGGTCCTGTGATGCCTAGCAAGGTGTCCAGAATCACTGAACCTCTTTCCACACTCCAGACATTCAAATGGCTTCTCGCCTGTGTGGATCCTTTGATGGTTAGCAAGGTGTCCAGCTTGACTGAACCTCTTTCCACACTCCAGACATTCAAATGGCTTCTTGCCTGTGTGGGTCCTGTCATGCCTAGCAAGGTTTTCAGCTTGACTGAATCTCTTTCCACACTCCAGACATTCAAATGGCTTCTCGCCTGTGTGGATCCTTTGCCTAGCAAGACTTCCAGATGACTGAACCTTTTCCACACTCCAGGCATTCAAATGGTGTCCAGGTTTGAATCTGAACCTCTTTCCACACTCCAGGCATTCAAATGGATTCTCTCCTGTGTGGATCCTTTGATGGTTAGCAAGGTGTCCAGCTTGACTAAACCTCTTTCCACACTCCAGACATTCAAACGGCTTCTCACCTGTGTGGGTCCTGTCATGTCTAGCAAGGTGTCCAGAATCACTGAACCTCTTTCCACACTCCAGACATTCAAATGGCTTCTCGCCTGTGTGCATTCTGTGATGGTAAGCAAGACTTCGAGACTGACTGAACCTCTTTCCACACTCCAGACATTCAAACGGCTTCTCTCCTGTGTGAGTCCTATGATGGCTAGCAAGGCTTCCAGAATCACTGAACCTCTTTCCACACTCCAGACATTCAAATGGCTTCTCGCCTGTGTGCATTCTGTGATGGTAAGCAAGACTTCCAGAATGACTGAACCTCTTTCCACACTCAAGACATTCAAATGGCTTCTTGCCTGTGTGGGTCCTGTCATGCCTAGCAAGGTTTTCAGCTTGACTGAATCTCTTTCCACACTCCAGGCATTCAAATAGATTCTCTCCTGCGTGGGTCCCGTGATGGCTAGCAAGGTTTCTAGAATCACTGAACCTCTTTCCACACTCCAGACATTCAAATGGCTTCTCGCCTGTGTGGATCCTTTGATGGTTAGCAAGGTGTCCAGCTTGACTGAACCTCTTTCCACACTCCAGACATTCAAATGGCTTCTCGCCTGTGTGGATCCTTTGATGGTTAGCAAGGTGTCCAGCTTGACTGAACCTCTTTCCACACTCCAGACATTCAAACGGCTTCTCACCTGTGTGGGTCCTGTGATGCCTATGAAGGTTTCCAGAACGCCTGAATCTCTTTCCACACTCTAGACATTCAAATGGCTTCTCACCTGTGTGGGTCCTCAGGTGTACAGTTAGGTCTTTAGAACGACTAAAACTCTTTCCACACTCTAGGCATGTCAATGGCTTCTTCCCTTGGTGAATTTTCCTATGGGAACGAATTGTTGAGGTGCTAGCAAAAGATTTTCCCCAGTTCGCATGCTCATTCCTTTCCTCTCCTTTGGATGTTTTCGGAACCACTTCGTCTTCCTCCTGACAACTAATAGATTTGTCCATTTTTACCTCTATCGTTTTTCCTTCTTAGCTTCTTCCTCCTGGTTTGATTCTCAACACCCTCTTTTGCATCTGAATATTCAACCTCTTTCTCTCACGCTTGGTGTCCTCTTATTTTATTTCTTCTCTACAGCGTCTTACCTGCAAAATATAAGCAGCCACAAAAAATGAGGGTTTCAAATCAAGTAACAAACCCAATGCACTGCCATGGAGGAGGCAGGAGAATTAGACACGGCTCCAGGGTGGACCCACCTCCACCCACCTCAGTGTGGAGGAAATGGTTCTCTTCCATGCTGGGAAAAGTCTTGTGAGGTCCAGGGTAAGAAACAGATGCAAATTCCACAGTCTTTTTTTCAGTTTATTCCCCCAAACTATTTATTTTAAATATTGCTACTCTGCTTTTTTCCTTAAAAGAGACCCAGGGTGGCTCAACTCTGCTTAGTAGTGGTTTGGGCCATGCATATCTAGAAGGCATAAAAATACTATGTAAATGCTTTCACATATTAAGAACAGAAGAACAGCCTTGCTTTGACAGGCCACAGCCCATCTACTCCAGCATTCTGTCTCACACAGCGGTGGCTCACCATTTGCTTCAGGGTATACCCAAGCTGTCAGATATTAGTTAGTAAATACACCTAGTATGTAAACAGGATGTTCTATATCTACTCCAGCATTCTGTCTCAGAAACAGAGGTGGCTCACCATTTGCTTCAGGGTACAGTGACTCAGCTGTCAGATATTAGTTAGTAAATACATGTATTAATCAGGATGTTCTATATAGTTCCACCTGATATCACTAATTGTGAATTAAAGATAGAGATGCCTAAAATGTTAAAGTCACAGTGATAATGTATAGTTTTTAGTTAAAGAATATGTCAGTATGCTAAGAATGTGTAATGTCATTTTGACTGATGCAATAGTTTTTTCTAATGGCATTTACATCCTTTATGTAACTCACAACACAAATCAATACTCAGCTTAATGTAGAAGAACACAAATGTATTTGTCTTCGGGCTTTCCAAGTGAGTTACAAAAATGTATAAGAATGTTCTGTAAAGATTGTTGCAATTGGGCCTTCTGAGATTGTAAGTCATTTGTGATTGTTTCTCTGTATAAAAATATTTTGTCAATGTAATCATTGCTGTTATCTGTTGAACATTATTCACAACAAACCTTTCAGGTGGCACTAAATCTTGTAGATTTTCTGTCAACAATTGACTTTTTCATCATGAAATGATGTAGACTCCCCCTCCATCACTGGCAATCTCATCTTCATTTTGTAAAAATGTATTATTTTTGTAGAGTTTGTTCACAAAATTTTGCAGACCTGTTTATGAAAACTCTGTCTCTGGCTATTTGTTCAATAAGTACTGCTTCCAATGGCTGATCAAATTAGCACAAAATTCTGATACAAGCAGCTGCTTCTGATATTCTGAAGAATCCCATTCTTCCTCTCAGGTCAATCCATGCTCAGCAGTTTATGATGGCACCCTTTCTTTTCTAAATATTCAACAAACTGCTTTGGTTTTGTACAGAAATCCTGTCTCTTTCTCCCACCCAGAGGTTGTCCAAAGACAGAACCTGGCATCCATAATTATAGCCATTGGATCCTGCTTTTCTTCTCCATGAGACTTGCCTTTACAAACTAATCCTTTCTTCCAAATCTTCTATTGTATGTGAGGCTTATTTTCAACCATATTCAAAACTTTCTCAGAAGTGCTTATCATAAACAAACTGTTTTGGAGCCTTCCAGTTGCTGGCAAGGGCACAATGACAGCTGTCACCACTTCTTCGGGCAGGGAGTTCCTCAGACCAGTGATCCTCTGGGTGAAAAAGTACTTTCTCTTACAATATTTGTTTGAGATCTGGCACCAGCTTTTTCATTCGAGCTTCAGGTCTTGATCACATTCAAGTGTGAGTTCATGTTGAGTCACTCCAGATAGCATCTTCCTTACTTGTATTGTTTCTCCAGACACTTGAGCAGGCTTAGTGTTTATTTTAGTCTGTTCAATATTTTGGGGAGTTCCAGCTTTTCCCTTCATCAACGTTTCATGATTTATCCACACCTTTTGTATGAAATAGGGCTCTGCCTTAAACAGTTCAATCAGGTCTCCGCCATCATTCCTTCAAGTGTGAGGGCAGGCTTCAAATCTTCCTCATCAGCTTCCTCATCAAGCCTCATCAGAGGGTAAAGAAGGTGTTCCAGTCCCCTAATCATTCTGCTTGGCCTCCTCTACACTTTTTTCCACTTCTATTGTATCCTTCTGGAGGGACGGTGACCAGAACTATTGTATCAGTACTTCAGATACAGCAAATATAATAATAATAATATTTACTTGAACTATACACAGTCACAATAGACAACAGACTGATAAAGAGGCAAAATACCCTTCCTAATGATCCCCAGTATTGAGTTTGCTTTCTTCACTGCTGCGGCACACTGGGTTGACACCTGCCTTGAGCTGTCCACCAGGACACCAAGGTCCCTTTCCTGGATTGTTGCTGAAAGTTCAGACCCCATAAGTTTATAAATTGATAAACTGATTTAAATATGATTTTCCTGTCTGTCTTCTGTTGTTTGTTTTTAATTGTAAACCGCCCAGAGTTCCACTCCGGAAGATGGGCGGTATATAAGTGAAATAAATAAATAAATAAATAAATAAATAAATAAATAGGGCTTATTTGCCCCAACGTGCATCACTCTGCACTTGCTAATGTTGAAGCTCATTTGCCACTGCTTTGCCCACTCCCCCCTGTGTCAAGAGATCCCTCTGGAGCTCCTCACAATCTCTCTCAGTTTTGACTACCCTGTATAATTATATATGGTATAATTGCATGTGTGTGTGTGTGCTGTGTCCTTACAGTCATGACTGACTCTTCGTAACCCCATGTCCATGGAGTTTTTCTTGGCAGGAATCCTGGAGTGATTTGCCAGTTCCTACGCCAGCCGTGTACAGCACCTGCTATTCCCTGGTGGCCGCCCATCCAAGGACTGACCCTGCTTAGCTTAATATTGTATAACTGTATATTGTGTGACGGCGGATTCCAGTTCCGCCAGGGCCCATCTCCAGCCTTCTCCATCAGTTCTTGGATGGAGCAGGGGAGGTTTGGGGAGGGAATCCCGTCAACTGCCCCATGGTGCTTCTGAGAGAAGGGCTGGAGAGGGAGAGGGAGAGAGAGAGAGAGAGAGAAGAGCCGGGTGGTGGGGGAAGCCCTTTGCACATGGGCAGAGAAGGAGGGAACACACACACACAAACACACACACACACACACACACACACAGAGAGAGAGAGAGAGAGAGAGAGAGAGAGAGAGAGAGAGAGAGAGAGAGAGAGAGAGAGAGAGAGAGAGCTGCATTGGGACCCAGGAGAGATCCAGGCTCAGATTTTTGCTCAGGACAAGGAAACCTGGGAGGGGAGGAACTTTTAACCCCTTTCCTTCTTTGCCATCAGTTCCCCCTACACTTGGAGGGGGGAAGAGAAGAGAATTACTTCGAAATCCTGAACCCTCAAAAGAGGGGAGTCCCTTCTATTGCCCCCCCCCACTCCTTATATAAAGCTTCATGTTTTTTTCCTTGCCATGTGCACTTGCTCCTCCTGGACCTCCCCCACTCCCCCCCCCTGCATCTCCAACTCCTACCTCCTCCACCCATTGCAATTTACCCCCAAATTGCCCCTGGAAAAGAAGGCCTAGTTCTTTTGGGGGGGGGTGGAAATTACCTCATCTCTCCCCCTCCTCACCGTTCACTGTCCTGGTTCTGCCTTAAAAGCTTCTTCCTCCCTCATTTTTCCTGGGGGGGGGGAGAGAAAGGGAAGGATGATGATGATGATGATGAGGAGGAGGAGGAGGAGGAGGAGGAGGAGGAGGGAGGGAGGGCTTTGCCTGGATCTGCCCCCCATTCCCTCCAAAAGGGGGGTTTCACTTCCCCCCTCTCCTTTTCCTCCCTCCTCCATCCAAATTAAAATGGGGAGGAGGGAGAAAAGGGAAGGAGGAGGGGTTGGAGGTGTGAGAATGGCAATAAAGAAATTTATAATTAATCTCATAATTAAGGATTATTAAATTATATCTAAGATGTCTCGGTACTGGGCAAAAGAGAAAAGCCCTTCCCATGAATTACAAATATCTCTTGTAACGTCCCTAAGCTAACCACAAACGGCTGTGCCTTCCAGTAAATTGGAACATAACTATGTGCAAATATGTCAGGTAGAGAGGAAGTGTTTGTTAACTGAAGCATCTAATTTTCACGTAAATCGTATGGAATGCTGTCGTGTCCTTCATCTTCACAAGAGTAACTGTTTTCTAATTTTAGAGAGGGCAGGTGTACATCTGTGCACGCTTGTTTTGAAATGTATGACACGTCTCTATTGAAGATGACTGCTGACGTGTCTATGTAAAATGTATAAATTGTTTTGCTGAACCCCCAGAAGGGGTCCTTCTATCAAAGAAGCACCAATTAATGCATTAATTTAATAAATTCTTAAAGGAACACGATGTCAGTGTATAAAGTGTTATTCTGTCCTGAAGCCTGCATTACAATTTAGAATGGTTTGTCAGTTGACGCCTGGAGTGTGTGGCGGGGGGCTCTTCCATCCTGGGACCCCCCCATGGATTCCATCTGCAACGCCTCCTCCTTCTCTTCTTCCCCCCCCATAAAGGGATGCCCAGGAGGGTCTTTCCTTCTCCCTCTCCCTCCCCACCAGCCTCCATTCCCCCCCCCATCTCCCAACGTCCCCCTCCTCCCCCCATTGGCATTGCAACCCCCAAAAAAATACCACAACGCACCTCCTCCTCCTCCTTGGGGGTCTCTTTTTCCTCTCCTTCCAGCAACCACAGAGAGCCTTCTTTTGGGGGGGGGATTATAGTCTCATGGAGAACAGACCCCTCCCTGGGAGCCTTCGGTTTCCTGCCACTCTAGGAAGCGGGACTCGCTGCTCTCCTGCCCCCCTTGGAGGACCGAATACTTTCCCCCCTTCTCTGCCTCCCTTCTGCCCCCGGGAGGGGGAGGGGAGCCCAAACCCCCCTAAAAAGACAAGCAGGGAGGGAGGGAGGGAATGGGGGGGTGTCGGCCTCCTTCCTTTTGGACCAACCCTGCAGGATCCCGCCCCGTGAAGGACTCAGAGCCACTGAGGAGCCAAGAGGTCTCTTCTGGGTCCCTTCATTAAAGGGTTTAGGGTGGGATCTGCTGCCGAGATGCCCTAAGAAGCACATCCCATCTCGCCTGATCTCGGAAGCTTAGCAGGGTCGGCCCTGGTTAGTGCTTGGATGGGAGACCTCCAGGGAATACCAGGTGCTGTGGGCGCCTGGAGTAAGAACTGGCAAGCCACTCCAGTATTCCTGCCAAGAAAACTCACAAGAACATAAGAAGAGCTCTAACAGTCAGGACATTTTTTCCCTGATATTTCACTGAGCATCTTAAATGGAAAGCGATGTGTTATCTGGGGGATTTATCTGTGACCCACCAAAGCATTCTTTTTCACAGCCTGGCAGGAACACCAATACTTTTTACCCACTGAAAAGCATAAGAACATAAGAAGAGCCCTGCTGGATCAGGCCAAAGGCCCATCTAGTCCGTCTTCCTGTATCTCACACAGTGGCCCCACCAGATGTGTCTGGGAGCCCACGAGACTAGATCTCTGTCTCCTGATACCACTCCCCTGCATCTGGCCTCCATGGACATGGGGTCAGGAAGAGGCGGTCAGGACTGTAATGAGGCAGCACATACACAGGGTGGGAGGGAGGGAGGGAGATTCAGGTGTGTTCACCTCCATGCAAACTCTGGCGCCAGGGTCCCCAAAGGCAGCCCATGGTTGGGTACAATCCAAAAGGACATAAGAACATAAAGAGCAGCCCTGGTGGGAGAGGCCATCACAGCCCATCCCGTCCAGCATTCTGTCTCACGCAGTGGTGGCTCACCATTCACTTCAGGGTATTCCCAAGAAGATGTCTTCACCTGCTTACGATTGATTCCCTTCTGCAAATGGCAGCAAGAGAGATCCATATTCCTGCATAGGTCATCTACCAAGGCAACTAGTGCCGTCTCAGTCCCATAACCAGGCCTGAAACCAGATTGAGCTGGATCCAGATACTTTATCACATCCAGAAACTTCTGGAGCTCCGAAGCCACAACCCACTGTAATACTTTAATCCAGCTGTTTGGTGTTGAATCTAATGGCTTTTCCTGGTCTATCTTGGCCACGTTTAACTTTGTTTTTTATCTTTTAGCATGCTTTAATATCATTTTTTCATCTTTTAGCATGCTTCAATATCATTTTTATCAAGAAGCAGCTAATCTTTTGTGCCTCTTGTCTTTTTCAAGTCCCCTTTCTAGTCAGTTGGGTAAAGTGAGATTAAATTATTTCATTTTGATCATGTTAATACTTCTCTGAGGAGTTTGAATATTGTTGACATGCATGAAATTGGTCAATATTCACTTGGTTGGTTTTGAACTTACTCTGCCTATTGCTGAAATTAGATGGGACATGAAAGTGTTTTGATTCCCTGCAAATGATATTGAGAGAAATCCTGCCTCTCTCTCCAACCCCTGCATCTGGCCCTTGAAGGACCCTGGTTTTAAGCCTGGAGATTACACATCTCCATCATGGTTTGTAACTTGTGATGGACTTTTCCTCCAGGAATCTGTCCAATCCCCTTTGGAAGGCATCCAGGCCAGATGCCATCACCACCTCCTGTGGCAGGTGTAACGTAATCCAAAGGGAAGGCTATGATTTCTAAGTCCCCCCACCTCAAACGAAGCTGCAATAAAGAAGACACAAATGCAGGAATCCTCACTTCTGTTGTAGATCTCAATCATGCAAAATGTCAACACATTGTGTCAACAAAAGTCTTCAGAGCCAGTTCGTGGAAACAGGACCCTCCCTGGGAGCCTTTCACTTCCTGCCACTCTAGGAAGTGGGACTCGCTGCTCTTCCCCCCCTTCTCTGCCTCCCTCCTGGCCCCCCAAGGGAGGGGGAGGGGAGCCCAGACCCCCCTAAAAAGACAAGCAGGAAGGGAGGGAGGGAATGGGGGTGTCGGCCTCCTTCCTTTTGGACCGACCCTGCAGGATCCCGCCCTGTGAAGGACTCAGAGCCACGGAGGAGCCGAGAGGTCCCTTCTGGGTCCCTTCATTAAAGGGTTCAGGGTGGGATCTGCTGCCTAGATGCCCTAAGAAGCACACCCGATCTCGCCTGGTCTCGGAAGCTAAGCAGGGTCGGCCCTGGTTAGCACTTGGATGGGAGACCGCCAGGGGATACCAGGTGCTGTGGGCGCCTGGAGAAGGAACTGGCGAACCACTCCAGTATTCCTGCCAAGAAAACTCCATGGACATGGGGTCACAAAGAGTCGGTCAGGGCTGTAATGACACAACACACACACAGGGTGGGAGGGAGGGAGGGGGAGGGGGAGGGAGGGAGAGAGATTCAGGTGTGTTCACCTCCATGCAAACTGTGGAGCCAGGGTCCCCAAAGGCAGCCCATGGTTGGGTACAATCCAAAAGAACATAAGAACATAAAGAGCAGCTCTGGTGGGACAGGCCATCACGGCCCATCCCGTCCAGCATTCTGTCTCACGAATGGTTTGTCACCATTCACTTCAGGGTATTCCCAAGAAGATGTCTTCACCTGGGACCCCCATTGATTCCCTTCTGCAAATGGCAGAAAGAGAGATCCATATTCCTGCATAGGTCATCTACCAAGGCAACTAGTGCCGTCTCAGTCCCATAACCAGGACTGAAACCAGATTGAGCTGGATCCAGATACTTTATCTCATCCAGAAACCTCTGGAGCTGCGAAGCCACAACCCACTCTAATACTTTAATCCAGCTGTTTGGTGTTGAATCTAATGGCTTTTCCTCATCTATCTTGGCCATGTTTAACTTTGTTTTTCATCTTTTAGCATGCTTCAATATCATTTTTATCAAGAAGCAGCTAATCTTTTGTGCCTCTTGTCTTTTTCAAGTCCCCTTTCTAGTCAGTTGGGTAAAGTGAGATTAAATTAAGTTATTTCATTTTGACCATGTTAATACTTCCCTGAGGAGTTTGAATATTGTTGACATGCATGAAATTGGTCAATATTCACTTGGTTGGTTTTGAACTTACTCTGCCTATGCTGAAATTAGATGGGATATGAAAGTTTTTTTATTCCCTGCAAATGATATTGAGAGAAATCCTGCCTCTCTCTTCAACCCGCAGGTTGTCCTTAGGCATCCATATTGATAATAGCCATGGATACTCCTGTTCTCCATGAACTTTGCCTAATCCTTTCTTAAGGCTGTCAAGGCTGACAGCTGGCAACACTTCTTCTGGCAGGGAGTTCTACAGACCCGTGATCCTCTGGGTGAAAAAGTACTTCCTCTTGTTTGTTTGAGATCTAGCACCCAAAAGTTTCATGGAGTGCCCCCTTAGTTCTAGTGTTGTGTGATATGGAAAACTGTTTTTCCTTATCTACTTTGTCCACAACATATATGATTTTATAAACTTCAATCAGGTCACCTCTTAAGCGCCGTTGTTCAAGAGTGAAGAGGCCCAGCCGTTTGAAGCCTCAGATGGAAGGAAGGTGTTCCAGTCCCCTAATCATTCTGGTTGCCCTCCTCTGCACTTTTTCCATATCCATAATATCCTTCTGGGGGGATGGGGACCAGAACTGGACACAAGACTCCAGATGGGGCCTCACCATAGATTGATAAGGATCCAAGGTGGCTTACAGTAATGAGGGGCAGTATACAGACCAGTGCAATGAAGACAGGTTCAGGTATTTGAGAACAAGGAATTGAAGGACATTGTATGGCATTTAATAGACAACATTAAATTAAAGCTACAAGGTTATAGGTAGTTATAAACAAAACGTCTACCTGAAACCATAGATTCATATAAAATACACATAATGGTAGTTCATCATTCGGGGAAAGATTGCCTGAAACAAAAGTTGTTTTTTTAGAAATCACACTGGGAGTTCTACCACTTCCTATCTATCTATCTATCTATCTATCTATCTATCTATCTATCTATCTATCTATCTATCTATCTATCTATCTATCTATCTATGATGCTACCCATCTAGCTTGGCTACTGGTTAACATTTCAAATAAATATGTATTCATAATAAATCTTTTTTATTAAAAGTTTTATAAGTTTTGAAAGGTAATGCAAAGGGGGGAAAGAAGATAAAACACAAAGAAATACATTAAGTCCAATTTTTATCTCATGTATTTCCTCCCTAGGAATGACACTTCCTCTCTGACACTCCTTTCCACACCCACACACACCGCCTTCATTCCTGCCTCTCCTTCTCCTCCAAGGGATGGACCCTTAAGGAAGGATAATTTGGAAGGAGCAGCCCTGTTAAATTATTTCAAGAATGATCATGGAATGGCATACCAGAACTCTGGGGACATCCAATATTGTTTGAGGACTGGGAGAAATTGGTCAATATTTTTTTGGTTGGCCCATCTAGTCCAGCTTCTGAAATTAGATGGGACATGAAAGTGTTTTGATTCCTCTGGGAATGATATTGAGAGAAATCCTGCCTCTCTCTCCAACCCCTGCATCTGGCCCTTGAAGGACCCTGGTTTTAAGCCTGGAGATTACACATCTCCATCATGGTTTGTAACTTGTGATGGACTTTTCCTCCAGGAATCTGTCCAATCCCCTTTGGAAGGCATCCAGGCCAGATGCCATCACCACCTCCTGTGGCAGGTGTAACGTAATCCAAAGGGAAGGCTATGATTTCTAAGGTGTTTTTTTTCTCTCTCTCTCAAACGAAGCTGCAATAAAGAAGACACAAATGCAGGAATCCTCACTTCTGTTGTAGATCTCAATCATGCAAAATGTCAACAAATTGTGTCAACAAAAGTCTTCAGAGCCAGTATGTGGACTCTCATTGGCTCTGAAAGATCATCTGACATTTTTCCCAGGACGGAGTGTGTGTGTGTTTTTTTGCTGAGGGAAGAGACCAAGAAGTGAGACTGAATGCTGTGCTTTGTTTTTACATGGACTATTCAATATGTGATCTTATAAGAAATAGGAGGCCTTGCCTCTATTCCTCTATTTTTAATTCTAATTAGAACTAGGTTTTTAGAATGAAGAATTGTAACAGAGTAGGGTTTCATTATTCTGTATTTTTAAGTTAGAAATATTGCTGTTAAGTAATCTCTATTTCATAGAATAAATCTTTTTTATAAGCAAGTAAAGTACTTGGTTATTTTAATCATTCAGCTAAGTCATCTGAGATCTCACAAGTCAGGCGGAATTTATCCAGAGAACGTCTGTGAAGATTCTCACTCACCCAGGTGAGTTTATCTGGAAGTTGAGTCATGGCTACTGGACATCTTTTTGAGAGATAGAAATGTTTCGCTGCTCTTGCAAACAGCTTAATCTGTCTGAATACAGCTAGTGCAAGTCCTCCACGTTATAGTCAGCTTTGACCCCTTGTCACTGTGGTCTGAATTAGGCTCATAAGATGAACAATGGCCTGAATAGGCTCCTTAGGGAGACAATAGTATCCATAGCCTTAAGGTGAACAATGGCCTTAGGTGCTGAAACCTTCTCATAGAGAGAACCTATATATTTTATTCAGTCTGAAGCGAATTAAGGTATCCAGGAGTTCAAATTAACTCTGTGGCTGCGGGTCAAGGGTTTAGTGAACTCACTGGGTAGAGATTTTCCCCCCCCCCGAGCTGATTCCGTTACAGCAGGGAGTTCCACAGACTAACAACACACTGGGTGAAAACAGTTTTCTTTTGTCAGCTCTTACTTTCCCAGCCCTCAATTTGAGTGGATGTCCCCTAGTTCTGGTATTTTGTGAGAGGGAGAAGAGCTTCCCTCTATCCACTTTACTCATGCCCTGTGTTATTTTTGTATGTCTCAATCATATCCCCCCTCAGGCGCCCTTTTTCCAGACTAAAGAGCCCCAAATGTTTTAGCCTTTCCTCATAAGGGAGGTGCCCCAGCCCAGTAATCATTTTAGTCACTCTCTTCTGCACCTTTTTCACTTCCACTATGTATTTCTTGAGATGCGGTGACCAGAATTGTACACAATACTCCAGGTGCAGCCTTAATATCGTTTTGTACAATGGTATTATAATGTTGGATGTTTTATTTTCAATCCCCTTTTTGATAATCCACAGTGGTTAAAGGCATGATCTGCAGCTAAAACTCTGCTCACGAGCTGGGGTTTGAGAAGTCGGAAATTTTAGGTATTTTCTAAAGGGGTTAACCATCACAGCCATAATAGATGTACAAAGGTTTCAGCTTGCTGACAACTACTGCATTATCTAAGACACACTAGTAACTTCCGTAACATCTGTGAAGCCTAAAACCACAGAAGCCTAACCACAGCTTCCTGTAGAAAAAGAACCTGAAGGAGGAAGTGTTTGCAGATGGTCTTAATGATAACCAGGTCTCTCTGACCATAGTATGATTTCATAGAGGGTTTTGTCTGGCCACTTTGTGGAGAACTAAGTGTACAAAGTTGAGGACATCTGAGGTACGGAAGGAGGGAACCTCATGGCTAGGAACTAACTGGTTTGATCCGGTTTGATCTTGTTTGCGTAAAAGCGGAACTGCTGTGGAAGATGCTGGACTCTAGCTGAAGGGTATTTAAGAAAGTGCTCTGGACCATTTGGTTGTCCGGAATTTCTGTGACCACTGTTAGCGTCACCCAAATTCTGTGACCCTGTATGCATTTAGTTTTGTCTTGTCAAGTGTTTTAATATATTTGCATTCTCTTTGCTTTCTATTTGTGTTACACAATAAAGATGTACTTGCCAAAGACAGCAAGATGTTGAGGAAGAGTGTTTTTAAGAACATATTTAAACTTATCAGGTTCAATCCCAGGTAGCTCAAGGCTCATGGTTGACTCAGCCTTCCATCCTTCCGAGGTCAGTAAAATGAGTACCTAGCTTACTGGGGGACCAGGATTGGGGAGATTCTGTCCATCCTTGCTATTTAAAGCATAATGAAATGCTATTTAAACCACCCAGAGTGCTTGTATTTAAGTGATATGGAGCAGTCTATAAGCAGAACACTTTTCCTTTTTTTGGCTCTTTCTTTGCAACAATAAAACAACCTGTTTGCTGCTTCATCTTGTGTATATGCTTCCTCTAAAGGCTTCATTGAGTTCTCCACTGTTTCAGGAGGTGACAAAAGCATTTTTAAGAAGTGTCGGAAGGGATGAAATCAGAACAGAGAGAAAAGGGGATTCTCTCGAAATCGACTCAGGAAGGAGTAATGGGAGGAGGAGAAAGAAGGGCCTCTCTCCTGCCATGGTTTGTAATGTGTATTCTCTGCCCAAACATTTTCCCATGTTCCAGGCATTCAGAACGCTTCTTCTCTGTGAAGGCCATTGTTACGATTTATCACCTCCACACTTGCGACAATGTGGACATCTCATGTATAAGCAGAGTTAGGAAGTGTAGGAAGAGAACGTATATCACAGAGAGAGAGAGAGAGAGAGAGAGAGAGAGAGAGAGAGAGAGAGAGAGAGAGAGAGAGAGAGAGAGCATAAGCAAAAATCATATACACGTAGTAGGGTATTAGAAATTCAGTTGCAATATGTACAAAGTGGGTCCTAAGATGCAAAGAAAGGCAACCCGATTGACTGAAACTGGCCCCTCAGTCCTGACATTCAAACGGTTTCCTCACCTGTCTGAGGAAACAATTTAACAAACAATGCTGTCATTACAAGAAGTCACCACAGGTTTCTTTAAAAAAAAGTCATGCAAGACTAATTTGATCTCTTTCTTTGATAGAATATCAAAGACATCCATAATGATAGCCATTGATACCCTTCTTCTCCATGAACTTGTCTAATCCTTTCTTAAAGCTGTCAAGGCTGACAGCTGTCACCACTTCTTCTGGCAGGGAATTCCACAGTGCATTGTTTGCCGACTCCAATTCCGACTCCAGGTACCCAAAATTTCCTCCGACTCTGACTCCTCAACTCTGACTCCACAGCCCCTGCCCAAATGTTCATCAAGCAGGAAGAGAGTCTGACACATTAGAAGAAAGCTAAGGGCCTTCCATCTGCCAGCAAACCCCCGGACCCTGCTTCAGGAAGCAGCCCTCCTTGTTTCCACCTGCCTTCAGCAGCTGACTCTGAACTTGTGAGAGAAGCCAGAGGCAGCTAGCCGGTCGGCCTTCGGAGGGTAGTGGTCGGTGGGGAGGGACCTCACCACACAGCTATTTTAGCTGTCTCCAAGCCTTGCTGAAGCCTTCCATCTGCCAGCAAACCCCTGGACCCTGCTTCAGGAAGCAGCCCTCCTTGTTTCCACCTTCCTTCAGCAGCTGACTCGGCCTCCGGAGGGGAGTGGTTTACCCCCTCTTGTTTTCACCTGCCTGCAGCATCTCTTTGAACGTGTGGTAGATGTCAGAGGCAGCTAACTAATGTACCATCAAAGGGGAGGGGATAGAGAGCTACACTTGATCAATGTTAAGCTTGGATACTGTACCACTACTCCCCCCCCCCCGGTAGAGGTGGTGGTTTGATTATGGAGCAGAATGAGTGGATGGTTGTTTTGTCTTTTGCTTTGTTTTTCTTTTCCTTGTCATCAGTGATAGGCGGTAGGAACCCAAAATAGATCTAAGGGAACAGGAAGGGGGGAGGGCAATGGAGGGGGCAGCCATTGAAACTGTGCTGGGTAGGGGAAGGTATGGCGGTAGGAGTGGAACGTGCCCGCATAGGAGAAGAGGGGTTAGATATCTTACACCTATCCCCTCTTCTGGTTCCACCCCTAGCCAGAAGGAATCAGGTGACCATATCAGCGAGCCCACGAGCCACACGGTGCTGTTGTTGAATGCCAGGTCAGTACAGAATAAGACCACCCTCATTCATGATGTTATCCTGGATGAGGGTGCTGACCTGGCATGTATTACCGAGATCTGGGTGGGAGAGGAGGGTGGAGTCCCCCTCTCCCAGATATGCCCACCTGGGTACTCGGTTCAGCACCAGTGTCGCCCGGAGGGCCGGGGAGGGGGAGTTGCCATAGTCTACAGGAGTTCTATCTCCTTGACCAGGCTTCCTGTCTCCTTGGGAAAAGGTCTAGAGGGCTTGTATTGTGTGTTGGGCTCACGAGACAGATTGGGGATTCTTTTGGTGTACCGCCCACCCTGCTGCCTGAGCTGACGGAGGTGGTCTCGGACCTGGTGTTGAGGACCCCCAGACTGTTGGTACTGGGGGACCTCAACATCCATGCTGAGGCTACCTTAATTGGAGCAGCTCAGGACTTCATGGCCGCCATGACAACCATGGGGCTGTCTCAACATGTCATCAGCCCAACACATGAGAAGGGTCATACTCTGGACCTAGTATTCTCAACGGGACTGGGAGATGGTGGTTTGGATGTGGAGGGGTTGGTTTTCACTCCATTGTCATGGTCAGACCACTTTCTGGTCAAGTTTAGGCTATTGGCTACTCCGACCCTCTGCAAGGGTGGGGGATCCATTAAGATGATCCGCCCTCGGAGACTAATGGATCCAGATGGTTTCCTGAAAGCTCTGGGGGATTATCCGTCTGATATGGTCGGCGCTCCTGTCGAAGCTCAGGTCACCCTATGGAACAGGGAAATGTCCCGGGCGGTTGACACGATCGCACCTAAGTGCCCTCTCCCCTTACACAGAGCCCAGACAGCTCCTTGGTATACATATGAGCTGCGGGAAATGAAGCAGGAGAGGAGACGGCTGGAGCGCAAGTGGAGAAAATATCACTGTGAGTCCGACCGAACACGGCTTAGAGCCCATTATCGGGCCTATTCCGTGGCGATACGGTTGGCGAAAAGGCATTATTTCGCACACCGTATTGCTTCCTCAGAGTGCCGTCCAGCAGAGCTGTTTCGGGTGGTCCAGGACCTTCTTCAACCGAGAAATACAGTGGAGGTTCTGGACAACTCATCAGCCTGTTGTGACCAGTTTGCTGCTCACTTTGAGGGAAAAATCGCTCAGATTCGCAGGGAATTGGACTCCACTATTGATGCAGATTCAAGGGATGTATCCAGTGTGCCGTGCTTAGGTCCAGTTTTATTGGATGAGTTTCAATTATTGAGACCTGAGGATGTGGACGGGGTGCTTGGATCTGTCCATGCTACCACCACACCACTCGACCCTTGCCCTTCCTGGCTAATTGAAAGATCTGCCAGGAGGGTTCGCACCTGGGTCCAGGAGGTTGTTAATGCATCCTTAAGAGAGGGAGTGGTCCCCACCACCTTGAAAGAGGTGGTGATTAGACCACTCCTAAAAAAAACCAAACCTGGACCCAGGGCTGGTGGTTAACTACCGTCCAGTAGCGAACCTCCCTTATTTGGGCAAGGTGTTGGAGCGGGTGGTGGCCGGGCAACTCCAGGCACTGCTGGATGAAACGGATTTTCTGGATCCATTTCAATCTGGTTTCAGGCCGGGTTTTGGTACAGAGACTGCCTTGGTCGCCCTGTATGATGACCTCTGCCGGGAGAGAGACAGGGGGAGTGCAACCCTGTTGATACTCCTGGACCTCTCAGCGGCTTTCGACACCATCGACCATGGTGTCCTTCTGGATAGTCTGGCCAGGTTGGGGGTTGGAGGCACTGCCTTGCGGTGGTTCCAATCCTTCCTGGCTGACCGTGTCCAGAAGGTGGTGCTGGGGGACAGTTGCTCTGCCCCGTGGCATTTATGTCATGGGGTTCCTCAGGGCTCTATACTGTCTCCCATGCTGTTCAACATTTACTGTTCAACATTTACAACCGCTGGGAGAGATCATCAGGAGGTTTGGGCTGAGGAGTCAGCAATATGCTGATGATACTCAGCTCTACCTCTCGTTCTCCATCAATCCAGGTGAGGCGGTTTCTGTGCTGAACTTGTGTCTGGGCCAGATAATGGACTGGATGAGGGTTAACAAATTGAAACTCAATCCAGACAAGACGGAAGTGCTGTTAATGGGTGCTTTGCCGGAAAGGTTAGAGGGCCATCTTCCTGTCCTGGATGGGGTTGCACTCCCCCTAAGGGACAGGGTCCGCAGCTTGGGGGTGCTCCTGGACCCTGGTCTAACTCTGGAAGCCCAGGTGGACTCGGTGGCCAGGGGTGCCTTCCTTCAGCTGCGGAAAATATACCAGCTTCGTCCTTACCTAGATGAGCAGAGCCTCATGACAGTTACGCATGCACTGGTAACATCCCGTATTGATTACTGCAATGCGCTCTACGTGGGGCTGCCTTTGAAGATGGTCCGGAGATTGCAATTGGTTCAGAATCGTGCGGCGCGGCTGGTAAGTGGCAGAGCCGCCAGGGATCACATCACGCCGATTCTGCGTAACCTGCATTGGTTACCAGTTGCTGTCCGAGCCCAATTCAAAGTGCTTGTTTTGACATATAAAGCCTTAAACGACTTAGGACCTAGATACCTGAAGGACCGCCTCCTTCCATACAAACCTACCCGGCGATTAAGATCGAGCCAGGGGGGCCTTTTGAAAGAGCCATCCCTCAAGGAGGTGAGAGGGATGGCTTGTAGACAAAGGGCCTTCTCGGCAGCTGCTCCCAAGTTATGGAATGCCCTCCCTATTGAGATCCGCCTGGCGCCAACACTGATTATATTTCGGCGCCAGGTAAAAACCTTCCTGTTCCAGAAGGTTTTTAATTGATACAATATAGATTGTGGGTCCGCTGATGACAATTTTAGGATGATGATTTTAAAGAAGTTTTTTATTACTGTTTGATGATTTATTGATATTTTATTTATAACTATTTTAAATTGTTTTAATTCTTTGATTGTAAGCCGCCCAGAGACCTTTGGGTAGTGGGCGGCATATAAGTTGAATAAATAAATAAATAAATAAATAAATAAATAAATAAATAAATAAATAAATAAATAAGTCCTGCCTAATTCAGAAAGAGCAGCATCTCCTACAGCAGTTGAAGGAGATAAGGATGGCTGTAGATTCGGAAAAGGCTCCAGGAACTCGGGCTGCTAGCTGCAACAGAAGAAAAGCTGCTCAGGACCCCAACTTAACCTTCTCCAACGCAGATCTTGTAATAACTGACGAATGGCAAGGTATCACTTCAGGCGTGAATGGCCTACAGTCGTCACTCACAGTCCCTATAGATGAGAACAACGTATTGCTGGACAATCCCTATCGACAACTTCCTGTAGAAGTGGATTCCGGAAGAGTAAAGGTAAAGGTAAAGGTCCCCCCCCCCCGCATATACATGCTAGTCGTGTCCGACTCTAGGGGCTGTGCTCATCTCCGTATTCAAGCTGGAAGAGCCAGTGCTGTGCAAGTCCATGGCCATGTGGCTGGCTTGGATGCAAGGAAACACTGTTTTACCTTCCCGCTTTTTACAGCGGTACCTATTTATCTACTTGCATTTACATGCTTTCGAACTGCAGGAGCTGGGGTTATCACCGGGAGCTCACTCCGCTGAGTGGCACCCGGGATTCGAACCGCCGAGCTGCCGACTTTGCAGTCTACAGTTTCGGTGCCTTAGTCCACACCACCACCTGCAGTCCCAACATCGAACACTGTGAGTCATATTAGCATATACAACTGGCCTTTAAGAAGATCAAATAATACATGGAAAACTAACGTGGATGTAACACGGAATATTTTGGACATTTTAGCTAAAGATTGGGATCCCTAATGCATACTGATTGCTCATGTATGTATCCTATGAAACCTGGAATGTGGAGGGGGAGGGAGCATCTGATGTTTAAAGATACCGGACATGCTTATCATTTCTGGAACTTAATGTATAATTTCCAGGATATGTCCATATCATTCAAATGGGGAATGCATATAACACACCCTAGGCCTAATTTCAAGTCAACTGTAAAAGAAAACATCCCAAGATCATCCAAAACAGACAGACATTCTTAGGCTGTAGATCAAAGGGATACGCTTGGTGGGAGGGAAAATGGCTGATGAATTTGGATGTGATATAAAAAAGGATTCCGATAACATAAGAACATAAGAAAAGCCATGCTGGACCAGGCCAAAGGCCGATCTAGTCCAGCTTCCTGTATCTCACAGTGGTCCCACCAGATACGTTTGGGAGCGCATGAGACTAGGTATCTGTCCCCTGATAGCACTCTCCTGCATCTGACCCTTGAAGTACGCCGGTTTTAAGCCTGGAGATTACATATCTCTCCATCATGGTTTGTAACCTGTGATGGACTTTTCCGACAGGAATCTGTCCAATCCCCTTTTGAAGGCATCCAGGCCAGATGCCATCACCACATCCTGTTGCAGGGAGTTCTATAGACCTGTGTTCCCCAACCCCCGGTCCGCGGACCGGTGCCGGGACGTGGATCAATTGGCACCGGGTCACCCGAGGAAACCAGGGAAACTCCTCCTCCCTTCCATCCCCGATCTCTTCAGCACACGCCCCGGGAGGAGGAGGAGGGAGGAGGAGGAGGCAGGGGAACCAATGAGCGCTGCGCTTGTTTGGGGGCGGCCCGCTGCCCAATGGGCGAGCGGCTTGTTGCGTTGCGGGGGCTGCCGCCGCGGTCGCAGGTGGTGCTGTCACTCCTCCTCCTCCTCCTCCTCCTCCTGACAGGGGCCGGCGGCAGCGGCGGCGGCAGCACCATCAGGAGGAGGAGGAGGAGGAGGAGGAACAATGAAGAGTAGGGCTCGCAGAAGGCGGAGGCAGCGCGCGCCTGCCTGCCAGGCGGGAGCGACCCTTAGCAACTGCGGCGGCGGCGGCAGCAGCAGCCCACCCACCCACCAACCGGCCCGCCAGCCATGGGAGTGGCGGCGGCTCTAGCGGCGGCGGCGGAGGGAGGAGGAGGAGGAGGCCGCTGTGGGGGGTTCTCGGTCGCAGCGCGGATGAAGGCGAAATTCTCGTTTCCGTTACGGAACGGAAACAGTAACGACAATTACTCTGCCAGAACTCGAACTCGAACCGACTAAAGAAAAAATGGGTCTGATTTTTCGTGTTGTCGTTCCTGGGCATTGCAGCGATCGCGCGATGCCAAGCGGCACAGGAAAAAGGTTTTTTAAAAAAACCCGATTCCCGGCCAAAAAAGCAGGCGAAAATATGCCTGCCTGAGTGAGGGCACCTACCAGAGGGGTGGTTTCTGGGGGGGGGGTCCCCGGCCTCCCTCCCCTCCTCTCCTGGGCTGCGCAAAGTGCGCATCCTCATCGTTGAGTTGCACTCGCCCACGCCAACTCGCCAAGCGGCGCGGCACAGGAAAAAAGTTTAAAAAAAAAACCGATTCCCGGCCAAAAAAGCAGGCGAAAATATGCCTGCTTCAGTGAGGGCACCTACCAGAAGGGTGGTTTCGGGGGGGGTCCCCAGCCTCCCCCCTTCTCCTCTCCTGGGCTGCGCATCCTCGTCGTCTCGCCAACTCGCCATGCCATGCGGTGCGGGTGGGGGATCCAAAATGGGGCGACCGCAATATTTATTTTGAAATTGCGTGGTCCAAAAACACACCAAAGCACCACAGAAACATGCGAAAATAGCTATTTTAAAACTGCCTGAATTTTTTCAGTAGCAGCAGTGGGTTTTTCTTGCAACAAAACGTCTCCATTGATTTTATTTCATTTCATTTTTATTTTTATTTTTTTACACCTGCGCAATGATGGGCTGGCCATGGGAGTGGACCATGCAAGTTTTTGGAGCCATTCCACCAATTGCATGGCCACTTGTCCAGGTTTTGACCGAGACTTCTGGGATGTGCCAGTCGGGCATAAAAAGCCACTAACCCTAGCCCGAACCGGAACCCGAACCCATACGCCAGTACACTGTCCTTCTTAGTGGGTCAGAGAGGCACCCAGAGGTGCACCCCAGTAACTCACCCTAACCTTACCAGTAACCCTAATTCTAGCCCTTGCGCTAACCCCTAACCCCAAGCCAGATCTGTGTACTCGCATTGCACTACAGCAAGTACACTTCCCTTCTTAGTGAGTCACAGAGGGCGCCCTTAGGGGTCCCCAGTGACTCACTCCAGTCCTCTGTCACTTCGCTCCCCAGCAGGCAGTGAGGCACCCAAAAGAGGTGCCTCTGCCTGCTACTGCTACTGCAACTTAATGGTATGCATATCCAATTGGTTATGTATGCCATTTTGTAGCGGCTAGCGGGTGAGGAGAGGAGGCACCCACGAGGTGCCTCCAGGAGCCCGCTTTCCCTTCATGGCGGGCCAGAGGAGGCACCCACCCAGAGGTCCCTCCAGGAACCCCCCCCAAAACCAGTACTAACGACAGACGAAAATCCGACAAACGAAATGACAAATTTTTGAAAAATTTCGCGAAAATGACACAACACACACACAGGGTGGGAGGGAGGGAGGGAGAGAGATTCAGGTGTGTTCACCTCCATGCAAACTGTGGAGCCAGGGTCCCCAAAGGCAGCCCATGGTTGGGTACAATCCAAAAGAACATAAGAACATAAAGAGCAGCCCTGGTGGGACAGGCCATCATGGCCCATCCCGTCCAGCATTCTGTCTCACACAATGGTGGCTCACCATTCCCTTCAGGGTATTCCCAAGAAGATGTCTTCACCTGCTTACGATTGATTCCCTTCTGCAAATGGCAGCAAGAGAGATCCATATTCCTGCATAGGTCATCTACCAAGGCAACTAGTGCCGTCTCAGTCCCATAACCAGGCCTGAAACCAGATTGAGCTGGATCCAGATACTTTATCACATCCAGAAACTGCTGGAGCTGCAAGGCCACAACCCACTCTAATACTTTAATCCAGCTGTTTGGTGTTGAATCTAATGGCTTTTCCTCATCTATCTTGGCCATGTTTAACTTTGTTTTTCATCTTTTAGCATGCTTCAATATCATTTTTATCAAGAAGCAGCTAATCTTTTGTGCCTCTTGTCTTTTTCAAGTCCCTTTCTAGTCTGTTGAGTAAAGTGATATTAAATTAAGTTATTTCATTTTGATCATGTTAATACTTCTCTGAGGAGTTTGAATATTGTTGACATGCATGAAATTGGTCTAATGATATTGAGAGAAATCCTGCCTCTTTCTCCAACCTGCAGGTTGTCCTTAGGCATCCATATTGATAATAGCCATGGATACTCCTGTTCTCCATGAACTTTGTCTAATCCTTTCTTAAGGCTGTCAAGGCTGACAGATGTCAACACTTCTTCTGGCAGGGAGTTCCATAGACCAGTGATCCTCTGGGTGAAAAACTACAGTACTTCCTCTTGTTTGTTTGAGATCTAGCACCCAAAAGTTTCATGGAGTGCCCCCTTAGTTCTAGTGTTGTATGATAGGGAAAACAGTTTTTCCTTATCTACTTTGTCCACACCACATATGATTTTATAAACTTCAATCAGGTCATCTCTTAGGCGCCGTTGTTCAAGAGTGAAGAGGCCCAGCCATTGCAGCCTCAGATGGTAAGGAAGGTGTTCCAGTCCCCTAATCACCCTCACCTTGGACCCACTCCACTACTGGGTCAGAAAGGCAGACCTCTGGCCCGCTCTTTCGACTCTGGCGTTGGACCTCTTGTCCATCCCACCCACCAGTGTCCAGAGTGAGCGTGTCTTCTCCCACATGGGAGATGTCCTGAGACCATACCGCTCTCGTCTGGACCCGGAGACTGTGGAAAGGTTGACTTTCATCCGCTTCAACCTTTCCACGTTGGGACTACCCCAACACTCCAAGATCTAGGTCTAAAGTCGTTCTGCCATGGGTTCCTTCAAAACGGGTCTCCCTTGCTCTGACATCCACTACCAGAGCAACTCTTATGCCTGCCTGCCTGCAATTGCGCCTGCCTCCCAGCTTGGCTTCTTCCCTGCAAGCCTGCCTGCCTGCCTACAAGCCTACCTGTCTGGCTGGCCCTGTCCCTACCTGCCTAAGTGCCTGCTTGTCTGCCTGCCTGCCTGCCTGTATTCCCACTTGAAGGATTTGATTACTACCCAATTTTTCCAGGCCTTGCCTGGCTCAAAACCAGGGAGGACCACTCAATGTGTCATTTGGAAGGGAATCATTACTGCATCTGTAGGCCCAATTTTTGTAACCCTTGCCTGGCTCAAAACCAGGGAGGACCACTCAATGTGTCATTTTGAAGGGTCTGTGTTGGCCCAATTTTTCCAGCCCTTGCCTGGCTCAAAACCAGCGAGTACCAATCAATATGTCATTTGGAAGGGAATCATTACTGCATCTGTAGGCCCATTTTTTGTAACCTTTGCCTGGCTCAAAACCAGCGAGGACCTCTCAATGTTTATAATTTTGAACCGGACAAGACTTTTGGGGTTGCAGCTGTGCAACTTCCCCTAACCCTAACCCTAACCCAATCTAAACAATGCCTGTATGCCTCCCATCCTAACATTCCACCAGCGCAACGCAGTTATGCCTGGCTGTCTGCTCTGTCTATATGACTCTGCCTGCCCTGCCTGAATGCTTCGCCTGCCTGCCTGCCTTCCACCTTTTTCTGCCTAAATGCCTGTAATTCCGCTGCATGTATGGATGTTATAAGGGCTACATAATTAGCCCAGGTTTTATAGGGCTTCTCTGGTCTTTGTAGCAGCCCAGGACTATTTTTTTCTAGGGTCAGTGTTGGCCCAACATTTCCCCGTTGGCCATCGCTGGTCTGACTTGAGTATAGTACACCCTAATACCTGCCTTCTTCGATGCGTTCCTCCCTTCCCTGGGGTTTTGGAGCCACTACGCTTACAAAGTGGTCAGGATGCACTTTACAATGACCTACCTCAATGACTGATTGGCAGGGGCCTAGCTCTCCTCCTTACAGCCTTAAAAAAATAGCCCTGTTCTCCTGCTTCCACTCTGTCTCCTGGGTTGACGAAACTGGGTCTCCTGGTTTAGAGAAACTCGGCCTCCAAAGGCAGAAACAATCCTCCCTTCTGGCACTTGGGCTTTGTGCTTTCCCTAGCCTGGGTGGGTACCCTGCAAGCCTGCCTTCCTACGTGTAAGCCAGACTGACTGGTTCCCTGCCTGCCCGCCCCTCTGCCTACCTGCCTGCCTGTCAGGCTCCCGGGCCGGGACACCACAGCTTGGAGGATGCCTTCCAGGTGTTTCTCCTTCAGCCTGCGCTACTCTGTCCTCTGGGCTGCAAAACACTGTGACTCACTAAGAAGGACATTGTACTTGTGTGCTGGAAAACAGCCGTGATTGATTAGGCAAAACTCTGACTTGCTGGCCTTTTGGCAGCCCGTACTCAGGCCTTTTGGCCTCCCCTACTCAGGCCCTGTGGTATCAGACTCAGGCCTTTGGGTCTCCGCTACTCTTTCGTCTGGGCTGCAGAACACTGTGACTCACTAAGAAGGGCATTTTACTTGCGTACTCAGGCCATTCAGCTCCTTTGGATACTCTAGCTGGCAATGATCCTCCCGTTCAGAGGCCCTGTGGTCTCAGACTCAGGCTATGTGGCCTCCGCTACTCTTTCCTCTGGGCTGCACTGTGACTCACTAAGAATGGAAGAAAACTGTTTGTAGTAGCACACAGCTGGGAAGGAAGAGGCAGAACTCGTTCTTGCTGGCCTTGTGGCCTCCCGTACTCAGGCCGTTCAGCTCCTTGGGAGACTTGAGCTGTCAATGACCCACCCCTTCTGAGGCCCTATGGCCTCGGACTCAGGCTATGTGGCCTCCGCTACTCTGTCCTCTGGGCTGCAAAGCACTGTGACTCAGTAAGAATGGCAGCAAACTGTTTGTAGTAGCACACAGCTGGCTTAGGGTTAGAGTTAGGGTTCGGGGGGTTATTGTTGTCTCCGCTACTCTTTCCTCTGGGCTGCAAAGCACTGTGACTCACTAAGAACGACATTTTGCCTGCGTACTGGGAGTTTGCTGGCATGCTAGCATACAGTTTGGACTTTGTGGCCTGTTGGCCTCACCTACTCAGGCCCTGTGGCCTCCGCCACTCTTTCCTCTGGGCTGCAATACACTGTGGCTCACTAAGAAGGGAAATGTACTTGCGTACTGGCGCCATTTACAAATAGAAGAGTTTGTCAGAAAGTTCCAGGCTTGGTTCTTGGTGGATACTCTGACTGTGACTCACTAAGTAGGGCATTGTACTTGCGTAATGGCAGTTTGCCAGCGTACCAGGACACAGCTGGGAAGGAAGAGTCATAACTATGCCTTGCTGTCATTTTGGCAGCCTGTACTCAGGCCTCAGACTCAGGCCCTGTGGCTTCCGCCACTCTTTCCTCCGGGCTGCAATACACTGTGGCTCACTAAGAAGGGAAATGTACTTGCGTACTGGCAGTTTGCCAGCGTACGAGCACACAGCTGGGAAGGAAGAGACAAAATTCTGCCTTGCTGTCCTTTTGGCAGCCTGTACTCAGGCCTCAGACTCAGACTATGTGGCCTCTGCCACTCTTTCCTCTGAGCTGCAATACACTGTGGCTCACTAAGAAGGGAAATGTACTTGTGTACTGGCGCCATTTACAAATAGAAGAGTTTGTCAGTAAGTTCCAGGCTTGGTTCTTGGTGGATACTCTGACTGTGACTCACTAAGTAGGGCATTGTACTTGCGTAATGGCAGTTTGCCAGCGTACCAGGACACAGCTGGGAAGGAAGAGTCATAACTCTGCCTTGCTGTCCTTTTGGCAGCCTGTACTCAGAGTCAGGCCTCAGACTCAGGCCCTGTGGCCTCCACCACTCTTTCCTCTGGGCTGCAATACACTGTGGCTCACTAAGAAGGGAAATGTACTTGCGTACTGGCACCATTTACAAATAGAAGAGTTTGTCAGAAAGTTCCAGGCTTGGTTCTTGGTGGATACTCTGACTGTGACTCACTGAGTAGGGCATTGTACTTGCATAATGGCAGTTTGCCAGCGTACCAGGACACAGCTGGGAAGGAAGAGTCATAACTCTGCATTGCTGTCCTTTTGGCAGCCTGTACTCAGGCCTCAGACTCAGGCCCTGTGGCCTCCACCACTCTTTCCTCTGGGCTGCAATACACTGCGGCTCACTAAGAAGGGAAATGTACTTGCGTACTGGCGCCATTTACAAATAAAAGAGTTTGTCAGAAAGTTCCAGGCTTGGTTCTTGGTGGATACTCTGACTGTGACTCACTAAGTAGAGCATTGTACTTGCGTAATGGCAGTTTACCAGCGTACCAGGACACTGCTGGGAAGGAAGAGTCATAACTATGCCTTGCTGTCATTTTGGCAGCCTGTACTCAGGCCTCAGACTCAGGCCCTGTGGCCTCCGCCACTCTTTCCTCCGGGCTGCAATACACTGTGGCTATCTAAGAAAGGAAATGTACTTGCGTACTGGCAGTTTGCCAGCGTACGAGCACACAGCTGGGAAGGAAGAGACAAAACTCTGCCTTGCTGTCCTTTTGGCAGCCTGTACTCAGGCCTCAGACTCAGACTATGTGGCCTCTGCCACTCTTTCCTCTGAGCTGTAATACACTGTTGTTCACTAAGAAGGGCTGAAAACTAGTAGCACACTGCTTGGACTTGGCTAAAGTCTGCCTTGCTGGCCTTGTGGCCTCCCCTACTCAGGCCCTGTGGTCTCAGACTCAGGCCTTTTGGGCTCCCCTACTCTGTCCTCTGGGCTGCAAGGCACAGTGACCCACTAAGAAGGACACATTTTACTTGTGTACTGGAAAACAGCCGTGATTAGGCAAAAATCTGCCGTGCTGGCCTTGTGGCCGCCCTTACTCTGGCCTTATGGCCTCAGGTACTCTGGCCTTGTTGCCGCCCTTACTCTGGCCTTGTGGCCTCAGGTATTCTGGCGTTGTGGCCTCCCGTACTCAGGCTCTGTGGTCTCATACTCTGGCCTTGTGGACGCCGTTACTCTGGCCTTGTGGATGCCCATACTCCTTGTATACCTTCGTGGGCTGTAAAATTTAGAGTTCTGCCTAATCCAAGCTGTGTGTCCGTACGCCTTTAAGCTGTCTTTAGTAAGTCAGAGCAACCCAGAGCCCACTATCCCCTACCCCTACCCCTAACCTGTACGCCAGTATGCTGTCATTCTTAGTGGGTCAGAGGCACCCAGAGGTGCCTCCCAGAGCCCACTATCCCTACCCCTACCCCTAAGCCTACCCTGTACGCAAGTACAATTCCCTTCTTAGTGAGTCAGAGGCAGCCAGAGGTGCCTCCCAGAGCCCACTATCCCTACCTACCCCTACCCTAACCCTACACCTACCCTGTACGCCAGTACGCTTCCCTTCTTAGTGGGTCAGCGTTGACCAAGAGAAAAAAAAAGAATATTGCATTCTGCCCACTTTGTTTGCTTTATTTTGCATAGGATGCAGTCTTATGCTATGATATATTTATTAAATATATTATTCATCACCCAGTTTAAAGTGTTTTCCGCCTGCTCTGGGTCATTGCGGGATGCCCCCATGCTCTGGGAAGTCAAATCGCGCTAAATCGCAGCGGAAATGACAAACGACAAATGGAAACGACAAATTTTTGAAAATTTTTGCAACAAACGGAAACGACCCGAAATGGACCCGTTCCAACAAACGACAACTCAAAACGTCATTTTTTCTGGTCGTGCCCATCTCTAGACCATAGTATGATTTCATAGAGGGTTTTGTCTGGCCACTTTGCGGAGAACTAAATGTATAAAGTTGAGGTCATCTGAGGTATGGAAGGAGGGAACCTCATGGCTAGGAACTAACTGGTTTGATCCGGTTTGATCTTGTTCCCGCAAAAGCGGAACTGCTGTGGAAGATGCTGGACTCTAGCTGAAGGGATTTTAAGGAAGTGCTCTGGACCATTTGGTTGTCCGGAATTTCTGTGAGCACTGTTAGCATCACCCAAATTCTGTGACCCTAAATGCATTTAGTTTTGTCTTGTCAAGTGTTTTAACATCTTTACATTCTCTTTGCTTTCTATTTGTGTTACGCAATAAAGATGTACTTGCCTCAGACAGCAAGATGTTGAGGAAGAGTTTTTAAAAACATATTTAAACTTATCAGGTTCAATCCCAGGTAGCTCAAGGCTCATGGTTGACTCAGCCTTCCATCCTTCCGAGGTCAGTAAAATGAGTACCTAGCTTACTGGGGGTGGGGGTGGGGGAGTTTGGGGGGTTGTGTAGCCTGCATAATGAAATTTTAAACTACCCAGAGTGCTTGAAGTGATATGGAGCAGTCTATAAACAGAACACTTTCCTTTTTCTCTTTCTTGCAACAATAAAACAACGCCCTACATCTTGTGTATATGCTTTGTAAGGCTTCCTAGTTCTACAGTTTCAGCTGGTGAAGTGAAATCTTCTTAGAAGAAATTACAGCATGACCCCTGTATTCCTGGGGATCATTCATTCATTCATTCATTCATTCATTCATTCATTCATTCATTCATTCATTTATTTATTTATTACACCATAAGAAAAAACATTTATTTATTTATAGTTTTATTTATTGATTTATATTTCTATACCACCCATCTTTCCAAAAGAACTCTGGGCGGTTAACAACAGTAGAAAAGCAAAAAAAAAAAAAAACAGATGCATAATAGAACAAATAATATATACAGTGGTACCCCAACTTATGAGGCGCCCGACATATGAAAATCCTGACTTACGAGCGCTCTTCAGCACTCTCCCCACCACCAACAGCTGCTAACGAGCAAGATCGGGATTTCCCGTCTTGCCAGCAGCGAGTGGTGGTGGGGTGTCGGGATCTGAATTGCGTTCCAGTTACTGAGGCAAACACTGCCTCGGTGACTGGAAGGCAATTCAAAAGGGGCACACCTCCCCCCCCCGTGGGGGCTCCAGAGAAGTAGCACACCACTTTTTTAATCCCTTCCAGTCACTGAGGCAGCGTTTGCCTCTGTGACTGGAAGGGATTTCAAATAGTGCGTGCAGCTTCTCAGGGGTCGGGAGGAGCTGCCTGTGCGATTCCTCCCCCCGCCAGCACCAATCAGCTGCTTGGCTGCTGGCTTCAGACCAGCGTTCCCGGGGTCATCTCCATTGAAATGTGTTCCCCGGGTGGGGGAGAAGCTGCATGCGTGAATTTTAAAGCAGTTTCTCATAGGAATGCATTGAAATCCATTCCCTCTGGAACAGATTTAATTGCTTTTCAATGCATTCCTATGGGAAACCGCTCTGTGAATTATGAGATTATCGACTTACACACCCTGACACAGATAAAACCCGTGGATAAGAGCAAATGCTCTTAAACAGTGTGTGTGTGTGTGTGTGTGTGCAAGCAGCAAAGGGGCTATGGTGGTGGCGGTGGTGGAGTATCAGGGGTGAAAGTGGTGGTGCCGCATGGCTACCAGCAGGCCCTTCACACCACCCGGGCTGCTGGCAGGGATTGTGTGCCACATTTTACTTGCACTTACAGCCACTAGCAAGGAACTTAAATTGCCTCATGCATGCACCAGATGGCCTTTCCCGCTGTCACTGACAGAGACCTCACAACATAAGGAACGCAACCACCTCTGGCTAGGGCCCGGGGGATGTACCTGGGCTGGACAGCTGAGGGCCACATGGCCTTCGCCTCCAACGTCGCTGTTGTGGGTGGGCGCCTGTGGGCCATGCAGCCTCCACTTACTCCACTGCTGCTGTTGTGAGCAGGTGCCCATCGGCTGTGCGCCCTCTGCAGTATCTGGGATTTTTCTTTTAATCTTCCAAATAATTTCAGACTATTAATTTTATTCATGTGAAATATACAGTGGTACCTTGGATAACGACTGTCCCGGATAACGAATAATTCAGATAACAACTGCAAATTTCCGGGTATAGGACTGCCTCTGATAACGAATTTTTCCTATGGGCTGCCTCAGATAACAAATCACAATTTCTAGGTATAGGTCTGCCTCGGATAACGAATTTTCTCTGTGTGCTGCCTTGGATAACAAATTTTCCTATGGGCTGCCTCGGATAACAAATTTTCCCTATGGACTGCCTCAGATAATGAATTTCCAGCATGCATCAGTAAAAAAGCGTTATCCAGGGTGGCATTGCATCTGTACCTTTAAACTGCACTTTATAAAGAGTTTTGAGCAAAAAAACAGGTGTCTGTGTCTTTTTCCTAGGTTCCAGAATGGATTAAACGAGTTCCCATTCATTCCTATGGGAAACCATGTTTCAGATAACTACGTGTTTCGGATAATGACTAACCTCGGAGAACGAATTACCGTCGTTATCTGAGGTACCACTGTACTATGAAATTAAGTAGAATTTTCCACCGCTTCCCCCTTCCCCCTCCCCCTCCCCTCCCTCCCACCAATCTCCTTTTCACCCACTGCATCAAACGTAGACAACACAGTCTCTCACGCCTACGTCTGTACTGTTCCATGAGGGTTGCCATCATGAGGCCAAGAAAAGCAATGCTGAGGAAAAAGGCCTCCTTGGTCTCACAGCCTGCCTTTCTACACATGGATCTAGGCTAGGAATCCACATGTTTTAGGTACTGCTTTTGTCTTGTTACAATTTGTCTAGCAAACTAGTCTGAAAAGTAGAGCCTCTTTGCTCGTCCTCTCTCACCAGATTTCTGGAAATTGAGCCATGGCAACTGGGCTTCTTTTCTTGAGAGAAAGAAATCCCGTTGCCATGACTCAACTTCCAGATAAACTCACATGGAGGACTGAGAAGGATTCTCACCAGATAAATCTCTAGGCTCACCCTTGAGATAATAGGGAGTATTCAAGTCAATTTTTGCCTTTAAACACTCCCCCATCCCACCCCCGCTATTGCCTTCTCCCCTAGTTGCTTCCATGATTCAACTTTGCAAGGCAGCTGGGAGTCTTCCCATGTTTCATGCGTTTAGGAGGCTTTTTTGCCTGCTGTGGGTCCTTGGACGTACATGTAGATGGTGACTCTAGTTAAAGCTCTTTCCTCAATCCACACATTTCTCAGGTTTTGCCTGCGTGTGAATTTTTTGATGTGCTCTAAGGTTACCGTTTTGACTGAAAGTCTTTCCACATTCCATGCATTCAAATGGTTTCTCTCCTGTATGAGTTCTTTCATGGGAACTAAGTGAATAGTTTTTTCTGAAGCCCTTTCCACATTCTGAGCATTTATAGGGTTTCTCCCCAGTGTGAGTTCTTTGATGTGCACGAAGGTTACTGGTACAAATGAATCTCTTTCCACATTCCAGGCATTGATGTGGCTTCTTCCCTGTGTGGGTCCGTTCGTGTAAACGTAAAACTCCACTCCGACTGAAACTCTTTCCACATTCCATGCATGTAAAAGGTTTCTCCCCTGTATGGATCCTTTGGTGTGCACGTAGATCTCCACTCTGACGGAAGCTCGTCCCACATTCCGCGCATGTAAAGGGTTTCTCCCCCGTGTGGGTCCTTTGGTGTAAATTAAAAGCACCACTCTGATTGAAGCTCTTCCCACATTCCATGCATGTAAAGGGCTTCTCTCCGGTGTGGATCCTCCGGTGTTTGATGTATGACCCACTATCAATGAAGCTCTTTCCACATTCCATGCATGCATACGGCTTCTCCCCTGTGTGAGTTCTGTCATGTGAATGGAGGCTATTGCTGTGACTGAAGCTCTTCCCACATTTCTCACATGTAAAAGGTTTCTGCTCAGTGTGGGTCCTTTGATGCACATTTAGATGTGTACTGAGTCTGAATTTCTTCCCACATTCAATGCACGTGTACGGTTTTTCTCCCGTGTGGGTCGTCTGATGTGAAATTAAGTTACCTCTTTGGTTGAAGCTCTTGCCACATTCCAGGCATTCGTATGGTTTTTCCCCCGTGTGGGTTCTTTGATGTTTAATACATGGTGCATTCGTACTGAATCTCTTCCCGCAAAAAAAGCATTCATATGGCTTCTCCCCTGTGTGAGTTCTTTGATGTAAACTAAGGTTACCTTCAGAAAAGAACCTCTTCCCACATTCCTTGCATTCAAATGGTTTTTCCCCTGTGTGAGTTCTTAGGTGTCCTTGAAAGCCAGAGCTCCCTCTGAAGCTCTTTCCACATTCTAGACATTTGTAGGGCTTCTCCCCAGTGTGCGTCTTTTGATGCTGACTAAGCTGACTTCTCCGGCTGAAGCTCTTTTCACATTCCAGGCATTTGTAGAGTTTCTCCCCAGTGCGAGTTCTTTCAAGAGATTGTAGATTTCCCCTCAGACTAAAGGTCTTCCCATAAGCCATAACTTTATTTGGTTTCTCCTCTGTGTGGTGTCTTTGCTTTTTCATACAAGAACTGCCTCACCCACGTGGCATGTGTAAGGTCTTTTCTAGCTAATACTACCGTTTCCTCCTCCTCCTCCTCTTCTTCTTCTTTTTTTTTTTTGCCGTTGTTCTTGGGGTTCAGGGAAGCAAAGGATTTCTCCTTCTCAATTTTTTTGATCTCGTTTGGCTTCCACTCTTCTGTTTTCCTGTTTCAGGCTCAGTTGATTTCAAACTGTTCTTTCCCTGAGAGAAAATAAAATAAAAATAAAAATTATATGCATCATTAAAGTGGGAGGCACCTGCGATCAGGGCCCCTTCCCTCTCTAAATTTAAAGGACTCCCCAAGGAAGTAATAGTGTGCTTGTGATCATGTACAATACATCCTTCCCATCTTGGGACACTCTGGACGGTTTACAACACAATTAAATGACAATTTAACAGAACAAAATACAGTGGTACCTTGTATAAAGGAATTCATTTGTTCCAAATGAAATTGTGTTAAGCAAATTTTCCTTTGTACAAATTTCCATAGGAATGCATTGAAAACAGAGTGATTCCATTTTTATGTTGTATGGATTCACCTCATAGGCGATTCTGTTAAGCAAATTTCCCCTATCTCCGGAATTTTTTATTTTGTACAAATTTTATGTTATACAAACTGTTTGTTACACAAGGGTCCACTGTATAAAAACAGTAAAAGGAGAACGCAGTACAAGCAAAACTGTCAGCTATAAGTTAGTGAAATATATGTATTAGACAGGATGTTCTATATTAGTGATGGCAAACCTTCAGCGCTCCAGATGTTTTGGACCACAACTCCCAAAATTCCAAGCCTGTAACTGCCAATGACAAAGGACTGTGGGAGGTGTGGCCCAAAACATCTGGAGTGCCGAAGGTTCACCACCACTGTTCTATATATATATCTGATATGTATTTAATTGATTTAAAGATGGAGTCTGTAAAATTGCAAAGTCACAGTCACTCAATGTATAGTTTTTTCTAATTGAGTGCAGATGTTAAGAATGAGCATAATGAAGTTTGGCTGATGCAAGGGGTTGCAATAGCTATGAGGTAATGTCATTCATGATTGGGAAAACACATGTATAAAAATGTTCTGTACATCATTGTTCATTGGGCCTTCTGTGAGTAAGGAACCCACTTTGTTTCTCTGTCATATATTTTGTCAATGTAATGTATGTTGCTATGCTGTTGAATTTTGTATACATGTACTAATGTGACTTTTCCCTCTATGCTTTGTTGAACTTTGTATAAGTTCTGTGATGCTGTGATATATTTTTGTACAGTTTGTAATACAGCTGTTTGGTTTTAAGAAAACTCTGTCTCTCGCTAACTATTTATTCAATAAGTATTGCTTCTGCCGGCTGATCAAATAGCACATACTCTGACTAGACATGGGCACGACCAGAAAAAAGGACGTTTCGAGTTTTCGTTTGTTGGAACGGGTCCGTTTCAGGTCGTTTCGGTTTTTCATGAAATTTTTCAAAAATCTGTCGTTTCGTTTGTCGTTTTCGCCGCGATTTAGCGTGATTTGACGTCCCAGAGCATGGGGGCGTCCCGCAATGACCCAGAGCAGGCGGAAAACTGGGTGATGAATAATATATTTAATAAATATATCGTTGCATAAGACTGCATGCTATGCAATAAAGCAAACAAAGTGGGCAGAATGCAATATTCTTTTTTTCTCTTGGTCAACGTGACTGAACTGGCCACCCTACTTGGTCTGGCTGCCTGTTATACTTTTTTGTTGTTTTGTTTTGAATCCTTTATCCATCCCATCTCCCCTCCACCTCTCAGAGGCAGCAGGAGACACAGTATTCCGTTCCTCCCCAAATCTGGATGAGGGTCTACTCCTCTCAATGTCCTCCCCATCTCCAATGTTACTCCTTGTAAAGCCAAGCAAATGCAACCCTGGTCAACTAGCGGTCAGAGATTCAGTCTGGTAGTGGCATGAGAGTTTACCACACACACACACACACACACACACTTCTTTTTGAGTGCCCCTCAAGCTCTTGGGGTTTCATTGCCAGCTCGAGTATCCAAAGGAGCTGACTGGAGCCAATGGAAGCCCTCCAGAAAACCCCAGAGTTCAGTCCACCACTCTTTGGGCATGGAGGATTGAGTGCTGTGCTGCTGGGATGGGATGACAGCCGCAGAAGAGTCAAGAGAACCAAGAGAAGCCAGAGCACCAGCAGGGCAGGGATTGTTTCAGCGGCCTACTTTGGAGGCCACTAGGAGACACAGTCCACGCAGGGAAGCCACGAAGCCAGAGTTCCAGCAGGGAAATTGAGGGAGGGACCGGTGCTTTTCAATCTGTTCATAAATGACCTGGAGACAGGGATAAACAGTGAGGTGGCCAAGTTTGCAGATGACACAAAACGTTTCCGTGTGGTAAAAACCAGAGAAGATTGTGAAGAGCTCCAGAAGGATCTCTCCAAACTGGGGGAGTGGGCTGAGAAATGGCAAATGCGTTTTAATGTAACCAAATGTAAAGTAATGCATATTGGGGCAAAAAATCCAAACTTCATCTATCAACTCATGGGCTCTGAGTTATCCGTGACGGATCACGAAAGAGATCTTGGTGTGTTGGTGGACAGCTCCATGAAGGTGTCTCCCCAATGTGTGGCAGCAGTGAAGAAGGCCAATTCCATCCTAGGGATTATCAAAAAGGGGATTGAAAATAAAACAGCCAACATTATAATGCCGTTATACAAAAAAAAATAGTAAGGCCCCACCTGGAGTATTGTGTACAATTCTGGTCACCGCATCTCAAGAAAGACATAGTGGAACTGGAAAAGGTGCAGAAGAGAGTGACTAAAATGATTACTGGGCTGGGGCACCTCCCTTATGAAGAAAGGCTAAAACAATTGGGCCTCTTTAGTCTGGAAAAAAGGCGCTTGAGGGGGGATATGATTGAGACATACAAAATAATGCAGGGTATGAGTAAAGTGGATAGAGGGAAGCTCTTCTCCCTCTCAAAATACCAGAACTAGGGGACATACACTCAAATTGAGTGCTGGGAGAGTAAGAACTGACAAAAGAAAATTTTTTTCACCCAGCGCGTTGTAAGTCTATGGAACTCCCTGCCACAGGATGTGGTGATGGCATCTGGCCTGGATGCCTTCAAAAGGGGATTGGACAGATTCCTAGAGGAAAAGTCCATCACGGGTTACAAACCATGATGGAGATGTGTAATCTCTAGGCTTTAAACCAGGGTACTTTAAGGGCCAGATGCAGGGGAGTGGTATCAGGAGACGGATATCTAGTCTCATGCGCTCCCAAGCGCATCTGGTGGGGCCGCTGTGAGATGCAGGAAGCTGGACTGGATGGGCCTTTGGCCTGATCCAGCATGGCTCTTCTTATGTTCTTATTGTTTGCAGGCCACCAAGCCAGAGTTCTGCAGCCCACCAAGCCAGAGTTTTGCCTACCCAGTGGAGACACAGTCCACACAGGGAAGCCACGAAGCCAGAGCGCCAGCAGGGAAATTGAGGGAGGGACATTGTTTGCAGGCCAACAAGCCAGAGTTCTGCAGCCCACCAAGCTAGAGTTTTTGGAGGCCACCAAGACAGAGTTTTTGGAGGCCACCAAGCCAGAGTTTTGCAGGCCACAGAGTTCTGCCTGCCCAGTGGAGACACAGTCCATGCAGGGACTTAACTGGCAGGAACAAGCTGCTGCAGCGGATGCCATTGGGTGCTGCCAACCTGTGTGACTGCCTTGATGCGCCCTTTTGCCTAACCAGAGTCCCAGCTGTGTGCCAGGACACCAGTAAGCTAGCTGTCCTTCTTAGTGGGTCATAGTATCCACCAAGAACCAAGCCTGGAACTTTCTGACAAACTCTTCTATTTGTAAATGGTGACAGTGGGGGTGTTGTTTGTTTGTTTTGTTTTTGATAGGGGAGAAGTTGACTACTGATTGTATGTAGCATTAGCATCATACAGTCACTGAAACAGTAATGAAAAAGATAAGGGGAAGGAAAATAACACGTTGAATGTAAAGTATGTTTATTCTGTCCTGCAAAAAATAATAATATGTAGGCACATGTTTGCATTTTACTGCTTTCCTTAAGTATGTCTATTCTGTAATTCAAAAGTCACAGATTCAGGCCACCAAGCCAGAGTTCTGCAGCCCACCAAGCCAGAGTTTTGCAGGCCACAGAGTTCTGCCTGCCCAGTGGAGACACAGTCCATGCAGGGACTTAACTGGCAGGAACAAGCTGCTGCAGCGGATGCCATTGGGTGCTGCCAACCTGTGTGACTGCCTTGATGCGCCCTTTTGCCTAACCAGAGTCCCAGCTGTGTGCCAGGACACCAGTAAGCTAGCTGTCCTTCTTAGTGGGTCATAGTATCCACCAAGAACCAAGCCTGGAACTTTCTGACAAACTCTTCTATTTGTAAATGGTGACAGTGGGGGTGTTGTTTGTTTGTTTTGTTTTTTTTAGGGGAGAGTTGACTACTGATTGTATGTAGCATTAGCATCATACAGTCACTGAAACAGTAATGAAAAAGATAAGGGGAAGGAAAATAACATGTTGAATGTAAAGTATGTTTATTCTGTCCTGCAAAAAAAATAATAATATGTAGGCACATGTTTGCATTTTACTGCTTTCCTTAAGTATGTCTATTCTGTAATTCAAAAGGCACAGATTCAGGCCACCAAGCCAGAGTTCTGCAGCCCACCAAGCCAGAGTTTTGCCTACCCAGTGGAGACACAGTCCACGCAGGGAAGCCACGAAGCCAGAGCGCCAGCAGGGAAATTGCGGGAGGGACATTGTTTGCAGGCCAACAAGCCAGAGTTCTGCAGCCCACCAAGCCAGAGTTTTTGGAGGCCACCAAGCCAGAGTTTTTGGAGGCCACCAAGCCAGAGTTTTTGGAGGCCACCAAGCCAGAATTTTGCAGACCACAGAGTTCTGCCTGCCCAGTGGAGACACAGTCCACGCAGGAAGCCACGAAGCCAGAGTGCCAGCCTACCAAGGCATACAAGGAGTATGGGCGGCCACAGGGCCAGAGTATAGGAGACCACAGAGCCAGAGTATGGGCGGCCACAAGGCCAGAGTAGGGGAGGCCACAAGGCCAGAGTAGGGGAGGCCACAAGGCCTGAGTAAGGGAAGCCACAAGGCCAGAGTAGGGGAGGCCACAAGGCCAGAGTAGGGGAGGCCACAAGGCCAGAGTAGGGGAGACCACAGGGCCAGAGTATGGGAGGCCACAAGGCCAGAGTACGGGAGGCCACAAGGCCAGAGTACGGGAGGCCACAGAGCCTGAGTACGGGCGGCCACAAGGCCAGAGTAGGGGAGGCCACAGGCCAGAGTATGGGAGGCCACAAGGCCAGAGTATGGGAGGCCACAAGGCCAGAGTAGGGAGGCCACAGAGCCTGAGTATGGGAGACCACAGGGCCAGCGTAGGGGAGGCCACAAGGCCAGAGTAGGGGAGATCACAGGGCCAGAGTAGGGGAGACCACAGGGCCAGAGTAGGGGAGGCCACAAGGCCTGAGTAAGGGAGACCACAGGGCCAGAGTACGGGAGGCCACAAGGCCAGAGTAGGGGAGGCCACAAGGCCTGAGTACGGGAGGCCACAAGGCCAGAGTAGGGGAGGCCACAAGGCCAGAGTAAGGGAGACCACAGGGCGAGGGTACGGGAGCCCACAAGGCCTGAGTAGGGGAGGCCACAAGGCCAGAATAGTGGAGGCCACAAGGCCTGAGTAGGGGAGGCCACAAGGCCAGAGTAGGGGAGGCCATAAGGCCAGAGTAGGGGAGGCCACAAGGCCAGAGTAGGGGAGGCCACAAGGCCAGAGTAAGGGCGGCCACAAAGGCAGAGTTTTGCCTAATCCCAGCTGTGTGCCGGTACATCAGTAAGCTGTCCTTCTTAGTGAGTCAGAGCAACCCAGAGTTTTGCAGCCCACTAAGCCAGAGTTTGGCAGGCCACAGAGTTTTGCCTGCCCAGTGGAGACAAAGTCAACCCAGTGAAGCCACAAAGCCAGAGTGCCAGTCTACCAAGGCATACAAGGAGTATGGGAGGCCACAGAGCCAGAGCATGGGAGGCCACAGGGCCAGAGTATGGGAGACCACAGGGGCAGAGTAGGGGAGGCCACAGGGCCAGAGTATAGGAGACCACATGGCCAGAGTAGGGGAGGCCACAAGGCCAGAGTATGGGAGGCCACAGAGCCTGAGTATGGGAGACCACAGGGCCAGAGTAGGGGAGGCCACAAGGCCAGAGTAGGGGAGGCCACAAGGCCTGAGTAGGGGAGGCCACAAGGCCTGAGTACAGGAGGCCACAAGGCCTGAGTACGGGAGGCCACAAGGCCTGAATAGGGGAGGCCACCGGGCCAGAGTAGGGGAGGCCACAAGGCCAGAGTAGGGGAGGCCACAAGGCTAGAGTAGGGGAGGCCACAAGGCCAGAGTAGGGGAGGCCACAGGGCCAGAGTAGGGAGGCCACAAGGCCAGAGTAGGGGAGGCCACAAGGCCAGAGTAGGGGAGACCACAGGGCCAGAGTATGGGCGGCCACAAGGCCAGAGTATGGGCGGCCACAGGACCAGAGTAGGAGAGGCCACAGGGCCAGAGTATGGGCGGCCACAAGGCCAGAGTATGGGCGGCCACAGGACCAGAGTAGGGGAGGCCACAAGGCCTGAGTAAGGGCGGCCACAAAGGCAGAGTTTTGCCTAATCCCAGCTGTGTGCAGGTGCGCCAGTAAGCTGTCCTTCTTAGTGGGTCAGAGCAACCCCGAGTTTTGCAGCCCACTAAAGCAGAGTTTTGCAGACCACAGAGTTTTGCCTGCCCAGTGGAGACAAATTCAAACCAATAAAGCCACGAAGCCGGAGTGCAAATGTTAGGGGGGAATGTTTGTTCCGCCTTTGGAAGCCGGAATGCTATTTCAAAGGAATCCCCCCCCCCCTTAGGCAAAGGGATTTCCCAACCTGGACTGTAACTGGTGGGAGTGAACCTCCCATTTTGGAGGACAGAGTACCCCAAATATAAACAAAACAGTTGATGATGACTGTGCCTGTTAAATTTGTTCTCCTCAACTGATTTTCAGACTAGAGGCGGGGGCAGCCAGGTTTGCTTCCTGGGGAAGTAGAGGAGAGTGGCCGAAAGGGCGCATGTCGGCTCGGAGGCTGGACTTGAAGCACTGAACTGCTGATAGGCTGAAGGAGAAGCACCTGGAAGGCCTCCTCCAAGCCGTGGTGTCCCGGGAGCCTGACAGGCAGGCAGGTAGGCAGAGGGGCGGGCATGGAGGGAACCAGTCAGTCTGGCTTACACGTAGGAAGGCAGGCTTGCAGGGTACCCACCCAGGCTAGGGAAAGCACAAAGCCAAAGTGCCAGAAGGGAGGATTTTTTTCTGCCTTTGGAGGCAGAGTTTCTCCAAACCAGGAGACCGAGTTTCGTCAACCCAGGAGACGGAGTGGAAGCAGGAGAACAGGGCTATTTCTTTAAGGCTGTAAGGAGGAGAGCTAGGCCCCTGCTAATCAGTCTTTGAGGTAGGTCGTTGTAAAGTGCATCCTGACCACTTTGTAAGCAGAGTGGCTCCAAAACCCCAGGGAAGGGAGGAACGCATCGAGGAAGGCAGGTATTGGTGTGTACTACACTCAGACCAGCCATGGCCAACGGGGAAATATGGGGCCAACACTGACCCTAGAAAAAAATAGTCCTGGGCTCCTACAAAGACCAGGGAAGCCCTATAAAACCTGGGCTAATTATGTAGCCCTTATATTACATCCATACATGCTGTGGAATTACAGGCATTCAGGCAGACAAAGGTGGAAGGCAGGCAGGCAGGCGAAGCATTCAGGCAGGGCAGGCAGAGTCATATAGACAGAGCAGACAGCCAGGCATAACTGTGTTGCGCTGGTGGAATGTTAGGATGGGAGGCATACAGGCATTGTTTAGATTGGGTTAGGGTTAGGGTTAGGGGAAGTTGCACAGCTGCAACCCCAAAAGTCTTCTCCAGTTCAAAACTATAAACATTGAGTGGTCCTCGCTGGTTTGGATCCAGGCAAGAGCTAGAAAAATTGGGCAGTAATCGAGCCCTTCAAATTGAGTGGGAATGCAGGAAGGCATACAGACAGGATGGCAGGCAGGCAGGCAGGTAGGCAGGTAGGCACAGGGCCAGCCAGGCAGGTAGGCTTGTAGGCAGGCAGGCAGGGAGGCAGGCAGGCTTGCAGGCAGGAAGTTGGGCTTGCAGGGTGGAAGCCAAACTGGGAGGCAGGCATAATTGCAGGCAGGCTGGCATAAGTATTGCTCTGGTAGTGGTGTGGATTTTAGAGCAAGGGAGGCCCGTTTGGAAGGAACCCATGGCAGAACGACTTTGGACCTAGATCTTGGAGTGTTGGGGTAGTCCCAACATGGAAAGGTTGAAGCGGATGAAAGTCAACCTTTCCACGGTCTCCGGTTCCAGACGAGAGTGGCGTGGCCTCAGGACACCTCCCATGTGGGAGAAGACACGCTCACTCTGGGCACTAGTGGGTGGGATGGACAAGAGGTCCAACGCCAGAGTCGAAAGAGCGGGAGAGAGGTCTGCCTTTCTGGCCCAGAAGTGGAGTGGGTCCAAGGTGAGGGGTTGGAGGGGCTCGGCCATGTACTCCCTCACCATGGTCAGAGCGGGGTCCGGTTCTTTTTCCTCCCTTGCCTCCACTGAGGAGGAGACTGCCATGGCTAGGGCAGAGGCCAGGTAGTTGGCTGCTGGTACAGAACCTGGTCTCTGGGTGTACGCTCCTGGAGTAGAGGAGGAAGAGAATCCTTGCGAGGATTCCTCTTCTCGATCGCTCTGGCTTCCGTGCGCCCCCGGGAACGCCTGGGCCAGATTTGAGACAGCCCTGCAGACTTGACGGCTTAGCTCTGTCTTCCAGGAGTTTAGGTCGGCAGCGCTGCCCGCCAGGGAACCCTTGACGCGAGGGTCGCACAGGCATGCCATCTGGTACACCTTTTCCCTCCTCAGTGGGCTAAGGCGGGTATCCACGCCGGTCAGCAGCCTGTCTGCCAAGGCCCTGCTCTTTGGGAGAAGATCGGCTTCTTCCCGGATACTGGCCTCTAGGCGTTGGCAAAGGGCATTTACCAGGGGGAGTACATGGCCCAGGCTGGAGTTGTAGCTGCTGAGGACGTGGGTGGTCCCCTCAAAAGGCTGCAGGATACCCACCATCTGGGAGAGGGCGAGCCACTCGGTAGCACCAATGTCCAACACCCTTCCCTCAGGCAGGACGGGAGTGGTTGACATGACGTATTCCACCACTTGCCTCTGCTCCACCAGTCGCTTGACCATTTCGTAGGTGAAGTTCCACCGGGTGGTCATGACGTGCTCTGGTCATCCCGTCTCCGCCTGCCTCTCACGCAACATCCTGGATGCCTTGATGCTGCGTGAGATGTGCCTGACTAATTTCCGGCACTTGTCCAGCAAGGCCTTGGTCTCCAGGGTCCCCTCATCCCAGGAGTCCTTCGATGCTCCCAGCCCAATGGCATCGCCCACCACTAGGTGCAGTTTGTGTGCTGCACACACGATGCCATGGAGCCCTGCCCTATCAACCGTGTTGATCATGTTACAGCCTGCGTCAGTAACCATGAATCCGCGATTGACCTGCCCCTCGGGTGCCCACTCTCGCAGTGCCGTCTTGAGGACCTCAGCAATGTGGATGCCTTTGGCACTGTCCTCCATGCTTTGTGCCTGGAGAAGCACCACCCTGTACCCTCTTGGGGTGGTCCCTTGTGGCTCCCCCTGCAGCTGTTCTTGGGATGCCCTGGTGTCAAAGACCTCCTTGGGTTGCCACCAATGAGCCGTCAGAGAGAGGTATCCGTGGTGCCCACCGGTCCAGAGATCGGAAGTGAAGTGGATCTTCCTTCCTCTGGCCGCCTGCAGCAGGGCCCGGACCATGTCCCTGACGGACTCAAAAAGGGAGGGAATCACCCGCCTGCTGAAGGTACGACGGGATGAAGGCTCGTACCATGGAGCCACATGCTTAATCAGGTGCCTGAAGCCTGATGACTCCACAAAGGAGAGGGGCAACCCTTTCATGGCCACCATTTCACCAACCACACAAGTGGTGGTCTCCTGTGCCTTGGCCCTATTTCGCTGGCTGACAAAACTCCCACACAGCGGCACCACTTCCTGCAGAGTGGCCTGCCTCTTCCCACTCTCAGCGGAGCTGTCTCTGTCCTTCCCCATGCCTGCTTCCCCTCTCTTCCTCCCTGAGGAACCAGGGCCTGACAGTGATCCAGGCAGAGTCCCAGGGTGCTTTCGCATGAGGTGGCTGTGCAAGCCAGTTGAGGAGAGGTGTTTGGGGTCATTCCCCCTGCGCACGACTTCCCCCTGCGCACACCGCCAGCCTCGAGTCTGCTGGGCTGTTCTCAAAATGCTCCCAGAGAGACCCGCAAGGCTTATGGGAAGTACTGCCCCCTCTGGTACTGCCTGCCGCTGCTGTGCTGCTGGTGGTGTGGCTTGTGCCCTGCCTGGAAAATAGACTACTGCTGTCACTGGTGGTACTCTGGGTGGAAAGAGGGCTGCTCCTTCCATCACTGCCTGAAGCCTGCCTTTCGTCTGTTCCTGCCAACAGGTCCTCAGAATCTGGCAGATGTAGATGCAAAGAGCCCGTTTCTGATGCCATTTCCGAGTCCTCGTCTTCTTCCTGATAAAGGGGGGGTGTCCATGTCAAAGCATGGTGGTGTTGATGGGATTCGTATCACCTCATCCATGCTTCCCTCAGTGACAGAAGATGGTAGGGTCGTGCTGGTTGTGCAGCTGCTGCTTGGAGAGGGAGTGGCAGCAATATCACTATCTGCACTACTTCCTGTGCCTTCCTTCAGAAATGTGCCCCTATTTATTTTAGTGGGGGTCCCCCTCCCCTTCCCTCTGGCTGTGCCACCCCTCTTCATTTTTTTCATTTCTCAAAAGTATTAGAAATATATTGTCTGATTCTATTTTATTAAGTAACAAACTATTCTAATCAACTTATCCTTTTCACCCACAAGCTTACTCTCACACATTGTGTTCTTTTGTACAAGCTTAAATGTTGCCCTGCTGGCCCTTGGTATAATTTTCTAAATTCAGAATTCAAAAGTTGATGGATGCACTGAAATGGAATGTGCCTGGCTCCCTGCCTGTGTGTTCAAGTGCACACAACACAACAAACAAACAATGAGCTGCAGTAATGAATAAATAATATTGTAAGACAGTCAGCAGCAGCAGCAGCTGGACAGGTGGCTTCACACGAGTAGTGGCAGTGTACTATGCCTCCCAAGAAAGATATTTGGGATGTAAATAAACAAACCCGATATTGTTGTTAAATGTTTACTAGTCTACTAGTAGTTGTTCAGGGAATGAAATGAAAATGAATATCACACTTCTCCTGATCCACTTGAATGCAATGGGCCTTTGTGTGTTGAACTTCAGTTCACACACACAGAGAACAACAGAAGTATATAAAAACAAACAAACAGTGGAGTAATATAATAATGGAATCAAAAATATTGTAAGGCTGATATCAGATTCAGCAGGCAGCCTCCCAACAAGAAAGATACTGGGGTGCAATTCAACAAACACAATATAGTTTACTAGTAGTTGTTCAGGCCAGGGAATGTAATAATAAACAAACAAACAGTGGAGTAATGAATGACGATGGAATCAAAAATATTGTAAGGCTGATATCAGATTCAGCAGGCAGCCTCCCAACAAGAAAGATATTGGGGTGCAATTCAACAAACACAATATAGTTTACTAGTAGTTGTTCAAGCCAGGGAATGTAATAATAAACAAACAAACAGTGGAGTAATGAATGATGATGGAATCAAAAATATTGTAAGGCTGATATCAGATTCAGCAGGCAGCCTCCCAACAAGAAAGATATTGGGGTGCAATTCAACAAACACAATATAGTTTACTAGTAGTTGTTCAGGCCAGGGAATGTAATAATAAACAAACAAACAGTGGAGTAATGAATGATGATGGAATCAAAAATATTGTAAGGCTGATATCAGATTCAGCAGGCAGCCTCCCAACAAGAAAGATATTGGGGTGCAATTCAACAAACACAATATAGTTTACTAGTTGTGCAGGGAATAAAATGACAATAAAATTCAAAATTCTTCTGATCCATTTAAATGGAATGCGGCTGTGTGTTCAACTGCACACAACGCAACACACAAGCAAGTGTATGAAATGTAACTATGTATGTATGTAGTACTAATAATAAACAAAAAAACCAGTGGAGTAATATAATAATGGAATCAAAAATATTGTAAGGCTGATATCAGATTCAGCAGGCAGCCTCCCAACAAGAAAGATATTGGGATGCAATTCAACAAACACAATATAGTTTACTAGTTGTTCAGGGAATAAAATGACAATAAAATTCAAAATTCTTCTGATGCACTTAAATGGAATGCGGCTGTGTGTTCAACTGCACACACAATGCAACACACAACCAAGTGTATGAAATGTAACTATGTATGTATGTATATGTAATAATAAACAAACAAACAGTTGAGTAATGAATGATGATGGAATCAAAATATTGTAAGGCTGATATCAGATTCAGCAGGCAGCCTCCCAACAAAAAGATATTGGGGTGCAATTCAACAAACACAATATTGTTTACTAGTAGTTGTTCAGGAAATGTAATAATAAACAAACAGTGGGGTAATAAATGATTGAATCAAAAATATTGTAAGGCTGATATCAGAAGCAGAAGCAGCAGCAGCCTCCCAACAAGAAAGATATTGGGGTGTAAATAAACAAACACAATATAGTTTACTAGTAGTAATAAAATTCAAAATTCTTCTGATCCACTTAAATGGAATGGGCCTGTGTTGTTGAACTGCACAGTGCACTCACAACAAGTTTAAAAAACAAACAATGAAGTAAGTAATAGTAAACTAAATAAATAATATTGTAAAATATTCTCCACTAGATAGAGGTGCTCTTGGCTTGCACCCCAAATGTGTGTGTGTGCAAGCAAATTGAAGTTGGGAAAATAGAAAATAAATGGTAGTATATAATATATTTTTAAAATAAATCCACACCTCCCACTCCCAGTCGAACCTCCCCCTTTACCCAATATCAGAAAAAAAATCCTCACAAACTGCCAGAGGGGAAAAAAAAGAATAAACTGCTATTCCCTTCAGCAGACAAAGCTGCAGAGAATCAAAGAAATTATTTTCTAAATTCAATTCCCTCCCTGCCTGCCTGCCTAAAGCCTCCAGGCCTCCCCCCTCAAATCCAGTCTCCAGTCTAGCACAGCACACACAGTCCTCCCTCCACCACATCCAACACCCAACTGCGACTTCTGGAAGGTGCCTCAGCTTTTTATGCCCTTTGGCACATCCAGAAGTGTCAGTCAAAACCTGGCCATGCCATTGGTTCAAAAAAATTGCACAGTCCCATCCCATGCCCAGCCCAAATTGGCAGGTCTAAAAAAATAAAAAATAAAATAAAATAAAATAAAATAAATGCAATGTTTTATTGCTATAAAAACCCACTGCTGCTACTATTAAAAATCAGGCATTTAAAATAAATAAATTTCACATGTTTCTGTGGTGATTTGGTGTGTTTTTTGACCACAATTTCAAAAGAAAAATTGCGGTCGCCATTTTGGATCCCCCCCACCGCATGGCATGCAGCGAGACAGACGATGAGGATGACCCCCCCAGCCTGGTGCAAGCAGCCCAGGACAGGAGAGGGGGGGGAGGCCTGGGAACCCCCCCCCCCAGAAACCACCCCTCTGGTAGGTGTCCTCAGGCAGGCATATTTTCGCCTGCTTTTTTGGCCAGGAGTTGGTTTTTTTTTTTTTACTTTTTAAAACCTTTTTTCTGTGCTGCTTGGCATCGCGAGATCGGCGCAATGCCATTAACAACAACGAAAAACCCGACCCAATTTTTCTTTTTTCGGGTCGGGTTCGAGCTGGAGCGGCGTAATTATCGTTACCGTTTCCGTTACGTAACGGAAACGATAACCGAAAACGGAAATGACAATTTCGCCGCTCCGTGCCCATGTCTAACTCTGACAAAGACATAAAAGTATAGCCATACCTTGGATAACAAATGCCTCGGATAACAAACAGAAATTTCCAGGTATAGGGCTGCCTCAGATAACAAATGTTCCCTATGGGCTGCCTCGGATAACAAATGTTTCAAAATGCCTTGCAAAAAAGTGTACCCAGGATGCATTGCACCCCCCACACAGTTAAGAGTGTTTCTTAATGGTGTTTTGGAGCCATTCTGGACATTTTTTTACTGATGAATTTGGACCTTTCGAACTTGGAAAGGTAGGGAGCCAGTTCTGGGGGTTTGTGTTCCAGCACTGCATGCCTTTAAAGTGCACTTTATAAAGAGGTCTGGGGAGAAAACAGCTTTTTAGCCTTTTTTCGGACCTCTGGAACAGATTAATCGTTTTCCCATTTATTTCAATGGGAAACTATGTTTCAGATAACAAATTGCCTCTGGGAAGGAATTAAAATTGTTATCAGAGGTACCACTGGACATTTTTATTTTTATTTTTAAAAAATTAAAGATTTTAAATGGGGGACCTGATCAAGTGAGCAGCTTGAAAGTCAGCCAAGAATTAGCGAGGAGAAAAAGACGAAGCACTGCTGATCCTTTCAAAAGCGAACGAACGGAACGTTTTCCACCGGAACGGTAAGCAAAAGGCATCCCAACTATCAAAATGTACATTTATAGTTACAACCCTGGCTCGCCCGCCAGCCCACCCAAAGCTCCTTGGCGGTGGCAGAGGGCCACTGGACTGCCCACCCCCACACATTCCCCTGCGGTGCCAATGGTAGAAGACCGCCTAGCCGCCCAAGCTTCCCAGCGGTGCTGGTGGTGTGGCCCGCCCGATCAATGCGTGCACCCAACCTCACCATGTTCCCCGCTATGCCGGTGGCAGCGGCCTGCCCGCGCACCAGCCCTGCATGTGCACCCAACCCCACAAGCTTCCCGGAGGTGCTGGTCCGTCCGCCCACCCAGCCCCACAAGTCTCTGCTTACCGGCCGGCCGGCCGGCCAGCCCAACCTCTCAAGCTTCCCGGCAGTGTCAGTGTTGGCAGAAGATTTTTTTTTAATGGGGCGAAGGAGGGGGAGGGGGAGGTGAGGGCCCGCCAGCAGCGGGCCACTCAGAATAGCCTGATGGGCCTGATTTGGCCCCCGGGCCGGAATTTGGGCAGGCCTGATCTAGATACTATGCTTCGGTTGCTGCAGCCAAGAATTGCATTGGCTTTCCTGGCTGCCGCATCACTTCTGTGCAATTCATTGTATTTATTGTATTTAAAGGCTTTCATTGTTTTAATTTTATTGCAATATTGATGTTTTAATTGTCTGAATTGTTTATTTTGACTGTGAGTTGCCCAGAGACCTTTGGGTAGTGGGTGGCATACAAGCTATATAAATAAATAAATATAAATAAATAAACCTAAGTTATGACCAGATGCTGGGGAGTGGTATCAGGAGACAGATATCTAGTCTCATGCGCTCCCAGATGCATCTGGTGGGGCCACTGTGAGATACAGGAAGCTGGACTAGATGGGCCTTTGGCCTGATCCAGCAGGACTCTTCTTAGGTTCTTATTGATTTCATGGTAAGTGAGATATTTCAGGAGTGGTTTTTACCTCTTCCACTCCCCCTCCAGAATGAGTTTCCGAGGCCAAGCAGGGATTTGAACTCTGTTCTCCCAAGTCCCAGCCCATCACTTTGTCCAGTACACTAAAAATCTTAAAATATATGAGTAAGCAGGGATTTCCCACACAGGAATCGTTAGAGGACGAAAGAGACTGCAACCGACATCTGACCCAAAGCAGCACATGACATATAGAACAATGGATTTCACTCATAAAAATATGCAACTAGAGAATAAAGCAATATCTTGTGACTATCTATTGCTGGCTAGTAGCTAAAGAAAGTAAAGGGAGGATCTATGAAACCAAGAATGGATCCTCCTGTTTTCATTGGATTTTCCCATGCTAATTCAATGTCAAATCATCGACTGTACAAAATAAACATTTGGGGCTCTTTAGTCTGGAAAAAAGGTGCCTGAGGGGGGATATGATTGAGACGTACAAAAGAATGCAGGGCATGAGTCAAGTGGATAGAGGGGAGCTCTTCTCCCTCTCACAAAGTACCAGAACTAGGGGACATCCACTCAAACTGAGGGTTGGGAGAGTAAGAACAGACAAAAGAAAATATTTTTTTTATCCAGCATGTTCTTAGTCTGTGGAACTCCCTGCCAAATGATGTGGTGTTGGCATCTGGCCTGGGTGCCTTCAAAAGGGGATTGGACAGATTCCTGGAGGAAAAGTCCATCACAGGTTACAACAAGCCATGATGGAGATGTGTAATCTCCAGGCTTAAAACCGGGGTACTTCAAGGGCCAGATGCTTCAGGAGATAGATATCTAGTCCATGAATGCATCTGGGGGGCCAGGAGATCAGGAGCTGGGCAGATGGACCTTTGCCCTGAGTTGGCTCTTCTTCTGACTTCAACAAGGGACAGCAAAGTGAGTTGTGAAAATGGATTCCGTTCCAGAAAAAAAAAACCCAGTCGTAAACCAAAACACTCGTAAATCAAACCAAATTTCCCCATAGGAAATAATGGAAATTCACCTGATTCATTCTGAGGCACCCGTTTCCATTCTTTCCTATGGAGAAATGTGCAACATTAGAGGTGGTGGCCAGGAGTGGGTGGCTCGAAGCCAGCAGCTGCGCACCGGCCACAACAGACGGGGTTAGGTGGGGCCCCAAACGAAGGGTTGAGAAGGGCGTTGGAAGAGGAAGAGGGGAAGAACGTCAACTCTGTTCAACCTTCGGCCCCACCAAGAGTTGAAGTTCAAAACACGGCAGGCGAGAGGGAAGGCTCCACCTGAGTCTGAAGATGAATCCTCTTCCTTCATTTAGAGTCTGTGGCTGTCTTTTTGGGGGATTGTGAATAATTTATTTTTCCTTCACTGCTTATATGGCAAGGTGGGTGAGGGGTTGTAACTCCTTTAAATGACCCAGAGGAGTCGTACTATATAAATGCATCAGAGAGGATAGCCGTGTTAGTCTTTTCAAGAATTTCAGGCAAAAATCAAAGAAAAGAAAAACAAAACAAAACAAAAGACACAAACATGTGGCACCTTAAAGACTCCCTTTCATATTTTAATGTGACGTTTCGTGCACATGTGCACTTCTTCAAGACTTAGCAGCAGAATGAGGTGTGCGATATAATATGAGATGGCATATAAATTTCATACCCAGATATCATTGGCTGCAACATATAGAGTTGGGGGTGGATAGGGAAGGGGAGGGAGGAGGAGGGGGAGAAGAGGAGGGGGAGTTAATTAGTAGAAATCGTGAGAACATTAAATGGTGAGAAGACTGGGCTGTATAGTTTTATGGTTTTATGGCTCACGCCAGCCTCTGTTTATGTTTAAAAGTATGGAAGTAAATTCCTCAAGTGACAGAAACTAGATCAGAACAGATCAGATCAGAGAGGTAGTAGAAAAGACCCATGAAAAAAATGATAATGTAGAGTTTTTACCTTAGAGTCCATGAAAAAGTGGCAATATGGTATTATTACATTTGATAATGACTCAAGAGTCATCTCATCTCATATTATATCGCACACGTCATTCTGCTGCTATGTCTTGAAGAAGTGCACATGTGCACGAAACGTCACATTAAAATATGAACGTTAGTCTTTAAGGTGCCACGTTGTGTCTTGTGTTTTGTTTTGTTTTGCTTTTCTTTGATTTTTGCCTGAAATAGATAAATGCATGAAATCCATCAGTAAAGAGATAAAAACATTCTTGAAGAGGCATGCTGGGGGGGGGCAGCTTCTTTCGAGGGGGCATCCCATCAAGGCAACCAAAACTACCCTTCTTACTCTTTAACCAGAAGCCAAAAGGACCCTTACCTGGACGGACCTCGTTCCCAGAACCCCAAAGGCACCTCCTCAGGCAGGGATCCCGTTCATGGATTCAGCAGATCCCCTGCTTCTCAGGGGGGGGGGATATGGAATCACCTCCTCAAAGGATCCTGGCTGCTGAAAAGGGAAAATCAATTTAATAACGGGAAGTCCAGGCTGGGATTTTTAAAAGTTGTGGCAACCTCATGACCGAATCTCTTCCAACCTCCAGCCCTCTCAAAGGTTCCCCCCCACCAACAGGTCAGCCAAAAAGGGAGGCACAGAGACAGGATTTCTATCCAGCAGCCAGGAGATGGCCTTTTGTAGAGCCTCCTGGACCAAAACACCAGGGGAAAAAATCCTCTGCAAGGCAGCCAGGAGGACTTTCCCAGAAGGTTCTGCTCTTTGGGGGAGGGGGGAAATCTATTTCCACTTCTGATGGAAAAACGCCCCATGAAGGGAAGGCCCCCAGCTTCTCGGGCCTCTTTCCCACAATCCCCTCGTTTCAGAACAAGATTACAGTATTTGGAAGCAAGAAGAAACTTATTGCCCCACCTCTCCTGAATGTCATCTCATTTAGTTATTTCCAGTCTCTTACCCCAATTTTCTCTTTGAAAAGTACTTGCGGGGGGGGGGGTTGGCCCTCAGGGGATGTTCATAGCTGCCTAAATGCCCTGATCACATCTGATCTTGCCTGGTTTCGGAAACTAAGCAGGGTCAGCCCTGGTTAGTACTTGGATGGGAGACCACCAGGGAATACCAGGTGCTGTAGGCACCTGGAGTTGGAACTGACTAGCTACTCCAGTATTACTGCCAAGAAAACTCCATGGACATGGGGTCATGAAGAGTCAGTCACGAATGTAATGACACAACACAAAACTGTAAATTTTCAAGACCCAGAATACTGCACTCGTTAAAATGGAGTCTGAGGGAGCAGCTGCAGTTACCTGTAACACTTGTGCCCCCACACACATACACACACACACACACACACTTCCTTGGATCCCCCTGGGACTGGCCAGAGAGCGACAGGCCCTGGACTCCCCCCCTTTCCATCTGATTTCAATTCCACGTTGAGTTCTCGGATGGGGGGAGGCAGGAAAGGGGCTTTGGGTGGGAATCCCACGAGCTGGGCCTGTGTTACTTTTCAGAGAGGGTGGGGGCGGGAGAGAAGCCCTCTGTGCGTGTGCAGAGAAGCAGGAGGCCCCGGGCTCCTCCGATGCATCCCCCTCCAGCTCCATCACACCTCCTCCCTTAAGAGAAAAACAAACAAGGAGAAGAAACCTCCCCCCCCCCCGTCTGGGTCTGGATTCCTCCCTCCCTGCCTATCCGGATAAGAACATAAGAACCTGAGAAGAGCCATCATGCTGGATCAGGCCAAAGGCCCATCTAGTCCAGCTTCCTATATCTCACAGTGGCCCCATCAGATGCCTCTGGGACCGCATGAGACTAGATCTCTGTCTCCTGATACCACTCCCTGATCTGACCCTTGAAGTACTCTGGTTTTAAGCCTGGATATGACACATCTCCATCATGGTTTGTAATCTGTGATGGACTTTTCCTCCAGGAATCTGTCCAATCCCCTTTTGAAGGCATCCAGGCCAGATGCCATCTCCACCTCCTTTGGCAGGCAGTTCCACAGACTAACAATGCTCTGGGTGAAAGAAATATTTTCTTTTGTCTGTTCTTACTCTCCCAGCCCTCAATTTGAGTGGATGTCCCCTAGTTCTGGTATTTTGTGAGAGGGAGAAGAGCTTCCCTCTATCCACTTGACTCCTGCCCTGCATTATTTTGTACCTCTCAATCATATCCCCCCTCAGGCGCATTTTTTCCAGACTAAAAAGCCCCACATGTTTCAGCTTTTCCTCATAAGTGGGTGATGATGAGACTGGGGGTTCAAAACCCTCCCTAGGCCAGGGACGCTTGACTGTGTGTGGGGGGGGCGATAGCAGGGAGGGTGGAAACGGGGGAGCACCCCCTCCGTCCCCTCCTTGGACCTTCTCTCCTGTCCCTCCCCAGCCCCCCTTGTAGGTCACCCCCCACAAAAAAAGAAGCCACTCCGTGGGGCAGAGGGTGAGATGAAGCAGCAGCCTGAGTGGAGGGACAGGGTCGGGGGGGGGGCTCTGGAGGGGCGTGGGGAGTATATCCTGGGGGGGGTGTCTGCAGACTTCCGACACCCCCATCCTTCCTTCCTTCCCTCCCTCCAAGTCAAGCCCCCACCCCTCCTCCTGAGACCCCCCCTCCCACCATTTCCTCCCTCCCTCCCCCTCCCATGCAGTGCCCTTCCTCCCCCCCTGCTCCGCCTTGGGGGGGATCTATTGGGGGAACAAGACAGCCTTCACACGCCCCCTTTAGTCGGCCCTAAAAGCTGCTTCCACTCTCCTTTTTCCTTTGGGGGCCGAGAAAGGGAAGGAGAATGTTTTTAATTGCCTTGATTGGGCCCGGATTCCTCCAAATGGGGGTTTCAGTGTTTCCCCCCCTCTTCCTCCTCCATATCAAGGGGGGAGAGAGATGGGGGGTCAACTTTACGCCTCCTTCTCCCTCTGGACCCACAAAGGAGTCTGCAGTGTGTGGGGGGGCTTCCATCCTGGGACCCCCCCCTCCCAGGGATTTCATCAGCAAAACCCCTTTCCTTCCCCAATGCATCCCTTCCTCCTCCTCCCATAGCAATGCCTCCCCCGCCCCAATTGCACAGACCTCCTCCTCCTCCTCCTGGGTGGGTGGGGGATCCTTTTGCTCCCCAGAGCCTTTTATGGGGGGGGGGTCGGAGGAGCAGGGAAAGCATTCCCCCCTCCCCTTTTTCCTCCGCTCTAGGAAAACAGTCTCTCGCTGCTGCTCCCCCCGCGCGCCTTGGAGGACTGGAGGCGGGAGGCCTGGGCGTGCCTCCTCTCTGCTCTCCTCCTCCTCTTCCTCCGAAGGTTCGAGTCCCCGGTGGTGCCCCCTCCATTCCTTGCGCCCCCGCCCCGTTTATTTATTTATTTATTTATTTATTTATTTATTTATTTATTCATACCGCCCATCTTTCGGACGGAACTCTGGGTGGTTTATAGTTAAAACGAGGCAACAGAAAAAAGAAAACAAAGGGAAAAATACAATAAAAAAGGAGGGGCAATACCCTCCACGAAAGATGATGCATGGCACGACCCCCACTCTCCTCCTCCCTCCCCCCCCAAAAAGGACGCCCAGAGGAACAAGTGCGGCTTCCTAGAGTGGCGGTGGAGGGAAATGAAGGCTCCCAGGGATTGGGGGGGAGCTCTTGACGAGGGCTATGAACCCCCTCCTCCGCCCCGCCTTTATGTTGGTGGGGGGGGGCTTCATGGGAAGGAATGAGAGAGACACACACACCCCACCGAGGAGGAGGAGGAGGAGGAGGGGCAATGCCATGGGGGGGAGTGCAGTGGGGGGAGGAGGAGGAGGGGAGCTTTGGAGAGGTGGGGCTGGGCTCCCCTTCCTCCTCCCTCGGGGTGGGGAGGTGGGTAGGCAGAACAGAGGCAGGGAACGGGTGGGGATTGTTCGGTCCTCCAAGGGGGGGAAGGCAGCGAGTCCGGATTCCTAGAGTGGCAGGAAGGGAAAGGCTTCCAGAGAGGGAAAGGACGAACTTCCCTCCAAAAAAAGAAGGCTCTCCTTTGTGATTGCTGTCAGGAGAGGAGACCCCCCCCCAGGAGGAGAAGGAGGAGGAGGAGGAGGAGGAGCGTTGTGCAATGGGGGAGGGTTGCAATGCTATTGGGAGGGGTGCAATGGGGAGGAGGGGGGCGTTGGGAGATGGGGGGCGATGGAGGCTGGGGGGAGGGAGGGGGAGGAATAGGAGGAGGGGGGCTGTTGTGGATGAAATCCGTGGGGGGGGAGAAGAGAACCCCCCCACTGCACACTCCTTTGGGGGTCCGAAGGGAGAAAGAGGTGTAAATTTGCCCCCAAACTCCCCCTCCTCCTTCCCTTTCTCTCTCTTCCCCATTTTAATTTGGAAGAGGGAGGAAAAAGAAGAGGGGAAAAACTGAACCCCCCCCTTTTTGGAGGGAATTGGGGGGAGTCCCGATCCAGGCAAAAAACCCGTCTCCTCCTCCTTCCCTTTTCTCTCCCCCCCCGGAAGGAAAAAGGAGGGAGGAAGAAGCTTTTAAAGGCCGAACCGGGAAAGGGAACGGGGGGAGAGGAAGAGAAAGAAGGCAATCGCCCCCCACGCCTCCAAGAGCCAGATCTCCCTCCAACTGAGGGGGGACATTTTGGAGGGGGAATGGGAGGATGGGTCCCATGTGGGGGGAGGAAATGCAGCGAGTGTGGCTTTCTAGAGTGGAAGAAAAAAACGAAGGTTCATATAGGGAGTGGGGGGGGTAAACAGAAGGGACTTCCCTCCTTTGGGGGTTTAGGATTTCGAAGTAATTCTCCACCGCTCAAGTGTAGGGGGGGCAGGTGGCAAAGAAGGAAAGGGGTTAAAAGTTCCTCCCCTCCCAGGTTTCCTTCTTCTGATCCAAACTCTGAGCCCGGGTCTCCCCTGGATCTCTCTCTCTCTCTCTCTCTCTCTCTCTCTCTCTCTCTCTCTCTCTCTCTCTCTCTCTCTCTCTCTCTGTGTGTGTGTGTGTGTGAGACCCGGCTACTCTGCCCATGTGCACAGGGGGCAGTTGACGGGAATCCCCCCCAATACCTCCCCTGCCCCATCCGAGAACTGAAGGGCCCGGATGGAACTGCAATCCGTCGTCACACAATATACAATTATACAATATTAAGCTAAGGAGGGTCAGGCCTGGTAAGTCCTTGGATGGGAGACCACCAGGGAATAGCAGGTGCTGTAGGTGCCTGGAGTAGGAACTGGCAAACCACTCCAGGATTCCTGCCAAGAAAAACTCCATGGACATGGGGTCAAAGACTCACATGGACATATAATTATACCATAGATAATTATACAGGGTAGTCAAAACTGAGAGAGACTGTGAGGAGCTCCAGGAGGATCTCTTGACACTGGGGGTGGGGTGGGGAGTGGGCAAACCAGTGGCAACTGAGCTTCAACATTAGCAAGTGCAGAGTGATGCACGTTGGGGCAAAAAAGCCCAATTACATTTATAAACTGATGGGATCTGAACTCTCTGAAACAAACCAGGAAAGGGACCTTGGTGTCCTGGTGGACAGCTCAAGGCAGGTGTCAACCCAGTGTGCTGCAGCAGTGAAAAAAAATCAATAGGGATCAATAGGAGAGGTGTAGAAAACAAGTCAGCAAGTGTCCTTTGGCCTCTTTATCAATCTGTGGTGAGGCCCCATCTGGAGTATTGTGTACAGTTCTAATCCCTCCAGAAGGATATTATGGAAATGGGAAAAATGTAGAGGAGGGGTACCAGAATGATTAGGGGAGTGGAACACCTTCTTTACCATCTGAGGCTGCAATGGCTGGGCCTCTTCACTCTTGAATGATGGCGCCTAAGAGGTGAGGTGATAAGGAAAAACTGTTTTCCCTCATTTTATTTATTTATTATTTATTTAAACCATACAATGGGGACTCAGGGCGGTTAACAACATAAAAAGTAAAAAGACATATAAAATCAAATACAGATAATAGACAACAGAAAAACAATTAATCCAAGGTTAAATAGGCGGGAGGGGAAAAAAAAAGCAGGGTCCCTAGCCCTCGCCGTAGGCCTCTCGTGGTCTTTTCTTCTTAAACGCCGCCAGCGAGGGAGCCTGCCGTAGTTCACCTGGGAGTTTGTTCCAAATTGCCGGTGCCACCACTAGAACTAGAGGGCACTCCATGAAACCTTTGGGTGCTAGATCTCAAACAAATATGAGAAAGTCCCTTTTCACCCAGAGGATCACTGGTCTGTGGAACTCCCTGCCAGAAGAAGTGGTGACAGTTGTCATCCCTGACAGCTTTAAGAAAGGATTAGACAAGCTCACGGAGAACAAGGGTATTGATGGCTATCATTATGGATGCCTAAGGACAACCTCTGATTTTGAGAGAGTGTCAGGATCTCTCTCGATGCCATTTGCAGAAGGGAATAGTAAGCAGGTGAGGACATCTGCTTGGGAATACCCTGAAGCGAATGGTGAGCCACCACTGTGTGAGACAGAATGCTGGACGGGATGGGCTGTGATGGCCTCTCCCACCAGGGCTGCTCTTTATGTTCTTATGTTCTTTTGGATTGTACCCAACCATGGGCTGCCTTTGGGGACCCTGGCTCCACACTTTGCATGGAGGTGAACACACCTGAATCTCTCTTTTTTGGGGGGTCTGGACTCCCCTCCCCCTCCCTTGGGGGGCCAGAAGGGAGGCAGAGAAGGGGGGAAGAGTATTTCCTCCAAGGGGGTGGGAGAGCAGCGAGTCCCGCTTCCTAGAGTGGCAGGAAACTGAAGGCTCCCAGGGAGGGGCCTGTTCTCCACGAGACTATAAAAGAAGGCTCTCCTCTGTGGTTGCTGGAAGGAGAGGAAAAAAGACCCTTTCCCAGGAGGAGGAGGAGGAGGTGCGCTGTGCAATTGGGGGAGGGGTGCAATGCTATTGGGGGGGTAGGAGGGGGGCGTTGAGAGATGGGGGAAATGGAGGCTGGTTGGGAGGGAGTGGGGGAGAAAGAAAGACCCTCCTGGGCGTCCCTTTATGGGGGGGAGGAGGCGTTACAGATGGAATCCGTGGGGGATCCCAGGATGGAAGAGCCCCCCCCTCGCCGCACACTCCAGGCGTAAAGTTGCCTCCAACCCCTCCTCCTTCCCCTTCCCCCCCCATTTCAATTTGGAGGGAGGAGGGAGGAAAAGGAGAGGGGGGAACTGAACCCCCCCTTTTGGAGGGAATGGGGGGCAGATCCAGGCAAAGCCCTCCCTCCTCCTCCTCCTCCTCCTCCTCCTCCTCCCTCCCCCCCCCAGGAAAAATGAGGGAGGAAGAAGCTTTTAAGGCAGAAGCAGGACAGTGAACGGTGAGGAGGGGGAGAGAGGAGGTAATTTCCACCCCCAACCTCCCAAAGAAATAGGCCTTCTTCTCCAGGGGCATTTTGGGGGTAAATTGCAATGGGTGGAGGAGGTGGGAGTTGGAGATGCAATGGGGGGAGCGGGGGGGGAGGTCCAGAAGGAAATGCAGCCAGTGCACATGGCAAGGAAAAAAACACGACGCTTTATATAGGGAGGGGGCAACAGAAGGGACTCCCCTCTTTTGAGGAGTCAGGATTTCGAAGTACATAAGAAAATAAGAAGAGCTTCCCTCTATCCACTTGACTCATTCCCTGCATAATTGTGTACGTCTCAATCATATCCCCCCTCAGGTGCCTTTTTTCCAGACTAAAGAGCCCCAAATGTTTTAGCCTTTCCCCATAAGGGAGGTGCCCCAGCCCAATAATCATTTTAGTCACTCTCTTCTGCACCTTTTCCAGTTCCACTATGTCTTTCTTGAGATGCGGTGACCAGAATTGTACACAATACTCCAGGTGCGGCCTTCCTATTGTTTTGTATAATGGCATTATAATGTTGGCTGTTTTATTTTCAATCCCCTTTTTGATCATCCCTAGCATGGAATTGGCCTTCTTCACCGCTGACACACATTGGGGAGACACCTTCATGGAGCTGTCCACCAACACACCAAGATCTCTTTCCTGATCTGTCACGGATAACTCAGAGCCCATGAGTTGATAGATAAACTTTTGATTTTTTGCTCCAATATGCATTACTTTACATTTGGCTACATTAAAACGCATTTGCCATTTCGTAGCCCATTCCCCCAGTTTGGAGAGATCCTTCTGGAGCTCTTCACAATCTTCTCTGGTTTTTACCACACAGAAAAGTTTTGTGTCATCTGCAAACTTGGCCACCTCACTGCTTATCCCTGTCTCCAGGTCATTTATGAACAGATTGAAAAGCACAGGTCCCAGGACAGATCCCTGGGGCACACCGTTTTCACCTCTCTCCACTGTGAAAATTTCCCATTGACACCTACTCTTTGTTTCCTGGATCTCAACCAGTTCTCAATCCATAAGAGGACCTGCCCTCTTATCCCCTGACTGTGCAATTTTCTCAGCAGCCTTTGGTGAGGAACTGTGTCAAAAGCCTTTTGAAAATCCAGATAGACTACATCCACCGGTTCACCCAAATCTACATGCCTGTTGACCTTTTCAAAAAATTCTAAAGATTTGTCAGACAAGACTTACCCTTGCAGAAGCCATGCTGATTTTCTCTCGGCAAGGTTTGTTCTTCTATGTGTTTTAAGATTTTCTCTTGGATGAGGCTTTCCACCATCTTCCCTGGGACAGATGTAAGGCTAACTGGCCTGTAGTTTCCCAGGTCCCCCCTCCTTCCATTTTTAAAAATTGGTGTGACATCCGCTGTCCTCCAGTCCTCCGTCACTGTGGCCTTTTTAAGAGACAAGTTGCATATTACCATTAAGAGATCTGCAATTTCATTTCTCAGTTCCCTAATAACCCTTGGGTGGATGCCATCTGGGCCCGGTGACTTGTTAATCTTCAATTTATCAATCAGTCTTAAAACATCCTCTCTTTTAACCTGTATTTGATTTAATTCTTTAGTCAAGAGGGGCAGTTTGGGCAGTGGAATCTGCTCAAGAGCTTCTGTCGTGAAGACAGATGCAAAGAACTATTTAATTTCTCTGCAATTTCCAAGTCCTCCTTAATCTCCCCTTTTCCTCCCTCACCATCCAGAGGGCCAACTGGTTCTTTGGCAGGTTTTCTACTTCTAACATATTTAAAGAAGCTTTTATTATTACCCTTTATATTGCTAGCCATGCGTTCCTCAAAATCTTTCTTTGCCTCTCTTATCATCTTCTTACATTTCTTTTGCCAGAGTTTGTGTTCCTTTTGATTTTCCTCATTTGGGGAGGATTTCCATTTACAGAAAGACCTCTCCTTGCGCTTTAGAGCCTCTCTAAGTCCACTCGTTAACCATGCCAGTGCCCCCTTGTTCTTAAATGAGCTCTTCTTTCTTTGTGGTATGCACTTGTGCTGGGCCTCTGTTACTGTTGTTTTAAACAGGTTCCATGCACTCTGAAGAGATTGGATTCTTCCAGCCTTCCCCTTCAATTTCTTTCTAACTAGTTTCCTCATCTGAGGGATGTTTGCCCTTCGAAAATCAAGGGTTTTTATGTCTGATTTGGTTGACACTCTTCCTCCAACATGCATGGCAAAGGAGATTGCAGCATGGTAACTGTTCCCCAGATGCTCAGTGACATTCACATCCCTGACCAGGTCCTGAGTATCAGACAGTATTAGATCCAGAGTTGCCTGTTCTTGGGTGGGCTCCATGACAAATTGATCTAATGCACAGTCATTCAGCAAGTCGAGAAATCCAGTTTCTCTTGCCCGGAGCTCGCATTGTCCCAGTCAATGTGGGGACAATTGAAGTCCCCCATGATTACTATCCTATCTTTCTGAGACACCTCCATGATTTATCTCCTCATTTCAAGGTCCCCCTCAAGTTTTTGATCTGGTGGGCGATAGCATACCCCAACTATCACATCACTCCTTGGACCTGGTAGTTTAGCCCACAGTGATTCTATGGTGGAGTCAGACCCTCTGTCAATTTCCATTCTGCTGGATTTTACCCCTTCTTTAACATAGATGGCCACTCCTCCTCCAACCCGCCCCTCTTTATCCCTTCTATAGAGTTTATAGCCTGGGATTGCTGTATCCCACTGGTTCTACATTCCACCAGGTTTCTGTTATGGCTATTATATCAATATTATCCCTAGCTGCCAAATGTTCAAGTTCTCCCATTTTTGGCCAGAGGCTTCGAGCATTGGCGTAGAAGCACCTGTACAGTGGGTTCTGCAACAACAGCTGCTGCATTGTTCTTCCCCCCCACACACAGCTATTATTTTCAGTAGACAAACTATCACATTCCATTATTATCCCAGTACTAATACCTGCTATGTCATCTCTATGTGATTCTCTACCCTTTCCAACCTCACTCCCTGTGGATGAGGTGTTCCGAACCGGATGCCACTCAGCTCATGTTGGCTTTCCCCCAGTTATCAGTTTAAAAGCTGCTCTGCAGCCTTTTTGAGTTTGAGTGCCAGCAATCTGGTCCCATCATGATTCAAGTGCAACCCATCCCTCCTGAACAGGTTTGGCTTGTCCCAAAATGTTCTCCAGTTCCTGACAAATCTAAAGCCTTCCTCTGGACACCATCGCCTCATCCATGCATTGAGGCTTCTGAGCTCTGCCTGCTGTGGCGGGTCCTGCTTGAGGAACAGGTAGCACTTCTGAAAATGCTACCTTGGAAGTCCTGGACTTCAATCTTCTTCCTAACAACCTGAACTTGGCTTCCAAGACTAACTGCTTGGCCTTCCCGACATCATTGGTACCAACATGTACCAAGACCACTGGCTCCTTCCCGGTTCTCTCTAACAAGCTATCTAGATTTCTCGTGATGTCTGCAACCTTTGCAGCTGGCAGGCAAGTGACCATACGGTTACCATGCTCATCTCAAATCCATCCCTCCGTATTTCTAATTATAGAATCCCCTAGCAGAAGGAGCTTCTCTCCTCAGCCTCTTCTTCTACATGTACCTGATCCTGTATCTCATCTTCCCTCCCCCCAAGTGTAGGGGGAACTGATGGCAAAGAAGGAAAGGGGTTAAAAGTTCCTCCCCTCCCAGGTTTCCTTGTCCTGAACAAAAATCTGAGCCCCGAACTCCCCTGGGTCCCAATGCATCTCTCTCTCTCTCTCTCTCTCTCTCTCTCTCTCTCTCTCTCTCTCTCTCTCTCTCTCTTCCTCTCCAGCTCTTCTCTCAGAAGCACTGTGGGGCAGTTGATGAGATGCCCCACCCAAATGCCTCCCCTGCCCCATCCAAGAACTGATGGAGAAGACTGGCGATGGGCCCTGACGGAATTGGAATCCGTTGTCACACAATATGCAATTCTACAATATTGAGCTAAGCAGGGTCAGGTTCTGATTAGTACTTGGATGGGAGACCACCAGGGAATAGCAGGTGCTGTAGGTGCCTGGAGTAGGAACTGGCAAATCACTCCAGGATTCCTGCCAAGAAAAACTCCATGGACATGGGGTCACGAAGAGTCAGTCACGACTGTAAGGACACAACACACACATACATGCAATTATACCATGTATAATTATACAGGGTAGTCAAAAACGAGAGAGATCGTGAGGCGCTCCAGGGGATCTCTTGACACTGGGAGGGAGTGGGCAAAGCAGTGGCAAATGAGCTTCAACATTAGCAAGTGCAGAGTGATGCACGTTGGGGCAAAAAAAGCCCAATTGCATTATTTGTTTGTTTGTTTGTTTGTTTGTTTGTTTGTTTATTACACTTATATACCGCCCATCTTCCAGAGCAGAACTCTGGGTGGTTTACAATTAAAAACAAACAACAGAAGACAGACAAGAATTTATAAACTTTATAAAAACAAAATTTATAAACTGATGGGGTCTGAACTTTCAACAACAAACCAGGAAAGGGACCTTGGTGTCCCGGTGGACAGCTGAAGGCAGGTGTCAACCCAGTGTGCCGCAGCAGTGAGAAAAGCAAACTCAACGCTAGGGATATTAGGAAGGGTATTTTGCCTCTTTATCAATCTGTTGTGAGGCCCCATCTGGAGTACTGTGTCCAGTTCTGGCCCCCATCCCCCCAGAAGGATACTATAGAAATGGAGAAAGTGCAGAGGAGGGCAACCAAAATGATTAGGAGACTGGAACACCTTTTACCATCTGAGGCTGCAATGGCTGGGCCTCTTCACTCTTGAACAATGGCACCTAAGAGCTGACCCAATTGAAGTTTATAAAATCATACAAGGTATATTTACTAACTAATATCTGACAGCTTGGGAAGAGCCTCGTGGCGCAGTGGTTAAATGCCTGTACTGCAGGTAAAACTGTGCTCACGACCTGGGGTTCAAGGTTCACTCAGCCTTCCATCCTTCTGAGGTTGGTAAAATGAGTACCCAGCTTGCTGGGGGGGGGGCAATGTGTAGCCTGCATACTGTAATGAAACTGTAAACCGCCCAGAGACTACAGTGGATGCCCGACTTACGTCCCGCTTGACTTACATCATATTTGACTTACGTCCAGTAAGTATCTATTTTACTTGTGTCGCAGGGCTCCGAGTTACGTCTCAGAGCCCCAGCGCAAGGCCCTGGAATCAGGTGGCAGCTAGGACCCAGCATCCTGCCTTCTTGCTCTTCTCCTGCGGTGGTGGCTTGGGCGAGGCCAGCTCTGAGCACCCGTCCTTGCCTTCTCTCTCTCTCTTTCTCTATGTGGGGTGTTTTGGGGTTTTTTTTCTTCCCACCTGCCCCATGATTAGGAAACAAATAAAAAATAATTTCAGGTCGGCTCCCTCCTCCCCCTCCTCCTCCCCGCCGCCTCCGTGTCCCCCCACCCCACCCCGTGCACAGCCGGTGGGCGGGCGGGAAAAAAGAAACCAAAACCTTCTCTCTCTCTCTCTCTCTCTCTCTCTCTCTCTCTCTCTCTCTCTCTCTCTTTCTATGTGGTGTGTTTTGGGGTTTTTTTCCCGCCCGCCTGCTGGCTGGATGCTTTATGGGGTCGGAGCCCTTCCTAGTGGGGTTGGCCGGTGGGTCGCCATCTCTCTCCTGCTCTGTCTGGCTGAGGGAGGTGGCCTCAAGGAAGCGGACGGTGGCGCCGCTCGGAGGGCGGGGGTGCATCAGCTCTCAAAGCCTGCCGAGAGAGGCTTAAATGCTTCGGGGCTGCAGTCTCAGCCACACGCGCATAGGTGTCATGCAGCACCGGGATCATGTGTGGAGGAAATGCAGTTGCCCATCCAGCCCCTGCTCCTTTGCCTTTCCCAGCGGGAGCTTTGTTGATTTACTATCCCACACATCTCCTCCTGCGTCCGACCGGGTCGCCCCCACCTCCACCTGCCGGGCAACAACCCCCTCCCTCCAGCTAATAATGGGAGGGAAAGACACAGTCCTCCGTCGATGAATTTGAGGGGGTGGGTGGGGTGGTCCTGACATTAATTCCTTGGCTTTTAGCCCCTTCCCCTCCTTTTTCCCTCGACTGAAATGTTGTTGTCAGCACCTTGGTAAATCCCTCCGCTGCTCACTTTGTCTCGCTCGCTCACTCTCTTTCCTCCGTGCGCCTGCCTGCTCGCTTTCCGCCGTAGTTCCTGCTAGTCGTTCCCATGGCTTTTGTTCACCCATGGCTCTGGGTGGGGGTGTACTGAAGGGTGCAGGCCAGAGAGCAAGGATGGGCACTTTGTTTTCAGCCTCGCTGCTTCTCGGCCTCTTTCTGGCTTCCTCGTGGCTCCCACTTCCCTTTCCCCTTTCCTTCTTCCTGCATGGCCGTTTCAGTTTCAAGCAGGGTGAAGGAGGGGCAGGGGCAGGGTGAAAAAGATGGGTGCAAAGTGGAACTTCAGGAAAGTGCCTTCATAAGCACAGCAGAACGCACCTTGAGGTTCAACAGCGGCTGCACAAGAGATGGGAGGCTTGCCCCATTTTGCACCCAGTGGGTCTAAGCGAGGAGGCTGAGTGCCTTCCCCCTCCTGCGGGCCCTTGGCCAATGGAGGGGAGTGGGCTGGGAGGAGGCCGAGGGTTGCACTGGTGCTGAGCATGGAGGGGCCTGTGTTTTGCAGGGCATGGAGACCTGTGGCAGATGGGTCAGCCAAGAGCCATGGCCAGCCTTCTCCCTCCCGGGTGAGATCTTACCAGCCTGGCCAGTGCACATACAGAAGGGTGGGAGTGTTGCCCCTTTGGAGGGAGACTTTCCAGAACCACTGGTGTGTGTGTGTCTCTCTCTCTCTCTCTCTCTCTCTCTCTCTCTCTCTCTCTCTCTGTGTGTGTGTGTGTGTGTGTGTGTGTGTGTGTGTGTGTGTGTGTGTGTGTGTGTGTGTAAAATTTGTGTTAAAATTTTAAATTTGGGGTATTTTTCATTGTCTGGAACGGATTAATCCACTTTCCCATTACTTTCTATGGGAAAAGTTCATTTGACTTAAGTCATGTTTGACTTAAGTCTAGACCTCCAGAACGGATTAATGATGTAAGTCAAGGTTCCACTGTACTTAAATTGGTATGGGCGGTATATAAGCAGAACACTTTTTTGCTTTTACCCTGAAGCAAATGGTGAGCCACCGCTGTGTGAGACAGAATGCTGGACTGGATGGGCTGTGGCCTGTCAAAGCAAGGCTGTTCTTCTGTTCTTGATACGTGAAAGCAAGGTGTGGAAAATGTTGATAAGGAAAAACTGTTTTCCTTATCACACAACAGTAGAACTAGGGGGCACTCCATGAAAGTTTTGGGTGCTAGATCTCAGACAAATAAGAGAAAGTGCTTTTTCACCCAATCACTGGTCTATGGAACTCCCTGCCAGAAGAAGGGGTGAGAGCTGTCAGCTTTAAGAAAGGATTGGACAAGGTCATGGAGAACAAGGGTATCAATGGCTGTCAATATGGATGCCTAAGGACAACCTCCGGGTTGGAGAGAGAGGATTTCTCTCAATGCCATTTGTGGGGAATCGTAAGCAGGTGAGGACATCTGCTTGGGAATACCCTGAAGCAAATGGTGAACCACTGGGTGAGACAGAATGCTGGACTGGAAGGGCTGTGGCCAGTCCCAGCAAGGCTGTTCTTCTGTTCTTAATACATGAAAGCATTTATTTAATATGTTTATGCCTCCTAGATACGTGAGGCCCAAACCACTAAGCAGAGTTGAGCCAACCTGGGTCTCTTTTAAGGTGAAAAGAAGGGTAGCAGTATTTGAAATAAATAGTTTGGGGGGAATGGGTAACAAAGCAAACCCAGTCATTCTATCTGCTAGATGGCTAATGTGTTTCACACACACACACACACACACACACACACACACACACACACACACACACACAGAGAGAGAGAGAGAGAGAGAGAGAGAGAGAGATTTGTATTCTTGCTAAATAGAGCCTTTTGTAGCATGCATAAATGTGGTCAACCTTACCTTCCCCTAAAAACCGAAAAGCCAAACCTTGTCCTATAAAACATTTCCCCTATATTCCCAAATGGAAGGTGTTTATTTTGTATTTCTGCTGAGTTGAAATAAGGTATAGTTGCTTCCATTCTTTGTTTGTTTCCACCATGACCCTCGTCTTGCTGGAAAAGCGGGGATAAACTGCAAGAGGCTGTGGAACAATTTGCATCCATTTTTTACCCTGGACCTCACAAGTCTTTTCTCAGTGTGGAAGAGAACCATTTCCCCACAGATTGTCACAGGAGGAGTGTGATAAATCCCCTGGTTTTCCTCAGGATATTCACTGGTGCCACAATGGGCCTCCTCACTGAGGTGGGTGGATGTGGGTCCATTCTGGAGCTGTGTCTCATTCTCCTGCCTCCTCCATGGCTGTGCACTGGGTTTTTTACTTAATTTTGGAATTGGAATGCAATTTATTGTCATTGTATAAATACAACGAGATTAAAAGTGCCCTCCAGTCAGTCATTCACACAACCCGGCATAAAAATCTGAGACGTGAAATCTACAATTTAAGAACAAACCATCTATACACATACTCCAACATTCACATGCCGAGCATCACTTACACTCATTTAAAACTGACATAAAAACCAAACATACACACACAGCCCTACACTCTTTCACCTGGCAACATTCATACCCAATCCATAAAAACTACAATTTAAAAAACAACAACAGTCATACACAATCCCCCATAAAATATATGTGTAACACATTCAACATTAATATTACCCGTCAACTTAATTTTTAACAGAATTTAGCATGGTTACTGCTATTGGGTAAAAACTATTTCTGAATCTTTCTGTCCTTGTTCTAATAGATCTATACCTTCTGCCTGATGGTAATGGTACAAACAGAGAGTGTCCAGGATGAGAAATATCTCCTACAATTTGAAATTCTGTTTTTGTTGCTGCTTATATTTTGCAGGTAAGACGCTGTAGAGAAGAAATAAAAGAGACCATCAAGTGTCAGAGGAAGATGTTGAATATTCAGATGCAAAAGAGGGTGTTGAGAATCAAACCAGAAGGAAGACGCTTAGAAGAAGAAAAATAGATGTTAAAATGGACAAATCTATTACTTGTCAGGAGGAAAACCAAGTGGTTCTGAAGACATCCCAAAGAGATGAACGGAATGAGCATGGCAAGTGTGGAAAAATTTTAATACACCTCAACAATTTGTTCCCATAGGAAAATTCACCAAGGGAAGAAGCCACTGACATGCCTAGAGTGTGGATAGAGTTTTAGTTGTTCTAGAGACCTAACTATACACCTGAGAACACATACAGGAGAAAAGCCTTTTCAATCTCTGGAGTGTGGAAAGAGGTTCAGTCAAGCTGGAAACCGTGCCAGCCATCGAAGAATCCACACAGGCGAGAAGCCGTTTGAATGTCTGGAGTGTGGAAAGAGGTTCAGTGATTCTGGAAGTCTTGCTTAACATCACAGAATGGACACAGGCAAGAAGCTGTTTGAATGTCTCGAGTGTGGAAAGAGTTTCAGTCATTCTGGAAAATTAGCTAGCCATCACAGAGTCCACACAGGCGAGAAACCATTTGAATGTCTGGTGTGTGGAAAGAGGTTCAGTCAAGCTGGAAACCTTGCTAGCCATCACAGGACCCACACAGGCGAGAAGCAATTTGAATGTCTGGAGTGTGGAAAGAGGTTCAGTGAGTCTGGAACCCTCGCTAGGCATCACAGGACCCACACAGGCGAGAAACCATTTGAATGTCTGGAGTGTGGAAAGAAGTTCAGTCGAGCTGAAAGCCTTGCTAGTCATCACAGAACCCACACAGGTGAGAAGCCGTTTTACTGTCTGGAGTGTGGGAAAAGGTTCAGTCAGGCTGGAAGCCTTGCTAGCCATCACAGAATCCATACAGGCGAGAAACCGTTTGAATGTCGGGAGTGTGGAAAGAGGTTCAGTGATTCTGGAAGCCTTGCTAAACATCACAGAATCCACACAGGCGAGATGCTGTTTGAATGTGTGGAGTGTGGAAAGAGGTTCAGTCAAGCTGCACACCTTGCTAGCCATCATAGGACACACACAGGTGAGAAGCCGTTTGAATGTCTGGAGTGTGGAAAGAGGTTCAGTGATTCTGGAAGCCTTGCTAAACATCACAGAATCCACACAGGCGAGATGCCGTTTGAATGTCTGGAGTGTGGAAAGAGGTTCAGTCATGCTGGAAGCCTTGTTAGCCATCACAGAACCCATACAGGCGAGAAACCATTTGAATGTCTGGAGTGTGGAAAGAGTTTCAGTGAAGCTGCACAACTTGCTAGGCATCACAGGACCCACACAGGTGAGAAGTCATTTGAATGTCTCGAGTGTGGAAAGAGGTTCAGTCGAGCTGGGAGCCTTTCTAGGCATCACAGGATCCACACCGGTGAGAAGCCATTTGAATGTCTGGAGTGTGGAAAGAGATTCAATGATTCTGGAAACCTTGCTCATCATCACAGAATCCACACAGGAGAGAAGCTGTTTGAATGTCTGGAGTGTGGAAAGAGGTTCAGTCGAGCTCGACAACTTGCAAGCCATCGCAGGTCTCACACAGGTGAGAAGCCATTTGAATGTCTGGAGTGTGGAAAGAGGTTCAGTCAGGCTGGAAGTCTTGCTTATCATCACAGAATCCACACAGGAGAGAAGCCGTTTGAATGTCTGGAGTGTGGAAAGAGGTTCAGTCGTGCTGGAAGTCTTGCTTATCATCACAGAATCCACACAGGAGAGAAGCCGTTTGAATGTCTGGAGTGTGGAAAGAGGTTCAGCCGAGCTCGACAACTTTCAAGCCATCGCAGGTCTCACACAGGACAGAAACCATTCGAATGTCTGGAGTGTTGAAAGAGGTTCAGTCGAGCTAGAAGCCTTGCTAGCCATCACAGGACCCATACAGGCGAGAAACCATTTGAATGTCTGGAGTGTGGAAAGAGGTTCAATGATTCTGGAAGCCTTGCTAAACATCACGGAATCCACACAGGCGAGATGCCGTTTGAATGTCTGGAGTGTGGAAAGAGGTTCAGTCAAGCTGGAAACCTTGCTTGGCATAAGAGGACTGACATGGATGAGAAGCCTGTTTCTGTCATTCTGGCTGCCCGTTGTGTCCTGAATAGGGTTCAAGGTACTGGTTTTGACTTCAAAAACCCTCCACAGCTTGGGACCTTAGCACTTGATAGAGCGGATCTTCTAGAGGTCAACTGAGGCCCGACCCACTAGAACGTTGCAGGTGCTCTCACTTTGCGTGGCCACTCCCAGGGAGGTCTGGAAATCGGTTAACATAAGAACATAAGAAGAGCCATGCTGGATCAGGCCAACGGCCCATCTAGTCCAGCTTCCTGTATCTCACAGTGGCCCTACTAGATGCATCTGGGAGCGCACAAGACTAGATATCTGTCTCCTGATTCCACTCCCCTGCATCTCGCCCTTGAAGTACCCCAGTTTTAAGCCTGGCGATTACACATCTCCATCATGGTTTGTAACCTGTGATGGACTTTCCCACCAGGAATCTGTCCAATCCCCTTTTGAAGGCATCCAGGCCAAATGCCATCACCACATCCTGTGGCAGGGAGTTCCACAGACTAACAATGCACTGGGTGAAATAATATTTTGTTTTGTCTGTTCTTACTCTCCCAGCCCCCAATTTGAGTGTATGTCCCCTAGTTCTGGTATTTTGTGAGAGGGACAAGAGCTTCCCGCTATCCACTTGACTCAAGCCCTGCATTATTTTGTACGTCTCAATCATATCCCCCTCAGGCGCCTTTTTTCCAGACGAAAGAGCCCCAAATGTTTTCGCCTTTCCTCATAAGGGAGGTGCCCAAGCCCAGTAATCATTTTAGTCGCTCTCTTCTGCACCTTTTCCAGTTCCACTATGTCTTTCTTGAGATGCGGTGACCAGAATTTTACATAATACTCCAGGTGCAGCCTTACTATTGTTTTGTATAATGGCATTATAATGTTGGCTGTTTTATTTTCAATCCCCTTTTTGATAATCCCTAGCATGGAATTGGCCTTCTTCACCGCTGCCATACATTGGGTAGACAACTTCATGGAGCTGTCCACAAACACACCAAGATCTCTTTCCTAATCCGTCACCGATTATTCAGAGCCCATGAGTTGACAAATCAATATGCATTACTTTACATTTTGCTACACTGTAATGCATTTGTCATTTGGCAGTCCATTCCCCCCAGTCTGGAGAGATCCTTTTGGAGCTCTTCACAATCTTCTCTGGGTTTTACCACACAGAAAAGTTTTGTGTCATCTGCAAACTTGGCCACCTCACTGCTTATCCCTGTCTCCAGGTCATTTAAAAACAGATTGAAAAGCACCGGTCCCAGTGTAATCTTGTGGCTCAGTTTCTCAGAATTAAGGCTAAGTCAAAAGATGTGAAATGAACCAAGTTGGAGATTTCCCAAAAATGAGACTAAGTCAGACAAAAATGAGAAGTTCTCAGCGCTGAGTTTATTGAGCAAGAGCAAAGTGCAAGACAGAAAACTTTCACGGAAGAACACAAAAGGGGTCCCCCTCTTAGTTGAGAGAAGACCCAAACACTCTTTTCCCAGGGTTTTTGTACATTTTCAGACCCTTCCAGACCCTTCTTCGGACAGCCACACCTTCAGGACCACCCATCAACTGTCCATGACTCACTACGCCTCCCATCATACCCAAAGCTTCATAAGCTCACTGTACTTCCTCTTTTTCGCTCAGTAGCCCTTACAGCTTGTTGTTACCACACGTTTCTGTTCAGCACTAGTTTGAGCACCAACAGGAAAACCACAGTGTCTCTTGCTACACAATACACTTTCTCCTGTTATGCACCTTAGAAATTGCAATTACAAGATAGCTCTTACAGTTTCTATTAATTATATATTGTATATTGTATTTATTGATTATATATTGTATTTATAAGCTTATTAGCAGGCATGGTTATATATTTGTGTTTCTCTCAGCCCCCCCTGTGGCCCTTTTGAAGGGCCAATTTCATCATATTGTATTTTTCCTATTGCATTTCCAAATATATTTTGCTCAGAGTGTATGAAAGCATATGAAAGCTAAGCATAATCAGCCAAGATGATTTAAGATCTTACTTGGCGGCTGCATACTTATACGTTGCCTAAGTGTTAATTGTGGGAGTCATGGCGGAGCCATATTAATAATAGGCATATGCTGTGTTAGGAACCATTTTAGAAAGTATAGTACCCTTCTCCAATAGGGTGAAGCGAGCCTGTCACGTGCACATAAATGTATCCTTGTTATGTGATGTCATGAGACTGTTGGCAAAATGTTATTGGATAATACTATCGACGGCCATTTTGAATAGTAAATAAAGGCTGCCGATTGGGTGTGGCCGGCAGAGTCAGTTCTGAGGGGAACAGACTGGAGTTACACACCAGAGATCAAGCTGCAGTGTCCATTTTTCTTCAAGAGCTCTTTATTATTTTCGCACCATTCTTTTTCTGATTGGGGCTGGTCTCCGTCAAATGGTGCCCCGTGTGAGGCAATTGTTATTTCGCTGATATTTTCGTCACTTCACCACGCCCGGCAAGGGTTACAGGCGCCACGCATCTCCGGATCCCGGTGAGTGACTTGGACATCATGGGCTCTTCCCTTTCAACTGCGCAGCAAAAATTCATAGATGACCTTTTATTCCTCTTGAAACGCTATGGTCATCAGACTTCCTCTGCAGAAGTCACAGAACTTGTCAAGGACATTAATAGTTATTGTTCCTGGTTTCCTGAACAAGGCACCTTTGAACTTACATCTTGGGATAAAATTGGCCAAACCTTCCATGGCCACCCAAAGGTGTCCATCGGATCTCTCTATACTTGGTGTAAGATTCGCTCCTGTTTTGCCACATTGACTCCTCAAAACATTCTCCTCAATCAAAAATTGGAAGGTGTGGTGCCCCAAATTCTTCCTCCTGCACCACCTTTTGAGTTTCTTCCTGCCTACCCCACAGAAGTGAAACAGATAACCAAACCTCCGGATATAGTCCCTTTTGCTCCTCCAGTGGAACCATCAAAACTCCATGGACTATATTCAGACCTAAAAAACTTATCTGCGGAGGAGATGGGCAATCTGCCGCTGGCTGCTTCAGCTTCTTCCAAACTGCCTATCAGCCACAGTTCCATTGCCTTGGCACAGATGATGGCACAGAATTATTTCCTGTCATTCGCGGCCACCCCGCCACTGATGACGCGCCTGCTGTTCCTGATCGCCACGAACATATACATTATAAACATCTTAAGGAGTTACAGCGTAGTTGCAAAGAAAATGGAATCCATGCGCCATATACTAGGGCTATTCTTGAGTCCCTCTCTAGCATGAGATTAGTCCCTGCAGATTGGCTTCTGATAATAAAATCTCTTTTGACCCCAGCTGACGCCATGCTTTGCCGCCAAGAATGGGAGGACCTCGCATGCCTGATGGTGTTTCCGCATGCCTCTAGGTCAGATGTAACTGGGCAATAGATATATGCCTTGCACTAAGGAAGTGAGTATCAACAATTACCTGCCATGGAGAAAGAAGAAAAATAAAAATAAAAACAGAGGATATGTGGGAGTCATGGCGGAGCCATATTAATAATAGGCATATGCTGTGTTAGGAACCATTTTAGAAAGTATAGTACCCTTCTCCAATAGGGTGAAGCGAGCCTGTCACGTGCACATAAATGTATCCTTGTTATGTGATGTCATGAGACTGTTGGCAAAATGTTATTGGATAATACTATCGACGGCCATTTTGAATAGTTAATAAAGGCTGCCGATTGGGTGTGGCTGGCAGAGTCAGTTCTGAGGGGAACAGACTGGAGTTACACACCAGAGATCAAGCTGCAGTGTCCATTTTTCTTCAAGAGCTCTTTATTATTTTCGCACCATTCTTTTTCTGATTGGGGCTGGTCTCCGTCAGTTAATGCTGCAATCAATTCCCTTATCCAGTCAACACTTGTGTGCTATTCTGGGTGGTATTTTCCTCATCTCCGCATAGGTGCTTTCACTATTATTGCTACTGATTGTTCCAAACACATTCTGGAGAAATGAAGGTAGTCTTGTTTCATGACTGGTTTGAGACCCTCTATAAATGGACACATCTCCATATATACTTTCCTCATTTGACATTCCACTGAGCCTGCTGTTATGAGTTCCATCCATAACTGTGCTACTGCTGTGGGCTTAGGTGTTGATGTGCTGTAAATTTTACCAATGACAATTTTAATGCATACCCACAATATTCCAGTGAGTAACACAATAGTAATAATTGCAATCAGGACTTTAACTATCCATCCTCCCATGCCAGTAGACAAGGCAGAAAATAATTGATCAAAGTATGTTCCCTGATGTTGTATCTAATTTGTATTGAGCTGCAGCCTTCTGGATGTGTTCAATGTTACGAGCCAATGGCACTGTCCTATCCGGAATATAAACACAGAGAGTGCTGCTGTATTTATAATTTGTAAGGAATCTGTGGTAAAGTTGACAAATGAATCCACTAGTTTGGCAAATGCCCTACATTGATCCCACAACATGTAAACACCTGCTTGAGGGAACACAAGACTCCAAAATTCATTCCAATTGCTCTGTAACACAGTTGACTGTTTATGTCTGTGACCTAACTCTGTAGGGTGTCTGACAGGTTTTATTCCTGGAACTATCACTCCCACATAACAAGTACCTTCCTATCTTGGGGGCAAAGTGGAATAGGCTTTATTACCACAAATGAAATAGTGTCCATCCCCTGAGGACACTCCATTATGCCATTTTCGAATCCCATCCAATATTCTGTGTATCCGTGAATTAGTATTATTCCCCACTATATTCAGGTGATAACAATGAATAGGGGAACATTATTTTATTCCCTTCTCCCCTGTTTTCCCAACCAGAAGCAGAGGCGTGCAACTCACAGATAATCGTAGTGCCTGAGTTAATTTGTAACTACCAGATACCATATTAGGCTCATGGAGTGAAACATGGAAAGATCCATCCTGGTAAAATTTGGGTTCAAGCAGTGATCCTATGTAGTAGCATGAAAATCCGGGATAGGGGTTAAATTGTTGGCACACCTGAACATTTGGTTTCTGAACATTTGGTTTAGCTTTACGTTGCTTCCACACATCCATTATTCCCTTGAATACAGCTGGTGCTTTATCATACCTCCAAGAATGTACGTTATGTAATGTTTCCAATTCATTCATCCATCTGTCATTCTCATGAAAACTCTCAGTCCCAGGTGTTGGGGAAGGTTTTGTTAACCCTATAGGACATTGGCAATAGATACCCTTAGCTGGAAGTTGTGGTGTAAACCCTGACCAATCAGTGTGTCTGATGACAGAAATTTGCAATACAATTGTATGGTTACATGAGCTGTTGCCTACAGGCCATGGCTGTAAATGGGCCAAATCTGCAGTCAAGCTGCTACGATCTTATTGGACACTAAATACAGACCCTCAACAGCTGAGTTCAACACGAGAGGTGGAGCATGTGCTGTCCCTAGCAATCCCTCATTCAAAAGAAAAGGTTTGATAGGAGCTGTTAACTTAAACCAGGATGCATGGGAACACCATACAAAGGAACAGAATATTGAACAGATTTAGCCAGAGATGCACAGAGCCAACATTTTGAAAGGCCAGAAGAATTATGAGTTAAACAGTAAAATTCAAAAAATTGTAAAAATCTATTACTTTCAAATGGATTGTCAATGTCATGTACAACCTGCATCAATTTCCGACGACCACCGGTGACAGGAGTTAAGGAAACGGCTGGGAATGTCGACTGAAAATATCATAGGCATTCATCAGGAACCCCAGGAACAAGATGACAGCAATGAAAAACATGACAGGGACCAAGTATCTGCGAATTCTAGCAGTCTCCCTAAGGCGCCGGTTGGTTTCGAGAGGCATTTTCAGTTCACCGTGCTGATTGATGAACCTGAAACAACAAACCCACTATTCCGAAGCCCACAAGTTCCACTCCCAGATGATGTGGAGTTGGAGTGGAATAAACACCACTCTTTTGAAGAACGCTGGAGGCGGCACGACACCTCTATCTTCACAGGCAGGGACCCATGAAGAAAACAGTTAGGGACGCTTGACCAGCTTCTCCTTGTTTCGAGGGCGCAGATTGTATCATTGTTGGGCTACCGGAGACTCGCCAGGAACAGGTTGAACAGACTCTTGCTGAAGTTGGTCCTTAGGAGTCGTTGAGACACCTGGAGTGTCGCAAGCTCCGGGGTTCTGAGGAATACAATCACTGGGACCATCAGCTGTGGTGGATTCTGCTCTTTGTTTAGCAGCTGGATCGGGCACAGAAGTTGGCATCGCCGTGGGATGTGATGCAATGTGAATGCGTGAACCCACATCGGTCGGCCAGCACACTTCACAGCTGTAGTGGTGGTCAGCAGAACTTGAAAAGTTTTAGTATGGGGCAAGGCAGATCTTCTGCTCAAGGATTTGACATACACCCAATCACCGGTTGTCAGGGAATGGTCTAAGAATGAAACTCCCAAACACAGATAGTGAAAACATGATAGCAATCAAGCCAAATGGTACCGCCCAGAACACCTTCATTAAAAAAATGTTCTGAATAGTACCATAAGCCAGACAGATCATATTCCTACAAGATATGGACTTGACAGGTGCAATGCTCGCGGCATCTGTTATCTGGCTGATTGAAACCAGTTGGTAATAGGTACAACACCAGCTGCTAATGAGGTCTGCCCAGCATACAATATTGCACCCATCACCAACTTGGCCACAAAATTAAAACATTCAAGGAGCTTCCCAGCCATACAGGCACCCCAGAAATTCCCGGACCAAATCATCTCTCTCGCGGCAACACAGAGCAAAGGCCCGACATATCCTCCACCAGGATTTAATTGTGTCAAGCCTTTGCCCTACACCGCCACAAGGCATGTAGCTGCTTTCAAGACATTCCAAAATAGCATCAATCCAAAAGACCTGAAGCTTCCAGAGAACGCAATTCCCAAGCGAGTGACCAGTAGTTCACAAGTAGCAATTTTAGCCTTTTCAACATTATATCCCTTCTCTCCAAGAGCACAGAACAAGACAATAATGTCCTGAAAAACATGCTCTTACAGACAGAGGCACAACCTTATTTACATATAAAATGAAAGATGGACTCACCAGGGAATGCAATGTATTTTAATGATGTCAAAATTTCAAAAAAACTTCTAAACTTCAGGAGTCTTTGCAGTGGTTTGAACATTACCACTCACCCTTGGTTGGTTCAATTTATCATTGAAAGCTGGAACAGTGGTAGTCTCCGTCCTGGCCCTCCTTTTTCTAGACCCAAAGAGGATCAGGGTGTATTCTGGCAACTGGGGCAAACAAATGCTGTGTGAAGATTGTAGCAGTGGTCACTGTCGATGACCGAACTGGCATTTTGATGGCAGTCAGGACTGGGAGCAAACACTGCCCTCTCCGCAATGTCAAATCCAACCAAAATAGTGTAATTTTGGTCCGATGTGACACAAACAGTAACAGCCGTTGCTTCATACTTGATTTTACAATTCTTTTCCTGCTCTCCACAGGACGGTTGCAGCGAAGCCTGTTGTGACTTCCTCCTGATAAATGCCCCATGAAATGCATTATTTTAAGTAATAATTTCTAAGGTAGAAGCGCTCCTGTGGTGCTCAAGCAAGTTCTGAACACTCACAAGAGAAGTTTTGGCTTTCAAAGCAAAAAACTGCACAGCCTTGCCCGGGACATCAACTGCCATCTGCTCAATTGTTTCCCAATGAAATTTCATCAACCCAGCAAAGCCTGATGTGCTTCAATCAAACTTCACTTGATGACCAAACCCCACTGGGCGTGGCGTTGACCCATGTAGTTGAGTCAAGACCCTTTGGGCAAATTATCCGGCTCATGACAAACCACACGGCAAACCCTGGCCAAATAAAATGAATACATGGCTTACTGTGTAGGATGACAAGGAGGCATCGATGTAGAAGAAAAACATGATCTGCTGCCAATGGGCCAAGCTGCAAACGGAGAGCTCTCAACCCAGCTGTCACACACCCTGGATTAGTGTAACAACTGAGTTGGGAACTCCCCGCTCCCAATCCAGACCCCCCAACCTGATGGTAGATCTGGCATTCCTGGTATCTACAAGGAACGGGACCCCTTGACCATTAACACTAGCCACAGGAGTACCAGCAGAGGGCGCTGTCTGAGATCACACCACAGCAAATATCACGAAAACTGCCTTGCTGCTATGTGATCCCAGACCTCCCCCGCTGACAAAATGGCTTCCTCCGCTGTCTAAATGGCCATTTTAGCATTACAGGGATTCATCCTAAGCAAGGTGACTCAAAGCGACACAGAAACACCCCGCTCAAAATGAGTGCCTGCAACCTTTAAGATTTACAAAAACACGGCACATCTCATCACACAAGTCCCAACAGACCGGCAGATCTCCCCCAGTGACCGCCTTAGGGTGTTTACTAGTCTACCAAGACCCATCCGATGGGCACCTCAGCAAATTCCCACTGACTTTTCTACTTCCACACACACAATCAATATTCACGTACTCAAAACCATCTTCACTTGCTAAATACCCTCAAACTCTTCCCATTTTATAGGTAAAATCCTATACCCCATCTATCCATAATCTGACTTATTTCAACTTCCTATACCCTCTACACAATTTTCACTCTCTCTAACACCTTTTCAATAGCAACCACTCATTTTTTCCTTCTTAGAGTTTCAAACTTCTAACCTAAAATGGCATGCTGACCCCATAACAGTGCCACGCTGTCTAACTCCAATCCCTGAACATCATAAACTGCCTGTTCATAGTAGCGTCAGCCAAACCCCAACAGCTCAAATAAAGTGTCCAGCTGCTGAAATTTGACAAGACACCAGCACGTCAGCTTTTAAATGTCCAGCCTTTAAACATGCACCAACAGATCCCAACAAGCATCTAACAATCCACTGGCACATGTCCAAAAGCCAGACGCTCAACAGTGGATTTTAACAAGCGTCCACCCACTCTAACCTTACTCTTTACTGACGCCTTTAATAATGACTAGAGTAGGCTTTTTTTTTTTAATCCCGCCTATCCTTCCCATAGGATTTGTCCCTGCTTTGATGATATTTGTTTTTAATTTTTTCGTTGTAAACCGCCCTGAGTTCCCGTTCTGGGAAGAAGGAGCGGTATAGAAATTTGAAAATAAATAAATAAATAAATAAATAATCACCAAGGATCCGTGCTGAAAAATGAGGCGCTCTGTTCAGAGACGCTGACACTTCCCCAACTCAAAAGGCCTGCAGCCCTTCCCATCTCTCAGCTAAAGACTAGGCAAAAACCGCAGAAGTGTATATTACGTACTGGGAACAGAACTGCCTGCCCACAATGATATTAATCAAATGAAAAAAAAACCTTAACAGCCCAGTCCAAGCACGCAATGCTCAGACATGATGCGAATAACTTGTAATAGCCTGTCCCGCCCCAATCAACAGCAAGGACCCCACTTCACACAAGTCCCCACTATTAATCAGAACAAGACACACCCGTCAAAATGCACAAGACCTACAGCACACAAGATTTACAGCTACAAATCTTATGCATTACGACGAGTGCTTTCAGTGTCAAGCAGGAAATGCTTTGAGAGCCCGTCAAGCAGGAAACACTCACGTGACAACAGTGAAAAAAATTTCCACAACCCAAGTTTTCTAAAAACCCTCTCCCTCCCTTTGTTCCACCTGGGGTTTGTGTCAGCTGAGAGGTGTGCCTGGCCCTTGAAGAGCCTTCAGCTTCTGTACCCTTGGAGGGCTTTTTAGACTGGCTGGACTCTTCACAGAGGACCCTCTCCCTCCCTTTGTTCCACCTGGGGTTTGTGTCAGCTGAGAGGTGTGCCTGGCCCTTGAAGAGCCTTCAGCTTCTGTACCCTTGGAGGGCTTTTTAGACTGGCTGGACTCTTCACAGAGGACCCTCTCCCTCCCTTTGTTCCACCTGGGGTTTGTGTCGGCTGAGAGGTGTGCCTGGCCCTTGAAGAGCCTTCAGCTTCTGTACCCTTGGAGGGCTTTTTAGACTGGCTGGACTCTTCACAGAGGACCTCTCCTTCCCTTTGTTCCACCTGGGGTTTGTGTTGGCTGAGAGGTGTGCCTGGCCCTTGAAGAGCCTTCAGCTTCTGCTCCCTTGGAGGGCTTTTTAGACCGGCTGGACTCTTCACAGAGGACCCTCTCCCTCCCTTTGTTCCACCTGGGGTTTGTGTCAGCTGAGAGGTGTGCCTGGCCCTTGAAGAGCCTTCAGCTTCTGTACCCTTGGAGGGCTTTTTAGACCGGCTGGACTCTTCACAGAGGACCCTCTCCCTCCCTTTGTTCCACCTGGGGTTTGTGTCAGCTGAGAGGTGTGCCTGGCCCTTGAAGAGCCTTCAGCTTCTGCTCCCTTGGAGGGCTTTTTTAGACCGGCTGGACTCTTCACAGAGGACCCTCTCCCTCCCTTTGTTCCACCTGGGGTTTGTGTCAGCTGAGAGGTGTGCCTGGCCCTTGAAGAGCCTTCAGCTTCTGTACCCTTGGAGGGCTTTTTAGACCGGCTGGACTCTTCACAGAGGGCCCTCTCCCTCCCTTTGTTCCACCTGGGGTTTGTGTCAGCTGAGAGGTGTGCCTGGCCCTTGAAGAGCCTTCAGCTTCTGCTCCCTTGGAGGACGTTTTAGACAGGCTGGACTCTTCACTGAGGACCTCTCCTTCCCTTTGTTCCACCTGGGGCTTGTGTCAGCTGAGAGGTGTGCCTGGCCCTTGAAGAACCTTCAGCTTCTGTACCCTTGGAGGGCTTTTTAGACCGGCTGGACTCTTCACAGAGGACCCTCTCCCTCCCTTTGTTCCACCTGGGGTTTGTGTCGGCTGAGAGGTGTGCCCGGCCCATGAAGATCCTTCAGCTTCTGCCCCCTTGGAGGGCTTTTTAGACCGGATGAAATGCAAGATGGCGGGCGGCAGCAACAGCGCCCTCCTCAAACCGTTATGGGTTGGGGATTGGAACTTCGATTTTGCTCCCCCCCCCCCCGCTGGACTGTTGTGGGTTTAGGGTGAGGAGCTTCTCAATCTTGCTCCCCCCCCACTACCGAACTGCTGTGGGTTTGGGGGTGCGAAGCTCTCCATTCTGCTCCCCCCCTTACCCAATGAGGATACCGGACATTCTGGTGCCCTGGGACTACCATCTGCTGAAGACTGAGGTTGTCTTGCTTCCGTTTGCTGGGCCCAATCTGGCCCCGAGGCCGTTGCTGGCCCATCCGACGGTTGCCGGCCGGCCCCCATTGCTTCTTGCCTCCATTCTCTCTTGACATCAGCCGCCTGGAACCTCCAAACATCGACCACCGACCATCTCTGCGAGATGCCTTTGCGCTCCTCTTTTGCCCCTCCCCCCCTGCCTGGGCTGTGAGCTCATTAATATGCTTTTTGTTTGTTTGTTTGCCTTTGTTTTATATTTGTAACCGATTTGCTTTATTGATGCGTTTTGCATTTTGATTTTTGATTTTTAGTTGTATTTAGTATTGTTGTTGTGGTTGTGTTGATTTTTTTTTCTTCCTCCCATCCATCAGCCACCATGCAGGCAGGGACCGCCATACCTGTCGTGTCGGGCCGTGGTCGGTACGCTAGGGGCTGGAGGGTTAGTCGGGTAAGAAGAACTCGGGCCAGGCATCTTGCGCCTGTCCCCCGTTCTGACCCTCCAGCTCACTGTCACGTGCCTGGGAGCCACTCCGCCAGCGCCTCCGATCTTTCTTGCCTTCTGTTGAATGCCAGGTCGGTGCATAATAAAATTCCCATTATTTATGATACCATCGTTGATGGGAAGGCCGACCTGGCGTGCATCACCGAGACCTGGGTGGGTGAAGAGGGGGGGGCTTCGCTCTCCCAGCTTTGCCCTCCTGGGTTTCTGGTGCAGGGGGCAGGAAGATCGGAGGGACGTAAGGGGGGTGGGGTGGCCATTGTGTACAGAGATATCATTCATGTCAACAGGGCCTCAACGTTGGTGATTCCAGGGTTGGAATGTGTCCACCTGTTGGTTGGGCAGTGGGACAGGTTTGGCATTGTGCTCGGTTACCGTGCTCCCCGCAACCCAGCACAATCCCTACCAGAGCTCGCCGAGTTCATCGCCGCTGCTTTGTTGAGAACCCCACACCTTTTGGTGGTGGGCGACCTCAACATGCATGTCGGCGGTGAACTGTCTGGTGCTGCTCTGGAATTCATGAAGTCCATGGCCTTCATGAACCTGTCCCAGCATGTTTTATGCCCAACACACAGATCTGGACACACCCTGGATCTGGTATTTTCCTCCGCGTCTGAGGACTCGTGTCTGAGGGTGTGGGACCTTGTTCCCACCCCCGTGTCATGGTCAGACCACCACCTGCTGTCTTTCTCTGTATCAATAGCCGCCCCACCCTGCGGGGACCCTCAGCCCATTGTTTGGGCTCGCCCCCGTAGACTCCTCAACCCTGATCGGTTTCGGGAAGTCCTCGGGGAGCCTCCTGGCGGACTGGCTGACGATCTGGTTGACTCTATGGTAGACCAATGGTTCGATGAAACATCACGAGCTGTCGACCAGATCGCCCCTAGGCGCCTCATCCGCTGCAGAGCTCGTTCCTCTCCGTGGTTCACGGAAAAGCTTCGAGCGATGAAGCATGAACGGAGGAGGCTGGAGCGCAGCTGGAGGAAGAACCGGACGGCTACCAAGAAGGCTGCAGTCATCGCTCAGTCCAGGCGCTATGTTCATGCGCTCAGGGTGGCTAGAAGATCTTATAACACCCTGAGAATTAGTGAGGCCTCGAACCGCCAATCGGAATTGTTCCGTGTTGTTCGCGACCTCACTAATCTTGGACTGACTAGGCCTCCTCCTACTGATTTCAGTAGTGAGAACTTTGCAGCCTTTTTTCGATCGAAAATAGAGGCCATCCGTTCCGGTTTCGAATCCTGTTGCCATAGCCCACTCTCGGCATCCCCGGCGGCTGTGCCCCCTCGGTCTCCTCGCATGGTTGAGTTTGGGCCTGTCACCTCCCTTGAGGCCTCCAGGGCTATTGCCCATTGCTGGCCCGCGTCCACCCCCTTCGACCCTTGCCCTTCATGGCTCATGAAAGCAGTTGCCACGAACATCTCAGGGTGGGCTTTGATCATCGCCACGGCCTCCTTCAGGGAAGGGATTTTCCCTTCCCGTCTGAAGGAGACCGTGGTAAAGCCCATCCTGAAGAAACCGAGCTTAGCGCCGGGCAAATTATCCAACTTTCGCCCGATCGCTAACGTTCCTTTTATGGGCAAGGTGATCGAGAGGGTGGCCGCGATCCGGCTTCAATCCTATCTGGAGGCCGAGCATGCCCTGGATCCGTTCCAGTCTGGGTTCAGGCCTGGTCGGGGACCGAGACAGTCTTGGTCGCTCTGCAAGATGACCTCATCCGGAGGGCCGACGGGGGGTGTTCCTCCCTGTTGGTCCTCCTGGATTTGTCAGCGGCCTTTGATACCGTCGACCACGGTATCCTGCTGGATCGGCTCTCCGAGGTTGGGATCGGAGGCACTGTTCACAGTTGGTTCCGGTCCTTCCTCGGGGACCGCCCCCAGCAGGTTCAGCATGGGGGCGAGATGTCGGCCCCTTGGATACTCCCTTGCGGGGTTCCACAGGGGTCGTCTCTCTCTCCCATGCTGTTCAACATTTACATCAGGCCGCTGGCTGAGGTCATTAGGAGGCATGGAGTCTGCTGCCATCAGTACGCTGATGACACGCAGCTCTATGTCTCCTTTTCTACCGCTGCAGATGAGGCTGTCCGGACCCTCGATCAGTGTCTGGGCGCAGTCATGGAATGGACCAGGGCTAACAGGCTCAAACTCAACCCCGATAAGACCGAGGTCATGTTCTTTGGGGCTTCCTCATCCAGCTACGGTGGCCCGTATCCCACCTTGGAGGGTGTTTCCCTCAGGCCATCGGACTGTGTCCGGAATCTGGGTGTAGCCCTGGACCCGGCGCTCACCATGGAAGCCCAGGTGTCTGCCGTGTCCAGGGCTGCCTTTTTCCATCTTCGGCGTATTGCCCAGATTCGTCCGTACCTGGATGAGGACTCCCTCAGAACTGTGGTCCAGGCGCTGGTGATCTCTAGACTGGACTATTGCAACGCGCTCTACATGAGGTTGCCCTTGACTCTCATTCGGCGCTTGCAGCGGGTCCAAAATGCAGCAGCCAGACTGGTGGCTGGTGTGCATCGATTCGAGCACATCACCCCAGTCTTGGCTCGTCTGCACTGGTTGCCCGTTGCAGCCCGAATTAGATTCAAGGTCCTGGTTTTGGTTTACAAAACCCTCCATGGCCTAGGACCTGGCTACCTGACGGAGCGGATCGACCAGCGGTCAACTTCGGCCCGTCCGACTAGGTTGTCGCGGGCGCACATGCTGCGTGTGGCCATGCCTAGGGAGGCTCGGAGAACTTCCACCCGTACCCGAGCCTTCTCTGTGGCTGGCCCAACCCTATGGAATCACCTACCAGCAGAAGTGCGCCTTGCAGAGTCCCTGCCTGCCTTCCGGAAGGCGCTGAAAACACTTCTCTTCCGGGAGGCGTTTGGCTGACACATTTTTTTTTTTTTAGTTAGTCCCGCCATCTGCTGCAGCCGTTTTGTTTTATTGTTTATTTCAGTTGTTGTTTTAATTTGTTGTCTGTACATTTATTGTAAACTGCCCGGAGTTCCTTTCAGGAAAACGGGCGGTATATAAGCTGTATAAATAAATAAATAAATAAATAAAACTCATCTAATCAGTCATGTCGACTTTGACTGGCCAGATGACACCATGATTTTAAAAATCCTGATTAATATAGCAGCCGGCAGCGCAAACCAACCGCTATAACAATCAGTTCTTCATACTAAAAGTTACTATGACTGCATCACTTATTCAGGGCTTCTCCTGTAAGCATTATTCTAACATATATGATTCCACTACTCTAGCCTGCAGGAAAAAGAGGAAACCACCCAGAAATTTTCTTGATGACTAACGGCTGACAGAACTCTCTGTCGTCTGTAAAAATTTTGGTGGTGAGCCAGCCGTCTTCCTGTGTAAAGAGATCACAAACCACAACCCGTCTAGGAAAGCCTTAACTCTTAACTCCCTTCACCCCAATTAATAGCAGGGAAACTTATCATACACTTACCACGTGGCATTGTGTCTCTAGCTGTCCCTTGTGACTGGAGTACTCAGAGGAAATTCACACACGCAGACAATAGATCACGCACAAACAACACGGAAACGAAGAAATTTTACACCACACAACACCCAACAAACTAGACAGACAACAAAGAACACACAACACACACACACAATTAAATAATAATCAGAAGGACAAGAAATGAAAAGGGAGAGAAAGGGAGAGAGAGAGAGAGAGGAGCTCCTTAGAAAGAAAAAGAAATTTTCAATCATCCAGTTTACTCAGTGACCCCTAAGGGCAAAATATAAACTGGAGGCAAATCTTGGAGGTCACAAATGAGGAGTCAGTGAAATCTGCAAAATGAATGGTTATGAGATCTTGGAGGGGAAAATCATCCAGCTCGTAAGGAATGTCAAACAGGACATCATGAAGCTGTACCGTACCAACTGGTGGAGTGGAAAAGGAGGCAGAGACAATGAAGGAACCCACAGAAGGCAAAATAAAGATGGGTTCAGAGCTGGAGGCATTATAAAATTAAGACAAGAATGGAAAAACAGACAAACAGTGGGATGCTAGCAAAAATTAAAATTTGGACCCTCAAAGGAGGTAATGAACCTTCGTGACAAGTGCCCAATATTTGAAAAACATGTCAAAGCCGGAAAAAAAGAAAGCACCTACTCTAGCATTCACCACTTTAAGGACCTAAGAACAACGGCAATCTGGCGAAGCCCAGCTTCCCAGTGCGTTTTCCCGATCCTGTGAGGCTGATCAGACCTCACGGAGCAAACTCTTCTCTCTCTAGTTTGCCCAGCTAGGGTCCCAGAAGGACGTCTAGCAGCTGCCCTGGTGGCGTATGGACCTCCTAAGGTAGCACAACTCCGTACTTGCCCTCCATCCCCTGCCTACCAGCCAGCCGACCACCTCCCATGGCCGTTCCCCACTTTCTCACAGCACAGCAGAAGTTGGACCAGCCATGACTTCAAGTGAAAGAAAAAGAATGGTTTGGCATACTTACCAAAATCAGGCTCTCAAATGACTAAGGTGAGCAAAAATGAAGGGAATCAAAGCCTCAAGGGAAATCTCAAAATGGAAAGAAAGGAAAAAACTTGAAAAAAGGGGGATTGAGGAAAATGAGAAGGACCGAGTTTGAGACCGGGGGCTCGGAGCAAGTGCCACACCCAAATGAGCAGGCACAAGACCGATTCCCGGAATCCGTGGGCCAAATGCACCAATGTAATCTTGTGGTTCAGTTTCTCAGAATTCAGGCTAAGTCAAAAGATGTGAAATGAACCAAGTTGGAGATTTCCCAAAAATGAGACTAAGTCAGACAAAAATGAGAAGTTCTCAGCGCTGAGTTTATTGAGCAAGAGCAAAGTGCAAGACAGAAAACTTTCGCGGAAGAACACAAAAGGGGTCCCCCTCTTAGTTGAGAGAAGACCCAAACACTCTTTTCCCAGGGTTTTTGTACATTTTCAGACCCTTCCAGACCCTTCTTCGGACAGCCACACCTTCAGGACCACCCATCAACTGTCCATCACTCACTACGCCTCCCATCATACCCAAAGCTTCATAAGCTCACTGTACTTCCTCTTTCTCGCTCAGTAGCCCTTACAGCTTGTTGTTACCACACGTTTCCGTTCAGCACTAGTTTGAGCACCAACAGGAAAACCACAGTGTCTCTTGCTACACAATACACTTTCTCCTGTTATGCACCTTAGAAATTGCAATTACAAGATAGCTGTTACATTTACTATTGATTATATATTGTATATTGTATTTATTGATTATATATTGTATTTATAAGCTTATTAGCAAGTATGGTTATATATTTGCGTTTCTCTCACCAGGACAGATCCCTGGGGCACACTGCTTTTCACTTCTCTCCATTGTGAAAATTTCCCATTGACACCTACTCTTTGTTTCCTGGATCTCAACCAGTTCTCAATCCATAAAAGGACCTGCCCTCTTATCCCCTGACTGTGCAATTTTCTCAGCAGCTTTTGCTGGGGGAATGTGTCAAAAGCCTTTTGAAAATCCAGATAGACGATATCCACCGGTTCACCCAAATCCACATGCCTGTTGATCTTTTCAGAAAATTCTAAAAGATTTTTCAGACAAGACTTGCCCTTACAGAAGCCATGCTGATTTTCTCTCAGCAAGGTTTGTTCTTCTATGTGTTTTAAGATTACTGCAGCAATGGAACTCGGAGTGGGTAGGCTGGGCAGTTGTCTCGGGGGTGGGGTGGACAGAGGCAGGGAGGGCAGGCAAACCAGAAAACTGCAAGCTAACGTCTCCATCCGGTATGGGGAGGGACCAACTGGCGGGGATGCCTGACAGGCTGAGCCGGTCGGGAGAAGCCGTGGGCCGCTCAGAATTTGGAAACGGGTCACATTTGGCCCCTGGTCCTGACTTAGGACATGCCTGGCTTAAAACATTGCTTTTCAGAGAGGTACTTGGCGAGCATTTTGGGTTTTTGGGGGGTGTTGGTTCTGTTCCACCATCTTGCCAAGATTATTTTAATTGGTTGATTTGTTTGTTCTTTTAATTGTTTGGTAATTGTTGTACATCACTTGGAGTTCCATTGGAAAGACGGTATATAAATAGATAGATAGATAGATAGATAGATAGATAGATAGATAGATAGATAGATAGATAGATAGATAGATAGATAGATAGATAAACAGTATATTGATTGGACACATATGAATAGATGTTTCAGAGAACGTAGCTGTGTTTGTTTTTTCAAGATTTTCAGGCAAAAAAACCCCAAACACAACAACACAAAAGACACAAGACATGTGGCACCTTAAAGACTGACTTGCATATTTTAATGTAACATTTTGTGGACACATCTACTTCTTCAGACATACAGTCGCTGATCTTATATAATGCCATGTGTGATTGTGAGGAATCTGTCAAATTCCTCCCTGTCCTGTCTTCTCAGAAATTATTCATTTGGTTGACCATGCTGTTCTTGAATATCAATGAGGAAAAGGCAACTGTTTTCCTCTTCACAATCAACAGGTTGTTGTGAAGCCAGATGTGTTTCCATCTGTCATATGCTTCCTCTTTGCAAACTTCAAAAGGGGAATTTATGAGTGAAGAGACAAATGTGTAATGTTTCATCTCTACAATCTAGATACTATACATCAAAAGGCTAGTGGTGTGAGGCAGGGAAGTGAAACCTCCTTTCCTGCACAATCTACACTTGCCTGGCAAATGGCTGCTTCTCAATACACAGGGACTGGGTACATATCAAAAGAACATTCATACCTGTCTATGCTAATTACCTGGTGAAGGACAGGAAGGCCTGTGAGCCTCTGATCTAAGTTCCCATTCCTAAGAACAAAGGTCCCTTTTCCTATAAGCGACTTTTTCTCTCAAACAAAGGGGGAAGTCGTTGGTCAATTGAGGATTGTGGGTTGAAGCCATGTAGCAGACTAGATTCTGGCTGGCCTCCGTGCGGCCAGAAGGACAAAGGAATGATGGCTCTACATCTTATATTTCTTGTAAGTAAAGGCAGGATAGATTGGACTTTATTATTTTTCTGAGAGTTGCAATATTTTATTTTACTTTGACAATATTTTATTTTACTCTAGTAACATTTTGCATTTTAAGATCCTTTGCTTTTCAAAGATTGGTTTTCCTTTGTGTAATGAAGGATTGCCTTGCCAACCCTGACGGCAATGTTCAAATATTTTTTTCTTCATATTTTATTAATAAACTATGTTTTCTTTCTCTCTGACATGGAGTGGTTTGTGCCTGGGAGAGAGAGAAGGGGGGTGTTTTGCTAAAGACAGTGCCTACTAAACGCGGCAGATACTGAAGCCTTGTGTGAGCATATTGTTCTCTTGGATTTTCTGTTACACTGAACAGGTTTTGGAGGTGGGGCAGCAGGGGTTTTCAGGGTGATAGTTCCCCTGGTACTCCGGCACAGGTGTGTGGCCGGATGCTTTCTGGAATCTTCCTGGAAATTCCTGGGGGCGCACGTGAAGCCTCGAACTTTGTTCTTTGGTGGCAGCGGAATTTTCCACACGTGTACGTGTATGTGTACGCTATCTGAAGGCGTGACAATGATATACAGTGGTACCTCAGATAACGACTTTAATTCGTTCTCCGAGGTTAGTCGTTATCCGATACAAGTCGTTATCCGAAACCTGGTTTCCCATTGAAATGAATGGAAAACCATTTTAATCCGTTCCAGAGGTCTGGAAAAAAGGCCCAAAAAAGCCTTTTCCCCCTGAGACCTCTTTACAAAGTGCACTTTGAAAGTTCACTCCTCCCCTCCTTGGCCATCCCTGCCAAGGCCGCCTCCTGCCCCCATCCCCCCGGCCCCCACCTCTCCTCATTTGCCGGTGACACTGCCTCTGGGCACCAGCCCCCACCTTTGTCGCTCTTGTGCTGCCACCACTCCAAACCACGCACCACCTCCTCCTCCTCCCCATAGCCCTGGCTGCCACCTTTGCCGCTGCTGCCACTAACGCGAAACACGCTGCCAGCGCCCAAAACCACGCGCCTCCTCCTCTTCCTCCCCGAATAGCCCCAGCTCCCACCTTTGCCGCTGGTGCCACCGGCGCAAAACACACTGCCAGTGCCCCAAACCACGCACCTCCTCCTCCTCTTCCTCCCCCACATAGCCCCGTCCCCCACCTTTGATGCTGCCGCCACCAGCGCAAAACACATTGGGGACGCCCAAAGCCACATGCCTCCTCCTCCTCCCCCCCCCATAGCCCCAGCCCCCACCTTTGCCACTTCCGCCACCGGCGCAAAACATGCCAGCAACACCCAAAACCACACACCTCCTCCTCCCCCCCATAGCCCCGGCCCCCACCTTTGCCCCTAGCTGGGACTGTGGGCTGGGGGGGGATAAGGAATCATTATCCGAATTATTCATTATCTGGGGCAGTAGTTATCCAAGGTACCACTGTATTTTGGTACAGCTGACATATGCTGATATAACCTGATGTAAGCATTGTAACGTCCAATGCTGTAATGTATTCTGTGATTGCTGCAAGAGTTGTATACAAGGAAGATGTTCCAAGTGAGGTTTATCTGCTGGAGGTCAAATCACTTTACTCTGTCTATTGCCATGCTAAACACTCTTGCTGATCAATTCTGTGTTGCATGCTTTGTATATATTGCAACTGAATTTCTAATACACTGCCATGTGATTTTTAGGTATACTGTGTGTGTAAGTCTCTCTCTCTCTCTCTCTCTCTCTCTCTCTCTCTGTGTGTGTGTGTGTGTGTGTGTGTGTGTGTGTGTGTGTGTGTGTGTGTGTGTGTGTGTGTGTGTGTGTGTGTGTGTGTGTGTGTGTGTGTGTGTGTGTGCGTGCACGCGCACATGCACAATATATTTAAGTTCTGTTCTGTATGTGATAAATTTGAAGAATGGCCCTCACAGGGAAGAATACTTCCAAGTGCCTGGAGTGTGGGGAAATGTTTGGGGAGAGAATGCATCTTATAAACCGACCACCTCTGTTGAGGGAGGGGGTTTCAATGCTCACATGAATGGCTTCCCTGACTCCTCTCTCAAACCACCCAGCTTCTCTGCCTAATATGTGTACCTCCTCATCTTTGAATGAGTGCCCTGGGTCCTTCCAGTGGAGGTGTACTGCTGTCTATGTTCCTGAGCTGTTACCCTGGACTTACCTAAGAATCTTGTGGCACCAGAGGATATTCCAACGGTTTCATGTGAGCGCCTGGTAACTCTGTTTACTGAACATTTTGCTCCCCAGCCAACACCCTTGACCAGACGGGTCACATTTCAGAGCCGGGGGAGGAAGCCACAGGAAATGGCCCCTGTTTTCCTGGCAGAGCTATGTCTTCTTGCTAGGAAATATACGTTTGAGGGTGTGGAGAAGCAGCTTCTGGATCAGTTTACCTTGCGGCCAAACCAATGTGCAACTCCAGCATAACTTACTGTCCGTGCCTGAGATGGATTTGGCCAAAGCCCTCGCCTTGCTGGCGGCTACGGAACAAACACCTCGGGAGGGGCACCGATCAATGCCTGGCCAAGGCCAGGCGGTCTATCGAGGGACGCTTTCTGACTGCTCAGATGCAGAAGAGGATAGGAAGGAGAGCTCAAGTGTGGTCCTTGTGCCGCCTGTGGGGAGGACCACATCCACCATTACTGCAGGTTCCGGGACGCCATCTGTCGGGTTTGTGGGAAGATCAGCCACATTGCTCAGGCCTGCTGTTACAGATCACCAAGGAACTAGCCGGGCAGAGCTGTGTTGCACCGTGCTGCCACAGTCAAGAAAGAGGGGCACACGATTGATACCGTGACACATCAGGTATTACAGATCCCCTTACGTTCACCAAATAAGATTTTTGCATCTTTGCAGACTGAGAGGGCTCCACTTCAGATGCAGCTGGACAGGGGATCCCCGGTGTCTGTTTTGCTCTCTACTACTGAGAGAGCAATACAGACTACTGCTGAGAGAGCAAAACAGAAAGAAGTGAGCACTGGTAAGTTTCTGGGCTGTAGCAGTTCAACTAGGGCTGTTTTCCCTCTGCCTCTGCTAACTTTAACTGCTCATTTAAATACAAAGAGCCATTAGTCAGTCAAACAAAGGAAATAGCTAGAGCTTCCTCAAACAAAGGAAGCAGGACGGTGGAAGCTTTTCCTCAAGATCAGAGGAGGGCGACGTGACAAGCTGAATCGAACCTGAAGCTTCGGATTCGATGTCAGAGTTGCCGGAGTCATCAGAGGAAGCCGGTGGAGAGTGTTGTCAGTGCTCTTGGTGGTCCTCGGAGTCGGTCGCTCGGGCCGCCATCGAATTTAAGGGAGAATGCCGGGATCGGAGGGACGGTCATGGTGGGGACCGAGGCGCGATATTTCGGAGCGCCGCCTTTTGGTTGGGGGCTGCTGCTTCCTCGGAGGGGACAAGGCTGTGGCCACAGCGACCGCTACTTGCGCGGTCGAACCCGAGGACGCATCCGGCGTGGCGACCTCCGAAATGGGAGGTAGGTCTGCTGGGAGGTAGGTACCGTTGGCGCGAACCCGATGGGGATCGATGGCGCTTTGCTTTTGTGTCTTTTTCCCTTTTTCGGCTTCGGACCCTTTTCTTCGGTCTTCTGTACCGAGCCGTGTTGACGCTGGCTGGGTGAGAGCCGGTCTCGACTTCCCGTCGGGTTCGGCGGCCGGGAGGAGAGTCTTGCAGGCAAAGAGGCTGGCGATAAGAGTGCCGTATGCACTGGGGACCGACGGGTCCCGGATTCGGAGGTGGACCTACGGGTCCCTGAGTCTGACGGTTCCTTGGGCTCCCTCCCGAACAGGGCAGAGCTGGTTGTCTCGCCATAGTCATCATCGGATGACTGGTCGGAGTCATCGGAACGGAGCAAGGGGTACTTTGGGTTTCCCGAACCCGAGAACTCTGTTTCCACGGTGAGGGTCCCCGAGGTGGCAGAGCCCTGCGATGCCTGTGGTTTCAGCGGTTTCGCGGCCTTGGTGGACTTAGGAGGGGGCGCCTTCAAAGATTTTGGCTTCGAGACCGCCTGGAGTACGGGGATCTTTTTCAATTTTCCCTCCCGCTCGGGGACCTCCGACTTACGGGGCTGCTCCACAGTGGCACTTTTCTCCATCGGCTGTGGTTGAAGGGACTTCTCCAACAGGTAGGAAGCAAGCCGGTTACGGCAATTCTTTAGTGCTTGCGTGCTGAATCCCCGGCAAATGGCGCAGGCCTCGGGGCGGTATTGTTCGCCGAGGCACAGCAAGCACTTTTCGTGGCCGTCTGAGTGCGGAACCTTGGCTCCACAGTCAGAACAATTTTTAAAAGGTTGGGTAAAAGGCATCAGTCAAGCAGTCCGAGTCGAAAACCGTAGAAATCCAAGAATAGCGAAAAAACAAGCAGGAGACTAACGATGGCGAACTTCTAGCCGAAGGCGGTCAAGAGGAACTGAGGTTTGGGCGGGAAGACCCTCGCGCAGGCGCGCTGGGTGGAGGCAGAGACTAACGAACTTTCCTATGCTAGGGAAGGCCGACCTCCGGCGCAGGGGCGCCTGGAAACCCATCTGTGTGGCTTCACGAAGGCCACGAGGGAGAAGCGGAGGTAAAGGAGGTCTTGGAAACTGCAGATAAATTAAATGAGTTCTTTGCATCTGTCTTCACGACAGAAGATCTTGAGCAGATTCCGCTGCCCGAACGGCCCCTCTTGACTAAAGAATTAAATCAAATACAGGTTAAAAGAGATGATGTTTTAGGACTAATTGATAAATTGAAGATCAACAAGTCACCAGGCCCAGATGGCATCCACCCAAGGGTTATTAGGCAACTGAGAAATGAAATTGCAGATCTCTTAAAGGTAATATGCAACTTGTCTCTTAAAATGGCCACAGTGCCGGAGGACTGGAGGATAGCTGATGTCACACCAATTATTTCAAAAAGGAAGGAGGGGGGACCCGAGAAACTACAAGTCAGTTAGCCTTACATCTGTCCCAGGAAAGATGGCGGAAAGCCTCATCCGAGAGAAAATCTTAAAACACATAGAAGAACAAACCTTGCTGAGAGAAAATCAGCATGGCTTCTGTAAGGGTAAGTCTTGTCTGACAAACTGTTTAGAATTTTTTGAAAAGGTCAACAGGCATGTGGCTTTGGGTGAACCGGTGGATATTGTCTATTTGGCTTTTCAGAAGGCTTTTGACACCGTCCCTCAACAAAGGCTGCTGAGAAAATTGCACAGTGAAGGGATAAGAGGGCAGGTCGTCTTATGGATTGAGAACTGGTTGAGATCCAGGAAACAAAGAGTAGGTGTCAATGGGAAATTTTCACAATGGAGAGAAATGAAAAGCGATGTGCCCCAGGGATCTATCCTGTGTCCGGTGCTTTTCAATCTGTTCATTAATGACCTGAAGACATGTGGTAAAAACCAGAGAAGATTGTGAAGAGCTCCAGAAGGATCTCTCCAAACTGAGGGAATGGGCTGCGAAATGGTGAATGTGTTTCAATGTAGCCAAAGGTAAAGTAATGCATATAATGGGGCAAAAAATCAAAACTTTTATCTATCAACTCATGGGCTCCGAGCTATCCGTGACGGATCAGAAAAGAGATCTTGGTCTATTGGTGGACAGCTCAATGAAGGTGTCTCTCCAATGTATGGCAATGGTGAAGAAGGCCAATTCCATGCTAGAGATTATTAAACAGTGGATTGAAAATGAAACGGCCAACATTATAATGCCATTGTACAACACAATAGTAAGGCCGCACTTAGAGTATTCTGTACAATTCTGGTCACCGCATCTCAAAAAAGACATAGTGGAACTGGAAAAGGTACAGAAGAGAGTGACTAAAATGATTACTGGGCTGGGGCACCTCCCTTATGATGAAAAGCTAAAACATTTGGGGCTCTTTAGTCTGGAAAAAAGGTGCCTGAGGGGGGATATGATTGAGATGTACAAAATAATGCAAGGCATGAGTCAAGTGCGTAGAGCAGGGGTCCTCGACATAAGGCTGTGGGGCAGGATGAGCCCCCCCCAAGGTCCAGAATCTGGCCCCCGGGACCAATTGCAACCCCCCCACTTCCCCCCTGTTTTGCAAGCAAGCCAGCCTCCGCAGCTGCTTCTATTGCTGAGGCAGTTCAAAGCTATGTCGCTTCTCCCACTCCCCCCAACTACCACCCAGATGATCAGCATGCTGGTTAGTGGGGCATTCAAAGTGGGAGAGCTACAGCAAGGTCCCCCACTCCCTCAATCAACCACCGCTCAGATTGTCGGGGCGCTGGGTGCAGCCGAGCAGGGCACTTTAAAACAGGAGGGCTGCGGCAAGGTCTCCCACTCCCTCCATGGCCCTGAGGCCTCACCCCTGCTCCTCCTCCACCCTGCCAACCTGCCTTCCTTGGGTGGCTGCCGCCTGTGTTATTGTAGTTGTAAGGAATGAAGGGGGTAGGCGGAGGCAGCGCCAGCCAGCCTTCCGAGCCAGAGCAGCCATGGTAGTGGACCGCTGGAGGGATTGAACGGCAGGCGACCGAGGGGGAAACGGGGCTACTTCCTGCCCACCCAGCCCCCTCTGAGCTGCTGCCTTGCTCCGTTTCTGCACCACCATCACCGGGTTAGACCAGTGAGGAGGAGGTGGTGGAGAAAGAAGAGAAGGGAAGAGAACGCCAACAGTGGCCTGGGCCTGGTTCCTGGGAGGCTGGCAGGGCTGCATTTGTCCCCAGTTGGTGATGGGCAGGCTTGCGAGCCAAGAGAGCACCGCAGCCTGGCTGGACTCAGGGCTGCAGGTGGCTTTGGGAAGGAAGGAGAGCTGCTCCAGCTGCTGCCACTGTAGGAGGAGGAGGAGGAGGAAGAGGAGGAGGAAGAGGCGCAGCAGAGAGATCCCAGCAGTGTCACCTCAGGGTGGTGATCTGGAGCAGGTGTCATTGCTGGGGCCCTGGAGACACAATGATTATGGGCCAGTCGTGGGGGGCTCCGCCCACTTGCCCCTCCCTCCCTCTTAATCCATGTTGGCTTTTTTTTTTTTACTGTGGTCCGGCCCCCAGCGGTGTCTGGGGCATGGTGGACCGGCCCGCTGTTTGAAAACTTTGAGGTTCCCTGGCATAGAGGGATACTCTTCTCCCTCTCACAAAATGCCCAAACTAGGGGACATCCACTCAAACTGTGGGTTGGGAGAGTGAGAAAAGACAAAAGAAAATATTTTTTTACCCAGCGTGTTGTTAGTCTGTGGAACTCCCTGCCACAAGAGGTGGTGATGGCATCTAGCCTGGATGCCTTCAAAAGACGATTGGACAGATTCCTGGAGGAGACGTCCATCACGGGTTACAAACAGGGTACTTCAAGGGCCAGATGCAGGGGAGTGGTATCAGGAGACAGAGATCTAGTCTCATGCGTTCCCATAGGCATCTGGTGGGGTCACTGTGAGATACAGGAAGTTGCACTAGGTGGGTCTTTGGCCTCATCCAGCATGGCTTTTCTTATGTACTTATGTTAAGTTTAGTATACAGTGGTACCTTGTATAAAGGAATTAATTCATTCCAAATGAAATTATGTTAAGCAAATTTTCCTTTATACAGATTCCCAATGGAATGCATTGAAAATGGAGTAATCCCATTTTTTATGTTGTCGATTCTCCCCATAGGATTATGTTAAGCATAGGAATGCATTGAAAATGGAGTAATCCCATTTTTATGTTGTACGGATTCTCCCCATAGGCGATTATGTTAAGCAAATTTCCCCCATCTCCGGAATTTTTTATGTTGTACAGATTTTATGTTATACAAGCTGTTTGTTATACAAGGGTCCACTATATTTGGAACAACCCAGAGCCATCTCAAGTGCTTTACCGTTAGAACCGGTAATTCCAGAAACCAAACCCTTACATTCAGACATATCAGCAGCTGCCGGCGGATGAGGCCACTGCAAATGTGCAGATTATAGTGACCCATCGTGGGGGATTAAGAGTAAAGCGGCTACAGTCTGGGGTGAGTGTTGTCCTGGGGAACTTTCAAAATTGGATGAGCTCTTTACTTGAAGGGGTACCAGGAGTCACCCACTTCTTTAATGATGTTTTGATTGCGGCACCTAATGAGACAGGCTTTTGTGACTGCCTTTGTAGGGTTCTCCAGCGTCTGCAAGCAGCTGGCCTCAAAGTGAAAAGAGGAAATGCCTTTGGTGGGGGTACCAAAAGTGGACTCTGAGAGGTACCAAAAGTGGACCAAAAGGGGACCAAAAGGAAAGCTCTTATCCCTCTCACAAAATACCAGAACTATGGGACATACACTAAAATTGTGGGCTGGGAGAGTAAGAACTGACAAAAGAAAATATTTTTTCACCCAGAGCGTTGTTAGTCTGTGGAACTCCCTGCCACAGGATGTGGTGATGGCATCTGGCCTGGATGCCTTCAAAGGGGGATTGGACAGATTCCTGGAGGAAAAGTCCATCACGGGTTACAAACCATGATGGAGATGTGTAATCTCCAGGCTTAAAACCAGGGTACTTCAAGGACCAGATGCAGGGGAGTGGTATCAGGAGACAGATATCTAGCCTCATGCGCTCCCAGATGCATCTGGTGGGGCCACTGTGAGAGACAGGAAGTTGGACTAGATGGGCCTTTGGCCTGATCCAGCATGATGGCTCTTCTTATGTTCTGTTCTTATGACTTCTTGGGGTTCGCCATTGATGCCTCTGGGATTCATCCAGCTCCTGAGAAGATCAGATCGATCGGCAATGCTCTTGCACCCACCGACAAGACAGAATGGCAGGCATTTGGGGGCTTCCTTCCTTATAAGGCAGCAGTTGCTGAATCACTCCATCGGCTGGCTGCTGGATAAGCGGGCATTCTGGGTCTGGGGCCTATGTCAAGCTGTGGCTTTCCAAGCAGTTAGGGACTTTTTTGGTTTCCTGGCCCATTTTGATGGGTCTCCTATTGGGGGGGGGGAGTTAAGACCACTTGGGATGGGGGGGGAATGTCTTAGGAAGGCATCATTTAATGTGCAATTTCCCCACTGCCCAAACACGACCCCCCCACCGCCTGTCTTGCGAGGAGGAGGAGGAGGAGGAGGAAGAGAGAGAGGGAGGAGGGGGAGGGAGGGAAGGGGAGGTTCCTAAAATCTTCCCTGCAAAGACCCCCCCACTCAACTCCGCCCACTATGCCCCGCCTCCCTTCCTTCCTTCCTTCCTTCCCCCTCCTCGGGAAGGTCTTCCAGTGGGGAGGGGTTCCCTAGCTGCCCTCCCAGGGAGAAAAGCCCCCCCCTCCTTGCTCACAGCAGAGAAGGAGGAGGGAAGGGGATGCGAAGAGGAGTGGGGGGGTCTGAAATGTAGGGGTCTCTTGGGAGGCAGTGGGGGAGAGTCCCCCACCCCCAGAACGAAAAAGCCCCCCTCTTCCTCCTGATCTCCCTCTCTCTTTTCCTCTGGGGGTTCCTCTGCCAAGGCTCCCTGTCTCTCTCTCTCTCTCTCCTTTTGGCGGTGGATTGGGGGGGACCCTAGTGAGGAGGTGGAGAGGCCAGTTCCTTAGGCTGGAAGGGGGTTGCCTGGCTTCCTTCCCCCCCCTTGTGAAGCTCAGCCCTTCTGCAGGGGGTGGGCCTCTGGGCATGGATAAAGCGCCTCCCAAGATCCCTGCCTGGAGTGGAACCAAGTCCACGTGGAGGTGGAGGGTCTTTGACCATAAGAAGAGCCACGCTGGATCAGGCCAAAGGCCCATCTAGTCCAGCTTCCTGTATCGCATAGTGGCCCCACCAGATGCCTCTGGGAGTGGATGAGACTAGATATTTGGTATTTTGTGAGAGGGACAAGAGCGTCCCTCTGTCCACTTTACTCATGCCCTGCATTGTTTTGTACTGTCTCAATTATATTCCCCCTCAGGCACCTTTTTTTCAGACTGTTGTTGTTCAGTCGTTCAGCCGTGTCTGACTCTTTGTGACCCCATGGACCAGAGCTCGCCAGGCCTTCCTATCCTCCACTGCCTCCCGGAGTTTTGTCAAATTCATATTGGTTGCATCAATGACACCGTCCAACCATCTCATTCTCTGTCGTCCTCTTTTCCTTTTGCCTTCAATCTTTCCAGCATCAGGGACTTTTCCAATGAGTCCTCTCTTCTCATGAGGTGGCCTAAGTACTGGAGCCTCAGCTTCAAAATCTGTCCTTCCAGTGAACATTCGGGGTTGATTTCTTTCAGAATGGATAGGTTTGATCTCCTTGCAGTCCAGGGGACTCTCAAGACTCTCCTCCAGCACCACAGCTCAAAAGCATCAATTCTGTGGCGATCAGCCTTCTTTATAGTCCAGCTCTCACTTCCATACATCACTACTGGAAAAACCATAGCTTTGACTATCCTGACCTTAGTTGGCAAAGTGATGTCTCTGCTCTTTAGGATGCTATCTAGGTTTGCCATTGCTTTCCTCCCAAGAAGCAGGCGTCTTTTTATTTTGTTGCTGCAGTCGCCATCTGCAGTGATCAAGGAGCCCAAGAAAATAAACTCTGTCATTGCCTCCATTTCTTCCCCTTCTATTTGCCAGGAGGTTATGGGACCAGTGGCCATGATCTTAGTTTTTTTTATGTTGAGCTTCAGCCCATTTTTTCACTCTCCTCTTTCACCCTCATTAAGAGGTTCTTTAATTCCTCCTCACTCTCTGCTATTAGAGTAGTATGATATGCGTATCTGAGGTTGTTGATATTTCTTCCGGCAATCTTAATTCCGGCTTGTGATTCACCCAGACCTGCCTTTCTCATGATGTACTCTGCATATAAGTTAAATAGGCAAGGTGACAGTATACAGCCTTGTCGTACTCCTTTCCCAATTCTAAACCAGTCAGTTGTTCCATGTCCAGTTCTGATGGTTGCTGCTTGTCCCACATATAGATTTCTTAGGAGACAGATAAGGTGGTCAGGCACTCCCATTCCTTTAAGGACTTGCCATAGTTTGTTGTGGTCCACACCGTTGAAGGCTTTGGCATAGTCCAGGGCTGTCCAACTTTGAACAGGCCGAGGTCTACTTTTTCCGGCCCAAAGTGCCTGAGGGCTACTACGTGAAAACTAAGGTTCAAAATTGCTTCAAATTAAATTTTAACCCAATGAAGTTGGAGGATTCCCATTGGGGTCACCATCAGTTGGATATGATTTTATGGCACTTAAAAAGAACACACTGTGCTTGCCAGAAAGGGTGAGTCCCTCTGAATGTGAGGATTGGCAAGGCAGGCAAGGCTTTGGCCTTTCTTTGACAAGGACGCATCATGAGTGGAAGGCAAAATTAAGACTCAAAGAGTCTACTGGCCTTCTCTTGCTCTTCCTAGCTCTTGCATATCAATTCCCTTTTAGCCCATTGTTGCCGTTACTTGTGAACATCCCATCATCTCTTGCCTCAAAACAGGGTACCCTTCCCTCATTCACCAGAGTGGTCAGTCCTCCACTCATCCCTAAAGTCTCTCTTTCTCTCTCAAAGCTCTCCCTCCCTCGTACCTCTCTCTCTCTCTCTCTCTCTCTCTCTCCCCCCCCAAAGCACTTTCTCTTTCTCATCTCTCTCTCTCTTGTACTCGGACAGTGGTGGGTGCTCTGAATACTGCGCTAGCAGCGGGTCAAAGCATACCGCAGGGCTGGGCGACGACCGCTTGGAGTTGCTGTGGCTGCTGGAGCGACGGTGATGCCGCCTGAGGAGCCCAGTGCCAGCCTTCTCTGCCTCTTCCATGGCTCTTCCTTGGCCCGGTGCAGTGGGGAGGGGCTAGGCGGAGCTGCCCACAGCACAGCTACCTTCTTCCCGCCCTTCTCAGAGCCTTTCCAAAGGTGGGAGAGGCGGAAGAACCCAACCAGGCAGATAATCTGGCTGGCGCGGGCTGGGGAGAAGGCTGGTTACTTTTTAACCCTTCATGGGCTACTGGTAGTCCGTGGTCGACCTGTTGGGCAGCCCTGGCATAGTCAATGAAGCAGAAGTAGATGTTTTTCTGAAACTCTCTGGCTTTCTCCATAATCCAGCGCATGTTGGCGATTTGATCTCTAGTTCCTCTATTAAACAACAATAATAGAGGCCCAGCACAAGTGCATACCACAAAGAAAGAAGAGCTCATTTAAGTCCAAGAGGACACCGGCATGGTTAACGAGTGGAGTTAGAGAGGCTCTAAAGCACAAGGAGAGGTCCTTCTCTAAATGGAAATCCTCCCCAAACGAGGAAAATAAAAAGGAACACAAACTCTGGCAAAAGAAATGTAAAAAGATGATAAGGGAGGCAAAGAAAGACTTTGAGGAACGAATGGCTAGCAATATAAAGGGTAATAATAAAAGCTTCTTTAAATATGTTAGAAGTAGAAAACCTGCCAGAGAACCAATTGGGCCTCTGGATGGTGAGGGAGGAAAAGGGGAGGTTAAGGAGGACTTGGACATTGCAGAGAAATTGAACCAAATTTGCTGTCTTCATACAGAGGACCTTGCACCTTTGCCTGAGCCATCCTCTTTTAAAGAATTAAATCAAATACAGGTTATTTTTTTTTAATTTTTTTTTATTGAACATAAAAAAAGACAAAATAACAATGATAAACAATTATATAAAAAAAACAGTAATAGACAATCATAAACAGTACAAAGTGCTTTCCACCCCCAAGAAACCGTCCCTATTCTTGCATCTTCTCTTTCTTCTTCATCTTTTTTTTCTTTTTCTTCCAATAGGCTTCTTAAGGTCCTTTACGCCAGAACTGTGTTGGGTTATAAGTTGGTTGTATCCCTTTCCCTTTTAATAGTACATGATCTATAAATTTCCCCCAAACATCATAGAAAGTATCTTTTTTATTTCATTCAAAACTTTTATATTACAAGATAGTTTATCATTTAGTGCTATGTCCCACTTCCTTATACCATTCAGCAATTTTAAGGTCTGATTTCAGTTTCCAGTTCATTTTCTAGCTCCTGTCATAAGATTTGCTATTAATTCTTTAGTTTTCCATCATATTCATTGATAGATGGTAATGATAACAAAGCAATTTCGCCACATTTAATATCAGTTTGTAATTTCTCTTATCTCCTCAATAATCTCTTGCCAAAACTTTTGAACTATTTCACATTCCCACCATAAATGAAAATAGGTACCTATCTTTTTTTCGCATTTCCAGCAGAGCTTAGAATATTTTGGATTCATTCTATTCATTCTGACTGGAGTCATATACCATCTTAAAACTAGTTTGAAGTAGTTTTCTTTTATTCTGACTGATAATGACCGTAAAATCCTCAAATTCCAAATTCTTTTCCATTCATCATTATTTATTTATTTCTCTATGTCTTGTTTCCATAGCTCTCTTATTGTGTCCTGTTCCTTATTCTCAAATGAATCTTGAATTATTTTATATAATTTGCCAACTGTTCCTTTCCCTGTATTTCCTTTCTCTGATTCATATGTTGTCAGAAATTGCTCAAATTTGATACTTCCACCAATCTAAATTGTATCCTTCTGATACTAATTTCCCTAGTGGTTTCAATGAAAGGTCAACATTCAGAAGGTGTCTATAAGTTATAACTTTTGGTGGAAGTATCAACAAATATATGCACACTTCAAAGACCTCAACAAAGAGGGGGGATTTACGACTACTGATACTTCACTTGATAAAATACTTTCTTCCGGCGATGCTAAGCTGCTTAGTAAATTTTACACCATATTGTTAAATGAAAAAATGATTGATACACAGGTCAAAGACACTATGATAAGATGGGCAGAAAACTTTGGTTATCCTATTCATCTAAACAAATGGGACTCTTTGTGGAATACAGTTAAAATCTTTAAATCTATTTCTTTTAAGGAAAACTGTTATAAGATGTTTTATAGATGGCACTTTGCACCACACCGATTATCTAAGATGTATAATTGCTCACACAAATGTTGGAAATGTAAACATGACTGATACTTTTTACCATATGTGGTGGACATGCAAATAGGCAAAGGCATATTGGAAAATGGTAAAACTATTTTTAGAAAGATGTTTGAAAATTAAGATAGAGCTTAGACCAGAACTTTTCTTATTAAATATAGTAGATATAAATATTTCATATGATCAGAGATATGTACTTCACCATGTAATTGTTGCTGCAAGGATATTGTATGCGAAATTCTGGAAACAACCAAACGTGCCAACAGAGAAGAATATCCCTGTCTCTAAGAGAATGTATTGAAATCGACAGACTTTCCGGCTATTTAAAGGGAGACTATGATGAGATCTCTCGGAAAAGATGGCAAGAAGTAACAAACTTATTAGTATTGTGATAATATTTGGCAAACTATCAATATGTTATATTACTTTTCTTCTACTTTGCTTGACATATTCAATGTAAATTTTAAATTTTATCCCTCCCCTTTTTCCCTTTCCCTTTTCCCCTCTTCAAAAACCCAATAAAACTATAAAAAAAAAAAAGAAATTGCTCAAATTTTGTATATCCTCTAAGTTGTGTATTTCTCCTAATCCATTCTTTCGTCCAGCTTTCTAACTGGGCGTAATTCAACCACGACAATTCCTGAGTTTGCAGAATACGTTTAATTTCTTGTTTTGATGTCATCTTTTTAATCCAATCTTTTAGTCTTGCCACTTTCCTTAATTTAAATAAGTCTCCCAATTTCTTCATGTTCGTGGGGAAATTTATCTGATCGATCACCGCACCAAGCGGGGAACCTTCCTGTATCAATTTCTTTCCATACTTTTTCCAAGTGAGCAATAGGGAACTTAGAAGAGGATTTTTAATTGGGTAACTTTTCCTTTTTTGGGGAAACTAAACACATATTTATTTATGTCTTCATTTAGTTCCTCTGATTGAAGTTCCCACCATATTAGTTTTTGTGGTTTAAATAGTATTTCCCCCAGGGAGCTAAGCTGATTAGCTATGTAATACATTCTAAGATTAGGTATGCCTATACCTCCCTCTTTTTGAGATCTGTACCATAAGCTTTTATTTATTCTTGCTTTTTTTCCACCATTGCAGAGTTTATTTAAAAGATCTTGATAAACTTTAATTTCAATTTCTGTGTATTGAATAGGTAACATTCTAAAAAGAAAATTTATTTTAGGAAGTATTTTCATTTTTACCATTGCTATTCTACCAAACCATGATAAGTTTAATTTGGAGTAATTTTGTAATTTATTTCTAATCCCTTTATTTTTGTGTAATTTCCTCTTTCGACTAATGTCTTTATCTAAAAGTATCCCTAGGTATTTTATACATTTACAAACTTTCAGTTCGTGATTGGAGATCTCTTCCATGTCTCGATTATCCTGATTGAAAAGCATGATTTCTGATTTCTGCCAGTTGACACATAATCCGGTTGTTTCACCAAATTACAGGTTAAAATACAGGTTAAAAGAGAGGAGGTTTTAGGACTAATTGATAAATTGAGGATTAACAAGTCACCGGGCCCAGATGGCATCCACCCAAGGGTTATTAGGGAACTGAGAAATGAAATTGTAGATCTCTTAACGGTTATATGCAACTTGTCTCTTAAAACGGCTGCCGGAGGACTGGAGGATAGCAGATGACACACCAATTTTTAAAAAAGGAAGGAGGGGGGACCCAGGGAAACTACAGGCAGTTAGCCTTACATCTGTCCCAGGGAAGATGGTGGAAGGCCTCATCCAAGAGAAAATCTTAAAACACATAAAAGAACAAACCTTGCTGAGAGAAAATCAGCATGGCTTCTGTAAGGGTAAATCTTGTCTTACAAACCTTTTAGAATTTTTTGAAAAGGTCAACAGGCACGTGGATTTGGGTGAACCGGTGGATATAGTCTATCTGGATTTTCAAAAGGCTTTTGACACAGTCCCTCACCAAAGGCTGCTGAGAAAATTGCATAGTCAGGGGATAAGAGGGCAGGTCCTCTTGTGGACTGAGAACTGGTTGAGATCCCAGAAACAAAGAGTAGGTGTCAATGGGAAATTTTCACAATGGAGAGAGTGAAAAGCAGTGTGCCCCAGGGCTCGGTCCTGGGACCGGTGCTTTTCAATCTGTTCATAAATGACCTGGAGACAGGGATAAACAGTGAGGTGGCCAAGTTTACAGATGACACAAAACTTTTCCGTGTGGTAAAAACCAGAGAAGATTGTGAAGAGCTCCAGAAGGATCTCTCCAAACTGGGGGAGTGGGCTGAGAAATGGCAAATGCGTTTTAATGTAACCAAATGTAAAGTAATGCATATTGGGGCAAAAAAATCCAAACTTCATCTATCAACTCATGGGCTCTGAGTTATCCGTGACGGATCAGGAAAGAGATCTTGGTGTGTTGGTGGACAGCTCCATGAAGGTGTCTCCCCAATGTGTGGCAGCAGTGAAGAAGGCCAATTCCATGCTAGGGATTATCAAAAAGGGGACTGAAAATAAAACAGCCAACATTATAATGCCGTTATACAAAACAATAGTAAGGCCCCACCTGGAGTATTGTGTACAATTCTGGTCACCGCATCTCAAGAAAGACATAGTGGAACTGGAAAAGGTGCAGAAGAGAGCTGTAAAATGATTACTGGGATGGGGCACCTCCCTTATGAAGAAAGGCTAAGACAATTGGGCCTCTTTAGTCTGGAAAAAGGCGCTTGAGGGGGATATGATTGAGACATACAAAATAATGCAGGGTATGAGTAAAGTGGATAGAGGGAAGCTCTTCTCCCTCTCTCAAAATACCAGAACTAGGGGACATACACTCAAATTGAGTGCTGGGAGAGTAAGAACTGACAAAAGAAAATATTTTTTCACCCAGCGCGTTGTAAGTCTATGGAACTCCCTGCCACAGGATGTGGTGATGGCATCTGGCCTGGATGCCTTCAAAAGGGGATTGGACAGATTCCTAGAGGAAAAGTCCATCACGGGTTACAAACTATGATGGAGATATGTAATCTCTAGGCTTTAAACCAGGGTAGTTCAAGGGCCAGATGCAGGGGAGTGGTATCAGGAGACAGATATCTAGTCTCATGCGCCCCCAAACGCATCTGGTGGGGCCGCTGTGAGATACAGGAAGCTGGACTAGATGGGCCTTTGGCCTGATCCAGCATGGCTCTTCTTATGTTCTTATGTTCTTATGCCCCTTCGAAATCCAGCTTGTACTTCTGGAAGTTCTCTTTCCACATACTGCTGAAGCCTGCCTTGTAGAATTTTGAGCATAACCTTGCTAGCGTGTGAAATGAGTGCAATTGTGCGATAGTTGGAGCATTCTTTGGCGTTGCCTTTCTTTGGGATTGGGATGTAGACCGATCTTTTCCAGTCCTCTGGCCACTACTAGGTTTTCCAAATTTGCTGGCATATCGTATACAGCACCTTTACAGCATCCTCTTTTAAGATTTTAAAGAGTTCAATTGGAATGCCGTCACCTCCACTGGCCTTGTTGTTTGCAATGCTTTCTGAGGCCCACTTGACTTCCCTTTCCAGGATGTCTGGCTCCAGGTCAGCAACTACGCTATCTTGGTTATCAGGGACATCCAGATCTTTCTGATATAATTCTTCTGTATATTCTTGCCATCTCTTCTTGATCTCTTCTGCTTCAGTTAGGTCCCTACCATTTTTGTCCTTTATCATATCCATCTCTGCATGAAATGCCCCTTTAATATCTCTAATTTTCTTGAATAGATCTCGGGTTTTTCCTTTTCTATTGTTTTCCTCAATTTCTTTGCACTGTTCATTCAAGAAGGCCTCCCTGCTTTTATTTGGAAGTCTGCATTCAATTTTGTGTATCTTTCCCTTTCTCCCTTGCATTTTGCATCTCTCCTCTCCTCCGCTATTTGTAGGGCCTCGTTGGACAACCACTTTGCTTTCTTGCATTTTCTTTTCTTTGGAATAGTTTTCATTGCAGTCTCCTGTACAATGTTACAAGCCTCCATCCATAGTTTTTCAGGTGTTCTGTCCATCAAATCTAGTTCCTTGAATCTATTCTTCACTTCCACTGTGTATTCATATGGGATTTGACTTACATGCACCTAATCCTATATCTCATCATTTTTGATGAGGGAGAGATACTCAGGTGGAACCAGTTGTTCCTCTGTGCATACCTCATGAGGTGTGATGAGGGAAAGAGCCTCAAATTGATTGTGCAATTTGAGACTCTCTGAGCGATCCCTTCGCTTTCTACTCCTTTGAGTCACATTCTTCCACACATCTACCTCCTGAGTTGGGGAAGTGACTTCAACCTCAGAAGTGTGCCCTGTCTCTTCTTTGTCCTGAATAGTTCCACTGTGTCCAAGAACAGCTCAAGCTCCTTATTTGTTGCTGGTTCGATATGCGGGCCTCTAGCTGCTGGATCATCTCTTCTAATAGTGCAACGAGCTTGTACCTGCAGCAAGTGTAGTTCTGCACATGCTTTGTTAAGATGACAAACATGGCACAAGTGTTACAGGTAACTACAGCTGCTCCCTCAGACTCCATTTTAAAGAGTGCAGTATTCTGGGTCTTGAAAATTTAGTTTTGTGTTGTGTCATTACAGTCGTAACTGATTCTTCGTGACTCCATGTCCATGGAGTTTTCTTGGCAGGAGTACTGAGTGGCTTGCCAGTTCCTACTCCAGGCACCTACAGCACCTGGTACTGTATTCCCTGGTGGTCTCCCATCCAAGTACTAACCTGGGCCGACCCTGCTTAGCTTCTGAAATCAAGCGAGATCGGATGTGCTTAGGGCATCTATGCAGCTTTACTAGCTACTAATCTAGAAATAATAATCTAGTACTATTTTCCTCCTTTGATGTTTAAATGAAATCTCCGGTAAAACAGCCCTAGTTCAACTGCTGCAGCCCAGAAACTTACCAGTGCTCAATTCTTTGTTTTGCTCTCTCAACAGTAGGTCTGCTTGGTCTCACACACCAGGCTCAAATGCTGAGGCTGACCTTCTTCCTCAGGGGAATACACTTAGTGTGACTCCACCCCCCAGCTCAGAGAAAGCATTAGTCTGGCACCACCTCCTGCTTCCTTTGTTTGAGGAAGCTCTAGCTATTTCCTTTGTTTGACTGACTAATGGCTCTTTGTATTTAAATGAGCAGTTAAAGTTAGCAGAGGCAGAGGGAAAACAGCCCTAGTTGAACTGCTACAGCCCAGAAACTTACCAGTGCTCACTTCTTTCTGTTTTGCTCTCTCAGCAGTAGTCTGTATTACTCTCTCAGTAGTAGAGAGCAAAACAGACACCGGGGATACCCTGTCCAGCTGCATCTGACGTGGAGCCCTCTCAGTCTGCAAAGATGCAAAAATCTGATTTGGTGAACGTAAGGGGATCTGTAATACCTGATGTGTCACGGTATCAATCGTGTGCCCCTCTTTCTTGACTGTGGCAGCACGGTGCAACGCAGCTCTGCCCGGCTAGTTCCTTGGTGATCTGTAACAGCAGACCCGAGCAATGTGGCTGATCTTCCCACAAACCTGATAGATGGCGTCCCGGAACCTGCAGTCCTGGTGGACGTGGGCCTCCCCACAGGCGGCACAAGGACCACACTTGAGCTCTCCTTCCTATCCTCTTCTGCATCTGAGTAGTCAGAAAGCGTCCCTCGATAGACTGCCTGGCCTTGGCCGGGCATTGAGCGGTGCCCCTCCCGAGGTGTTTGTTCCGTAGCCGCCAGCAAGGCGAGGGCTTTGGCCAAATCCATCTCAGGCACGGACAGTAAGTTATGCTGGAGTTGCACATTGGTTTGGCCCCAAGGTAAACTGATCCAGAAGCTGCTTCTCCACACCCTCAAACTCATATTTCCTAGCAAGAAGACATAGCTCTGCCAGGAAAACAGGGGGCATTTCCTGTGGCTTCCTCCCCCGGCTCTGAAATGTGACCCGTCTGGTCAAGGGTTTTGGCTGGGGAGCAAAATGTTCAGTTAACAGAGTTACCAGGCGCTCACATGAAACCGTTGAAATATCCTCTGGTGCCACAAGATTCTTAGCTAAGCCCAGGGTAACAGCTCAGGACCAGAATCAGCAGTACACCTACATTGGAAGGACCAAGGGCACTCATTCAAAGATGAGGAGGTACACATATTAGGCAGAGAAGCTGGGTGGTTTGAGAGAGGAGTCAGGGAAGCCATTCATGTGAGCATTGAACCTCCCTCCCTCAACAGAGGTGGCCGGTTTATAAGATGCATTCTCTCCCCAAACATTTCCCCACACTCCAGGCACTTGGAAGTATTCTTCCCTGTGAGGGCCATTCTTCAGATTTATCACATACAGAACAGAACTTAAATATATTGTGCATGTGTGCACGCAGGCGCGCGCACACACACACACACATACAGAATACCTAAAAATCACATGGCAGTTTATTAGAAATTGAGTTGCAATATATACAAAGCATGCAACACAGAATTGGTCAGCAAGAGAGTTTAGCATGGCAATAGACAGAGTAAAGTGATTTGACTTCCAGCAGATAAACCTCACTTGGAACATCTTCCTTGTATACAATTCTTGCAGCGATCACAGAATACATTACAGCATTGGACATTACATCAGGTTATATCAGCATATGTCAGCTGTACCAAAATACAGTGATACCTCGGATAACTACTGCCCCGGATAACGAATAATTCGGATAATGATTCCTTATCCCCCCCACAGCCCACAGTCCCAGCTAGGGGCAAAGGTGGGGGCCGGGGCTATGGGGGGGAGGAGGTGTGTGGTTTTGGGTGTTGCTGGCATGTTTCGCGAATGTGGCGGAACTGGCAAATGTGGGGGGCGGGGCTATGCGGGGGAGGAGGTGCGTGGTTTTGGGTGTTGCTGGCATGTTTCGTGCCGGTGGCGGGGACTGGGGCTATGGGGGGGGAGGAGGAGGAGGCATGTGGCTTTGGGCGCCCCCAACGTGTTTTGCGCTGGTGGCGGCAGCATCAAAGGTGGGGGCCGGGGCTATGGGGGGAAGGAAGAGGAGGAGGAGGTGCGTGGTTTGGGGCACTGGCAGTGTGTTTTGCGCCAGTGGCGCCAGCGGCAAAGTTGGGAGCTGGGGAGGAAGAGGAGGAGGCGCGTGGTTTGGGGCGCCGGCGGCGTGTTTCACGTTTGTGGCAGCAGCAGCAAAGGTGGGAGCCAGGGCTATGGGTGGGGAAGAGGAGAGGGTGCGTGGTTTGGGGTGGTGGCAGCACAAGAACGACAAAGGTGGGGGCCGGTGCCCAGAGGCAGCGTTGCCGGCAAATGAGGAGAGGTGGGGGCCGGGGGGGATGGGGGCAGGAGGCGGCCTGGGCAGGGATGGCCAAGGAGGGGAGGAGTGCACTTTCAAAGTGCACTTTGTAAAGAGGTCTCAGGGGGAAAAGGCTTTTTTGGGCCTTTTTTCCAGACCTCCGGAACGGATTAAAATGGTTTTCCATTCATTTCAATGGGAAACCAGGTTTCGGATAACGGCTTGTATTGGATAACGACTAACCTCGGAGAACGAATTAAAGTCGTTATCCGAGGTACCACTGTATATCATTGTCACGCCTTCAGATAGCGTACACGTACACGTACGGAAAATTCCGCTGCCACCAAAGAACAAAGTTCGAGGCTTCACGTGCGCCCCCAGGAATTTCCAGGAAGATTCCAGAAAGCATCCGGCCACACAGCTGTGCCCGAGTACCAGGGGAACTATCACCCTGAAAACCCCTGCTGCCCCCCTTCCAAAACCTGTTCAGTGTAACAGAAAATCCAAGAGAACAATATGCTCACACAAGGCTTCAGTATCTGTGGCGTTTAGTAGGCACTGTCTTTAGCAAAACACCCCCCTTCTCTCTCTCCCAGGCACAAACCACTCCATGTCAGAGAGAAAGAAAACATAGTTTATTAATAAAAAATGAAGAAAAAAAATATTTGAACATTGCCGTCAGGGTTGGCAAGGCAATCCTTCGTTACACAAAGGAAAACCAATCTTTGAAAAGCATAGGATCTTAAAATGCAAAATGTTACTAGAGTAAAATAAAATATTGTCAAAGTAAAATAAAATATTGCAACTCTCAGAAAAATAACAAAGTCCAATCTATCCTGCCTTTACTTACAAGAAATATAAGATGTAGAGCCATCATTCCTTTGTCCTTCTGGCCGCGCGGAGGCCAGCCAGAATCTAGTCTGCTACATGGCTTCAACCCACAATCCGCAATCGACCAACGACTTCCCCCTTTGTTTGAGAGAAAAAGTCGCTTATAGGAAAAGGGACCTTTGTTCTTAGGGATGGGAACTTAGATCAGAGGCTCACAGGCCTTCCTGTCCTTCACCAGGTAATTAGCATAGACAGGTATGAATGTTCTTTTGATATGTACCCAGTCCCTGTGTATTGAGAAGCAGCCATTTGCCAGGCAAGTGTAGATTGTGCAGGAAAGGAGGTTTCACTTCCCTGCCTCACACCACTAGCCTTTTGATGTATAGTATCTAGATTGTAGAGATGAAACATTACACATTTGTCTCTTCACTCATAACTTCCCCTTTTGAAGTTTGCAAAGAGGAAGCATATGACAGATGGAAACACATCTGGCTTCACAACAACCTGTTGATTGTGAAGAGGAAAACAGTTGCCTTTTCCTCATTGATATTCAAGAACTAGACATGGGCACGACTTGGCGAAATTCTCGTTTCCGTTTCCGTTATTCGTTTCCGTTATGCAACGGAAACGGTAACGACAATTACTCCCCCAGAACTCGAACTCGAACCGACAAAAGAAAAATTGGGTCTGATTTGTCGTTGTCGTTCTGGCATCGCGCGGCGATCGCGCGATGCCAAGCGGCACAGAAAAAAAGTTTTTTTAAAAAAAAAACCCGATTCCCGGCCAAAAAAGCAGGCGAAAATATGCCTGCCTGAGGGCACCTACCAGAGGGGTGGTTTCTGGGGGGGGGTCCCCACTCCAGCCTTCCCCCCCTGCTGTCCTGGGCTGCTGGTACCAGGCTGGGAGGGGGCATCCTCGGTGTCTCCATTTGCCATGCGGTGCGGGGGGATCCAAAATGGCGACCGCAATATTTTTTTTGAAATCGTGGTCCAAAAACCCACCAAAGCACCACAGAAACAGGCGAAAATTAGCTATTTTAAATGCTTGAATTTTTACAGTAGCAGCAGTGGGTCTTTCTTGCAACAAAACGTCTCCATTGATTTTATTTTATTTTTATTTTTTTACACCTGCGCACGCGCAATGAGGGGCGGGCCATGGGATGGGACCATGCAAATTTTTGGAGCCATTCCACCAATCACATGGCCAGGTTTTGCTGAGACTTGCTGGTACCAGGCTGGGAGGGGGCATCCTTGGCGTCTCCATTTGCCATGCGGTGCGGGGGGATCCAAAATGGAGACCGCAATATTTTTTTTGAAATCGTGGTCCAAAAACCCACCAAAGCACCACAGAAACATGCGAAAATTAGCTCTTTTAAATGCTTGAATTTTTACAGTAGCAGCAGTGGGTTTTTCTTGCAACAAAACGTCTCCATTGATTTTATTTTTATTTTTTTACACCTGCGCACGCGCAATGAGGGGCTGGCCATGGGATGGGACCATGCAAATTTTTGGAGCCATTCCACCAATCGCATGGCCAGGTTTTGCTGAGACTTCTGGGTGTGCCAGAGAGAGCATAAAAAGTCCACCAACCCTAATCCTAATCCTAACCCTAACCCATACGCCAGTATACTGTGTTCTTAGTGGGCCAGAGGCACCCAGAGGTACAGCCCACTAACCCACCCTAACCTTAACTGTTACCCTAAGCCTAGCCCTTACCCCCTAACCCCATGCTCTGGGAAGTCAAGTCGCACTAAATCGTGGCGGTAACGACAAACGACACGACGAAACGACAAATTTTTGAAAAATTTCGCGAAAAATGAAAACGACCCGAAATGGACCCGTCCCGAAAAACAACAACTCGAAAAAAAAATTTCTGGTCGTGCCCATCTCTATCAAGAACAGCATGGTCAACCAAATGAATGATTTCTGAGAAGACAGGACAGGGAGGAATTCCTCACAATCACACATGGCATTATATAAGATCAGCGACTGTATGTCTGAAGAAGTGGATGTGTCCACAAAATGTTACATTAAAATATGAAAGTCAGTCTTTAAGGTGCCACATGTCTTGTGTCTTTTGTTTTCTTTTCTTTGGGGTTTTTTGCCTGAAAATCTTGAAAAAACAAACACAGCTACGTTCTCTGAAACATCTATTCATATGTGTCCAATCAATATACTGTCTGTCTGTCTATCTATCTATCTATCTATCTATCTATCTATCTATCTATCTATCTATCTATCTATTTATATACCGCCTTTCCAATGAACTCCAAGTGATATACAACAATTACCAAACAATTAAAAGAACAAACAGATCAACCAATTAAAATAATCTTGGCAAGATGGTGGAACAGGACCAACCCCCCCCCAAAAAAAATCCCAAAATGCTCGCCAAGTACCTCTCTGTTCAGGCCCAGGGGCCAAATGTGACCCGTTTCCAAATTCTGAGCGACCCACGGCTTCTTCTCTGGTTTCGAGTAATCGATTTCTGGACCGCCCTGGGAGGGGCCATCCGAAGTGAGAGCCCCTGCGACGTTCTGGTGGGTCAAGCCTCAGTTGACCTCTGGAAGATCCACCCTGCCAGGTACTCAGGTCCCAAGCCATGGACGGTTTTGTGAGTCAAACCGAGTACCTTGAACCTTATTCAGAACATGATGGGCAACCAGAATGACAGAAACAGGTTTCTCAGTCCTGACATTCCAATGGCTTTTCGCCTGTGTGGGTCCTCAGGTGTATAGTTAGGTCTCTAGAACGACTAAACCTCTTTCCACACTCAAGACATTCAAATGGCTTCAAGCCTGTATGGATTGTATGATGGCTGGCAAGGCTTCTAGATTCACTGAACCTCCTTCCACACTCCATACATTCAAACAGCTTCTCACCTGTGTGTGTCCTATGATGGCTAGCAAGGTGTGCAGCTTGACTGAACCTCTTTCCACACTCCACACATTCAAATGGCTTCTCGCCTGTGTGGGTCCTGTGATGGCTAGCAAGGCTTTCAGCTTGACTGAACCTCTTTCCACACTCCAGACATTCAAAGGGCTTCTCGCCTGTGTGGGTCCTGTGATGGCTAGCAAGGTGTGCAGCTTGACGGAACTTCTTTCCACACTCCACACATTCAAATGGCTTTTCGCCTGTGTGGGTCCTGTGATGGATAGCAAGGCTTCCAGCATGACTAAACCTCTTTCCACACTCCACACATTCACACGGCTTCTCGCCTGTGTGGGTCCTGTGATGCCTAGAAAGTTGTGCACCTTGACTGAAACTCTTTCCACACTCCAGACATTCAAATTGCTTCTCGCCTGTGTGGGTCCTGTGATGGCTAGTAAGGTGTCCAGTTCGACTGAACCTCTTTCCACACTCCAGACATTCAAATGGCTTCTCACCTGTGTGGGTCCTGTGATGCCTAGAAAGTTGTGCACCATGGTTGAACCTCTTTCCACACTCCACACATTCAAATGCCTTCTCACCTCTCTGAGTCCTGTGATGGCTCGCAAGGTGTCCAGCTTGAGTGAACCTCTTTCCACACTCCAGACATTCAAAAGGCTTCTCACCTGTATGGATTCTGTGATGCCTACTAAGGGTTCCAGAATCACTGAACCTTTTTCCACACTCCAGACATTCAAAAGGCTTCTCACCTGTATGGATTCTGTGATGCCTACTAAGGGTTCCAGAATCCCTGAACCTTTTTCCACACTCCATACATTCAAATGGCTTCTCGCCTGTGTGGATCTTGTGATGACTAGCAAGGCTTCCAACATGAGTGAACCTCTTTCCACACTCCATACATTCAAACGGCTTCTCACCTGTGTGTGTTCTTAGGTGTCTAGTTAGGTATCTAGAATGACTAAAACTCTTTCCACACTCCAGGCATTTCAATGTCTCCTCCTCTTGGTGAATTTTCGTAAGGGAACAAACTGTGGAGGTGCTAGCAAAAGATTTTCTGTACTTGGCATGCTCATTCCTTTCCTGTCCTTTGGATGTTTTCGGAACCGCTTGGTCTTCCTCCTGACAAGTAATAGATTTGTCCATTTTTACATCTATCTGTTTTCCTTCTAAGCGTCTTCCTTCTGGTTTGATTCTCAACACCCTCTTTTTCTTCTGAATATTCAAGCTCTTCCTCTGACACTTGGTGTCCTCCTTTTTTATTCTGTACAGCGTCTTACCTGCAAAATATAAGCAGCCACAAAAAAGGTGTTTCAGATCAAGTAACAAACCCAATGCACTGCCATGGAGGAAGCAGGAGAATGAGACACCGCGCCAGGGTGGACCCACCTCCACCCGCCTCAGTGAGGAGGCCCATTGTGGCACCAGTGACCATCCTGAGGGAAACCTGTGAAAATCTGTGAGGAAATGGTTCTCTTTTATGCTGGGAAAAGTCTTGTGAGGTCCAGGGTAAGAAACAGATGCAAACTGTTCCACAGCCTCTTTCAGTTTATTCCCCCCAAACTATTTATTTCAAATACTGCTACCCTGCTTTTTTCCTTAAAAGAGACCCAGGATGGCTCAACTCTGCTTAGTAGTGGTTTGGGCTTCAGATATCTAAGAGGTTTAAAAATACTATATGAAACGCTTTCACGCATTAAGAACAGAAGAACAGCCTTGCTGGAACAGGCCAGAGCCCATCCAGTCCAGCATTCTGTCTCACCCAGTGGCTCACCATTTGCCTCAGGGTATTCCCAAGCAGATGTCCTCACCTGCTTACGATTTCCAACAAATGGCATTGAGAGAAATCCTGACTATCTCTCCAACTCAGAGGTTGTCCTGAGGCATCCATAATGATACCCATCAATACCCTTGTTCTCCATGAACTTTGTCGAATCCTTTCTTAAAGCTGACAGCTGTCACCTCTTGTTCTGGCAGGGAGTTCCACAAACCGGTGATCATCGGGGTAAAAAGGTACTTTCTCATATTTGAGATCTAGCACCCAAAAGTTTCATGCCCTCTAGTTCTATGGTTTGCGATAGGGAAAACAGTTTTTCCTTATGAACGTTGTTCACACCATGTATGATTTTATAAACTTAAGATGGTAAGGAAGGTGTTCCAGTCCCTTAATCATTCTGATTGCCCTCCTCTGCACTTTTCCCATTTCCATAATATCCTTCTGGAGGTACGGTGACCAGAACTGTACAGAAGACTCCAGATGGATCCTCACCATAGATTTACAAAAAGGCAAAATGAGACTTGCTGAATTATTTTCTATCCCCTTCCTAATGATCCCAAGCATTGAGTTGGTTCCCCCCCCCCACTGCTGTAGCACACTGGGTTCACACCGTCGTTGAGCTGTCCACCGGGACACCAAGGTCCCTTTCCTGGTTCGTGGCAGAGAGTTCAGAGCCCATCAGTTTATAAATGTAATTGGGTTTTTTTGTTTTGCCCCAATGTGCATCCCTCTGCATTCCCCCAGCGTCAAGAAATCCCTCTGGAGCTCCTCACAATCTCTCTGTTTTGAATAATCTGTGTAATTAGATATTGTACAATTGTGTGTGTGTGTGTTGTGTCTTTAGAGTTGTGACAGACTCTTTGTGACCCCGTGTCCATGGAGTTTTTCTTGGTCGCCCATCCAAGTACAAACCAGGCCTGACCCTGCTTAGCTGTTCCTTAAATACCTTCATTCCAATGAAAGCCCTGTTAAGGTTGCCATAATTTGGTTCAGACAAAACTTGGCTTTGCCTCTTCTGCCAGATGATTCTAACTGCTGGTAAAAGCAATACACTCCCCCCATTTGATCCGCCAAGCTCCTTCCTTCCTAACACCCCCCCATTTGATCCACCAAGCCCCCTCCTCCTCCTCCTCCTCCCCCCCATAAAGGGCCGCCCAGGCGGTTCCATTTTACCCCCCCTCCCCTCCCCAGCCCCCCTCTCTTACAACCCCCTCCCCATATCTGCATCTCCCCATCCTATTGCACGAACCTCCTCGGGGGGGGGGCAGATCTTTCCCCTCCTTCCTGCAAACAATGGGGGGGGGGAGATCTGCCCCTGGAGGAGGAGGGGGGGCCTGGTTCCTTCCGGGCGGCGGGAGAGAAAAAGGGAGGAGGAGGAGGGTTTTTTGTTTGGATCAGGCACCCATATTCCTTCCCAAAAGGGGGGGGGTTCAGTTTCCCCCCTCTCCTTTTTCCTCCTTCTTCCAAATTAAAATGGGGGAAATAGAGAGAAAAGGGAAGGAGGGGGGAGGTTGGGGGAGCCTTTGAGGTTGAGGCAAATTTAACGCCTCTTTCTCCCTCCGGACCCCCCAAAGGAGTGTGTGGTGGCGGGGCTTCTCTTCTGGGACCCCCCACGGATTTCATCAGCAACGCCCCCCTTTTCCTCCTCCCCCCCATAAAGGGACGCCCAGGAGGGTCTTTCTTCCCCCCCTCCCCACCAGCCTCCATTTGGCCCCCCCCATCTCCCAATGCCCCCCTCCTACCCCCCCAAATAGCACTGCAACCCCCCCCCAATTGCACAACGCACCTCTTCCTGCTCCTGGGGGATCTCTTTTTCCTCTCCTTCCAGCAACCACAGAGAGCCTTCTTTGAGGGGGGGGGTTATAGTCTCGTGGAGAACAGGCCCCTCCCTGGGAGCCTTTCGCTTCCTGCCACTCTAGGAAGCGGGACTCGCTGTTCTCCCGCCCCCTTGGTGGACTGAATACGTCCCCTCCCCACGCGCGCCTTTCTGGTCCTCCAAGGCAGGAAGGGAGGGAGGGAGGGAAGAGAATGGAGGGGGTCATCATCATCATCATCATCTTCTTCTTCTTCTTCTGCCCCCTTTCTCTCTCTCCCCAGGCTGAGAGTTTTTTATTCTTTTAAGCATTCTCTCCCTTTCCCCCCCTCCTTTCTTTCCACCCTCCCCTCCCCCATATGTAGAGCTTCTAGCTAAGGAAAAATAATTCATCTTCTTTCTACAGCTTGTAGATTATGTAAAAAGAAAAGGTGTAAGACACAGACTTATGAATCCTGCTGCTTCTGCCAAACATGGACTGGCTGAAAGAAAAAATGGAATTCTCCAGTCTGATGAATGCAATGTTAGCTGATGCAAAGCTCCCCAGAGGATATTGGGCTGAGGCAATGAAATATGCCAATTATGTCTCAAACAGAGTATGGAGTTCAGCAATTAATGAAGTTCCTTATACTTTGTTGCATGGCAAGAGACCTACACTAAAATTTTTATGGTCATTTGGTTCTGAGGCCTGGGTTCAAGTCCCGAAGAAATACAGGCAGAAAAATAGCCCAAAGTCAAGGAAACTAATATTTATTGGTTTTCAACCTGCTGCCAAGTCCTGGAGATTTTGTGATAACCAAGGAATAGTTTATATTAGCAGGTTAGCAACATTTTGTGAGCAGAGAAACTGGGAAGATATCCATGCCAACAAGACAAGACAAATAAATTTATTGATTAGTCCTATGACCATATCAACCAATAACAACACAGAATATAAAATATATCGAAGTACATGCAACACCACCCAATAGGGTACCCTACAATACAGATTCAGAATATTCAGTGGTCATATATGTAGATCTCCTTTGCAGGATACTCCAATTTGTTCGACGTATTGCGTTCTTAAAGCTGCAGCTTTAGTTACAAACTTGGCAACTTTGCGAACAATGTACACATTAGAGCCCGAAAGAAGATAAGACAATCTGTGAATTGGGTCCCTATGGACTGTTCTTTCTAAAAAAGGGGATAGATATTCAAGCCTGATGGGTGCATATAATTGGCAGTCAAAGAGAATATGAGAAATGTTTTCAACAGAAGGGCATCCACAAATACAGGTTCTCTCCTGATAAGGGAGGTGGTGAAAACGCCCATATTTGACCATGGAATCCAGCAGTTCAAATCTGGCTCTAGTAAAGGCCCTTCTTAATACTTGAGGTAAGGGCATTGAAATGTATTTTTCAGGCAGAAAGAAAATTTTTATTCTTAGCCAACCAGCTTAGAGATCTATTTTTAGATAATAATTCCAGGTCTGATTGTGCACTAATATCTAGGACTCGCTGTTTGAAAATATCTCTTGCCTGTGGAGCTATTGAAAGCAAATACTGAATAGAAAACCCATGGTGTGTAATAGTTTCATGAAGACGGCTAATCCACGAATTAGTTAGTGCCATGTTTGTTTGTTCCATTAAACATATTTTGGGTAGACTATTAGTATCCATAAAAAGGATTTTCAGCCAGTAATTGAAAACTTTGATAATTAGGTTACTTTGTAGGGAATGCATTCCTAGCTCTGCTCTAACAGCAGGAGCTGATGTGTTCTTATCAGTTCCCAATATACTTCTTAGAAAACTGGTCTGATTTTGTTCAAGAATGGTGGCTTTGTTTAGACCCCACAGTTCAGCTCCGTAGGTAAACATTGGGACTATTTTAGCCTTAAACACCTTCAGTATGGGGATCAAAGAACCTGGGTGGTTGTAACTTAATAATTTGTACAATCTTTTAGTACCTAACCTAGCCTTTTTTGAACTTCTTTTATAATGGTTAAACCATGTGCCTGTGTTGGTAAAAACCACTCCAAGGTAGTTAAAGGAAGGTACTTGTTCAATGGGTTCCCCATTTATCCACCAATTATATTTCACACTCCTCTTGCAAAACACCATCACTTTAGACTTGCTTTTGTTTATGGTTAAGGAATTTTGGACACAGTATGTATACAATCTTTGGAGAAGTCTTCTTAGGCCTATTTGGGTAAGGGCCATTAGAACCATATCATCTGCATACAATAAAATATTAATAAATTTATCAAGTATCTTTGGCATATGGGAATCAGCATCATGCAGAAAACCAGGTAGGTCATTTACATATAAGTTGAAGAGCATTGGGGCCAGAATGCAGCCCCGTCTAACTCCAGTGAATGTTGGTATACTCTTTGTTAAGGAGCCATTTATTCCTGTGCGAACTTTCAACTGCGTATTTGAGTAAAGGATCTTAAGCAGACTTAGAAGTCTAGCGTCCATATTCAAACTAGCCAATTTCCTCCACAGAATATTTCTATTTATTGAGTCAAAAGCTGCACTAAGGTCTATAAATGCTGTATACAATTTCTTGCTTTTTGATAGCTGCTTTGTAAGAATGTGATGTAGAATAAACAGTTATCAGTTGTGGAGTGATTGGGTCTAAAACCAGCCTGCTCTTCTACTAGAAGATTATTTTCCGTGACCCAGTCTTCTATTTTACCCAATAAATGCTTTGCATACATTTTAGCTACTACTCCAATAAGACTTATTGGTCGGTAGTTTTTAGGATCCTCTTTGTTTCCTTTTTTATATAAGGGAACTATGATGGCAACTTCCCATCCAACTGGGATATGACCTGTATTATTTATATGGGTGAACAGCCCCGCTAGTAAAGGGGCCCACCAGTCAATTTGGGTTTTAAAAAGCTCTGGTGGTTAAAAATCCTCCCCAGGTGCCTTATTATCTTTTAGTGAGCAGATGATGGTTCTAATTTCTGAGACAGATACTGGAGGCCAGGCTGGGAGTGCTTCCAAAGATGGAAGTTTTACGCTTTGTTTCTGTGTAAAGTCCTGGGTGGTACTGGAAAATATATTTGCATAATACTCTTCCCAAATTGAAGCTGGAATAGAAGTGTTGGAATAAAATTTACATTCCTTTAATACACCAGAAACAGCATTCCAAAAGAACACTGAATTAGTCCCTTTTGCCCAGATTTCTAGATCAGACCAAAGTTTGGTATTATGGGAAGCTCTTTTGGCAGTTAACAATTTCTTATAACTGCGTCTGATTTCTAACATTTTGGCCTGGTTTTCGGCAGAGGGATTTACTTGGGCCTGACGCATTGCTGCCCTCAAACTTTTTCTGGTGTATACACAATCAGTATCAAACCAATTTGGACTGCTTTGTTGTTCCTTTCTGATAGGAAGGTTATGTACTAGAAATTTTTTTAACAAAAATCATAGATCTTTATATTGGGTTAAAATATTAATTGAGTCTGAGTTAAATGAGGAAATTGATTTTCTCCAAGCCATGGCCTGTTCAGAATTCAAGAAAAGTGATAAGGCTTTTGTATCGACCTTGGCCCATTTGAGTTTCTTTTCTTGCCTCACTTCAAAGTTTGCTAGTAACTTCTTATCATGTAACAAATATGGCCTTGTATCTGAACTACCTTTGAAAGAAACTGTAATTGGTTGATGGTCACTATCTTCCCTCACCAGGACTTGAATATCTGAAAACAATTCAAAATCAGCCCGAGATACACATATGTAATCTAAAACACTACTAAGTTTTCCTGAGTGATACGTAAAAGGATATCTAAAACCAGGTAATTTACCTCCTAAAATGACAAGATTACATTTATAAATCAAGGAGACCAACTGGAGACCTGCCTTATTTCTTTTGAGGTCACTAGAGAACCAAGAGTTCTCAGTAAGTAAATAATATTCTGGTATTACCCCTAGTTGAACAAAGTTTTGTAAGGAGGCCCCTATTCTAGCGTTGAAGTCACCTGCTAAGACAACTATAGCTTTAGGGTGTTTCATATTTATTTTTAGAACTGTCTCCTCTAAAATAATCCAGGTATTAGGTGGGAGATAAGTGGAAGAGTATGGTGGAATATAAATATTTACTAAGACTAAGTCAGAGGTTTTATAAGAAAACTTAACAGCTAGATACAGATGGGATTCATCAACAAAGAACATTTTCTGGCCACACCAGCCCAGCTCTGCCTTGATTAACGTTGTCAAGCCTCCTGATGCTCTTCCTTTAGTCTTGCATTTATTTGCAGGGATGGACCAAGAGTTGAAGCCTGGTAGTAGAATCTCTTCATCATCTTCAGTAAGCCAGGTCTCTTGGAGAGCTATGATATCAAAATTAGAAAGAAACTCCACCAGGTCACCTTCTGATGCTCTGTGCTTCCAGCCGGCAATGTTCCAGGATAGTAGCTGTATAGAGTTCTTATACTGAGGAGCATGATGTCAATTTGAGCTGGCTAAGGGATTATTCTGATTTTCTTGGTTTCCAGTCTCGGACTCCTCCAATATCAGTATCTCATCTATGCATGGGGAGATCGTACTAACATTTGATGTTACATGATGTGAATCAGTTCTTAGATGGATATTATGTCCTCTAGAGTTTTCCTCAGGAGCCATCTCTGTGTCATCCAAATGCCTCATTTCAGTCCATGTTTTAATATTTGAAGATGAAGAGACAGGAGTTAGAGGTGCTGCTCCGTTTGCAATACTTTTTTGACCTGGATGTATCTCTGCAAAGACTATGGGACTTTGTTTATTTCCCTTCAATTGGTAGAACATTTCAGCCTCTCCTTTCCTTGGCATTGATCTATTTTCTTGTATATCCAATACCTCCAGTTGCACTAGTGGTGGGGCATCTTTTAAGAACGTATCTTTAGGTAAAGAGGATTGTAACACTGAAGCATCAGCTAGTGATTGGAGAGTTACAGACTCTGGCACAATCTGTGTTATTGATGAATGGCTGCAAGATTGGTTACCCTCACTGTTGTCAAAGTCTATAGAAGTTAACTTTGCTTCGTGGCTATTTCTCTGCTGATTGGTCAATAAGCTGGTATGGTCGTTTAAAGAAGGGGCTTGTGTATAGACGGTATCATTACACTGAGTAGAAGAAGCTGAAGAAGTGTGTTCAGCAGAATAGTCTCTCAGTAGTTCTGAAGCATCACATAAAGTGCCAACACTATCTTTAGCCTCATCCCATTTGGTGTTGAATTCAGCCAAGTGTGCTGAGGCCTCCATGGAATGAATATGCCTCTCCCTTTGAACAGTTGGTCTCTGGCTTGATGAACCCTTTGGTTGTGTTATAGATGACATTGAGCCTACTGGTGATCTAATTAGTGATGAAGGTTTTCCTGATTTAGGTTGTGGACAGGTTTCACAGTCTTGTAGTGGTGTGCTTCTCTGAAGTAAGGGACGCAAGGGCATTTCAGAGAAAACCCTGGTGGGAAAGATTTGAAAGCGTGCCAAATAAGTTTTCATTTTGAGGAGCATGAGAGGGATCACACCATGCTCAAAGGTTAGCAATAGTCTCTTTTGACCCCTTTTATAAGGAAGCCACTTAATAGCCTTTAAATCTATGCTCCTTGGCTGACTATTTAGCAACTGACTTAGAGAGTTTACCACGGATCTATATCTGTCCCATCTCCTTCTATTGACATCAGTTTGTTCAACTTGTAGCAGAACCTGGGTTGGCATAAAAATCCGTGTGGTACAATCTCCTTGTAAGTTAGAGCTGCTGTTGACTATAGTTGAGTCGTCCTTTTTAAAACTGTTTGGATGTGAATTACTCCTATCTGGAGAAAGTGTTGTTGTGAGCTTTTCTAAGACGTTCTCCACAGCGTTCATTTTATCACAAACTAACCGTAAGCTTTTAAATATTGAATTCACTGTCTGAGCAGTTAGAAAACACTGGTCTACCACAAGCTCAGGGAGGGGGATATCTTTTGAAGAATCTGAAACTTCGTTTGAGGAGGAAACTGTGGAGATAACAGCAGGGCCTGCAACCTCCTGAGTTGGGGAGGCTATCTCCTCCTCTAACACAGCAAATCTGTTGTTTAACTTTATTACTGGAGGTGAAGTAGACAAATTACTCACGGAGGGACTTTCAGCAAGCAGTTCATCAACTTTCAGCAAGCAGTTCATCAATTTTCATTTGTTTCCCTGCTTTAGCAAGACGAAGACCAGGGCTGGATCTCTGGCGTTTGTTTCCCATGTTCTCTCCTACTCAGCTCGAGTCGGAACGCAGTTTCTCCCGCAACAGCTGACCAGAAGTTTGTCTCCAGCAGTATCAATTATAAAAGTTTAAAAAGTTTAAAAAGTTAAAGGTTTATAAAAGGTTAAAGGTAAAAAGTTAAAAGTGTTTTAGAAAGTTAAAAAGTTAAAAAGTAAAAAGTGTTTAAGAGGTGTTAAAAAACTTAGATGGGAGTGGAGCTTCAGCACAAATGCTGCTCCTCAGCACCAACTCCAACCGGAAATCGATGCCAACAATGAGGTATTTATGCGAGGCATGTGTCCCCACACTGAGCCTGAAGAAGATGCCAGTGTAGGAGGGGAGTCTACACAGTTGCAAGATGAAAAGGTGGAAGAGGAGCCAGTGATGCTTAGACGGTCTACCAGGTCCAATTTTGGAGTGCCATCGGAAAGGTTTGCTATAAATTTTGTATCCCATGAGCCACAATGCTATGATGATGTGTTACTGATGCCAGAAGATGAAAAGAAACAGTGGATGATGGCCATGGAAATGGAATATGAATCTTTGAAAAAACATCAAGTATTCATACCAGTGCTGTTACCAGAAGGTCAAAAGGCAGTAGGATGCAGGTGGATATACAAAATTAAAAAAATCAAGTGACAATAATGTGACCTGTAAGGCAAGGCTTGGGCACAAGGTTTTTCACAAGAGAAATATGTGAATTTCGCAGACGTTTATGCACCTACAGTGAAGGCAGAAACATTTAGAATGGTTTTGACAATTGCAGCATCAAGAAAGTGTCAAGTGCATCATTTTGATGTAGAGGCACATATTTAAATGCAAGTTTACAGGAAGACGTCTATATGAAACAAGTGCCTGGATATGAATTAAAAAAACCACAGCTTGTTCTGAAATTGAATAAAGCGTTGTATGGCCTCCGTCAATCAGGATTGGCCTGGAATTGACATTTGCATGAGAAATTAACAAAAATAGGTTTTTCTCAAAGCAGGGCAGATCCATGTTTGTATACAAAAGGTTCTGTAATCCTAATTTTTGTTGATGATTTATGTTTGATGGTGCCCGATATCTCACATGTTAAGTGGTTTATGTCTTCGTTAGGTAAAGAAGTAAAAATGAAGCATCTTGGTTATTTAGGGGTTGATGTTACAACTGATCCTGAAGGTAATTTCTATCTGTGTCAAAGTGACAAGATAGAGCAGCTAATACAGAAATGTAAGATGGGAGACTGCAAACCAGTCTCAACACCAATGGAGGTGGGGTTCAACATAGAACCTGAAGATGGGGAGTTTGACAATGTTGAACTGTATCAATCTCTATTAGGTTCATTGATGTATTTGTGTTCCTGGTCCAGACCTGATATTTCAACTACTATCAACATTCTGAGCCAACATGCTGCTAAACCATTGAACAAACACTGGGAAGGTATAAAACTCGCCTTCCCTCAATCGGCGATGCTAGGGCGCTCATATGTTTTATTATGTTTTAACTGTTTTATCTTGTCTGACTGTTGTTTGTTGTATTGCTGTTTGACCATTGTGCTTAGTTGCTACCCTGTGAGCCACCCAGAGTTCCCTCGGGAAGATGGGCGGGATATAAATGCAATAATAAATAAATAGATAGATAGATAGATAGATAGATAGATAGATAGATAGATAGATAGATAGATAGATAGATAGATAGATAGATAGATAGATAGATAAAACGTGTTTTAAGATACCTTAAGGGAACAATGCAAGAAAAGTTGAAAATATCCAAGTGTGATAACCTTGATCTAATTAGTTATGCAGATGCTGACTGGGGTTCAAGTCCAGAAAGGAGGTCAATGTCTGGATATGCCATTTTCCTAGGTAACTCATTAGTTGTATGGAAGGCCCGAAGACGGAGGTACATTTCATGTTCTACTGCAGAAGCAGAGTATGGGACGGTTAGTGACTTGTGTTGTGAGTTAACCTGGGTGGTGCAGTTATTAAAAGATGTTGATGTAAATGTCAACGTGTATGATTCTTTCTCGTGTATCCAATTGACACAGAATCAGAAGGTCGGATCCAGAAGAAAGCATGTTGGGATCCGTTACCAGAACGTCAAAGCCTGCATAGATCAACAGTTGGTTATGTTGGAATATTGTACTAGTGATTACAACTGTGCTGATTTACTCACAAAGCCTTTATCTAAAGAACAGCATGTATATTTTAAGAAGAGGCTAGGTGCTGAAATCTGTTAAATATAGGAGGGGTGTCATAATATGTAGTTGAAAAAATATATATATTGTATATTTAACGGACTGAAAAGAGAATTGTAAAATGGAGTCAGTCAAAATGCAGTGTCATGATGTTAAACACAAGTGCAAGGAATTAGAAATCACCAGCAGGTTAAGTGATTTAGCACAGGTGGAATAGTTAATGACATCATGATGTCAGAATGTGATTGGTTAAAATCATGTCTGATGAGGTCTAAATGTGTGTATAAGAACTGGCTTGTATAATGTTAAATTGGGACTGTTTATGGGGAGAAAACAGTACCCCACGCTCTGATGATTTGTATATGTGATATTGCTTGGTGTTATGCTGTTGTTGTTTGCTGTATATTTGCTGTATATATTCAATATAAGAGTTTTACTCTAAGTCATGTTTCTTTGTCTCTCCATTTCTGGGTTCTGATAATACTTATAACAATTAACTACACTTTATCTACATGCTGCTGCTGCTAAGCTCATTTATTCTCTGCTATAACATGTGTGTGTTAACATTTTTTTCATAATCCCTTAATTATTGTTTGCTGTGAAAGTCCATGGCCATGTGGCCGGCATGACTGCAAGGAAACACTATTTCCTTGAGCCCTTGAAGACGGCTGCAATTGTGAATGGAGTGGGGCCAGCCAGCTTGTGTCAGTGACTTCGGCATCCAGGGTGGCAATAACTTAGCTCTGCCTCCATCAAGTGATGGAACCAGATTCCTGGCACTCACCCCTGTCCTGGTTTGGCCTTGAAATCTGCTTCCTCCCTCCTTTTTCCTGGGGGGGGGGGGAGTCAGACAGAGAAAGGGAAGGAGAAGGAGGGTTTTTTTGCCTGGATCAGGCCCAATTATGCCCTAAAGGGGGGTCAGTTTCCCCCCTCTCCTTCCCCTTCCTCCTCCTCCCAAATTAAAGGGGGGGAGAGAGAAAAGGGAAGGAGGGAAATTTCCCGCTTTGCAGCTCCAACACCCCTCACTTGCAACCTCTTCCCCCTTGCACTCCCCCCATAGCACTACCCCACCCCCAGTTGTACAACGCACCTCCTCCTCCTGGGGGGGTCTCTTTCCCCTCCTCCCAGTAACCATAGAGAGCCTTTATTTATGGGGGGAGAGCCAACCCCCCCCCGGGAGCCTTCATTTCCTGCCACACTAGGAAGCGGAACTCGCTGCCTTGGAGGAATCCGAATGCCCCACCCCCACCCCCATCCGGGCCCTTCTCTGCCTCCCTTTTGGCCCAGCAAGGGAGGGGTAGGGGTAGGTAAAGGTTCCCCTCCCGCATGCCACACACGGGTTGAGAAAGTCCGGGGCCACATGGCCTGGCCTGGCTGCAAGGAAGCCCTGTTTTCCCTTCCTGCTTTCAAATGCTGTTACACATCTACAATTGAAAACACTTCATCAGGTGTTTGTCTGCTACATAAAACAATACAGAAGCACAGAGCACTGAATAAAAGCCATACAAAAGCATTTTTAGAACAGAAAAATCTCAGAAGCAATGAAATGAGAACAGAGAGAAAAAGGGATTCTCCAGAGGTCAAGTGTACACACACACACACACACACACACACACACACACACACACACACAGAGACACACACACACACACACACACACACAGAGTGTACGTAAAAATCGCATGGCAGTGTATTAGAAATTGAGTTGCAATATATACAAAGCATCCAACACAGAATTACATCAGCAAGAGAGTTTAACATGGTAATAGACAGAGTAAAGTGATTTGACATGGCAATAGACAGAGTAAAGTGATTTGACACAACAAAAGAAAATATTTTTTCACCCAGCGCGTTGTTAGTCTATGGAACTCCCTGCCACAGGATGTGGTGATGGCATCTGGCTTGGATGCGTTCAAAAGGGGATTGGACAGATTCTTGGAGGAAAAGTCCATCACAGGTTACAAACCATGATGGAGATGTGTAATCTCGAGGCTTAAAACCAGGGTACTTCAAGGGCCAGATGCAGGGGAGTGGTATCAGGAGACAGATATGTAGTCTCATGCGCTTCCAAAAGCATCTGGTGGGGCCACTGTGAGATACAGGAAGCTGGACTAGATGGGCCTTTGGCCTGATCCAGCATGGCTCTTCTTATGTTCTTATATGTTCTTATGACTTCCACCACATAAACCTCACTTGTAACATCTCACTTGTATACAACTCTTGCAGTGATCACAGAATACATTACAATATAGGACGTTACATCAGGGTACATCAGCATATGTCAGCTGTACCAAATTATATCATTGTACACGACATTATATCAGATCTGCTGCTATATGTCTGAAGAAGTGGACGTGTCCACGAAATGTTACGTTAAAATACGAAAGCTAAGTCTTTAAGCAGTACATACTGTTTGTTTGTTTGTTTGTTTGTTTGTTTGTTTGTTTGTTTGTTTCTATACTGACTGTCTTTCCAATGCAACACCGGGCAGTATACAACAATTACCAAACAATAAAAACAAATATGAAACAAATCAACCAATTAAAATAATACTACTACTTGGCAAGATGGTGGAACACAAACAAACAAACAAACAAACAAAAAACTCCAAATGTTCACCAAATGCCTCTCTGAAAAGCAAGGTCCTAAGCGATTTTTTGAAGGCCGGCAGAGACTGCAAGGCAAATCTCACTTGGCAGTTTGTTCACAGAGAAGGTCTGGTTTCGAGTAATCGATTTCTGGACCTCCCTGGGAGTGGCCACCTGAAGTGAGAGCACCTGCAACATTCTGGTGGGTGAGGCCTCAGTTGACCTCTGGAAGATCCGCTCTGTCAGGTACTCAGGTCCCAAGCCATGGAGGGTATTGTGAGTCAAAACGAGTAAATTGAACCTTATTCAGAACACGATGGGCAACCAGAATGACAGAAACAGGTTTCTCAGTTCTGCCATTCCAATGGCTTCTCGCCTGTGTGGGTTCTCAAGTGTATAGTTAGGTCTCTAGAACTACTAAACCTCTTTCCACACTGCACACATTCAAATTGCTTCTCGCCTGTGTGGGTCCTGTGATGACTAGCAAGGCTTCCAGCTCGACTGAACCTCTTTCCACATTCCAGACATTCAAATGGCTTCTCGCCCGTATGGATTCTGCGATGATAAGCAAGGCTTCCAGAATGACTGAACCTCTTTCCACACTCAAGACATTCAAATGGCTCCTCGCCTGTATGGATTATGTGATGCCTGGCAAGGCTTCCAGATTCACTGAACCTCCTTCCACACTCCATACATTCAAACGGCTTCTCACCTGTGTGTGTCCTGTGATGCCTAGTAAGGCTTCCAGCTTGACTGAACCTCTTTCCACACTCCAGACATTCAAATGGCTTCTCGCATGTGTGGATTCTGCAATGATAAGCAAGTCTTCCAGCTCGACTGAACCTCTTTCCACATTCCAGACATTCAAATGGCTTCTCGCCTGTATGGATTCTGCGATGATAAGCAAGGCTTCCAGAATGACTGAACCTCTTTCCACACTCCAGACATTCCAATGGCTTCTTGCCTGTGTGGGTCCTGTGATGGCTAGCAAGGTGTGCAGCTTGACTGAACCTGTTTCCACAGTCCACACATTCAAATGGCTTCTCACCTGTGTGGGTCCTGTGATGGCTAGCAAGGTGTGCAGCTTGACTGAACCTGTTTCCACACTCGACACATTCAAATGGCTTCTCACCTGTGTGGGTCCTGTGATGGCTAGCAAGGCTTCCAGCATGACTGAACCTCTTTCCACACTCCAGACATTCAAATGGCTTCTCGCCTGTGTGGGTCCTGTGATGACTAGCAAGGTGTGCAGCTTGACTGAACCTCTTTCCACACTCTATACATTCAAACAGCTTCTCGCCTGTGTGGGTCCTGTGATGGCTAGCAAGTTTTCCAGCATGACTGAACCTTTTTCCACACTCCAGACATTCAAATGGCTTCTTCCTGTGCTCTGTGATGACTCCAGAATGATGACCTCTTTCCAACAAGGCCTCCAGAATAACTTCCAACATGAACCTCTTTCCACACTCCATACATTCAAATGGCTTCTCACCTGTGTGTGTTCTCAGGTGTATAGTTAGGTCTCTAGAATGACTAAAACTCTTTCCACACTCCAGGCATTTCAATGCCTCCTCCCCTTGGTGAATTTTCGTAAGGGAACAAATTGTGGAGGTGCTAGCAAAAGATTTTCTGCACTTGGCATGCTCATTCCTTTCCTGTCCTTTGGATGTTTTCGGAACCGCTTGCTCTTCCTCCTGACAAGTAATAGATTTGTCCATTTTTACATCTATCTGTTTTCCTTCTAAGCGTCTTCCTTCTGGTTTGATTCTCAACACCCTCTTTTTCATCTGAATATTCAACCTCTTCCTCTGACACTTGGTGTCCTCCTCTTTTATTCTGTATAGTGTCTTACCTGCAAAATATAAGCAGCCACAAAAAAGGTGTTTCAAATCAAGTAACAAACCCAATGCACTGCTATGGAGGAAGCAGGAGAATGAGACACAGCACCAGGGTGGACCCATCTCCACCCGCCTCAGTGAGGAGGCCCATTGTGGCACCAGTGAACATCCTGAGGAAATGGTTCTCTGTTATGCTGGGAAACGTCTTGTGAGGTCCAGTGTAAGAAACGGATGCAAATTGTTCCACAGCCTCTTTCAGTTTATTCCCTCCAAACTATTTATTTCAAATATTGCTACCCTGCTTTTTTCATTAAAAGAGACCCAGGGTGGCTCAACTCTGCTTAGTAGTGGTTTGGACTTCAGATATCTAAGAGGCATAAAAATACTATATAAAATGCTTTCACATATTAAGAACAGAAGCCTTGCTGGAACAGGCCAGAGCCCATCCAGTCCAGCATTCTGTCTCACCCGGTGGCTCACCATTTGCTTCAGGGTATTCCCAAGCAGATGTCCTCACCTGCTTATTATTCCCCACAAATAGCATTGAGAGAAATCCTGACTATCTCTCCAACTCAGAGGTTGTCCTGAGGCATCCATAATGATACCCATCAATACCCTTGTTCTCCATGAACTTTGTCGAATCCTTTCTTAAAGCTGACAGCTGTCAACACTTGTTCTGGCAGGGAGTTCCACAAACCAGTGATCCTCAGAGTAAAAAGGTACTTTCTCATATTTGAGATCTAGCACCCAAAAGTTTCATGCCCTCTAGTTCTATGGTTTGCGATAGGTGTGGGGATTTCATACCCCAATAGCTCTGTACCCCAAGAAATGGGCAGAGCACAAAGCGCACCTAAAGGAAACTGAAGGCCTAGGAGGGCTGCTTGACATATATTTCCCAGCAGTCCCCAGGACCAAGCAGATACCAGAATGTGCTGATGTAGGCCAGAGCAAACAGGAGGCCAGGAAAACAGGATATCAGGATACAGACCAAGAGCCCCTTTCTGTCCTTATCAGTAATGCCTCACTAGCTAGGGAGCATTTCCCCCCCACCTACGGATTCTATTTCCTGTGCCTGTTTACTGAGTATGGCCTCACAGATAAGGCTTGCATTGCCCTCCCACCGAGGAACGTCCTTTCTGTATCTATTGTGCTTACTCTCCCTTAATAAAGACTGGGCTCAGGCAGTAGGACAAGGAGAATCATCACCACACAGGAGAAGAATCATCATCACACAATCTCACGATCACTCACATGCATGCAGCTGATGCAGACACAGAGAGACACGCAGACCCTCCAGCCAGAAATGCTGCCTGAGCACCAGATTGCACCCCGAAACTCTGTATCCGTGTGATCCGTAACGCAACAGATGGTGACCCCGACGTGATACCCCCAACGTGATCCCCTCAACGTGATCCCCTCGACGTGATTCCCCTAAGGCAACGCAGACGTGATTCCCAGAAGGCAACGCAGTTGCGATCTCCTGCAGCAAGGCAGATGCAGAGGAACCACTAGGTACAAGGACCAGGCTCCAGGCCAGACGGCATGAATGCGGCTCATCCTCATCTCCCTACGCCCGTAAAGGGCTTTGAGATGCGTCCAAACATCCTCCAGGGGATCCCAATAGGTGAGATGGGAGCGTTCTTCTCGGTTGAAGAGCGAAATGAATTCAGAGGGCCAGTTAATTTTCGGAGCAAAAGAATGCCTTGTGAAAGCCAAGAGCTTCAGATAGAGTCTTGGGAGTCACAACATCCTTTGAGTTGGGAACCAGCAGTAGGAAGAAATCTACAGGCAGAAAATTCCAGGGTTGGCAACCAGAATGCAGGTGATAAAGCAGAGCAACAATGGGGACGGATGGAAATGCCCGCTTCACTTCTCCCAATAGATTTCCAGATGCCCCTACCAATAATTTTTTCACCTAGTGTTAGGAACAGTGTCCCAGGATCAGGAATTGGTTGAGGAAAACAGGGAACCCCAAGGGGATTTAGGAAATTCAGCAAAAGAACATCTGGAAGGGTTAAAATCAAATTTTTCCATCAAGAATAGTCCCAGAAAAGGGAAAAATGAGGCTCAAGAAGCAGATCTCATCAAACCCCAAAAGCAGGAGGGGAAAAATTTTGTCCTGCCAGAAAATGTACCACCAAAAGGCAAAGGGATGCCCCAAAGGCAATCACTTTCTTTCAGCAAAGAGCCAAGCCATGGGGCAGGATTTCCCAGACAAATGCAGAGAGGCCAAAATTTTGTCCACGGCTCAGTAACACAAGCCTTGGAATCATTTAAGACTCAGGATTCCATTTCCCAGGGAAAGCTCCGCAGGGTTCAGAAGCTGCCAGCTTTAGAGCCTAGGCAGAGTTCAGCCTTGGGCTGGACCAAAGCAGATTTGCCCAGAGAGGGAATTCCAAAGACAGACCCCTTTTCCAAAAGGACAAAATGGGCCATTAGCTTAAAGGACAGCTTTTTGGGCGCTTTGGCAAATGCAGGACACCCTCAATACAAGTATAGGAGAAAGTCCAAATTTTTTTCAAAAGATCTGTACCATATTTTTCTCTAAGAGTTTTTCTCTTCCTCCAAAGCCATGGAGAATGCAGATTTCCTTTTTCAGAAATCTTGAGCAGCCAGAGTTTCCCTTCACTCTTTCTTTAGCAAACTACAGGAAAATTTAGGAATCAAAAATGCCTTTCTCTCTCTCTCTCTCTCTCTCTCTCTCTCTCTCTCTGTCTATCGACTAGAAGCAGCTCAGGGGGAGCGAGGGGGGGAGGTTGCTGGAGAAGAAAGGGTTTGCTGGATAACGGGAAGTTTGCTGGAAAGCAAAAGGCATCAGCTGTCAGGAATTGTGAGGAAGATTTCTGGAGATTTCAAGTTCCTTTAGAAAGAAAATGTCCCAAAGATCTCATCTTTCCACTATTCTCATGGGGTAAAAAGGAATTATATGGGTTGATCCATCTCACTCACACACAGAAAGCATGCAAGATAACAGGAAGCATGGAATGGTTATCAGTTTGCCAGTAATTCCTTTAGGAATGTCTTCAGAGACATTGTATATACAAAGCTAGCTTCTCAGCTTCCTGCTGGTTGTAATTACAAGTCAGCAAACAGAGGCATCTTTCAGAGTTGGAAGCAAACTGACTACAAATCCCATATGCCTTACATTTTTGGGCACAAGCAATCAACAGGGTTTAAAAATGTATAAAAAATCACTAATCGTGTTCCTTTTGCCTCCAAAAATCGAGCAGGAAAAGACCTTCCTCTCAGGGTATGACTTTCAAATTTAAATTAAAAAAATAGAAAGGGAGAGGAATCTCCCTCCAAGCCTCTTCAAGTAAGGCTTGATTTTAACTATATGTACCCTGAGAGAAAGAGAAATATTCTCACAGGTATGCCTTCCATGGCAGTTGAAGCTTACCAGCAGAATGATCCCAGAACATACATTCCTCATTTTCTCAATTGCAAGGACTATGGTCAGAGTGCAAGATTGATGTCCTCTTATCTTAAGGACTGGACTTGGCATTCATGCAAACCAGATTTTGCTAAACCAGATTTCACCACCAGAAGAAGAAGACATTTCCCAGATCCATGAACTTTTAGCAAAAGAACTCTTAAAAGGACTTTTCAGCAAACAGCCATCCATTGAAGCAGAGAGAAATATAGTTAGGTAGTCTAGTCTTTCACCTTTCCCCCACAAAAATGTAAGCCCCTAGCATAGACAGGGCATTCTTACTTATGTGTTCCCATGTATCCATGTATTGTATTTGAAAATATTCACTGTCTATACATGCAAATTCTTGCCAGGCTTAGCCACAAAATGTATTCAGGTATTCATGTATTGCTTATGCTATCGCTTATTGCTGGAGTATTATTGTTAATGCATCTATATCTGTATGCTAGATATGCCTATGTACCATGTACCTGTTAAGTCTTGGGAGATAATCATGCTTTATTATGCCAGTTCATTTATTATTGCAAGTTATGATGAGCGAAAGTTTCTATCTCTGAAAGTTAGGTGAATATTGGGTGCTGTATACCTCGGTGGGAGAAAAAATGCTTTCCAGAGGGATCCCCACATTAGATAACACATCACAGCCAATGATTTCTGCCATGCCCTAGCTTAGTGCTCTCACAATGAGCATGGGAGTGGGAGGAAATGGCCATGGAGTGTCACCGCAGCAACTCTCAGGCACAGCCATAAAGACACCTCACATTTTAGGGCACAATTCTCACACCTCAGCCCAGACATCCACTCCCTCCTACATAAGGAGTTGAGTTTCCTCTTGGGTCAAGCAATGAGGCCCCTGGGGCAAATGACCTCAGGTTCCAGCTTTCAGGGCCTGCATGGGTTGAGCACCAGATGAGTGCCTGATTTCTGGTTGGTTTACACCTGTGCCTCCTGACTGGTATGCAAAAGGGACACAGCTCTTGCCAGCGCTCTCTTAATTAAAAGGAAAGGGAGAAATGTGGGGATTTCATACCGCGATAGCTCTGTACCCCAAGAAATGGGCAGAGCACAAAGCGCACCTAAAGGAAACTGAAGGCCTAGGAGGGCTGCTTGACCTGTTATTTCCCAGCTGTCCCCAGGACCAAGCAGATACCAGAATGTGCTGATGTAGGCCAGAGCAAACAGGAGGCCAGGAAAACAGGATATCAGGATACAGACCAAGAGCCCCTTTCTGTCCTTATCAGTAATGCCTCACTAGCTAGGGAGCATTTCCCCCCCACCTACGGATTCTATTTCCTGTGCCTGTTTACTGAGTATGGCCTCACAGATAAGGCTTGCATTGCCCTCCCACCGAGGAACGTCCTTTCTGTATCTATTGTGCTTACTCTCCCTTAATAAAGACTGGGCTCAGGCAGTAGGACAAGGAGAATCATCACCACACAGGAGAAGAATCATCATCACACAATCTCACAATCACTCACATGCACGCAGCTGATGCAGACACAGAGAGACACGCAGACCCTCCAGCCAGAAATGCTGCCTGAGCACCAGATTGCACCTCGAAACACTGTGTCCGTGTGATCCGTAACGCAACAGATAGGGAAAACAGTTTTTCCTTATGAACGATGTTCACACCATGTATGATTTTATAAACTTCAATCAGGTCACCTCTTAGGCGCCGTCGTTCAAGAGTGAAGAGGCCCAGCCGTTGCAGCCTCAGATGGTAAGGAAGGTGTTCCAGTCCCTTCATCATTCTGATTGCCCTCCTCTGCACTTTTTCCATTTCCATAATATCCTTCTGGAGGGATGGGGACCAGAACTGGACACAAGACTCCAGATGGGTCCTCACCATAGATTTACAAAAAGGCCAAATGAGACTTGCTGAATTATTTTCTATCCCCTTCCTAATGATCCCAAGTAGAGATGGGCACGAAATGACCAATTTGTCGTTACCGTTATCCGTTACCATTACCGTTACCGTTACGTAACGGTACGAATAATGACCATTTGGACGGGCCAGGCTCGAACCAAATAGAACCAAGAAACTTTTCTTGGTTCTGTTCGTTTCCGTTACTGGCCTGGCAATCCGATAAGTCCTCCACTCCTACCTGCTGCCGGTGCTGCTGCTTGCCTTCCCGGTCCAGTCTTCCGGCTTCTGGCTTCGGGGGCGGAGTCGAGAAGGAACTGAGTTCCGGTCTCTGCGCGCAGAGACCGGATCCCAGCCCCTCTCGTGGCCCTCCTCCACCATGGAGCGTGACAGCCCGCCGGCGCAGGGCTGTGAGGCTCCATGAGGGAGTCGGGAAGGAAGGGGCTGAGATCCAGTCTCCTCCGATCGGAGCCCCCTCTTACCGCCCTGAAAATGCTCCGGGCTGGCAACGGGGTCATTTTCAGTGGGATCCTGCCGAGCTGTGATCAGCTGGACCCCTTCAAAAATGACCCACCTGGCACTAAGGAGACCCCCTTGTGCCAAGCGGGCCAGTTTTGAAGGAGTCCAGCCCATTGCAGGGTGGCAGGACCTCTCTGAAAATGACCCCGTAGCCAATGCAGGAGCTCCGCACGGGTGACGGGGCCATTTTCAGTGGGATCCTGCTGAGCTATCATCAGCTGGACCCCTTCAAAAATGACCCACCTGGCACTAAGGGGACCCCCTTGTGCCAAGCGGGCCATTTTTGAAGGGGTCCAGCCCATGGCAGGGCAGCAGGACCTCTCTGAAAATGGCCCCGTGGCCAATGCAGGAGCTCCGCACGGGTGACGGGGCCATTTTCAGTGAGATCCTGCTGAGCTATCATCAGCTGGACCCCTTCAAAAATGACCCACCTGGCACTAAGGAGACCCACTTGTGCCAAGCGGGCCATTTTTCAAGGGGTCCAGCCCATGGCAAGGCAGCAGGACCTCTCTGAAAATGGCCCCGTGCCCAATGCAGGAGCTCCGCAAGGTGAGAGCTCCGCAGCTGAGAGGTGGGGTGGGAAAAATAGGTTTCCCATCGGGAGGGGGGAGATTAGTTTAAAGATCCCTCTTCCCCCACTTCCCATGGGGTTGGGGGAAAGAGGGGCACTGCCTCTGGGACCAGGAAAAATGTTTAAAGTGCCCCCTCTTTTCTCCTCCCCATGGGGTGGGGTGGATAAGGGGGCTCTTTAAACTAATCTCCCCCCCCCCCGATGACAGCGCCAAGCTGGTGCTCAGCACTGTGATCGGGAGCAGATTAGTTTAAAGAGCCCTCTCTTTCCTCCTCCCCAGGGGTGGGGGAAAAGAGGGACCCCAGTAACTTATCTTCCCCCCTCCTGATGACCCATTTACTTCCGGGTTCCTTGCCCGCACTACAGCTGTAGTGCGGGTGTGTTTTTCTTAAAAGCAACTGCTCCTCCCTTGGGGCCCCATCCACGCTTGGCTTTTATTTATTTATTTATTTTATGATTTTAGGGTGCTAACCAGGGCACACCTGGGGAGCCATAATTTTTATTTTTTCAAGCACCCACTGTGTGTCCCCTGGGGCTGGGCGAGCCCTTCTTTCACTTCCGGGTTTCTGTAGCGCGGGGCTTTTTTTTTGTTTGTTTTTTATTTTCTTTCAGCGCCCACCGCACGGCCCCTGCGGCCCCATCAGAGCTGGGGATTTTTTATTATGTTTTTTTAAAGATATTAGGGTGCCAACCAGACCACCCCTGGCACCCTCTTGGTGCTCCTTTTATTTTTTATTGCCGACCAAGCGCTACCGTCATTGCCTTTTGCTTTTTTTTTTCTGTGATCAAGCGCTACCTGGAACAGCACCAGGTAGGAGACATTTTAAACTATTAGTTCCCTCTCCTATGGGAAACTTATGTTCCTCACCCACCCCACCTCTCAGCTGCTCCTCGCTGGCTTCCTGCACCTCCTTTCCAGGGGTGCAGGGAAGCCAGCTGAGCAGCAGAGAGGCGCTGGCTTGGGGCCAGCACAGAGCAGCTGAGAGGCGCTTGCTGGGGGAGCTCTTTCCCCCACCACACAGTGGCTGGAAGGAAGATTAAGCCCACTGTTTCCCCCAGCCACAGTTGCGCAAGCACCACACACACACACACACACACACACACACACACACACACACACACACACACACACACACACACACACACACACACACACACCACTACACACAAAACAAAGAACGAATAAATGAACAAACGGAACAAAGTTTTTTGAAAAATGTCACGACAAACGGAAACGAACCAAATCGGGTCTGGTAACGGAAACGAAAAACCGAAACGTCATTTTTTCTATTTGTGCCCATCTCTAATCCCAAGCATTGAGTTGGTTTTTCCCTCCCACTGCTGTAGCACAGTGGGTTGACACCTGCCTTGAGCTGTCCACCGGGACACCAAGGTCCTTTTCTGGTTCGTGGCAGAGAGCTCAGACCCCATCAGTTTATAAATGTAATTGGGTTTTTTTTTTGCCCCATTGTGCATCACTCTGCATTCCCCCAGTGTCGAGAGATCCCTCTGGAGCTCTTCACAATCTCTCTCAGTTTTGAGTAATTGTGTGTGTGTGTTGTGTCTTTAGAGTTGTGACAGGCTCTTTGTGACCCCCCATGTCCATGGAGTTTTTCTTGGTCGCCCATCCAAGTACAAACCAGGACTCACCCTGCTTAGCTATTCCTTAAATACCTCCAGTTCCAATGAAAGTCCTGTTAAGGTTGCCATAACACCCCCACAACCCCCCCATTTGATCCGCCAAGCCCTCCTCCTCCTCCTCCCCCATAAAGGGACGCCCAGGCGGTTCCATTTTATACCCGCTCCCATCCCCAGTGCCCCCCACTCCTACAAGCCCCCTCCCCATATCTGCATCTTCCCCCCCCCCATCCTATTGCACGAACCTCCTCCTGGGGGAGCAGATCTTTCTCCTCCTTCCTACAAACAATTGGGGGGGGGCAGATCTGCCCCTGGAGGTTACGAAAAAGCTTCTTCCTCCCTCCTTTTCCCTTGCGGGCGGGGGGGGGGAGAGAGAAAAGGGGAGGGGGGCGTTTGCCTGGATCGGGCCCCCATATTCCTTCCAAAAAAGGGGGGTCAGTTCCCCAGTCTCCTATTTCGTCCCTTCTCCTTCCAAATTAAAATGAAGGGAAGAGAGAGAAAAGGGAAGGGGGGTTAGGAGGTGCCTTTGAAGGGGAGGCAAATTTTACGCCTCTTTCTCCATCCGGGACCCCAAAGGTGTGGCGGGGGGGCTTCTCTCCTGGGATCCCCCCCCCACGGATTTCATCAGCAACGCCCCCCTTTTCCTCCTCCACCCCATAAAGGGTCGCCCAGGAGAGTCTTTCCTCCTCCCCCTTCCCTCCCCACCTGCTTCAATTCCCCCCATCTCCCAACGCCCCCTCCTACCCCCAGTAGCATTGCAACCCCCCCAATTGCACAACGCACCTCCTCCTCCTCCTCCTCCTCCTGGGGGGTCTCTTTTCCCCTCCTTCCAGCAACCACAGATGAGAGCCTTCTTTTTTAGGGGCGGGTTATAGTCTCGTGGAGAACAGGCCCCTCCCTGTGAGCCTTTCGCTTCCTGCCACTCTAGGAAGCGGGACTCGCTTCCCTCCCGCCCCCTTGGAGGACTGACTACTTCCCACCCTCCACCCGCGCCCTTCTGATCTTCCAAGGCAGAAAGGGAGGAAGGGAAGAGAATGGGGGGGAATCATCTTCTTCTTCTTCTGCCCCATTTCAGGTGGTGGGAGCACTCCCTCTCCTTCCCACTGGAGCCCCTCCTTCCCTCCCTTCCTCTAAAATTCAGAAGTTCCCAAACTTTTTCCCCTACCTTACCGATTTATTTTTTGTTTTCCCTAGGACACCGCCACCCACCCGCCGCCTAATACTGAATTTTCCGGAACTTTTAAATGTATTCTAGACAACTGACACAGTGCTGTTCACTTTGGTAGGTTTTTTTTTTTTTTTTTGTATCATGGACAATTGTAAAAAAAGAGAAAAACACATCCAATTTTTATTCCTACCTTTATTGAAAAGACACAAAATGCAAGTAAATATATAGATTCAGAAAGAAAGGGATCATATCCTAGTAATATTTTACATAAAATTAATACATAAATACAGGAATGGTACTTCGCAAGACAAATGCCCCGTAAGATTAATTTTCCATAAGGCAAACAGAATTTTCCTGGAAGAGGCATGTTTTGCCTTGTTAGCCATTACAGGACTCACACAGGTGAGAAGCCACCCAACTCATAGACTTCATAGAGTTGGAAGAGACCTCCAGGGCCATCCAGTCCAACCCCCTGTCATGCAGGAACCCCCATCACAGTACTCCCCACGCACAGGTGACCATCCAGTCTCTCCTTAAAAACCTCCAAAGAAGGAGACTCCACCACCCTCCTTTGGGGCAGCATATTTCACTGCCGAACAGCTCTAACCGTCATGAAGTTCTTCCGTTCAAAGGGAATCTCTTTGTGTGTAGTTAGAAACCATTGCCCTGAGTCCAATTCTCTGAAGCCATGGAAAACAAACCTGTCCCCTCTTCAACATGACATCCTTACAAATATTTAAACATAGCTATCATATTCCCCCCTCAGCCTTCTTTTTGTAAGGCTAAACATACCCAGCTTCCTAAGCCATTCCTCATATGACATTTCCTCCAGACCTTCGACCCTCTTGGTCGCCCTCCTCTGGACCTGCTCGAGGTTGTCAACATCCTTTTTAATTGAGGTGCACAGAACTAGACACAGGACACCAGGTGGGGTCTGACCAGAGCAGAATAGAGTGGTACTATCACTTCCCTTGATCTAGACACTATGGTTCTGTTGATGCAACCAAGAATTGCATTTAAAAAAGGAAGGAGGGGGGACCCGGGAAACTACAGGCCAGTTAGTCTTACATCTGTCCCAGGGAAGATGGTGGAAAGCCTCATCCAAGAGAAAATCTTAAAACACATAGAAGAACAAACCTTGCTGAGAGAAAATCAGCATGGCTTCTGCAAGGGTAAGTCTTGTCTGACAAATCTTTTAGAATTTTTTGAAAAGGTCAACAGGCATGTAGTTTTAGGTGAACCGGTGGATATAGTCTATCTGGATTTTCAAAAGGCTTTTGACACAGTCCCTCACCAGAGGCTGCTGAGAAAATTGCACAGTCAGGGGATAAGAGGGCAGGTCCTCTTATGGATTGAGAACTGGTTGAAATCCAGGAAACAAAGAGTAGGTGTCAATGGGAAATTTTCACAATGGAGAGAGGTGAAAAGCGGTGTGCCCCAGGGATCTGTCCTGGGACCAGTGGTTTTCAATCTGTTCATAAATGACCTGGAGACAGGGATAAGCAGTGAGGTGGCCAAGTTTGCAGATGACACAAAACTTTTCCGTGTGGTAAAAACCAGAGAAGATTGTGAATAGCTCCAGAAGGATCTCTCCAAACTGGGGGAATGGGCTACGAAATGGCAAATGTGTTTTAATGTAAAGTAATGCATATTGGGGCAAAAAAATCAAAACTTTTGGGCTCTGAGTTATCCGTGACGGATCAGGAAAGAGGTCTTGGTGTGTTGGTGGACAGCTCCATGAAGGTGTCTCCCCAATGTGTGGCAGCAGTGAAGAAGGCCAATTCCATGCTAGGGATTATCAAAAAGGGGAATGAAAATAAAACAGCCAACATTATAATGCCATTATACAAAACAATAGTAAGGCCGCACCTGGAGTATTGTGTACAATTCTGGTCACCGCATCTCAAGAAAGACATAGTGGAACTGGAAAAGGTGCAGAAGAGAGTGACTAAAATGATTACTGGGCTGGGGCACCTCCCTTATGAGGAAAGGCTAAAACATTTGGGGCTCTTTAGTCTGGAAAAAAGGCGCCTGAGGGGGGATATGATTGAGATGTACCAAATAATGCAGGGCATGAGTAAAGTGGATAGAGGGAAGCTCTTCTCCCTCTCACAAAATACCAGAACTAGGGGACACACACTCAAATTGAGGGCTGGGAGAATAAGAACAGACAAAAGAAAATATTTTTTCACCCAGCGCGTTGTTAGTCTATGGAACTCCCTGCCACAGGATGTGGTGATGGCATCTGGCCTGGATGCCTTCAAAAGGGGATTGGACAGATTCCTGGAGGAAAAGTCCACCACAGGTTACAAACCATGATGGAGATGTGTAATCTCCAGGCTTAAAACCAGGGTACTTCAAGGGCCAGATGTAGGGGAGTGGTATCAGGAGACAGATATCTAGTCTCATGCGCTGCCAAACGCATCTGGTGGGGCCACTGTGAGATACAGGAAGCTGGACTAGATGGGCCTTTGGCCTGATCCAGCATGGCTCTTCTTATGTTCTTATATGCATTGGCTTTCCTTGTTGCTGCATCACACTGCTGACTCATGTCCGATTTGTGGTTCACCCAGACTCCCAGATCCCTTCCACAGGTACTATTCTCTAGCCAAGTGTCCCCCATCCTATATCTGTGCAATTTATTCTTTTTACCTAGATGTAGCACCCTACATTTCCCTCTGTTGAAATCCATTCTGTTAGCTTTGGCCCAGCATTCTAATCTGTCAAGGTCCTTTTGGATTTTCATCCAATCCTCTAGGGAATTAGCAACCCCTCTCAATTTGGTATCATCTGCAAATTTAATTAGCATACTCTCTATTCCTTCCTCCAAGTCATTAATAAAGATATTGAACAGCACTGGACCCAGAACAGAACCCTGGGGCACCCCAGAACAGAACCCTTCCCTCGGGTCTACCAGCAACTCTGGATCTAATACTGTGTGATACTCAGGACTTGGTCAGGGATGTGAATGTCACTCAATGGAACCTTGACTTACATGCTGCTTGACTTGCAGCATATTGGACTTGTAGCAAGAAGGGGCCTCTTTGATTTGAGTCGCAGGCTTTGACTTACAGCTTGGAGCCCCAGCGCAAGGCACCGGAACCAGGCAGCAGCCACACAATTACAGCTGCCATCTCCAAACTACTCCTGCCTTCTTCCTCTCCTCCGGCAGCGGTGGCTTCGGCGAGGCCAGCTCCGAGCACCTGCTGCTGCTGCTGCGGGAAGAGAAGAAGGGCCAGGAGCTCGGGGCTGGCCTCACTGGTTAGACAGGCAGCTCAGTCTTGTAAAAAAATCTGGCAGCAGAAGTCTGAATGGAAGCATTTTAGTTGGGGAGTCTGTGGAATTCCCTCTCACATGATGTGGTGATAGCATCTGGCCTGGATGCCTTCAAAAGGGGATTGGACAGATTCCTGGTCGAAAAGTCCATCCCAGGTTACAAACCATGAGGGAGATGTGGAATTTCCATGCTTAAAACCGGGGTACTTCAAGAGCCAGATGCAGGGGAGTGGGATCAGGAGACAGATATCTAGTCTCATGCGCTCCCAAACTCATCTGGTGGGGCCACTGTGAGATACAGGAAGCTGGACTAGATGGGCCTTTGGCCTGATCCAGCATGGCTCTTCTTATGTTCTCCGTGTGTTGGGGGAGGCAGGGTTTGGGGCTTCCGGGGATTGCATGCAGGATGACAGACCCCGGGCTGTGTCAAGGGGGGGTCTCCTCGGGAGTAGGACTGGAAGCAGAGACCCTCTGGTAAGGCCACCTTCTCTCTATCCAAGTCTCTCTACCCGATCACCCCCATTCCCCCTGTGGGGTATGCACGCTCCAGATGACCCCCTCCTTCTCTCCCTTCCCCCCACCCCACAGTGCCAGGTCCAGCCCCACTTCCCTTCCCCATGGGAGACCCTGCTCCCCATCATGTCCTCTCCCCCCCCTCTGCAAAGGGGAGGGGGGTCTCTCTCTCCCAGGGTGCCTTTTCTTCCACCACCACCCCCTTCTAGGAAATCCTTGGGGCGGGGGGGGCTCTGGGGTTGACGGAGGGGGGTCCCTCCTCCTGCCCCTCCCTCCCTCCCTCCCTCCCCAAACGCCCCCCCCCGCCACGGCGGCTCCTTTTCCAGAGGGGGGGGTCTGGGAAGCGTCCTTTTCCTTCTTTATCCCAAGGGTTGCATGCATATCGTCGGGGGGGGTTCCTTCTCCTCCTCCTATGCAGCCCCCCCTCATTCCCACCCACCCCCAAACAGCATGGCCCCCTGCCCCATGGCACCCCCTCCCCCTCCTCCTCTTCCTCCTCCGCCTGGAGACTCTTTTCCTCTCCTTCCCGGGCAACCATTCCAGCCTTTATAAGAACATAAGAACATAAGAAGAGCCATGCTGGATCAGGCCAAAGGCCCATCTAGTCCAGCTTCCTGTATCTCACAGCGGCCCCACCAGATGCTTAAGGGAGCGCATGAGACTAGACATCTGTCTCCTGATACCACTCCCCTGCATCTGGCCCTTGAAGTACCCTGGTTTAAAGCCTAGAGATTACACATCTCCATCATGGTTTGTAACCCGTGATGGACTTTTCCTCTAGGAATCTGTCCAATCCCCTTTTGAAGGCATCCAGGCCAGATGCCATCACCACATCCTGTGGCAGGGAGTTCCATAGACTTACAACGCGCTGGGTGAAAAAATATTTTCTTTTGTCAGTTCTTACTCTCCCAGCACTCAATTTGAGTGTATGTCCCCTAGTTCTGGTATTTTGAGAGAGGGAGAAGAGCTTCCCTCTATCCACTTTACTCATACCCTGCATTATTTTGTATGTCTCAATCATATCCCCCCTCAAGCGCCTTTTTTCCAGACTGAAGAGGCCCAATTGTTTTAGCCTTTCTTCATAAGGGAGGTGCCCCAGCCCAGTAATCATTTTAGTCACTCTCTTCTGCACCTTTTCCAGTTCCACTATGTCTTTCTTGAGATGCGGTGACCAGAATTGTACACAATACTCCAGGTGCGGCCTTACTATTGTTTTGTATAACGGCATTATAATGTTGGCTGTTTTATTTTCAATCCCCTTTTTGATAATCCCTAGCATGGAATTGGCCTTCTTCACTGCTTCTTTTTTTGCTTCTTTTTTTGCTTCTTTTTTCGGGGGGGGGAGAGAAAAGAGCCTCCCCTCCCATTTCCTGCAGCTCTAGGGAGGCAGACACGCTGCTCTCAGTCCTTGGAGGAGAAACCCCCACACCTCCCCCCCGCCTCCATGCCAGCAAATGGGGGCTTTCCATCCACACCCCCTCCTCCTCCTCCTCCTCCTCCCCATACCTGGGACGCCCAAAGGAGGGCGGTCCTTCTTTCCTCTCAACCCACACCCCGTCTGGCACCCCCTCCTTCTCCTCGACCAGTGGCTCTCAACCAGCGGGTCCCCAGATGTTCCTGGTCTGCAACTCCCAGAAGCTTCCACCACTTGCTTTGCTGCAAAGGGTTTCTGGGAGTTGCAGTCTCGGAATATCTGGGGACCCACAGATTGTGAACCACTGTCCTAGACTGTTCCTTAAATCCCCCCCACACTTTTCCTGATGCCCCTGCCCCTCGTCCTTCCAAAATCAAGTGGGGAGGGGGGCTTTACATGGAGGGCCAGATGCAGGGGGAGTGGGATCAGGAGACTGGGGGTCAAGTCCTCCAGAGGGAGTGAGATCCAGGAAGCTGGACTCGATGGGCCCTTCTTGGCGTGGTCCAGCATGATGGCTCTTCTTCTTCTCAGGTTCTTCTTAGGGGTCTTCAGATGGGTCCGATGGGGTGTTCTCCTGCCATGTCCGCTTTCAGACACCAGCCCACAGGCCAAGAGAGTCCTGGAATTGTCTCTCCCTCTGGAGCATGGAAGAGGTCTCTCCCCTGAGCCAGCCTGACCCATCTGCCTCCAGCACCACAGCAGCTCAAAAGCATGGATGCTGCCGCCATCAGATGGTTGGAGAGAGGGGACAGGAAAGCCATTCATTGGAGCATCAAAACCCCCTCCCTCAACAGAGTTGGGGGTCTCAGGCATAGTCTATCTGCCACTTATCAGTGTGTGCTTTCCACAGTACCCAGGCAAATCTAAAAGCCTTCACCACCAAGGCCATAGCTAAGGACCCATTCTTCATAGGTTTCAGCACCTTTTTTCACCTTAAGGCTATGGGTACTATTGCCTACCTAAGGATCCTCCTCAGGCCGTTGTTCATCAATTCCTGGAAAGACCAGGGTGACAAGAGGTCAAAGCTGACTATATGATGGAGGACTCGCACTAGCTGGATTCAGACTGAGGAAGCTGTTTGGATGAGCAGCGAAACGTTTCTGTCTCTCAAGAAAAAAGAGGTCCAGTAGCCATGACTCAACTTCCAGATAAGCCCAGGGTCGTTCTCCCACAAGAAGACAGCAGGGTAGCCTTCTGTTTTCCCCCTCTCTGGTGACCTCATACAACGCGATGTGGAAATTAAGACAACCAATCCAGACCTCCCAGTTCTGCTGTGAAGTGTCAAACTCAGGAATGCTGGGCACGGGCCGGGGTGGCAGGGTGGCATTAGAGCCCTTGAAGACGGTTGCAATTGTTGGTGGAGTCATAGAATCATCATAGAATCATAGAATCATAGAGTTGGAAGAGACCTCATGGGCCATCTAGTCCAACCCCCTGCCATACAGGAACCCCTTCACAATATTTCCGACAGATGGCCATCCAGCCTCTGCTTAAAAACCGTCAAAGAAGGAGACTCCACCACCCTCTGTGGCAGCATATTCCACTGCCGAATGGGGCCTGCGAGCTGGTGTCAGTGCATTTGGTGTCCAGGGTGGCAATAACTTAGCTGTGACTCTGTCAAGCGATGGAACCAGATTGCTGGAAATTCAACCCTGTCCTGGTTTGGCCTTAAAATCTGCTTCCTCCGTCCTTTTTCCTTGGGGGGGGGGGGCTTAGAGAAAGGAAAGGAGAAGGAGGAGGGTTTTTTGCCTGGATCGGGCGATTATGCCCAAAAGGGGGGCTCAGTTTCCCCCTCTCCTTTCCATCCCTCCTCTTCCCAAATTAAGGGGGGGGGAGAAAAGGGAAGGAGGGAAATTTCCCCCTTTGCATCTCCAACGCCCTCACTTGCAACCTCTTTCCCCTTGCACTCCCCCAATAGCATTGCCCCCCCCAAGTTGCAAAACGCATCTCCTCCTCATGGGGGAGGTCTCTTTCCCCTCCTCCCAGTAACCATGGAGAGCCTTTGTTTATGGGGGGAGAGCCCATCCTCCCTCCCTGGGAGCCTTCATTTCCTGCCACACTAGGAAGTAGAACTTGCCGCCTTGGAGGAATCCGAATGCCGCCCCACCTCGATCCCCAACCGCACCCTTCTCTGCCTACCTTTTGGCACTGCAAGGGAGGGGTAGGGGTAGGGGTAGGTAAAGCCCAGAGCAGTAAATAAAAGCCATACAAAAGCATTTTTAGAACAGAAAAATTTCAGAAGCGATGAAATCAGAACAGAGAGAAAAGCGGATTCTTCCCAGATCAAGTGCACATACACACACACAGTGTACGTAAAAATCACATGGCAGTGCATTAGAAATTGAGTAATATATACAAAGCATCCAACACAGAATTACACCAGCAAGAGAGTTTAACATGGCAATGGACAGAGTAAAGTGATTTGACTTCCAGCACATAAACCTCTCTTGTAACATCTCACTTGTATACAACTCTTGCAGTGATCACAGAATACATTACACTATAGGACATTGCATCAGGTTACATCAGCATATGTCAGCTATACCAAATTATATCATTGTATACAACATTATATCAGATCTGCTGCTATATGTCTGAAGAAGTGGACGTGTCCACGAAATGTTACGTTAAAATATGAAAGCTAAGTCTTTAAGCAGTACATACTGTTTTTTTGTTTACGTATTTATTTATTTCTATACTGACTGTCTTTACAATGCAACACCGGGCAGTATACAACAATTACCAAACAATAAAAACAAATATGAAACAAATCAACCAATTAAAATAATAATACTACTTGGGAATATGGTGGAACAGAACCAACCAAACAAACAAACAAAAACCCCAAATGTTCACCAAATGCCTCTCTGAAAAGCAAGGTCCTAAGCGATTTTTTTGAAGGCCGACAGAGACTGTGGAAGGCAAATCTCACTGGGCAGTTTGTTCACAGAGAAGGTCTGGTTTCCAGTAATCAATTTCCGGACCTCCCTGGGAGTGGCCACCCGAAGTGAGAGCACCTGCGACGTTCTGGTGTGTCAGGCCTCAGTTGACCTCTGGAAGATCCGCCCCCCCCCAGGTACTCAGGTCCCAAGCCATGGAGGGTTTTGTGAGTCAAAACGAGTACCTTGAACCTTATTCAGAACACGATGGGCAACCAGAATGACAGAAACAGGTTTCTCAGTTATGACATTCCAATGCCTTCTCACCTGTGTGGGTTTTCAGGTGTATAGTTAGGTCTCTAGAACGACTAAACCTCTTTCCACACTCAAGACATTCAAATGGCATCTCGCCTGTATGGATTGTGTGATGGCGGGCAAGGCTTCCAGATTGACTGAACCTCTTTCCACACTCCATACATTGAAACGGCTTCTCACCTGTGTGGGTCCTGTGATGGCTAGCAAGGCTTCCAGCTTGACTGAACCTCTTTCCACATTCCAGACATTCAAATGGCTTCTCGCCTGTGTGGGTCCTGTGATGCCTAGCAAGTCTTCCATCTTGACTGAACCTCTTTCCACATTCCAGACATTCAAATGGCTTCTCGCCTGTGTGGGTCCTGTGATGCCTAGCAAGTCTTCCAGCTTCACTGAACCTCTTTCCACATTCCAGACATTCAAATGGCTTCTCGCCTGTATGAATTCTGCGATGATAAGCAAGGCTTCCAGAATGACTGAACCTCTTTCCACACCCCAGACATTCCAATGGCTTCTCACCTGTGTGGGTCCTGTGATGGCTAGCAAGGTGACCAGACTCACTGAACCTCTTTCCACATTCCAGACATTCAAATGGCTTCTCACCTGTGTGTGTTCCCAGGTGTATAGTTAGGTCTCTAGAATGACTAAAACTCTTTCCACACTCCAGGCATTTCAATGTCTCCTCCCCTTGGTGAATTTTCGTAAGGGAACAAATTGTGGAGATGCTAGCAAAAGACTTTCTGCACTTCACATGCTCATTCCTTTCCTGTCCTTTGAATATTTTCGGAACCGCTTGGTCTTTCTCCTGACAAGTAATAGATTTGTCCATTTTTACATCTATCTGTTTTCCTTCTAAGCATCTTCCTTCTGGTTTGATTCTCAACACCCTCTTTTTCATCTGGATATTCAACCTCTTCCTCTGACACTCGGTGTCCTCCTCTTTTATTCTGTATAACGTCTTACCTGCAAAATATAAGCAGCCACAAAAAGGCGTTTCAAATCAAGTAACAAACCCAATGCACTGCCATGGAGGAAGCAGGAGAATGAGACACAGTGCCAGGGTAGACCCACCTCCACCCGCCTCAGTGAGGAGACCCATTGTGGCACCAGTGAACATCCTGAGGAAAACCTGTGAAAATCTGTGAGGAAATGGTTCTCTTTTATGCTGGGAAAAGTCTTGTGAGGTCCAGGGTAAGAAACGGATGCAAATTGTTCCACAGCCTCTTTCAGTTTATTCCCCCCAAACTATTTATTTCAAATATTGCTACCCTGCTTTTTTCCTTAAAGGAGACCCAGGGTGGCTCAACTCTGCTTAGTAGTGCTTTGGGCTTCAGATATCTAAGAGGCATAAAAATACTATATAAAATGCTTTCACGCATTAAGAACAGAAGTACAGCTTTGCTGGGACAGGCCAGAGCCCATCCAGTCCAGTATTCCGTCTCACCCAGTGGCTCACCATTTGCCTCAGGGTATTCCCAAGCAGATGTCCTCACCTGCTTACGATTCCCCACAAATGGCATTGAGAGAAATCCTGACTATCTCTCCAACTCAGAAGTTGTCCTGAGGCATCCATAATGATACCCATCAATACCCTTGTTCTCCATGGACTTCGTCGAATCCTTTCTTAAAGCTGACAGCTGTCAGCTCTTGTTCTGGCAGGGAGTTCCACAAACCGGTGATCCTCGGGGTAAAAAGGTACTTTCTCATATTTGAGATCTAGCACCCAAAAGTTTCATGCCCTCTAGTTCTATGGTTTGCGATAGGGAAAACAGTTTTTCCTTATGAGCATTGTCCACACCATGTATGATTTTATAAACTTCAATCAGGTCACCTCTTAGGCGCCGTTTTTCAAGAGTGAAGAGGCCCAGCCGTTGCAGCCTCAGATGGTAAGGAAGGTGTTCCACTCCCTTAATCATTCTGATTGCTCTCCTCTGCACTTTTTCCATTTCCATAATATCTTTCTGGAGGGATGGTGACACAAATGTATTCCAGATGGGGGCTCACTATAGATTTATAAAGAGGCAAAAGGACACTTGCTGAATTATTTTCTATCCCCTTCCTAATGATCCCTAGCATTGAGATGGCTTTTTGCACTGCTGCGGCACAGTGGGTTGATGCCTGCCTTGAGCTGTCCATCGGGACACCAAGGTCCCTTTCCTGGTTCATGGCAGAGAGTTCAGACCCCATCAGTTTATAAATGTAATTGGGTTTTTTTGTAGTTGTGTGTGTGTGTTGTGTCTTTAGAGTTGTGACAGACTCTTTGTGGCCCCATGTCCGTGGAGTTATTCTTGGTTGCCCATCCAAGTACAAACCAGGACTGATCCTGCTTAGCTTATTCCTTAAATACCTCTAGTTCCAATGAAAGCCCTGTTAAGGTTGCCATAACTTGGTTCCAACAAAACCTGGCTTTTCCTCTTCTGCCAGGTGATCCTGACTGCTGGTAAAAGGAATACACCCATCCCCATTTGATCCGCCAAGCTCCTTTCTTCCTAACACCCCACAACCCCCCATTTGATCCGCCAAGCCCCCCACTCTGCCCCCATAATGAGACGCCCAGGCGGTTCCATTTCCCCCACTTCCATCCCCAGTGCCCCCCTCTCCTACCACCCCCTCCCCATATCTGCATCTCCCCGCCATCCTATTGCACGAAATTCCTCCTGGGGGGCAGATCTTTCCCCTTCTTCCTGCTATCAGTGGGGGGGGGTCTGCCCCTGGAGGAGGAGGGGGTGGAGGGGGCCTGGTTCCTTTTTTGGGGGGGATTACAAAAAAGCTTCTTCCTCCCTCCTTTTTCCTTGTGGGCAGGGGAGAGAGAAAAGGGGGGGAGGAGGGGGTGTTTGCCTGGATCGGCCCCCCATATTCCTTCCAAAAGGAGGAGGTTCAGTTCCTCGGTCTCCTTTTTCCTCCCTCCTCCTTCCAAAATTAAAATGGGGGGAAGAGAGAGAAACGGGAAGGAGGGGGGAGGTTGGGGGGCTTTGAATGGGAGGTAAATTTAACGCCTCTTTTCCCCTTCCGGAACCCCAAAGGTGTGACGGGGGTGCTTCTCTCCTGGGACCCCCCCCATGGATTCCATCTGCAACGCCTCCTCCTCCTCCTCTTCCTCCCCCACCCCATAAAGGGACGCCCAGGAGGGTCTTTCGTTTTCCCCCTCCCTCCCCACCAGCCTCCGTTCCCCCCATCTCGCTGATAGAAGTGGTTTTTAATACAGTCTGTAGCCTATAAATTGCCATTGTAGATAAAATGGCAGTACTTTGGTTCTATTTCTAATTCAGCCCTGTGTCCTTTAATTCACCCCTTTTCCTTCACTGAAATGTAACTCAAAGCACCACATTCCTCCCCAAGTCTGTGTCATGAGATACCAGGCCATAAAAGTTTCTGGATAAACACTTATCTGTGTGGGAGGACCACTGGTAGAGGGGTCTGCACAAGAGATAAGCCAGACATCCGTCGAAACATCGATATATCGCCAGAGCTGTCAAACCTCCCGGCTGCAGAAGCGCAGAGTTCCGAGAATTGCAAGACAGGTGGCGCCAAAGTACAAGATTAATAGTATCCCCTGTGTGTTTCCTTTGACAATTGATTTGTAACTATGTGATAACCATGTATCCTTTGTAGTTTCTTTGTTGTTTCACAGGCGATTTACAGCGTCCAGATGCATCCTTGTTTATTCTGACAAAGGAGGGGTACTGAGGGAATGTTTTCCTTAAAAGTCTGTAGGGTTTCTTTGCTTATTGCCCCAGTTTTCTGACTGAATTCGGCTGGGCGCCTCGCTGCAGCAAATTAAAGCTTTTTCTCCGTGCCTTTTGAACCTTGGTGTGTTCTTTCATCTCTCGGCTCCCGTAATAGCGGCAAGGTAACCCGGGGTGTAGCTTTCATCTGGGGGCTCATCCGGGATTGCCCTCCCTTTTTGGAGCGAGGGGCCAAGCCAAGCGGTTCCGAACAGCCAGCGGTGGACGAAGAGCTCCGGTGCACACCTTTACATTTGAAAAGGGGAATTTTTCGTTCAACGTGGTGGCGGAGACGGTACCGCTCGGGGAGAAAACGCTGGCCGGCCGGGGGAAGACCTCTTGGGAGATTTGGTAAGATATGAGACCGGTCCAGTGTGGGGAGAGAATTTGTCTCTAGTTTCTTAATTTTGGGGTTGAGCCCCTGGTGTGTAAAAGGGTAACAGAATGACGGTTCTGAGGTTTTGGAGGGAGGAGAGGAGCAGTGCTCTAACATCCCGCGTGTAATAAGGGAACCCATTTGGTGTGGACAGTGAGAAGGAGCTCTCAGCTGTCAAAGTAGACTAGCGGAAAAAAGGTTTTTCAATAGGCAGAGGGATCCAGACTAGGTTGGGAGGTGGTTTGAAATGTGGGCAATTTGTGTGGCCACTGACCCAATGAATGTGTGAATGCGTGGAAGGTCGGAGTTTAGTATCTCCTTGGCCGAGTGACGTCTGGATTGTGCAGTTTCTGTCTTTGGGCGACCCAGCAGATCACAGTCAGTATCGAGTGTTGTGTGTATGAAAATTGTTTAAAGAGTATAGGAGCAAGTCAAGTGGCATTGTGTGGGAGAATATAGGAACACAGTCCAAATAAAATCATTAAAAAACATGGGGCAAAACTCCAGCAAACCCACAACCCCATTAGACTGCTTCCTTTTGAATTGGCACACGGCCACCAAGAATTATGATTTTGGCATCAAAATGAAGAAGGAAAGAATGGAGACTCTATGTCAAATAGAGTGGCCAGTGATGCAAATGGATTGGCCGGCTCAGGGGACTTTTAATGAGAGTATTATTAGGCAGCTGTGGTTAAAAATTCTTAAGAACTGCCCTGAACACATTCCCTACATTGAGGTTTGGAAAGGAAATGTGAAGAAAAATCCTTCATGGATCCAATTCTGTAGAGAATTGCCACCACAGGCTAAGCTGTTAGCCTTAAAGAAAAAGGAGGCAACTTTAGAAAGTCGCCCTGAAGATTATGATGTTTTTACCCCACCGCCTCCTTACGCCATAGCCATCCCTCCAGGGAATCCGGTGGTTCCCCCCGCAGCACCACCTCCTCCAGGTCCAGCGCCCGCTTCCCCTTCAAAGGCACCCCATGTAGATGGCAATCTTCCCACATCTAAAGATCTTCTGCAGCCAGGACCTTCTGGCAAGTTTCCTAAAGATGAGCCTGAAGCAGGGAAAGGAGCCCCTAAAATAAATGAAAGAGATGAAAAGGATGAGGATGATGATGAGGAGAGCGAGGAGGAATTCCGCCATAGAATAAAAGGAAATGTTGAAAGGGGTGAAGCGGACCATCAAAGAGTGGCTGATTTAATTAAGAAATACCAGGAATCAGTGATGGAAGTAGGAAATTATGCATTAGAAGCGGCAGGGGAACGAAACTGGGCAAAAAGGCAGTGATATCTCTTAAGGGCATACGATGCAGCAAGGAGACATGAGGAATTCCTTGAGAAAAAGAAGATTGAGGAGCAGGCAAAAGTCATGCCTTTAAGGCGAGTGTACGACCCCTTGCCCCAAAATCAGCAGGGTCTCCGCACATATTCGATGCAGCATGTCCCGTTTACATCAAGTGACATTATAAATTGGAAAAATACCCTACCAAGTTTAGAGGATGACCCTGAAAAGAATTTTGGAACTATGTCCAGTATTTTCAATATGTACATGCCCACTTATGAGGATGTACAGCACCTTGTGAGAGGCTTATTTAATTCAGAAGAGACCCGGAAGATTTTCGAGGAGGCTAGGAAATCCCGCATAGCTTTAGGGGACACTCCAGCACAAGCGGAAGCCGCAGTTCCAATGAATACTGCGCTAGATTGGGACTATAATGCAGATGCAGGGCGCACTGCTTTAAGAAATTATCATACAGCAATACTTCAGGGCATCAGGGCAGCTGGCAGGAAAAAGATTAATATGTCAAAAGTGAACGACGTAGTGCAAAAACAAGATGAGTTCCCAGGAGCTTTTCTGGACAGATTGTTTCAGGCATTTAGGAGGTATACTCCCATTAACCCTGAAGATCCTGGAATGGAGAATATAGTGAAGACAGTTTTTATAGCTCAATCTGCTCCAGATATTTGAAAAAGAATTCAGAAAGAGGCCAATTTTATGGGACAAACATTGCAGTGGATGCTCCAATTGGCGCAAACTAAATTTAATAACAGGGAGGAAGATCAAAGTTGCCCAAAAAATAAAGGACAGACTAAGAAAGTGATGGCTCTGAATCAAGTCCCTGAGCCCCGTAATTTCAATGCTCCAGGGAACCGGCGTTGGCCATTATTAAAAAATCAATGTGCACTGTGTGGACAGACTGGGCATGGGCGTAAAGATTGTTATAGGAACCCTGAAAATCAAAGGCGAGGAGGCTTTAATCAAGGTCCACGCCGCCCCTGGCAGCCGCTGGATTTTGAGAGGTATTCAGCGCTCGCTTCATCCGGCTTTAATCAGCCAGGAAATCGACAGTCAGCGCCTGGCCCCTTTAACTACCAACAGCAGAGGAATTTCCTGGTGAATCAAGGACAAGCTAACCAATTTCAGCCCGCAAGTCAAATTCAGTATTAATATCTACACAGATTCCAAGTATGCTTTTCTCACGCTTCATGCACATGGGGCACTTTGGAAGGAACGAGGTCTCCTTACTTCCGAGGGGACCTCAGTAGCACATCCTGATGTTTTGTTACAACTCTTAGATGCTGTATGGAAACCCAAAGAAGTGGCAGTTATTCATTGCCATGGGCATAAGATTGGTCCAGGACTTGAAGCGAGAGGGAACAGGTTGGCAGATCGTATTGCCAAGCAAGCAGCCCAGGGTGCAGTTGATATGCAACTTAGTCTCATCCCGATTGACATTTTGCCACCAGACCCACCATGTTATTCATCCGCTGAGGATGAGTTTGCAGAGGAACAAGAGTTTGACAGGACGCCAGAGGGCTGGTACAAATTGCCAAGTGGACAGTTGTGGGTTCCAGAGAGTTTAGCCCACCAGGTAGTTCAAGGCCATCATGACAGCACTTGCCAAGGTCCCGAAGTGGCTTACCAACATTTGAGCCCATATCTTTATATAGCCAAACTTCGTCAGTTAGCTTCAAATATTTCCCACAGGTGTGTCAGCTGTCAAAGGAACAATCCCAGAACTGGACCCTTGCCACCTCCTGGAATTCAGTATTATGGGAAAGAGCCCTTTGAGGATATGCAGTTGGACTTTACAGAATTGCCAAGATGTGGACTTTACCGTTATATGCTTGTGCTAGTGTGTACATTTTCAGGATGGGCAGAGGCTTTTCCAACAAAGACTGAGAAAGCTAGTGAGGTGGTCCGCTGCCTTTTGCGGGATCACATTCCGAGGCATAGGATGCTCCGCACTTTATCGTCCGACAATGGTCCCGGGTTCATCCATCATGTTTTGCAAGGACTGGCTAAGGCACTGCATATTAAATGGAATTTACATACAGCATACCGGCCCCAGAGTTCAGGACGAGTGGAGAGAATGAACAGGACTTTAAAAGCCACTTGTCAAAACTCACACAAGAAACAGGCAAGGGCTGGGTGGAAATGTTACCTATTGCTCTCTTTAGAAGCAGGACCACCCCTTCAAGTCAATCAGGCATTTCACCATTCGAACTTGTATATGGCAGGCAAGTTCCGATTTCATATGGCTTGCATCCAGAGAGTGTAGCTTCTTTGACACATGTCAAATATCTTCAGATGCTTGGCCGATCTCTTTCTTCCCTCCACAGGTGGACGCTTGGAAGACTTCCAGTGGTACTACAGGAGCCCCTTCATCGTTTTGAACCGGGAGATTCGGTTTGGATCAAGGATTGGAATCAACAGCCTCTGTGCCCGAGGTGGAAAGGTCCCTTCACGGTGTTATTGTCGACGCCAACGGCTGTCAAAGTATCCGAAGTGAGTGCCTGGATTCATCATACTCGGGTGAAACGAGCTGCCCCAGCGAGCGAGGGAGAAGAGTGGACGGTCCGAGCCAACCCAGATGACAGCTTGAAGCTGACCTTTAAGAAAGTTACTTCAGACATAGGGAAGTCAAAGTAAAATATTGGCTTCCTATGTGTGTGTGTGGCGAGAGGTTTCTTTAACAAGAAGACTTGACTTTTTCCTTTCAGCTTTTGAATTTCCCGCCTTTCAAATCCGCCCCTCTACAAGAAGAGGAGGGAGAGGGTTTTCAACAAGAAGGCGAGTGATTTCGTTTCAGCTGTTAGCTAGGACAACATTTATTTTGTGCGAGACTGTGTTTTAAAAGTGCCCTGTTTCTTTCTCCTTTGAAGCTGAATAGTGTTTCCCTTTAAATTCCTTGAAGTACTGCAGCAGACGAGACAGCGCGCCAGTAGCGCAGCAGCTGTCAAAAAGCGTTCCACGAGCTGTCAACGAACGTTCCACAAACTGTCAAAACCTCCACAGCTGTCAAAACTCTTAAAGGAACCTGAACACTTATGTGGGTTGACATTCCAAATTGGGTTTGGTTTGTCATTTCTCCAATGCATGTGTTGGGTGTGTTATTAATCTGTTACAATTGGAAGTGAAGGTTTTGTGGGATGTCTAAATCAGTGGAAATGATTGTTCTTTTATTTCTGATACCAGTTTGTTTAGCTGTCAAGTCTGATGGTATAGAAGAATGTACCCCATGCATTATTGCTGCTAGTCAAGGCAATAGAGTAGTAAATACCCTGGTATATTACACTCAAAAGCCAGCAGAATGCAAACAAGCTGGAACCACATGTTTGAATCAAGATATGATGTATCATATATGTGAAAGTACATCTGGAGACTATATTTGTTATAAGCCTGAAGTTCCAGCTAGATTTAATTATACCGTGTGGGCTGGAATGGCCAGAACTAAAGAGCCCAGAAGGGACAACCCAGAAGGTGGTGGACTCTTATATTATGTGAATTCTACTACTGTGTTAAAGCATAGTGGCAAACGGGCAGTAATATGGTTCAATGCCTGTGACGCCCTTGGAAAAGGCATGGGAACCCGTTCAGGATGGGAATGTGTGTGTGCTTTTACAGCTGGAGGCTATCCAGGTAGCCCTCATCTTTCACAGTTCAGAAGGATAGGAGGAAACTATGTCAGTCTAGTAATCAGTGACACACATCCCTCTGTTCAAGTGTATGGTTTTGGGATTGATGGACCTGGTAGGGATCCAGTTACTTATTTGACAATTACTCGTGCAGAGGTGAGAGATGGAGAAAAGAAAAGCCATTCTTGGTCAGTGGAAAATGCTGTAGAGAAACTGAAGGAGAGTCCTTTTGAAATTTCTCAGCATGCCAAGAATTTATTTCTGGAAATGGCTCAGTCAATAGCCACAGAAAAGTTTTCTTTTGTCTGTTCTTACTTTCCCAGCCTTCAATTTGAGTGGAAGTCCCCTAGTTCTGGTATTTTGAGAGAGGGAGAAGAGCTTCCCTCTATCCACTTGACTCATGCCCTGCGTTATTTTTGTATGTCTCAATCATATCCCCCCTCACGTGACTTTTTCCAGACTAAAGAGCCCCAAATGTTTCAGCCTTTCCTCATAAGGGAGATGCCCCAGCCCAGTAATCATTTTAGTTGCTCTCTTCTGCACCTTTTCCATTTCCACTATGTCTTTTTTGAGATGCGGTGACCAGAATTGTACACAATACTCCAGGTGCAGCGTTAATATTGTTTTGTATAATGGCATTATAATTTTGGATGTTTTATTTTCAATCCCCTTTTTGATAATCCGCAGTGGTTAAAGGCATGATCTGAAGCTAAAACTCTGCAGCCATAATAAATGTACAAAGGTTTCAGCTTGCTGACAACGACTGCATTATCTAAGACACACTAGTAACTTCCGCAATATCTGTGAAGCCTAAAACCACAGAGGCCTAACCACAGCTTTCTGTAGAAAAAGAACCTGAAGGAGCAAGTGTTTGCAGATGGTCTTAATGATAACCAGGTCTCTCTGACCATAGTATGTTTTCATAGAGGGTTTTGTCTGGCCACTTTGCAGAGAACTAAATGTATAAAGTTGAGGTCATCTGAGGTACCGAAGGAGGGAACCTCATGGCTAGGAACTAACTGGTTTGATCCCGTTTGATCTTATTCCCGCAAAAGCGGAACTGCTGTGGAAGATGCTGGACTCTATATTTTTTTTTATTTATAAAAGAACAGATAAAACAGCAAAATAACATAAGAGTAAAAAGTAACAAAACAACAGTATGCAAAAATATAAAATATACAAACATAAACCCCGTGCAACCCACCCCCCTCAGGACTTAAACTTAAACCCCTCCCTCCCCACCTGCTTCCATTTCGCCCCCCCTCCTACCCCCAATAGCACTGCAAACCCCCTCCCCAAATTGCACAACGCACCTCTTCCTCCTCCTCCTCCTCCTCCTCCTCCTCCTCCTGGGGGGGTCTCTTTTTCCTCTCCTTCCAGCAACCACAGAAGAGAACCTTCTTGGGGGGTGAGGGGTTATAGTCTCGTGGAGAACAGGCCCCTCCCTGGGAGCCTTTCGCTTCCTGCCACTCTATGAAAAGGGACTCGCTTCCCTCCCGCTACCTTGCGCGCCCTCTGGTCCTTCAAGGCAGGAAGGGAGGGAGGGAAGAGAATGGGGGGGATCATCATCTTCTTCTTCTTCTTCCTTCTTCTGCCGCATTTCAGGTGGTGGGGAGCACTCCCTCTCCTTCCCAATGGATCCCCTCCTTCCCTCCCTTCCTCTAAAATTCAGAAGTTCCCAAACTTTTTTTTCTCCCTTGCCGATTTATTTTTTTGTTTTTCGTAGGACACCACCACCACCACCACCACCCCCGCCTAATACTGAATTTTCCGGAACTTATTAATTTTAAATGTATTCTTGACAGCTGACACAGTGCTGCTCACTTTGATAGGGTTTTTTTTTTTTTTTGTATCATGGACAATTGTAAAAAAAGAGAAAAACACATCCAATTTTTATTCCTACCTTTATTGAAAAGACACAAAATGCAAGTAAATATATGAATTCAGAAAGAAAGGGATCAGAACCTAGTAAAATTTTACATAAAAATTAATACATAAATACAGGACTGGCACCTCGCAAGACAAACGCCCCGTAAGATGAATTTTCCATAAGGCAAGCAGAGTTTTTCCTGGAAGAGGCATGTTTTGCCTTGTTAGCCATTACAGGACTCACACAGGTGAGAAGCCGCCCAACTCATAGACTTCATAGAGTTGGAAGAGACCTCCAGGGCCATCCAGTCCAACTTCCTGTCATGCAGGAACCCCCATCACAGTACTCCCCACACACAGGTGACCATCCACCCTCTGGTTAAAAACCTCCAAAGAAGGAGACTCCACCACCCTCCTTTGGGGCAGCATATTTCACTGCCGAACAGCTCTAACCGTCATGAAGTTCTTCCATTCAAAGGGAATCTCTTTGTCTGTAGTTAGAAACCATTACCCTAAGTCCTATTCTCTGAAGCCATGGAAAACAAACCTGCTCCCTCTTCAACATGACATCCTTACAAATATTTAAACAAAGCTATCATATTCCCCCCTCAGCCTTCTTTTTGTAAGGCTAAACATACCCAGCTCCCTAAGCCATTCCTCATATGACATTTCCTCCAGACCTTCAACCCTCCTGGTCGCCCTCCTCTGGACCCGCTCGAGGTTGTCAACATCCTTTTTAATTGAGGTGCACAGAACTGGACCGAGGACTCCAGGTGGGGTCTGACCAGAGCAGAATAGAGTGGTACTATCACTTCCCTTGATCTAGACCAGGGGTCCTCAACCTATGGCCCGCGGGACGGATATGGCCCCCGGGAGCCCCAGCATACCCCCCCGCACCCCCCACCCGTGGGGGCCACTCGAGCCCTTCTACTAGTAAAGTTTATTCTGGGAGTATTCGCAGCCTCCTGGGGGCAACCATCTTGGGGAGGGGAGGGGCGGGGAGAGGAGGCAACTCGAGAGCAAGACTCAGCAGGCAGCTCCCTCCCTTCGTGAAGGAAGTGCCAATTAGGAGGGAAGGAGGTGTCTTTCCCGCGTCCCGGCGGCGGCTGACATGTCATGAGCGGGGTGCTGCTGAGCACAGCCTAGTCACCACACGGCGGTGGATTTTGAGGAACGCATGGCTAGCAATATAAAGGGTAATAATAAATACTTCTTTAAATATGTTAGAAGTAGAAAACGTGTCAGAGAACCAGTTGGCCCTCTGGATGGTGAGGGAGGAAAAGGGGAGGTAAAGAAGGAATTGGAAATTACAGAGAAATTAAATGAGTTCTTTGCATCTGTCTTCATGACAGAAGACCTTGGGCAGATTCCGCTGTCTGAGTGGCCCCTCTTGACTAAAGAATTAAATCAAATACAGGTTAAAAGACAGGATGTTTTAGGACTAATTGATAAATTGAAGATTAACAAGTCACCAGGCACAGATGGCATCCACCCAAGGGTTGCAGATCTCTTAACGGTAATATGCAACTTGTCTCTTAAATCGGCCACAGTGATAGAGGACTGAAGGACAGCAGATGTCACGCCAATTTTTTAAAAAGGAAGGGGGGGACCTGAGAAACTATAGGCCAGTTAGCCTTACATCTGTCCCAGGGAAGATGGTGGAAAGCCTCATCCAAGAGAAAATCTTAAAACACATAGAAGAACAAACCTTGCTGAGAGAAAATCAGCACGGCTTCTGTAAGGGTAAGTCCTGTCTGACAAATCTTTTAGAATCTTTTAGAATTTTTTGAAAAGGTAAACAGGCATGTGGATTTGGGTGAACCGTTGGATATAGTCTATCTGGATTTTCAGAAAGCTTTTGACACAGTCGCTCACCAAAGGCTGCTGAGAAAATTGCACAGCCAGGAGATAAGAGGGCAGGTCCTCTTATGAATTGAGAACTCATTGAGATCCAGGAAACAAAGAGTAGGTGTCAATAGGAAATTTTCACAATGGGGAGAAGTGAAAAGGGGTGTGCCCCAGGGATCTGTCCTGGGACCGGTGCTTTTCAATCTGTTCATAAATGACCTGGAGACAGGGATAAGCAGTGAGGTGGCCAAGTTTGCAGATGACACAAAACTTTTATGTGTGGTAAAAACCAGAGAAGATTGTGAAGCGCTCCAGAAGAATCTCTCCAAACTATTATACAAAACAATAGTAAGGCCGCACCTGGAGTATTGTGTACAATTCTGGTCACCGCATCTCGAGAATGACATAGTGGAACTCGAAAAGGTGCAGATGAGAGGAACTAAAATGATTACTGGGCTGGGGCACCTCCCTTATGAGGAAAGGCTAAAACATTTGGGGCTCTTTAGTCTAGAAAAAAGGTGCTTGAGGGGGGAATATCATTGAGACGTACAAAATAATGCATGGCATGAGTAAAGTGGATAGAGGGAAGCTCTTTTCCCTCTCACAAATACCAGAACTAGGGGACATACACACAAATTGATGGCTGGGAGAGTAAGAACAGACAAAAGAAAATATTCTTTCACCCAGCCCATTGTTAGTCTGTGGAATTCCCTGTCACAGGATGTGGTGATGGCATCTGGCCTAGATGCGTTCAAAAGGGGATTGGACAGATTAGTGGTGGAAAAGTCCATCCCAGGTTACAAACCATGATGGAGATGTGTAACCTCCATGCTTAAAACGGGGGTACTTCAAGGGCCAGATGCAGGGGAGTGGGATCAGCAGACAGAGATCTAGTCTCATCCGCTCCCAAAGGCATCTGGTGGGGCCACTGTGAGATACAGGAAGCTGGACTAGATGGGCCTTCGGCCTGATCCAGCATGGCTCTTCTTATGTTCTCCGTGTGTTGGGAGAGGCAGGGTTTGGGGCTTCCGGGGATTGCATGCAGGATGACAGTACCGGGCTGTGTCAAGGGGGGGGGAGTCTCCTCGGGAGTAGGAGTGGAAGTAGAGACCCTCTGGTACGGCCACCTTCTCTCTATTCAAGTCTATCTACCCGATCCCCCCATTCCCCCTGTTGGGTCTGCAGGCTCCGGATGACCCCCTCCTTCGCTCCCTCCCCCCTTCCACAGCGCCAGATCCAGCCCCACTTCCCTTTCCCATGGGAGACCCTGCCCCCCCATCATGTCTTCTCCCCCCCTCTGCAAAGGGGAGGGGGGTCTCTCTCCCAGGGTGCCTTTTCTTCCACCACCACCCCCTTCTAGGAAATCCTTGGGGCGGGGGGGGCTCTGAGGTTGACAGAGGGGGGTCCCTCTTCTCCTCCTGCCCCTCCCTCCCTCCCCAAACGCCCCCCGCCGCCGCGGCGGCTGCTTTTCCAGGGGGAATCTGGGAAGCGTCCTTTCCCTTCTTTATCCCAAGGGTTGCATGCATATCATGGGGGGTCCTTTCTATGCAGCCCCCCCTCATTTTAAGCCCACCTGCCCCATGGCACCCCACTCCTCCTCCGCAAGGAGAGTCTTTTCTTTCCCGGGCAACCATTCCAGCCTTTGCTTCTTTTTTCGGCGGGGGGGGAGAGAAGGGAGCCTCCCCTGCATTTCCTGCCGCTCTAGGGAGGCAGACTCGTTGCTCTCCGTCCTTGGAGGACCAACCCCCCACACCTCTTCCCCCCCCCGCGCCTCCATGCCAGCAAATGGGGGCTTTAGATCCACACCCCCTTCTCCTCCTCCTCCTCCTCCCCATACCAGGGACGCCCAAGGGAGGGGGGTCCTTCTTTCCTCTCAACCCCCAACCCGTCTGGCACTCCTCCTCCTCCTCCTCCTGGACTGTCCCTTAAATCCCCCCAACACACTTTTCCTGATGCCCCTTCCCCTCCTCCTTCCAAAATCAAGTGGGGAGGGCGAGTTCACATGGAGGGCCAGAGGCAGGGGGAGTGGGGTCAGGAGACTGGGGGTCAAGTCTTCCAGAGGGAGTGAGATCCGGGAAGCTGGACTCGATGGGCCCTTCTTGGCCTGGTCCAGCATGATGGCTCTTCTTCTTCTCAGGTTCTTCTTAGGGGTCCCCAGATGGGTCCGATGGGGTGTTCTCCTGCCATGTCCGCTTTCAGACACCAGCCCACAGGCTGAGAGAGTCCTGGAATGGTCTCTCCCCTCTGAGCCAGCCTGACCCATCTGCCTCCAGCACCACAGCAGCTCAAAAGCATGGATGCTGCCGCCATCAGGTGGTTGGAGAGAGGGGACAGGAAAGCCATTCATGGGAGCATTGAAACCTCCTCCCTCAACAGAGGTGGCAGTTTCAGGCATAGTCTATCTGCCACTTATCAGGGTGTGCTTTCCACGGTACCCAGGCAAATCTAAAAGCCTTCACCACCAAGGCTATAGCTAAGGACCCATTATTGATAGGTTTGAGCACCTTTATTCACCTTAAGGCTATGGATACTATTGCCTACCTCCTCAGGCCGTTGTTCATCAATTCCTGGAAAGACCAGGGTGACAAGAGGTCAAAGCTGACTATATGATGGAGGACTCACACTAGCTGGATTCAGACTGAGGAAGCTGTTTGGATGAGCAGCCAAACGTTTCTGTCTCTCAAGAAAAAAGAGGTCCAGTAGCCATGACTCAACTTCCAGATAAGTCCAGGGTCGTTCTCCCACAAGAAGACAGCAGGGTAACCTTGTTTTCCCCCTCTCTGGTGACATGCAACGTGAAGTGGAAATTAAGACAACCAATCCAGACCTCCCAGTTCTGCTGTGAAGTGTCAAACTCACCAATGCTGGGCACGGGCCGGGGTGCCAGGGTGGCAATAGAGCCCTTGAAGACGGTTGCAATTGTTGCTGGAGTGGGGCCTGCGAGCTGGTGTTAGTGCATTTGGTGTCCAGGGTGGCAATAACTTAGCTGTGACTCTCTCAAGTGATGGAACCAGATTGCTGGAAATTCAACCCTGTCCTGGTTTGGCCTTAAAATCTGTTTCCTCCCTCCTTTTTCCTTGGGGGAGGGGGAGTTAGAGAAAGGGTAGGAGAAGGAGGAGGGTTTTTTGCCTGGATCAGGCAGATTATGCCCCAAAGGGGAGTCAGTTTCCCCCTCTCCTTTCCATCCCTCCTCTTCCCAAATTAAAAGGGGGGGGGAGAAAAGGGAAGGAGGGAAATTTCCCCCTTTGCATCTCCAACGCCCTCACTTGCAACCTCTTCCCCCTTGCACTCCCCCCATAGCATTGCCCCCCCCCAAGTTGCACAACGCACCTCCTCCTCGTGGGGAGGGTCTCTTTCCCCTCCTCCCAGTAACCATGGAGAGCCTTCTTTTATGGGGGGAGAGCCGATCCCCCCTCCCTGGGAGCCTTCATTTCCTGCCACACTAGGAAGTGGAACTCACTGCCTTGGAGGAATCCGAATGCCGCCCCACCCCGGGCCCCACCCGGGCCCTTCTCTGCCTCCTTTTTGGCCCAGCAAAGGAGGGGTAGGGGTAGGCGTAGGGGTAGGGGTAGGTAAAGGTTCCCCTCCCGCACGCCACCCATGTGTTGTGCAAGTCCGGGCCACGGGGCCTGGCCTGGCTGCAAGAAAGTGCTGTTTTCCCTTCCTGCTTTCAAATGCTGTAACACATCTACAATTGAAAACACTTCATCAAGTGTTTGTCTGCTACATAAAACAATACAGAAGCACAGAGCACTGAATAAAAACCATACAAAAGCATTTTTAGAACAGAAAAATCTCAGGAGCGATGAAATGAGAACAGAGAGAAAAGGGGATTATCCCCAAATCAAGTGCGCGCGCGCACACGCACACACAGACACACACACAGAGTGTACGTAAAAATCACATGGCAGTGTGTTAGAAATTGAGTTGCAATATATACAAAGCATCCAACACAGAATTACATCAGCAAGAGAGTTTAATATGGCAATAGACAGAGTAAAGTGATTTGACTTCCAGCACATAAACCTCTCTTGTAACATCTCACTTGTATACAACTCTTGCAGTGATCACAGAATACATTACAATATAGGACATTACATCAGGGTACATCAGCATATGCCAGCTGTACCAAATTATATCATTGTACAAGACATTATATCAGATCTGCCACTATATGTCTGAAGAAGTGGACGTGTCCACAAAATGTTACATTAAAATATGAAAGTTAAGTCTTTAAGCAGTACATACTGTTTGTTTGTTTGTTTGTTTGTTTGTTTGTTTGTTTCTATACTGACTATCTTTCCAATGCAACACCAGGCAGTATACAACAATTACCAAACAATAAAAACAAATATGAAACAAATCAACCAATTAAAATAATACTACTACTTGGGAAGATGGTGGAACAGAACCAACCAAACACACAAACAAAAACCCCAAATGTTCACCAAATGCCTCCCTGACAAGCTGTGCAAGGCAAAGCTCACTGGGCAGTTTGTTCAGAGAAGGTCTGGTTTCAAGTAATAGATTTCCGCACCACTCTGGGAGTGGCCACCCGAAGTGAGAGCACCTGCGACGTTCTAGTGGGTCAGGCCTCAGTTGACCTCTGGAAGATCCGCCCTCACAGGTACTCAGGTCCCAAGCCATGGAGGGTTTTGTGAGTCAAAACGGGTACCTAGAACCTTATTTAGAACACGATGGGCAACCAGAATGACAGAAACAGGTTTCTCAGTTCTGACATTCCAATGGCTTCTCACCTGTGTGGGTTCTCAGGTGTATAGTTAGGTCTCTAGAACGACTAAACCTCTTTCCACACTCAAGACATTCAAATGGCTTCTCGCCTGTATGGATTATATGATGCCTGGCAAGGCTTCCAGATTCACTATACCTCTTTCCACACTCCATACATTGAAACGGCTTCTCACCAGTGTGGGTCCTGTGATGTCTAGCAAGGTTTCCTGCATGACTGAACCTTTTTCCACACTCCATACATTCAAACGGCTTCTCACCTGTGTGGGTTCTGTGATGCCTAGCAAGTCTTCCAGCTCGACTAAACCTCTTTCCACATTCCAGACATTCAAATGGCTTCTCGCCTGTGTGGGTCCTGTGATGCCTAGCAAGTCTTCCAGCTTGACTGAACCTCTTTCCACATTCCAGACATTCAAATGGCTTCTCGCCTGTATGGATTCTGCGATGATAAGCAAGGCTTCCAGAATGACTGAACCTCTTCCCACACACCAGACATTCCAATGGCTTCTCGCCTGTGTGGGTTCTCAGGTGTATAGTTAGGACTATAGAATGTCCTTAGGACATTCAAATGGTTTCTCAACTGTGTGTGTCCTGTGATGGCTAGCAAGGTGTGCACCTTCACTGAACCTCTTTCCACACTCTACACATTCAAACGGCTTCTCCCCTGTGTGGGTCCTGTGATGGCTAGAAAGGCTTCCAGCATTACTGAACCTCTTTCCACACTCCAGACATTCAAACGGCTTCTCGCCTGTGTGGGTCCTGTGATGCCTAGCAAGGTGTGCAGCTTGACTGAACCTCTTTCCACACTCCAGACATTCAAACTGCTTCTCACCTGTGTGGGTCCTGTGATGGCTAGCAAGGCTTCCAGAATCACTGAACCTCTTTCCACACTCCAGACATTCAAACGGCTTCTCACCTGTGTGGGTCCTGTGATGTCTAGCAAGGCTTCTAGAATCACTGAACCTCTTTCCACACTCCATTCAAATGGCTTCTCGCCTGTGTGGGTCCTGTGATGGCTAGCAAGGTTTCCAGCTTGACTGAACTTTTTTCCACACTCCAGACATTCAAATGGCTTCTCGCCTGTGTGACTCCTGTGATGACTAGCAAGGCCTCCAGAATCACTGAACCTCTTTCCACACTCCATACATTCAAATGGCTTCTCACCTGTGTGTGTTCTCAGGTGTATAGTTAGGTCTCTAGAATGACTAAAACTCTTTCCACACTCCAGACATTTCAATGCCTCCTCCCCTTGGTGAATATTCGTAAGGGAACAAATTGTGGAGGTGCTAGCAAAAGATTTTCTGCACTTGGCATGCTCATTCCTTTCCTGTCCTTTGGATGTTTTCGGAACCACTTGCTCTTCCTCCTGACAAGTAATAGATTTGTCCATTTTTACATCTATCTGTTTTCCTTCTAAGCGTCTTCTTTCTGGTTTGATTCTCAACACCCACTTTTCATCTAAACATTCAACCTCTTCCTCTGACACTCGGTGTCCTCCTCTTTTATTCTGTATAGCGTCTTACCTGCAAAATATAAGCAGCCACAAAAAAGGTGTTTCAAATCAAGTAACAAACCCAATGCAATGCCATGGAGGAAGCAGGAGAATGAGACACAGCGTCAGGGTGGACCCACCTCCACCCGCCTCAGTGAGGAGGCCCATTGTGGCACCAGTGAACATCCTGAGGAAAACCTGTGAAAATCTGTGAGGAAATGGTTCTCTTTTATGCTGGGAAAAGTCCTGTGAGGTCCAGGGTAAGAAACGGATGCAAATTGTTCCACAGACTCTTTCAGTTTATTCCCCCCCAAACTATTTATTTCAAATATTGCTACCCTGCTTTTTTCTTTATTAAAAAAGACCCAGCGTGGCTCAACTCTACTTAGTAGCAGTTTGGGCTTCAGATATCTAAGAGGCATAAAAATACTATATAAAATGCTTTCACATATTAAGAACAGAAGCCTTGCTGAAACAGGCCAGAGCCTCTCCAGTCCAGCATTCTGTCTCACCCAGTGGCTCACCATTTGCTTCAGGGTATTCCCAAGCAGATGTCCTCACCTGCTTACGATTCCCCACAAATGGCATTGAGAGAAATCCTGACTATCTCTCCAACTCAGAGGTTGTCCTGAGGCATCCATAATGATACCCGTCAATACCCTTGTTCTCCATGATGTTTGTCAAATCCTTTCTTAAAGCTGACAGCTGTCAACACTTGTTCTGGCAGGGAGTTCCACAAACCGGTAATCTTCAGGGTAAAAAGGTACTTGCTCATATTTGATATCTAGCACCCAAAAAGTTTCATGCCCTCTAGTTCTATGGTTTGCGATAGGGAAAACAGTTTTTCCTTATGAACATTGTTCACACCATGTATGATTTTATAAACTTCAATCAAGTCACCACTTAGGCACCACTGTTCAAGAGTGAAGAGGCCCAGCCATTGCAGCCTCAGATGGTAAGGAAGGTGTTCCAGTCCCTTAATCATTCTGATTGCTCTCCTCTGCACTTTTTCCATTTCCATAATATCCTTCTGGAGGAATGGTGAGCAGAACTGTACACAAGACTCCAGATGGGTCCTCACCATAGATTGAAAAAAAGGCCAAATAAGACTTGCTGAATTATTTTCTATCCCCTTCCTAATGATCCCAAGCATTGAGTTGGTTTTCCCCCCCACTGCCGTAGCACAGTGGGTTGACACCGCCCTTGAGCTGTCTACCGGGACACCAAGATCCCTTTCCTGGTTCATGGCAGAGAGTTCAGACCCCATCAGTTTATAAATGTAATCTGGGTTTTTTGTTTTGCCCCAGTGTGCATCACTCTGCATTCCCCCAGTGTCAAGAGATCCCTCTGGAGCTCTTCACAATCTCTCTCAGTTTTGAGTAATCTGTACAATTAGATATTGTATAATTGTGTGTGTGTGTTGTGTCTTTAGAGTTGTGACAGACTCTTCGTAACCCCATGTCCATGGAGTTTTTCTTGGTCGCCCATCCAAGTACAAACCAGGACTGACCCTGCTTAGCTATTCCTTAAATACCTCCAGTTCCAATGAAAGCCCTGTTAAGGTTGCCATAACACCCCCCACAATCCCCCCCATTTAATCCGCCAAGCACCCTCCTCCTCCTCCCCCCATAAAGGGACGCCCAGGCGGTTCCATTTTACCCCCCCCATCCCCAGTGCCCCCCACTCCTACAACCCCCCTCCCCATATCAGCATCTCCCCCCTATCCTATTGCACGAACGTCTTCTTGGGGGGCGGAGAGAACTTTCTCCTCCTTCCTGCAAACAATGGGGGGGCAGATCTGCCCCTGGAGGAGGAGGAGGAGGAGGAGGCCTGGTTCCTTTTTTTTGGGGGGGGGGATTACGAAAAAGCTTCTTCCCCCTCCTTTTTCCTTGCGGGGGAGAGGAGAGAAAAGGGGAGGAGGAGGGGGCGTTTGCCTGGGTCGGCCCCCCATATTCCTTCCAAAAAAAGGGGGGTTCAGTTCCCCGGTCTCTTTTTTCGTCCCTTCTTCTTCTAAATTAAAATGGGGGGAAGAGAGAGAAAAGGAAAGGAGGGGGGAGGTTAGGGGGTGCCTTTGAAGGGGAGGCAAATTTAACGCCTCTTTCTCCCTCCGGAACCCCCTAAGGTGCAGCAGGGGGGCTTCTCTCCTGGGACCCCCCCCACGGATTTCATCAGCAATGCCCCCCTTTTCCTCCTCTCCTCCATAAAGGGACGCCCAGGACGGTCTTTCTTTCTCCCCCCTCCCTCCCCAACTGCTTCCATTTCGCCCCCCCATCTCCCAACGCCTCCCTCCTACCCCCCCAATAGCATTGCACCCCCCATTGCACAACGCACCTCCTCCTCCTCCTGGGGGGTCTCTTTTCCTTTCCTTCCAGCAACCACAAAGGAGAGCCTTCTTTGGGGGGTGGGGGGTTTATAGTCTCGTGGAGAACAGTCCCCTCTCTGGGAGCCTTCAGTTTCCTGCCACTCTAGGAAGCTGGACTCGCTGCTCTCCCGCCCCCCCCCCCTTGGAGGACCAAATATTCCCCCCCTTCTCTGCCTCCCTTCTGCCCCCCCAAGGGGGGGGGGGAGACCAGACTCCCCCCCAAAAGAGCTTTTCCTTATCTACGTTCTCCAGACCATATATAATTTTATAAACTTCAATCAGGTCACCTCTTTGGTGCCCTTGTTCAAGAGTGAAGAGGCCCAGCCCTTGCAGCCTCAGATAGTAAAGGTGTTCCAGTCCCTTAATCATTCTGGTTCCCCTCCTCTACACTTTTTCCATTTCCGTAATATCCTTCTAGAGGGATGGGGACCAGAACTGGACACAAGACTCCACATGGGGCCTCACCATAGATTGATAAGGACCCAAGATTACACATCTCCATCATGGTTGGTAACCTGTGATGGACTTTTCCTCCAGGAATCTGTCCAATCCCCTTTTGAAGGCATCCAGGTCAGATGCCATCACCCCATCCTGTGGCAGGGAGTTCCACAGACTAACAACACACTGGGAGAAAAAATATTTTCTTTTGTCTGTTCTTGCTCTCCCAGCCCACAATTTGAGTGTATGTCCCCTAGTTCTGGTATTTTGTGAGAGGGAGAAGAGCTTCCCTCTATCCGCTTTACTCATGCCCTGCATTATTTTGTACGTCTCAATCATATCCCCCTCAGGCGCCTTTTTCCAGACTAAAGAGCCCCAAATGTTTTAATCTTTCCTCATGAGGGAGGTGCCCCAGCCCAGTAATCATTTTAGTTGCTCTCTTCTGCACCCTTTCCAGCTCCACTATGTCTTTTTTGAGATGCGGTGACCAGAATTGTACACAATACTCCAGGTGCAGCGTGACTATTGTTTTGTATAATGGCATTATAATGGTGGCTGGTTTATATTCAATCCCCTTTTTGATAATCCACAGTGGTTAAAGGCATGATCTGCAGCTAAAACTCTGCTCACGAGCTGGGGTTTGAAAAGTCAGAAATTTTAGGTATTTTCTAAAGGGGTTAACCATCACAGCCTTAATAAATGTACAAAGGTTTCAGCCTGCTGACCACGTCTGTATTATCTAAGACACACTAGCAACTTCCGTAACATCTGTGAACTAAATGTATAAAGTTGAGGTCATCTGAGCTACGGAAGGAGGGAACCTCATGGCTAGGAACTAACTGGTTTGATCCGGTTTGATCTTATTCCCGCAAAAGCGGAACTGCTGTGGAAGATGCTGGACTCTATTTTTTTTATTTATAAAAAAACAGATAAAACAGCAAAATAACATAAGAGTAAAAAGTAACATAACAACAGTATATAAAATATAAAATATACAAACATAAACCCCGTGCAACCCACCCCCCTCGGGACTTAAACTTAAACCCCCTCCCTCCCCACCTGCTTCCATTTCGCCCCCCATCTCCCAACGCCCCGCCTCTTACCCCCCCAATAGCATTGCAACCCCCCAATTGCACAACGCACCTCCTCCTCTTCAGGGGGGGTGTCTCTTTTTCCTCTCCTTCCAGCAACCACAGAGGAGAGCCTTCTTTTTGGGGGTGTTATAGTCTCGTGAACAGGCCCCTCCCTGGGAGCCTTTCGTTTCCTGCCACTCTAGGAAGCGGGACTCGCTTCCCTCCCGCCACCTTGGAGGACTGAATACTTCGCCCCCCCCCCAGGCGCGCCCTTCTAGTCCTCCAAGGCAGGAAGGGAGGGAGCGAAAAGAATGGGGGGGGGTCATCATCATCTTCTTCTTCTTCTTCTGCCCCATTTCAGGTGGTGGGAGCACTCCCTCTCCTTCCCCCTGGAGCCCCTCCTTCCCTCCCTTCCTCTAAAATTCAGAAGTTCCTCCAAAATTTTTCTCCCTTCCCGATTTATTTTTTGTTTTCCGTAGGACACCCCCCCCCGCCGCCTAATACTGAATTTTCCGGAACTTATTACTTTTAAATGTATTCCTGACAGCTGACACAGTGCTGCTCACTTTGATAGGTTTTTTTTTTTTTTTTTTTTTTTTTTTTTTTTTTGTATCATGGACAATTCGTCTGTGAAGATTCTCAGTCATCCAGGTGCATTTATCTGGGAGTTGAGTCATGGCTACTGGACTTCTTTTTTGAGTCCCAGATCATGGACAATTGTAAAAAAAGAGAAAAACACATCCAATTTTTATTCCTACCTTTATTGAAAAGACACAAAATGCAAGTAAATATATTGATTCAGAAAGAAAGGGATCAGATCCTAGTAAAATTTTACATAAAATTAATACATAAATACAGGAATGGTACCTCGCAAGACAAATTCGTAAGATGAATTTTCCATAAGGCAAGCAGAGTTTTTCCTGGAAGAGGCATGTTTTGCCTTGTTAGCCATTACAGGACTCACACAGGTGAAAAGCCACCCAACTCATAGAATTCATAGAGTTGGAAGAGACCTCCAGGGCCATCCAGTCCAACCCCCTGCCATGCAGGAACCCCCATCACAGCACTCCCCCCACACAGGTGACCATCCAGCCTCTGGTTAAAAACCTCCAAAGAAGGAGACTCCACCACCCTCCTTTGGGGCAGCATATTTCACTGCCGAACAGCTCTAACCGTCATGAAGTTCTTCTGTTCAAAGGGAAACGCTTTGCGTGTACAGTGGAACCTTGACTTACGTCATTAATCCGTTCCGGAGGTCTGGACTTAAGTCAAACATGACTTAAGTCAAACGAACTTTTCCCATAGAAAGTAATGGGAAAGTGGATTAATCCGTTCCAGATGATGAAAAAGACCCCCGAAAACAGCAATTTAACACAAATGTGACTGTCTAACCAGACAGCAATAATCCATGCTGTACTATAAAATAAGACAGCATTGTAGATGAAATAAATGAACTTTTATTAAATTAACAAATTTTAATTAACATTAACAAATTTTTATTAAAATTAACAAATTTTATGCCCGCCAGGGAGAGGTGGAAGAAGGTGGTGGGGAGAAGCAGGCCTAGCCCGGAGCAGAGCCAGGCACTCGCTCGGGTGGAGCTCGGCCTGGTCGGAGGAGAAGGAGGAAGGCCGGCCCGCTCCGGTGTTCACTGCGCTCCGGCAGCGGCCATGGGTCCCGGTGAGGCCAACCTCGAGTTCCTCGGCCTTGCCGAAGCCGCCGCAGGATGAGAGGAAGAAGGGCTGGGACCTTGGCAGGCAGAAAGTTTGGGGTGCAGCCCCAGGGCCAGGCCAAGTGTGAAGTGATCAGGGAGCCCCTGGTGCCGCCCCCTGTGTATGTGTGTGTGTGTGTGTGTGTTTGTGTCCTCTCCCCACAGTTGCTCAGGGAGAGTGAGAGAGAGGGACTGTGTGTGTGTGTGTGAGAGAGAGAGAGAGAGAGAGAGTAAGAGTTTGTGTGTGTGAGAGAGAGTGTGTGTGTGTGTGTGTGAGAGAGAGAGTGTGTGAGTGTGTGTGTGAGAGACAGAATGTGTGTGTGTGAGAGAGAGAAAGAGAGAGAGAGAATGTGTGTGTGTGAGTGTGTGTGTGTGTGTGTGTGTGTGTGTGAGAGAGAGAGAGAGAGAGAGAGAGTGTGTGTGTGAGAGAGAGAGAGAGAGAGAGAGAGAGAGAGGGAGAGTGAGAAAGAGAGAGAGAGAATGTGTGTGTGAGAGAGTGTATGTGTGTGTGTGAGAGAGAGAGAGAGAGTGTGAGACAGAGTGAGAAAGAGAGAGAGAGAGAGAGACAGACAAACAGAGAGACAGAGAGAGAGAAAGAGAGAGACCCTGCTGCCGACCAAGGGAGTCTGGGTGGCCCACGAAGCCCTCCCAGACCCCCCCACCTCACCCCACCCCCACAGCTGAGGCTGCTTGGCTTCTCTTTGCCTCCCTCCACGCCCCCTCCCACCCCGTTCTCCTGGGGTCTCTTCCCAGGCTTCCTCCCCTTCCCCCGCTAGTTTCCCAGGTTCCCCGGGGAAGTGTGTGTGCCAGCCGCCGGCACTGAAGGAAGCTGCCCGGACCCAGCCCACTGGAAGGCGGCAAATGAACCACCGCCCCCCTCCCCGCCGTGACGGTGGCGGATGCAATGTTCGGAGGCTAGTCACGGCGGAGGAGGCGAGGGGCTGGGGCGGCCGGAGGAACCGGCGGTGGAGGGGCCCCTGCGCTTGCGCTGGCGGCCAACGGAGCGCAGGCAGGGGTAACAACAGAAGCGGCAGCGGCTCCTGGCAGCGGCACCAACTCACTTCTGTTGCGGTGGGGAAGGCTGAAAAGGAACCTTTTGGCCGCCGCCGCTGCCGCCTCGTCCTCGCCCCCGCCGCCGTCTTCCTCCTCCTCGTCCTCTTCGGTGACTTTGGTGGCCTCCACTGCCGCATTGGAAAGCCCTCCTGCGGCAAGGCCGAGGACCAGCTCTCGATGCTCGGAGCTGGACTCGCCGAAGCCGCCGCCGCCGCCACCGGAGGAGAGGAATAAAGCAGAAGCTCCCGGCCCTTCTTCCTCTCCTCCGGTGGCAGCGGCGGCTTCCGGCGAGGCCAGCCCCCGCCGAAGCCAGCCCCGAGCTCCCTCCAAAGGCAAGAGCAGTTTGGAGGCGGCAGCCGGGACGCTGGGTCCTGGCTGCCACCCAATGCGGGGGCCTTGCGCCGGGGCTCCAAGACGTAACTCGGAGCCCGCGACACAAGTCAAACACGGCCCTCGTGGACGCAAGTCAAATATGATGCAAGTCAAGCAGGACGTAAGTCAAGGTTCCACTGTAGTTAGAAACCATTGCCCTAAGTCCTATTCTCTGAAGCCATGGAAAAGAAACCTGTTTCCTCTTCAATATGACGTCCTTACAAATATTTAAACATAGCTATCATATCCCCCCCTCAGCCTTCTTTTTGTAAGGCTAAACATTCCCAGTTCCCTAAGCCGTTCCTCATAAGACATTTCCTCCATACCCTCAAACACCCTGGTTGCCCTCCTCTGGACCCAACATCCATTTTAAACTGAGGTGCACAGAACTGGACACAGTACTCCAGGTGGGGTCTGAACAGAGCAGAATAGAATGGTACTATGACTTCCCTTGATCTATTCTAGACACTATGGTTCTGTTGAGGCAACCAAAAATTGCATTGGCTTCCCTGGTCGCTGCATCACACTGCTGACTCATGTCCGATTTGTGGTCCACCAAGACTCCCAGATCCCTTCCACAGGTACTATTCTCTACCCAAGTGTCCCCCATCCTATATCTGTGCAATTCATTCTTTTTACCTAGATGTAGCACCCTAAATTTCCCTCTGTTGAAATCCATTGCGTTAGCTTTGGCCCAGCATTCTAATCTGTCAAGGTCCTTTTTGATTTTCATCCAATCCGAGTCTAGGAAATTAGCAACCCCTCCCAATTTGGTATCATCTCCAAATTTAATTAGCATACTCTCTCTTCCTCCAAGTCATTAATAAATATATTGAACAGCACTGGACCCAGAACAGAATCCTGGGGCACCCCAGAACAGAACCCTTCCCTCATGTCTACCAACAACTCTGGATCTAATACTGCTGCTGCCGCCTCCAAACTACTCCTGCCTTCTTCCTCTCCTCCGGCAGCAGCGGCTTCGGCGAGGCCAGCTCCGAGCACTTGCTGCTGCTGCTGCTGCGGCTGCCGGAGGAGAAGAAGGGCCGGGAGCTCGGGGCTGGCCTCACTGGTTAGACAGGCGGCTCAGTCTTGTAAAAAATCTGGCTCCAGAAGTCTGAATGGAAGCATTTTAGTTGGGGAGCTGTACAGTTATGGGACTCTAATGATAAGCATAGGGTTGTTCAGAACTTGGAACGTCAGGTTAAAAATCAGTAAAACTTAAATGTTAGACATTGTTGCGATGAACATTAAAAAGTGGAAGCATATAACATTTGGACTATAATTCCACTGCCTCCTCCTCTCTTTGAAGAGACATTTCATTTACATCCCCAGAAGGAATCTCCTATCCCCGTCAAATTTGTGTTAAAATGCCGTTTTGGGGGGGGGTCTTTTTCATCACCTGGAATGGATTAATCCACTTTCCCATTACTTTCTATGGGAAAAGTTCATTTGACTTAAGTCATGTTTGACTTATGTCTAGACCTCTGGAATGGATTAATGAGATTGATTAAGGTACCACTGTAGTTAGAAAGAAACTGAAAGGGAAGGTTAAAAGAATCCAATCTCTCCAGAATGCATGGAGTCTGTTTAAAACAAAGGTAATAGAGGCCCAGCACAAGTGCATACCACAAAGGAAGAAGAGCTTATCTAAGCCCAAGAGGGTGCCGTCATGGTTACCGAGTGGAGCTAGAGAGGCTCTAAAGCGCAAGGAGAGGTCTTTCTGTAAGTGGAAATCCTCCCCAAATGAGGAAAATAAAAAGGAACACAAACTCTGGCAAAGGAAATGTAAGAAGATGATAAGAGCGGCAAAGAAAGATTTTGAGGAACACATGGCTAGCAATATAAAGGGTAATAATAAATACTTCTTTATATATGTTAGAAGTAGAAAACCTGCCAGAGAACCAGTTGGCCCTCTGGATGGTGAGGGAGGAAAAGGGGAGGTAAAGGAGGAATTGGAAATTGCAGAGAAATTAAATGAGTTCTTGGCATCTGTCTTCACGACAGAAGACCTTGGGCAGATTTTGCTGCCTGAACGGCCCGCATGAACAATAGCCTGAATCGTAGGGAGACATTGTTTACCTTAAGGCCATGGACACTAATGTCTCCCTAACGATTCAGGCTATTGTTCATGTTATGAGCCAATCAGACCAGGGGACAAGAGGTCAAGCTGACTATAAGAAGGTCTCCTTGCACCAGCTGTATTCAGACCGATGACTCAACTCCCAGTTAAAAACCCCAAATGTTCGCCAAATACCTCTCTGAAAAGCAAGGTCCTAAGCGATTTTTTTGAAGGCCGACAGAGACTGTGGAAGGCAAATCTCACTGGGCAGTTTGTTCACAGAGAAGGTCTGGTTTCGAGTAATCAATTTCCGGACCTCCCTGGGAGTGGCCACCCGAAGTGAGAGCACCTGCGACGTTCTGGTGTGTCAGGCCTCAGTTGACCTCTGGAAGATCCGCCTCCCAGGTACTCAGGTCCCAAGCCATGAAGGGTTTTGTGAGTCAAAATGAGTACCTTGAACCTTATTCAGAACACGATGGACAACCAGAATGACAGGAACAGGTTTCTCAGTTCTGACATTCCAATGCCTTCTCACCTGTGTGGGTTTTCAGGTGTATAGTTAGGTCTCTAGAACGACTAAACCTCTTTCCACACTCAAGACATTCAAATGGCTTCTCGCCTGTATGGATTGTGTGATGGCGGGCAAGGCTTCCAGATTGACTGAAACTCTTTCCACACTCCATACATTGAAACGGCTTCTCACCTGTGTGGGTCCTGTGATGGCTAGCAAGGCTTCCAGCTTGACTGAACCTCTTTCCACATTCCAGGCATTCAAATGGCTTCGCCTGTGTGGGTCCTGTGATGCCTAGCAAGTATTCCATCTCGACTGAACCTCTTTCCACATTCCAGACATTCAAATGGCTTCTCGCCTGTGTGGGTCCTGTGATGCCTAGCAAGTCTTCCAGCTTGACTGAACCTCTTTCCACATTCCAGACATTCAAATGGCTTCTCGACTGTATGAATTCTGCGATGATAAGCAAGGCTTCCAGATTGACTGAACCTCTTTCCACACTCCAGACATTCAAACGGCTTCTCACCTGTGTGGGTCCTGTGATGTCTAGCAAGGTTTCTAGAATCATTGAACCTCTTTCCACACTCCAGACATTCAAACGGCTTCTCACCTGTGTGGGTCCTGTGATGGCTAGCAAGGCTTCCAGAATCACTGAAACTCTTTCCACACTCCAGGCATTTAAACAGCTTCTCGCCTGTGTGGGTCCTGTGATGCCTAGCAAGGTGTCCAGCTTGACTAAACCTCTTTCCACACTCCAGACATTCAAATGGCTTCTCACCTGTGTGGGTCCTGTGATGGCTAGCAAGGCTTCCAGCTTGACTGAACCTCTTTCCACACTCCACACATTCAAACGGCTTCTCACCTGTGTGGGTCCTGTGATGCTTAGCAAGACTTCCAGAATCACTGAACCTCTTTCCACACTGCAGACATTCAAAGGGCTTCTCGCCTGTGTGGGTCCTGTGATGACTAGCAAGGTTTCCAGCTTGACTGAACCTCTTTCCACATACCAGACATTCCAATGGCTTCTCACCTGTGTGGGTCCTGTGATGGCTAGCAAGGTGTCCAGACTCACTGAACCTCTTTCCACACTCCAGACATTCAAATGGCTTCTCACCTGTGTGGGTCCTGTGATGGCTAGCAAGGTGTGTAGCTTGACTGAAACTCTTTCCGCATTCCAGGCATTTAAACAGCTTCTCGCCTGTGTGGGTCCTGTGATGCCTAGCAAGGTGTCCAGCTTGACTAAACCTCTTTCCACACTCCAGACATTCAAATGGCTTCTCACCTGTGTGGGTCCTGTGATGCTTAGCAAGACTTCCAGATTCACTGGACCTCTTTCCACACTCCAGACATTCAAATGGCTTCTCACCTGTGTGTGTTCCCAGGTGTATAGTTAGGTCTCTAGAATGACTAAAACTTTTCCACACTCCAGGCATTTCAATGTCTCCTCCCCTTGGTGAATTTTCGTAAGGGAACAAATTGTGGAGGTGCTAGCCAAAGACTTTCTGCACTTCACATGCTCATTCCTTTCCTGTCCTTTGGATGTTTTCGGAACCGCTTGGTCTTTCTCCTGACAAGTAATAGATTTGTCCATTTTTACATATATCTGTTTTCCTTCTAAGCATCTTCCTTCTGGTTTGATTCTCAACACCCTCTTTTTCATCTGGATATTCAACCTCTTCCTCTGACACTCGGTGTCCTCCTCTTTTATTCTGTATAGCGTCTTACCTGCAAAATATAAGCAGCCACAAAAAGGCGTTTCAAATCAAGTAACAAACCCAATGCACTGCCATGGAGGAAGCAGGAGAATGAGACACAGTGCCAGGGTAGACCCATCTCCACCCGCCTCAGTGAGGAGGCCCATTGTGGCACCAGTGAATATCCAGGAAAACCTGTGAAAATCTGTGAGGAAATGGTTCTCTTCCATGCTGGGAAAAGTCCTGTGATGTCCAGGGTAAGAAACAGATGCAAATTGTTCCACAGCCTCTTTCAGTTTATTCCCTCCAAACTATTTCAAATATTGCTACCCTGCTTTTTTCCTTAAAGGAGACCCAGGGTGGCTCAACTCTGCTTAATAGTGGTTTGGGCTTCAGATATCGAAGAGGCATAAAAATACTATATAAAATGCTTTCACGTATTAAGAACAGAAGCACAGCTTTGCTGGGACAGGCCATAGCCCTTGCAGTCCAACATTCTGTCTCACCCAGTGGCTCACCATTTGCTTCAGGGTATTCCCAAACAGATGTCCTCACCTGCTTACGATTCCCCACAAATGGCATTGAGAGAAATCCTGACTATCTCTCCAACTCAGAGGTTGTCCTGAGGCATCCATAATGATACCCATCAATACCCTTGTTCTCCATGAACTTTGTCGAATCCTTTCTTAAAGCTGATAGCTGTCAACACTTGTTCTGGCGGGAAGTTCCACAAACCGGTGATCCTCGGGGTAAAAAGTTACTTTCTCATAGTTGAGATCTAGCACCCAAAAGTTTCATGCCCTCTAGTTGTTATGTTTGCAATAGGGAAAACAGTTTTTACTTATGAACGTTGTTCACACCATGTATGATTTTATAAACTTCAATCAGGTCACCTCTTAGGTGCCGTTGTTCAAGAGTGAAGAGGCCCAGCCATTGCAGCCTCAGATGGTAAGGAAGGTGTTCCAGTCCCTTCATCATTCTGATTGCCCTCCTCTGCACTTTTTCCATTTCCATAATATCCTTCTGGAGGTATGTTGACCAGAACTGTACACAAGACTCCAGATGGGTCCTCATCATAGATTTACAAAAAGGACAAATGAGACTTGCTGAATTATTTTCTATCCCCTTCCCAATGATCCCAAGTAGAGATGGGCACGAAATGACCAATTTGTCGTTACCGTTATCCGTTACCATTACCGTTACGTAACGGTACGAATAACGACCATTTGGACGGGCCAGGCTCGAACTGAACAGAACCAAGAAACTTTTCTTGGTTCTGTTCGTTTCCGTTACTGGCGTGGACATCCTATAAGTCCTCCACTCCTACCTGCTGCCGGTGCTGCTGCTTGCCTTCCTGGTCCAGTCTTCCGGCTTCGGGGGCGGAGTCGAGAAGGAGCTGAGATCCTGTCTCTGCCCGCAGAGACCGGATCCCAGCCCCTCTCGCGGCCCTCCTCCACCATGGAGCCTGACAGCCCGCCGGTGCAGGGCTGTGAGGCTCCATGTTGGAGTCGGGAACCAAGTGGATGAGATCCGGTCTCCTCTGATGGGAGCCCCCTCTCGTCGCTCTGAAAATGCTCCGCGCTAGCGACAGGGTCATTTTCAGTGGGATCCTGCCGAACTGTCATCGGCTGGACCCCTTCAAAAATGACCCGCCTGGCACACGTGGGTCCCCTTAGTGCCAGGTGGATCATTTTTGAAGGGGTCCAGCCGATGACAGCTCGGCAGGATCCCACTGAAAATGGCCCCGTCGCCCATACGGAGCTCCTGCATGGGGGAGGGGGGCGTTTGCCTGGATCAGGCCCCCATATTCCTTCCAAAAAGGGCGGGGGTTCAGTTCCCCAGTCTTCTATTTCGTCCCTTCTTCCAAATTAAAATGGGGGGAAGAGAGAGAAAAGGGAAGGAGGGGGGAGGTTAGGGGGTGCCTTTGAAAGGGAGGCAAATTTACACCTCTTTCTCCCTCCCTTTCTCCCTTCTCTCCTGGGACCCCCCCCCCACGGATTTCATCAGCAACGCCCCCCTTTTCCTCCTCCACCCCATAAAGGGTCGCCCAGGAGAGTCTTTCCTCCTCCCCTTTCCTCCCCCACCTGCTTCAATTCCCCGCATCTCCCAACGCCCCCTCCTACTCCCGCAATAGCATTGCAACCCCCCAATTGCACAACGCACCTCTTCCTCCTCCTGGGGGTCCCTTTTCCTCTCCTTCCAGCAACCACAGAGGAGAGCCTTCTTGGGGGGGGGGGGTTATAGTCTCGTGGAGAACAGGCCCCTCCCTGGGAGCCTTTCGCTTCCTGCCACTCTAGGAAGCGGGACTCACTTCCCTCCCGCCCCCTTGGAGGACTGAATACTTCCCACCCCCACGCGCGCCCTTCTGGTCCTCCAAGGCAGGAAGGGAGGGAGGGAAGAGAATGGGTTTTTTCATCATCATCTTCTTCTTCTGCCTCATTTCAGGTGGTGGGGAGCACTCCTCTCCTTCCTTCTGGAGCCCCTCCTTCCCTCCCTTCCTCTAAAATTCAGAAGTTCCCAAACTTTTTTTTCTCCCTTGCCGATTTATTTTTTATTTTCTGTAGGACACCACCCCCCGCCGCCATCTAATACTGAATTTTCCGGAACTTATTAGTTCTAAATGTATTCTTGACAGCTGACACAGTGCTACTCACTTTGATACTTTTTTTTTTGTATCGTGGACAATTGTAAAAAAAGAGAAAAACACATCCAATTTTTATTCCTACCTTTATTGAAAACACACAAAATGCAAGTAAATATATGAATTCAGAAAGAAAGGGATCAGATCCTAGTAAAATTTTACATAAAATTAATAAATAAATACAGGAATGGTACCTCGCAAGACAAACACCTCGTGAGATGAATTTTCCATAAGGCAAGCAGAGTTTTTCCTGGAAGAGGCATGTTTTGCCTTGTTAGCCATTACAGGACTCACACAGGTGAGAAGCCGCCCAACTCATAGAATTCATAGAGTTGGAAGAGACCTCCAGGGTCATCCAGTCCAACCCCATGTCATGCAGGAACCCCCATCACAGTACTCCCCCCACACAGGTGACCATCCAGCCTCTGCTTAAAAACCTCCAAAGAAGGAGACTCCACCACCCTCCTTTGGGGCAGCATATTCCACTGCCAAATAGCTCTAACTGTCATGAAGTTCTTCCTAATGTTCAAATGGAATCCCTTTTCCTGTAGTTTGAAACCATTGCCCCGGAGTCCTATTCTCTGAAGCCATGGAAAACAAACCTGTCCCCTCTTCAACATGACATCCTTACAAATATTTAAACATAGCTATCATATTCCCCCTCAGCCTTCTTTTTGTAAGGCTAAACATTCCCAGCTCCCTAAGCCGTTCCTCATATGACATTTCCTCCAGACCCTCAAACACCTGGTTGCCCTCTGGACCTCTGGACCCAACATCCTTTTAAACTGAGGTGCACAGAACTGGACACAGGACTCCAGGTGGGGTCTGACAGAGCAGAATAGAAGAACTATGAGTTCCCTTGATCTATTCTAGACACTATGGTTCTGTTGATGCAACCAAGAATTGCATTGACTTTCCTGGTCGCTGCATCACATTGCTGACTCATGTCCGATTTGTGGTTCACCCAGACTCCCAGATCCCTTCCACAGGTACTATTCTCTACCCAAGTGTCCCCCATCCTATATCTGTGCAATTCATTCTTTTTACCTAGATGTAGCACCCTACATTTCCCTCTGTTGAAATCCATTCCGTTAGCTTTGGCCCAGCATTCTAATCTGTCAAGGTCCTTTTTGATTTTCATCCAATCCTCTCTAGGAATTAGCAACCCCTCCCAATTTGGTATCATCTGTAAATTTAATTAGCATACTCTCTTCTTCCTCCAAGTCATTAATAAATATATTGAACAGCACTGGACCCAGAACAGAACCCTGGGGCACAGAACCCTTCCCAGAACAGCAACTCTGAACTGTGTGATACTCAGGACCAGGGATGTCATGTCCTCTGGGGAACAACAACTCTGGATCTAATAAAAACTGATTTCTGCAAACGCCTCCAAACTACAGTGGAACTTGACCTGCTGCAGCATATTGGACTCTCCAAGAAGGGCCTGTTGTTTGACTTGAGTCGCAGGCTTTGACTTACAGCTTGGCCCCAGCGCAAGGCACCGAATCAGGCGGCAGCCACAGCATCAGCTCCGAGCACTTCTTCATCTCTGCTGCTGCTGCGGCTGCTGCTGCGGAGGAGGAGAAGAAGGGCCGGGAGCTCGGGGCTGGCCTCACTGGTTAGACAGGCGGCTCAGTCTTGTAAAAAATCTGGCTCCAGAAGTCTGAATGGAAGCATTTTAGTTGGGGAGCTGTACAGTTATGGGACTCTAATGATAAGCATAGGGTTGTTCAGAACTTGGAACGTCAGGTTAAAAATCAGTAAAACTTAAATGTTAGACATTGTTGCGATGAACATTAAAAAGTGGAAGCATATAACATTTGGACTATAATTCCACTGCCTCCTCCTCTCTTTGAAGAGACATTTCATTTACATCCCCAGAAGGAATCTCCTATCCCCGTCAAATTTGTGTTAAAATGCCGTTTTGGGGGGGGGTCTTTTTCATCACCTGGAATGGATTAATCCACTTTCCCATTACTTTCTATGGGAAAAGTTCATTTGACTTAAGTCATGTTTGACTTATGTCTAGACCTCTGGAATGGATTAATGAGATAAGTCAAGGTACCACTGTAGTTAGAAAGAAACTGAAAGGGAAGGTTAAAAGAATCCAATCTCTCCAGAATGCATGGAGTCTGTTTAAAACAAAGGTAATAGAGGCCCAGCACAAGTGCATACCACAAAGGAAGAAGAGCTTATCTAAGCCCAAGAGGGTGCCGTCATGGTTACCGAGTGGAGCTAGAGAGGCTCTAAAGCGCAAGGAGAGGTCTTTCTGTAAGTGGAAATCCTCCCCAAATGAGGAAAATAAAAAGGAACACAAACTCTGGCAAAGGAAATGTAAGAAGATGATAAGAGCGGCAAAGAAAGATTTTGAGGAACACATGGCTAGCAATATAAAGGGTAATAATAAATACTTCTTTATATATGTTAGAAGTAGAAAACCTGCCAGAGAACCAGTTGGCCCTCTGGATGGTGAGGGAGGAAAAGGGGAGGTAAAGGAGGAATTGGAAATTGCAGAGAAATTAAATGAGTTCTTGGCATCTGTCTTCACGACAGAAGACCTTGGGCAGATTTTGCTGCCTGAACGGCCCGCATGAACAATAGCCTGAATCGTAGGGAGACATTGTTTACCTTAAGGCCATGGACACTAATGTCTCCCTAACGATTCAGGCTATTGTTCATGTTATGAGCCAATCAGACCAGGGGACAAGAGGTCAAGCTGACTATAAGAAGGTCTCCTTGCACCAGCTGTATTCAGACCGATGACTCAACTCCCAGTTAAAAACCCCAAATGTTCGCCAAATACCTCTCTGAAAAGCAAGGTCCTAAGCGATTTTTTTGAAGGCCGACAGAGACTGTGGAAGGCAAATCTCACTGGGCAGTTTGTTCACAGAGAAGGTCTGGTTTCGAGTAATCAATTTCCGGACCTCCCTGGGAGTGGCCACCCGAAGTGAGAGCACCTGCGACGTTCTGGTGTGTCAGGCCTCAGTTGACCTCTGGAAGATCCGCCCTCCCAGGTACTCAGGTCCCAAGCCATGAAGGGTTTTGTGAGTCAAAATGAGTACCTTGAACCTTATTCAGAACACGATGGACAACCAGAATGACAGGAACAGGTTTCTCAGTTCTGACATTCCAATGCCTTCTCACCTGTGTGGGTTTTCAGGTGTATAGTTAGGTCTCTAGAACGACTAAACCTCTTTCCACACTCAAGACATTCAAATGGCTTCTCGCCTGTATGGATTGTGTGATGGCGGGCAAGGCTTCCAGATTGACTGAAACTCTTTCCACACTCCATACATTGAAACGGCTTCTCACCTGTGTGGGTCCTGTGATGGCTAGCAAGGCTTCCAGCTTGACTGAACCTCTTTCCACATTCCAGGCATTCAAATGGCTTCTCGCCTGTGTGGGTCCTGTGATGCCTAGCAAGTATTCCATCTCGACTGAACCTCTTTCCACATTCCAGACATTCAAATGGCTTCTCGCCTGTGTGGGTCCTGTGATGCCTAGCAAGTCTTCCAGCTTGACTGAACCTCTTTCCACATTCCAGACATTCAAATGGCTTCTCGACTGTATGAATTCTGCGATGATAAGCAAGGCTTCCAGATTGACTGAACCTCTTTCCACACTCCAGACATTCAAACGGCTTCTCACCTGTGTGGGTCCTGTGATGTCTAGCAAGGTTTCTAGAATCATTGAACCTCTTTCCACACTCCAGACATTCAAACGGCTTCTCACCTGTGTGGGTCCTGTGATGGCTAGCAAGGCTTCCAGAATCACTGAAACTCTTTCCACACTCCAGGCATTTAAACAGCTTCTCGCCTGTGTGGGTCCTGTGATGCCTAGCAAGGTGTCCAGCTTGACTAAACCTCTTTCCACACTCCAGACATTCAAATGGCTTCTCACCTGTGTGGGTCCTGTGATGGCTAGCAAGGCTTCCAGCTTGACTGAACCTCTTTCCACACTCCACACATTCAAACGGCTTCTCACCTGTGTGGGTCCTGTGATGCTTAGCAAGACTTCCAGAATCACTGAACCTCTTTCCACACTGCAGACATTCAAAGGGCTTCTCGCCTGTGTGGGTCCTGTGATGACTAGCAAGGTTTCCAGCTTGACTGAACCTCTTTCCACATACCAGACATTCCAATGGCTTCTCACCTGTGTGGGTCCTGTGATGGCTAGCAAGGTGTCCAGACTCACTGAACCTCTTTCCACACTCCAGACATTCAAATGGCTTCTCACCTGTGTGGGTCCTGTGATGGCTAGCAAGGTGTGTAGCTTGACTGAAACTCTTTCCGCATTCCAGGCATTTAAACAGCTTCTCGCCTGTGTGGGTCCTGTGATGCCTAGCAAGGTGTCCAGCTTGACTAAACCTCTTTCCACACTCCAGACATTCAAATGGCTTCTCACCTGTGTGGGTCCTGTGATGCTTAGCAAGACTTCCAGATTCACTGGACCTCTTTCCACACTCCAGACATTCAAATGGCTTCTCACCTGTGTGTGTTCCCAGGTGTATAGTTAGGTCTCTAGAATGACTAAAACTTTTTCCACACTCCAGGCATTTCAATGTCTCCTCCCCTTGGTGAATTTTCGTAAGGGAACAAATTGTGGAGGTGCTAGCCAAAGACTTTCTGCACTTCACATGCTCATTCCTTTCCTGTCCTTTGGATGTTTTCGAACCGCTTGGTCTTTCTCCTGACAAGTAATAGATTTGTCCATTTTTACATATATCTGTTTTCCTTCTAAGCATCTTCCTTCTGGTTTGATTCTCAACACCCTCTTTTTCATCTGGATATTCAACCTCTTCCTCTGACACTCGGTGTCCTCCTCTTTTATTCTGTATAGCGTCTTACCTGCAAAATATAAGCAGCCACAAAAAGGCGTTTCAAATCAAGTAACAAACCCAATGCACTGCCATGGAGGAAGCAGGAGAATGAGACACAGTGCCAGGGTAGACCCATCTCCACCCGCCTCAGTGAGGAGGCCCATTGTGGCACCAGTGAATATCCAGGAAAACCTGTGAAAATCTGTGAGGAAATGGTTCTCTTCCATGCTGGGAAAAGTCCTGTGATGTCCAGGGTAAGAAACAGATGCAAATTGTTCCACAGCCTCTTTCAGTTTATTCCCTCCAAACTATTTCAAATATTGCTACCCTGCTTTTTTTCCTTAAGGAGACCCAGGGTGGCTCAACTCTGCTTAATAGTGGTTTGGGCTTCAGATATCGAAGAGGCATAAAAATACTATATAAAATGCTTTCACGTATTAAGAACAGAAGCACAGCTTTGCTGGGACAGGCCATAGCCCTTGCAGTCCAACATTCTGTCTCACCCAGTGGCTCACCATTTGCTTCAGGGTATTCCCAAACAGATGTCCTCACCTGCTTACGATTCCCCACAAATGGCATTGAGAGAAATCCTGACTATCTCTCCAACTCAGAGGTTGTCCTGAGGCATCCATAATGATACCCATCAATACCCTTGTTCTCCATGAACTTTGTCGAATCCTTTCTTAAAGCTGATAGCTGTCAACACTTGTTCTGGCGGGAAGTTCCACAAACCGGTGATCCTCGGGGTAAAAAGTTACTTTCTCATAGTTGAGATCTAGCACCCAAAAGTTTCATGCCCTCTAGTTGTTATGTTTGCAATAGGGAAAACAGTTTTTACTTATGAACGTTGTTCACACCATGTATGATTTTATAAACTTCAATCAGGTCACCTCTTAGGTGCCGTTGTTCAAGAGTGAAGAGGCCCAGCCATTGCAGCCTCAGATGGTAAGGAAGGTGTTCCAGTCCCTTCATCATTCTGATTGCCCTCCTCTGCACTTTTTCCATTTCCATAATATCCTTCTGGAGGTATGTTGACCAGAACTGTACACAAGACTCCAGATGGGTCCTCATCATAGATTTACAAAAAGGACAAATGAGACTTGCTGAATTATTTTCTATCCCCTTCCCAATGATCCCAAGTAGAGATGGGCACGAAATGACCAATTTGTCGTTACCGTTATCCGTTACCATTACCGTTACGTAACGGTACGAATAACGACCATTTGGACGGGCCAGGCTCGAACTGAACAGAACCAAGAAACTTTTCTTGGTTCTGTTCGTTCCGTTACTGGCGTGGACATCCTATAAGTCCTCCACTCCTACCTGCTGCCGGTGCTGCTGCTTGCCTTCCTGGTCCAGTCTTCCGGCTTCGGGGGCGGAGTCGAGAAGGAGCTGAGATCCTGTCTCTGCCCGCAGAGACCGGATCCCAGCCCCTCTCGCGGCCCTCCTCCACCATGGAGCCTGACAGCCCGCCGGTGCAGGGCTGTGAGGCTCCATGTTGGAGTCGGGAACCAAGTGGATGAGATCCGGTCTCCTCTGATGGGAGCCCCTCTCGTCGCTCTGAAAATGCTCCGCGCTAGCGACAGGGTCATGTTCAGTGGGATCCTGCCGAACTGTCATCGGCTGGACCCCTTCAAAAATGACCCGCCTGGCACACGTGGGTCCCCTTAGTGCCAGGTGGGTCATTTTTGAAGGGGTCCAGCCGATGACAGCTCGGCAGGATCCCACTGAAAATGGCCCCGTCGCCCATACGGAGCTCCTGCATGGGGGAGGGGGGCGTTTGCCTGGATCAGGCCCCCATATTCCTTCCAAAAAGGGCGGGGGTTCAGTTCCCCAGTCTTCTATTTCGTCCCTTCTTCCAAATTAAAATGGGGGGAAGAGAGAGAAAAGGGAAGGAGGGGGGAGGTTAGGGGGTGCCTTTGAAAGGGAGGCAAATTTACACCTCTTTCTCCCTCCCTTTCTCCCTTCTCTCCTGGGACCCCCACGGATTTCATCAGCAACGCCCCCCTTTTCCTCCTCCACCCCATAAAGGGTCGCCCAGGAGAGTCTTTCCTCCTCCCCCTTCCCTCCCCACCTGCTTCAATTCCCCCGCATCTCCCAACGCCCCCCCTCCTACTCCCGCAATAGCATTGCAACCCCCCCCCCAATTGCACAACGCACCTCTTCCTCCTCCTGGGGGGGTCCCTTTTTCCTCTCCTTCCAGCAACCACAGAGGAGAGCCTTCTTGGGGGGGGGTTATAGTCTCGTGGAGAACAGGCCCCTCCCTGGGAGCCTTTCGCTTCCTGCCACTCTAGGAAGCGGGACTCACTTCCCTCCCGCCCCCTTGGAGGACTGAATACTTCCCACCCCCACGCGCGCCCTTCTGGTCCTCCAAGGCAGGAAGGGAGGGAGGGAAGAGAATGGGTTTTTTTCATCATCATCTTCTTCTTCTGCCTCATTTCAGGTGGTGGGGAGCACTCCCTCTCCTTCCTTCTGGAGCCCCTCCTTCCCTCCCTTCCTCTAAAATTCAGAAGTTCCCAAACTTTTTTTTCTCCCTTGCCGATTTATTTTTTATTTTCTGTAGGACACCACCCCCCGCCACCATCTAATACTGAATTTTCCGGAACTTATTAGTTCTAAATGTATTCTTGACAGCTGACACAGTGCTACTCACTTTGATACTTTTTTTTTTGTATCGTGGACAATTGTAAAAAAAGAGAAAAACACATCCAATTTTTATTCCTACCTTTATTGAAAACACACAAAATGCAAGTAAATATATGAATTCAGAAAGAAAGGGATCAGATCCTAGTAAAATTTTACATAAAATTAATAAATAAATACAGGAATGGTACCTCGCAAGACAAACACCTCGTGAGATGAATTTTCCATAAGGCAAGCAGAGTTTTTCCTGGAAGAGGCATGTTTTGCCTTGTTAGCCATTACAGGACTCACACAGGTGAGAAGCCGCCCAACTCATAGAATTCATAGAGTTGGAAGAGACCTCCAGGGTCATCCAGTCCAACCCCATGTCATGCAGGAACCCCCATCACAGTACTCCCCCCACACAGGTGACCATCCAGCCTCTGCTTAAAAACCTCCAAAGAAGGAGACTCCACCACCCTCCTTTGGGGCAGCATATTCCACTGCCAAATAGCTCTAACTGTCATGAAGTTCTTCCTAATGTTCAAATGGAATCCCTTTTCCTGTAGTTTGAAACCATTGCCCCGGAGTCCTATTCTCTGAAGCCATGGAAAACAAACCTGTCCCCTCTTCAACATGACATCCTTACAAATATTTAAACATAGCTATCATATTCCCCCCTCAGCCTTCTTTTTGTAAGGCTAAACATACCCAGCTCCCTAAGCCGTTCCTCATATGACATTTCCTCCAGACCTTCGCCCCTCCTGGTCGCCCTCCTCTGGACCCACTCGAGGTTGTCAACATCCTTTTTAATTGAGGTGCACAGAACTGGACACAGGACTCCAGGTGGGGTCTGACCAGAGCAGAATAGAGTTACCCTTGATCTAGGCACTATGGTTCTGTTGATGCAACCAAGAATTGCATTGACTTTCCTGGTCGCCGCATCACATTGCTGACTCATGTCCGATTTGTGGTTCACCCAGACTCCCAGATCCCTTCCACAGGTACTATTCTCTAGCCAAGTGTCCCCCATCCTATATCTGTGCAATTCATTCTTTTTACCTAGATCTAGCACCCTACATTTCCCTCTGTTGAAATCCATTCCGTTAGCTTTGGCCCAGCATTCTAATCTGTCAAGGCCCTTTTGGATTTTCATCCAATCCTCTAGGGAATTAGCAACCCCTCCCAATTTGGTATCATCTGTAAATTTAATTAGCATACTCTCTATTCCTTCCTCCAAGTCATTAATAAAGATATTGAACACCACTGGACCCAGAACAGAACCCTGGGGCACCCCAGAACAGAACCCTTCCCTCGGTCTACCAGCAACTCTGGATCTAATACTGTGTGATACTCAGGACTTGGTCAGGGATGTGAATGACACTGAGCCTCTGGGGAACAGTGACCATGCTGCAATTTCCTTTGCCATGCATGTTGGAGGAAGAGTGTCAAGCAAAACAGACATAAAAACCCTTGATTTCCGAAGGGCAAACTTCCCTCAGATGAGGAAACTACAGTGGAACCTTGACTTACATGCTGCTTGACTTGCAGCATATTGGACTTGCAGCAAGAAGGGGCCTGTTTGACTTGAGTCGCAGGCTTTGACTTACAGCTTGGAGCCCCAGCGCAAGGCACCGGAATCAGGCGGCAGCCACAGCATCACGGCTGCCGCCTCCAAACAACTCCTGCCTTCTTCATCTCCTCCGGCAGCGGCGGCTTCGGCGAGGCCAGCTCCGAGCACCTGCTGCTGCGGCTGCCGGAGGAGAAGAAGGACTGGGAGCTTGGCGCTGGCCTCACTGGTTAGACAGTTGGCCCAGTCTTGTAAAAAATCTGGCAGCAGAAGTCTGAATGGAAGCATTTTAGTTGGGGAGCTGTACAGTTATGGGACTCTAACGGTAATCATAGGGTTGGTCAGAACTTGGAACGTCAGGTTAAAAATCAGTAAAACTGAAATGTTAGACATTGTTGCTATGATCATTAAAAAATGGAGGCGTATAACTTGTGGACTATAATTCCACTGCCTCCTCCTCTCTTTGAGGAGACATTTCATTTACATCCCCGGAAGGAATCTCCTATCCCAGTCAAATTTGGGTTAAAATGCCGTTTTCGGGGGTCTTTTTCATCACCTGGAATGGATTAATGCACTTTCCCATTACTTTCTAAGGGAAAAGTTCATTTGACTTAAGTCATGTTTGACTTATGTCTAGACCTCTGGAACAGATTAATGACGTAAGTCAAGGTTCCACTGTAGTTAGGAAGAAATTGACAGGGAAGATTAAAACAATCCAATCTCTCCAGAGTGCATGGAGTCTGTTTAAAACAACAGTAATAGAGGAGCAGTAATAGACGGTGCCGGCATGGTTAACGAGTGGAGTTAGAGAGGCTCTAAAGCGCAAGGAGAGGTCTTTCTGTAAGTGGAAATCCTCCCCAAATGAGGAAAATAAAAAGGAACACAAACTCTGGCAAAAGAAATATAAGAAGATGATAAGAGAGGCAAAGAAAGATTTTGAGGAGCGCATGGCTAGCAATATAAAGGGTAATAATAAATGCTTCTTTAAATATGTTAGAAGTAGAAAACCTGCCAGTTGGCCCTCTGCATGGTGAGGGACGAAAAGGGGAGGTAAAGGAGGACTTGGAAATTGCAGAGAAATTAAATGAGTTCTTGCATCTGTCTTCACGACAGAAGACCTTGGGCAGATTCCGCTGCCTGAACGGCCCCTCTTGACTAAAGAATTAAATCAAATACAGGTTAAAAGAGAGGATGTTTTAGAACTAATTGATAAATTACAGATTAACAAGTCACCGGGCCCAGATGGCATCCACCCAAGGGTTGTTAGGGAACTGAGAAATGAAATTGCAGATCTCTTGATGGTAATATGCAACTTGTCTCTTAAATCGGCCACAGTGACGGAGGACTGGAGGATAGCGGATGTCACATCAATTTTTTAAAAAGGAAGGAGGGGGCAGTGAGGTGGCCACGTTTGCAGACGACACAAAACTTTTCCGTGTGGTAAAAACCAGAGAAGATTGTGAGGAGCTCCAGAAGGATCTCTCCAAATTGGGGGAATGGGCTGAGAAATGGCAAATGTGTTTTACTGAAGCCAAATGTAAAGTAATGCATATTGGGGCAAAAAATCAAAACTTTATCTATCAACTCATGGGCTCTGAGCTATCAGTGACGGATCAGGAAAGAGATTTTGGTGTGTTGGTGGACAGCTCCATGAAGGTGTGTACCCAATGTGTGGCAACGGTGAAGAAGGCCAATTCCATGCTAGGGATTATCAAAAAGGGGATTGAAAATAAAACAGCCAACATTATAATGCCATTATACAAAACAATTATGAAGGCCACACCTGGAGTATTGTGTACAATTCTGGTCACCACATCTCAAGAATGACATAGTGGAAGTGGAAAAGGTGCAGATGAGAGCAACTAAAATGATTACTGGCCTGGGGCACCTTCCTTATGAGGAAAGACTAAAACATTTGGGGCTCTTTAGTCTGGAAAAAAGGTGCCTGAGGGGGGAATATGATTGAGACGTACAAAATAATACAGGCCATGAGTAAAGTGGATAGAGGGAAGCTCTTTTCCCTCTCACAAATACCAGAACTAGGGGACATACACACAAATTGAGGGCTGGGAGAGTAAGAACAGACAAAAGAAAATATTTTACCCAGCACGTTGTTAGTCTGTGGAACTCCCTGTCACAGGATGTGGTGATGGCATCTGGCCTGGATGCCTTCAAAAGGGGATTGGACAGATTCCTGGAGGAAATGTCCATCACAGGTTACAAACCATGCTGGAGATGTGTAATCTCCATGCTTAAAACTGGTGTACTACAAGGGCCAGATGCAGGGGAGTGGGATCAGCAGACAGAGATCTAGTCTCATGCGCTCCCAAACGCATCTGGTGGGGCCACTGTGAGATACAGGAAGCTGGACTAGATGGGCCTTTGGCCTGATCCAGCATGGCTCTTCTTATGTTCTCCGTGTGTTGGGGGAGGCAGGGTTTGGGGCTTCCGGGGATTGCATGCAGGATGACAGACCCCGGGCTGTGTCAAGGGGGGGGGAGTCTCCTCGGAAGTAGGAGTGGAAGTAGAGACCCTCTGGTAAGGCCACCTTCTCTCTATCCAAGTCTCTCTACCCGATCCCCCCCATTCCCCCTGTGGGGTCTGCAGTCTCCGGATGACCCCCTCCTTCTCTCCCTCCAACCCTTCCACAGCGCCAAATCCAGCCCCACTTCCCTTCCCCATGGGAGACCCTGCCCCCCCATGTCTTCTCCCCACTCTGCCAAGGGGAGGGTCTCTCTCCCAGGGTGCCTTTTCTCCACCACCACCCCCTTCCAGGACATCCTTGGGACAGAGAGGGGGGGCTCTGGGGTTGACAGAGGGGGGGTCCCTCCTCTCCTCCTGCCCCTCCCACCCCCTCCCTCCCCAAACGCCCCCCCCCGCCACGGCGGTTCCTTTTCCAGAGGAGGGGTTTGGGAAGCTTCCTTTCCCTTCTTTATCCCAAGGGTTGCATGCATATCATGGGGGAGGGGGTTCCTTCTCCTCCTCCTTCTATGCAGCCCCCCTCATTCCCAGCCCCCCCATAGCATCGTCCTCCTCCCCCATGGCACACACCCCTCCTCCTCTTCCTCCTCCGCCTGGAGACTCTTTTCCTTTCCTTGCCGGGCAACCATTCCAGCCTTTGCTTTTTTTCGATGGGGGGAGAAGAGAGCCTCCTCTCCCATTTCATGCCGCTCTAGGGAGGCAGACTCGCTGCTCTCCGTCCTTGGAGGACCAACCGCCCACACCTCCCCCCCTCCATGCCAGCAAATGGGGGCTTTCAATCCACGCCCCCTTCTCCTCCTCCCCCCACCAGGGACGCCTAAGGGAGGGGGTCCTTCTTTCCTCTCCAACCCCACCCCATCTGGCACCTCCTCCTTCTCCTCGACCAGTGGTTCTCAACCTGCGGGTCCCCAGATGTTCTTGGACTGCAACTCCCAGAAACCTCCACCACTCTTTGCTGCAAAGGGTTTCTGGGAGTTGCAGTCCAGGAATATCTGGGGACCCACAGGTTGAGAACCACTGTCCTAGACTGTTCCTTAAATCCCACACACACATTTCCAGACACCCCTGCCCCTCCTCCTTCCAAAATCAAGTGGGGAGGGGGGTTCACATGGAGGGCCAGAGGCAAGGGGAGTGGAATCAGGAGACTGGGGGTCAAGTCCTCCAGAGGGAGTGAGATACAGGAAGCTGGACTCGATGGGCCCTTCTTGGCCTGGTCCAGCATGATGGCTCTTCTTCTTCTCAGGTTCTTCTCAGGGGTCTCCCAGAGGGGTCCAATGGGGTGTTCTCCTGCCATGTCCGCTTTCAGACACCAGCCCACAGGCCAAGAGAGTCCTGGAATGGTCTCTCCCTCTGGAGCATGGAAGAGGTCTCTCCCTCTGAGCCAGCCTGACCCATCTGCCTCCAGCACCAAAGCAGCTCAAAAGCATGGATTCTGCCGCCATCAGGTGGTTGGATGGAGGCGTCAGGGAAGCCATTCATGGGAGCATCGAAACCCCCTCCCTCAACAGAGGTGGCGGTCTCAGGCATAGTCTATCTGCCACTTATCAGGGTGTCCTTTCCACAGTACCCAGACTAATCTAAAAGCCTTCACCACCAAGGCCATAGCTAAGGACCCATTCTTCATAGGTTTCAGCACCTTTGTTCACCTTAAGGCTATGGATACTATTGCCTACCTAAGGATCCTCCTCAGGCCGTTGTTCATCAATTCCTGGAAAGACCAGGGTGACAAGAGGTCAAAGCTGACTATATGATGGAGGACTCGCACTAGCTGGATTCAGACTGAGGAAGCTGTTTGGATGAGCAGCGAAACGTTTCTGTCTCTCAAGAAAAAAGAAGTCCAGTAGCTATGACTCAACTTCCAGATAAGCCCAGGGTCGTTCTCCCACAAGAAGACAGGAGGGTAGCCTTCTGTTTTTCCCCTCTCTGGTGACCTCATACAACGCGATGTGGAAATTAAGACAACCAATCCAGACCTCCCAGTTCTGCTGTGAAATGTCAAACTCAGGAATGCTGGGCACGGGCTGGGGTGGCAGGGTGGCATTAGAGCCCTTGAAGAAGGTTGCAATTGTTGGTGGAGTGGGGCCTGCGAGCTGGTGTTAGTGCATTTGGTGTCCAGGGTGGCAATAATTTAGCTGTGACTCTGTCAAGTGATGGAACCAGATTGCTGGAAATTCAACCTTGTCCTGGTTTGGCCTTAAAATCTGCTTCCTCCCTCCTTTTTCCTTGGGGGAGGGGGAGTTAGAGAAAGGGAAGGAGAAGGAGGAGGGTTTTTTGCCTGGATCAGGCAGATTATGCCCAAAAGGGGAGTCAGTTTCCCCCTCTCCTTTCCATCCCTCCTCTTCCCAAATTAAAGGGAGGGGAGAGAAAAGGGAAGGAGGGAAATTTCCCCCTTTGCATCTCCAACGCCCTCACTTGCAACCTCTTCCCCCTTGCACTCCCCCCATAGCATTGCCCCCCCCAAGTTGCACAATGCACCTCCTCCTCGTAGGGGGGGTCTCTTTCCCCTCCTCCCAGTAACCATAGAGAGCCTTCTTTTATGGGGGGGGCAGAGTCGATTCCCCCTCCCTGGGAGCCTTAATTTCCTGCAACACTAGGAAGCGGAACTTGCTGCCTTGGAGGAATCTGAATGCCCCCCCGACCCCCACCCCCACCCTTCTCTGCCTCCCTTTTGGCCCTGCAAGGGAGGGGGAAGGTTAAGTAAAGGTTCCCCTCCCGCACGCCACACATGTGTTGTACAAGTCTGGGGCCACGTGGTCTGGCCTGGCTGCAAGGAAGCGCTGTTTTCCCTTCCCGCTTTCAAATGCTGTTACACATCTACAATTGAAAACACTTCATCCAGTGTTTGTCTGCTACATAAAACAATACAGAAGAACAGAGCACTGAATAAAAGGCATACAATGGTCCGTCGTGGATAGCTCAGAGCCCATGAGTTGATAGATAAAGTTTGGATTTTTTGCCCCAATATGCATTACTATACATTTTGCTACATTGAAACACATTTGCCATTTCGCAGCCCATTCCCCCAGTTTGGAGAGATCCTTCAGAGCACTGAATAAAAGCCATACAAAAGCATTTTTGAAAACAAAAAAATCTCAGAAGGGATGAAATGAGAACAGAGAGAAAAGGGGATTCTCCCCAGATCGACTCAGGAAGGAGTAACGCCAGGATGAGAAAGGGAGGCCTCTGTCCTGCCAGAATTTATAAGATGTGTTCTCTCCCCAAACATTTTCCCACACTCCAGGCATTCGGAAGGCTTCTTCTTTGTGAGGACCAACGTTGAGATTTATCACCTCTGGAACAGAACTTAAATATATCACATGCACACACATGCACACACAGTATACGTAAAAATCACATGGCAGTGTATTAGAAATTGAGTTGCAATATACACAAAGCATCCAACACAGAACTACATCAGCAAGAGAGTTTAACATGGCAATGGACAGAGTAAAGTGATTTGACTTCCAGCAGATAAACCTCACTTGTAACATCTTACTTGTATACAACTCTTGCAGCGATCACAGTGAAAGCTTCACCCTGGATCACCTTGCCGCTATTACCTGAACTGAGGGCTGAAATAACACGCCAAGGATCAAAGATACGGAGAAAATTTATTTATTTATTTATTATTTATTGTTAGACTTATACCCCGCCCATCTTCCCAAGGGAACTCTGGGCGGCTTACAGAGCTGATCGAGTCAGCAAAATTCAAAATACAAATAGGACAAACAATACACAGAGTTAAAATCAAGCAGCACTTAATTCTGCTATAGCAGGGCGCCCAGCCGAATTCATTCGGGAAACTGGGGGGCAAAGAACATGAAAACTCCTACAATCTTTATAGGATACATTCGCCAACACCCCTTCTTTATCAGCAAAAAAAACAGGATACATCTGGGCGCTGTAAGACGCCCACAAAGAACAGAGAAACTCCAAAAAGACACATAGTCATCACATTGTTACACACACAGAATACTATCAATTTTGCATTGTAATGCCCCCTGTCATAGAGTTCTCGGAACTCTCCACTCTTTCCTGGAAAATGTTTGACAGCCCCGTATCGATGCACGGATGTCTGGTTATCTCGTGCAGGGGCCCCATTGTTCGAACCACCTTCCCACGGATAAGTGTTTGTTCGTTAGTTTATGTCCTGTTTATCTCACAGGCTTGGGGGAAATAGTGTGGTGCTTTGTGCTTACAGTTTGTGAAAGGGAGAGGGGTGAATTAAAAGACACAGGACTGGATTAGAAATAGAACCAAAGTACTGCCATTTTATCTACAATGACAGCTTATAGACTACATTAAAAATCACTTCTATCAACAGAATACATTACAATATAGGACATTACATCAGGTTACATCAGCATATGTCAGTTGTCCCAAATTATATCATTGTACACAACATTATGTCAGATCTGCTGCTTTATGTCTGAAGAAGTGAACGTGTCCACTAAATGTTATGTTAAAATATGAAAGTTAAGTCTTTAAGGTGCCACATGTTTATGTCTTTTATTTTGTGTTATGCTTCTTTGATTTTTGCCTGAAAAATCTTGAAAAGACTAACACAGCTACCCTCTCTGAAATATCTTTTCATAGAATCATAGAATTGGAAGAGACCTCAAGGGCCATCTAGTCCAACCCCCAGCCATGCAGGAACCCCATCACAAGGCCTCCAGAATCACTGAACCTCTTTTCACACTCCAGACATTCAAATGGCTTCTCACCTGTGTGCGTCCTGTGATGGTTAGCAAGGTGTTCAGCTCAACTGAACCTCTTTCCACATTCCAGACATTCTAATAGCTTCTCGCCCGTATGGATTCTGTGATGCTTAGCAAGGCTTCTAGCATGACTGAACCTCTTTCCACACTCCAGACATTCAAACGGCTTCTTGCTTGTGTGGATTCTGAGATGATAAGTAAAGCTTCCAGAATCACTGAACCTCTTTCCACACTACAGACATTCATATGGCTTCTCGCCTGTATGGATTGTGTGATGGCTGGCAAGGTTTCCATCAGGGCTGTGGAGTCAGAGTCGGAGTCGAGGAGTTGGAGTCGGAGGAAATTTTGGGTTCCTGCAGTCGGAGTCAGAGTCGGCAAACAATGCACCGACTCCGACTCCAACTCCTACTAAATTGGAATTTTTATAAAAAGCAAGTTTAAATGTCCCAATTCACAAAGAGTTATAATTAATGACTTTTCTACTGTAAGAATAAAGACCAATGCATGCAGTGCCTCATGTAACTGCAAAACGAAACGTTAAATGACTGTGAAGAAGCATGCTTTTCATGTGCTTCACTATATGGCACGCAATGCACAATTAGGAGCGGTAATACTTATACTTTCCATAGTATTGTGTTCTGCTGTTTCGCAGTCCCTATGGGTAACCTAGCCTCTCACTGATACAGGATTAAGTAAATATGTTTTTTGCAGGACTAGAGACACTTGTATAAGTGAAGGGAATGGAGGGTTAATAGTTCAAGACTGAAGCTGTAAACCATTGGAAAAACTGCTGTCATTCAGCTAAGGCTATAAAAACTTGTAAAATCCGATTGTTAGCTTAAATTTTAAACATGACTATATACACTCACATGTTAATACAGAGGAGTTGGAGTCGGGGAGTCGGAGTCGGAGTCGGAAGTACAAAACAACTTAGGAGTCGGAGTCGGAGTCTCCACAGCCCTGGTTTCCAGATTCACTGAATCTTTCCACATTCCATACATTCAAATGGCTTCTTGCCTGTGTGGATCCTGTGATGGCTAGCAAGGTTTCCAGCATGACTGAACCTCTTTCCACACTCCACACATTCAAATGGCATCTCACCTGTGTGGGTCCTGTGATGGGTAGCAAGATGTCCAGCTCAACTGAACCTCTTTCCACATTCCAGACATTCAAATGGCTTATCGCCTGTATGGATTCTCTGATGCTTAGCAAGGCTTCTAGCATGACTGAACCTCTTTTCACTCTCCAGACATTCATATGGCTTCTCACCTGTGTGGATTCTGCAATGATAAGCAAGGCTTCCAGAATAACTGAACCTCTTTCCACACTCCAGACATTCATATGGCTTTTCACCTGTGTGAATTCTGTGATGCCTAGCAAGGCTTTCAGCTCAACTGAATCTCTTTCCACACTCCAGACATTCCTCCAGGTGTGGAAAATATACCAGCTCCGCCCCTACCTAGACAACCAGAGCCTCATGACAGTTACGCATGCACTGATAATATCCTGTATTGGTTATTGCAATGTGCTTTACATGGGGCTGCCTTTGAAGACGGTCCGGCAAATGAAACTGGTTCAGAATTGTGTGGCACGGCTGGTAAGTGGTGGGGCCGCCAGGGATCACATCACGCCAATTCTACATAACCTGCATTGGTTACCAGTTACTCCCCGAGCCCAATTCAAAGTCCTTGTTTTGACATATAAAGCCCTAAATGACTTAGGACCTAGATACCTGAAGGACTGCCTCCTTCCATATGAACCTACCCGGCAATTAAGATCAAGCCAGGGGCCCCTCCTGAAAGAGCCATCCCTCAAGGAGGTGAGAGGGATGGCTTGCAGACATAGAGCATTCTCAGCAGCTGCCCCCAAGCTATGGAATGCCCTACCAAGTGAGATCTGCCTGGTGCCAACATTGATGACATTTTGGCATCAGGTAAAATCCTTCCTGTTCCAGAAGTTTTTTTAATTGACACAACATAGACAGTGGTCCTTTGGTGGCAATTTCAATGTAATGATTTTTGTGTAAGGTTTTTAAATCATTGTTTTAATTATTTATTGATATGTGATGTTTTAACTGTTTTAATTCTTTGATTGTAAGCCACCCAGAGACCTTTGGGTAGTGGGTGGCATATAAGCTGGGAGTAGGGCCTCCGCATCTGGAAGAGGAAGCCCCAAAGAATATGACCTCGGTCTGTTGGTCCTGGTCTATTCCACTTATTGTCTTTTTTACCTTCCTCTCCTACCCAGGTCTCAGTAATACATGCCAGGTCGGTACCCTCAACCAGAATGACATCATGAATGAAGGCGGTCTTATTTTTTACTGACCTGCCATTCAGCAACAGCACCGTGTGGCTCGTAGGTTCGCGGATATGGTCACCTGACACCTTCTGGTTGGGGGTGGAACTAGAAGAGGGGATAGATGTAAGATATCTAACCTCGCTTCTCCTACACAGGCACCTTCCACTCCCACCCCCATACCTTCCCCTTCCCAGCACAGGCTCAATGGCTGCCCCTTCCATTGCCCTCCCTCCGTCCTGTTTCATCAGTTCCATTGTGGGTTCTTATCTCTATATCGGAGGGCAAGAAAAAAGACAAAAAACAAAACAAAACAAAACAACAAAGTGGATGAAAACAAAACCACCCATCCATTCAGCTTCAGTATCCCACCACACTCTCCGCTTCAGCCACTCTATATCTTAGCAGAGGTCCTCCCAAAGAAATCTGGGTGGCTGGTGTTGAGGAGGGAGGTGGGGGGAGCCTAGGCAGCCGAGTCGCAGGGTCCTGGTCCTGAAAAGTTAGACAGGGACTCCCAGGCCAAACAACACCCACAAGCTTCCGTCTCTCACCCAGAAGGTGTGCGGAGGTGGTAGATGATACTGGAGTCTCCTGGCACAGGAATGCTGGTCTCAGCTTGTGTTTTCCTCCAGCTGGCGGACAGAGTCCAGAATCTGGGTGTGGTCCTGGACTCGGCTCTCTCCATGGAGGCCCAGGTGGCTGCTGTTTCCAGGACCGCATTTTCCACCTCTGACAGATTGGCCAGATTCACCCGTATCTGGATGAGGACTCCCTGAGAACTGTGGTGCAGGTGCTTGTGATCTAGACTAGAGAATAGACTATTGCCAACCCGGTCTACGTAGGGTTGCCCTTGACTCTTATTCGGCGACTCCAGCGGGTGCAAAATGCGGCGGCCAGACTGGTGGCATGTGTGCGTCGATATGATCACATCACCCCAGTTCTGGCCCGCTTGCATTAGCTACCCGTTATGTCCCGAATAAGATGAAAATAATGAATTGGAGGGAGGGGTGATAAGAGGGGGGAATATAAAATTTAGAGAAGATGAATATGCATAATGGAAGAGCTTTACCAATAAAAAGACTTTAAAAAAATAAATCACCAGGTTATTGAAGAACTGAGAAATGAAATTGCAGATCTCTTAAGGGTAATATGCAACTTGCCTCTTAAAACGGTCATAGTACCGGAGGACTGGAGGATAGCGGATGTCACACCAAATTTTAAAAAAGGAAGGAAGGAGGACCCAGGAAACTACAGGCCAGTTATCCTTACGTCTGACCCAGGGAAGATGGTGGTAAGCCTCATCCAAGACAAAATTAATGGCTGTTTAGTTTCTCCAATGTTCTCTAAACAAAAGGATGGCCCAACATAGGAGGGGTAACAGCTCAGGACCAGAATCAGCAGTACATCTCCATTTGAAGGACAAAGGGCACTCTTTCAAAGATGAGGATGTACACCTGTATTAGACAAAGATGAGAGGTGGTTTGAGAGAGGAGTAAGGGAGGCCATTCATGTGAGCATTGAAAACCCCTTCCTCAACAGAGGTAGTGGGCTCCGGCATAGTCTATCTGCTACTTATCAGGCTGTGCTTTCCAAAGTACCCAGACAAATCAAAAAGCCTTCACCACCCAGGCCACAGCTAACAACCCATTCTTGATAGGTTTCAGCACCTTAAGCCATTGTTCACCTTAAGGTTATGGATACTATTGTCTCCCTAACGAGCCTATTTAGGCCATTGTTCATTTTATGAGCCTAATTCAGGTCAAGGTGACAAGAGGTCAAAGCTGACTATAAGATGGAGGATTTACACTAGCTGTATTCAGACCGATGAAGCTATTTGGATCTGGTCATCTCTACTAAATATCTCAATGTTTGTTCCAATTTTCCATTCTGTTCTGGACAATAAGGAACTGAACATATATGTGAGATGCCTTGTTCCTCTAGGAATATTTGTGTGTTATGCCCAATATATTCTCCACCTGAATCTGAGAGTAGTGTTTGAGGTTTCCGGTGGAATTTGTTTTCTACTAATGCCACATATTTCTTCAGACATTTGAGGGTTTAACTTTTGTCCCTGAGTAAATATGTGACACAAAAAATTGAAAAATTATCCAAGAAAATCAGTGCATATCTATTGCCACCCATTGAATTTACGCGAAATGGACCACATAAATCAGTACTATCAAATCCAGCACCTTTGTGCTTCTTTTCTCAGGATTTGAATGAAATGAGGGCCTTGTGCCTTTCTCTGTGAGGCAGTGTATGCACCTATTGGATTTACTTGTGTCGTGTAGTTTTACCTTAATTCCTTTGGCAAGGCCTTTGCTCTGTAACTCCAGGATGGCTTTGTTGTCCCTGTGTCCAAACCTTCGGTGCCAAAGTTCCAAGCTGGTTTCATCTTCTTGCACCGTCTGTGTTGCACAAGCCTGTATTTGTTCATCTAGGACAGGGGTCCTCAAAGTTTTCAAACAGCGGGCCAGTCCACCACCACCCAGACACCACTGGGGGCCGGATCACAGTCCAAAAGCAGCTGCAGAGGTTGGCTTGCTCACAAAACAGGGGGTAGGTGGGGGGGTGCAACTGGTCCCAGGGGCCGGATTCAGGACCTTGGGGGGCCGCATCCGGCCCCAGGGCCTTAGGTTGAGGACCCCTGATCTAGGAGAACAACTTGGTAAATTCCATTAGTTTCATGTGCTTCAAGAAATACTGTACCATCCCTTTCAACAGTACCTTTGTTTCCTTGAAAAACTACAGCAAAGCCTTTCTTTGCAAGAGCAGAGGCACTGAGCAAATTGCATTTTAATTCTGGTACATAAAAAACACCCTGTATTTTATTTATGAAGCCTGCGTCTCCTACAGGGCACACTAAAGATACAGTCCCTTTGCCCTTAATGCTTAAGCTGTGTCCATTAGCAACCCGGACTTCTCCAGATGCTGAATCAAAAGTTTCAAAGAGATTCCTTTGGTTGGTAATGTGGCTACTACAGCCACTGTCCAAAATCCATTGGTTGCCTTTCATGTTTTGATTGATACTGGTTGTGCAAACTACTGTATAAAGGCGTTAGACTTGAATCCTTCTTTCGGTTTCCCCCTGTGGCCTTTGAATCTTCCTCTCTGACTAGAAGTTGCAACTTGTCCTTTGGGAGCCCTTTGTTCAAAGTGGGGAGAGCTACCATTGGTTGAGGACTGCTTATTTCCATAGCAATCTCTGGCTCTATGCCCCCTTTTCCCACAGGACCAGCAAGTCTCATGTGATCTGTTGGGAGCCATGGCCTTATAGTTCTCCTACTCTGTGCCAGGTAACTTGATCCATTGTTCTCAGAAGAGGGGCCTGGTACTTCCTTGCATTCATCTCTAAGAGCCTTTAAGGCTCCCTAAAAATTTAGGTCTCGCATATTAATCCAGGTACGGAATGAGTTAAAATTTTCTCCAAGTGTTGCTAGCAAGAAAATTCTGAGATGCTTATCAGTTAGTTTGAAGCCAACTGTATTAAGGTCTCCAGTTATAGTAATGAACTCAGAAATATGTTTCTCCCAGTCCTGTTTGTTATTAAGATGAAGCTGCATAAGCTTTCGTACAAAAGTAACCATTGAGACATGACTGTTTGCAACAAAAGATTCCTCTAATCTGTCCACCATAGATTTTGCAGTATCACAATCCTGCATGTATTCCAATTGAGAGTCATTAAGACTGTGCATAATAACTGATATTGCATGCTTATTTTTCTTGTTCCACTGCGTCCTTTCTCCATCTGCACCTGGTCTATTTTCAGTCAAGCAAGATTCAATATCTAGAGTTCGTAAATCTGCTAATAATCTCATTTTCCATCCTCTAAAATTGTTAGTAGTCAGTTCTGGAAGGTGACCTACAAAATTTTATTCTTAGTAGCCATGCTGAGAAAAATTATAACTTTGCCTCTACACTAGACAACAACGAAAAAATAATTTTTCTTTTCTTCAACTAGTTTGCATGCAATGGGGAGAGAGGGGAAAAAGAACGCATTCACTTTTAAAATAACAAACCACAAAAAATACTTCTTTAGTTGATTAAACAATTAATTAATTATTTCACTCTGGGCCCATGACCCTGTTGGGTTAAAGCTTAAAACCAGTTTTGGTTTTGTGCAGCAAAGCATGAGATCAGGCTGTTAGGCCTTATATCAACTTAGAAGTTCCCAAATCCTTCCCCAGCAAAGCTAGCCCTTTTCCCATAAAAGACAAGAGGCTTGTTTCTTCAAACAAGTATAAAGAAGTAAGTTTACTCACAATCTCATTTTGTATCAGCAGGCTTTCTTAGTGTTCTTTTTTAAATTTTATTTCTTCTCTTTATTTTACAAGACAAGTTAAGATAACAGTACAATTAAAATATATAGAGGGGAAATAAAACATGATACATTTATGAAAACCTGGAAGCCCTTATTAACGTATGGAATTAACACAAAAATGAGGAATGTGTTATGGGGAATAATTTTGACTGCTGAAATGTAAAATTTTAAAAGAATTAGTTTATTTGTGTGTGTGTCACAATTAACTGTGTTGGAAGATGAATTAGTGGGTGGATTTTTAAAAGGATATTGGTCCTATAGAATGTAATAATGAGGCTTTCTTAGTGTTGAGTCTGCAGCAGGCTGCTCCTTCTGTATGCTGCTGGGCCTCAGAATTCCCAATGAAGAGTCCAGCAGGAGAGACAACCAAGGGGGAATACTGGTTTTATTGAGCTCAATAAAAGACAGCAGGCCAACACCCCACCCAGGACAGTGCTGAGGTGTTCCACTCCAAGACAAAATGGAGACCCATTTTATTCTTTCCTTTTCCCTCCCTCCAAGGTGGCTGGGGGTGGGCAGGGGCAGCCTTTGGGGATTGTCCAATGGATGCAATCTGGGGGCTGGTCCAGGGGTGGTCCCAAGGCATTCCTGATTATGCAGGACTGGACATCTGCCCAGGTGTGCCTGGCCTAATCTGTCCCTTAATGGACCATCAGGGGTGTGACAATGACAAGGGGGAGCAGGGTATTGTGTTGAGGTCTTGACAAACAGAGAAAAATCAGTAAATCAATGGGGGGAGAGCAGTGAGTCATCAGGAAACAGAGACAATTCAATGGGGAAACCAGAGTCTCAATGGAACGAGGCTGGAGGCTGCCAGACAGCCCTGGGAAGGTGTACAGTTGAAACAATGGAAATGCCTCTGGCTGCCTCTTAATCCCAGATGCAGCTGCTGGAGACGTGCAAGGGCCAAGATGAACAATGGATTCCGCTTCTGGAAGATGCAGCCATGCCAAAGAGTCACCATTTCCCTCCTTCTCTCCCCATGGTTCTTGCCCAAGATGGTGGTCCCAAGCATAGAGAAGGGGGGGGTTACCCAGGAAAACATGATGGGGTAAGAGGTTAAGAGGGGAGCAGGGGGGTGATCTCCTAGCTCAAGGTGGCGGGGAGGGGAAGGCAAGAGGGAGAGAGGGGGGTAAGAGTCAACAAGCAACATAAGCAATTCAATGGGAAACCAAGGTATCAATAGAATAAGCCTGAAAGCTGCTAGACAAAAGTTCCTGGTGGATGTGGAAACAAGGCAATAGACTGCCTCAGGCTGGGATTAATCCTTATTGTCTATATGCTGGCGATGTCCTGGAGAAATGGCACCCATCTGGAGATTCATCCCTCCTGACCTGTGGCTTCTGGAAGATGCAGCCTTTGTTTTGCCCTGCCCAAGATGGTGGAGGTCCAGAGATATAGGACAGAGTAGAAACTCGTTTGAAACACTCCCAGAGTTGAGCGAAAGAAGGACAAGGAGGAGGGAAGGGAAAGAGAGAGAGAGAGAGAGAGAGAGAGAGAGAGAGAGAGAGAAGGGAGGGGGAGGGGGAGGACTAAGGGTAGCTAGGATCAGAGGCTGTGGCCATGGTGCAGACAGAGATGAGGGGCGAATAGCAAGAGAAAAAGGCATCCCTGGGGTTTGAGGATGATGGCAAATGTATTTTTCATGCTTGTGATGGTGTGGGGCAGGTCCAGGCGGTTCTGGAGAGCCTCGGAACCGCTCCAATTATTATTTATTATAATTTTATTCTCCATTACAACTCTTCATTAGTTTCATAACAAAGTAGATAAAGATATAGAAGAAGAGTTAAGAAGAATATGTTCTTCAGTTCTCTACCCACGTGGTGAGGGGAGAACAGAGAGAGAAGAAGACTACATCTTTCTCCCAGGTGGTAAAAAGCTGGACTAGGGCCAAAATAGCTCTACACTGCAATGACCATGCAGTCAGAACAGGAAGAGGAAAGGCATGGCATCTGCAAGCCCGGGGAAATTCAACTCCCTTGATTGGTAAAACATACCTAGGCCAGATAGTGCCATGCATAACCCCTCCCACATGCAACATGTAGTTGAAAATCAGAATGATAGATTGGTCTACCCAGCAGTTATTGAGGAACTGAGAAATGATATTGCGGATCTCTTAAGGGTAATATGCAGCTTGTCTCTTAAAATGGTCATAGTACCGGAGGACTGGAGGATAGTGGATGTCACACCAAATTTTAAAAAAGGAAGGAAGGAGAACCCAGGAAACTACAGGCCAGTTATCCCTACGTCTGACCCAGGGAAGATGGTGGAAAGCCTCATCCAAGACAAAATCTTAAAACACATAGAAGAACAAATCGTGCTGAGAAAAAATCAGCATGGCTTCTGTAAGGTAAGTGTTGCCTGACAAACTTTTTAGAATTCTTTGAAAAGGTCAACAGTCATGTGGATTTGGGTGAGCCGGTGGAAATTTTCTATCTTGATTTTCAGGAGGCTTTTGACACAGTCCCACACCAAAGGCTGCTGAGAAAACTGCACAGTCAAGGGATTGAGGGCAGGTTCTCTTATGGATTAAGAACTGGTTGAGATCCAGGAAAAAAAGAGTAGGTGTCAATAGGAAAATTTCACAATGGAGAGAGGTGAAAAGTGGTGTGCCCCAGGATTCTGTCCTGGGATTGGTGCTTTTCAATCTGTTCATAAATGATCTGGAGACAGGGATAAGCAGTGAGGTAGCCAAGTTTGCAAATGACATGAAACTTTGCTGTGTGGTAAAAACCAGAAAAGTTTGTGAAGAGCTGCAGAAGGATCTCTCCAAACTGGGGAAATGGGCTGCGAAATGGCAAATGTGTTTCAATGTAGCAAAATGTAAAGTAATGCATATTGAGGCAAAAAATCCAAACTTTATCTATCAACTCATGGGCTCTGAGCTATCCGTGATGGACCAGGAAAGAGATCTTGGTGTATTGGTGGACAGTTCAATGAAGGTGTCTACCCATTGTGTGGCAGCGTTGAAGAAGGCCAATTCCATGCTAGGGATTATCAAAAAGGGGATTGAAATTAAAACACCCAACATTATAATGCCATTATACAAAATGATAGTAAGGCCGCACTTGGAGTATTGTGTACAATTGTGGTCACCGCATCTCAAAAAAGACGTAGGGACACTTTTACACTTCCTGCCACCAGTGGAACTCCCTGCCACCGGATGTGGTGATGACATCTAGCCTGGAGGCCTTCAAAGGGGGATTGGACAGATTCCTGGATGAAAAGGCCATCACAGGTTACAAACCATGATGGGGGCTTAAAACCAGTGGGGTCCTCCAAGAACCAGATGCAGGGGAGTGGTATCAGGAGACAGATACCTAGTATGGTGCGTTCCCAGACAAACCTCTTGGGGCCACTGGGAGCCTTTTCCATCCAGCAAGAGGTCTCTTAAGTATCCATGGAAGGCATCTGGGAGTCTGGATGAACCACAAATCGGACATGAGTCAGAAATGTGATGCAGCGACCGGGAAAGCCAATGTGATTCTTGATTGCATCAACAGAAGCATTGTGTCTAGATCAAGGGAAGAGATAGAACCACTCTATTCTGCCCTGTTCAGACCCCACCTGGAGTCCTGTGTCCAGTTCTGTGCACCTCAATTTCAAAAGGATGTTGACAATGGCAGGGGGTTGGACTGGATGGCCCTGGAGGTCTTTTTCAACTCTATGGATTCTATGAGTTGGGTGGCTTCTCACCTGTGTGAGTCCTGTAATGGCTAACAAGGCAAAACATGCCTCTTCCAGGAAAAACTCTGCTTGCCTTATGGAAAATTCATCTCACCAGGTGTTTGTCTTGCGAGGCACCAGTCCTGTATTTATGTATTTATTTTATGTAAAATTTTACTAGGATCTGATCCCTTTCTTTCTGAATCCATATATTTACTTGCATTTTGTGTCTTTTCAATAAAGGTAGGAATAAAAATTGGATGTGTTTTTCTCTTTTTTTACAATTGTCCATGATACAAAAAAACCCCTATCAAAATGAGGAGCACCGTGTCAGCTGTCAGGAATACATTTGAAACTACTGTAATAAGTTCCGGAAAATTCAGTATTAGGCGGCGGGGGAGGGGGTCCCACGGAAAACAAAAAATAAATCAGCAAGGGAGAAAAAAGTTTGGGAACTTCTGAATTTTAGAGGAAGGGAGGGAAGGAGGGGCTCCAGTGGGAAAGAGAGGGAGTGCTCCCACCACCTGAAATGGGGCAGAAGAAGAAGAAGAAGAAGAAGAAGAAGAAGAAGAAGAAGAAGAAGAAGAAGATGATGATGATGATGATGATGATGATCATTCCCCCCCCCCCATTCTCTTCCCTTCCTCCCTTCCTGCCTTGGAAGACCAGAAGGGCGCGCGTGGAGGGTGGGAAGTATTCAGTCCTCCAAGGGGGCGGGAGAACAGCGAGTCCCGCTTCCTAGAGTGGCAGGAAACGAAAGGCTCCCAGGGAGGGGCCTGTTCTCCACGAGACTATAACCCTCCCCCCCAAAAAAGAAGGCTCTCCTCTGTGGTTGCTGGAAGGAGAGGAAAAAGGAACCCCCCAGGAGGAGGAGGAGGAAGAGGTGCGTTGTGCAATTGGGGGGTGGGTGGGTTTGCAATGTTATTTGGTGGGAGGAGGAGGGGGGCGTTGGGACATGGGGGGGCGAAATGGAAGCTGGTGGGGAGGGAGGGGGGAGGAGGAAAGACTCTCCTGGGCGTCCCTTTATGGGGGGGGGGGAGGAAAAGGAGGGGCGTTGCTGATGACATCCGTGGGGGGCGTAGGGGGGCTCCCAAGAGAGAAGCTCCCCCAAACTCCTTTTGAGGGTCCGGAGGGAGAAAGCGGCGTTAAATTTGCCTCCCTTCAACGCCCCCCCTCCTCCCCGTTTCTCTCTCTTCCCCCATTTTAATTTGGAAGAAGGAGGGAGGAAAAAGGAGAGGGGAAAACAGACCCCCCCTTTTTTGGAAGGAATATGGGGCCCCAGTCGAGGCAAAAAAAAAAAAACCCTCCTCCTCCTCTTTTCTCTCCCCTCGCCCTCAAGGAAAAAGGAGGGAAGAAGAAGCTTTTTCGTAATCCCCACCCCAAAAGGAACCAGGCCTCCTCCTCCTCCAGGGGCAGATCTGCCCCCCCCCGCTGTTTTCAGGAAGGAGGAGAAAGATCTCCCCCCCCCCAGGAGGAGGTTCGTGCAATAGGATTGGGGGGGGGGAGATGCAGATATGGGGCGCGGGGTTGTAGGAGTGGGGGGCACTGGGGATGGGAGGGGGAGTAAAATTAAACCGCCTGAGCGTCCCTTTATGGGGGGAGGAGGAGGAGAGGGCTTGACGGATCAAATGGGGGGTTGTGGGGGTGTTAGCAAGGAAGGAGCTTGGCGGATCAAATGGGGGGGGGTGTATTGCTTTTACCAGCAGTCAGGATCATCTGTCAGAAGAGGCAAAGCCAGGTTTTGTCGGAACCAAGTTATGGCAACCTTAACAGGGCTTTCATTGGAAGGAAGGTATTTAAGGAACAGTTAAGCAGCTTTGTACTTGGATGGGCGACCAAGAAAAACTCCATGGACATGGGGTCACAAAGAGTCTGTCACAACTCTAAGGACACAACACACACAATTATACAATATCTAATTATACAGATTTCTCAAAACTGAGAGAGATTGTGAGGAGCTCCAGAGGGATCTCTTGACACTGGGGGAATGCAGAGTGATGCACATTGGGGCAAAACAAAAAAACCCAATTACATTTATAAACTGATGGGGTCTGAACTCTCTGCCACGAACCAGGAAAGGGACCTTGGTGTCCCGATGGACAGCTCAAGGCAGATGTCAACCCACTGTGCCGCAGCAGTGAAAAAAGCCAACTCAATGCTAGGGATCATTAGGAAGGGGATAGAAAATAATTCAGCAAGTCTCATTTGGTCTTTTTGTAAATCTATGATGAGGACCCATCTAGAGTCTTGTGTACAGTTCTGCTCAGCATACCTCCAGAAGGATATTATGGAAATGGAAAAAGTGCAGGGGAGGGCAATCAGAATGATTAGGAGACTGGAACACCTTCCTTACCATATGAGGCTGCAATGGCTGGGCCTCTTCACTCTTGAACAGCGGCGCCTAAGTGGTGACTTGATTGAAGTTTATAAAATCATACATGGTGTGAACAATGTTCATAAGGAAAAACTGTTTACCCTATCGCAAACCTAACAACTAGAGGGCATGAAACTTTTGGGTGCTAGATCTCAACTATGAGAAAGTACCTTTTTACCCCGAGGATCACCGGTTTGTGGAACTCCCTGCCAGAACAAGAGCTGACAGCTGTCAGCTTTAAGAAAGGATTCGACAAAGTTCATGGAGAACAAGGGTATTGATGGGTATCATTATGGATGCCTCAGGACAACCTCTGAGTTGGAGAGATAGTCAGGATTTCTCTCAATGCTATTTGTGGGGAATCGTAAGCAGGTGAGGACATCTGCTTGGGAATACCCTGAAGCAAATGGTGAGCCACTGGGTGAGACAGAATGCTGGACTGGATGGGTGGGCTGTGGCCTGTTCCAGCAAGGCTGTACTTCTGTTCTTAATGCGTTAAAGCATTTTATATAGTATTTTTATGCCTGTTAGATATCTGAAGCCCAAACCACTACTAAGCAGAGTTGAGCCACCCTGGGTCTCCTTTAAGGAAAAAAAGCAGGGTAGCAATATTTGAAATAAATAGTTTGGGGGGAATAAACTGAAAGAGGCTGTGGAACAATTTGCATCCGTTTCTTACCCTGGACCTCACAGGACTTTTCCCAGCATGGAAGAGAACCATTTCCTCACAGATTTTCACAGGTTTCCCTCAGGATGTTCACTGGTGCCACAATGGGCCTCCTCACAGAGGCGGGTGGAGGTGGGTCCACCCTGGCGCTGTGTCTCATTCTCCTGCTTCCTCCATGGCAGTGCATTGGGTTTGTTGCTTAACTTGAAACACCTTTTTGTGGCTGCTTATATTTTGCAGGTAAGACGCTATACAGAATAAAAGAGGAGGACACCAAGTGTCAGAGGAAGAGCTTGAATATTCAGATGAAAAAGAGGGTTTGAGAATCAAACCAGAAGGAAGAAGCTTACAAGGAAAACAGATAGATGTAAAAATGGACAAATCTATTACTTGTCATGAGGAAGACCAAGCGGTTCTGAAAACATCCAAAGGACAGGAAAGGAATGAGCATGCCAAGTACGGACAATCTTTTGCTAGCACCTCCACAATTTGTTCCCTTACGAAAATTCACCAAAGGGAGGAGGCATTGACATGCCTGGAGTGTGGAAAGAGTTTTAGTCATTCTAGAGACCTAACTAGACACCTAAGAACACACACAGGTGAGAAGCCATTTGAATGTATGGAGTGTGGAAAGAGGTTCACTCATGTTGGAAGCCTTGCTAGTCATCACAAGACCCACACAGGCGAGAAGCCTTTTGAATGTCTGGAGTGTGGAAAGAGGTTCACTCAAGCTGGACACCTTGCGCGCCATCACAGGACCCACACAGGTGAGAAGCCAATTGAATGTCTGGAGTGTGGAAAGAGGTTCAGTGATTCTGGAAGTCTTGCTAGCCATCACAGAATCCATACAGGCAAGAAGCCATTTGAATGTCTGGAGTGTGGAAAGAGGTTCAGTGATTCTGGAACTTTTGCTAGCCATCACAGAATCCATACAGGCGAGAAGCCATTTGAATGTCTGGAATGTGGAAAGAGGTTCAGTGATTCTGGAACTTTTGCTAGGCATCACAGAATCCACACCGGCGAGAAGCCATTTGAATGTATGGAGTGTGGAAAGAGGTTCAGTGAGTCTGGAAAACTTAGTAGGCATCACAGAATCCATACAGGCGAGAAGCCTTTTGAATGTCTGGAGTGCGGAAAGAGTTTCAGTGAAGCTGCAGACCTTGCTAGGCATCACAGGACCCACACAGGTGAGAAGTCATTTGAATGTCTGGAGTGTGGAAAGAGGTTCAGTCGAGCTGGACACCTTGCTGGCCATCACAGGACCCACACAGGCGAGAAGCCATTTGAATGTCTGGAGTGTGGAAAGAGGTTCAGTGATTCTGGAAGTCTTGCTAGCCATCACAGAATCCATACAGGCGAGAAGCCATTTGAATGTCTGGTGTGTGGAAAGAGGTTCAGTGTTTCTGGAAACCTTGCTAGTCATCACAGAGTCCACACAGGCGAGAAACCATTTGAATGTCTTGAGTGTGGAAAGAGGTTCAGTGATTCTGGAAGCCTTGCTAAGCATTACAGAACCCACACTGGTGAGAAGCCATTTGAATGTCTGGAGTGTGGAAAGAGGTTCAGTCAGTCTGGAAGCCTTGCTAGTCATCACAGGACCCACACAGGAGAGAAGCCGTTTGAATGTTTCGAGTGTGGAAAGAGGTTCAGTGATTCTAGAAGCCTTGCTAGTCATCACAGAACCCACACAGGAGAGAAGCCGTTTGAATGTCTGGAGTGTAGAAAGAGGTTCAGTCATTCTAGAAGCCTTGCTAGTCATCACAGGACCCACACAGGAGAGAAGCCGTTTGAATGTCTGGAGTGTGGAAAGAGGTTCAGTCGAGCTGGAAACCTTGCTGGCCATCAGTGGACTCACACGGATGAGAAGCCTATTTCCCTCGTTCTGGTTGCCCATTGTGTCCCAGATAAGTTTCAAGGTACTGGTTTTGACTTCCAAAGCCCTCCACGGCTTGGGACCTGAGTACCTGATAGAACGGATCTTCCATAGGTCAAGTAGAGGCCCGACCCACTAGAACGTCTCAGGCGATCTCAGTTTGTATGGCCACTACCAGGGAGGTCCGGAAATCGATTACTGCGGAACTTGGAGTGGGTAGGGTGGGCAGTGTGCTGGGGGGGATGGACAGAGGCAGGGAGGACAGGCAAACCATAAAACTGCTAACGCCCCCATCCGGTATAGGGAGGGGCCAGCTGGCGAGGATGCCGGATAGGCAGAGCTGGTGGGGAGAAGAAGCCGTGGGCCGCTCAGAATTTGAAAACGGGTCACATTTGGCCCCTGGGACTGACTTAGGACATGCCTGGCTTAAAACATTGCTTTTCAGAGAGGTACTTGGCAAGCATTTGGGGTTTTTTTTTGGGGGGGTTCTGTTCGACCATCTTGCCAAGATTATTTTAATTGGTTGATTTTTTTTAATTGTTTGGTAATTGTTGTATATCACTTGGTGTTCCGTTGGAAAGATGGTCAGTATATAAATAAAGAAATAAACAAACAAACAGTATGTACTGATTATTGATTAGACACATATGAATAGATGTTTCAGAGAGGGTAGCCGTGTTATTCTTTTCAAGATTTTTCAGGGGGGAAAAATTCCAGGACTCTCTTAGCCTGTGGGCTGGTGTCTGAAAGCGGACATGGCAGGAGAACACCCCATCGGACCCATCTGGAGACCCCTAAGAAGAGCCTGAGAAGAAGAAGAGCCATCATGCTGGACCAGGCCAAGAAGGGCCCATCGAGTCCAGCTTCCCGGATCTCACTCCCTCTGGAAGACTTGACCCCCAGTCTCCTGACCCCACTCCCCCTGCCTCTGGCCCTCCATGTGAACTCGCCCTCCCCACTTGATTTTGGAAGGAGGAGGGGAAGGGGCATCAGGAAAAGTGTGTTGGGGGGGATTTAAGGGACAGTCCAGGAGGAGGAAGAGGAGGAGTGCCAGACGGGTTGGGGGTTGAGAGGAAAGAAGGACCCCCCTCCCTTGGGCGTCCCTGGTATGGGGAGGAGGAGGAGGAGGAGAAGGGGGTGTGGATCTAAAGCCCCCATTTGCTGGCATGGAGGTGCGGGGGGGGGGAGAGGTGTGGGGGGTTGGTCCTCCAAGGACGGAGAGCAACGAATCTGCCTCCCTAGAGCGGCAGGAAATGCAGGGGAAGCTCCCTTCTCTCCCCCCCCCGCCGAAAAAAGAAGCAAAGGCTGGAATGGTTGCCCGGGAAAGAAAAGACTCTCCTTGCGGAGGAGGAGTGGGGTGCCATGGGGCAGGTGGGCTTAGAATGAGGGGGGGCTGCATAGAAAGGACCCCCCATGATATGCATGCAACCCTTGGGATAAAGAAGGGAAAGGACGCTTCCCAGATTCCCCCCCCCCTGGAAAAGCAGCCGCGGCGGCGGCGGGGGGCGTTTGGGGAGGGAGGGAGGGGCAGGAGGAGAAGAGGGACCCCCCTCTGTCAACCTCAGAGCCCCCCCCCGCCCCAAGGATTTCCTAGAAGGGGGGGTGGAAGAAAAGGCACCCTGGGAGAGAGACCCCCCTCCCCTTTGCAGAGGGGGGGGAGAAGACATGATGGGGGGGCAGGGTCACCCATGGGGAAGGGAAGTGGGGCTGGACCTGGGGTGGGGGGAAGGGAGAGAAGGAGGGGGGTTGTCCGGAGCCTGCAGACCCCACAGGAGGCCAGCGAATGGCGGCGGGGGGGGGGAGATCGGGAGAGAGACTTGGATGGAGAGAAGGTGGCCTTACCAGAGGGTCTCTGCTTCCACTCCTACTCCAGAGGAGACCCTCCTCCTTTGACAGAGCCCGGGGTCCGTCATTCTGCATGCAACCCCCCAAGCCCCAAACCCTCCCTCCCCCAACACACGGTGGTGGCTTCGGAGGGAAGGAGAACCTGCAAGGGAATTTGAATGAAGGGAGAAGGTGCAAGCGGGGGGGGGAGCAGGGCCAGGTCTATGCATTGGCCAAGGAGGCTGAAGCCTAGAGAGCCTCTAAATCAGGGGTCCTCAAAGTTTTCAAACAGTGGGCTGGTCCGCTACCCCCCAGACACCACTGGGGGCCGGAACACAGCCCCCCAAAAAAGGCCAACATTTTAAATTGCCCCACTTGGCTGCAGCTGGTGCCTCGACCATCTGGGTGGCGGGTGGGGGGGAGCAGGAGACCTTGCCAAGGCCCTCCCACTTTGAACTGTCCCACTAGCTAGCATGCTGATCATCTGGGCGGTGGGTGGAGGGAGTGTGGGAAGCCACATAGCCCACCTCAGCAATAGAAGCAGCTGCGGAGGCTGGCTTGCTTGGGAAGCCTGGGGTAGGTGGGGGGTCTGCAGTTGGTCCTGGGGGCCAGATTCAGGATCCTGGGGGGGGCGCATCTGGCCCCCGGGCCTTAGGTTGAGGACCCCTGCTCTAAATCTATGGCGTGGGTGGGTGGGTGGTTTCCACCGCCTTTTCCCACCACCCAGAAGTCTCTTGGGTACCTGTGAAAGGGATCTGGGGTCTTGGTGGAGCACAAATTGAACATGAGCCAGCAGTGTCATGCGGCGGCCAGGAAAGCCAACGAGATTTTTGAGCTTGCATCAACAGAAGCATTGTATCTAGATCAGGGGTGCCCAAACTTTTTGTAAGAAGGGCCAGATTTGGTGGCTGAGAATGTGTCAGGGGCCAGTTGCTCCCTGATCCTGCCACCCCACTGCAAGCCCCACCCACTGACCGCGCGTGCGCCCAACCTCACAATGTTCCCGGCGATGCCGGTGGTGGCGGCTTGCCAGCATGCCACCCCCGTACATGCACCCAGCCCCACAAGCTTCCCGCGGTGCTGGTGGTGCCTGCCCAGCCCCTCAAGCTTCCCAGTGGTGTCCATGTTGGTGGAAGATTTAAAAAGAAAACATGGGGCAAAGGAAGGGGAGGGAGGGGCAGAGCAGCCAGCCGCGGGTCACTCAGAATGGCCTGATGGGCCGGATTTGCCCCCCCCCCCGGGCGGACTTTGGGCAGGCCTGGTCTAGATCAAGGGAAGTGATAGCGCCACTCTATTCTGCTCTGGTCAGACCCCACCTGGAGTAACTGTGTCCAGTTCTGTGCACCTCAATTTAAAAGGAGGGCGACCAGGATGGTTGAAAGTCTGGAAGAAATGTCTTAGATGAGTGGCATAGGGAGCTGGGAATGTTTAGCCTTACAAAAAGAAGGCTGGGTGTGTGTGTGATATGATAGCTATGTTTAAATACTTGAAAGGATGTCATATTGAAGAGGGAACAGGTTTGTTTTCCATGGCTTCAGAGACTAGGACTTGGGGCAATGGTTTCAAACTATAGGAAAAGAGATTCCATTTGAACGTTAGGAAGAACTTCATAATGGTTAGAGTTGTTCGGCAGTGGAATATGCTGCCACGGAGGGTGGTGGAGTTTTCTCCCTCTCACAAAATACCAGAACTAGGGAGCATACACTTAAATTGAGGGCTGGGAGAGTAAGAACAGACAAAAGAAAATATTTTTTCACCCAGCGCGTTGTTAGTCTGTGGAACTCCCTGCCACAGGATGTGGTGATGGCATCTGGCCTGGGTACCTTCCAAAGGGGATTGGACAGATTCCTGGAGGAAAAATCCATCACAGGTTACAAACCATGATGGAGATGTGTCACCTCCAGGCTTAAAACCAGGGTACTTTAAAGGTCAGATGCAGGGGAGTGGTATCAGGAGACAGATATCTAGTCTCATGCGCTCCCAGACGCATCTGGTGGGGCCACTGTGAGATCCAGGAAGCTGGACTAGATGGGCCTTTGGCCTGATCCAGCATGGCTCTTCTTATGTTCTTAATGAGAAATACCATCTGCTGCACGTTATCCTTCAAGGTAAAAATAGATGGGAAGCATGGCAAGGTGCATAGAAGGACATTCTGGCTAAAGAATTTAAGCCAATGATCCTTAGTGTGCACAGGTTCTCTATTTAGAATAGCTTTAGATGGAAACCAGGCTACTGATCGCCAATGTTCTAGGACAGTGTTGGCGAACCTATGGCACGGGTGCCAAAGGTGGCACTCGGAGCCCTTTCAGTGGGCATCTGTCATCGCCCCTTCATAGCCACCTGTATTTCAGGTTCAATGGCTGTACTGGCACTTTGCGAAAAATTAGTGGGGTTTGAATCGCAGTTTGGGCGCTCGGTCTCGAAAAGGTTTGCCCTCCCTGTTCCAGGAGGACATGGCACTTGCTGAAGAAGAAGAGCATGATGGGAGGAATGGGCCGGGTTATGCAAAGAGCCCTCCAATGCCTGCTGGAATTATCATAGTCGCCCTTGAGAAACTGACCAGATCAAGAGATTCCACTGGATTTGGGGCCCATTTTTCTCTCAGGGTTTTGCTCTCCCTGCAGACTGAAAAGAAGCCGTTTTGGGAGCAGGCAGCGTGGAGGGAGGGGGGGCTGTTTGAAAGGGGGCGCTGGGAGGGTTCCAGCCCCTGGCTGTTGCTCTCGGACTGCTGGGAGGGCATCGGGCCGGGTGGTTTGGGTGTTCTTTTGGAGACCCTGGTTATCGCTTCTCGGCCTCTATGGCTAAGATCATGTGTAGTTTCTGTTCTTATCAGTTTAAAATCTGATATGTCCTCTATTGGAGGACTATGCATTAAATGGATTTTTGGAGCTGGGAGATGGTAGAGGGGCTTGCTCCTTCCACTCCATGCATCAACTTGGTATTGCAGTATCTCCAGGAATGGTGCACCTTCCCCTCTTGGGGGAGAATATTCAGGGTTCAAAGACAGAGAAAAGTGGCCTTTCAACATCTGCAGAGAGAGGATTCTCAGCACAGAGATCTTTAGAATGCAGTGCACTGAGTACTGTCCGTTGGCAGTGACTGCTCCTGATGCTGCTGAGGACAGTGGCTGAGCGGTGATCCCAGCTAGATGCTGGCAGTGGAAGTGGAAAGAGGTCATAGAATCATAGAGTTGGAAGAGACCTCAAGGGCCATCCAATCCAAACCCCTGACATGCAGGAACCCCATTACAATATTTTCGACAGGTGGCCATCCAGCCTCTGCTTAAAAACCTCCAAGGAAGGAGACTCCACCACCCTCCTTTGTGGCAGTATATTCTACTGCCGAACAGCTCTAACCGTCATTATGTTCTTCCTAAAGTTCAAATGGAATCTCTTTGCCTTTAGTTTGAAACCATTGCCCCGAGTCCTAGTCTCTGAAGCCATGGAAAACAAACCTGTTCCCTCTTCAATATGACATCCTTTCAAATATTTAAACATAGCTATCATATACCCCCCCTCAGCCTTCTTTTTGAAAGGCTAAACATTCCCAGCTCCCTAAGCCATTCCTCCTAAGACATTTCCTCCAGACCCTCAACCATCCTGGTCGCCCTCCTCTGCACCCGCTCGAGGTTGTCAACATCCTTTTTAAACTGAGGTGCACAGAACTGGACACAGGACTCCAGGTGGGGTCTGACCAGAGCATAATAGAGTGGTCCTATCACTTCCCTTGATCTAGACACTATGGTGTGTGTGCACGTGCATGTTTGGCTCTGTTTTTTGTGCATGCATGCGCTACCCCATGCGTGCTAGCACACATGCATGTTGCACCTTCTGCTCCACCTCCCAACGGGGGGCGGGAGGGAAGAGATGGAAGATTGTCCTAAAATAAGACATCCCCCGATAATAAGCCCTAGTGTATTTTCTGGAGGAAAAAAATAAATATAAGACTGTCTTATTTTCGGGGAAACACGGTATAACCACCAGCCCCAACACACGCACACAATCTCACTCTCTATCCTAGAGCACGGAGAGAATTCATAGCACTCCTGAGCAAATTGCTCTCTAAAGATGCTGGCCACAGAGTTTGGCGAAACATCAGGACTAAAAACTTCCAGAACATGGCCAAACAGCCTGAAAAAAAAAAAAACCACAACAGCCATTTTTCTCTCTGCTGGCTGGATAGCTCAGCCTAGCCAACCTAGGTGGCCTTGGGCAAGCTGCACAGTTCCAGAAAATCCCCCCAAAAAGAGGATAATGCTTAACCACTTCTGAGTATTTCTCTACCCGGGAAAGGGTCACCATAGGCTGGAATCGACCTGACACCACAGGATTTATGATTCCATGGGGGGATAGACGTGAGAGAGCACAGCGCCTCCTGCTGGAAGGTGTGAGAAGTGAGGCTCTTTCGATGCTCTGATGCTGCTGAAACAAAGTACAGTGATGCCTCTGATAATGAATTTAATTCGTTGTCGGAGCCAATTTGTTATCCGAAAAAAATGGTTATCCAAAACGTTGTTCCCCATTGAAATGAATGGGAAACAAATTAATCCGTTCCAGAGGCGCAAGAAAAGGCAAAAAAGCTGGGTGTGTATGTTCCAGACCACCTCATAAAGTGCACTTTAAAGGTCTGCAGTGATGGAACATACCCTTGTCAACATCCTTTTTAAATTGAGGCGCACAGAACTGGACACAAATGATATTTCCCTGACCAGGAATCGAACCTGGGCCGCGGCGGTGAGTGCCGAATCCTAACCACTAGGCCACCAGGGAAGCTGTAATACCAGAGAAGGAGGTTCTGGGCTTAGTAACGGAAATGCAGCTGCAGGGTGTGCAGCAAAGGTAAACCCCTCCTCAATCCCTCTTCCATCTTTCAAAAACATCCACGAGGGGTATTTCAAATTAACATGAAAGAAGTGGCAAACGTTTCTGAATGGGTAAATCATCCATTTGCGTGCTATACAGGGCTATACGTTATTCCTGGTCAGTCCTAAGACAGGCCTGTAACGGGATGGAATTACAATCCTGGCCAAAAAAAGAGCCTCACTGTTTGGGCCTGGGCTTGGATCCCACCCTAAACCTTGGATGCCCAGGGCTCAGAAGTGGCCAGGAGGGCCTTTGCCCAAGGGGGAAAACCTGCCCCGTCATCTATGCCTGCCCATCCCTGCAGAGATCTGCTCTGGCCAACCTGGCAAATTCCTTGGTTTCGTCCCAGCTGGATTTCTGGAACACGCTCCACATGGGACCACCTTAGGAAAATGCACCCAGATTGTTAACTGGGGCTGTTCGCAGGGATCACATCAACCCCTTGGTCACAGGCGCCCCGCTGGTTACCAAATCTGTTTCCAGGTGCAATCCAAAGGGATGGTTTTAAGGAGCCGGGCCCCTGCATTCCTCCACAAACTTTCTTTTTCCTCTCTTCCTCTGGATGGAGGGACGCTCTTCTCCCTCTCACAAAATATCAGAACTAGGGGACATACACTCAAATTGAGGGCTGGGAGAATAAGAACAGAAAAAGAAAATATTTTTTCACCCAGTGTGTTATTAGTCTGTGGAACTCCCTACCACAGGAGGTGGTGATGGCATCTGGCCTGGATGCCTTCCAAAGGGGGTTGGACAGATTCCTGGAGGAAAAGCCCATCACAGGTTACAAACCATGATGGAGATGTGTAATCTCCAGGCTTAAAACTGGAGTACTTCAAGGGCCAGATGCAGGGGAGTGGTATCAGGAGACAGATATCTAGTCTTGTGCGCTCCGAAATGCCTTTGGTGGGGCCACCATGAGATACAGGAAGGTGGACTAGATGGACCTTTGGCCTGATCCAGCATGCTGCTCTTCTTATGCTCTTATGTTCTTGAATCAAAGCCACAAAGATAAAGGTACAGTAATAATGTTATTTATTTATATGCTTCCTTTCTCCCCATTCTTGTAAGAAGTTACTCCAGAGTTCAGTGTAAAAGTGACTTTAAAGTGACTACTTACAACACAAAGGGGATAAACGTATTCCTTGTCAAGTCAGAATCAATGTAACTGAATTAAACTTTCATTGAAGAAAAATGAATGAAAAGCAACTACTGTCGTTACTTTCAAGTTCTGTAGATGAAAGCATTGCAAGGTATTAGGAACTGGGAAGATTATTTAGACGGCTCCAATAGGAAGTAAAATTTGTGATGTTTCTACTTGGAAACAGTAGAATAGCTTACAAACATTATGTAGAAGGGGGATTAGAAAAACATATACAGTGGTACCTCAGTTCACAAAGTTAATGCATCCTCCGGGATGTTTTGTAATGTGGGAATTTCATAAACCAGAAACACAGGGGGCACAATGCATCCTGGGAAAGGGAGTCCTTAAAAATAAATAACCCAAGGTATTTCATAAATTCATAAACGGAGGCATTATTTTCAATGGATTTCCCTTCAAGAACTGAACATTTTATCAATTGAAGCGTTCTTAAACTGGGGCACCACCATATTACAAAAGCAAAATAAGAGGCAGCAAAAGCAATTTGAAGTTTTAACAAATTCCACTATTGTATGTTTAGTAAGTCCTGTGCCATCAAGTCAGAACTGACTTGTGGCAACCCTATGAGGACTTTCAAGGGAACCGAGGTATTTAAGGTGTGTGTAGTGTTTTTTTTTAGCCAGTTACACATTGCTTTTTTAACAGTTCCGCCTAGTGAATTTCCATGGCTGAGCAGGGATTCGAACTCAGGGCTCCAAAATCCGAGTCCACTGCTCTACTCCACTGCACTGAGTACCTTTCATAATAAAGCAAAAGGAACTGGTACATGCACAGAAGTCTAAATACAAATGGGAGATGGAGTCTTAGGATGTCTAAAAGTAAAAAAAAAAAAGACCTTTATTCTCCCTCAAATCATTTTAAAAAGCTCTGGGAGACGGAGTCTCAGGATGTCTAAAAGTAAAAAAAAAGGCCTTTATTCTCCCTCAAATCATTTTAAAAAGCTCTGCGAGATGGAGTCTCAGGATGACTAAAAGTAAAAAAAGACCTTTATTCTCCCTCAAATAATTTTAAAAGCTCTGGGAGACGGAGTCTCAGGATGTCTAAAAGTAAAAAAAGACCTTTGTTCTCCCTCAAATCATTTTAAAAAATCTCTGGGAGACGGAGTCTCAGGATGTCTAAAAGTAAAAAAAGACCTTTGTTCTCCCTCAAATCATTTTAAAAAGTTCTGGGAGACGGAGTCTCAGGATGTCTAAAAGTAAAAAAATGACCTTTATTCTCCCTCAAATCATTTTAAAAAGCTCTGGGAGATGGAGTCTCAGGATGTCTAAAAGTAAAAGAAATGACCTTTATTCTCCCTCAAATCATTTTAAAAAGCTCTGCGAGATGGAGTCTGAGGATGTCTAAAAGTAAAAAAGACCTTTATTCTCCCTCAAATCATTTTAAAAAGCTCTGGGAGATGGAGTCTCAGGATGTCTAAAAGTAAAAAGACCTTTATTCTCCCTCAAATCATTTTAAAAGCTCTGGGAGATGGAGTCTCAGGATGTCTAAAAGTAAAAAAGACCTTTATTCTCCCTCAAATCATTTTAAAAAGCTCTGGGAGATGGAGTCTCAGGATGTCTAAAAGTAAAAAAAACATTTATTCTCTCAAATCCTTTTAAAAAGCCTTGGCTCAGAGCTTTTAAAAAAAGATTTGAGAGAGATTCTACTTTTAGACATCCTGAGACTCCGTCTCCCATTCGCATTTTGGACTACCTTTCATAAGGTTCAGAAGAGTGAAAAGAAAGAAAAAACATCGAAAAAAGAAACCCCGGATGGTTCTTGCCTCAGGATTCATGGGTCTAACTCTGACAACTCATCCCAGCCCAAGGAGGCTCCATGGAATCAATGGGGCTTACTTTACATCACCATTGACCGATCGCCCAGCGAGGCCGACCCATTTGGGCCTAGCACCTGGCTTTGGTCCCCCTGAGGCGAAACGAGCCCACTGTCTTGAGAGAAGCTCTCCTCACACGCCAAATATTCATAAGGGTTTAGCCCCAGGCGAATTCCTTGGTGTAAATTAGGCATGTCCAAACTTCGGCCCTCCTGATGTTTCGGACCACAACTCCCAGAATTCCAAGCCGGTATTTCCAATGGCAAAGGACTGTGGGAGTTGTGGTCCAAAACATCTGGAGGGCCAAAGTTTGGACACGCCTGGGGTAAACGCAGGCCTCCGCCGTCGCCCGACCCCTTTTCGCCCTCTGCCCAAGGGCACCGCTTCTCCCCCGCGTGAAGCCGCCGGTGCCGAAGGCTGCTCCCATTGTGCCTAAAACACTTCCCGCAGGCCGCGCAGGCATAGGGTTTCTCGCCGGTGTGCGTCTTTTGGTGGGAGAGGAGGACGAAGCGCCACACGAAGCTCTTCCCGCAATCCGAGCATTGGAAGGGCTTCTCCCCCGTGTGGATCCTCTGGTGGGCGATGAGGGACTTGCTGACGCTGAAGCGCTTCCCGCACTCGGCGCAGGCGTAGGGCTTCTCGCCGGTGTGGAGGTGCCGGTGGTGGGCGAGGCTGGCACGGTGGCCGAACCTCTTCCCGCACTCTGGGCAGGCGTACAGCTTCTCCCCCGCGTGGCTTTTCTGGTGGACAATGAGGTTGGACTGCTGGGTGAAGCTCTTCCCGCACTCCGGGCATTTGTAGGGCTTCTCTCCCGTGTGGGTCCTGAGGTGGGAACAGAGGCTCGCCCGATGACTGAAGCTCTTCCCGCACTCCAGGCATCGGTACGGCTTCTCTCCCGTGTGGACATGTTGATGGGACGTGAGATATTTAGCGCTGCTGAAGCCATTCCCGCACTCCAGGCATTTGAAGGGCCTCTCCCCGGTGTGGATGTTTTGGTGCGACCGCAGGAGGTAATTCCAAAGGAAGCTCTTCCCGCACTCCAGGCATTTGAAGGGCTTCTCCCCGGTGTGGATCCTCAAGTGCCTCTGAAGGGTTGATTTGTAACTGAAGTTCTTGCTGCAATCCGGACACTGAAACGGTCGCTCCTCGGCATTCGCTCCTCGCGAATGGGCGATCAGGCTGGATTCAGAAAGGAAGCCTTCTCCACACGCCTGCCACCGGTGGACTTCCTTTCCAGCCCCTGCGTTTCCTCCGGGTGGGACGTCGCAGGCCTCACCACCGGAAGACGCAGAGCCTTGGTTCTCCTCATTCAGTTTCCCTTCAGAAGACATGGATCCGTCCGTCTGTCTCGAGTTGGCGCTCGCCGGCCTTGCCTTCCATGGTTCTTCTTCCATCTCTACCTCTTGCTCATCAACTCCTGGAGGGGGGGGAGGGGAAACAGAATTTGAAGGAGTTGGAGAGGGAATAATCTGAAACCAGCCAACTATGGCAGGCATGTCCAAACTTCAGCCCTCCTGATGTTTTGGACCACAACTCCCAGAATTCTAAGCTTAGATGGCCAATGACACAGGACTGTGGGAGTTGTGGTCCTAGACATCTGGAGGGCCGACATTTAGACGTGCCTGACCTATTGCAATTGTCTGAATTTTCATTGAGAGGAAAGAGAAAGAGAAGAGGGACAGATTTTTGCAATGAACGGGAAAAGGAGAGGGTTAGAACCAGATTTCCCTGTTAGCATCTGTCAACTTGGGTGAAACCCACTAGACTTAATCATCAGCATCAGCATAATCAAAAGAGCAATAATGATCATTCGCCGTCAAGTCATTCCTGACCGTCGCAACCCTTTTTCACCAGGGATTTCCACATAAAGAATGCTTCAAATACAGTGGACTCTCGTATAACAAAAAGTTTGTATAACATAAAATCTGTACAGCATAAAATATTCCGGAGAGAGGGGAAATTTGCTTAACAGAATCGCCTATGGGGCGAATCCATATAACATAAAAATGGTCGTGATTAGGGATTACTCTGTTTTCAATGCATTCCTATGGGAAATTTGTATAAAGGAAAATTTGCTTAACATAATTTCATTTGGAATGAATTAATTCCTTTATACAAGGTAACACTGTATTCCCTTTTAGCTGAAGGTACTTCTGGGACTGTGCCGTTAACCCAAGGCCACCCAGGCTGGGTCAATTTCCAGGAGACCCAGCGGGGAATCAAACTTCCAACCTCTGACTCTGAGACTTAAACCCACTCAGTTCTCCAGAACCAAGATTAATTTGTGGCCCATGGATTTCAGCGGGTCTGCTCCAGAGCTGTGCAGGTTTGTGTTTTTGGACTCCACCTCTGAGAATTTCCCTGGCCATCAGATTCTGGGAACTCTCGTGTCCGGCTCCTAGTCCCCTGTACCAATGTAAAAACCTCCCTTTCACCTTGTCGCTTGGCTATTTAGCTAATAGTCTCTTTAGCTAGTGACCACCGAAATGTATGTTTAACGAATTACCACTGGATTGCAGCAGGAGCCTGGTGGAGCAATGGTTAAACCGCTGTACTGCAGCCAAAATTCTGTTCACGGCGTGGGGTTCAATCCCAGATAGATGGCTGAAGGTTCACTCAGCCTTCTGTCCTTCTGGTAAAAGGAGTACCTGGCTCGCTGGGGTCGGGGGCAATGTGTCGCCTGCGTAATTCAGTTGTAAACCACCCAGAGCTATCACAACAGCTATCAGAGTGCTTTAAGCACTAGGGGTGCTACAGGAGCAGAACACTTTGCTTTAATATTCTTTTTTTATTATTATTTTATTTTATTTACTGCAGACGTCAGTTTTCTTGCCGGATTTAATATTGACTTTGATCCTGTCTTGGTTAGTGGTGTAATGTTTATTTTACTTGTTATTTTTTGTGTTTTTATATGGTATTTGTATACTGATTGTTTTGTGTTAGGTTTTGACTGTTTATTATTGTCGGGGTTTGTTTATATTTGGGTAGTCACTGTTGAGTGACGTCTGTACACCGCCCAGAGTTTCCAATGGGAAAATTGGGCAGTTAATAAGTAAAATAAATAAATAAATAAATAAATAAATAAATAAATAAATAAATAAATAAATAAATAAATTTGCTCTTTTCCACAAGGAAGGGGACAAGGAACCAAAAGAGGCATTCAATTTGGAGGGCAATGTTTTGGAAAAGGAAACCCCATTAAATAAGAGACACCCCACTTTCAGGAGCAATGTATTTCTGTATTCCATCAGCTCAAGAACTGCATCAAAAGTGGAGTCATGGCTTCATGCTTGGAGGTCAAGCTTCCTGGAGGCATAGCAAATCTCTTGAGAAAGTGTGTTGTTTCTTAGCAGGATGGATCTGTGCCTTCAACAAATTGAGTATTTCTTTCGTCCTTCAATGAAAATATTTAGTTAGTTAGTTAGTTAGTTAGTTAGTTAGTTAGTTAGTTAGTTAGTTAGTTAGTTAGTTAGTTAGTTAGAAGAGCCTAAGGCAGGCATGTCCAAAGTCAGGCCCGGGGGCCAAATGCAGCCCATCTTCAAGTTTTGAGCAGCCCCCGGCCTCTTCTCCCCGCCGGCTCAGCCTGTCAGGCATCCCCACCAGCTGGCCTCTCTTCATACTGGATGGAGGCGTCAGCTTGCAGTTTTACGGTTTGCCTGCCCTCCCTGCCTCTGTCCACCCCCCCCAAGCCATCTGCCCAGCCCATCTGCCCGTGCCCCCCCGGCTCCATTGCTGCAGCATCCTCCCTGCCTCCTTGCATGTTATAGAGACTTTTCCAAAGTCTGTCCTGGGGCCCAAATGTGGCTGAATGATCGGGGCCCCTACACATGTTCACCCCAACAAATCTGGCCCTCCTTGCAAAAAGTTTGGACACCCCTGGTCTAAGGCTACTACATTCCCTCCCCAATGAAATATGGATGGAATTCTTGAACTCTTAAGCTGGCTGCTCTCCGAGGGGGGCTTTGACTCGAGTCTTCCCGAAGCCAGGCGGGCATGGAACAAAGAAGGACAGAGAAGAACAGCAAGCAGGAGGCACTTATGATTATCGCCTCCACCCTTAAGCCGAGCTGATCAAACAAAGAACGAGAAGGAGCCTTACTGAGTGAAGCCACCATCCCATAATTCTCCTCCATGACGCCCTTGTGCAGTGCCTTTTGGTCTGGATCCAAAAGGGCCCACTCCTCCTCGGTGAAACACACGGCCACGTCTTCAAAGGTCACAGGAACCTGGAAAGGAATATTTATTTATTTGTTTGTTTGTTTGTTTGTTTGTTTGACTTTTATACCACCCATCTAGACCTAGGGCTACTTTGGGCGGTTTACAACATGGAATCACATGACAATTAACAAAGGAATACATTTTAAAAACCAAAATACAAGGAGCATAAAAAAACAAAGTACAGTGGTACCTTGTATAAAGGAATTAATTCGTTCCAAATGAAATAATGCTAAGCAAATTTTCCTTTATACAAATTCTCATAGGAATGCATTGAAAATGGAGTAATCCCATTTTTATGTTGTACAGATTCTCCCCATAGGCGATTATGTTAATCAAATTTCCCCTATCTCCGGAATTTTTTTATGTTGTACAAATTTTATGTTATACAAGCTGTTTGTTATACAAGGGTCCACTGTATACATAAATCAACAACAAAAACCTAAAAATTAAGCTAAAATGAAGATAAAAATGGTAGGAGATTGATAAAAAGAAGGTTTTTATTACTGTTTGATGATTTAAAATAACTATTTTAAATTGTTTTATTGATAAAACCTTTGGGTGGGGGGCGAGAAATAAATAAATAAATAAATAAATAAATAAATAAATAAATAAATAAAACCGGTGGGGGGGGAGAGAAGAGAAGAAAAGTGGCAAAAATAGTGATTTATTAAATGTTTGAAAAATCAGGGAAGGCCATTCTGTATAACCAGGTCTTCAATTGGTTTTTTTTTTTTAAAGTTTGAAGCCAGGGTGCCAGCTGAATTTTGCCCCCATTACAGACAATACAGCACTTATTTCTTGCCTAAACACAAGTCATAGGTCTGGCTGCCAAGGTCTGTCTGTCTGTCTGTCTGTCTGTCTTCTGTCTTCCTTCCTTCCTTCCAATCAATCAATCAAATGTATCAATGAATCAATCAAATCTATCTATCTATCCATCCATCCATCCATCCATCATCCAAACAGACGGAATGACAACACAATACAAAAATGAAAAACATTCTGAGACGGCCTTCCCAGCAAACTCCGCTCTCCCGGATGCATCGTTCGTTTTCTCTTCCTTTCCTTTTCTGTCACTTGGTGACAGAAGATCACGGTAGGTTCTTGGATTAGTCAGTCCCAAATGTCAGTGGTTTAGCGCTAAGGTGTTCCAGCGCTTATTAGCAACAGGAACTTGCCGTTCGTTGGGACTCCAGTGCCTAGAGACGGAGCTAAAAATCTCCCCAGGAAAAACTCTGGGAGTTGCAACCAAAACAAGAGAGAATCTAGGGACCAATTTCTCCTCCCTGCCCATCTGTCTTCCAGCGCCACTCTTTTGCTTTCAAAAAAAATAAAGGAAAAAAAACTGCCTTGGTGGCCCCTGGAGCTCGCAAGAATTTATGTGAGATGCAAGTGCTCACCAATGGGGTAGTCTTGCTGCCCGTTAGGCTCCGGAGTGGGTCTTTCTCAAAGAACTATCTTTCCCACGAACCCTTCAGGCTGTCAGGTACCTTAAGAAACCCCCGTAGGCACGACCACGTCACACAACACAGCATGCCATATGGGGCGGCTGTCAAATTTCCTCAGCTGGAGGGCATTTGCCTCCAAAAGTTATGCCTATTTCAGCAGCATCGGGACTCAATCCCCCCACTTGGGGAACCCTTTGGAATTACAGTTGTCCCCCGCACCCTTTCACAGTTCATATACTGCCGTCCCGATATGTCGAGGGTCCGCAGTATATGAAAAAAAGGAGGAAAGGCTTTCCCGGGCCTGTCGGAGGCCCCAAAAGTGCTTCCCCACAAACCGGAAATGACCTCCAGATCACTAAAAAGCACTTTTGGGGCTCTGAGGACCCAGAAAGCCCCTTCAGGGCAGCACCAGGCCTGGAGTCAGTACAAGAGGCCCCAAAGAGCCCCTCCAGTCCTGACTCAACCCAGCACCCACATATTGTGGATTTTCAATTCTTGCAGGTCATATTGGCAGGGGTTTGTCAATTCTTGCAGGTCCATGTCCATGGAGTTTTCTTGGCAGGAATACTGGAGTGGCTTGCCAATTCCTACCCCAGGCGCCTACAGCACCTGCTATTCCCTGGTGTTCTCCCATCCAAGGACTTACCAGGGCCGACCCTGCTTAGCTTCAGAAATCAAGCGAGATCGGATGTGCTGAGGGCATCTAGGCAGCTCAGGCGGGGGTTTACAGCACCATAATAAAATGGTCTTACCTGCTGTTCTTCTCGCCTTTGCTCCCTTGCCTGGCTCAGGAGGAAACTTCCAGCCAGGCCGACATCTTGGGGAAAAGTGGCCGCTCCACTCCTTCTGACCCACCATTCCATCTCCAGCCTGAGGGCAGCAAGGAACTCTTCCAAGATCGCCAAGCCCAGGATTTCAGCCTTTGCTTGTTGCTGCGGATCCCGCCTTGGACATCTGAACGGAAGGGCTCTCCCCTGGAGTCCTCTGTCCAATTTCCGTCACCCTCACCCCTCAAAAGTCATTCAGAACTGGCCTGAATGTCTTGAGGAGGAGTCCGGACTTCTAAAATATAGCATAAGAACATAAGAACATAAGAAGATCAGGCCAAAGTCCCATCTAGTCCAGCTTCCTGTATCTCACAGTGGCCCCACCAGATGCCTCTGGGAGTCCATGAGACTAGATCTCTGTCTCCTGATACCATTCCCCTGCATCTGGCCCTTGAAGGACCCCCGTTTTAAGCCTGGAGATGATACATCTCCCTCATGGTTTGTCACCTGGGATGGACTTTTCCTCCAGGAATCTGTCCAATCCCTTTTTGAAGGCATCCAGGCCAGATGCCATCACCACATTCTGTGGTCGGGTCTTCTTCTTCGTCCTTGAGATAAGCGACCTCTGACATCATCAAACACAGTCCCTTCCTTTTCTGCCCGGTTCTGTCGTAAGGCAAACAGCGTCCAAGGGAATCTGGAAGCCAAAGAGGTGTGCAGCGTAGAAATGCTTCACAATCCGCTGCCTGCTAGCAACCAGGAAAACAACTGAGGATTTTTTTTAAAAAAAGTTTTATTTATTGCCTTATATAAACAAACAAATATTGAAATAGTAGTCTTTCTCCTCCTCCTCCTGCCAGGTGCTGGATAGTCTCATGGCTACGATGACTTGGAAGGAGAAAGCTGTCAACAATAACATTGGGTCCCATCCAAACTCATCTTGAGCGATCAGCTGGGCCTTCTCAACTCTCGGCTGAAGGATCCCAGCGTCTCAAGGACCTAAGCAAACCATATCCCAAGTGCAATCAGCCAACAATAAGCAAATTATAATTTCGAATAACATTGCTGTATAGACGCCTCTGGATCAGCAACCCTGCTCCTGAACGCTAGACATCAACCACGACGAATAAAAATAAGGAATATTCTTAGCATATTTGAGCCTGAAAACCAACAAAGTAATGTTCAAGCTAAACAGATTAGAAGGGATATAAAAGTAATAACTCTCTCCTGCACGGGCGTGACTAGGGAGGGGCAGAAGAGGGCATTTGCCCCGGGGCGCGCAGCAGTCCTGGGGCGTCTGGAGGGGGACTAGGAGGAGGAAGTTGTGTGCCCACCGGCCGGTGAGGCTTCCCTGGCAGCACCTAGAGCGGCGGGGCTCCTGCCGCAACGGAGCAGCTCCCAGGCAGGGGGTGTTGTAATTTGGCCCTTACAGAGATCAGACCCAGCTATTTAATTCTCTCTCTCTCTCTCTCTCTCTCTCTCTCTCTCTCTCTCTCTCTCTCTCTCACACACACACACACACACACACACACACACACACACACACACACACACACACACACACACACACACACACACAAACACTGGAAGGTTGTTTCTTTTCCAAAGAGGAGAGAAGGGCAATTCCGGGGTGTGGGGTGTTTCCCCCCCCGGGCGGTTCTTTAACTCCCCAAGGACAGAAAGAGTATTCCACCCCCACAGCATGTTTTTCCCTCTCCCCATCTCAACATCACAGCGAGTGCCCTGTTTCTTCCACTAGCTTTCTGATCTGATCTGGTTTCTGTCACCTGAGGAATTTACTTCCCATCCTTAAACATAAACAGAGGCTGGCGTGGGCCATAAAACCATACAGCCCAAGCCCATACTTCTCACCATTTAATCTTCTCAACATTTCTACTAATCAACTCTCTCTCCTCTTCTTTCCCCTCCTCCCTCCCCTCCCCTATATCTGTCTGCCAAGAATATCTGGACAATGCAATGATGTATGAAATGTTTATCTCATATTATACGTCACCTCATTCTGCTGCTGTATATGTCTGAAAATATGAAATTAAAATATGTTGGTCTTTAAGGTGCCACATGTTTGTGTCTTTTGTTTTGTTTTGTTTTGTTTTTCTTTGATTCTTGCCTGAAACAGCGAGTGGGCTGACTGAGGAAAATAAATTCCTCCCCCCACCCAAAAAAAATGCCATGGAAGGGAAAAATACAGGGAGTCATATGCAACCCTTTCCCCCTCCGTCTTCGGATCCCATTTTGCCTTCATCCCCGATGCAAGCAGCCTGGAAACTGGGGTGACCAGAGGCTTCTCTGCCTTGGCAGGGAAGAGGAAAAGCCAGGACCCTCCCCGGAGGTGGGTGTTGCAGGCGGGGAAGACATCCACTCAAACTGAGGGTTGGGAGAGACAAGAACAGACAAAAGAAAATGTTTTTTTACCCAGTGTGTTGTTAGCCTGTGGAACTGCCTGCCACAGGAGGTGGTGATGGCATCTGGCCTGGATGCCTTCCAAATGGGATTGGACAGATTCCTGGAGGAAAAGTCCATCCCAGGTGACAAACCATGATGGAGATGTGTCATCTCCAGGCTTAAAACTGGGGTACTTCAAGGGCCAGATGCAGGGGAGTGGGATCAGGAGACAGAGATCTAGTCTCCTGTGCGCTCCCAGACGCATTTGGTGGGGCCACTGTGAGATACAGGAAGCTGGACTAGATGGGCCTTTGGCCTGATCCAGCATGATGGCTGCTTCTTAGGTTCTTATTTTAGTGGTTCTCAACCTGTGGGTCCCCAGATGTTCCAGAACTTCAACTCCCAGAAACCTCTTCTAGCACAGCGAGTGGTGGAGGCTTCTGGGAGTTGCAGTCCAGGAACATCTGGGGGATCCACATGTTGAGAACCTAGGTGTACCTGGGGAACCCCTTTTCGAATTGGACCGGATTCCCTCCTGTTTCTTTGGAAGGGTGACCCAAATCTGAGATCCCAGAGCCGTGGGAAGAGGAACGGACACCCAACCTTAATAACACCCTCCTTACTGTAAACCGCCTTTGGGGGGGGTCCTTTTCCAAGGAGAAAGGCGGGGTAAAATATACTCTAAAATAAAATAAATAAACTGGAGCCTCACCTTCGTGCAATTCTCTTTTGGCTCCTCCCAGGGTTCAGTTTCCGAGCAGCCTTTTGCAAAGGATTAAACGTCCGCAAGGCAGGATTTGAGCGCTGGGAGGGAAGCGATGCCTTGGCTCCGAAAGTCACAGTCTTCCGAAAGTCACAGTCCTCGGGTTCCCCCTTTTTTCCCCTTCCATCCTCTCTAGGAACCCGTCTCGGTCGCCATTCACAGGCGAGCCTCTCTATTGCCCGGCGTGCTTCCTCTCTAGGAAATCCATATCGCTGGACTCGCTTAAAACTATCACTTCCCCATCCTCTGGGAATCCATCTCGGTCTACACTCATGGCGAGCTTTCTCTCTAGGAAATCCGTATCGCCAGACTTCGGTTAACCAGGTTCTTCCCTGGTCTCTCTAGGAATCCTCTTCTCTCTGTTCAAGGAACCTGACTCTCTGGCTTCCTCTCGTTGTTTGTTTTAACCCTTTATACGACCAAGAAGAAACAGTTTTTCAAGGCTTGCAGTGCTGTTCTCCCTTCTGTGGAAACTACAGCTGCCCAGATACAGTAGGACCCCCGTATTCACTGATTCATTATCCACTGATTCAGTTATCCACGGATGGCAGAGGAAAAAAATTAAATAATTCAGCAGCCACAAAGCAAGCTGTAAAGCAAGCTGATGTCACAAATAGCATCTGCAAAGCATGCTACTGTCACAAACAGTGGCCATAAAGCAAACTACTGTCTCAAAACAGCAGTCATAAAGCAAGCTACTGTCAGGAAAGAGCAGTTTGGGGATGGGTGGGCAGGCATTCTCTCTTATCCACAGTTTTCATTATCCATGGGAAGGCCTGGAACCAATCCCTAGCGGATACCAGGGTCCTACTGTATGTGGGTTTTTTTTTTTTTTGACTACAGCCCCCAGAAGGCATCAGATTGGACTCCCAGAAAGAGTCTGGAAGTTGTAGTCCAAAAACAAACACATCTGCTAGAAACAAGCCATCATTGGGCACACTCAGCCATCATCGTTGAACGGCTGCTGGGAGGCTCTGTAGGTGAAGTCTTTTGCAGCAGAGAGAAGTTTTGGGCTTCCTCCCTAAAATCAGAAGGAACAACAGGCACGAAACAAAAAAAGAAGGAATGGAATTAGAAGCTGAATTAGTTCAGAGTGGTCTTGGTAGCCAGGTGGGCAGTATAAAAATCAAATCAAATCAATAAATAAGTAAAGTTTTGCAATAAGCAAAGTTTTGCAACCAATAAATAAGCAAGTTACCTGGTGGGTTTGTCCAGGTAATTGTTGGATGGCGTTTGAAAAACCAATGGGCAACTGATTTCCAAACACTGGGAGAAAATTCTTCTCCTCGACCTGGCTCAGGAAGAAGTCTTTTGTCTGTGTCACCGCTTGGGATCTGCTTTCTACTCCACATCCCCTCTCACAGCTGTCTTCAAGGGAAGGAAGGCTAGGAATTGTGACAGGATCTAGGTCTTTGTATGTTGGAAAAGACCCCCCCCCATTCAGCACTGGTTGGGCTTCATCTAGTGGTTCTCAACCTGTGGTTCCCAGATGTTCCTGGACTGCAACTCCCAGAAAACCCTTCTAGCACGGCAAATGGTGGAGGCTTCTGGGAGTTGCAGTCCAGGAACATCTGGGGACCCGCAGGTTGAGAACTACTGATCTAGAGCACTGTGCAGTTCTGGACCCTACAGTCGAAGAAAGATGCCAACAAACGAGCAAATTCAGAGGAGGGCGACAAGGGCAATCAGGGAAAGCAAGCCCCTGGGGGAGACTGAAAGAACAGGGAATGTTTAGGCTTGAGTAAAGAAAACTCAGGAGAGATAAGTTGGCACCCTTCAAATACGTGTCCTTTTGAGAAGAAAGGCGGAAAGAAATATTTTAACACATTTTGTTGTTGTGTTGTTACAGTTGTCACCCCATGTCCATGGAGTTTTCTTGGCAGGAATGCTGGAGTGGCTTGCCAGTTCCCACCACGAACAAACAAACACACACATACATACATACGTTGTTGTTGTGTCATTACAGTAGTGACCGACTCTTTGTGACCCCATGTCCATGGAGTGGCTTGCCAGTTCCTATTCCAGGCGCCTACAGCACCTGGTATTCCCTGGTGGTCGCCCATCCAAGTACTAGCCAGGCCTGACCCTGCTTAGCTTCCGAGACCAGGCGACAGCGGATGTGCTTCTTAGGGCATCTAGGCACCTACATACATACATACATACATACATACATACATACATACATACATACATACATACATACATACATACATACATACATACATACATACATACATACATACATACATAGAAAGGCAGTCATACAGAAGAGGGGCATGATCTGTTCTTAATCATTCCAAAAAACAGGAGATGGAGTCAAGGGCTCAAGGTACAGGAAACCACCATGGCGCAGTGGGTAAACGCCTGTCCTGCAGGCAAAACTGTGCTCACAACCTGGGGTTCAATCCCAGGTAGCCGGCTCAAGGTTCACTCAGCCTTCCATCCTTCTGAGGTCGGTAAAATGAGTAGCCAGCTTGCTGGGGGGGGGCAATGTGTAGCCTGCATACTGTAATTAAACTGTAAACTGCCCAGAGACTACTTGAAGTGGTATGGGGCGGTATATAAGCTTTTTGCTTTATATCAGAGAAATGGAACCAGTTCCTTCAAGAGGTGACGAGAACTCCAAAGCTGGAGGCATCCCAGAGACAACTGGCCAGCCATCTGTCTGATCTGCTTTGGTTCAAGTCCCTGCCTTGAGGGTGGTGGTGGTGGTGGTGGTAGTGGTCCTGGTGACCTCACAGGCCCCTTCCAATTCAACTATGTCGTGATTCTGTGATTCCATGCTCTGGCATCAGCCACTGATGGCAAAGATCGTGGAGGTGCCCTCAAGGCCATTCTGATAACCCTTTCCAGGGCACACTGCTCAGATTTCCCACCCCCTTTTCCTCTTGGGAGTGCCCCGAGACATGGCAGCTTTCCCAAGGCCAAACAGACAGTCTTCTACTCACAGGAAGCAGAGTGGGGATTCGAACTCACAACTTCTGGCTCCATAGCCAGATATCTAAACTCAACAAGCTCTCCAGCCAGCGGCAACTGCTATTATGCAAAAAGGCACAGAGGTTTGCAAAATGTACTTATTTTTATTTAGATTTTTTTTTACAATTTCACAAACCATGGGCCCTCTTCATCTTTTTTTACCTCACAGATTCTCATACATGGCGAACTACCCCTAGCCAGAGGTGGTCACCACATCTCAAAAAAGACAGAGTGGAACTGGAAAAGGTGCAGAGGAGAGCAACTAAAATGATTACTGGCCTAGGGCACCTCCCTTATGAGGAAAGGCTAAAACATTTGGGGCTCTTTGGTCTAGAAAAAAAGGTGCCTGGGGGGGGGAGAGATGATTGAGACGTACAAAATAATGCAGGGCATGAGTCAAGTGGATAGAGGGACGCTCTTCTCCCTCTCACACAATACCAGAACTATGGGGCATCCACTCAAACTGAGGGTTGGGAGAGTGAGAGCAGACAAAAGAATTTTTTTAAACCCAGCACGTTGTTAGTCTGTGGAACTCCCTGCCACAGGATGTGGTGATGGCACCTGGCCTGGATGCCTTCAAAAGGGGACTGGACAGATTCTGGAGAAAAAGTCCATCACAGATTACAAACCCTGATGGAGATGGGTAATCTCCAGGCTTAAAAAACGGGGTACTTCAAGGGCCAGATGCAGGGGAGTGGGACCAGGAGACAAGAGATCTAGTCTCCTGTGCTCTCAGACACATCTAGTGAGGCCACTGTGAGATGCAGGAAGCTGGACTAAAACTGGCCACTAGAGGGAGTGAGAGACCATATTATGTATCCTTCACTAATAAGTATTCATAGCAAAATTTCTGGCTCCATCTAGTGCAGTGGTTCTCAATCTGTGGGTCCCCAGATGCTCCTAGACTGCAACTCCCAGAAATCCTGGCCAGCTCAGCTCATGATGAAGACTTCTGGGAGTTGCAGTCCAGGAACATTTTGTGGACCCACAGGTTGAGAACCACTGGTCTAGTGGTTGGTTCTGATAATACATCTGAAAATCAATTTTCTGGATTTTTTTTTCCTTTTAAGATTTTTAATATTTTCAGACTGTGGTTAAGTGGAACTGCAGATATTGATTCTCTACTGTATGTATGAGGGTTCTACTGTATTGCAAATACTGTACTGGAAATATTTCTAAAAGTGCAACAAAAGCAGAATTGGCCACTAGGTCACATCTTCCTCTTAAGTCCTTACATAGTGACTTGTTTCTCTGAATGCACGTTTATTTGAAGTGTTAACAAACTGATAAAAAACAGTTTTAGGAGACAACTATTATAATGAACTTTGAAGAGGGAAGGGGAAAAGATGGAGGGAAGTGTGATCTCATTTTGAACACATGCCCATATATTATGGTGGTTCTGTCCTTAGGATGATCCTATGAAGGAGCCATCTCTAAACGGTTCTGGACTCAACACTTCTCAGCTCATGCAAAGCCAACGCTGTGGCTTCCTTGAGGGAATCAATCTATCTCGTATTTGGTGATCCTCTTTTCATGCTGCCTTCAACCTCTCCAGACATTGTATTTTCCAGATAATTCCGTACAATATCCCTCCCCCCCCCCCGCCTAGCACGGGAGTTAGGGACCCGACCTGACCTGCGATAATTGAAAATCTGTGATATGCGAATGCAGGGTCACGTCGGGACAGGGGACCTGTTTGGGGCCTCTTATACTTATCCCAGGCCTTGTGCTGCCCCAAACGGGCTTCCAACAGCTTTCCCAGGCCGTCGGAGGCTCCAAAAGTCCTTCTCTCCGAACCGGAAGTGACTTCCGGAAAACCAGAGTTGACCTCCAGATTGTTAGAATGCACTTTTGGGGCCTCCAAGGGCCTTTCTGGGCATGTCAGGGGACTCAGAAATGCTTTTCTGCGAACCGGAATTGAACCGGAAGTCACTTCCGGTTCGGTGAGATGCTCTTTGGGGGCCCCCCCCGACAGCCCGGGAAGCCCATTGGAGGCCCATTCGGGGCAGCGTGAGGCCTTTGGTTAAGCACAGGAGGCCTGAAACAGTCCTTTCCAGCTTACGCCAGTGGGCTTTTTTTTCATATGCTGTGGTCCCACGATATACCGGGACCGCAGTATATGAACCACGAAAGGGTTGGGGGGGTTACTCTCCCCAAAGTAGGACAACCTTAATTTTGCCTCTAGGGATAGTTCAGGCAAAATTTGATCTCTTTGACCTCCTTGGTCATCTTTCTGGCAGTTCAGGGTTATTCACAGCACTCTCCTCCAGCACTACTTTTCACAGGAATCAATATTTTCCCCCATTAACTTCCTTTACTGTCGAGCTTTCGCACCCGCACAGGGTGATCGGGAAGAGAAGAATATGGAAGGCCTTGGCCTTTGGGCTCCAGTGGCACAGCCTTTACCCTTGATAAACTTTTCTAATTCCTTCATTGCTCTTCTTCAGTCTGTTTTCCTTTGATTTCTTGGCGATAGCCTCTGTTTGGATCGACAGCTGCACCACGGAAGACAAAATCTCTCGACTATTTCCATTTCTCCACTGTCAACGTTCAAGTTTTGTCGTTCTTCTATAATCGCAATTTTGGTCTCAGTCCTCAATGGCAGTTCAGCTTGGGCACTCCATTCTTCCACTTGTGCTAAATAAACGTTGCTTCAAGTCCCTTCCTGCCGCCAAGATGGTGTCACCTGCCTATCTGAAACCGTTGACGTTCCTCCCTCCCTCCTTCCTCTGAATCTAATCCGGCTTTCCGCATGACATATTCTGCGTACAAACTGAGCGGATGAGGAGATAAATCTATCAGATATTAGTTAGTGAAACACATGTACAGTATCAGACAGGATGTTCTATATATATTTGATATGTATTTACAGTAATTGATTTAAAGATGGAGTCTGTAAAAGTGCAAAGTCACAGTGACTCAATGTATAGTTTTTTTCTAATGGAGTACAGATGTTAAAAATTAGCATAATGAATTTTGGCTGATGCAAGGGGTTGCAATAGCTATGAGGTAATGTTATTTATGATTGGACAGACATGTGTTCAAAAATGTTCTGTAAATCATTGTTCATTGGGCCTTTCGTGAGTAAGGCACCCACTTTGTTTCTCTGCCATGTATTTTGTCAGTGTAATGTATGCTGTTATGTTGTCGAATTTTGTATAAATACTAATGTGACTTTCTCCCTCTAAGCTTTATTGAACTTTGTATAAGTTCTAATGATGCTGTGATGTATTTTTGTATAGTTTGTAACATAGCTGTTTGGTTTTAAGGAAAACTCTGTCTCTGGCTAACTATTTATTCAATAAGTATTGCTTCTGCTGGCTGATCAAATAGCTTATACTCTGACAAAACCACCCCCTCCCCCGCTCGGAAACCTTTCCTGGTAGGATATGTTTTCTTGGTCAAGATGGACCCCGTGTCTCCACATCTCCATTTTGAGGCCACGTTCTCCACGTGCCGCACCTACAAAATGGCTTCTAACCCGTGTGGACCCGTTGGTGGGAACGGAGCTTGCTTCTCTCACAGAAGCTCTTCCCGCAATGCGAGCACTGGAACGGCTTCTCCCCGGTGTGGAGACTCGCGTGGCGAACCAGGTTGGTGCTCTGCCGGAAGCTCTTCCCGCACTCCCGGCACTGGAAGGGCTTCTCCCTGGTGTGGATCCGCAGGTGAGAGGCCAGGTTCCCCCTCTGGCTGAAGCTCTTCCCGCACTCGGAGCATGGGTAGGGTTTCTCACCGGTGTGGACCTTCATGTGGGAAGCGACGCTGGCCTTCCGGCTGAAGCTCTTCCCGCAATCCGGGCACCGGAAGGGCTTGTCCCCTGTGTGGACGCTGAGGTGACAAACGAGGTGCGGCCTCCGGGTGAAGCGCTTCCCGCATTCGGAGCAGGCGAACGGCTTCTCCCCCGTGTGGGTCCTCGTGTGGGACGCCAGGTTGGAGTTCTGGTTGAAGCTCTTCCCGCACTCCCGGCACTGGAAGGGTTTCTCGCCCGTGTGGATCCGGGCGTGGTTGGCGAGGGTGGTGCTGCGGCTGAAGCTCATCCCGCACTGCCCACACTCGAAGGGCTTCTCCCCCGTGTGGATCCTCATGTGGAAAACCAGGTGGGTGCTGCGGCCAAAGCTCTTCCCGCACTCGAAGCAGGCATAGCGTCTCTCCCTCAGCGGAACCCGTGGGCGGGAAGCACGGCGCGAGCTCCGGATCGAGCTCTTCTCACGGTCCGGGCACCCAGACGCTTTCTCTCTTTTGCGCTGTCTCAAATCTATTCCAGGTGAGGGATAATTCAAATAATCCATGTAATCGGAGCCGTCCAACCGTTTCCCGCCAATGTGCGTTTTCCAGTGAGCGTCGAGGCCGACTTGGTGCCTGAAGCTTTTCTCACAGACCAAACACTTGTGGCACTCGTGGATTTGGTCCGTTTCTTCTCCGAGCGGCACAGCATGGATGTTTTCACCTGAGGAAAGAATATATTTATTTGTCTTTTTTTTTTTTTTGCTTTCTCTGCTCTGGGGTTTCTTTTTCTTCTTGGTGCCTCCCCCCACCCCAATAATACCTCATGCAGGCCTTCCTTGGACCTGCCTTTTTCTCATAAAATGGAGAGGGAGAGAGGGAACACACCCCATCAAAACCTCACTAATTTTTCTTTGAGTGAAAATGTAATATTAAATCTCAAACTTGAGAACAGAACCAATTACAGTAATGCCTTGGTTTAGGAGTCCCTTGGTTTAGGAGTGCTTTGCAAGATGAGCAACGTCTTGCAATACGAGCGCTGGAGCAGGTCACATGATCACAAGTGAGCCAATTGTGGTTCTCTCCCTCCCTCCCTGCTAGACTGTGGGTGATTGTCTGGAACATTGCCTCTCAGGCAAGCCTCAAGAGCAAGGGGGAAAGAATGGAAGAGAGGTCATATTGGATGTCATATTGAGGAGGGAACAGGTTTGTTTTCCATGGCTTCAGAGACTAGGACTCGGGGCAATGGTTTCAAACTACAGGAAAAGAGATTCCATTTGAACATTAGGAAGAATTTCATGACAGAGCTGTTCAGCAGTGGAAGATGCTGCCAGGGGAGGGTGGTGGAGTCTCCTTCTTTGGAGGTTTTTAAGCAGAGGCTGGATGGCCATCTGTCGGAAATATTGTGATGGGGTTCCTGCATGGCAGGGGGTTGGACTGGATGGCCCTTGAGGTCTCTTTCAACTCTTTGATTCTATGATTCTATGATTCTAGGTCTACTTGCATTAGCCACAGAGATTTACAAAAGAGAGTGCAGGTTCGGTTTTTATTTTTCTTTATACAGTAGTACCTCGTATAAAGGAAAATTCATTCCAAATGAAATTCTGTTAAGCAAATTTTCCTTTATACAAATTTCCCATAAGAATGCATTGAAAACGGAGTAATCCAATTTTTATGTTGTACGGATTCCCCCCATAGGCCGTTCTGTTAAGCAAACTTCTCCTATCTCTGGAATTTTTTATGTTGTACAGATTTTATGTTATACAAACCATTTGTTGTATGAGGGTCCACTGTATTTATATTTTTATTTTATTTGTTCTTAATGTTCTTATTTTTCAAACCATTTCTAGTCATAGGGCAGCTAGTCAAGTATGTATAGGGCTACAAACTGCACGTTATTATCGTCACATTAAAAACGCAGAGTAAAAACCAGTTGTTAGTCCCAACCACAGTAGATTCTGCAGCCAGGTACCTAAGCCATGGTTTGGACGTGGAATTCTAGCCAACTTCTCTTTTGCGTTTTGGCATTTTGTGTGTACAATATGTGGTCTATATGGGACCCCAGAAGGAATCATCTGAGTTTCCATTATTTCTTATGGGGAAAATTGCTTTGATATAAGAGTCCTTTGGTTTACAAGCATGTTTCCGGAATGAATTATGCACCATAAACCAAGGTATTGCTGTACATATAAAACTTAGCTGCAACCGACCCTAAACCTCTCACATGCAACAGATTCTACACTCTGTCACCAAACACACTTGGGAAGAAAACACCAGCATGTCATGTCATTTGATGTTATTGTGTAGACATAAACTGGTTGCTGAAGTGATCTTTAATTTAGTCACCCACAGCAGTGGATTCTCACTGGACTGGTGGAACAAAAGAAGTTACAAATTCAATTTATCCTGCCTTTAAAATTAACAAATTTGTGAGCTCTGTGCCACATCTTCAGACACACGGCTCGCTGAGAGAAAAATCTGACCATTGTAACAAATCCACGATACATTCATTTACGGTTTTGCTTTCTGAGTTACTCCCTTGTTCCAGAAAGAGACTTCAGTTGGATTTCTCTCTGAAAAACGGTTTCAACAGAACTGAAAAGCTGGAATTTCCTGAATATCAGGAAAAAACTTCCTAAATGTTAGAGCAGTACGGTGACAGAACCCCCTGACCTCAAGAGGTGGCGAGCGCTCCCACACGGGTGGCGTTCAAGAGAAATTTGGACAACCACCTGACAGATATCTTTTGATTTGTATTCCTGAGTGGAGCAGGGGGTTAGACGGCCTTGTAGGCCCCCTTCTAAACGCACTATTCTATGATTCTGTAAATGAACATAAGAGCATAAGAACAGCCTTGCTGGAACAGGCCAAAGCCCATTCAGTTCCAGCAATCTGTCTCACGCAGCGGCTCACCATTTGCTTCAGGGTATTCCCAAGCAGATGTCTTCACCTGCTTACGATTCCCTGCAAATGGCATTGAGAGATATCCTGCCTCTCCCTCCAACCCAGAGGTTGTCCTGAGGCATCCATCATGAGAGCCACTGATACCCTTGTTCTCCATGAACTTGTCCAATCCTTTCTTCAAGGTGTCAAGGCTGACAGCTGTCGCCCCTTCTTCTGGCAGGGAGTTCCACAGACCAGTGATCCTCTGGGTGAAAAAACTACTTTCTGTTATTTGTTTGCGATCTAGCACCCAAAAGTTTCACCCAACTAGTTCTAGTGCTGTGCGATAGGGAAAACAGTTTTTCCTTATCTACTTTGTCCACACTGTGTATGATTTTATAAACTTCAAGGAGGTCACCTCTTAGGCGCCGTCGTTCAAGAGTGAAGAGGCCCAGCCGTTGCAGCCTCAGATGATAAGGAAGGTGTTCCAGTCCCCGAATCATTCTGCTTGCTCCTTTGTACTTTTCCCTCAGAGGAAAGCTTACCGAGAGACATAATGCTGGCCAAATTCTCCACCATGACTTCCCAGTGCAGGGCCTTTTGGGTCAGATCCAGCAGCACCAACTCTTCCTCCGTGAAAGATACGGCAACGTCCTCGAGAGTGACGGGATCCTGAGAGAAAAGGAAACGTCGTATTTTAAAAACGAGATTCCTGAAAAGGATGACGCTGGTGAGATAGCTGAGGGTTATCGGACTGGAACGTCACTTGTCGAGTACGTTACTTGGAAGGACAACTACGAAGAAGTTGGAAAGAAGGAGCGCGTCACAGTTTCAGGCATGACCAAACTTCGGCCCTCCTGATGTTTTGGACCACAACTCCCAGAATTCTCAGCTTAGATTGCTATTGACAAAGGACTGTGGGAGTTGTGGTCCAAAACATCTGGAGGGTTGAAGTTTGGACATGCCTGCAAGTGAAGTGTAAGAAGAGGAGAAACATCTGAGAATCCCCTCATCTTTCCATCCATTTCATCCTACCTGTTCCAGCTGTTCAGGAGCTGTTTCCGTTTCTCCACCAAGAAGAGACGGGCAAGAATCTGTCCCCAGGGCGAGTACAGGGTCTACAAGGGAGAACAAGGGGAGGAACGATGTTTGCTCTTCAAAAACATTTTATCTCTGACGTTCATGGGGAAAGACGTCCCTCTGGCTGAGTTTATTAGCAAAACCTTAAACGTTATCATGAACGCAAAAAAAAAAAGAAGCTAAAGGGCAATTTGTGAACCTGAGAAAGTGACACGAAAGGAAGCCCAAGGAGAAAACATCGCAAGGAGCTTCTTACTTGGAGAAGCATCTCCTCCGTCCTTCTCATCCTTCAGAGGAGACGGCATCCATCTTGGGTCTGAGGGAGCGTCCATTGCCTGAGGGAAGCCAGAGAAGAATTCTGAGAACTACCGCAACAGATACTAAACCCGGACTTCAAACATAGGAATGAAGGAAGAAATCAAAGGAGAAATGGTATATGGGAAGATCTCAGCTTTAAGAAGAAAGAGGGGACATGCTTTAATTGGACAATTTCTATAAAAGGGGGGGCACTTTCTCAGCCTCACAAACTGACCAAAGCTCTCACCAACTGCTCCTCCTCCTCTTTCTTCTCTGCTGCCTGGCTCAGGAGGAAACCTTCCGCCAGAGACACCGCCTGAGAAGTGGATTCCGGTCTACATTCCTTGACCCACATCCTCATCTCTTCTGGGAGGACAGCCAGGAACTGTTCGAGGACAATCAGGTCCAGTATCTCAGTCTTGGTGTGTTTCTCTGGCTTCAGCCACTGGCAGCAGAGACGGTGGAGTTGGCTGCAAACCGCCCGGGGTCCTCTATCCTCCTGGTAGCCGAAGTCTCGGAATTGCTGGCCCTGAACCTCTGGGCTGAGAGGCTCCCCGTGGAGGTTGGCTGATCTTTCCAGGAGGTCCTCTTTGCTCCACATGCCTGCGTCCTCCGGCTGCCTCCCAGGTTCAGCCCCAACGGGCTCTTGTATGTTCATCTCCTCCAAAGGAGGCAAACGGATGGGCCTTCTTCGTCTTCTCTCTGTAGGAATCGCAGGAAGATTCAGACTTGGAGGAAGAGGAAGGCGTGGGGAGGTCCTGTCATGTTTTAAGGCCCCAATCTAAGAATGGTTCTGGTGGACATGCACAGAATCCAATTCAGCCGCCACAGCCCTGTCTTCAACACTTGCTCACCGACGCATCTCTCCTTGCCTTCTCCAGACTCTGTGCCCTTGCTTTACACTTCCTGAAGACTGGGAGAAAAAGACATCCCCAGATATACTGGAACCTTTCCTGTGAAGAAATTAACATAAGAACCTAAGAACCTAAGAAGAGCCTTGCTGGATCAGGCCAAAGGCCCATCTAGTCCAGTTTCCTGTATCTCACAGTGGCCCCACCAGATGCGTTTGGGAGCGCATGAGACTAGATCTCTGTCTCCTGATACTATTCCCCTGCATCTGAAGTACCCCAGTTTTAACCCTGGAGATGACACATCTCCATCATGGTTTGTCACCTGTGATGGACTTTTCCTCCAGGAATCTGTCCAATCCCCTTTGAAGGCATCCAGGCCAGAGGCCATCACCACATCCTGTGGCAGGGAGTTCCCTTAATAATGATACAGTAAACCCCCACCTATTGCAGGGGTTAGCAACCCAACCCAACCCGCAATAATTAAAAATCCGCAATATGCAGATGCTGGGTCAGGTCAGGACTGGGCGGGCTCTCTGGGGGCTGTTGTACTTACCCCAGGCCTGGCGCTGCCCCAAACGGGCCTGCAAGGGGCTTTCCAGTCCCCTAGAGGCCCCAAAAGTGCTTTCTAGTGATCTGGAGGTCACTTCTGGTTTACCGGAAGACTTCCGGTTTGCGGGGAAGCACTTTTGGGGCCTCTGACGGGCCTGGGAAGGCCTTTCCTCCTTATCCCATGGGGCCTTTGACCCATGATATACCGGGACCGCAGTATATGAACCGGGAAAGGGCAGGTGACAACTGTATTCTGATTGTGTCACAGATAAAAATTGTTCTGGCAGGGACCTGCAGAGCACCTACATCCCCCCCCCCTGAGAATTCACCCCCTTATTAAGTAGTTTACCTCATCTGGCGCCTACTTGTTTAAATACATTCACTCAGAGACTCTGGCGTGAGCAGGAACAAACTGTTTCAGTTTACTCACAGCTCTTCTTAGAGAAAAACACAAACGGACACCATGTTTGTGAGAAAATTGAATCAATTCAGCATTTAAAAAGGAGAGAAACAGAAATCTCTATTAAAAGAGAGGAAGAAGCTGTACTAATAAGAAAATAAATGTAATAGTGCTGTGAAACAGAGAAGCCAAGGAAGGGGGAGACACTGTATGTGGAAGCAGCCTTAATTTCCAGGGCAGGCTGGGACATAAGAACATAACCCTGGCTTTATAGGTTGGCCTTCCCTAATTATTCTGATTCAACCAACTTATATAAATAGGATGCTGTCATTTTCCCCGCTTTATGAAAATGTTCTATTATTTTTTTCCATTTGTTCTTATTTTGAATTGTTAAAGCATTTTGATTTTTTATATTTGTGTTTATTTGTTTATTTTTTCCTTTTATTGTTATGATTTGATTATTTGGTTTGATTGATTATTTTTATTTTTTTATTTTAAGTTGTTTAATCTGTTTTTATATTTTGCATATGTTTGTAAACCGTCCAGAGTAGCTTTTTTGCTAGATGGTTTCGGTATATAAATCAAATAAATAAAACAAATAAAATAAATTTTTATGCTTCAGCCCATGAGAAGGAGACAGGTTTCCTAGGAATCTGGAACCTGCTTTAAAGGGCTGCGAGGAACACATTAAAGGCAATTATTTTCTTTAATCGGAGACTCACTAGCCCCAGCGCTGATGCTCCTTGCCTTGCCTTTCCCTCAACCAATTCCAGCGATAGGGGAAATTTGCTTAACAGAATCACCTATGGGGCGAATCCAACAACATAAAAATGGTTGTGATTAGGGATTACTCCATTTTCAATGCATTCCTATGGGGAATTTGTATAAAGGAAATTTTGCTTAACATAATTTCATTTGGAATGAATTAATTCCTTTATCCAAGGTACCATTGTACAGTGGTAACCTTGTAGCTTTAATGTACTGTTGTCTATTAATGCTGTAAGATGTCCCTCAAGTCCTTGTTCTCAAATACTTGAACATGTCTTAATTGTACTGGACTGTATATTATCCTTCGTTACTGTAAGCTGCCTTGGGTCCTTTTCCAAGGAGAAAGGCAGGGCAAAAATACTCTAAATGATAATAATAACACTCTTCTTCTTCTCTCCTCCTGCCTAGAGAAGCGCAGCCATTCCTTAATACATCCCCAAGCATCGCAAAACCTTGCCACACGGAGAGGTTCATTCCTTGGTTTGACCCAGAATCTATTTCTCGGTCCACTCGAGAACGTCATGAAAGCTGCCTCTTCCTACTCACTGCTCTGAGTTTTCATTCTTGACTTGAAATTATGTAAAGTGCTCATTGTTTTCATCGTTCACACCTTGTCCTTCGATGATTTAAGCCAACTTGGACCCCTTTTTTTTCAAAGAAGAATGTTAAAAATATTTTAAAGCTATAAATATCCAGGGTTCACCCCTCAAAGAGGAGGGCATTGCATCCATAATTGAAGAGGGAACAGGTTTGTTTTCCACGGCTTCAGAGACTAGGACTCGGGGCAATGGTTTCAAACTACAGGAAAAGAGATTCCATTTGAACATTTAGGAAGAACTTCATGACAGTTAGAGCTGTTCAGCAGAGGAATAGGCTGCCTCAAAGAGTGGTGGAGTCTCCTTTTTGGAGGTTTTTAAGCAGAGGCTGGGATGGCCATCTGTCGGAAATACTGTGATGGGGGTTCCTGCATGGCAGGGGGTTGGACTGGATGGCCCTTGAGGTCTCTCTTCCACGTCTATGATTCTATGACTTCCAACAAGACAACAGACCTGCCATTTAGCAGAGAACACCCCCACCCCCTTTCAGGGATCCCCTTACAATGGGGATCCCCAACCTTGGGTTCCCCAGGTGTTCTTGGACTACAACTCCCAGGATTCCTGGCATGCTAGCCAGGAATCCTGGGAGTTGTAGTTCAAGAACACCTGGGAGTGCAAAGGGTGGGGACCGATGCCCTACTTACAATGGGGATCCCCAACCTTGGGTTCCCCAGGTGTTTTTGGACTACAACTCCCAGGATTCCTGACATGCTAGCCAGGGATCCTGGGAGTTGTAGTCCAAAAACACCTGGGGACTGCAAAGGGTGGGGACCAATGCCCTACAGTGGTGGCGAACCTTCGGCCCTCCAGATGTTTTGGAACCACAACTCCCACAGTCCTTTGCCATGGGCAACACAGGCTTTGGCATTCTGGGAGTTGTGGTCCAAAACATCTGGAGTGCCCTATATAAGGGCAACCACCCCTTTAGACAGCTCAACTGGGGACTCCCTTCCTTGGTCTCTTCCCCCCTCCCTTCTTCCCAATCCTCCCAGTCCCAATCCCACCAGCACTGGTGCAACTGGGGGGTGGGGGGTGGACTGGTTTCCAGCCATCCCAGTTCAAAAGAGGGTGGAAATCCCAGGAGAAGGCTTGGCTTTCCAGGCTGGAAAGAAGGAAGGGAGGAGGAGGAGGAGGAGGATTTGGGGTGGGACGGGAAGAGGGGGGCCCGTGCGATCACCCCAAATAAGCTCACCTGCCCTGGCCTCGGAAGGAGGGAGGGGCGACCGGCTGTTCCAGGGACTCCCTTTCTCCCGGCTCTTCCCTCCGAACAACACCCCCCCGCCGCCGCCGCCGCTGCCCGCTTGTCTCCTCCGAGCGCTGCTCCGCGACCTCCCTCCGCCAGGAGCTCCCTCGCTTCTCCTACCCTCCTCCCCCCCCCGCGCCCCTGGGAGTGGACGTTCAGCGTCGCGTCTCGTTTTCTTTTTCCTCAGGGGCGCTCTGGGGTTCTCCCTCCCACTCTACTCTCTGGCTTTAACCCCTTGGGAGGGAAATCAGAAGTTGGAAAGAGGAGCGCAGAATGCATCTCTTTTAAGTTGTTTGGAGGGGTGCAAAAGTTATATTTTTTCTCTCTCTTGCATGTCCTTTTTCGGTTTGCTTGTTATCTTTTGTTCTGTTTTTGTCCTTATTTACTACTATAGTTACTCGCTTTTCTTAATGTTTATACCGTTTAAGGTTGTTGTTGTTGTTGTTGTTGTTGTTGTTGTTGTTGTTGTTGTTATTATTATTATTATTATTATTATTATTATTATTATTATTATTATTATTATTAACCACACAGCTATCTACGCTGGATTTTGTAATACCAATCACTAGTTGAATGCTTCCCGAGATTTATTATTATTATTATTATTATTATTATTATTATTATTATTATTATTATTATCATCATCATCATCGTTGTTGTTGTTGTTGTTGTTGTTGTTGTTGTTGTTGTGAGGGGAATTTCTCCAAAGGAGGGAGAATGACCCCTGAACCTCGTGATGTGGAGAGGGATGAATGGCTGGAGAAACAGAAGAGAAGGGAGAAGCCCAGAACTACATCCACCCTGGAGGCTGGGGAGAGAGAGATGTTGTGGAAAAGGTTTAATGACTCTGTGAAGATTCAAGAGGAGGAAAGAAAGGGCAAAAACCCTGTTATGGCAGAGAAAGGGGTTGTGGGAACGGCGGGAAGATCCCACCAATCAGAGGTAGTGGAGGTGGGGTTTGGAGCCTGTGAAAAGGGGAGAACACGTGATCTCCCCGGCAGATTGGGAGTGGGTTTGGATAGAGAACCCATGGACTGGAAAATGGGAGAGGATGATGATGCCTAAGAAGGAGGCCGAGAGATACAGACGTAGAGTACACAAACAAGGTTGTTCTTACTGGGGAGAGCACAGATATAGGATGGGGGATACATGGCTGGAGAATATTACCTGTGAAAGGGATTTGGGAGTCTTAGTGGACCACAAATTGAACACGAGTCAGCAGTGTGATGCGGCAGCCAGGAAAGCCAATATAATTCTTGGTTGCATAAACAGAACCATAGTGTCTAGATCAAGGGAAGTGATAGTACCACTCTATTCTGCTCTGGTCAGACCCCACCTGGAGTACTGTGTCCAGTTCTGTGTGCCTCAATTTAAAAAGGATGTTGACAACCTCGAGCGGGTGCAGAGGAGGGCGACCAGGATGGTTGAGGGTCTGGAGGAAATGTCTTACTAGGAACAGCTTAGGGAACTGGGAATGTTTAGCCTTTCAAAAAGAAGACTGAGAGGGGAGATGATAGCTATGTTTAAATATTTGAAAGGATGTCATATTGAAGAGGGAGCAGGTTTGTTTTCCATGGCTTCAGAGACTAGGACTTGGGGCAATGGTTTCAAACTACAGGAAAAGAGATTCCATTTGAACATTAGGAAGAACTTCATGACAGATAGAGCTGTTCGGCAGTGGAATAGGCTGCCACAAAGGGTGGTGGAGTCTCCTTCCTTGGAGGTTTTTAAGCAGAGGCTGGATGGCCATCTGTCGGAAATAAGGTGATGGGGTTCCTGCATGGCAGGGGGTTGGACTAGATGGCCCTTGAGGTCTCTTCCAACTCTATGATTCTATGATTCAATGATTCTATGAAAGAGGGAAGCGCGAGAGTATAATCGGAAGAGGAAGGAGATAAGGAAGCAGTTCACGCTGGAGCAATGGCTGGCCAAGATCTGAGCAGAAGCGGAGGCCGGGAAGCTGGGCATCTCGATGGAGTTGACCCAGAGAGACGACTATCCTTACCGTTCCCACCAGCTGAGACGCCTTGGACCAAAAACCACCTCCGAGGTTGGGGTACAGGTGGGGAATCGCTCCTCTTGGGGAACAGTGGGGGAGCCAATTCTCCCCAGGTGGAGTTGGCAGACTTGATTACTCTTTAAGAACTCCCAGTTATGATGTTAAGAATAATCTTGTTGCCACTGAAGTTAAAGATGTTGAAACTGTTGTAAGGAAGAGAACCTCTGTAGTAGTAGAAGAACCAAATAAAAGTTCTGTTTATTCGTTCCAAGACATGCCTTCTTTGAAGCTGGAAGGGCGGGACACCTGGGAGAAGATTGAACCATCACATATTTGCTCCCAACGTGGGGCCAGGCGACTGCCAGGACTCACCAGACCAGTGGCTGAGGCGAGTGACAGAGGGACAGGAGTCGGTGCTCAAGCAAATGGCAGAACAGCAAAGGCTACTAACCGACAAAATGGCGGGAACAACCCAGACGACAGAAAACACAAACCACATTCAGTTACAGAACATGGGACGGGGAGATGACCTGGTAGCCTTCCTGAACACATTCGAGAAGATCGCTAGGGCATTGAAGTGGCCCAAAGAACAATGGACATTGATATTGACCCCATGCCTGACAGGATTACCGCTAGAGATAGTGGACACTATGGATCCTGAGGAGGCGGGAGACTACGACAAAGCCAAAGAAGCCATTCTAAATACCATGAACCTGAACGAGGAGGCATACCGGAAGATGTTTCGGGTTGCCAAGTGGAAACTGGGAGTCCACCCGAGGACACTAGCACAAAAATTAAGGATCTATGCGAGCAGGTGGATTAAGCCGACAGGGAAAACGGCGGAGCAGGTCCTGGAGGTGATCACCATAGAACAACTCATCACAGCCCTTCCCAGTAGACCGAAGGGCTGGTTAGCATGCCACCGGCCACCGTCGCTACAGGGAGCCGTCACACTACTGGAGGACTACCTAGGAGTGGAAGACGCCGGAAAGCACGTGACACCACCAGCGCCAGAAAAGGAGAAAAATCCCTGCCCAACAATGGCGAATGCAGAACGTGGAGCAGCTTCAATGGCGGCGAAGAAAAGGGACCAAGACTTTCCCATGCGAGGCACGGGACGAGGACTGAGAATGGACATGGGGGAAGAATTCCCCCAGGCACCGAAGGTGACTGTGGGGCGAGGGAGAGAACGCAAAACCCTTTCCTGCTTCCGTTGTGGCCAGCCCAGCCACGTGCAAAGATTCTGCCTGAGAGAAGACTGTGCCTGGGCGGCAGCTTGCGTCTTCTCTGCACAGGTGGGTGAGAACCACCCAGGGTGGGTGATCCCGGTCAAGGTGAACGGGAAGGAGATGCAAGCCCTGATTGACACAGGGTGTAATAGAACTCTGTTGAGGGATAGGGTGGATGGGATTCTACCAGAGCCTTTGTTTATATGATGTATTCATGGGGATGTGAAGGAATATCAGACGGCAAGGGTTACACTAGAGATCGGAGGGATGGTCCAGGAAATGGAAGTGGGGATCGTGCCGGGGTTAACGTGGGAGGTATTGTTAGGACGAGATAGGCCAGGCATAGAGCAGCTAGCAGCTAAAGCAGAGGAAGTCTATGAAGGGAGAGAGGATTGGAATACCACTGATTGGGAGCTCTTACAGGCCAACCAAGATCAGCTAAGGAATTGGCAACAAGACGATCCCAGCCTTCAGGGGATTAGGGAACAAGCGAAAGAACCGGGAATGATACCAAAGAGAGAGAAAGGGTTCGAATTGCAGGAGGTGGTTGTATACCTAGTGCAGTGTTTTTCAACCTTTTTTGGGCAAAGGCACACTTGTTTCATGAAAAAATCACGAGGCACACCACCATTAGAAAATGTTAAAAAATTTAACTCTGTGCCTATATTGACTATATATAAAGTAATTTTTCAATTTTTCCCACGGCACACCAGGCAACATCTTGCGGCACACTAGTGTGCCGCGGAACAGTGGTTGAAAAACACTGACCTAGTGGACCGGGAGAAGGGGGAAGAGAAATGCCAAATGGTTCTCCCATATTGGTTAAGGCAGGTAGTCCTAGGCCTAGCCCATGACATCCCCTCCTCGGGTCACCTGGCTACCAGGAAAACTCTAGATAGGGTCCAACAAAGGTTTTTTTTTGCCTCAAATGGTAGCAGATGTAGAAGCCTATTGTTTGTCTTGCCCCAGATGCCAGATGGTCAAACCAAAACCACCCCCAGGAGGACCAATGATACCATTATCCCTGGTAGATCACCCATTCGACCGAATCGCCCTAGACATAGTAGGACCACTAACTAAGTCAGCAGGGGGACACCAATACATCCTAGTCATTATTGATTATGCAACCCGGTACCCCGAAGCCATCCCCTTACGTACCACTACAGCTAGGGTTTTGGCGAAGGAATTAATCAGTGTCTTCTCTAGAGTAGGATTCCCCAAGGAGGTCCTAACGGATCAAGGGCGAAATTTTATGAATGAGACCCTCAAGCAAATGTGGCAGCTGTTGAAGGTCAAACCCCTGAGGACCAATATTTACCACCCACAGGCCAATTGCCTTGTGGAATGATTCAACAGAATGCTCAAGGGGATGCTCAGGAGGCTGGTGAGCGACAAGCCTGGACAGTGGCACCTGATGCTACCTCCCCTCCTGTTCGCGATCCGAGAGATACCACAGGCTTCCACTGGGTTCTCTCCATTTGAGCTGCTGTATGGGAGACAACCCAGGGGGGTACTAGACCTAGTGAAAGAACAGTGGGAGGAAGGACCTGATTCATCACAGAACTTACTCCAACAAGTATTGGAGATGAGGGAACACATTAGAGACACCTGGGTCTTCGCTAAGGAGTCTCTGAGCAAAGAACAGGAAGGCCAGAAGAACAGGTATGACCGGAGAGTGAAACCCAGGGTGTTTGAAGTAGGCAAAAGGGTGTTGGTCTTGTTACCGACGGAAAGGTCCAAACTGGTGTCCCAATGGCAGGGGCCGTATAAAGTGGTAAGGCGAGTAAATAATGTAGACTACAAGGTGGAGACCTCAGATAGACAGAAAAAGTCCCAGATTTTCCACGTTAATCTACTGAAACAATGGGTGGAAAGGGAAGGGTTCTGGGGAGAGCAGGAAGAAGGAGACTTAGGACCAGAAGCTTAAAGAGATAACCTTGGAGAAGGAGGGTCAAGTAATCCTAGGGGATCAATTGGATGACATTCAGGTGAGGCAAGTGAGGATGTTAGAATCTATATACAAAGGAGTCTTCTCGAGTCGCCCTGGGAAGACCTCAGTCATCCAACATGAAATTCACACGCCACCAGGGACAGTAGTAAGGACGAAGGGAAGGAACTGGCCTCGACATGCCATGCCAGCTATAAATCAAGAAGTGGGAGAAATGTTTAGGCTAGGAGTGATAGAACCCTCATTCAGCCCATGGCGCAGCTATCCGGTGATAGTTCCCAAACCCGATGGCTCTCTGCGCTTCTGCATCGATTTCAGGCAACTCAATTCCGTGTCCAAATTCAATGCCTACCCTATGCCCAAAGTAGGAGACCTGACAGACAAGGTAGGGGAGGCCCAATTCCTCAGCACCATAGATTTAACTAAGGGCTATTGGCAAATTCCCATGAGGCCCCAGGACAAAGAGAAAACAGCATTCTCCACCCCCAGAAAATTATTCCAGTTCTGGTATATGCCTTTTGGCCTCCATGGGGCAGCTGCTACCTTTCGACGCCTAATGGACCGGGTACTAGAACCAGTACAAGATTGCACCGCAGCATACATTGATGACGTTGTCATCTTTAGTCTGACCTGGGAGGATCACTTGGAGCATGATAGAAGGATCCTAGAAGCCCTGGACAAAGCTAGGCTAAAAGTGAACCCGGCCAAGTGTACAATTGGGCTGTCTAAGGTCAAGTTTCTGGGGTTTATGGTAGGCAAGGGAGAAATACAGCCCCTTCAGGATAAAGTCACTAAGATCTCTGGGTGGAGGAGGCCCCATACCAAAAGGGAGGTCCAGCAGTTTTGGGGACTAATTGGGTATTATAGGCACTTCATCCCCAATTTTGCGACTAGGGCTGCCCCGTTGACAGATTTAATAAGGAAAAGGAAGCCCATAATAATAACCTGGGGGGTGCCCCAAGAGAAGGCTTTTGTAGATCTCAAAGATGACCTATGTGATATACCTTCACGGTATACACCAGACTTCAACTTGCCCTTTTGGTTGTACACTAATGCATCGGATAGAGGCCTGGGGGCAGTGTTAGCCTAGAGAAGAGGGGAGCAAGAGTACCCTATCCTCTTCCTGAGTCGGAAACTCTCCGACCGGGAATGCAAATATGCAGTAATCGAGAAGGAAGCCCTGGCAGTAAAATGGGCCACTAATGCTCTGAGTTATTACCTCCTAGGAGCACCTTTCCACTTGGTCACTGACCACGCCCCGCTGAAGTGGTTGCAGATGAGGAAAGAAACCAATCCCCGCCTCACCAGGTGGTATCTGGCCCTACAACCGTTTGCCTTCTCCATCAAGGGGGGACAACACACTAATGCAGATTCCTTTTCCCGACAGGGCCCCTGGGATGGAGAAGCTATGGTGCAGGTGTCCCTTTTGGAAGGGGGGATGTGTCAGGGGAAATTCTCCAAAGGAGGGAGAGTGACCCCTGCACCTCGTGATGTGGAGAGGGATGAATGGCTGGAGAAACAGAAGAGAAGGGAGAAGCCCAGAACTACATCCACCTTGGAGGCTGGGGAGAGAGAGATGTTGTGGAAAAGGTTTAATGACTCTGTGAAGATTCTAGAGGAGGAAAGAAAGGGCAAAAACCCTGTTATGGCAGAGAAGGGGGTTGTGGGAACGTTGGGAAGATCACACCAATCAGAGGTAGTGGAGGTGGGGGTTGGAGCCTGTGAAAAGGGGAAACCACGTGATCTCCCGGCAGATTGGGAGTGGGTTTGGATTGAGGACCCATGGACTGGAAAATGGGAGAGGATGATGATGCCTAAGAAGGAGGCCGAGAGTTACAGACGTAGAGTACACAAACAAGGTTGTTCTTACTGGGGAGAGAGGGAAGCGCGAGAGTATAATCGGAAGAGGAAGGAGATAAGGAAGCAGTTGGCACTGGAGCAATGGCTGGCTAAGATCTGAGCAGAAGTGGAGGCTGGGAAGCTGGACATCTCGATGGACTTGACCCAGAGAGACGACTATCTTTACCGTTCCCACCAGCTGAGACGCCTTGGACCAAAAACCACCTCCGAGGTTGGGGTACAGGTGGGGGAATCGCTCCTCTCAGGGAAGGCGGAGGGGAACAGTGGTGGAGCCAATTCTCCCCAGGTGGAGGTGGCAGACTTGATTACTCTTTAAGAACTCCCAGTTATGATGTTAAGAATAATCTTGTTGCCACTGAAGTTAAAGATGTTGAAACTGTTGTAAGGAAGAGAACCTCTGTAGTAGTAGAAGAACCAAATAAAAGTTCTGTTTATTCGTTCCAAGACATGCCTTCTTTGAAGCTGGAAGGGCGGGACACCTGGGAGAAGATTGAACCCTCACAATTATTATTATTATTATTATTATTATTATTAAATTATTATTATTAGTAGTATTAGTAGTAGTAGTAGTAGTAGTAGTAGTAGTAGTAGTAGTAGTAGTGGTAGTGATGGGTGTATGTGACCAGATCATAGAACAAAGATCTGATCACTCTTTCTTTAGATATATTTATTTATTTTATTTATTTATTGGATTCCTATACCACCCAAAAGGCAGTGAGGTCATTCTGGTACATTACTTTTTGGTATCCGTTTCCGGCTTGGCCTTTAGAATTGCTCAAGTACTCAGGCACCCTCGATTCACCCTTCCAATGTCCCTCTTAGGAAGCCCATCAGGGATAACCGCCCTGAGTTCTCGTTCGGGAAGTAGGAGCGGTATATAAATGTGAAAATAATAGTCTCTGGGAGGAAGGCTCAGCCTGGTAACATAGAATAACAGATTTATTCCAGACACTATGGCACCTTATGGAAAAGAAAATAATTGAGGGGAGGAAAGATGCCCCATTTTTACCAGACAGCCAATGAGATTGCCTCCTTCACATTTTCAGCCAATTAGGTGTAGGATCCAGACAGCAAGCAAATATTACCCAATGAGGTTGTGTACTCTAGAACTCTTTGTTTGTTGTTGTATAAAACTCTTTTTACACTGTATGTTTGGGGTCTTTCTCTGCCATTAAAAAAGACCCTAGCTGATTCATATTACAGTGGTACCTTGTATAAAGGAATTAATTCGTTCCAAATGAAATTACTGTATGTTAAGCAAATTTTCCTTTATACAAATTTCCCATTGGAATGCATTGAAAACAGAGCGATCCCATGTTTATGTTGTACGGATTCTCCCCATAGGCGATGGTGTTAAGCAAATTTCTCCTATCTCCGGAATTTTTAAGTTGCATTTAATATAACCGCCCAGCCATTAACTGATTGATTTACTCGTGTAAATCAAGGCAGGCTGGGTTCCAATTGCCTTATGTATCTTCAGCCATTTCTCAACGGGTTTTCATTTCGACATCAACTTTGATTTTCTCACTGCAAGGCGGTTTATTCTATGTTTATTTTTTTGGTGGGGGAGAGGCGCCACGCCTTTCTGTTTGGATTCATAAGAGTTAAAAATGGACCCATAGAGGCGGATTCCTAGAGAAGAAGGAGGGTTTAGAGGCGGGCGGGCGGGCGGGCCCGCGAGCGAAGAGTCTCCGAGAGGACTACAACTCCCGTCATCCTTCACTGCAGGTTCTATTGGCTAGGGCTGGCGGGAGATGGAGTCCCCATGAGCCAAAAAAAAGGCCTCCCTTTCCTGCCACGGGAGAAAGTTTGTTGGAGAAGAGTTGGGGGCGGGGGAGGGCAGGCGCGGTGCTGGAGAGAAAGGGGAGCGTTGTTGCAAGAGAAGATCGGACCCTATTCCCTGCTTCCAGCAAGGAGCGGCTTCAGATACGGAATCGGTTCGTGATTTAAATGGGGTTCTGGTGAGCTTCCCCCCCCCATTAGTGCCTTTGGGATGTCGGAGGGGGGGGATGAGAGTAAAGAAGGGGAAAGAAGCCCCCCCTCCCAGTTTGATCCCAGCCAGAGACTGGAGGAAAACGGGGAGGGGATTAAAAGCATGCAGGGTTTTCGGCTTGGCACTACAACTTCCAGAGTCCCCCCCGGCCGCCTTGGTGCCTGCCTGGGGCATTCTGGGAGTTGTAGTCCAAAGTTCAGGCGAACCTGCACACCTCCAGGAAGAATCCTAGTTTTTTGGAAGGGGGGTAACGGAGATGGACAAAACAATGCTGTCCCCGTTACTTTTTCAGTAGTGTCGTCCCCGTTACTTTTTCAGTAGTGTCGTCCCCCTTACTCTCAGTCACTGGGAACTGTTAGTTGTAGCTGCATTAATCCTGGTTTATAGAGTTTGCAGGCGGGGCTCCCCTTGTGTTAAGTCTCTACCTCAATGGCTTCCGGCATCTGGCAGTGGGGCCAAAGGTTCGGAGTTCGATTCCCCCTTCCCCACACTGTGCTTCTTTGATTGGGGCTGGTCTTGTTGACCCACAAGGTCCCCTGCAGCTCTTTACCCTTAAGATGATATATAAAATCAAAGCCAAGCGGGAGATTTTAGAAAGGACACAGATGGGGCTTGAACTTGCAAGATCTGAGCAGCCTGTCTATTTATTTATTTATTTATTTATTTATTTATTTATTTATTTATTTATTTATTTATTTATTTATTGCATTTCCTGACCACCCGACTTTCCAAATAGGGATTCTGGCTCCCTATCAATGGAAGTAATCAGTGGCCACGAAATGCTTTCAGCTTCTGGTTCCTAGAAGACTTTTAGCTCTCTTTAATGCTTGTCTTTTAAACTGTTTCACAGCAAATCCGCTTGAAAAAAAATTCTGGAGATAGGGGAAAATTGCTTAATAGGATTGCCTACAGGGTGAATGTGTACAACAGAAAAATGGTTGCGATGAGGGATGAATCCATTTTCGATGCGTTCCTATGAGAAATTTGTACAATGGAAATTTGGAACGAATTACATTCCTTTATACAAGGTAGAAATGTCTTACGAGGAACGGCTTAGGGAACTGGGAATGTTTAACCTTTCAAAAAGAAGGCTGAGGGGGGACATGATACCTTTGTTTAAATATTTGAAAGGATGTCATATTGAAGAGGGAACAGGTTTGTTTTCCATGGCTTCAGAGACTAGGACTCGGGGCAGTGGTTTCAAACTACAGGAAAAGAGATTCCATTTGAACATTAGGAAGAACTTCATGACTGTTAGAGCTGTTCGGCAGTGGAATAATATGCTGTCACAAAGGAGGGTGGTGGAGTCTCCTTCCTTGGAGGTTTTTAAGCAGAGGCTGGGATGGCCATCTGTCAGAAATATTGTGATGGGGGTTCCTGCATGGCAGGGGGTTGGACTAGATGGCCCTTGAGGTCTCTTCCAACTCTAGGATTCTATGATTTTATGAACCTGGAGAGCATTTCAAGTCCAGACTAGTTTTATTGTTGGAGAAGAGACTCAGGATGATGGGTCCAAATGTCTGAGAGGAGCAGTGGTGTAGCATGGGTGGTGGTGGCAGTGATGCCAGAGGGGTAGTCCGCACCGGGTGCAGTATTTCTAGGAGTGCAAGGATTTGCTGCTGCTTCGTGCTTCTTCCCCCCCTCCCCCAGCAACCTCTTCTGGAGCCTCCAGCACAGAGGATGCTCATGGGGGGTTGTTGTTGACGGGGTGACTTGTGGGCACCCTAGGGTAGCAGAGAGCTGGTGGTAAGCCAGACCCCTCCGCTGCTTGGGGCCCCCCACCCAGAGTGTAAGCGCTTATGTGCAAACACATCCACCTTCCCACCCCACCTTTGAATTTGGTGGCACAATACTTGCCTTGCCCCAGGTGCTTACTGCCCTTATGAGGAAAGGCTAAAACATTTGGGGCTCTTTAGTCTGGAAAAAAGGCGCCTGAGGGGGAATATGATTGAGACGTACAAAATAATGCAGGGCATGAGTAAAGTGGATAGAGGGAAGCTCTTCTCCCTCTCTCAAAATACCAGAACTAGGGGACATACACTCATATTGAGGGCTGGGAGAAGAAGAACAGACAAAGGAAAATACTTTTTCACACAGCTTGTTGTTAGTCTGCGGAACTCCCTGCCACAGGAGGTGGTGATGGCATCTGGCCTGGATGTCTTCAAAAGGGGATTGGACAGATTCCTGGAGGAAAAGTCCACCACAGGTTCCAAACCATGAGGGAGATGTGTCATCTCCAGGCTTAAAACCGGGGTACTTCAAGGGCCAGAGGCAGGGGAGTGGGATCAGGAGACAGATATCTAGTCTCGTGCGCTCCCAGAGACATCTGGTGGGGGCCACTGTGAGATACAGGAAGCTGGACTAGGTGGGCCTTTGGCCTGATCTAGCAGGGGTCTTCTTATGTTCTTATGCCCCACTGCATAGTGGACGTATCAGTGGAAGCTGACATGAAAAGATAGCAGCTAGTCTTTCAGATGCTGCAACATTCTTGCCTTCCTCTTGTATTTAGTTTTTATTTTATTTTCCGTTTGTTTGGGGCCCAAAGAGGTGTGGGGAACATGGGAGGCCCTAGATGAGAGAAACCGTTGAGGGAAAGCAGCCTATGACGACCCATAACCTGCGAATTAAGGAGGCATAACTTTGTTTTAAAAAACCCCTCACCCTCCTAGAATCGGCTGTTTATTGTCAAGTTTATTGAGAAAGACACTTCTGGTTTAAAAAAAAAAAAAAGAATGGGGCAACTGCCTCTTTGGGCAAGAATCAGAGGTGAGGCAGTGGAGGGACGTGTGTAAAAATAACCTGGCCTTAATGAATGTTTGCTGGAAATGTAAGCAAAATGAAGGTTCATTATTCCATATGCGGTGGCTGTGTAAGACAGCTCAAAAATTTTGGAGTAAGATTAGACAGCCCAATAGACCTAAAACCTGAATTCTTCTTGTTAAACTTAATGCCAGATACAATGAGTCAGTAAAGTGTATATTTAATATAATAGGGCCCCAGTATCCGCTGCAGATTACTTCCAGGCTTTCCCATGGATAACAAAAACCGAGCATAAGAAGAGCCCTGCTGGATCAGGCCAAAGGCCCATCTAGTCCAGCTTCCTGTATCTCACAGTGGCCCCACCAGATGTGTCTGGGAGCACACGAGACTAGATATCTGTCTCCTGATCCCACTCCCCTGCATCTGGCCCTTGAAGGACCCTGGTTTTAAGCCTGGAGATGACACATCTCCATCATGGTTTGTAACTTGGGATGAACTTTTCCTCCAGGAATCTGTCCAATCCCCTTTTGAAGGCATCCAAGCCAGATGCCATCACCACCTCCTGTGGCAGGGAGTTCCACAGACTAACCAACACATGTCTGTTCTCACTTTCCCAACCCTCAGTTTGAGTGGATGTCCCCTAGTTCTGGTATTTTGTGAGAGGGAGAAGAGTGTCTCTATCCACTTTACTCATGCCCTGCATTATTTTGTACGTCTCAATCATATTCCCCCTCAAGCGCCTTTTTTCCAGACTAAAGAGCCCCAAACGTTTTAGCCTTTCCTCATAAGGGAGGTTCCCCCAGCCCAGTAATCATTGTAGTTGCTCGGCCCATTTGACGGCCCATGGCTATTTATTTATTTATTTATTTATTTTATTTTTTATTTATTTATTTATTTATTTATTTATTTATTTAAAACATATTTATCCTACCTTTCTCCTTAGAAAGGACCCAAGGTGGCTTTTTAAGGCAGTTATTATTTCCAAGGCATTTGGATAGAAGGTATTTCCAAGCATGTATAGAATGGCAGGACATAAAGTCGACCACTAGGAATAAGCACCTTTAGGGCTTTTCTAAACGCCCTTTACGGCGAGGCCTCACTCGTTTCCAATTCCCCGTTGAAGGTCTGGGTTGTAGGGTGTGTGTGTCTAAAACAATGCGGGTGGGGGTTCAGTAAATGGAGCGCCGCTGCAAAGTCCAAACGTCTCTCAGTGTTGAGACATGGGCGCGAACTGCAGTTCAGCAGTTCGTGCCGGTTCGGTCAACAGCAGGGCAGGTCACGTGGGGTTCAGCGCCAAGGAAGCTGGGATGCTGACTCCCAAGTGACAGCTGCTGGAGATGGGCGGGCCCCCCAGCCACAGACCCACAGTGTGGCTGTCGGAAGAACCGGCTCGAACCACTGAACTAGTGGTTCGCGCCCATCTCTGCTTCTTACCCTTCGCTGTGGGTGGGACAGAGACCAAAGGACCTCCTCCAGTCGTAAGGGTTAGGTTGCATCGGAGGAAACATACAGTGGTACCTCGACTTACGAATTTAATCCGTTCCAAATGCATGCTCTTAAGTCGAACTACTCTTAAGTCAGGGTACCTATCTAAAAAAAAAAAATAAAAAAATAAGTTAAAAAATAAAAAAAATGTAAGTCAAGCAGACCATATCTAAAATTTGTAAGGTGGCAGTTAAAATGCCAACAGTTTTCCGCTCTTAAGTCAAATTGCTCTTAAGTCAAGCTGCTCTTAATTTGGGATACCACTGTACAGTGGTACCTTGTATAAAGGAATTAATTCGTTCCAAATGAAATTAGGTTAAGCAAATTTTCCTTTATACAAATTTCCCATAAGAATGCATTGAAAACAGAGTAATCCCTAATCACGACCATTTTTATGTTGTACGGATTTGCCCCATAGGCGATTTTGTTAAGCCAATTTCCCCTGTCTCTGGAATTGTTTATGTTGTACAGATTTTATGTTCTGCTTATATACCGCCCCATACCACTACAAGTAGTCTCTGGGCGGTTTACAATTTTAATTACAGTGTGTAGGCTACACATTGCCCCCCCCCCAGCAAGCTGGGTACTCATTTTACCGACCTCGGAAGGATGGAAGGCTGAGTGAACCTTGAGCCTGCTACTTGGGATTGAACCCCCATGTCGTGAGCACAGTTTTACCTGCAGTACAGGCATTTAACAACTGCGCCACGAGGCTCCTCGTTATACAAATGTTATACAAACCGTTTCTTATACAAGGATCCACTGCATTTGGAAGTGGCCCAATTGGGGATGGGGGGACAGGGGGCGGTCGTTAAATGCCATTAACAGTTGTGTTAATGAGAGCTCCTGTTTACAGATCTTCTCGTCCGATTTCAAGGACTTACTCTCCCTTCTGCCTTTGGCACTCGTTGCTTTAAAGACCTCGGGGCGAAGGAAGCGGGAGGCATTGCTTGGCTTATCTCGGAGGCGGGCCGTTGAGCCCAGAACAAAGATGGAGGAAGAAGAAGCTTCCGCCTTCGGACCCAGAACAAAGATGGAGGAACAAGACTGCTCTAGATCGGAAGCAGGGAGAGACCAGGGTAAAAACTGGGCAGGGAGGGAGGAGAGAACAGTTTGGAGAGCAGGGGCGCTGGCGGCTGTGGAGGACGAGTGCCGGGCTCAGATGCAGACCGCCGGCACTTCAGGGAGTTTTGCTACCTGGAGGCCACCGGGCCCCGCCAGGCATCCGGCCGACTCTACGATCTTTGCCGTCAGTGGCTGAAACCGGAAAGGCGCACCAAGGCTCAGATCCTAGACCTGGTGATCCTGGAGCAGCTCCTGACCATCCTTCCCCCGGAGATGTCCACCTGGGTGAGGGAATGTGGAGCCGAGACCAGTTCCCAGGCGGTGGCCCTGGCCGAAGGCTTCCTCCTGAGCCAGGCCGAGGAAAGAAAGCAGAAAGAAGGGATGGTGAGTATAAATAATAAAATTTAACACGACCGACAGATCAAAAACAAACAACACAGATCGGCAGCAAAACCACACAAGAACAGAGACATTGGCAGACATAATGTGATTCTTGGTTGCATCAACAGAAGCATAGTGTCTAGATCAAGGGAAGTGATAGTACCACTCTATTCTGCTCTTGTCAGACCCCACCTGGAGTCCTGTGTCCAGTTCTGTGCACCTCAATTTACAAAGGATGTTGACAACCTCGAGCGGATGGAGAGGAGGGCGACCAGGATGGTTGAGGGTCTGGAGTAAATGTCATATGAGGAATGGCTTAGGGAGCTGGGAATGTTTAGCCTTTCAAAAAGAAGGCTGAGGGAGGATATGATAGCTATGTTTAAATATTTGAAAGGATGTCATATTGAAGAGGGAACAGGTTTGTTTTCCATGGCTTCAGAGACTAGGACTCGGGGCAGTGGTTTCAAAATACAGGCAAAGAGATTCCATTTGAACATTAGGAAGAACTTCATGACAGTTAGAGCTGTTTGTCAGTGGAATAGGCTGTCCCAAAGGAGGGTGGTGGAGTCTCCTTCGTTACTGATGGACACTGGTCTGCCAACAGATAGTGTATGTAATACTCATCATCTCTTCCAGAAATACTTTGTAGAAGTGGATAGATAAAGGTGTCACAGAAACTGGTATAAAAGGAACAATACAACAAGGCATGACCAACCGTCTCCACCACATCAGCCTCGCAGAGACATAAGCGTTGTTTGTAAGGAATGTTCTTGTATCTGCCTTCCAGCAGGGCTGAAGGAAGAACATTAAATTTGTCTAATGTGAAAACTTTTCTATATTTTGGAGGTGGCAAAACCTAAGAAGAGCCATGCTGGATCAGGCCAAAGGCCCCATCTAGTCCAGCTTTCTGTATCTCACAGTGGCCTCACCAGATGTGTTTGGGAGCGCATGAGACTAGATCTCTGTCTCCTGATACCACTCCCCTGCATCTGGCCCTTGAAGTACCCCGGTTTTAAGCCTAGAGATGACACATCTCCATCATGGTTTGTAACTAGAGATGGGCACGACTTGAAAAAAAAATTTTTTCGAGTTGCCGTTAGTCGGGCCGTTTCCGTTTCGGGCCGTTTCCGTTTTTCGCGAAAATTCGCAAAAATTAGTTGGTTCATTTTTTCATTTTCATTAGTACTGTTTTTTTTGGGGGGGAGCGGGCTCCTGGAGGCACCTCTGTGGGGTGGGTGCCTCCTCTGGCCCACTATAAAGGGAAAGCGGGCTCCTGGAGGCACCCGTGGGTGCCTCCTATCCTCACCCACTAGGAGAGGGAAGCAGGCTCCAAGAGACCCCTCTACATGGGGGTCTCCCCTCCTCACCTGCTGCTGCTGCAAAATGGTATGCAATAGCCATATGGATATGCATATCAGTTGCAGACAGTGAGACTAGTGATGGCAGTGAACCCAGAGCCATAGGTGATGCCTAAGGCTCTCGCACCACCATGTCTCACAAAGAAGGGAATCGTACTTGCGTGTAGTGCAATGCAAGTAGATCTGGCTTAGGGTTAAGGTGGGTTAGTGCAAGGGCTAGGGTTAGGCTAGTGACGGGTAAGGTTACGGTGGGCTAGTGGGTTGCACCTCTGGGTGCCTCTCTGACCCACTAAGAAGACAGTCTGTGACGTATGGGTAAGGACTGGAGTCAAGGATTAGGGTTAGGGTTAGGGGGCTAGGGCAGGTTTTAGGGGGCTTTTTGGCACATCCCAGAAGTCTCCATGGCCAAGTGGCCATGCGATTGGTGGGATGGCTCCAAAAATTTGCATGGTCGTCCACTCCCACATGGCTGGCCACTCGGCCAGCCGATCATTGCGCAGGTGTAAAAAAAATAAAATAAAATAAAATAAATGGAGGACAGAGGAGGAGAAGAGAGACATTTTGTTGCAAGAAAAAACCCACTGCTACTGTGAAAAATCTGGCAGTGTATAAATTTTCGCGTGTTTCTGTTGTGCTTGTGTGTTTTTGGACCACGATTTCAAAAAAAATATTGCGTTCGCCGCCCCATTTTGGATCCCCTGCCCGCACCGCATGGCATGGCGAGTCCGGCTGTCCAGGACGGGGGGGAGGCGGGACCCCCCCTCCAGAAACCACCCCTCCGGTAGGTGCCCTGCGCCCTTAGTCAAGCAGGCATTTTTCCGCCTGCTTTTTTGGCCTGGGAATGGGTGGGGGGAGAGTTTAAAAGTTTTTTCCTGTGCCGTCCGTGCCGCTTGCTTGTGCTTTAATTGCGGCGGCCGGCGGCGAGACTGGGCTTTTTGCTGGCTGCGAGCCTGCGGCGAGTCCCAGAGCAGCCCAGGACGGGGGATGGGGGGGGGAGGCCGGGGACCTCCAGAAACAACCCCTCTGGTAGGTGCCCTGAGGCACGGCAGGCATTTTTCCGCCTGCTTTTCGGCCGGGAACCGGGTTTTTTTAACTTTAAAAAACTTTTTTTCTGTGCCGCGTGGCATCGCGCGATCGCGCGATGCAAGGAACGAGCACGACAAATCAGACCAAAATTGTTCGTTCGTCGGCTCGAGCTCGAAGTCTGGCGGAGTAATTCCCATTACCGTTTCCGTAGAGTAACGGAAACGGAAACGGGAATACCGCTAAGTCGTGCCCATCTCTATTTGTAACCTGGGATGGACTTTTCCTCCAGGAATCTGTCCAATCCCCTTTGGAAGGCATCCAGGCCAGATGCCATCACCAGATCCTGTGGCAGGGAGTTCCACAGACTAACAACGTGCTGGGTGAAAAAATATTTTCTTTTGTCTGTTCTTACTGTCCCAGCCCTCAATTTGAGTGGATGTCCCCTAGTCCTGGTATTTTGTGAGAGGGAGAAGAGCTTCCCTCTATCCACTTTACTCATGCCCTGCATTATTTTGTACGTCTTATTCATATCCCTCCTCAGGTGCCTTTTTTCCAGACTAAAGAGCCCCAAATGTTTTAGCCTTTCCTCATAAGGGAGGTGCCCCAACCCAGTAATCATTTTAGTTGCTCTCTTCTGCACCTTTTCCAGTTCCACTAAGTCTTTTTTGAGATGTGGTAAACAGATAGCTTGCAGGGAGAAAGGCCTGACCAATATCTCTAAATTCAGGCTAGGCAGTAGCTGCGCTGGAAGATGAACATGTTTCAACATACAGTAACCCCCTGCCATTTCGTGGTTCATGTACTGCAGTCCTGCTATATCGCGGCACCAGAGTACATGCTGGGGCTCCAGCTGATTAGTGCTGGGGTATTTCCCCACCCCAGCACCAATCAGTTGGAGCAGGTCACCGCAGCCCATGCAAAGGCACCACTGCCCTTGCTGCAGGTGCCATTCCTCCCCCCCAGCCAGCGCCAATCAGCTGCTTGGTGCTGGCTCGGGGCCAGTGCTGCCCCGCAATCGCCATTGAAATGTATTGGCTCAATGCATTTCAACGGATAAATTTTTCCCCCATTGGAATGCATTGAGCCAATGTATTCCAATGGGGAAAAATTCTCCATTGAAATGCATTGAGCCAAAGCATTCCAATGGGGGAAAAATTTCCCCATTGAAATGCATTGAGCCAATGCATTCCAATGGGGAAAAATTTCTCCATTGAAATGCATTGAGCCAAAGCATTCCAATGGGGAAAAATTTCCCCATTGAAATGCATTGAGCCAATGCATTCCAGTGGGGAAAAATTCTCCATTGAAATGCATTGAGCCAAAGCATTCCAATGGGGAAAAATTTCCCAATGAAATGCATTGAGCCAATGCATTCCAGTGGGGAAAAATTTCTCCATTGAAATGCATTGAGCCAATGCATTCCAAGGGGGAAAATTTCCCCATTGAAATGCATTGAGCCAATGCATTCCAGTGGGGAAAAAAATCTCCATTGAAATGCATTGAGCCAAAGCATTCCAAGGGGGGGGAATTCCCCATTGAAATGCATTGAGCCAATGCATTCTAATGGGGAAAATTGAAATGCATTGAGCCAAAGCATTCCATTGAAATTGAAATGCATTGAGCCAATGTTCCATTTCCCCATTGAAATGCATTGAGCCAATGTATTCCAGTGGGGAAAAATTTCTCCATTGAAATGCATTGAGCCAAAGCATTCCAAGGGGGAATTCCCATTGAAATGCATTGAGCCAATGCATTCCAATGGGGAAAAATTTCCCCACTGAAATGCATTGAGCCAATGCATTCCAGTGGGGAAAAATTTCTCCATTGAAATGCATTGAGCCAAAGCATTCCAATGGGGAAAAATTTCCCCATTGAAATGCATTGAGACAATGCATTCCAAGGGGGGGGGAATTCTCAGTTGAAATGCATTGAGCCAAAGCATTTCAATGGAGATGCCCCGGACACTGCTTTCCCCCCCTCTCGGGAGAGATCCCCCAACAACGCCGGCGCGCGCTGGTCCAAGAAATCTCGGGGCAGTGCGGGCAGGCGATGGTGGGAGGTCAGATCCTCTAACGTGATGGGTGGGGGTTACTGTAGTGCAGGCATGTCCAAACTTCGGCCCTCCTGATGTTTTGGACCACAACTCTCAGAATTCTAAGCTTAGATTGCCAGTGGCAAAGGATTGTGGGAGTTGCAGTCCAAAACATCTGGAGGGACGAAGTTTGGACATGCCTGCTGTAGTGGGTTTCAGGGAGCTGAGGTTGTGCCCGGGGGACATCTCAAAATCCCCCCTCTGATCCTCCAGATGTTTAACTGCAATCACCCAAAGAGCTCGTGCCTGTTCCCTATACGCTTATGTTCCCTGCCACTCCCAATTTTATTTTATTTTTTTTTATTTTGCGATTCCTGCTGCTCTTTTCATGACAGATCCTCTTGGCTGAAGGAGAGGACGCCTCCCCGTGGGCGCCAGCGGATCCGTCGGACGCCAGCGAGAGGCTGCAGCCCAAGAGTTCAGAGGAAGATGAGGAGGAAGGCGAGGCATCCCTCGGTAAGGAGTCTGGCGAAAAGGGTAAAACAAGTATGAATATTCATGACTCTGTTTTGAAAAGCCAATCACCAAGCTGGTGGGAGTGGTTAAGCGTGTTATATATTGGAACCTAATGAGTGATGGGCAGTTTCAGTTTGTGTTAGAGCTGAGAGGAGTTCAGTTAAGAGAGCTGAGAGTCAGTTTAGATTGTCACTTGGTCAGGTGGGAGATCCTGCCACTGAAAAGGGTCTGGTTTATAAAGGAAACACATTACAGTCACCCCCCGCCATTTCGCGGTTCATGTACTGCGGTCCCACTATATTTTCCCCATTGGAATGCATTGAGCCAATGTTTTCCAATGGGGAAAACTATCTCCATTGAAATGCATTGAGCCAATGCATTTCAATGGAGACATTTTCCCCATTGGAATGCATTGAGCCAATGTTTTCCAATGGGGAAGACTATCTCCATTGAAATGCATTGAGCCAATACATTTCAATGGGGACATTTTCCCCATTGGAATGCATTGAGCCAATGTTTTTCAATGGGGAAAACTATCTCCATTGAAATGCATTGATCTAATGCATTTCAATGGAGACATTTTCCCCATTGGAATGCATTGAGCCAATGTTTTCCAATGGGGAAAACTATCTCCATTGAAATGCATTGAGCTAATGCATTTCAATGAAAACATTATCCCCATTGGAATGCATTGAGCCAATGTTTTCCAATGGGGAAAACTATCTCCATTGAAATGCATCGAGCCAATGCATTTCAATGGAGACGCTCCGGATGGCGGGAAGTCAGATTCCCCTGGCGCTGCTGGCGCACACCGCCCCAGGACTTCTCGGACCGGCGCACACCGGTGGCGGCAGGGGGATCTGACCCCCCCAGGCCCCACCCAACCCACTTCTGCATATCACAGATTTTCAGCCATCGCGGGTTGGGTCGGTCCCTAACCCCCACAATAGGCAGGGGGTTACTGTATTATAAGAATTCATGTATGCAATACAATAGCATTGGCTAAAGCTATCCAAATACTGATCATCTAACTGTCAACTAATAAATGTTTCATGTTTTGTTTTAAAAGTATATAACCTGGTGTGACTCCCAAATACGTTGTACAAGTGTCCAGTTAATCTGGTGGTGGCAGTGAGTGAAAACCCAGTGTGTGTAAGGGGCACGTCACAAGGAGTACCCTAGTCACCAATTTAGAAGCCCAAAGGCGAAACTGGTAGCCCCGATAAGATGACGGTCCCTGCGGCCACCGCAAGGAGAGTCCAAAAATGCCAGCCATTGGGTTGGGTGGAGAGGTGGGGATGAAGCCAACAAACAATCACAAATTGCAATATTCAGCAAATATTGGTAAAATGAGTACCCAACTTGATGGGGGTGGGGGGTGGGGGCAATGCGTATTCTGCATAAATAAATTGTAAACCGCCCTGAGAGTGCTTGAAGTGCTATGGGGTGGTATAGAAGCAGAACACTTTTTGGTTTGAATATTAGGAGCTGGCTGTCTAAAAAAAAAAAAACCCCACCATGAACCGAAAAAATGATTTGTCAGTTCACCAGTTCATGAGGGCGATTTGTGGCTTGTGGTTCGCCAAAGTTGGCAGTTTCCCCCCCATCTCTGATGGGTTCATATATGCGGAGTTGGCCTTTTTGTGTGACTGAAGGGCCTTCGATGTGGCTGCTCCCAGACTCTGGAACTCCCTCCCACTGGAGTTCAGGCTGGCCCCATCTTTGCTGTCCTTTGACAAACAGACGAGAACCTTACTCTTCAGGCAGGTTTTTAAACAAAGCGTTGTGCCTTCCTGCTTTGAATGTGATTTTGGTGTTACCGTGTTTTTTTTTTTTTTTTAGCATGGCATTTGCCTGGGCCTTTTAAATATCCGCGTTTTAAATATGTGAGCATTTAACTGTTCCTCTTTCATGATGTAAACCTCCTTGCATCCTTTTTAAGGAAAAAAAGCAGGGTAAAATTATTTTGAATAGGTAAATAATAAATACAACTTTTTGTTTGTCTGTTTCGTTGGCTACAGCTGTGAACCCCTTTGTTCTTCTTGTTGTTGGGGATAGATAGATAGATAGATAGATAGATAGATAGATAGATAGATAGATAGATACCCTGTTTCCCCGAAAATAAGACCTCCCCCCAAAATAAGCCCTAGCAGGATTTCTATGCATTTGTTAAATATAAGCCCTACCCTGATAATAAGACCTAGTGATGGGCGTGGCTATGGTTGTGTGCAGGGCTGACATTCAAGCATATTATACTTAACAGAAGTAAGACATCCCCTGAAAATAAGCCCTAGTGTGTCTTCTTGAGAAAAAATAAATATAAGACAGTGTCTTATTTTCAGGGAAACACGATAGATAGATAGATAGATAGATAGATAGATAGATAGATAGATAGATAGATAGATAGATAGATAGATAGATAGATAGATAGATAGATAGATAGATACCCTGTTTCCCCGAAAATAAGACCTCCCCCCAAAATAAGCCCTAGCAGGATTTCTATGCATTTGTTAAATATAAGCCCTACCCTGATAATAAGACCTAGTGATGGGCGTGACTATGGTTATGTGCATTCAAGCATATTATACTTAATAAAGTAAGACATCCCCTGAAAATAAGCCCTAGTGTGTCTTCTTGAGAAAAAATAAATATAAGACAGTGTCTTATTTTCAGGGAAACACGATAGATAGATAGATAGATAAATAGATAGATAGATAGATAGATAGATAGATAGATAGATAGATAGATAGATAGATAGATAGATAGATAGATAGATAGATAGATATAAAAGCACACCGTTGTTTCTTTTCTTTTAACCATCACAGAAGATGGACCGAAGATGTCCACAACCCACGATAATTCATCCCTTTGTGGCGCTGAGGAAGTTGCTTCTCCTCGAGTGGATTGGGTACGTGAGGAGAAACAGCCGATAATCTCTCTATTTTTTTCTTTCTTTACTTCAAATCTCCACCGATCTGAAAATATCCCCCTCCTTCCCTTGCTTTGCGAACGTTCTGCCTGAATATCTGAATCTTTCTCTTAAAAAAAATAACAAAAAAGCTATGTTTAAATATTTGAAAGGATGTCATATTGAAGAGGGGACATGTTTGTTTTCCACGGCTTCAGAGACTAGGACTCGGGGCAATGGTTTCAAACTACAGGAAAAGAGATTCCATTTGAACATTAGGAAGAACTTCATGACAGTTAGAGCTGCCACAAAGGCGGGTGGTGGAGTCTCCTTCTTTGGAGGTTTTTAAGCGGAGGCTGGATGGACATCTGTCGGGAGTCCTGTGATGGGGGTTCCTGCATGGCAGGGGTTGGACTAGATGGCCCTTGAGGTCTCTTCCAACTCTATGATTCTTCCTGGTGCTCTTGCTTCCTGCGGGAGCGTCCCTTGATGGACGGGGGGGTCTTCTCTCTCCTCTCAGGCCGCCTTTGCCGACCTGGCTGTCTATTTCACGGAGGAGGAGTGGGCCTTGCTGGACCCAGGCCAAAGGACCCTCCACACCCAAGTCATGGAGGAGAATTACGAAATGCTGACGTCCCTTCGGAAAGATTCCTCCTCCACGACGAAATCAGGTTAGAGGGGAAGCAAAACGGGCTCCTGACTACCTCGCTGGTTTCTGGCTTTCCCCTGCACCTTCCCCCCTCCTCCTCAACTCGGTCCCCAGTGACCCCTCACTTCATGAAGAATTACTTCCATGCTGCCGAGTTGTTAACCTGCTGCTGGTGTGTGTGTGTGTGTGTGTGTGTGTGTGTGTGTGTGTGTGTGTGTGTGTGTGTGTGTGTGTGTGTGTGTGTGTGTGTGTGTTGTGTCGTTACAGTCGTGACCGACTCTACGTGACCCCATGCCCATGGAGTTTTTCTTGGCAGGAGTACTGGAGTGGTTTTGCCAGTTCCTACTCCAGGCCCCCACAGCACCTGGTATTCCCTGGTGGTTGCCCATCCAAGTACTAACCAGGGCCGACCCTGCTTAGCTTCCGAAATCAAGCGAGATCGGATGTGCTTAGGGCATGATAACAACCCTAATAAAGGCTTCCAGGGTAGGCGAGCCTCTTGGTGCAGTGGTGAAACTGCTGCCCAAACCGTGGCTCATCACCTGGGGGTTCAATCCCAGGTAGCCGACTCGAGGTTCACTCAGCCTTCCGTCCTCCCGAGGTCTGTAAAATGAGTTAACCGAGGGGGGAGGGGCTGCAGTGTTTGTAATTTAATTGGGAAGCGCCCGAGAATGCTTTGAGCACAGCAGGGCAGTAATTCAGCAGCTCTCTTTGTTTTTTTTAAAGAAGGGGCGTGGTGGCTCGGTGGGCTAGAGCAGTGGTCCCCAACCCCTGGGCCGCGGACCGGTGCCGGTCCGTGGACCGGTCGGCACCGGGCCGCCTGGGGAGGCCGGGAGGCTCCTCCCCTTTTCCTCCGCCGCCCTCCTCCTCCTCCTCTATGTTTAAATATTTGGAGGAGGAAGGCTGGAGGAGTGCAGGAGGAGAGCTGTTTGTTTGCCTTTGCCTTCTCCTCTGCAGAGACTAGGTGGCGGCGGCAATCCTCCTCCTCCTCCAGGCCCTCCTCCTCCTCACCCTCCACCAGCAGCAGCAGCAGCAGCAGCAGGAAGCTGGGGGCCGGGCGCGTGGTGGGGTCCTTCTTTGGAGGGTTTTTAAGCGGAGGCTGGATGGACGCTGGCGGGAGTTCTGTGATGGGCGTTCCTGCGCCGCAGGGTGTTGGACTCAGTTGGAAGAGGAGGTCTCTTCCCCTCCTCCTCCTCCTCCTCCTGTTGCACGCCCTTTGGCCCCCTCCCTGCGGCCGCTCCAGGGGGGGAGCCCCCGCTGCCGCCGCTGCTGGACCGCGCCTGTGTTGGGGCGGGCGGGGGCCGTCACGGGCCGGAGGTGTTTTCGCCTTGCTGGACCCCCGGGTCACCGCCGCCCCTGCGACCCTCCCGCACACCCCAGCTGCTGCTGCTGCTCCTCCGGTGGCGGCGGCGGAAGGAAGGAGGAGGCGCTCCCCTCGATGAAGCCCCTTTAGGCGGGGCGGGTTCCGCCAATCCCCAGCGGCCGCCTCGACGCCTCCCCAGGAGAGCGGACAAGTTCTATGTTTCCGCCTGGCCGGAGCTCGGGCTCCCTGCCCAGCAGCAGGTGAGAGAGGGCGGCGGCGGCGGAGGCACTCAGGCTCCCCCTTCTCGGCCCGGAGACCCGGCGGGAAGGGGGCAAGTCTTGGTGGCGGGGGAGGGCTGCTGCTGCAATGTGTGCTGAGCTTTGCCCGCCTCCCTGAGAGGTGTGGTGTGTGTGTGTGTGTGTGTGTGTGTGTGTGTGTGTGTGTGTGTGTGTGTGTGTGTGTGTGTGTGTGTGTGTCGGGAGGGCTGAGGAAAGGACACTGGCATCTCCGGGGTGCGCTTGGGAGGCCACCCCCACCGGTTTCCCCCCTCCTCCTCCAGGCCCCCCCGAGGCCGCAGCCGGAGGCGGGCGGCGGCGGCAGCCGGACCCGGTGGCTGCCCAGGGCCGACCGCAGCCGCCGACAGGAGAAGGAGGCGGGGCCCGCCCGCCCAGGAGCCCCAGGCTCCCCCCACCCTGCCCGTGCGCGCCTCTTGGTGCAGTGGCAAACCTGATGTCCCCAGCCGGCGGCTCATCACCTGCTGCTCCCGTGGCCCTCGCGCAAGGCACACGCTCCAAGCCCCCTGCACCCCCGCCTCCCCTCCTCCCTCCCCCATCCCCTGCCCCCCCCACCCCTCCCCTTCCCCCGCCTGACCCCCAGCCCCCATCTCCCCCTCCCCACCCCCAGCCCCGGGAATGCTTTGAAAATCATCAAACATTTACCGGTCCGTGGGGACAAAAAGGTTGGGGAGCACTGGGCTAGAGCACTGAAACTGTCAGCTGCAAAGACGGCAGCTCAGCGGTTCGAATCCTGGGTGCCACGCAGCGGAGCAATCTCCTGCTGTTCACCCCAGCTCCTGCCAACCTAGCAGTTCGGAAGCATGTAAATACAAGGAGAGAAATAGGTACCGCTCTAAAAAGGTGGGAAGGTAAACAGTGCTCCATGGGTGGCCAAGGCTCCACTGTCGCCTCTACCAGTGCCGGTGACCTTGGTGGGTGGATGGGTGGTCGGAGCAGTGGCAAGGAGAGTGTGTGTGCGCGCGCACACATGCTTCAGAAAGGAGCCCGAGGGGACATGCGGCGCTTTGGAAAGGAGCCTGCAGGGATGTGTGGCAGGCAAAAAGAGCCTGCAGGCTGTTCAAAGTTGGACAACCCTGTTTTATACTATAGTAAAGGAGGGGACTAGACAAAATATTTTGACAATCATTACCAGAACTGGCCACCAGAGGGTGACAGATATCATGCTATGTATAATACAGTGGTACCTCGGATAACGAATGCCCCTGATAACAAATTTTTCAGATAATGAATCGCAAAGGAGGAATTTTTTGGATAACAAATTTTCCCTATGGGCTGCCTCAGATAACGAATCACAATTTCTAGCTATAAGTCTTCCTTGGATAACGAATTTTCTCTATGGGCTGCCTCGGATAACAAATTTTCCTATGGGCTGCCTCGGATAACAAATTTTCCCTATGGGCTGCCTCGGATAACGAATTTCCAGCATGCATTGGTAAAAAAGAGTTATCCTGGGCTGCATCATATCTGTACCTTTAAAGTGCACTTTATAAAAGTTCTGAGCAAAAAAACAGGTGTCTGTGTCATTTTCCTAGGCTCTGGAATGGATTGATTGGTTTCCCATTCATTCCTATCGGAAACTGTTTTGGATAATGAATCTTTTTGGATAACGAATTGCCTTGGAGAATGAATTAAATTCGTTATATGAGGTACCACTGTACTTTCTGATAATGAATCTGCGCATAGGAAGGTACAGTGTACATGACTGGATCTTCCCTGTTGGTGAGGACCAGATCCAGGAGGACTGGCTAATTCATTATTTCTTCCACCTTCCCATAGATGAAACTACTTGCAAGGCAGAGGAGAACGTTGCCTTTATAGAATCATAGGAAAGTGAAGGGGCCTCTGAGACCATCTAGTCCAACCCCCTGAGCCATGCAGGAATACAAACCAAAGGAGATCTGCTGGGCGGTGGTCCAGTCATCTCTTGAATGCCTCCACGGCTGGAGCACTCGCCACCTCTTACGGTCATTGGTTCCATCGCATTCTTGATAGAGTTGGATATCACTCTGTCCAAACTGGAGGAATGGGCTGTGGAACTCCCTGCCACAGGAGGTGCTGATGGCATCTGTCCTGGATGCCTTCAAAAGGGGATTGGACAGATTCCTGGGGGGAAAGTCCATCACAGGTTACAAACCATGATGGAGAGATGTGTCATCTCCAGGCTTAAAACTGGAGTACTTCAAGGGCCAGATGCAGGGGAGTGGGATCAGGAGAAAGACATCTAATCTGATGCGCTCCCAGAGGCATTTGGTGGGGCCACCGTGATATACAGGAAGCTGGACTGGATGGGCCTTTGGCCTGATCCAGCATGGCTCTTCTTATGTTCTTATTGCTCATTATACTGTAGGACAGGGGTGTCCAAACTTTTTGCAAGAAGGGCCAGATTTAGTGAGGTGAAAATGTGTGGGGGCTGGCCATTCAGCCACATTTGGCCCCCAGGCCGGACTTTGCACAAGCCTCTAGGACATGCAAGGAGGCAGGGAGGATGCTGCAGCAATGGATCCGGGGGCGGGTAGGCTGGGCAAGTGGCTGGGGGTAGGGATGGAGGCAGGGAGGGCAAGCAAACTTTAAGACTGTAAGCTGACGTCTCCATCCAGTATGGGCAGAGGCCAGCTGGTGGGGATGCGTGACAGGCTGAGCTGGCAAGGAGAAGAGGCTGCGGGCCACTTAAAATTTGAAAACTTTGGCCCCCAGGCCTGACTTTGGACATGCCTGCTGTAGGGGTGTATAACTTGTGGCCCTTGAGGTGGTTTGGGACACCAAAACCCATCATTCCTCACCAGTGACTAGGTTGATATGGCCTGATCGGAGTGGTGTTGATAACACCACCCAGAGGACCCCCACCTCACCCTGTCAAGATGCTCGAAAGCTCAGCGGTTTTAAGTCTTCCCACACTCGGGGCCTATGGAGCCCGGAGTTAGGAGTTTGATTCCCCAGTGTCCTCGGAGGACGGAGGCTGGACTCAGGCATCCACGGAGTCCCTTCCAGCTCTGAGGTTCTAAGCTTATTTCTGTGAGCGACCCCCGCCGCCCCCTCCATAATGAGGCATTCAAAAGTGATGTAAGATAGTCTTTTATTAGGTCCACTAATAAAACAGACAAAACCACTTCCGCACAGGTCAGCAGTGCTTTGCCCCCTCTGGGAATGGAGAAGGCTTGTTCTTCTTTAGAGCCAGCCCTGCCAGCTGGTGGTAGCGCCTGGCTAGGGTGTCTTTTATCTCCACAGCCCAAAGACCCTGTGGTTCTCCCCAAGTCACAAGCTACGGCCTATAAACCCAGTCTCTCGCTTCTCAGTCTTCCTTATGGGCCTTACTCCGTGCCCATGCAATTCCCAAGGAGTAGGGAGTTACCTCCCTCCCTCACTCCAGAAGCCAGAGAATGTCCTTGTTGGTGAAACAACACAGTCTTAATAAGGCCGGCCCGCGGCGTCTCTCTCTTTATTCTCAGTTCCCAAACGTCGGGCTCCCTCAGGGAGGGGCTGAGCCCATGAGCTGGCTTCTTTCTCTCTGCTCCTTGGTTGCACAGAAGAGACTTTACCTTTTATACTCCTTGGCCCCTGCCTTTAGTCCTCACCAACTCAGTGTTTTCCGTCTTGCCAGGCTTCCTCCTCCAGGTTTTCCACGGCGTTGTGCTAAATATCAGAATAAAATACCAGAACTAGGGGACATACACTCAAATTGAGGGCTGGGAGAGTGAGAACAGACAAAAGAAAATATTTTTTTCACCCAGCGCGTTGTTAGTCTGTGGAACTCCCTGCCACAGGATGTGGTGATGGCATCTGGCCTGGATGCCTTCCAAAGGGGATTGGACAGATTGCTGGAGGAAAAGTCCATCACAGGTTACAAACCATGATGGAGATGTGTCATCTCCAGGCTTGAAACCGGGGTACTTCAAGGACCAGATGCAGGGGAGTGGGATCAGGAGACAGATATCTAGTCTCATGTGCTCCCAGATGCATCTGGTGGGGCCACTGTGAGATAAAGGAAGCTGGACTAGAGAGGCCTTTGGCCTGATCCAGCACGGCTCTTCTTATGTTCTTATGTTCTTATCCTTCTCCATCTCTCCCTCCTCCCCGATGCTGTTTCCTCCCCTTATTTCTAGGCCCGCCAGAGCTCCCTCCTCCCTCGAGACAGGTGTTACATCTCTCTCTAGTTGCCTTGATCCCTGGGGAGGCTGACCACTCTCACAGCTGCCTTCAGCTGTCTCACAATTTCTCTCTCTTTTTCTCTCTCTCTTTCTGTACTTTTATTATGTCACCCAGCATAAAATGTTCATCATTCACACAGGGGAGAATGCATCGCGAGGCCTACAGGATGAAGAAGCCCTCGGTGACACTTCCGGGGTCAACGGGCACGAAATTGTTGTCCCTGCCCGAGAGAAATTATACAAATGCCAGGAGTGCGGCAAGAGCTTCAGCCAGCGGTCGCACCTCAACCGCCACAAGCGGATTCACACGGGGGAGAAGCCCTACAAGTGCCCCGATTGCGGGAAGAGCTTTGCCGAGAAGAGGAACTTTGTGGCGCACCAGACGATCCACACGGGACAAAAGCCATACAAGTGCCCCGAGTGCGGGAAGCGGTTCAACCAGAGATCGCACCTCTACCGGCACCAGATGATCCACACGGGGGAGCGTCCCTACACGTGCCAGGAGTGCGGGAAGGGCTTCATGGAGAAGAGGGACCTCCTTGAGCACCACATGCACCAAGCCCTCGACCGACCCTTCGAGTGCCCCGATTGCGGGAAGAGCTTCAGCCGGAAGTCCAGCTTCACGGCCCACAAGCTCCTCCACACGGGCTTGAAGCCGTATAAGTGCAAGGACTGCGGGAAGGGCTTCCGCTACAACTCGGTCCTGGTGGCCCACCGCCGGAGCCACACGGGGGAGAAGCCGTACCGGTGCGGCGAGTGCGGGAAGACCTTCAGCCAGCGGTCGTACCTCAAGCGCCACCACGTCATGCACGTGGTGGAGAAGCCGCACAAGTGCCCGCAGTGCGGGAAGAGCTTCCTGGAGGAGAAGAACCTGGCCGCCCACCTGGCCAACCACGCCAAGGAGAAGCGCTACAAGTGCCCGGAGTGCGGGAAGGCCTTTGGGCAGAAAGGGACCCTCCGCTCCCACCTCTTGGTCCACACGGGGGAGAAGCCGTTCATCTGCCTGGAGTGCGGGCGCAGCTTCAACCAGAGGCAGAACCTCAACCGGCACCAGATCGTCCACGGAGGGGCGAAGCCGTACAAGTGCCTCGTGTGCGGACAAACTTTCACAGAGAAGCGAATCCTCCTGCTGCATCAGAGGAACCACGCTGGGATTTGACGATATAAAGCGGGGGTGTCCAAACTTTTTGCAAGGAGAGCCAGATTTGGTGAGGTGAAAATGTGTGGGGGGGGACCAACCATTCACCCACATTTGGCCCCCGGGCCTGACTTTGGACAAGTTTCTATATAACATGCAGGGAGGCCAGAAGGATGCTGCAGCAATGGAGCCAGGGGCGGGTAGGCTGGGCAGGTGATCTGGGGGGACAAGCGGAGGCAGGGAGGGCAAGCAAACCGTAAAACTGCAAGCTGACATCTCCATCCAGTATGGGGAGAGGCCAGCTGGCGGGGATGCGTGACAGGCTGACCTGGTGGGCAGAAGAGGCCGCGGGCCTCTCATAATTTGAAAATGGGCCACATTTGGCCCCCGGGCCTGACTTTGGACATGCCTGATATAAAGGCACGTGCTGTAGAAAAATCTGTGTGGACGTCTCGGTACTTGTCCCAAATTCTTACGGAGGTGGGGAAACACCCTGCCCACCCCCTCAGCTTCTGCGTGGACTGCCTCCAATGATAAACTGCAGGGATTTCCACCAAGGAAATTCTGTTGTTTTTTAGACCAGTTCTCAAACCTATGAAGATATTTTTGACTTTTGATTCTGTCTTGAAGGGTATTCCACCCAATGTTGGGTCATCTGCAGATTTGACTAGTATTCCATGCAAATTCCTGCTCCAAGTCATTAATAAAAATATTGAAGAGTACCAGGCCCAGGATAGAGCCTTGGGGTCCTCCACTTTTTACTTTCTTCCCGTTTGAGAAGGAGCCGTTCAGAAGCACTCTCTGAGTATGACCTTGTAACCAACTGTGTATCCATCTAACAGTTGTTCTATGCCACCCAAACCTAGTGAGCTTGGTAATCAGAATATCATGAGGCAAGTTGTCAAAGGTTTTGCTGAAGTCAAGATATATTACATCTGCAGCATCCATTGGTGTATTTTGGGGGAAATACAGTCACTTCAGCTGAGTGTTGGCCGGGGGGTGGGGGAATCGACACTTTGCCTTCTATCATTATTATTTTCTAGAAGATTGCACATTGCTGTTTTACAGATGTTCATTTATAGCTGGCGTGTGGAGGCTCAGAGGGGGCTAATGTTCTGGTTGAGACTGTGAAAAAATATGTTCAGTTAACAGTGTCAAGTGTTGCCCCTGCCGGTTGCTTAGCCCATAACCCCCTTTTTGGCCATACTGATCTGCCACAGAAGAGATTTTGGACGAGATTTTAACTATTTCCATCTTTCTTCTTCTTCTAAAGCAGTTATGAGGGATGTGCGAGAGAGGGGAGAGAGTTCGGATCTGTGTCTATAAATAGAGAAAATATTTTTTTTCACCCAGCGTGGTGTTAGTCTGTGGAACTCCCTGCCACAAGAGGTGGTGATGGCATCTAGCCTGGATGCCTTCAAAAGGGTGTTGGACAGATTCTTGGAGGAAAAGTCCATCGCAGGTGACAAACCATGAGGAAGATGTGTCATCTCCAGGCTTAAAACGGGGGTACGTCAAGGGCCAGATGCAGGGGAGTGGGTTCAGTGTTTAGGGAGGCGTTTGGCGACCTTTCATTTTAAGTTTTTTCCCCTGCCATCTTTGCTTTCTCCATTGCCCCCTCCTGTGTCATTTTTGTCCTGTCTATTTTATTGTTTTTATTGTTTTTACTTTTCTGTTGTTAGCCGCCCAGAGTTCCCTCCCGGGAAGATGGGCGGGATATAAGCCTCACAAATAAATAATAATAAATAATATCTAGTCTCGTGCCCTCCCAGAGGCATCTGGTGGGGCCACTGGGAGATACAGGAAGCTGGACTAGATGGGCCTTTGGCCTGATCCAGCATGATGGCTCTTCTTATCACTGTGGGAGAGATACATGACAGTGGCTGTCATCCCACATTTACTTTTGGGCACTTTTTTCCGAGGTTAGAGGTGCCCTTTTTTAAAAAAGTCCCAATAGCTACTTGCCTTTTCATTCAAAAAGAGGCGACCATGCCCCCTTTCAATCATCTGAGCACTTTTTCTTGGAACCACTGCTGGGGGCTGTACTTTTCTCCAAAGCTTATAGGGGTGCCTTTAAACGACTCTTCTTTTCTGTGGACATTAAAGGGCGCTTTTTATCACTAAGGATGAGAGGATAGGCAAAAGCGCCTTTTTGGGCCCACTGCCATGTGACTGAAAAAGATGTCTTTTCAAAATGAATGCCTCAAATCCGCCGTGAGATAGCAGTCGGTGTTCGACTCAACTGGGACAGAGCCTGTCTTCTAGGCTGCCTTAGGCCTATTTCTACAACAAGAAGAAAGATGCCATAGTTCAATAGTGGTGAATTTTCAGCGCTCCAGATGTTTTGAACCACCACTCCCACAATCCTTTGTCATTGGCACTGCAGGTTTGGAATTCTGGGAGTGGTGGTCCAAAACATCTGGAGTGCCCAAGGTTCACCACCATTGCCGTAGTATCATAGAATCACAGAGTTGGAAGAAACCTCAAGGGCCATCTGGTCCAACCCCCTGCCATGCAGGAACCCCCATCACGATATTTCCGACAGATGGCCATCCAGCCTCTGCTTAAAAACCTCCAAAGAAGGAGACTCCACCACCTTCCTTTGTGGCAGCATATTCCACTGCCAGACATCTCTAACTGTCATGAAGTTCTTCCTAATGTTCAAATGGAATATCTTTTCCTGTAGTTTGAGACCATTGCCCTGAGTCCTAGTCTCTGAAGCCATGGAAAACAAACTGTTCCCTCTTTGATATGACATCCTTTCAAATATTTCAGGCCTGTCCAACAGGTAGACCGCAGGCTATTGGTAGCTCGCGAGGGGTTCAAAAGTAGCCTGCTGGCCAGCAATTAAAAAAAAATGAGGGGATAAGTTCTCCACCCCTCCCTCCCCGATCCCAAGGACCACCACTGCCCCAGCAAAGTTCTGGGTCTGCCAGCCCATTGTCTCAGCTGAGCGGGACAGTTCAAGGGCCATGGTGCATTGAAATCTGTTCCCTCCAGAACAGATTAATTGGTTTTCAATGCATTCCTATGGGAAACAGCTGCTCTACTTAACAAAAGTTTTTACTTATGAGCATATGCTCAGAATGGATAAAATTCATAAGTAGAGGTTTTAGTGTAGTAGCCCTCAGACACTTTGGGCCGGAAAAAGTAGACCTTGATGTGTTCAAAGTTGAACAGCCCTGAAATATTTAAACATAGCTATAATATATCATCTCAGCCTTCTTTTTGAAAGGCTAAGCATTCCCACTTCCTGAGTGCCCTTGATCTTTGAGGGAGCGTGATTTTTTTTCCTATCTAGAGAGACTAATGTACACAAAACTACATCTCGCATATAGAGCTAAGTCTCCCAATATGCACTGTGTCAGTTTCCTTTTTCTGTCCAGGAAGTAGGCTCAGGACTATCTGGTAAGTAGACTTTGTCCCAGGAGATTGAAATGGCATCGTGGGTGTGTCGGCAGGAACTCCTAGAATTGTTTGCTGGGAAAAATAAGGTGAAAGGAGCGATGAACTCCCAATTTGGACGTGGATTTTCAGTGACGGGCCGTCTCTTGAGAGCAATGGGAGCCCAATCAGAATACAAAAGGGGCACCTAATATACACATTGGGCGGCGGCGGCGGGAATGGCTGTAGCAGGAAGAATGGCCCAAATAAAATCAATAAAAGATGGGTGGATAGCGCAAGTAGTTTCTGAATCTGGCTGTGAAGCTGCCGGTGGGGAGTTCAATTCCCCAGCGTTCCTCCTGGGAGAAGGGCCAGCCTGTGTAACCCTGAGTAAGCTGCAGAGTCCTGGATATCCCTGGGGGGGGGAATGTCACTACCCTGTTTACCTGAAAATAAGACATCCCCGGAAATAAGACCTACTTACAGTTTTGCCTCTCGCTGAAATATAAGGCATTCCCACCCACCAACCCACCCCGAAAATAAGGCCTCCTCGATAATAAGATAACAATAAATGTGTACCGTATTCTTCTTCATGGAAAAATAAGACATCCCCTGAAATAAGACCTAGTGCATCTTTGGGAGCAAAATTTAATATAAGACACTGTCTTATTTTCGGGGAAACGCGGTATTAAACCAGAATTGCCTTGATGGCCCATAATATATTAGATTATACTGAAGAATGGCCACGAGCGTAGATGAAAACGATGGATCTTAAGGAACCTCAGAATGTCTTTGGTTTGGAACACCACCTTCTTGTCCTTTCTTTGTGTGAGAGTTGAACCTTCCTTCTGACCATTGCCTTATCTGATTTGCCTGGGAACAGTTCTTTTTAAATAAACATTTTTTCCCCACATGCAGCTCAGACTCCCACGGGTGCTTCGGAGGGTGGTTGTTAGTCATCTTGGCATATAAGTAATCGAGATCCAGGAGGGCAAATGGCAAAGCTGGTCAGGAATATCCCCAAAATATTTACATTTCTTATGTTTCCCCCCAAAATGCCTCCCACCTGGAAAGAGCAGGAATAATGCCCGATAAAGGAAAACTACCCATAAAAGCAATATGTCTGTGAAGATTCTCAGTCCTCCAGGTGAGTTTATGTGGAATTGGAGTCATGGCAACTGGACTTCTTTTTCTTGAGAAGTCCAGTTGCCATGACTCAACTTCCAGATACACCTAAAAGCCTCTTTCTTGAAACTGACCAAGGAGATTTTTTTTTAAAGGGTACAATTCTACTCTGTCGTTTTACTTGAACTTTTTTATATTTCTGAGTTTTCATATGACATCTGTCCAACGCTTTTTAAAATATATGTAATACTTTACTATTTAGCTTTCAGGCTTTGTTTCTTTTAACCCTGCCACACCCGCCTCGGATCCTTAGAAAGGTGACACAGAAATATTTTAATATATGAAGGGCAGCAGGGGCAGAGATGAAGAAAAAGACATTAGATATGGAAGGGAAGAGATGCCAAGAGCCACTGAGCCCTTTAATTTCTAGATACAGTGGACCCTTGTATAACAGTTTGTATAACATAAAATCTGTACAACATGAAAAAATTCCGGAGATAGGGGAAATTTGCTTAACCTAATCGCCTATGGGGCGAATCCGGACAACATAAAAATGGGATTACTCTGTTTCCAATGCATTCCTATGGGAAACTTGTCTAAAGGACATTTTGCTTAACATAATTTCATTTGGAACGAATTAAGTCCTTTATACAAGGTGCCACGGTACAGTGGAGCCTCCTATAACAAATGGTTTGTATAACATAAAATCTGTACCACATAAAACATTCCAGAGATAGGGGAGATTTGCTTAAGAGAATCATCGCCTATATGGGGCGAATCCGTACAACATAAAAATTATTATTATTATTATTATTATTATTATTATTATTATTATTATTATTATTATTATTATTATTATTATTATTATTAGATTTATACCCCGCCCATCTTGTATAACAAACGGTTTCTATAATAACATAAAATCTGTACAACATAAAAAATTCTGGAGATAGGGGAAATTTGCATATTAGAATTGCCTTATGGGGCGAATCTGTACAACATAAAAATGGTCGCGATGAGGGATTATTACTCCGTTTTCAATGCCTTCCTATGGGAAATTTGTATAAAGGAAAAATTTGCTTCGCAGAATTTCATTTGGAATACATTAATTCCTTTATACAACGTACTGCTATACAGTCCGTAGAGCAAGGCAGGGTTTTTTTGGGGAGGGGAACTACAGCGCCCAGCATTCCCCGCGGCAGCCCCCCCCCCGCCGGCGCTGCTGCCCAGGGGCCTTCTGGGAGTTGTAGTCAGAGGTGAAGCCCAGGATGCCTCCAAGCCTCTTCGGGATCTGGAGGGAGGAGGTGGAGGAGGAGACGAGCGGGGCGGTGTGCGCTTCCTAGAGGGGACGCACATGTCCAGAGGGGGGTTGGAGGGAGAGAGGCGGGCCTTCCGGTACGGAAGCTCCCTCTCTTTCCTGTCATGTGCAGGAGGTGGATGGAGGGGGTGGGGGGTGGGGGGTGTCTCCGACACAAGCCCTCCTGGTGGGGAGGGAGAGCAGCCTTGGCCTTCCCCACCCCAGGTAGGGAGGAGGAATTCGGGGGGGGGGGGGTTTAACCTGCTGAGCAAAAGAGAGCCACTAAAAGGATGACTGGGCTGGGGGGGGGCACCTCCCTTAGGAGGAAAGGCTAAAGCATTTGGGGCTCTTTAGTCTGGAAAAAAAGGCGCCCGAGGGGGGATTTGATGGAGACGTACAAAACAATGCAGGGCATCAGTAAAGTGGATAGAGGGACGCTCTTCTCCCTCTCCCAAAATACCAGAGCTAGGGGACACACACTCAAATTGAGGGCTGGGAGAGTAAGAACAGACAAAAGAAAATATTTTTTTTTCACCCAGCACGTTGTTAGTCTGTGGAACTCCCTGCCACAGGATAGGGTGATGGCCTCTGGCCTGGATGCCTTCCAAAGGGGATTGGACACATTCTTGGAGGAAAAGTCCATCACAGGTTACAAACCATGAGGGAGATGTGTAATCTCCAGGCTTAAAACCGGGCTACTTCAAGGGCCAGATGCGGGGGAGTGGGATCAGGAGACAGAGATCTAGTCTCGTGAGCTCCCAGAGGCATCTGGTGGGGCCACTGTGAGATCCAGGAAGCTGGACTCGATGGGCCTTTGGCCTGATCCAGCATGATGGCTCTTCTTAGGTTCTTATGAGCCTTCCCCTCCCTCCCCCAACAGCCCCTCTTGTGCCTGGGGTGGGGGTCCAAGGGACCACCCCCACCCCACATCTGCCAGGCACGAGGGGGGGGGAGGCAGGCAAGGTCATTTGCACTGAAGGGCAAGCTCAGATCTCTCCACCTCCACCCCCCCCATGGAGCAGGGCTCAACAACCAGATTTTGGGGTAGGTGGGGGGGGGCTACATAGCCCAGCCTCCTGGAGCTTGCGCCTTGGGGCTGATGGGAGCTGGAGGCCAAACGTGCCTGGAAGCACCCCAGTCCCCTGGTGTTTCCATAGGGAGACGTTTTGGGGTGGCTTTGGGGAGGGGTGGGGGGAAGATTCCCACATTATCTGCACTCCCTGCAGCAGTGAGGGCGAACCTTTTAGAGAGCGAGCGCCCAAATGGCGATTCCAAACCCTCTAATTTTTCGCAAAGGGCCAGTAGTGTAATTTAACCTGAAATACAGGTGGCTGTGAAGGGGGCGATGCCGGGTGCTCCCAGAAAGGGCTCCGAGGGCCACCTCTGGTACCTGTGCCATAGGTTTGCCAACACTGGACTATAAGGAGCAAATGCGTTGCCCCCATAAAAACGCTGTGGGTATTCAGGAGTAACAGCCTTCAGCAGGCTCACCCTTCCATCAGCCTCATTGGAAGAGGTGAGACTGGCTAAGACCAGCTGCCCAAGCCCATCCGTATGCCACAGCTTTGGCGGAAGACTTGATCTGGGATTTCCCAAAGCCCAGGTCGGTCTTTGACCCACGACAAGGCACTGCCCTCCCATCTCTTCCCACCACGTGAATCTCAGTCCACCCCTCTGCATTTTAACAGGTGGCCTGTGAGAACATCCCGAATAGGGAAGGCCTGTCCTGCCTCTTTTCTGATGGACCTCGGCCTGTGCTGCCTGGTGTGTACCGATGCAAATAGAAAGCATTTGCTTTTATTTATTTATTCAATTTATATGCCACCTCTCCTCCGGTGAGGTAAACCCGGCTTCCCTTCCAATGAGGTAAAGCCAGCTTCCAGGAATTAAAAAAAAAAAAACCTTTAGAGCAGGTATGTCCAAACTTTGGCCCTCCTGATGTTTGGGACCACAACTCCCAGAATCCCAAGCCTGCATTTCCAATGGCAAAGGACTGTGGGGGCTGTGGCCCAAAACATCTGGAGGGCCAAAGCTTGGACATGCCTGCTTTAGAGATTCACTGTCCTTTTTATTTCATGCTGTAGTCCTTTCCGCCCTTCCTGCTTGTTACACCTTGAGATAGGGCTGGCATGGACGCCTGCTTTGTCTTTTTCAATTGGGAATCAATTTGGGATACACCTTCATGTTAAAAACCAATCAAAATATGGTTCTGTCTGGCTCACACACACACCCAAACGCCCCGTCTTGGACCATCAGCAGGATAGATGAACTATTTCATGGACTGCTTATCTCTTCCTTTCTGTGTAATTGGACGGGAGACATGAGGGATCAACAGAGAAAAAGGGCCCCAGGATTTGCCACCAACTCTTATGGGTGCGTGGTGGCTCAGTGGACTAAGGCACCGAAGCTGTCGACTGCAAAGTCGGCAGCTCGGCGGTTCAAACCCCGGGTGCCACGCAGCGCAGCGAGCTCCCGCTGATCACCCCAGCTCCTGCCAACCTAGCAGTTCGAAAGCATGTCAATGCAAGTAAATAAATAGGTACCGCCGCAAAAAGCGGGAAGGTAAAAACAGTGTTTCCTTGCAGCCATGCCGGCCACGTGGCCATGGACTTGCACAGCACTGGCTCTTCCGGCTTAAATACGGAGATGAGCACCGCCCCTAGAGTCAGACACGACTAGCATGTATATGTGCGGGGGGAACCTTTACCTTTTACCTTAAGAACATAAGAACATAAGAACATAAGAAGAGCCATGCTGGATCAGGCCAACGGCCCATCTAGTCCAGCTTCCTGTATCTCACAGCGGCCCCACCAGATGCGTTTGGGAGCGCATGAGACTAGATATCTGTCTCCTGATACCACTCCCCTGCATTTGGCCCTTGAAGTACCCCGGCCTTAAGCCTGGAGATTACACATCTCCATCATGGTTTGTAACCTGTGATGGACTTTTCCTCTAGGAATCTGTCCAATCCCCTTTTGAAGGCATCCAGGCCAGATGCCATCACCACATCCTGTGGCAGGGAGTTCCTCAGACTAACAAACCGCTGGGTGAAAAAACATTTTCTTTTGTCAGTTCTTACTCTCCCAGCCCTCAATTTGAGTGTATGTCCCCTAGTTCTGGTATTTTGAGAGAGGGAGAAGAGCTTCCCTCTATCAACTTTACTCATACCCTGCATTATTTTGTATGTCTCACTTATGGGTTGGGGAACACACTGCGCCACCACCACCCCCAGCAAATCTCGCTTGACCTGAAAACATAAATCCACTTCCATTCTTTGCTACTGCCTCTTAAATGTTGTTTTAGAGCCTGCTTGGAAAAGGACCCAGTGTGACCTCTGTGTGAGCACTCAGTGTTTTCTTCTTTCAGGCCGTTGCTTAGGAGGGGGCTGCGTATTGTAAGGAGGAGGAGGAGGAGGAGGAGGAGGAGGACGAGGGCGGTGTGGGCCCTGCTGGGTCCCAACAACAGGGCCTTTGTGCCCAGAAGTCATGGAGAAGAGGACTGACATACTGACCTCCACTGGTAAGGACGCCCCTTGGATCATGAAACCAGGTATTAAGGGAAATAAATGGGTGGCCCATGTGCTGTAGTTAAGTCTTGCTGATTTCAGCTCCTTTTTTAGAGGAGGGAGGCAGGAACCTCAACTTTTGATGCTGTCCGGTGCTGTCAAGCCGCGCTGGGCTGATGGCGGCCTTATGAACGAGCAATCACCAACACAGCCCTGCTCCTTGGAGATGCCATAGTGGAACCGGGAAAGGTGCAGAAGAGAGTGACTAAAAGGATTACTGGGCTGGGGGACCTCCCTTAGGAGGAAAGGCTAAAACATTTGGGGCTCTTTAGTCTGGAAAAAAGGCGCTTGAGGGGGGATATGATTGAGACATACAAAATAATGCAGGGTATGAGTAAAGTGGATAGAGGGAAGCTCTTCTCCCTCTCTCAAAATACCAGAACTAGGGGACATCCACTCAAATTGTGGGCTGGGAGAGTAAGAACAGACAAAAGAATTTTGTTTTTACCGTGTGTTGTTAGTCTGTGGAACTCCCTGCCACAGGATGTGGTGATGGCATCTGGCCTGGATGCCTTCCAAAGGGTGTTGGACAGATTCCTGGAGGAAAAGTCCATCACGGGTTACAAACCATGATGGAGATGTGTCATCTCCAGGCTTAAAAACGGGGGCCTTCAAGGGCCAGAGGCAGGGGAGTGGGATCAGGAGACAGATATCTAGTCTCATGTGCTCTCAGATGCATTTGGTGGGGCCACTGTGAGATACAGGAAGCTGGACTAGATGGGCCTTTGGCCTGATCCAGCATGATGGGTCTTCTTATGACTGTGGGAGAGACACATGACAATGGCTGTCAACCCACGTTTGCTTTTGGGCACTTTTTTCCGAGGTTAGAGGTGCTCTTTTTTTAAAAAATGTCCTAATAGCTCGCCTAACTAGGCTTATGTTTTTATGGGCACGAACTGCCGAAATGGTACTGGTTTGTTTTTCGACCCAACAGACGTTTGGTGCTTCTGAGCCTCACCTCCTTCGGCAGGCGTTTCGATCTTCGTTTTGTGCCCATCTCTCTCTTTGAGGGCTTCCCTCCTCCCCCCAACAGCCCCCCCTCCAGATGTTGCCTTTGAACGAGAGCCTGCCGAAGGAGGCGAGGCTCAGAAGCACCGAACCTCTGTTTGGTCACAAAACAAACCGGTACCGCCTTGGCAGTTCGTGCCCATCGCTACTGCTCATCTCTTGCCTGTGGGTTCCTTTAAGGCAGTGGTGGCGAACCTTGGGCCCTCCAGATGTTTTGGACTACCACTCCCACTGTCCTTTGTCCTGGGCAGGCTAGGCTCGGGATTCTGGGAGTTGTGGTCCAAAACACCTGAAGTACCCAAGATCCGCCACCACTGCTTTAGGGAGTCCGTCCACCTCGTATTTCGGGCATGTCCAAACTTCGGCCCTCCTAATGTTTTGGACCACAACTCCCAGAATTCCAAGGCTGTATTTCCAATGGCAAAGGACTGTGGGAGTTGTGGTCCAAAACATCTGGAGGGCTGACGTTTGGACATGCCTGTCGTATTTCGTCTTCCTTTTCTCCTGCTGCTTTTGACTCTTCCCGGCATCGTTGTCTTCTCCGGAGAAGGCCGATCTCCCAGCGGTCACGTTACTAAAGGCGCGCGAGAGGGTCAGATCTGAACGTTGGCGGCCCTCTTGCTTTGGGAGGACGTGGTTTGGTCCTTGCCGGGAGCCTGGGATGCTGTCGGGGTGCCGTTTCATGTGCTTATCCGTGGAGGAAGAACAGCGTGGAGCTGGGCTTGGGTCCCACGACAGGGTCACTTGTAGCAGGGTTCCAGCCACAGTGTCCTTTGGAATGGCCTCGGCAGGTGTCCAGGAGTGTTCCTTTCTTGCTACTCTGGCGCAGTGGTTATATGGGTATAGAATCATAGAGTTGGAAGAGACCTCAACGGCCATCTAGTCCAACTGCCTGCCATGCAGGAACCACCATCACAATATTTCCGACAGATGGCCATCCAGCCTCTGATTAATAACCTCCAAAGAAGGAGACTCCACCACCCTGCTTTTGTGGCAGCATTTTCCACTGCTGAACAGCTCTAACCCTCAGGAAGTTCTTCCGAATGTTTAATTTGAATCTCTTTTCCTGTAGTTTGAAGCCATTGCCCCGAGTCCTCGTCTCTGAACCCATAGAAAACAAACCTGTTCCCTCTTCATTATGACATCCTTTCAAATATTTAAACATAGCTATCCTATCCCCTCTCAGCCTTCTTTTTGAAAGGCTAAACATTCCCAGTTCCCTAAGCCGTTCCTCATAAGACATTTCCTCCAGACCCTCAACCATCCTGGTCGCCCTCCTCTGCACCCGCTCGAGGTTGTCCACATCCTTTTTAAACTGAGGCACACAGAACTGGACACTGCTCACGACCTGGGGTTCAATCCCTGGCAGCTGGCTCATGGTGGACTCAGCCTTCCATCCTTCCGAGGTCGGTAAAATGAGTACCCAGCTTGCTGGGGGGGGGCAATGTGTAGCCTGCATATTGTAATTAAACTGTAAACCACCCAGAGACTACTTGAAGTGGTATGGGGCGGTATATCAGCAGAACACTTTGCTCTGCTTTGCTTGGATCGTGGGGTTTTTTTGCAGATTCTCTACCCCTGAACATGGAGGTCCTACTGAGGAATCCTTCCCTCTTTCTGCTAATCATTGTCCTCTGTGTCCGACAGATACAAACATAGAATAATGCAATCATAGAATCGTGAAGTTGAAAGGGACCTACGAGGCCACCCAATTCAACCCCTTGTCCCAGGCAGGAATCCAAATCAAAAGAGATCTGCCAGGGGCGTGGTCCAAACATCTCTTGAAGGCTTCCTGGTTTGGAGCACTCACCACCTCCTGAGGTCATTGGCTCCGTTGTCCTACTGCTCTAACAGTCAGGAAGTGTTACCTGATATTCAGCCGAGTGTTGGGTTCTCTTAACTTGAGCCCATTGTGGCACATCCTGGACTCTGGGATGATCGAAAACAGATCCTTGCCCCTCCTCTGTAGGGCAGCCTTTCAAATATTTGCAAAGTGTTCTATCTGCCCTCGGTCTCCTTTTCTCAAAGCTAAACATGGACAGGTATTGTCAGTTTGTCTTTACTTCTCCTTGCTGGCTTGCTCTTCCCATTTTATATATATTTTCATTTTAAATATCAGTTCATCTTCATATGGCAGGCGATCTGCCAGGGCTGGTGTAGAGGGCTCCGTGGCCGCCGCTGCTGCCTTCTCTGCGGTGCCTGAGCCCTCCCTGTCCATGGGGGGTGGGGCGCAAAAAATGACTTTGTCCCCGGGTGCTGAAAACGCTAGCTATTAGAAATGGGCGTTTCATTTCGGAAGGGGACTGGTTCTGAAACAAAACCACACCAGTACAGCCGGCACTCAGAACGTAGTTCCACCCTCCAGGACAAAAATCAACCACTGTCTTACCTTGTGCTGGGTGAAATTCCAACCAGGAAGCAGCCTCCAATGCGTCATCTTTCCCTCTCTCTGGCGCTGGCCAATCAGGCAGGTAGGCGGGATGATGCATGTCCTTGCGCAGCTCCTGATTGGCCAGGATCAATGAGAGGGAGAAAAAATGCATCGGAGGCTGCTTCCTGGTTGGAGTTTTGCCCCGCACAAGGTAAAGCAAGGTAAGACCATGGTTGATTTTGTTCCGGAGGGTGGGGCGGCGTTTTGAGCGCCAACTGGGCTGGTGTGTTTTGTTTCAAAGCCAGTTGCCTTCCGAAACAAAACACCCATTTTTATGCGCTATGCCTCTGAACCCTTCTTGATACACAGGAAGAGCCTCACCTATTCTCTCTTTTTGATGTCACTCACAATAACAGTTGACTCTTTATTTAGGGGAGAACTCATACAGACGACTGAGGAATGGAAAGTCCTTCTGCGAGAGGTCGGCCTCCGATACGGAGGACACGAATGACGCCGAGGAGAAAACGTACCAATGCCCGGAGTGCGGCAAGAGCTTCCGCCAGCGGTCGCACCTCAACCGCCACCAGCGGATTCACACGGGGGAGAAGCCCTACAAGTGCCCCGAGTGCGGAAGAGCCTTTATCGAGAAGAGGAACTTCGCGGCGCACCAGACGATCCACACGGGAAAGAAGCCGTACGAGTGCCCCGAGTGCGAGAAGACCTTCAACCAGAGCTCCCACCTGAAGAGGCACCAGATGATCCACACGGGGGAGCGTCCCTACACGTGCCAGGAATGCGGGAAGGGCTTCATGGAGAAGAGGGACCTCCTTGAGCACCACATGCACCAAGCCCTCGACCGGCCCTTCGAGTGCCCCGATTGCGGGAAGAGCTTCAGCCGGAAGTCTAGCTTCACGGCCCACAAGCTCCTCCACACGGGCCTGAAGCCCTACAAGTGCAAGGACTGCGGGAAGGGCTTCCGTTACAACTCGGTCCTGGTGGCCCACCGCCGGAGCCACACGGGGGAGAAGCCGTACCGGTGCGGCGAGTGCGGGAAGACCTTCAGCCAGCGGTCGTACCTCAAGCGCCACCACGTCATGCACGTGGTGGAGAAGCCGCACAAATGCCCGCAGTGCGGGAAGAGCTTCCTGGAGGAGAAGAACCTGGCCGCCCACCTGGCCAACCACGCCAAGGAGAAGCGCTACAAGTGCCCGGAGTGCGGGAAGGCCTTTGGGCAGAAAGGGACCCTCCGCTCCCACCTCTTGGTCCACACGGGGGAGAAGCCGTTCATCTGCCTGGAGTGCGGGCGCAGCTTCAACCAGAGGCAGAACCTCAACCGGCACCAGATCGTCCACGGAGGGGCGAAGCCGTACAGGTGCCCCGAGTGCGGGCAGTGTTTTACAGAGAAGCGAATCCTCACCTTGCATCGGATGAACCACCACATCACCATATCCGTGATCTAATGGGGCCCACCTCCTGGGAGCGCATCATGCAGGGGCAAAGTTGCAGGCTCAAAAGAACACCCCCTCCCCGTCTTCTCCTTGTTCTGCCTTGGGTGTAAAATGACAGTATTGTTGTTTTTTAATTGATTTTTTTTAAAAAAATCTTATCTTTTTTGGACTCCTTAAGACCTCTTTTTGGAAGCGGCTTCCCCGTGCTGCTGGCCCTTTCCTGATTCTTAGGGCAGGGGGCTGTTCGTTGACCCTTTGAGGTTTCATATTGTCTACATCAGGCTCCTGTTGCCGGTCCCAACTAGAGGAGACCTGTTGACACCTGTTGGCTCGGTGGGATTCTCCGACTGGACGTAACTGTTCAGCTGCTGAGTCAACAGAATCGAACTTGCCATCGATGGATGGTAGGGGTGGGCGTTTCGTTTCGCAAGGGGGGACTGGTTCCGAAACAAAAGATGCCAGCACAGCTGGCACTCGGAACCCAATCCCACCCTCCGGAACAAGATCAACCACTGTCTTACCTCGCTTGACCTCGCGCAGGGAGAAACTTCAACCAAGAAGCAGTCTCCAACACATCATCTTTCCCTCTCCCTGGTGCCGGCCAATCAGACAGGGAGGCGGGATGATGCATGTCCCTGCACGGCTCTTGATTGGCTAGCACCAGGGAGCGGGAAGGATAACATGTTGGAGGCTGCGTCCCTGGTTGGATTTTCACCCTGCACAAGGTAAAGCGAGGCAAGACTGCGATTGATTTTGTTCCGGAGGGTGGGACTGGGTTCTGAGCACCAGCTATACTGGCGTGTTTTGTTTCGGAACCAGTCCCCTTCTGAAACGAAACACCCATCTCTAACGTTTAGCTCTTTGGTGGAACCGGTGATAGGATTTTTTTTTTGAGATTTTGAGGGTCAGTGACATATGAGGATTTACTGTCTCGGTCCAGCACACTTCCACTGGGCTACTGAGAATATCCTTGTTAGCAGAGTGAAAAACACGCACAGCGAAAGAGTTACAAATGTTTTTGGAGAGTTCTTCAAAAAAAAAAAAACAAGCTGGGATTTATTTTAAACAGTTCCAGAAAAACAAACGTGGAATTCTCTTACAAACATAGACAGACACCCAGCAGAATCTTCAGAAATACAAACCTAAACAGTAGCAACGGGGAATGCAGCCAGCAACACAGGAAAACGCAAGAGGAATGTAGGCGTCAAGGCTCACAGCAGCAGGAGGCAGGAAGGAGAGAATGGAGGCTCAAACATTCCTCCTTAAATACACAAACACAGGCACGTGTGGAACGTTCTACAAGGAGATCATTCCCTTCAGGATTCTTTCCGTTGCAGCTTGTCAGGGTCTCTGGTTTCAGAAAACCTAACAATTTTGGCTTTCATGTATTAAAAAATATTTTTTTACAAAGTTTGTTGACATTTTGCAGACGTTCGTTTCCAAAGATCTAAATAAAGCTACGTCCACGTGCCCTGCGCAGGCGGCTTAGCGCGGACCCTGTCGTTTGTCCGTAAGGTTGTGCTGCAGAAGGGGTCTTTTTGGCAGGAGCGGTGTGTTCCCTTTGGTACGTGGTTTTCTAAAGCAGTACCTCCTAACTTTGGGCAGAGCATCCCAATTGCCCTGGAGGACAGAAACAAAATCCAAAAGGATCTAACTAGGCTGGAGCACTGGAGCAAGCTTATTGGCTCCTTCTCCATCTGTGAGGAGGTAAGTTTTTGATCAGAGAGAGCTTGAAAAATAAAAAGGTCCACCCAGTTGCCCCACCTATATGGTTTTTTGTAAGGTTATTGGCTCCTTCTCCATCTGTGAGGAGGTAACAAGTGGGTTACTCCCAAGGCTCGGTCTTGAGCCCAGGGCTCTTCCGCCATTTTTATTCACAACCTGGATTTGGAGGTGCAGGAAATGTGACTCAGCTTTGCAGACGATGCAGAATTGAGCAGCATGGCTCATACAGTAAACCCCCCCTCCGATCGCGGGGGATTTGGGACCCACCCCACCCACGATCCATGAAAATCAGCGATATGTGGAAGCGGGCGGGGGGGGCGATCGCGCGCCTGTCGGAGAAGTCTTGGGGCGGCACACGCCGGCAGCGGCAGGGGGATCTGACCTCCCGTCCCGAGACTTCTCCTCCAGGCCCACCCATTGAAACCTCCCAAGGCATTTCATTGACTTCTCCTCCCCAGGCCCATTGGCTCAATGCATTTCAATGAAAAAATGCATTGCCAAGGCATTTCATTGGAGGAAATGTTCCCCATTGGAAAACATTGGCTCAATGCATTCCAATGGGGAAAATGTCTCCATTGAAATGCATTGGCTCAATGCATTTCAATGGAGATAGTTTTCCCCATTGGAAAACATTAATGCTTTCCAATGGGGAAAATGTCTCCATTTGCATTGAAATGCATTTCAATCAATGCATTCCAATGGAGAAATTGGAAAACATTAATGCTTTCAATGGGGAAAATGTCTCACATTGGCTCAATGCATTTCAATGGAGATAGGGAAAACATTAATGCTTTCAATGGGGAAAATGTCTCCATTGAAATGCATTGGCTCAATGCATTTCAATGGAGATAGTTTTCCCCATTGCATTGGCTCAAAATGCATTGGCTCAATGAATTTCAATGGAGATAGTTTTCCCCATTGGAAAACATTGGCTCAATGCATTTCAATGGAGATAATTTCCCCATTGGAAAACATTAATGCTTTCAATGGGGAAAATGTCATTGAAATGCATTGGCTCAATGCATTTCAATGGAGATAGTTTTCCCCATTGGGAAAACATTGGCATCAATGCATTTCAATGGGGATAGTTTTCCCCATTGAAAAACATTAATGCATTGAAAAAATGCATTGGCTCAATGCATTTCAATGGAGATAGTTTTCCCCATTGGAAAACATTGGCTCAATGCATTCCAATGGGGAAAATGTTTCCATTGAAATGCATTGGCTCAATGCATTTCAATGGAGATAGTTTTCCCCATTGGAAAACATTGGCTCAATGCAAACTTTGGCCTTTCACGTGTTTTGGACCACAACTCCCAGAATCCCAGTGACAAAGGACTGTGGGAGTTGTGGTCCAAAGCATCTGGAGGGCCGAAGTTTGGACCCCACTGATCTAGACAGACTTGAGCACTGGGGTGAAAACAACAGAATGAAATCACATGAAACAGGTTAGACCGGGGGTGATGGTGTTTTTGACTGGCCAAGCCGACTGCTGTGAGCCATAGAAGGATACCAAAAAGCAGAGGAAACCCGATGTTGAAATGATGCCAGGAAGGTTGAGACTGATGTAAAAGGTGAATCTGAAAGGGTTACAGCAGAGGTGTCCAAACTTTTTGCAAGAAGGGCCAAATGTGGTGGGGTGAAAATGTGTGGGGGGGCGACCATTCAGCCACCTTTGGCCCGTGGGACAAATTTTGGACAAGCCTATAGGAACATGTCTGTGAAGATTCTCAGTCATCCAGGTGAGTTTATCTGGAAGTTGAGTCATGGCTACTGGACTTCTTTTTTGAGAGATAGAAACGTTTTGCTGCTCATCCAAACAGCTTCCTCAGTCTGAATACAGCCAGTGCGAGTCCTCTTTAACCGGCCTGTTGTTAATCTGTGGAACTCCCTGCCACAGGAGGTGGTGATGGCATCTGGCCTGGATGCCTTCCGAAGGAGATTGGACAGATTCCTGGAGGAAAAGTCCATCCCAGGTGACAAGCCATGATGGAGATGTGTCATCTCCAGGCTTTAAAAAACAACAACAGGGTACTTCAAGGACCAGTTAGGTACTGCCCCCCCCCAAGTTTCAGGGCAGAGTAGCAATTTGAACCTGGATCTTTCAAGAGGAGAGAAGATGATCCAATGTAAGGAGGTGTCTCTGGAGACCAAGGCCAAGATTGGACAAATGCCTAAGTGGAGGCTTTTGCTTTGAACATTACATTACTAGAGAGAATAACGAGGAAAAACAGGAATACAAGGGGAAATGGGCTGTAACGGGAGGAGAGGAAGTCCTTGTACAAGATGGACCGACTCCCTCAAGGAAGCCATCCATTGGCTTGAATTTGCAAGAGGTGAGCAGGATTGTTGAGGACAAGGCATTTTGGAGATCTCTCATTCCTAGGGTCACCACTGAGTCGGAAAACAACTTGACGACGCCTTACAATTCGACAAAACAGTGGCAGGGGGAAAGACAGTAGCTTCCAGAAAAGCTACTGCATTGTCTAGATTTGGGCAATATTGTTATTCTGGAGGGTTATATAGAGGTGTGCTGGGCTAGACTAGAAGCTACTATGGTATTTTTTGGGTGGGTTATCAAGCTCTCAAGCTGGCCTGCCTTGCTGGACTGTTGTGAAAATACAGGGGAGCCGCATTGATTGGGCCCAGTAGAGGGGAAAATGAGAGGCATTTCTTATAGAGATGTGTAACCTGGCCAAGAAAAATGTATTACTTTGGGAGCTGTAACTACTACCTCCTCCAACAAAGCCAACTCCCCCCCCCAAAAAAATGAATATTTTCTGAAGGCATCTTTGTACTTGGTGCCTCAGTGCCTCTAAGCAAACGGGCAAGTCATCCACAAAAGCTCCTGCCTCAAATTAAACATGTTAATTGTAGACACATTTCTGAAAACTGAATTCTTTTCCACGCTTCAAGCGGAGGGTTGGAAAGAAGGGGGCTTTTATTCAGAGGGTGCCCTCTTACACCGCCGAGCGCTCTTTTTTTTATTTGGACTACAATTCCCAGTATCCCCAACCAGTCTGGAGAACATGGCACCAAGGATTCGCCCTCGCCCCCCTCTTCACCACCATCCCCACCACCTGCTTTTTTGGAGGGATCAGCTTTTTCCAGATGTCCTCAACCACAGTAGCTTTTTGGTCAGATACTCCGAGAATGCTGGCTGGGGATGCTGGGAGTTGTCGTCTGAGACGCAACACCGCCCAGCTCTGTATTTTATTTTTATTTTATATTTTATTATTGCTGCTTTTTTTTTTTTTTGCACCCACGTACTGATGGATTGCCCAGACGCCCACGCAAATTTGCTTTTACCTTCGCTTAGCCAGCCCTTAAATAGGTTGGAGTTTTTCATTATTCTCGTATGTTAGAACTGGAAAAGGTGCAGAAGAGAGCGACTAAATGATTACTGGGCTGGGGCACCTCCCTTATGAGGAAAGGCTAAAACAATTGGGCCTCTTTCGTCTGGAAAAAAGGCCCCTGAGGGGGGATATGATTGAGACGTACAAAACAATGCAGGGCATGAGTAAAGTGGATAGAGGGAAGCTCTTCTCCCTCTCACAAAATATCAGAACTAGGGGACATCCACTCAAATTGAGGGCTGGGAGAGTAAAAACAGACAAAAGAAAATGTGTTTTTACCCAGCGTTTTGTTAGTCTGTGGAACTCCCTGCCACAGGATGTGGTGATGGCATCTGGCCTGGATGCCTTCAAAAGGGGATTGGACAGATTCTTGGAGGAAAAGTCCATCACAGGTTACAAACCATGATGGAGATGTGTCATCTCCAGGCTTAAAACCAGGGTACTTCAAGGGCCAGATGCAGGAGAGTGGTATCAGGAGACAGATATCTAGTCTCATGCGCTCCCAAACGCATCTGGTGGGACCACTGTGAGATACAGGAAGCTGGACTAGATGGGCCGTTGGCCTGATCCAGCATGATGGCTCTTCTTATGTTCTTATGTTGCTTTAGTTTAGAGTTATTATTACTGTTCTTTTGTTTGATTTGATTCTGGTTGATTTGTTGATTTTTTTTTATTTAGTTAGTTCAATACGGTCTACTGCATAACGCATTATTTATTGCATTGTTTAATATTTATTTAGTTTTACACTTATATACTACACCAATTTCTCAAAGGGAACCCTGGGTGGTTCACACAAAAAAGCACAAAAGATCCATAAAATAGTAAAAGGATTAAAAACATAACAATTGGAAAATGTAAAAAAGTAATTGGCAAGAGGCATAAGACAAATAATAAAAACAACTTAGAAAAGAAATGAAAGGGGAAAAAAAGAAGAAAAAACTGATGCAAACCCTAGCGGTTGCCAAAGGCATCCCTGAACAGCCAGGTTTTAACAGCTTTTTTGAAGGATGCCAACGAAGGAGCCTGGCGTATCTCGCTCGGTAATTTGTTGCAAAGCGCCGGTCCGGCCACCGAGAAGGCCCGTTTACGAGTTGCTACCCTGCGGGCCTCCCTAGGGGTGGCGACCCAGAGCGAGAGAACCATGGAGGATCGGGTGAGTCGGGCCAACTCTGATCGTAGGGAGATACGCTCTGCCAGATAATCAGGACTCAGGCCATGGAGGGTTTTGTTAAACCAAAACCAACACCTCGAATCTTATTCGGGAGGCAACGGGCAGCCAATGCAGGCGAGCCAGAATGGGGGTGATGCGGTCAAACCTGCCCGCACCAACCACCAACCTGGCCGCCGCATTCTGAACCCACTGCAGTCACAGAACAAGGGTCAAGGGGAACCCCATGTAGAGAGCGTTGCAGTAATCTATCCTCGACATGACCAGCGCCTGCACCACCGTCCTCAGGGAGTCCCCCTCGAGGTACGGGCGAATCTGGGCGATTAGCCTGAGGTGGTAAAAGGTTGACCTGGTCACGGCTGCCACCTGGGATTCCAGGGACAGATCCGGATCCAGGAGGACGCCCAGACTCCTCACTCTTTGCGCCAGCTGGAGGGCGGACCCGCCCAGACTGGGAAGAGGGCCACTGTACCCCTCCGGGGCAGGGTTAATATGTCTTTCAGTTTTTGGAAAACCGGCCAGCGTGACCTCTGGTCTGATGGTGCAGTATGTAAATAAAAATGAAATAAGATAAGATGTTGTAACATCAATCGTTCATTTCTTGGTTCTCTTCGGACAAAACTATGGACCAGAGCTGGTAGGCCTTTAAAGCCTCCCGGAGTTTGGTCAAAAACATATTTGGTTGCATCAGTGACACCGTCCAACCATCTCGTTCTCTGCAGTGTGTCTTTTCCTTTTGCCTTCAATCTTGCCCAGCATCAGGGACTTTTCCATGGACTTTTCCTCATGAGGTGGTCAATACTGGAGCCTCAGCTTCAAAATCTGTCCTTCCAGTGAACATTCGGAGTTGATTTCTTTCAGGATGGATAGGTTTGATCTCCTTGCAGTCCAGGGGATTCTCAAGACTCTCCTCCAGCACCACAGCTCAAAAGCATCAATTCTGCGGCGATCAGTCTTCTTTATAGTCCAGCTCTCACTTCCATACATCACTACTGGAAAAAACCATAGCTTTAACCATCCTGACCTTAGTTGGCAAAGTGATGTCTCTGCTCTTTAGGATGCTATCTAGGTTTGCCATTGCTTTTCTCCCAAGAAGCAGGCGTCTTTTTTGGTTCCAAGAGCAAAACTAGGCTACAGGTGGTACCTTTATAGGCCACTATACAGAAACATTGCAAGCGTTCGTGTGCTACATACAGTGTGTGTGTGTGTGTGTGTGTGACCAACTCTTTGTGACTCCATGTCCATGGAGTTTTCTTGGCAGGAATACTGGAGTGGCTTGGCAGTTCCTGCTCCAGGCACCTACAGCACCTGCTATTCCCTGGTGGTCGCCCATCCAGTACTAACCAGGGCCGACCCTGCCCATCCTTGGGGCGAGATCGAGGTGCTTCCAGGGAGAAGCTGACGGTGGGACCAATCTTTTTATTGTGGGATGTTTTGGACCACAACTCCCACAGTCCTTTGCCATTAGTCATCTAAGCTTAGAATTCTGGGAGTTGCGATCCAAAACATCAGGGGCCAGATCTGGCATGCCTGGGGTAGGCAGAGGAGCAGCAGGCATGGCCTTCTAGGGGTTAAAATGAAGGAGACAGTGATTCCTAGAGAGGAAGGAAGCTGGAGGTGGAGGAGGAGGAGGTGGGGGCAACCTTTGCCTGGTCTTGGGGGCGGGCTTCCCCAGTCTTCCCTCCTCCCCATCCTTGGCTTGGGCGATTCTTCCAGGGGAGAAGCTGGAGGTGGGTCTCTTTTTAATGTGCACTGGATGATGGGTTCATGCAAAGGCCCGCAAGTGGAGGGAGGAGGAGGAGGAGGAGGAGGAGGAGGAAGGATGGGGCCAGATCTGGCTCCTGCTGAAGGCAGAGGAGCAGCAGGCAAGGAGGGTCGTTGGCCACCCTATGCTCTTAAGCCTCCCTTGTTTTGGAGGGAGGAGGGGGGGGAGGCGGCTTTGTTATTTGCAGCCTTTGGGTCTGGGTGGGGTTTGGGGAGTCTTCCATAACCCCCATACCCTTGTGCCTTTGGGTTTTGGGGGATCCTCCCCTCCCTCCCCAGAATTGCAGTGGATGATGGGTTCATGCAGGGCCCGAATTGCAGAGGATGATGGGTTCATGCAGGGCCCGAATTGCAGAGGATGATGGGTTCAGCAGGGCCCGAATTGCAGAGGACGATGGGTTCATGCAGGGTCAGAATTGCACTGGACGATGGGTTCATGCAGGGTCAGAATTGCAGTGGATGATGGGTTCATGCAGGGCCCAAATTGCAGTGGATGATGGGTTCATGCAGGGCCCAAATTGCAGTGGATGATGGGTTCATGCAGGCATCTTCCCCCACCCCATGGACCCCCAAATTCAGCTCAGGGGAAGGAGAGGGGGGTATTGTGGAGCCTGCATCAAACGGCCCAGAGAGTAGTCCTTTAAGCACAATGCGGGGGGGGGGGGGTATAGAAGCTGCACACTTTTCTTTTGCTTTGCAGCTCAATGGTTTAAGTCTCTGGCGGAGATTGGGGGTCTTTCTTTCTTTCTTCTTCTTCTTCTTCTTCTTCTTCTTCTTCTTCTTCTTCTTCTTCTTCTTCGCCTAATAAAAGCCCATGCACTGAGCATCTTTTTGGCTTCCCAGGGCTGGGGTGGCCACCTCTTTGCCTTTTTGGCAGAAATTGGCAGACGTAGCCGGTGTGCCACCGCCCTCCTGAGAGGCTGCCGCTAAAAAGGAGACAAGCCAGAGATGGAGGCACCGGAGTCCATCGGACCAGACCTCCCAGCCTCCCGGCAGCTCCCTCAGACGGAAAGTCGTGGGGACGTCTTAGGTAAAAGGGATCCGAAACCCCCTAGGGAAGATGCCTCCGTTTCCAGTGTCCCGTGCCAGAGTTTCAGGGACCTCCTCTACCAGGAAGCCGAGGGACCCCGAGAGCTTTGCAAACACCTCCACGAACTCTGCCGTCAGTGGCTGAAGCCAGAGCAACACACCAAGGCTCAGATCCTGGACCTGGTCATCCTGGAGCAGTTCCTGACCGTCCTTCCCCAGGAGATGTCCAGCTGGGTGAGGGAATGTGGGGCAGAGACCAGTTCCCAGGCGGTGGCCCTGGCCGAAGGCTTCCTCCTGAGCCAGGCCGAGGAGAAGAAACAAGAAGAGCAACAGGTGAGGGCCTAGTCAATTTGATGGGTTGAATCCCATCCTCTTTATTTTAATTTCTTTTCAGTAATAACATGACAAATAGAAGAGACAGAAAAGAAAAATAGCTTAAGAAAAACATAAGCTCAATTTCCAATCAAAACTCATATAATACATCCAGCTCTCTTTGCTGCCTCTGGGCTTATTATTTTTCCCCTCCTTTTTAAAATTTAGCTACCTAGATGCCCTAAGAAGCACTGTCCAACATCTAGACCTGATTTACCAGTAGCCCGCAAGGGTCGGCCCTGCTTAGTACTTGGCCATCAATAGAAATGTGAGGGGATAAGTTCTCCACCTCTACCTCCCCCACCCCAAGGACGCCACTGCCCCAGCAAAGCTCTGGGTCTACCACCCACTGTCTCAGCCGGAGCGGGGCAAGAAAACTCCATGGACATGTGATCATCCCTAGTGGCCAGATGATCAAGACTGTAATGATACAACACATACAGGGCAGTGATGGCGAACCTTTTAGAGACCGAGTGCCCAAACTGCGATTCAAAGCCCACTACTTTTTCACAAAGTGTCAATACAGCAATTTAACCTGAATACTCCTGGCTGTCCTCCCAGGGGGCCACAGCTGCCTCCCAGAGACTGGGACCTGAGGGCCACCTGCTCCCCTTCTGACATCCATGCCCTTGCGCCGCGCCAACACTGTCCGATTGCCCTCTGGAAGCTTGCCATCCCAGCTGCAACTGGAACATGGCAGAAGTGAGTGAGCTACTCACCCAAGCAGCTTTGTCAATCTGGGCTGGAAGGTTAGTGGCTCAGATTTATAGTTCATCCTGATTTCAGGGAAAGTACACCTCTTTTATCAGGGCTGTGGAGCCTGGGTAGATAAATGTTCGACTCCGACTCCAACTCCCCTCTCCGCACCTCCCACTGTATTAATATGGAAATGTATTTTATACATTCCTTGAAGGAAAGAAAGGCAAATATATTCATTACCAGAAAGGACTACTGGATTTTCAAGCCAACAGTCTACTGTATTGAAAAAGTTTAAGCAAAAGACAAACACAATGAAAACAATAAAATTTTATTATTTTTTTTTAATTAATTAATCAAGTGGCTGGATAGTAGCAGGAAACAGGAACATCAGGAAGAGGAACTTTGGACAGTTCAAAAATACAAACCACATTATTTGGTTGTTTTAGAACAAAAACAAAGCTTATCTATATTCCAGTCTACCATTTAATACCAGGTGCTGTGGGTGCCTGGTTTAAGAACTGGCAAGCCACTCCAGTATTCCTGCCAAAAAACTCCATGGACCTGGGGTCACTCCACAGCCCTGCTCTGAATAAGCTGTAATGACAGACAATGGCAGGGCAGTGATGGCAAACCTTTTAGGTGGACAGTAGGCCAAACTCCGATTCAAAGCCCACTACTTTTCACAAATTGTCAAACAGCAATTTAACCTAATCAGACCAGGCTGTGAAGGAAATGAAGGTGAACTTTAAAATGGAGGCCACCTTTGACATCCATGCCATTCCTCAGACTGTCCAAGGGACCTCTGGATGAGCAGCGCAACTGGACTTCAGTCTCTCAGAAAAAAAAGTCCAGTTGCTCAGGACTCAGCTTTGTCAGTCTACCTCAGCTGGATGATTGAGAATCTTCCTGATTTCAGACATTCTGCTCTGAATCAGGGCTGTCAAACTTGGTGATAAATGTTATCCTGGAGTGCAACTCCCGTATCCAGATTGCTCTGTATTAATATTTAATTTTCACTAAGATTCCTTAAAATTAAGAAAGGCAACATACATAAACAAAGGAAATAATGGATAATAATTGTCCAAACAGTTTGAAAAAGTTTAAGCAAAAAAGACAAACACAATGAAAACAACAACGTTTTATTAATTTTTTTATTAATTAATCAAGTGGCTAGATAGTAGCAGCAGGCATAAACATCAGGAAGAGGAACTTTACCAGTTCAAAAATACAAACCACATTATTTGGTTGCTTTAGAACAAAAACAAAGCTTATCTATATTCCAGTCTAAATTTAGTCGGAGTCGGAGTCGGTGCATTGTTTGCCGACTCCGACTCCGACTCCAGGTACCCAAAATTTCCTCCGACTCCGACTCCAACTCCAACTCCACAGCCCTGCTCTGAATAAGCTTATTAGGTGGACAATGGCCTTGAAAGGCTTGTTAGGTGGACAGTAGGCCATTGTCCCCCTAACGAGCCTATTCAGGCCATTGTCCAACTTATGAGCCTATTCAGACCAGGGCGGTGTGAAATGAAGGTGAACTTTAAAATGGAGGCCTCGCCACTAACTTTTCTCAGACTGACAAAGCTGCTTGGATGAGCAGCGAAACGTTTCAGTCTCTCAAGAAAAGAAGTCCAGTTGCCAGGACTCAACTTCCAGTTTACCTCAGCTGGATGATTGAGAATCTTCATAGATATTCCTAGAGCAGCGGTTCTCAAACTTGATGCCGCGGTATCCTGGAGTGCCACGAGCGTATGCCGGGGTGCCGCGGCAATAATATTTAATTTTCAGTAAGACAAACTGAAATTCCCATAAACATAAAGGAAATAATGGAAAATTCATCCAAACAGTTTCATTTGTTGCATTAAAGACAACTGAACATTAAATTTGCACTGCTATTTCTTATTTTCTTAAATATTCAAACTGCTTTAAGGGTTTAAGCTGTGCCGCAATTTTTTTGTTTTAGCCCGACAAGGGTGAGAACCACTTTCCTAGAGGATGTGCTTGAGAATGCCCCCCAAACCACCCACTAAGCGGAACTATTCCCAGGGAAAACCCAAAGGAGCAAAACAAAAGACAAAAAAATAAGTGTGGCACCTAAAAGACTAACTATTGCATTTGAATGTAAGCGTTCATGAATCGAGACGAACATGGCTAGCTCTTCCAGAACTATTAACTAAGAGGGACTAGTCCACTGAGTTTTCCAGATGTGATCTGATGCCATCTGTTTTCTAACTCTTCTTTTGTTTTCCTCTTTACAAAGCAGTTGCCTCGGCTTCCCGAGGGGCAGAAGACGCCATCCGAAACCAAAGGCAGGCCACCGACGGGCTGCGTCAAGCAAGAGAATGTTGAAAGGCCTGCCACACGGAGTAAGGATTCATTCTGCGCTCTCCCCTAGAGGCCCTTTCCCAGTTCCTTGCCCGCTGAAGATGCCTCTCCTTCTGGCAAAACGCAGGAAAAAAACTTGCAGAACACGTTTGGCGACAACTATTTATTTTATTTTATTTTATTTTATTTTATTTGCATACCACACCATCTAGCCTGACAGCTACTCATGGTACTGTGGTTAAATGCCTGTAACTGCAACTAAAAACTGTCACAGGAGGTGGTTCAATCCCAGGTGGCATCTCATGCCTGACTGCCTTCCATCCTTCTGAGGTCGGAAAATGAGTACCCAGCTTCCTGGAGGAAAAGAGCAGGGGACCCTCCCAAATGTAAAGAACATGAAACTAAAAAATACAAATTAATTTAAAGTTACCCAATATAAAATAACAACTTAATAACAATCTAGAACAAATAAGGTTAGGCTAATATAGAGAATATAAATTTTAAGATGCTCGGAACCAAAAGCCAAGAAGTCTTAGAACAAAAAATACAGATTGTCTTGTCTTATTTTAATTTAAAAATTTATTCTTCTGCTGTATTTGTCTATTATAGTGTATACCCGCTGTAATTGAAAAGCCCCTGACACGTGGATTCCCTCTGGAAGATCCTGGGGCGCCTAGCTGGAGGCCAATAATAAACCTAAATGAATTTCGGCGAACAACAACAAAATTGGTTTACTGGAAAATCAGGCAGGCAGGCAGGCAGGCAGGGGCCTCCAGATAGATTGATAGGCCCTAGATAGATAGATACATAGCCAGGTTGATAGATAGATAAGTAGGGAGGCCTGAAACAGGCCTTCCCCCCTAGATAGATAGATTTTCATATACAGTGGTACCTTGATAAAGGAATTAATTCGTTCCCCATTTATGTTGTTTATATTTTCCTTTATAAAATTTCCCTGCACTCTGCAATAGATCTTTCTTTTAACCTATTTTTATTTAAGAGGAAGTTGAAAATATAATGGAAACTTCCTCTTCCCTTTGTTTTTATGTTGTACTATCTCTTTAGGCAGATACAAACTGTTTGTTATACGAGGTCCACCTCTTCTGATCCCACAATATATGAACCGCCAAAGGCAACGACCACTGTCAACCCAAGAACAATCAGGTAACAGTACGATTAGTGCTAACAAAATATGTGTGTGAGAGACAGACAGACAGACAGACAGATAGGAAGCAGGTAACTCTGTTTTGTGTGTGTTTATATTCCCCTGTGTGTTAGAGACTGCACTCTCCCAATAGATCTTTCTTGTAACCTATCAGTTGGGGTTGAAATGTAATGGACGCCTCTTCGCTTTGTCTTGGCGGCTCTCACAGGAGGCAGGCCCAGGAAATTGCCGAGACGTAGCAGCTCTTCTCTGTGTCGTGGCGCCAACAACGCTCCTTCTGCCCATCTGGAGCAGGTAACAGTGTGTGTGTGTGTGTGTGTGTGTGTGTGTGTGTGTGTGTGTGTGTGTGTGTGTGTGTGTGTGTGTGAGAGAGAGAGAGAGAGAGAGAGAGAGAGAGAGAGAGAGAGTGAGTGTGTGTGTGTGTGTGTGTGTGTGTGTGTGTGTGTGTGTGTGTGTGTGTGTGTTGCAGATTACTGGTGAAGAAACAGGGACTTGCCTTCCCTCTTCACCACAGGCCGGCGTGAGCCCGGATCGGCCGGCTGTTTTGTCTTTGCCGACCTCTGAGTTGTTCGCTGGGAATTTATTTATTTATTTATTTATTACACTTATTAACCGCCTGATTTTCCCCATAGGGAACTCAGGGCGGTGTACAGACGTCACCCAAAGGCGACTCCCCAAATATCAAAAAAATCCCCACAGCCTAACCAATCAGAACCTAACAAAATACAATAATATCAAAACACTACATAAAAACACCCATGCAAAAATAACTGATGAAATAAGCAATCACGCCAATTAACCGATACAAAATCGATGGCGAGGTTAGATCCGGCAAGAAACTAATCCGCAGAAGGGGGAAACTAACAATATCACAGTATGTTCAGAGAGCCCCGAAGCTTTTTCCTGAAGAGCCAGTGTCTCCTCCGCCTGCCTGATTTCAGCTGGCAGCTTATTCCCAGAGGCCGGGCCCACCACCGAAAAGGCCCGAATTCCTGGTGGACACTCTACGGGCCTCTCTTGGTGTTGGTACTCTTAAAGAAAGAGTAGACGAAGCTCTGGTTGGCCGGGACGAGGTTAGTCCCTGGGAGATCCGCTCCACCAGATAGATAGGTCCCAAGCCATGGAGGGTTTTGTAAACCAGGCAGCTTCCGTTCTTGACCGTCTTCCATTATCGTTTGGAAGGGAGGGGATTTGCGGGAGCACGTTGGCAGGAAATAATTAAACGGATAGAAATCTTGTTAAAACAAAGAATAAGTACCTTGTATAAAGGAATTAATTCGTTCCAAATGAAATAATGTTAAGCAAATTTTCCTTTATACAAATTCCCATAGGAATGCATTGAAAATGGAGCAATCCCATTTTTAGGTTGTACGGATTTTCCCCATAGGCGATTCTGTTAAGCAAATTTCCCCTATGCCCGGAATTTTTTATGTTGTACAAATTTTATGTTATACAAGCTATTTGTTATACAAGGGTCCACTGTATAAACGAAGCTTCACTATTATTTTCACTATTTAAGGATGGAAATGAAAAATGATCTTATCAAGACCTACTAGCAAATCTGGTTGGGATAGCAAGAGCTAAAATTGCAAAAAAAAAAAAAAAACCTGGATAAATGCTCGAGATCTCTCAGTACAAAAATATGTGAACAGAATCTGGCAAATGGCTCTTATGGAAAAGTTGACCTATCAAATGAAAATATAGAGAGGGGAAATAAAACATGATACATTTATGTAAACCTGGAAAACTTGATTAACATATGGAATTAGCACAAGAAACGAAGAATGTGTTATGGGGAATAATTTTGCTGGAATGTAAAATTGTAAAAGAATTAATTTATTTGTGTGTGTGTGTCACAATTAACTATGTTGGAAGATGAATTAGTGGGTGGATATTGAAATTGGATATTGGACGTATAGAATGTATAAATAAGGAGATGCTATTGTACTATAATCTCATCTTGCCTTGTAACTATATATACAGTGGCCCCTCAGATTACGAATTTAATGCGTTCTCTGAGGCAATTCATTATCCAAAAAAATTCGTTATCCGAAACACAGTTTCCCAGAGAAATGAATGGGAAACCAATTAATTCATTCCGGAGCCTAGGAAAATGACACAGACACCTTGTTTTTTGCTCAAAACTCTTTATAAAGGGAACTTGAAAGGTACAGATATGATGGAGCCCAGAATAACACTTTTTTACTGATGCATGCTGGAAATTCGTTAATACGAGGCAGCCCATAGGAAAAATTCATTATCCAAGGCAGCCCGTAGGGAAAAATTGCTATCCGAGGCAGCCCTATACCTGGAAATTGCGATTCGTTATCCGAAAAATTTGTTATCAGGGACATTTGTTATCTGAGGTATTACTGTATACAGTGGACCCTTGTATAACAAACAGCTTGTATAACATAAAATTTGTACAACATAAAAAATTCCGGAGATAGGGGAAATTTGCTTAACAGAATCGCCTATGCCAAGAATCCGTACAACATAAAATTGGGATTACTCCGTTTTCAATGCATTCCTATGGGAAATTTGTACAAAGGAAAATTTGATTAACATAATTTCATTTGGAACGAATTAATTCCTTTAGACAAGGTACCACTGTATATAATTAAATATTTTAAAAGGAAGGGAGAGGTGTTTTTTTTTTTTTTTTTTTTTTGCTCAGAAGTGGGGAGAGATCCTTGCAGGGACTTTAAAAAAACCCTCATCTCCCCCCCACACTTTTAGGTGACCTTTGAGGAGGTGGCCGTGCCTTTCACAGAGGAGGAGTGGGTCTTGCTGGAACCAAGCCAACAGGCCCTCCACCAGGAAGTCATGGAGGAGAACTGTCAGATCGTGACCTCTTTAGGTAAGGCGGCGGGGGAGAGAGAGACAACGTCCCGTAGGGGATAGAGACCCGCCTTGTGAAATCGGGGCGGGAAGGCAGCCCTTCAGTTCTTAGAATCATAGAGATGGAAGAGAGACTTCAAGGGCCATCTAGTCCAACCCCCTGCCATGCAGGAACCCCCATCACAATATTTCCGACAGATGGGCCATCCAGCCTCTGCTTAAAAACCTCCAAAGAAGGAGACTCCACCACCCTCCCTTTGTGGCAGCCTATTCCACTGCCGAACAGCTCTAACTGTCATGAAGTTCTTCCTAAATGTTCAAATGGAATCTCTTTTCCTGTAGTTTGAAACCATTGCCCTGAGTCCTAGTCTCTGAAGCCATGGAAAACAAACCTGTTCCCTCTTCAATATGACATCCTTTAAAATATTTAAACATAGCTATCATATCCCTTCCCAGCCTTCTTTTTGAAAGGCTAAACATTCCCAGCTCCCTAAGCCGTTCCTCATAAGACATTTCCTCCAGACCCTCTTGGCGGGTTCCATTCTGTGTGTTCTCGCACGCATGGGTAGTTGTCGAGAAGGACGAGGACTGTATTTCAGCAAAGTCGGGAGAAAGTTTTTCGCTTTAAAAAGAGACGAAAGATCAAAATTCTGTTTCTCGTGCCTCTTGATGTTAGACCGTTGTGGGGAATGGGTGTTAGTTAAGTACAGAAGGACCTCTGTATCTGTGGGAGATTGATTTCCAGGCCTGCCGCTGATGCTGAAAACCACAAATAATAGTGAGCGCAAGAAATAGCAGGGTAAAAGAAAAGAAAAATCTAGAGAATAGTATTGAGACATGCAAAATAATGCAGGGCAGTGGATAGAGGGATGTTCTTCTCCCACTCACAAAATACCAGAACTAGGGGACATCCACTCAAATTGAGGGCTGGGAGAGTAAGAACAGACAAAATTAAAAAAAAAATTACAGTGTTTTGCTAGTCTGTGGAACTCCCTGCCACCAGATGTGGTGATGGCATCTAGCCTGGATGCCTTCCAAATGGGATTGGACAGATTCCTGGAGGAAAAGTCCATCACAGGTTACAAACCATGATGGGGATGTGTAATCTCCAGGCTTAAAATGGGTACTTCAAGGGCCAGATGCAGGGGAGTGGTATCAGGAGACAGAGATCTAGTCTCGTGCACTCCCAGAGGCATCTGTTGGGGCCACTGTGAGGTACAGGAAGCTGGACTAGATGGGCCTTTGGCCTGATCCAGCAGGGCTCTTCTTATGTAACTTATGTTCTTATATTCACTTATATTACCAGAACGGCCAGTAGAGAGACCCAAAGGCCATGCGATTTATTTGGCAACCAAAAATAAAATAAAAATGCAGTGTATGGTTTCTGGCTCCCTCTACTGGCTAGTGTTGGTTACTACAAGGTGATAATATGCATTTCTGATTTTTTTCCTTTTAATATTTTTAGAACGTGGTTAAGTGAAACCGCATTTACCGATCCCGCAGATGTGAGAGTCCTGCTGTAGATGGCAATTGCATTTCCTGCCACATGCCAATCGTGTGATGAGGCGTGTGGCAGAAATTGCAGACAGCAACTATCAAACAACCGGCAATTCCTTGCTAAAATTACTCTCCTCCACCGGAAAGGAGCGCAAATATTTCGCTGGATCTTGGCCAATAATTTTAGTCCACTTTTTGGGGGCTTGCTTTCGATGTATTATCCTCTTGCCCTCGGGTTGTTCTCTACCAGCCTGGCTAGTTCTTAAGGGCTTTTCCCAGAAAGAAAAACAGCAACAGACATTGGCGAAGCCCTTTCTTTTATTTTTGTGTGCTCTTTGTAGCTCTACTGTTACCTCTTAATATTCTAAGATGCCTCCTATAATTCCCTGTTGTTAACTTGAATATGTCTTATTATGTTCTGGGCTGTATATTGCCCCTCATTATTATAAGCCACCTTGGGTCCTTTTCCAAGGAGAAAGGTGGGGTAAAAATATTCTAAATAAATAAGTAAATAAGTAAGTAAGTAAGTAAGTAAGTAAGTAAGTAAGTAAGTAAGTAAGTAAGTAAGTAAATAAATAAATAAATAAATAAATAAATACAGGAAGTAGGCATGCCAGGGCCCACCCCTTTGTTTGTTTCAAGGGAGGCTGATCCACCGCTTTTGCATTGTATGCATTGGAGAAGAAATCGTCAACAAGATCAGGGGGAAACCCTGCTTAGTGCAGCACCCACAATGATCCAGCTGGATGCCTCCAGAATGCCCACAAGCAAATTGTGAAGCGGTTGCCTCCTTTTCGATTGGTGAGCCTGATTGGCAGTTCAGGCACACCCTTAAATAGCACTGTTGTAGTATATTTGAGCGTGAATCAGGTTGCGAAGGCGTTTCTATTCCTTCCCTCGGTTGGTTTGTGCCCTCGAGTCTGTTCCGACTTATAGGTACCTTGTCAATGAGAGAATTCTGGAAGCTTGTGTCGTCAGCAGTCCTGGCTCAGGTTTTGTAAACAAAATGCCATGGCTTCCTTTATGGATTGTATCCATCTCATTTTCCCTGACATCAGAGTCTTTTCAAACACTTCGTCTCGGGATGTGCCCAACGTTGTGTTGGATCTTCTGATATAAGGCCTCCCTTCTGTTCCCAGCTCTTAGCTGTTATCTCTCCCCCTTTATCTTTCTTTCCAGGAGGTGGTGTGCAGAAGGCGGATGAGAACGAAGCAGAACCGTACAAATCGGCAAGGAAAGCCGTTTTGTTGGACCAGAGAACAGAAGCCGAGGCCCAAGGCCAGTGGATGAGGGAGTTTTCTCTTTTACACAGCGGGGACTTCTACGAAATCTCAATCCAAGAAAAATCAGAATGGAGCCAATGCATTCTTTGTGGGGAAAACGTCAGCGGTCACTCCAACCTCATAGCTCACTGGGAGAGCCACATGATGGGGGAGAAACCCCACAAATGCTTGGAGTGCGGGAAGAGTTTCGGCTCGAGCAAATACCTCGTTTGTCACCAACGGATCCACACGGGGGAGAAGCCCTATAAATGCCCGGAGTGTGGAGAGAGCTTCTGCTGGCCCAACTCCCTTACGCTGCACCAGATGCGCCACACGGGGAAGAAACCCTACAAATGCTCAGAGTGCGGGAAGAGCTTCAGCCGGAGGGGGAGCCTCACCTGCCACCGCAGGATTCATACAGGGGAGAGGCCCTACCAGTGCCTGGAGTGCGGGAAAGCAGTTCATCCACAGCACCAGCCTCACCTACCACCGGCGGCACCACGGCGGAGTGAAGCCCTACAAGTGCGCGGAGTGCGGGAAGCGATTCAGCCACCGGACGAGCCTCACGTACCACCTCCAGCACCACTCGGGGCAGAAACCTTACCAGTGCCCGGAGTGCGGGAAACACTTCAGCACGAGGCAGTACCTCGCCTGCCACCGGAGGATCCACACGGGGGAGAAGCCCTACGGCTGCCTGGCATGCGGCAAGACGTTCATGCACAGCGCCGGCCTCAGCTACCACCGGCGCCTCCACGCGAGGGAGCAGCCGCACCCGTGCGCCGAGTGCGGGAAGACCTTCGCCTCCAAGCACAGCCTGGCGTGCCATCGGAGGACCCACGCCCGGGAGGCAGTGCCGCCGTTCCAGTGCCCGGAGTGCGGGAAGAGCTTCCGGCGGCGCGCCAGCCTCACCTCCCACCAGTGGAGCCACCGGGGGTGAAGCCGTACCAATGCCTGGAATGCGGGAAGAGCTTCACCACCAGCAAATACATCGTTTCCCACCAGAGGATCCACACAGGAGAGAAGCCGTTCCGATGTTCGGAGTGCGGCAAGAGTTTCTGCTGGGCCAACTCCCTCGCTTTGCACCAGATCAGCCATACCGGCGAGAAACCCCACAAGTGCGCGGAGTGCGGGAGGAGCTTCAGCCGGAGCGCCAGCCTGACGGCCCACCAGAGGATCCACACCGGGGAGAAACCCTACCAATGCCCGGTGTGCAGGAAGCACTTCAGCACCAGCCGATACCTCGCCTGCCACCAGCGGATCCACATGGCCGACAAAGCCTTCAAGTGCTTGGAATGCGGGAAGAGCTTCAGTACCGGCAAGTACCTCACGTGCCATCAAAGGATTCATACCGGGGAGAAGCCCTTCCAGTGCTCGGAGTGCGGGAAGAGCTTCTGTTGGTCCAATTCGCTCGCGTTGCATCAAAGGAGTCACGCCGCGGAGGCGCCCTGGAAAGCTTAGGCGAGCCCAAAGTGAATAATTTAAGTTCTCAACCCCCGGAAAGCACACCAGGGACGTACCGACAGACATTATCAGCGGAAACGGCTTTTGCTCTGGAGGGAACCTCACGAGGTGTTCGGATCCCTCACGGGCGGGAGAGAAATGTGGGAATGTGCCATTGTTGCATGGCTTTGTGAAATAAACGAAGAAAAAGAATAACGAACAGATACTACGCAGGGAGAAACCGAGGCAACGCCTGGGCTGTGTGGATGCTGGCTGGCCTCGAGCAGAGGTCTCTGATCCTGGCAAAGAATTCCCTCAAGAGTAAAACTCATCCAGAGACTTGGAGGCGTGCATGTGTGTGTGTGTGTGTGTGTGTGTGTGTGTGTGTGTGTGTGTGTGTGTGTGTGTGTGTGTGTGTGTGTGTGTGTGTGTGTGTGTGTGTGTGTGTGTGTGAGCACGAACCTGCAATGAACAACGCTCAAGTCCAGAGAGGAAAATTTCACCTCAGAATGACCATTTTGGAGTGCATGAGAGTGGCCATGTTTCTCGTTAGTCTTGACAAGATGGAGTTTGCAGGGGCCGGGCAACTCCACATGTTCGGGGTAGCTTAGCAACCTGGCTTTTCTGCTAAAAACAAGATGGCAACGCTATGTTATCGAGTCGTAGAATAGTGGAGAGTTAGAAGGGGCCCGTACAACCAATTGAGACCACCTGCCCCCCTCGTTCCATGCCGGAATCCAAGTGAAAGCAAATCGGAACGACGGTTGTCCAAGTTTTTTCTTGAATGCTTCCGGCGTTGGGGGGCCCAGAACCTCCCGAGGTGATTGCTTCCATTGTCACACTGCTCTAACCCAGGCATATGCACACTTCAGCCCTCCTGATGTTTTGGACCACAACTCCCAGAATTCTAAGCTTAGATTGCCAATGGCTAAGGACTGTGGGAGTTGTGGTCCAAAACATCTGGAGGGCCGAAGTGTGGACATGCCTGCTCTAACCGTTTGTTTTTCCCTGACATTCAGCCAAAGTCTGGGCTCCTGTAGCTTGAGCCCGTTGTGCTGTAGGAAGCTGTACTCCGGTTTCACCACCACCATCTGACTGTGGGTCGGTTGAGCCTGTGGTTTTGTTCCATCGGTGCTGAGCCAGTTGTCAACGGGAAACCCACCCGCAGGATAGGCACATCCCTCCGCCCTCCATTTTGGATTCTAGACCCTCTCAAGCTAGAATCTAGATCAGTGGTTCTCAACCTGTGGGTCCCCCAGATGTTCCTGGACTGCAACTCCCAGAAGCCTCCACCATGCACTGTGCCGGAAGGGATTTCTGGGAGTTCCAGTCCAGGAACATCTGGGGGGGACCCACAGGTTGAGAACCCACTGATCTAGATTATTAATAGTAGACCCTCTTTGAAGACTCTCTGATTCAGGCTGCCCTGCTGTCGAGTCTCAGAGAATGCCTCCATTTCCGACTTGGTATCGTCGCCCGGGCCGTTTGCTTCGCCTCAGACTCGGTCGCAACTGTGGCCCTGGACTTCCCAAGGGCATGGAGGGACCACTTCCTCGACCCCTTGGATTCTGTCTTCATTTCTCAGATCACCTAAAGGCCGCTCCATGCTCTGAAGGGCAGCGGATTGCAGAACAGGACCTTTTTTTGGGGGGGGGGTGCCAAGGCCGTGCCGTGTCCACCTGAAGGAATTTGACTTGGCCTTATTTTGGTTCACCTTGTGGCAAGGAATATTGAAAGCACCTCTTTGATATCCAGTGGGCTTTTTCTGGTGTCATTTAGGAATAGGATTATTGTCACGACAGTAACGACACAACACACATTTATTATTATTATTATGCTGCAATTACCTTTGCCATGCATGTCGGAGGAAGAGTGTCAACCAAATCAGACATAAAAACCCTTGATTTTCGAAGGGCAAACTTCCCTCAGATGAGGAAACTAGTTAGAGAGAAACTGAAGGGGAGGGTTAGAAGAATCCAATCTCTTCAGAGTGCATGGAGCCTGTTTAAAACAACAATAATAGGGGCCCAGCACAAGTGCATACCACAAAGAAAGAAGAGCTCATTTAAGTCCAAGAGGACACCGGCATGGTTAACGAGTGGAGTTAGAGAGGCTCTAAAGCACAAGGAGAGGTCCTTCTGTAAATGGAAATCCTCCCCAAATGAGGAAAATAAAAAGGAACACAAACTCTGGCAAAAGAAATGTAAAAAGATGATAAGGGAGGCAAAGAAAGACTTTGAGGAACGCATGGCTAGCAATATAAAGGGTAATAATAAAAGCTTCTTTAAATATGTTAGAAGTAGAAAACCTGCCAGAGAACCAATTGGGCCTCTGGATGGTGAGGGAGGAAAAGGGGAGGTTAAGGAGGACTTGGACATTGCAGAGAAATTGAACGAGTTCTTTGCGTCTGTCTTCACGACAGAGGACCTTGAGCGGATTCCGCTGCCCGAGCCGCCCCTCTTGACTAAAGAATTAAATCAAATACAGGTTAAAAGAGAGGAGGTTTTAGGACTAATTGATAAATTGAGGATTAACAAGTCACCGGGCCCAGATGGCATCCACCCAAGGGTTATTAGGGAACTGAGAAATGAAATTGCAGATCTCTTAACAGTTATATGCAACTTGTCTCTTAAAACGGCCACAGTGCCGGAGGACTGGAGGATAGCAGATGTCACACCAATTTTTAAAAAGGAAGGAGGGGGACCCAGGAAACTACAGGCCGGTTAGCCTTACATCTGTCCCAGGGAAGATGGTGGAAGGCCTCATCCAAGAGAAAATCTTAAAACACATAAAAGAACAAACCTTGCTGAGAGAAAATCAGCATGGCTTCTGTAAGGGTAAATCTTGTCTGACAAACCTTTTAGAATTTTTTTGAAAAGGTCAACAGGCACGTGGATTTGGGTGAACCGGTGGATATAGTCTATCTGGATTTTCAAAAGGCTTTTGACACAGTCCCTCACCAAAGGCTGCTGAGAAAATTGCATAGTCAGGGGATAAGAGGGCAGGTCCTCTTATGGATTGAGAACTGGTTGAGATCCCGGAAACAAAGAGTAGGTGTCAATGGGAAATTTTCACAATGGAGAGAAGTGAAAAGCGGTGTGCCCCAGGGCTCGGTCCTGGGACCGGTGCTTTTCAATCTGTTCATAAATGACCTGGAGACAGGGATAAACAGTGAGGTGGCCAAGTTTGCAGATGACACAAAACTTTTCCGTGTGGTAAAAACCAGAGAAGATTGTGAAGAGCTCCAGAAGGATCTCTCCAAACTGGGGGAGTGGGCTGAGAAATGGCAAATGTGTTTTAATGTAACCAAATGTAAAGTAATGCATATTGGGGCAAAAATCCAAACTTCATCTATCAACTCATGGGCTCTGAGTTATCCGTGACGGATCAGGAAAGAGATCTTGGTGTGTTGGTGGACAGCTCCATGAAGGTGTCTCCCCAATGTGTGGCAGCAGTGAAGAAGGCCAATTCCATGATAGGGATTATCAAAAAGGGGATTGAAAATAAAACAGCCAACATTATAATGCCATTATACAAAACAATAGTAAGGCCCCACCTGGAGTATTGTGTACAATTCTGGTCACCGCATCTCAAGAAAGACATAGTGGAACTGGAAAAGGTGCAGAAGAGAGCGACTAAAATGATTACTGGGCTTGGGGCACCTCCCTTATGAAGAAAGGCTAAAACAATTGGGCCTCTTTAGTCTGGAAAAAAGGCACTTGAGGGGGGATATGATTGAGACATACAAAATAATGCAGGGTATGAGTAAAGTGGATAGAGGGAAGCTCTTCTCCCTCTCTCAAAATACCAGAACTAGGGGACATACACTCAAATTGAGTGCTGGGAGAGTAAGAACTGACAAAAGAAAATATTTTTTCACCCAGCGCGTTGTAAGTCTATGGAACTCCCTGCCACAGGATGTGGTGATGGCATCTGGCCTGGATGCCTTCAAAAGGGGATTGGACAGATTCCTAGAGGAAAAGTCCATCACGGGTTACAAACCATGATGGAGATGTGTAATCTCTAGGCTTTAAACCAGGGTACTTCAAGGGCCAGATGCAGGGGAATGGTATCAGCAGACAGAGATCTAGTCTCATGCGCTCCCAAACGCATCTGGTGGGGCCGCTGTGAGATACAGGAAGCTGGACTAGATGGGCCCTTGGCCTGATCCAGCATGGCTCTTCTTATGTTCTTATGTTCTTCTTCTTCTTCTTCTTCTTCTTATTATTATTATTATTATTATTATTATTTTGCTTTCTTGGACTGCAGCTTTCATAAGTCCCTAGTCTGTGAGTTCTGCCTGAACTGCAATAAAAAAACAACTTGCCAATACCTCAGTGTGGCTCACTTGAGAGAAAAGGCCTAAACTTTGAGGCCTGGCTAAGCCTAACTTCTTGTTTAGAAAGATCCTAGTGAGCACTGGGAAAGGAACCGGAAGATTGGATAAAGCTAGGCCTAACTAAGCCTCAGCTGGTCTTTCTCCTCATGTGAGCTGCACTGAGGGGTCTATAACGTGCAAATCAGCTTGCAATCCCAGAACGGAAAAATTTCACGATATGTGGTTAAATAAAAAATCAACAAATCCCATCCTGAATGGCACTTTTCTCATGGCTGCTGTCTGGTTCTTGATCTGACTGCTGCTTTGTGTTTGAATTCTAATGGATTTTTCTAATGTCGATGCAGTCTTTTAAATTTGTTTATTTTGCTAACATTCGCCATGGTGCAGATAGCTGCTATCAAGAACTAGGTGGGACATCTTTTTTTTTTCATATCAAAGGACTCCCTCAAGACAATCCTGCCAAGAGACATCATCATCTGCTGGATCGAAACCTGAAGAGAGGACAAAATCATCCCCATGTGTGTGTGGGGGGGCAATACATTAAAAGGGATGCCTGTGTATTCTGGCCTACCTAACAAGGCTGTTGTGAGGGGAAAGGAGGCACACCGGGAGCAACCGGTGTCACCTTGAGATCGCCAGATGAAGGGTGGGGGAAATAAAAGGCAACGAGTAAGTCGTAAAAAAATTAAATCGGTAGCATCCGCGCATCAGTGTAGTCGTAGTAGTAGCAGGAGGCGATAAACGCTGAAAGTATGGAATTATCCAAAAGAAGGAACAGCCAACCCAGCACTTTGGGGGATGCTATTTGAGAAACAGGACAAACGCATAAGGAGTTGAAATTTGGAATAAATATCATTAGATCTAGTAACGGATCTCCTTCAGCAGATCTCTTCCAAAGTCCGACCGAGCGTCAGCCGTTACTCCTTCAGCTGTCATTTCATGCCGCGCATCAAATCTGTGCCTTAAAAATTTCATTCTGGAAGTGACACCTCCCCCTCCCAAATTCCTCATCACTCCTCCTTCCAAAAAGAAGCCAGAGGAAGCCCCCCTTTCGGCCTTGGAAACATTGGAAATATTCTTTTCTTAATGTTTTGGCCCAGCCTCCCTTATTCAGTTGACCGAGGAAACCAGGTTTTTCTCCCCTGGAATGGGAGATAGGAAGACCCTCTGGATCCAAATTTGGGGGAAGGTTTTTTTAGCAGCTGGTGCTGTTTTGAAGTGGAGATCAAGAGAGATGAAGGCAGAAGAGCAGGCGAGAGGAGTCTCTCCTTCGGAGAGAAAGGCGGCATAAAAATAAAGTTTATTATTATTTATTATTATTAATTGTAGAGCTGGAATAGGAGATTCTCTCTCATCTCTCTCTCTCTCTCACACACACACACACACACAGAGAGAGAGACACAGACACACACACACACACACACACACACACACACACACAAGAGAGCTGAAAATCTGGAAGTGAATTGGGATTAGGGATGGAATTAGAAAACCATAGAGTTGGCCGCGCCCCTGACATCCAACCCCCTAGGGGAGAAAAAGAAAATACAGTGGAACCTTGACTTACATCATTAATCCGTTCCAGTGGTCTAGACTTAAGTCAAACATGACTTAAGTCAAACGAATGTTTCCCATAGAAAGTAATGGGAAAGCGGATTAATCAGTTCCAGATGATGAAAAAGACCCCCGAAAACAGCAATTTAACACAAATTTGACTGGGATAGGAGATTCCTTCTGGGGATGTAAATGAAATGTCTCTTGAAAGAGAGGAGGAGGCAGTGGAATTATAGTCCACAAGTTATATGCCTCCACTTTTTAATGTTCATAGCAACAATGTCTAACATTTAAGTTTTACTGATTTTTAACCTGACATTCCAAGTTCTGAACAACTCTATGCTTACCATTAGAGTCCCAAAACTTTACAGCTCCCCAATTAAAATGCTTCCATTGTGGACCAGACTTCTGCAGCCAGATTTTTTACAAGACTGACACTGTCTAACCAGTGAGGCAGCCCCGAGCTCACAGCGGCGGCTTCACTGAGGCTGAGGACCAGCTCCAGGTGCTCGGAGCTGGCCTCACCGGCCGCCGCCGCTGGGAGGAGGGATGGGAATTAGAAAACTGGGTAGAGTTGGCGCCGGGCTCCGAGATGTAAGTCAAAGCCTGACATCAAACAGGCCCCTTCTTGCTGCAAGTCAAATATGATGCAAGTCAAGCAGGATGTAAGTCAAGGTTCCACTGTAAAGGAGGTCCCTCCATATCAACGGGATCAGTATCCACTGATTCACTTACTTGCGCTCTGAAAATATTACAAAAATTAACATACTGTATTGTTAACAATGACGTTACCAGAACAGACCCAGGCAGCCAGATCCCATGCCAGATTAGAGGCTTCCTTATTAAATGTGTGTTTGCTATAATATGCATTTTTCAGCACTGGCGAGGGGCAACTTGATCTCTAGTGGATGTGGGGGTTGTACTGACATAAACCCTTGTCTTTCCCGGTGGCTTTTTAAAATAAGGAGAGCCATCTCTTATTCAGTCACCCTTGTCTCCTGCTGCCTTCCACCTTCCCATCTTTTAAAGCGAGTCTTTATTTTTATTTCTTTATTTAAAAGTAGGCTAGGTGATACCTTTACAGTATTTCTTTATTTTAAAGACTTCTACCCCACCTTTCTTTTTCCAAAAAAAAAAAAAAAAAGGACCCACATCATTATTGGACTTTGCGAACCCAAATGCCACCACCGCTAACTCTTCCCCCTCAAAAACCACAAGCTGGACCAGGTCTATTTCAGACCACAGTAGAAACCTAGTTTTAGTCTATTTCACTCCAGTATTCCTGCCAAGAACACTCCATGGACATGGGGGTCACGAAGAGAGGGTCACGAGTGCAATGACACAACAGACAGAGACCCCCAGCAGGGGAATGACAGTCCCCCAAAATGGGGGACATTCTGGAGACATAAAACTCAGCCTAAGGACCAACTCCAATAACAACTCCATTATTATCAACTCCATGATACAGAGGGCCAACTATTGACGGGATTAGCTAGACGTCAACGTATTTCTTCCACATTGGCTGCTTTACATAAACAGAGTCCTGCTGGATCGGGCCAAGGGACCCATTTAGTCCAGCTTCCTGGATCTCCCAGTGGCCCCACCAGATGCCTCTGGGAGCACAGAAGACCACTAGATCCTTTTCTCCTGATGCCACTTCCCTGCATTTGGCACCTTGAGGAACATAAGAACATTTGAAGAGCCATCATGCTGGAACATGGCTTGCAACCCTATGATGGAGTTTTCAGCGCATGAGACTAATGTCTGTCTCCTGATACCACTCCCCTGCATCTGGCCTTTGATCTTCATCATGGTTTGTAACCTGTGATGATGTTTACAAGGCAGAACCATTTTGGGAACTGATGCCATCACCTCCTGGGCAGGGATTCCATCTTCCACTGGTGAAAAAAATTTTTCTTTTGTCCCACCTCCCAGCCTGATTTGAGTGTATGTCCCCTAGTTCTGGTATTTTGGGAGCTGAGCATAGCTATCCACTTTACTCATACCCTGCATTATTTTGTAGTCCCAGATCCCCCAAGTCAAGTGCCTTTTTTTTCCAGACTAAAGAGGCCCAAATGTTTTAGCCTTTCTTCATAAGGGAGGTGCCCCAGCCCAGTAATCATTTTAGTGGCTCTCAGCTGCACCTTTTCCAGTTCCACTATGTCTTTCTTGAGATGCTCTTGTCTAGAGATACTCTTGTCTCCCGAACATGGCTTGCAACCTACCATTACTAAGATCATTTTTAAAAGTGACAATGATTTTTCAGAACCATTTGGCTGGAGGCTGTTCCTTCCACAGAACTGCAGAATGTTTGCCAGGCTCAACTGGGGATAAAACAAGAAGAGTCCCAGAAGGAAAAGATAACCAACTAGGCTCCTTGACTGGTTTTGGCCACTTGAGGGCAGGCAGGCTTTCTTCCACAGTTTGAATGTTGCCGCCTTTAATACTTTAAATTGTATGGTGTGTTTTTTCCTCTGTCAATTGGATGAAATTGGCACAACTGGATGCTGCTGTTTGTTGATCCTTGCATATTTTTGTTGTTGTTGTAAACCGCCCCGAGTTGCCTCGGTAGCCAGACGGACAATCCAGTATATAAATCAAATAATTAAATCAAATGAAGAAATACAGTACATAAAATAGAGACCTCCATATTTTTCAAAATTTGGGGGTGGAGGGTTGGGGTGGAGGACAGCCTTTTTGCAAACTTTCCAGCAGGGATATCGTGAGGAAGGATGATTGTGTGTCCATCTAGGGAACCCATGAGATTTCTGGAGGGTCAGATGCTCTCCCACCTCATAGCCAGAGCTTCCTCAATCCTCAATCATAGCATTGTAAGGTTTGACAGAACATAAGAAGAGCCCCTGGTGGATCAGGCCAAAGACCCATCTAGTCCAGCTTCCTGTACCTCACAGTGGCCCCACCAGATGCCTCTGGGAGCGCACGAGACTAGATCTCTGTCTCCTGATACCACTCCCCTGCATCTGGCCCTTGAAGGACCCTGGTTTTAAGCCTGGAGATGACACAGGATCCCTGAAAGTCATTGAGTCCAATCCCTCTCACGGCAGGGGTGCCACAGCTAAAACCCTCCTGAAGGACAGACCGCCATCCCATGCCTGCTTAAATCATCCCCATCTTAGAAGGGCAGACCTGGAAGAGATCCTGTATAGACCATGGATCCAGCCTCTGTTGTAGGCACAAAGAAAGCAAAGCAAAGGACTGCAACTCCCAGAAACCACTACAAGTAGTCTCTGGGTGGTGGAGGCTTCTTTAAGTTACAGTCCAGGTTACATCTTGGGGACCCCAGCAAGCTGGGTACTCACTTTACCGACCTCAAGGATGGAAGCCTCTGAACCTTGAGCCTGCAAATGGGAGGAACCCAGGTCAAAAGCTTTACCAAAGGCATTTAACCACTGCTGTCAGTTTATAGCACCAAAATAAATAAATAAATAAATAAATAAATAATCAATCAATAAATAAATAAATAATCAATGGTTGAGTTGGCTCTTTGAGCCCGTAACCGGGGACAACGCGACCGAACAGGGAGGACCCATAAGCGCGTTGCGATGCTGAAGTCCAATCGCAGGGATCTAGCCGTGGGGGACGGTTTCCCCCCCACAGAAACCTGTCCAAATGAGGTTTAGGGTGGGGAGACATTTATTTTTGGCCCCGTCGAGATCAAAAGAGTGTTAGAGGGAGACCGTAAGGCAGTGGTGGCCAAACTTCGGCCCTCCAGATGTTTTGGACCACAACTCCCACAGTCCTTTGTCATTGGCAAGACAGGCTTGGAATTCTGGGAGCTGTGGTCCAAAACATCTGGAGGGCTGAAGTCTGGCCACTACTGCCGTAAGGCAAGGCCTTCTTAGCGTTGGCTCCCAGGTTTGGACACCCTTTGCCAAGGGAGGCTCGGCTGGCCTCCATCTTTGCCCAGTATCAGTCAAAGTCCTTTTTCGTCAAGTGGTCCTTGGGTGTGTCGAGGAAAGGCGCACTGGACTGACAAATGGGTATTGTGTTTTTGTGCGTTTTCTTCAAAGGACATTTTACGTTTTTCTTCCTTCTATGTACCGGTGCTATTTTAATGCCAGCCCCTCTGAATCCCATTTGTGGAAGGAAAGCCAGCCAAGAAATGAAGAAATAAACAAATGTAAAGTATGGCATCACGTTTCAATCCACTACTCGAGTAACTCTCTTCCAGAATTAGAGAGAGGCAGCCGTGTGTTGTTATGTGCCACTGGGATAGTTCTGACGTAGGCCAACCTGAGATAGTTTTCTTTTAACATTTTTTTGGGGGTGATATTTAAGAAGCGGTTTGACTCTCGTCCCCACCCTCCCCAGGTGAGTTCGGGTGGCCAAGGAGGATTCTGAATGCCACAATCGTTGCCACTGTCTAATTTATTCGTACATTTCCTTTTTCCACACGGCATCAGGCTCCAAGTTCTTCACCAAAGCAAATAAATAATACAGAGTCTATCGGTACACTTATATCACACCATCATGGTAATACAGCGTCACGTTGACATCGCTCCGTAACATCCACGCAACTAAAAAGTGTAACAGTACAACTGTTTTTTTAAAAAAAGGTTGAAACCTTTGAGAACCAACCACGCACTCAACGTTCCAGACCACCGACGTTATCCTGGTATCATCCAGGTGGTTCGAGAGCTCCATTCCTATTGAGAGACCTATTGGGAAAAATTACTTACTCCTATCTGACTCGCAGCGCAAGAGGGAACATGGAATGGAGGCACCGCAAGGCACTTGGGAAAGAGGGCCTCCTGAAAACCACAACAATAGACCCACCTCTCTAGCAAATCCCCATCCTTGGAGCCAAGAACGGCATGAAGAACTTGTTCCTGTGATTGCGCCCTTCTGGCCAGGCTCCAAGTAGCAAAAATTTATCTGGGATGGGGAGATAGAAAATGCCTTTATGCACTTTTTTGTGGGGGAGAGGGACTCTGAAGTTCTAAAGGCCAAGTTACGTGCTATGCAGCCTCTTCCTCTAGTAACTAAAAGCTAGAACTAGATTAAATTTACAGTTGCAACTACACGTTATTACAGTAGGACCCCCATAGCCACTGATTCATTATCCACTGATTCAGTTATCCGCGGTTTGCAGAAAAAAAATTAAATAAATAATTCAGCAGCCGCCCGCAAAGCAAGCTACTGTCACAAACAGCCGCCAGAAAGCAGGCTACGGTCTCAAAACTGCAGCCAGAAAGCAAGCTACTGTCACGAAACAGCAGTTCTGGGGGAAGGTGTTGGCGTTCTGTCTTATCCGCGGATTTCATTATCCACGGGTAGGCCTGGAACTAATCCCCAGCGGATACCGGGGACCTAGTGTACAACTGCAAAGTCGCTCCTCTGTGGTGGCTCCCAGGCTGCGCTCTCCCTTTGCAAGATACAAGGTGGCTCAACTCTGGCTGCTTTGAAAGAGTTTTTAAAATCCATTTCCACTCTGTTTTTCAACAACAACAACAACCCTTGCCAGTTATTGGATGTGGAGGGAATGCGTCAAAACGGTGTTTAACTTGTAACGGGTTTTAGTCCAAACGATCCATATTTGATATGGCTTATTAAACACAGCATTTAAAAAAAAACCCACCAAAATGCCGTTTTATTTCGATTCCTCCCTCCACATGTAACATGATTTTATTAACATAATTTCCTTGGTTTTAGGCTCTAGGTCATCCAGGGAAATATTTACTATTCAAAATAGGTTAAGTTGCTGTTTAAAGAAAGTAAACAAACATTGCAGTGATAAGTAGCTAAGCAGTGAGTTCAACTTTTTTTAAATATTTAACTACGCCGCCTCGGATCACCAAAATTTCACCAAAAATACAAATTAAGTTGACCTAAGAAGATTCAGGAGAGGGTGGTGCAGCCAAAACAGACCTCTCTATGATGGCCACCTAATTCACCTTGGGCCACGTAAGGGGAGTCAAAAAAGCAATCTCATGGGCTGTTAGGAAATTCAATTTTTGGTTTATGCCAGAAAAAGGCCATAAGACAGCCAACTACCCAGCTCCATTTAATTCTGTAGCTGCTGCACCTCTCTGAAACTCATACTTCACCTCTCTTTTTCCCCTTAAAAATGAGAGTTACAGTAACAGAGGTTGCTGGAAACCACAAGTTCTCCTTTGGGACATAGGTGGAGCAGGGGGAATCTTGGACTCCAGATTCATAGACTCTTGGGTCAAAATATTTATTTATTTGTAAACCACTTGATAGCACCAAACCTTCAGGTGTCGGGAAAAGAAATGCACCATATGGACTAAAAGCCATATTTTTAAAAATACTTTAAAAAAATCTGCTTATGAATTGCCTCTGGTCTCATTTCTGCGAGTCCACAATGGGATGTAAACCGAGTGCGTAAATATATAAATACAGCATTAAAAAAAACCATCCAGAACACTTTCAAAGCAACACATAAATAGTTAAATAATAATAATAATCCTGACCCTGAAAGAGCCTAGAGCTGACCCCCCCCCCGCCCCCAAGAGTTTGGAATTTTACTTTCTGGCATCTCTGGTTTCCAAGATCTAATTCTGATTTCAAAAAAAAAAAACCTATTCTAAGCTCAGGACACCCCAAATCTAAGTCAGGAACATGTCAATCAGACCGCTAGGGTCATTTTACCTGAGCAGTGACTGGGGAGAAACAGAGAGTGCTTTGCAATGACACCCACAGCCCTTGCGAGACAAAATACAGTAGGATTCCGATATTCACTGAGGGTTGGGTCCAAGCTCTTCTGTGGATACTTAAAGTCGCCGATAATAGTGAATGCTGCATATAGAGCATTCCCAGAAGCCTCCACCACTCGCTGTGCTGGAAGGGGTTTCTGGGAGTTGAAGGCCGGGAACGTCTGGGGACCCACAGGTTGAGAACCACTGATATAGAGCATGGAGCAAAACAAAAAAAAAAACCCCAGGATCAATTATGTTCATATTCATTACCAGAACTGGTCACTAGAGGGCCCCAGAGATTATGTTACAGCAGGCAGGTCCAAACTTCGGCCCTCCCGATGTTTTGGACCACAACTCCCAGGATTCGAAGCTTAGATTGCCAATGGCAAAGGACTGTGGGAGTTGTGGCCCAAAACATCTGGAGGGCCGAAGTTTGGACATGCCTGTGTTACAGTATTATGTATGCTTTGATAAGTATTCATAGCATAGTCTCTGGCTCCTCCGTGGTGAAACCATGGATATGGATCCTGTGTATATGGGGTCCTACTATAATGTAACCTCCATGATTTTAATCTCTTTCGACCCCCTCCCCAACATGACCACTGCTGAAATGATGAAAAACCTTGTTTTGAACCCACCGTGAACACAGCTGCGGACGGTCCCTCTCTGTGTCATGTTCTTCATGGCGCCGTGCCTAACTTGAAGGAAGACATCAGCTCTTGGTGGTGTGCCGGCTCAACCAGCAAGCAAACAAGCCTCCCACGGTTTCTGCTCATGGGTACAGGCCACCAACGAGCAGGAACTTCTCATTAAGCCGCGTGGCTAGGAAGAGTGTGACCACATAGGGAAGAAAGACGAAGGAACCCTTGAAAGCATTTTCATAGAATCATAGAACTATGGAAGAGTCACGTTGCCTGCTCCATGAAGAAATGCAACTCCAAGGACATCGGCCAGGTGGTGGTCTAGTGAAGTGCCAACTTTGCCTCACCAGAGACAATTAGAATGCTTTATCGCTCTGATGACGAGATCATTCTCAAAAAAACGGTTTCCTAGATGTGTTGCGCGGATCGCTACTTTTCTTCTCTTGGCTGGGACAGATGGCCGGCTCACATGGAGGCTGCGGTTGGAGCCACGTCACCCAGATCAGCTGCACCCCTCAGGACGGCCTGGTTCGGACCCGGCGACATCGCGGAGCACCTGATGGATCTCAGAACAGATCTGCTCGTTGCCAAGATCTGTCGGGAAACAGCACTGCCTCCATCTGAAAGCACCGGGCTTCCCATTTTGCAATGAATTGCGGGGTGCCCAAAATGTCGGCCGTAACGGCCCCTGAACGTTCCGGTGAATGGAAAACCAATACACCCGTGGGTTGGCCATCCACGGAATCAAAGACCGGTCGAGTTGGATGGGTCCCCAAGGGTCACCTAGAGACCAACTCAATTCCCAGCCAGGACATCCGCTACTGGAAAAAGGAGGTCCACTCAAATTTCTCCTCAGAAGCCCGCCAGCTTCTGAGGTAATCCATTCCCCTCAACAGCTCCCATATGGCAGAAGTCCTCAAGAATTCCTAGTTTATGGCTTCCACAAGCAGTTCGGATCAATCGTCGTTCCTTCCAATGCATGCCTAAAGGTCATCGGGTCCGTGGCAGGGCCCACGGCCTAACATGTCACGATGCAGGGGCAGCAGATGCCACAGACATGAGGGAGCGCGCATGTCTCTCTCTCTCTCATAAGACACCAGTGTTCCATTGTTGTCAAAACCAAAAAACTGTGTTCTGTTTGGCCGGCGTGGCGGCATTTCAGGAGGGTGTAGGTTTTATTCCGCGGAACGGTTTCCACGTATTGGGTTAGTCAACTTCCTGCCTGTTCTGTGCTTCCCCACGTTTCCTGCAGCGTGGGGACGTGACCCAATGAGTACGGTCCCCTCATACGGCCACCAAGCTGTTCTTTGTGTGGTATCCTGTCCAAGCTGACTCAAGGCCTCCGGTCGAAGGACCCGTCCTCTCATCATGGTGGTACTCTCCTGCCGTATTTGACTGAATTACTTTGTGAGTCTGGTTGCGAGTATTTACTGGTTTAGGCCTGTCCCTTGTGAGTTATCGCTTTCTTGACTGTTCAACCGTCCCCAAGGATGACTGGTTCAAACCCTGGGTGTCACGCGTTTCCTTCTATCTCAGGCAAACTTCAGCCCTTCAGATGTTTTGGACCACAACTCCCACAGTCCTTTGCCATTGGCAATCTAAGCTTAGCATTCTGGGAGTTGCGGTCCAAAACATCTGGAGGGCCGAGGTTTGGACATGCCGGTTCTATCTGAGTGACTTTGGCCCAGCAAGGCCAATGGCTTTCCACACATCTGCCATTTCTCAGCCTTTCTTTTTATACCAGACCCCTTTTGCTTGTTTATTTCCGGATTTATGTGGCAAAAGGGAGCTTCCTGGGAGCCCCTGAACGTTCACTAATATCTCCCAAGTGCCGCACTGTGAATTATCCATGTATACCTCCACCGGCTCCTTCCTTCTTCCCTCGTTCCTCAGATGAATGAACAACTGCTCCCACCTTAAACTTCTGGGCCGTTTGTCTCCTGAACAACCAGGTTCACTATTTCCAGACAGCCGCCATCTTAGACAACCACGGATGGTTTGTGTAGGCCATAAGGTTTCAGGTTAGCAATCTCTTCACGTTCCTCTCTGTTTTGGGGTGGGTGGGTGAAGTTGTTTCCGCTTACACCAGTTTCTCTGCATCATATTTCCACCAAATTTCCACCTAACCTCGAGCGGGTGCAGAGGAGGGCGACCAGGATGGTTGAGGGTCTGGAGGAAATGTCTTATGAGGAACGGCTTAGGGAACTGGGAATGTTTAGCCTTTCAAAAAGAAGGCTGAGGGGGATATGATAGCTATGTTTAAATATTTGAAAGGATGTCATATCGAAGAGGGAACAGGTTTGTTTTCCATGGCTTCAGAGACTAGGACTCGGGGCAATGGTTTCAAACTCCAGGAAAAGAGATTCCATTTGAACATTAGGAAGAACTTCATGACAGTTAGAGATGTTCAGCAATGGAATATGCTGCCACAAAGGAGGGTGGTGGAGTCCCCTTCCTTGGAGGTTTTTAAGCAGAGGCTGGATGGCCATCTGTCGGAAATATTGTGATGGGGGTTCCTGCATGGCAGGGGGTTGGACTAGATGGCCCTTGAGGTCTCTCTTCCAACTCTTATGATTCTATGATTCTATGAAAAATGCTTTTTAAAAATCCCAATATATGCCATCAGCCGGGACACAAGAACTGCCCGATGACTATAAGAACAGGGTGTAACCTCTTCTGTCCCAGCATGCTCATTCTCCCTCTCTCTCTCTCTCCCTGCATCTGCATAGAAGAAAAAGTGATAGACATCCTGTGGCTGCACATGGGAATCTCTCTTACCTGAACTGCTGTCGACGCAATCGCAAAAGGGACACCGCGCAGCCTCGTTCCGTGCGGATTCAGCAGGGACACCAAAGCTCTCGGGAGGATGACCGTGGTGCATGAAGGTTAAAAAACTGAAAAGGGCGTACAGGGAACAGACACACAACAAGAAGCCAAAGGTTTCGTTATAATACATCGTTTATCCAAACCAGTGGAGAGTTACTTAAAGCTAACGGGGAGAGAAAAAATTGCCAGGGCTGCTTAGCGTGAATTAAAAAAAAAGGTACGAAGGTAGCACCCATAGTCTAGTTTTGATTTTGTTTGTTTTAATGGCTGCATGGCTCCAAACCTCTTTTTACTGTCAGAGAGAGAGAGAGAGAGAGAGAGAGAGAGAGAGAGAGAGAGAGAGAGAGAGAGAGAGAGAGAGAGAGAGAGAGAGATTCCTTCAGTTCAGCTGGCGTCACGTTTGCAATCCCCGGCAATGTCAAAACTCCTGATTTTGGCTCTTCAACCTGTGATTAGCCTGATTTTCTCGAAACAACTAGGGTGACTTTCCGCCTTTCCGCCCGCACGTACGGCTCGTTGCCGGCACCGCCAGCCTTTCCGCACACCTTCCTAGAATTCCCCCGCATGGACCCTTTGGTGGAATGTCAGGCTTTGTCCCGACTGGAGATCCTTCCACACCCCGAGCGTCTGCCGGCCTTCTCCTCGGTGCGGGTGGCCGGCTGCGAATCGCGGCCGGTGTTCCGCCGGGAGTCCCCCGCCCCACGCGTTCGTGTGGCTCCTGGCGGCGTGGATCCGCTGGTGCCGGACGAGGTCGCCGTTGGTCCAGAAGCTCTTCCCGCACTGCGGGCACTTGTAGGGCTCCTCGGCCCCCGTGTGGACCAGCTGGTGCTTGGCCAGGTTGGTGTTGCTGGAATAGTTCTTGCCGCACTCCAGGCACTTGAAGGGCTGCTCCCGGTGTGGACTCGCTGGTGGGTCTTCAGGCTCTCCTTGTAGCAAAACGTCATGCCGCACTCTGGGCAGGTGTAGGGCTTCTCGCCCGTGTGGATCCGCCGGTGCCGGCTCAGGTCCCCTTTCTTCTTGAACCGCTTGCCGCAGTCGAAGCACGGGTAGGGCCTCTCGCCCGTGTGGATCCGGACGTGGCAGCTGAGGTTGATGCGCTGGGTGAAGGTCTTCCCGCACAGGCCGCAGGTGAAGGGCTTCTCGCCCGTGTGCATCCGCTGGTGGGTCTTGAGGCTCGAGTTGCAGCTGAAGCTCTTCCCGCACTCCGAGCACTGGAAGAGCTTCTCGCCCGTGTGGATCTTCCAGTGGAGGTTGAGGGTCGACTTGGAGCTGAAGCTCTTCTCGCACACCGGGCACTTGTGCCTCTCTTTGCCTTTCTCCGTCTTGTCCTTCATCCGGACAGACGGGAAGTCGCTCCCCGGACCCGTCAGGGCTTTCTTCCGCCCCCGTTGCCGCCCTTTCGCCTTCCGTCTCGGCCCGTCGCCCTCTTTGCTGCCGCTGCCGCTGCCTCCTCCTCCTCTTCTTCTTCCTTGCGAAAGAGCCGGCCCCCCACGTGAGCCCCGTGGGTTATCCCTCACCCTCGTGGTCCACGGGGCTTCGTTGACTGCCGGAAGAAAGAAAAGAAGAGGGAGTGGGTGAAGAGAGCAAGAGATAGAGAGAGAGCGAGGTCAATAAAGAGGTAACTATGAACCGGTGTTGTGGGGGGCATCTCCCGCTCAGTAGTGGCGAACCTTCGGCACTCCAGATGTTTTGGACCACATCTCCCAGAATTCCAAAGCCTGTACTGCTAATGGCAGAGGGCTGTAGGAGCTGTGGTCCAAAACATCTGGAGTGCCAAAGGTTCACCAACACTGGCTGATTGTGTTCTCAGTGCAAATGAGATAATCAGGCAAGGTTTTAACCAATGCCACCCACTCCCCTCATAGGATTCCTAGACGATCACTTCTTCAACTATGCCATGCTGGACACCTCCAATCTAAAAACCAGTGGTTCTCAACCATGGGTCTGTAGATATTGTTTGTGATTCTTCTTCTTCTTTCTCTTCTTCCTCTTCTTCTTCATCATCATCTAATTCTTCCTCTTCTTCTTCTTCTTCTTCTTCATCAAATAATTATCCCTTTTCTTCTTCCTCTTCTTCATCATCTAATTCTTCCTTTTCTTCTTCTTCTTCATCATCTAATTTTTCATCTTCTTCTTCATCACCATCTAATTCTTCATCATCATCATCTAATTCTTCTTCTTCATCATCATCTAATTTTTCTTCGTCATCTAATTCTTCTTCTTTTTCTTCATCATCATCTAATTCTTCTTCTAATTCTAATTCTTCTTCTTCTTCTTCTTCTTCTTCTTCTTCTTCTTCTTCTTCTTCTTCTTCTTCTTCTTCTTCTTCTTCTTCTTCTTCTTCTTCTTCTTCTTCTTCATCTAATTCTTCTTCCTCTTCTTCTTCTTCATCATCATCATAAAACTGTACAGCTGGAAAAAGCCCTTTGGATTCCTGAGTCCACACACCATGCCAGAATATAGATTATAGGGGACCAAACGTACTCCATATCTCTACCCAATTTTGAGTAAATGTACCAGTATATCCCCACACAGGCCATTTGCAGTTTCTGCTGTCGGGATAAATTCAATCAATAACAAAGTCTGTGGCTAAGTTTTTACTCTCAGCCTTAAGAACTCGGAAATGTTACAGTAAGACAACCACCTGATTTGAGATTTACACTGTTTGATATATTTTAAATGACGTATGTACTCTGTGTTTTTATATATTATGCTACTTCCTTCTGAAGATTTGGGTCTATGGCCGTATAATAATAAAGTAAAGAGCAGCTGTAGTTACCTGTAACACTTGTGCCATGTTTGTCTTCTTGACAAAACGCACAGAGAACTACACTTCCTGCAAGTGTAAGCTGGTTGCACTATTGGAAGAGAAGGTCCAGCAGCTAGAGGCCTGCATATCGGACCAGCAACATATTAAGGAGCTTGAGCTGTTCTTGGACAGAGCGGAACAGACTATCCAGGTCCAAGAAGAGATAGGGCACAATTCTGAGGATGAAGTCACTTCCCCAACTCAGGAGCTAGATGTGTGGAGGAATATGACTCAAAGGAGTACAAGGCCAAGGGATCACTCAGAGAGTCTCATATTGCACAATCAATTTGAGTCTCTTTCCCTCATCACACCTCATGAAGCATGCACAGAGGAACAACTGGTTCCACCCGAGGATCTCTCCCTCATCACAATTGATGAGATACAGGATCAGGTACATGTAGATGAACAGGCTGCAGGAGAGAAGCTCCTTGTAGTAGGGGATTCTATTATTAGAAATACAGAGGGATGGATTTGTGAGCATGATAACCATATGGTCACTTGCCTGCCAGGTGCAAAGGTTGCAGACATCATGAGAAATCTAGATAGCTTGTTAGAGAGAACTGGGAAGGAGCCAGTGGTCATGGTACACGTTGGTACCAATGATGTCGGGAAGGCCAAGCGGTCAGTCTTGGAAGCAAAATTCAGGTTGTTAGGTAGAAGATTGAAGTCCCAGACTTCCAAGGTAGCATTTTCAGAAGTGCTACCTCTTCCTCGGGCAGGACCCGCCAGGCAGGCAGAACTCAGAAGCCTCAATGCATGGATGAGGCGATGGTGTCGAGAGGAGGGCTTTAGATTTGTCAGGAACTGGAGAACATTTTGGGACAAGCCAAACCTGTTCAGGAGGGATGGGTTGCACTTGAATCATGATGGGACCAGATTGCTGGCACTCAACCTCAAAAAGGCTTCAGAGCAGCTTTTAAACTGATAACTGGGGGAAAGCCGACAGGAGCTGAGTGGCATCTGGTTCAGGACACCTCATCCTTGGGGAATGAGGTTGGAGAGGGTAGAGAATCACATAGAGATGACATAGCAGGTATTATCACAGGGAGAATAATGGAATGTGATAGTTTGTCTACTGAAAATAAAAACTGTGGGGGGAAAAGAACAAGGCAGCAGCTGTTGTTGTGGGACCCACTGTACAGGTGCTTCTACGCCAATGCTCGAAGCCTCCGAGCAAAGATGGGAGAACTTGAACATTTGGCAGCTAGGAATAACAGAAACCTGGTGGAATGTGGAGAACCAGTGGGATACAGCAATCCCAGGCTATAAACTCTATAGAAGGGATAAAGAGGGGCGGGTTGGAGGAAGAGTGGCCATCTATGTCAAAGAAGGGGTAAAATCCAGCAGAATGGAGATTGACAGAGGGTCTGGCTCCACCATAGAATCACTGTGGGTTAAACTACCAGGTCCAAGGAGTGATGTGATAGTTGGGGTATTCTATCGTCCACCAGATCAAAAACTTGAGGGGGATCTTGAAATGAGGAGAGAAATCATGGAGGTGTCTAAGAGGGATAGGATAGTAATCATGGGGGACTTCAATTATCCCCACATTGACTGGGCCAATGCGAGCTCTGGGCAAGAAAGAGAAACTGGGTTTCTCGACTTGCTGAATGATTGTGCCTTAGAGCAACTTGTCATGGAGCCCACCCGAGAACAGGCAACTCTGGATCTAATACTGTGTGATACTCAGGACCTGGTCAGGGATGTGAATGTCACTGAGCCTCTGGGGAACAGTGACCATGCTGCAATTTCCTTTGCCATACATGTTGGAGGAAGAGTGTCAACCAAATCAGACATAAAAACCCTTGATTTTCGAAGGGCAAACTTCCCTCAGATGAGAAAACTAGTTAGAGAGAAATTGAAGGGGAAGGTTAGAAGAATCCTATCACTTCAGAGTGCATGGAGCCTGTTTAAAACAACGGTAATAGAGGCCCAGCACAAGTGCATACCACAAAGAAAGAAGAGCTCATTTAAGTCCAAGAGGACACCGGCATGGTTAACGAGTGGAGTTAGAGAGGCTCTAAAGCACAAGGAGAGGTCTTTCTGCAAATGGAAATCCTCCCCAAATGAGGAAAATAAAAAGGAACACAAACTCTGGCAAAAGAAATGTAAGAAGATGATAAGAGAGGCAAAGAAAGATTTTGAGGCACACATGGCTAGCAATATAAAGGGTAATAATAAAAGCTTCTTTAAATATGTTAGAAGTAGAAAAACTGCCAGAGAACCAGTTGGCCCTCTGGATGGTGAGGGAGGACAAGGGGAGGTTGAGGAGGACTTCGAAATTGCAGAGAAATTAAATGAGTTCTTTGCATCTGTCTTCACGACAGAAGACCTCGAGCAGATTCCGCTGCCTGAACTGCCCCTCTTGACTAAAGAATTAAATCAAATACAAGTTAAAAGAGAGGATGTTTTAGGACTAATTGATAAATTGAAGATTAACAAGTCACTGGGCCCAGATGGCATCCACCCAAGGGTTATTAGGGAACTGAGAAATGAAATTGTAGATCTCTTAACGGTTATATGCAACTTGTGTCTTAAAACGGCCACAGTGTCGGAGGACTGGAGAATAGCAGATGTCACACCAATTTTTAAAAAAGGAAGGAGGGGGGATCCAGGAAACTACAGGCCAGTTAGCCTTACATCTGTCCCAGGGAAGATGGTGGAAAGCCTCATCCGAGAGAAAATCTTAAAACACATAGAAGAACAAACCTTGCTGAGAGAAAATCAGCATGGCTTATATAAGGGTAAATCTTGTCTGACAAATCTTTTAGAATTTTTTGAAAAGGTCAACAGGCATGTGGATTTGGGTGAACTGGTGGATATAGTCTATCTGGATTTTCAGAAGGCTTTTGACACAGTCCCTCACCAAAGGCTGCTGAAAAAATTGCACAGTCAGGGGATAAGAGGGCAGGTCCTCTTATGAACTGAGAACTCGTTGAGATCCAGGAAACAAAGAGTAGGTGTCAATGGGAAATTTTCACAATGGAGAGAAGTGAAAAGCGGTGTGCCCCAGGGCTCTGTCCTGGGACTGGTGCTTTTCATTCTGTTCATAAATGACCTGGAGACAGGGATAAACAGTGAGGTGGCCAAGTTTGCAGATGACACAAAACTTTTCCATGTGGTAAAAACTAGAGAAGATTGTGAAGAGCTCCAGAAGGATCTCTCCAAACTGGGAGAATGGGCTGAGAAATGGCAAATGTGTTTTAATGTAGCCAAAGGTAAAGTAATGCATATTGGGGCAAAAAATCCAAACTTTATCTATCAACTCATGGGCTCTGAGTTATCCGTGACGGATCAGAAAAGAGATCTTGGTGTGTGGGTGGACAGCTCCATGAAGGTGTCTCCCCAATGTGTGGCAGCAGTGAAGAAGGCCAATTCCATGCTAGGGATTATCAAAAAGGGGACTGAAAATAAAACAGCCAACATTATAATGCCATTATACAAAACAATAGTAAGGCCGCACCTGGAGTATTGTGTACAATTCTGATCGCCACATCTCAAGAAAGACATAGTGGAACTGGAAAAGGTGCAGAAGAGAGCAACTAAAATGATTACTGGGCTGGGGCACCTCCCTTATGAGGAAAGGCTAAAACATTTGGGCCTCTTTAGTCTGGAAAAAAGGCGATTGAGGGGGGATATGATTGAGACATACAAAATAATGCAGGGCATGAGTAAAGTGGATAGAGGGAAGCTCTTCTCCCTCTCACAAAATACCAGAACTAGGGGACATACACTCAAATTGAGGGCTGGGAGAGTAAGAACTGACAAAAGAAAATATTTTTTCACCCAGCGCGTTGTAAGTCTATGGAACTCCCTGCCACAGGATGTGGTGATGGCATCTGGCCTGGATACCTTCAAAAGGGGATTGGACAGATTCCTGGTGGAAAAATCCATCACAGGTTACAAACCATGATGGAGATGTGTGTAATCTCCAGGCTTAAAACCAGGGTCCTTCAAGGGCCAGATGCAGGGGAGTGGTATCAGGAGACAGAGATCTGGTCTCGTGCGCTCCCAAAGGCATCTGGTGGGGCCACTGTGAGATACAGGAAGCTGGACTAGATGGGACTTTGGCCTGATGCAGCATGGCTCTTCTTATGTTCTTATGTTCTTATGTAAAGATTATTGAGTCCAGCCCCTCTCAGGGAAGCACAGGGAGGAATAAAATACCCAACCTCTGACTTGGCAGACAGGACAGCGAAACTACGGACCGATCAGGCTATAACTCCCAGAAAACCTGGCCCGCACAGCTCGTGGTGAAAGCTCTTGGGAATTTAAGTCCAGGAACACGTGAGTACTCTGGATCGGGCACTAAATAATAATTATGGGATGCCATCAAGTCAATTCTGAAATATGGTGCCTTTTCCAGGGATTTTTTAAGGTAAGAAATACTCCGAAGTTTATCACTCCCTTCTCTCTCTCTCTCTCTCTCTCTCTCTCTCTCTCTCTCTCTCTCTCCCTCTCTCTCTCTCTCTCTCTCTCTGTGCGCACACCCAGGTGTCATGGCACTGTGCAGCTTGCCCATGGCCACCCAGGCTGGTTCTTCTCCCAGGAAGAGCAGGAGAAGAGTAGGGATTCGAGTTTTCATGCCCGCCCGTTTTTCTTAAGCCAGTTTGCTTTAGTATTATCATTCTGTCTGCTAGTTTTTTCTGTTAGTTTCTTTCTTTCTTTCTTTCTTTCTTTCTTTCTTTCTTTCTTTCTTTTTGGGTTCCATTGTTGGTCGTTCCTTATTTTTATGTTTATCTTTTGGAATGAATTATCATTCCTTTGAACTCTATATTGTGGAATTTTACACTTGTTAACTGCCTTGAGTTTACCTTTTGGGAAAATCTGGCAGCATGTACAAATAAAAATAAATAAATAAGTGGGGAATCGAACTCCCGACCTCTGGCCAGGTGCCGAAACCACGGAGCCATTTATCCAACTACAGTGGTGCCCTGAGATAAGAAATAAACTCATTCCTCGGGCCGCTTCGTACCTTTCAAATTTTCATGGATTCGAACGGGGCGCCATGCACCCTGGGAACGGAAGTCTTCCACAACGGTGGTCCCCAACCCCCAGGCCGCGGACCAGTGCCGGTCCGTGGACCGGTCGGCACCGGGCCGCCTGGGGACGCCGGGAGGCTCCTCCCCTTTTCCTCCACCGCCCTCCTCCTCCTCCTCTTCTCTCCCGTGGGCGGCCGGTGGAGGAGGAAGGCTGGAGGAGCGCAGGAGAAATTTTGCCTCCGCCCGCCGCGGGCGGTGGCGCATCCTCCTCCTCCGAGCAGCAGCAGCAGCAGCAGCAGCAGCCATTCTCCTCCTCCTCCTCCTCCCGCAGAGCAGCAGCAGCGAGGGCATTTGGCGGCGGCGGCGGCGGGGGGCGGGGCGACAGCAGCAGCCACCCCCGCAATCCCCGCCGCCGCCGCTGCATTGCCCCCATCCCGCCGCCGCCACCCCTCCGCAATTTTTGCTGCTGCTGCTGCTCCTTCAGCGGCGGCGGCGGGAGGAGGAGGAGGAGGAACCGGAGCAGGAGCAGGAGGCGGCGGCGGCTCGTCGGTGCCGCGAGGGCGCTTCCTGGCGCGGCCGGGCGGGTGCCGCGCGCGGGGCGCCTGGGCCAGGAGCCGCGCGGGTCTCACTGCTGGCGCCGCGCTTGCTCCTGCTCCTGCTGCCGCCGCTGCCGTGGGCCTCCTCCTCCGCCGGGAAAGCGCTGCTGGGGCCCCCTCGCTTTCCCAGCGGAGGTGGAGGCCCACGGCGGCGGCGGCGGCAGGAGATAGGAGCCCCGGGTTCCCCCACCCCGCCCATGTGTGTGTGGGGAGTGGCACCCCGAATAGATCTCGTGCCTCCCCCTCCTCCTTCCCCCATCCTTTGCTTTCACCCCCTTTTGCCTCCCCGCCTCGGACCCCCTTTTGCATTCTCCCCCTCCCCCCCCCCCACCCCCAGCTTCGGGCCACAGAAAAATTATCAAAAATTTCCCGGTCCAGATACAAAAGGTTGGGGAGCACTGTTCCACAACATTTTCGTATCTAATTTCTGTATTTCCTGCAAGAACTCAAGAAATTTTCATATCTTGAGTTCTTGCAGAAGATTTCCACTCGCAGGGTGCATTGCGCTCCGGTTGGACTTCCCTTTCGTATCTCAAGTTTTTTTGTATCTCAAGGCATCAAGACATTTGTATCTCAAGGTACGACTGTACCTATCCTGTGAGGTAGGTAGATAGATAGATAGATAGATAGATAGATAGATAGATAGATAGATAGATAGATAGATAGATAGATAGATAGATAGATAGATAGATAGATAGATAGATAGATAGGTATGAGGGAAGGAAGGAGTAGATAGATAGATAGATAGATAGATAGATAGATAGATAGATAGATAGATAGATAGATAGATAGATAGATAGATAGATAGATAGATAGATAGATAGATAGATACATACATACATACATACATACATACATACATACATACATACAGTGGACCCTTGTATAACAAACAGTTTGTATAACATAAAATTTGTACAACATAAAAATTCCAGAGAGGGGAAATTTGCTTAACAGAATCGCCTATGGGGCGAATTTGTACAACATAAAAATGGGATTACTCCATTTTCTATATGGGAAATTTGTATAAAGGAAATTTTGCTTAACATAATTTCATTTGGAACGAATTAATTCCTTTATACAAGGTACCACTGTATGTGCCCTGACCTTAAACATGCTGCAAGACTAGTTTAGAAAGACTTTGCCAAGTATTTAATTATTAGACCTGCTTATTATTCTGTTGTTGTACCTCTCCTGCCCAATTCTGGATTTCCACATAAATCACTGGGACAGCAGATACTATATTATGCCTTTGGATTGTTCCTGGATTGTATTTGGATGGTTACCGGGGTTGGTTCGATAAACCCATCACATAATTTGAGTGGCACCTCGCAACGTGAGAAACAAAAAGCGATAAAAAATACAGAGCAAAACCTCAGCGCTGACGCATGAAACCAACAGAGCAAAGCCACGTTGTAAATTCTGAACCCGGCCCTTTAGTATTTCCTTCATTGGAACCTCCAATTAGATTCAAGCCTCTGTCCCTGGAGATGGGCGCCCCCTTTAAGAGATGGAGCTGGTTCCTTTTGGAACTAGGACTCCCCAAAGTAATTCTCCACAAGGTCTCTTTTTCCCGCCAGAATGCCCTGCTTCTTCCCACGTTGTGCTAGAGATGAGACCCACCACCCACCCAACCACAAAGACAATGTCAAAGTAAGGACTGTCAGTTAAGGGAGTGGTTCTCGATCTGTGGGTTCCCTGATGTTCCTGGACTGCAACTCCCAGGAATCCCTTCCAGCACATCAAGTGTTAGAGGCTTCTGGGAGTTGCAGTCCAGGAACATCTGGGGACCCCACCGGTTGAGAACCACTGAGTTAAGGGACACCCCCTCCATCCCTTCAGGCAAAGAACAGTGGTCAACCCGCTGGCCCTGAAGGTGAGAGGACCGAGACGCAGACCCCAAAGAACGTCCCGCTTGCTGCCTAATGTTTCCGACGTGGTTCTGAATGGCCGAAGGGAGATGGGGGAACCTTACCTACGGAGGCCACATTCCAAAAATTCTCCTCCATGATGGCTCTGTGCAGGGCCCGCTCTTCTGGACCCAATAATGCGAGTTCCTCCTCGTTGAAGTACACAGCTACATCCTCAAAGGTCACCACACCCTAAAAGGGGAGATTAATTCATTTAGTATTCCGTTTCTATTCCTCCCTGGTAGCGTAACTGGGAAATATACGCAAGATTGAGACCCACAAAACTCTCAGTACCCCAGAAGAACTATTTATTTATTTATTTATTTTTTATTTTTCTCTAGTTTGTATCATACTGTCTGCTTTTAACAATGTAGTAAAAAGCCCAGAGTTCCATTGGAAGATGGGCGGTATAGAAATAAAATAAAATAAAATAAAATAAAATAAAATAAAATAAAATAAAATAAAATAAAATAAACAAATATTTCCTCAAATGTAATCTTCAGTTAGATTCAAGTATAAATAAATAAAGAATTAATTTATTTATTTATTTATTTATTTATTTATTTATTTATTTATTTATTTTAGAATATTTTACCCCGCCTTTCTCCTTGGCAAAAGACCCAAGGTGACTTACAATAATGAGGGACAACGTATAGCCCAGAACATTTAAGACATAAAACGTTTATTGATTTATCTAGCATTTATATCGCACCAGCCAGCAAAATAGCTCCTCTGGGCGTTGTTCAAACTAAGAACAAACAATATACCAAAAAGAACACGAGCCAACGTAGATAACGTAAACTCAGAAAATACAAAATGGCGGGGACAAAAAACATAACTTAGCCAATCACAAATTATCAATACAAAATGGCTTCTGTTGATATTATCAAGAAAAATGCATCCTTCAAAAACAACACGGCAATCCAATAAAGTGTTTTACTCCAAATAGGAACAGCCTAATAAAAGAAATCTAGAACTGCTTTTTTTTTTTAAAAGTGGCTCTTGACAATATCTCGGAGATTCTGCTATTAAAGGCCGCGTTTGTCCTCTTTCCAAATGCCGCAGCCCGACGGCTGACGGGTTTCCTCCCCTACCTCCTCCAGGTCCACGGACGATCTGTCCCTTCTCTTTCGAAGTGTGGGCGACCAAGAACGGACCCCTGACGTCATTTCATCCCCTGCGAGTGAGAAGGAAGGCAGGAGGGCGGGATTTATTCTTGAAGCACTTACTTAGCGCAGAATCATCGATTTTATGAAGTTGGAATCATAGATTCATAGACTTGGAAGAGAGACCTCAAGGGGCCACCCAGTCCAACCCCCTGCCATGCAGGGACCCCCCCCATCACAGGACCCTAAAACTTGAGACCACGGTCGCATGATCAAGAAGAGATCCTTCCCCGCCGTTGTATGGCCGTCTTTCAGGTACGGTGGCACCCCGGGTAACCTCAGGTTATGTAATTTTTGCGATACGAAATGAAGCCCACCTGGAAGTCAGTCCAGAAAGATTTCCGCAAAGACATGGATTACAATTCCTCCCCCCCCCATGGAAAACCCTAGATTTAATCGTAGAATCATAGAGTTGGAAAAGACCTCAAGGGGCCACCCAATGGCTGGCAACGTTTTAGGTATAATGTCAATTTAATGTCACTCGACTTTAAGTTAGGCTGATGTTGTTACGACTGTTGGAAACCGCCCACAGTGACTGTTTTGGTCAAATAGGTGGTAAGACATTGATTGGACGGACTGACGGACTGCCCGAATACATTAATAGCAAATGCATCTTCACCGAAGCATAGAACAGCGAGGTTGGAAGGGGCCTTGAGAAATCATGGCTGTCAATGGCCCAGAGCTCCTGTTTGAGGAAAATAGGATTGCAGTATAAATAAATAAATAAATAAATAAATAAATAAATAAATAAATAAATAAATAAATAAATATAAATATAAATATAAATATAAATATAAATATAAATATAAATATAAATAAATAAATAAAATCAGAAGACTTCCATTCCCAGGGTGCATTGCACCCCATTAGGATCTGGTCACAAAAGTTTCTGGTTTACAGAGCATCCCCGGGGGAACGAATTAATTTTGTTAACCTGGGTTACCACTGTATTTGAAAAGTGCTCTCCTATCACCCCTCAACCCTAAGCTAAACATGCCCAGTTCATTCAGGCTTTCCTTCTAGGGCTTGGTTTCCAGTACCTTAATGATCTTAGTTGCCCTCCTCTGAACTCGTTCCAATGCGTCAGTATTCTTGAAGTGCCGTGTCTCGTCAGTTTGTTTAATATGCCACTTTTCTCCCCAAAGACATTAAAGCAACTCACGACAATTCAAAGCAATACAATAACCACAAGTTTAAAACACCCAAACAAAAAAACAACAACATAATAGCAGGACCCCTGTATCTGAGAGGGGATGTGATAGCTATGTTTAAATATTTGAAAGGATGTTATACGAAAGAGGGAACTGGTTTGTTTTCCATGGCTTCAGAGACTAGGACTCGGGGCAGTGGTTTCAAACTACAGGAAAAAGATATTCCATTTGAACATGAGGAAGAACTTCATGACAGTGGAATAGGCTGCCACAAAGGAGGGTGGTGGAGTCTCCTCCTTTAGAGGTTTTTAAGCAGAGGCTGGATGGCCATCTGTCAGGAGTCCTGGGATGGAAGTTCCTGCATGGCAGGGGGTTGGACTGGATGGCCCTCATTGAGGTCTCTTCCAACTCTATGGTTCTATGATCTGTGGGGGATGGGTTCTGCCCCGACCCCTGTGTATACTGAAATTCTGCGGATAATAGCAAATGCAGAATACTGTGTATAGCAGTGGTGCTGAACCTCTGGCACTCCAGATGTTTTGGACCACAACTCCCACAGTCCTTTGTCACTTGCTATCTAGGATCGGAATTCTGGGAGTCTACAGTAAAATAATTTTTTAAGACATGCATTCCAAAAACTGGCCATTAGATGCTGTGCTATCCATAATTAGTTCAGACCTTGGATAAGTGAGACTGCAGATATGGGGGTCCTATTGCCCTCAAAAGCAGGTGAAGACACTCAGGGGGCCATATAGCTATTGATGCATGTTCTTGGCTTTTACTGAGGTACAGAACCTAGTTATTCCATGCTTTCCCTAAAGAATAAAAGCGCCACCAAGAACTTCCCAACTTGGAAGATAGATTCATAGAATCATAGAGTTGGAAGAGAGACCTCAAGGGTCATCTAGTCCAACCCCCTGCCATGCAGGAACCCCCATCACAGGATTTCCGACAGATGGCCATCCAGCCTCTGCTTAAAAACCTCCAAAGAAGGAGACTCCACCACCCTCCTTTGTGACAGCCTAGTCCACTGATGAACAGCTCTAATTGTCATGAAGTTCTTCTTAATGTTCAAATGGAATCTCTGTTCCTGCAGTTTGAAACCATTGCCCTGAGTCCTACTCTCTGAAGCCATGGGAAACAAACCTGTTCCCTCTTCAATATGACATCTTTTCAAATATTTAAACACAGCTATCATATCCCATCTCAGCCTTCTTTTAGAGAACCTAAAAATTCCCAGTTCCCTAAGCCCCTCCTCGTAAGACATTTCCTCCAGACCCTCAACCATCCTGGTCGCCCTCCTCTGGACCCGATCAAGATTGTCAACATCCTTTTTAACTTGAGGCGCACAGAACTGGACACAGGACTCCAGGTGGGGTCTGGCAAGAGCAGAATAGAGTGGGACTATCACTTCCCTTGATCTAGACACTATGGTTCTGTTGATGCAACCAAGAATCGCACTGGCTTTCCTGGCCGCCGCATCACACTGCTGACTCATGTTCAATTTGTGGTCCTCCAAGACTCCCAGATCCCTTCCACAGGTACTATTCTCCAGCCAGGTGTCTCCCATCCTATTTCTGTGCAACTCATTCTTTTTACATAGATGCGCCACCCTAGGTGCATCGCACAAGTCACCACGGTCTGACCAAGTACAGAATGAATTCTGAAAAGGGGATTTTGGGGAGAGCATGGGTTGGCTCAACTGCGAGAAAAGGACCCCCTTACCCAGAGGGGCTACGATCCCAAACTTCTCCTCCAGGACATCTCCATGCAGGGCCCTCGGGCTCAGATCTCGGAGGCTCCAGTCTTCGTTGATGAAATAGACCGCCACCTCCTCGAACGTGACCTCAAAGGACAGAAGATCGTTTGTGAGCGGGGGGGGGGAGGGGAGGAAACAGCTCCATGTCCCCTGTCCCGATTCCACCCAACGATCTCCACCGTTTTCTCTCCCTGTGTGGCCATCTCATCTTGAGCAGCTGCTGCTTAAGAGCTTTCCTGTGGCAAATTTCCAGGGGTCCAACTCCCTACTGTTCTTTGGCATTGAAAGCTGTGGGCGGATCGGCCAAATCCTCTCGCGGAGCTACGCAAATGACGTAACCTTTGGAAATCGCCCTGAGGCATTACCAGTGGCATGCGGAGTCATTCAACCCGGCATCCAACGGATAATGCCTCTGGTGTGATTTCTTAAGTTGGAGCAACTCCCCCTGAATTTACACCGTTTGTGGTGGGACAGTGGAACCAGGTAAGATCAGAGCCTTTTGTCTCATTGCCCTCCCCCACCAACCACCCTTTAATTCAACTCTTTCAGTAACAGTCACCAAGCAACAGGCATGGATGCGATCAAGACGCCTTCTGATTATAAAGGTAAAGGTTCCCCCCGCACATGCGTGCTAGTCGTGTCCGACTCTAGGGGTGGCGCTCATCTCCGTATCCAAGCTGAAGAGCCAGCGTTGTGCAAGCCTATGGCCACGTGGCCGGCATGGCTGCAAGGAAACACTGTTTTACCTTCCCGCTTTTTAAAAGTTGGTCCCAGTGGTCCCCCGCCCATTTGCGGTTCATATACTGCGGTCCCGCGATATCGCGGGACCGCAGTATATGAAAAAGGACCCCCTGGGGTAAGGGGGGAAAGGCCTGGGATCAGGGGGGGAGGGACTGTCGGAGGCCTCAGAAATGACTTCCGGTTCGCAGGGAGGCCCGTTCAGGGCAGTGCCAGGCTGGGGGTAAGTACAAGAGCCCCCAGCTAGGCGCTCCAGGCCCAATCTGATCTGCATTTGCATATCACAGATTTTCAATTATCGCGGGTCGGGTTGGGTCCCTAACCCCCTCGATAGGCGCTGGGGGTGTCACTGCACCTATTTATCTCCTTGCATTGACATGCTTTCGAACTGCTGGGTTGGCAGGAGCTGGGGTGATCAGCGGGAGCTCGCTCCACTGCGTGGCACCCGGGGTTCGAACCGCCGAGCTGCCGACTTTGCAGCCGACAGTTTTCAGAGCCTTGGTCCACTGAATCATAGAATCATAGAATCATAGAGTTGGAAGAGAGACCTCAAGGGCCATCTAGTCCAACCCCCTGCCATGCAGGAACCCCCCCATCACTGAGCCACCACGCCCTTCACCTTCTGATGAAGACGTCAACATTAAATTGCCCGTTTTGCATGAAACGGGGGGACAAACAACAACACCCGAATGCACCCGAATGCACCTTAAAAACAAAGGTCTTGAAAGTGACATTTCAAGAGATCCAAAACTTTGTTTTGGGCCGATTAGATGCACCCGTGGGCTTCTTCTCCTGTTGAAGGGAAAAGGTAGCAATTTAATGTCGACTTGTTCCGTCTCATATGTCGTTTCTGAGCCTGAAGATTCCCCACCACCACCAACCACCCGCAAGCCACTCAGATCTTCGCTAAGTTGACCGCCAGCTAAATGCCCGTGACCGACAGGCCCGTTGCATCAGGGTTCCTAATCGTAGGGCTGCCGTGAATGAACTTGTTTGTCGTGCAGCGAGCCGAGATTGCAATCCGTACCTCTGGCAAAGCGGGTTGTCACCCTCAAATATTTACATCTCAGGAAATCGGTTTGTCTTAAAAGGTGTATGAAGACTTTTTGGAGGTTAAAAAGAAGACCCAAAGGTCTCCTATCTCTGAGACTGATTGGTTGGTTGGTGGTTGATTGAATAATTGATTGATTAGAGATCAGTCACTATGATCTCTAATCAATCAATTCAACTATGATCTCTAACCAATCCATCAAACGTCAATCAAATCAAAATCCCTGGTAGCCGGCTCAAGGTTCACTCAGCCTTCCATCCTTCCGAGGTTGGTAAAATGAGTACCCAGCTTGCTGGGGGAGCAATGTGTAGCCTGCACACTGTAATTAAAATTGTAAACTGCCCAGAGACTACTTGTAGTGGTATAGGGCGGCATATAAGCAGAACACTTTGCAATCAGTGAGATCATGTGGAATACAGTAAGAAGCAACTAATACCCAACGGTGATCAATTCTATTTCAGTGGTATCCCAGACCGTCCTCTTACCTCGTCCAATGGCTCCGAAGCCGATCCCAGGTCGCCGTACAAACTGCCACATTCTGGCCACGCCCTCGGTCCATCTCCTGTGTAAGGAAGGGCAGAATTATTTCCTGATTTCTCTCATTTCCCACCACAGGCCCTCAGCGTCTGCCTACAAGTCGCGGTACAGAACAAATAGCATACAAAACCTGACAAACACAGGATAGAAGAAGAAAGGAAGAGGACATAAAGAACGACAAGGAAGCAGACATAAGAACGAGAAGAGAAAAAAGCAAAGCAAAAAGCAAAGTGTTCTGCTTATATACCGCCCCATACCACTTCAAGTAGCCTCTGGGTGGTTTACAGTTTTTTATTTACAGTATGTAGGCTACACATTGCCCCCCCCCCAGCAAGCTGGGTACTCATTTTACCGACCTTGGAAGGATGGAAGGCTGAGTGAACCTTGAGCCTGCTACCTGGGATTGAACCCCCAGGTCGTGAGCACAGTTTTACCTGCAGTACAGGCATTTAACCACTGCACCACGAGGCTCCTTATCTCATTTCCCGGATAAATTAGTTCAAGGGGAGTGATTCTTTAAAAATTCCCATGACGGGGATGTGTGTCATATCCAGGCTTAAAACCAGGGTACTTCAAGGGCCAGCTGCAGGGGGGAGTGGGATCAGGAGACAGAGATCTAGTCTCATGCGCTCCCAGACGCATCTGGTGGGGCCACTGTGAGATACAGGAAGCTGGACGAGATGGGCCTTTGGCCTGATCCAGCATGATGGCTCTTCTTAGGTTCTTAGGTTCCCTTCATGGTTGACCAGGCAGTCAAGAAACTGGTACCTATTTACATTCCTGGTGGCACTGCCGCTGGGTCAACTGCTGTACCTAGGAAGAAGAAACCTAACAAGATGGCGGACACTTGGCTCAGCAATATTACGAGTGAGAAGGACCTTGGAATTCTGGTAGAGATCATAAGCGGAATATGAGCCAACAGTGATCACAAAAAGGGCAGATGTTATTTTAAGGCGGCATTAACAGAAGTATAATTTCCAAATCTCATGAGGTGCTCATCTCCCCCCCCCCCACTATTCATCAGGGGGGTGGACTGGATGGCCTTATTTATTTATTTATTTAAATTATTTTATTTATTTATTTATACAGAGCCTCGTGGCACAGTGGTTAAATGCTTGTACTGCAGGTAAAACTGTGCTCACGCCCTGGGGGTTCAATCCCAGGTAGCAGGCTCAAGGTTCACTCAGCCTTCCATCCTTCCGAGGTCGGTAAAATGAGTACCCAGCTTGCTGGGGGCAATGTGTAGCCTGCACATGGTAATTAAAATTGTAAACCGCCCAGAGACTACTTAAAGTGGTATGGGGCGGTATATAAGCAGAACACTTTTTGCTTTTGCTTTGTTTATGTATTTATTTGAAGCATTTATATACCGCAAAACCTTTTTCCGAACCGGAACTCAGTGCGGTTCAAAATACAATGGCTAAAAAAAAACCACTAAAAGCACAATGAAGCAATAAAAGTAAAAAACAACAACAAAAGAATAAAAAATACAAGAGTACAAGGATAAGGAATAAGAAATAAGAGGTAAGATAAAAATAGAAATTGGCTAGGAGGGGAACCCTCGACGGGAAGGCAGCAGGTGAGTTCAGAAAAAAATTAAACAGAAATAAGGTCATCAAATGCCTCCTTATAGAGCAGCGTTTTCAGTGCCTTTTTGAAGGCGGGCATTTATATATTGCAATTTATATATTGCAATCCGATTTTCCTCAAATGGGAACTCTGGGCGGTTGACAACAATGATTTCTCAAGGCTCCTTCCAACCTCGCTATTCTACGATTCGGTGAAGATGCATTTGTTATTAATATATTCAGTCAGTCCGTCAGTCAGTCCAATCAATCAATTTCTTACCACCTACCTGACCAAAACAGTCACTGTGGGCGGTTTCCAACAGTCATAACAACATAAACCTAATTTAAAGTGAAGTCGCATTAAATTGACATTATCCTTAAAAAGTTGCCAGCCACTGGGCGGCCCCTTGAGGTCTTTTCCAACTCTATGATTCTACGATTCAATTTCGGAGGCGGATGTATCCGGATCGTGTTTTGCCTAGGCGGACGAAATAAGGTTTCCAGGGATCTGATAGCTGTTTTTGAGTTTTTCGGGCTGTTCGGCCGTGTTCCGGAAGTTTTGACTCTGGCCACCGAGTCCGGCGAAACATCAGGAAGAAAAAAAACTTCCAGAACATGGCCAAACAGCCCGGAAAAATCACAACAGCTATCAGATCCCGGGTGTGAAAGCCTTCGAGAATACATTTTCAGGGATATCTTTTTTAAAAGGTGGTATCTTTTTTTAGGCGGTATTGTCAGAGCCTTTCTTTGGGGGGGGGGCAAGTTGAAACATGGCCTCTCAAGAGCGACCACACCGAGAGAGACCAGAAGAAGGGCAAGAAGGTGGCCCAAGGCTACCCAGGCTGGCTCTTCTCACCAGAGAGTCCCAGGGAGGATTCGAACTCCCAACCGCAAAGAGCGTGAGGACTGAGATGAGAAAGGAAGAGGCCAGGCAGGCCAACGGGCCTGCGATCCCCTTACCCGGTGAATTTTCACCTTCCTGGTCCTCCCGCTTGATCCATCTCGGCAGCAGCGCCTCTCTCGCTCCCCGGGGAGTCTTCCGTGCCTTCGGAATGTAAGCAGCGACTTCTGAAAAGAGGTCCTGCCATCCCGGAACCATCGGTGGGGATATCAAGAAGGAAAAAAAAAAGAGAGTGGTTAGTGGGGAAAAGGGGTTAACTCCCAGGAATATTTTTTTTTCGTGATCACCCTAGTCAAAAGTTCTGAGAGTTTCAGTCCATACAGACACCTGCCTTTCGCTCACCTGGGAACTGGGCCTCTCTCTGAGGCTTCATGGCTGGTCTCAGGCTGTTTTTACTGTTCATAATGTGTGGGGAGGGAGGAAGGGATAACAGCCCTTCCTGGGAGTCCTTGTCTCAATGGCTCTGAAGGTCTATAATGGGAGGCTGCCGAAGAACTACAACTCATAAGAACATAAGAACATAAGAAGAGCCCGGCTGGATCAGGCCAAAGGCCCATCTAGTCCAGCTTCCTGTATCTCACAGCGGCCCCACCAGATGCGTCTGGGAGCGCACGAGACTAGATAGTTTTAAACCATAACAGGAAAGGAGGATTGTCCTATTTACAAGAGTAATGCCCACCCACGCACCCACCCCCGGAACCATATATGAGCTGAAATTCACCTCTGTTTTTGCAATTAAAAGAGATGGGCAGGGAATACTGGGGGCTCCCTTTTTTTGTATACCGCCAACAGGAAGCAAGGCTCAAGACAGTGATGTTGATGTAGCCACAGAGTGAGTCTGTCATAATATGTAGAATTGACAAAATGTATGTAATGTATATTTAACAGATTGAACAGAGAATTTGTAAAATGGAGTCAGTCAGGGGTGCAGTGTCATGATGTGAGCCACAAGTGCAAGAAATTAGAAATCACTAGCAGGTTAAGTGATTTAGCACAGGTGGAATAGTTTAATGACATCATGGTGTGTCAGAATGTGATTGGTTAAAATCACGTCTGATGAGTTCCAAATGTGTATAAAAGAACTGGCTGGAATAATGTTAAATTGGGACTGTTTATGGTGAGAAACTTCCACAGATTTGTATATATGTTATTGCTTGGTGTTATGCTGTTGTTATTTGCTGTATATATTCAATATAAGAGTTTTATTCTAAGTCATGTTTCTTTATCTCTCCGTTTCTAAGTTCTATAATACTTATTCTCCCACACCATGCTACTGCTGCTAAGCTTATATTTTCTGAATGGATGTCCCCCTGTCGGTATTCGGTATTTTGCCACTTGTTTGGGCCCGCCCCCAAAGGCTTCTGGATCCAGCCCGATTCCTGGAAGCCTTTGGGGAGCTTCCTGGCTGCTTGGCTGACTGCATCATTTTTGAGTCAGCTTCTCGTCTCAATCCTCCTCCCAGAGCTCGAAGTGGTTTACGGAGTTGAGAGCGATGAAGCAGGAGCGGAGGAGGCTGGATGGAGGAGAGACCGGACGGCATTCAATATGGCTGCTGTTGTTATCCAGTCTAGACACTACATTCGTGCGATCAGGGAGGCCAAAACATCCTTCTACTCCCTGAGATGTTGTGAGGCCTCAAACCACCAGGCAGAACTTCTCCGGGTGGTTCGAGACCATCCAATTAGTCTGGCGACTCCTCCTACTGAGTTCAGTAGTGAGACTTAAAGCTAGATCGAATTGAGGCCATCCAGGCCGAGTCTGTGGTTGCTCTAAACTACCCTCGGCACCCCCTGACGCTGCACCCCCTCGTTCTCCTCGAATGAGTTTGGGCCTGTTTCAGGCTTCCAAATTGCCCACTGGGGTCCACCCCCTTGCCCCTCTTGGCTTATAAAAGCAGCCGGAGGGAGTAAAAATGGGCATCCACCATCGCCACCCTCCCCGAACCTCGCCTGAAGGAGACTGTGGTAAATTCCATTCTCCAGGCATTTGGACATATTAAAAGAGATGGGGGCAAGGTCCTCAAGAGGGTGGGGACTTCAGACTTTTTGGAGTAACAACAGTGCCTTGACCCATGCCAGTCTGGGTTCAGGCCTGGCCGGGAACTGAGACAGCTTTGGTCGCGCTGCAGGATGACATCTGGGGGCCCGAATGTTGTTGGTCCTCCTGGATTTGTCAGATAAAGCGACCACGTATCTTACTGGACCGGCTCCTGGAGGTGGGGATCGGGGGCACTGTAGAATTGACAAAGCCCCAGTGTATGGGGGCGAGTTATATTTAACAGATTGAACAGAGGGTTCCGCATTTGCCGTAACATGGAGTGGCAGTCATCAGGAGATTTGGAGTCTGCAGTGCTGATGACACACAGCTCTATCTGATGAGACTGTCCAGATCCTCGACCAGTGCCTGGATGCAGTCAATGGACCAAGGCTAACAGGCTCAAATCACTAAGACTGAGGTGATGTTCTTCGTTAATCCAGTTATGATTTAGCATGGAGGTGTTTCCCTCCAGCTGGCGGATAGTTTAATGACCCGGCCCTCATCATGGTGGCGGCCGTGTCAGAATGTGATTTTTTATCTCCGCCAAATTGCCCAGATTTGCCCATGGATGAGGACTCCAAATGTTGTGCAAAAGAATCTGGACTGGAATAAATGTTAAATTGGGACTGTTTATGGGGTGAAAACAGGTGGCCAGGCTGGTGGCGGGTTGCATTTGTATCACCCCGGTTCTGGCCCGCCTGCATTGGCTACCTGTTGCATCCCGGATTAGATTCAAGGTCCTGGTTTTAGTTTACAAAACCCTCCAATATAGAGCGAATCAGTTTTATTCTAAGTCATGTTTTCTGTGGTGGCTCTTTCCCAGCGAAGTGCACCTTGCAGAGTCCCTGCCGGCCTTCCGCAGGGGGCGTCCTGGCTCTTCCGGGAGGCCTTTGGTGACCTAGTGTAGTAGTAGTTTTTTTTTTTTCTTCCACCACCCATTAGGATAACTTGCCATCTGCAGTTTGCCAGGGCTAGATTTTTAAATTTTTATATTTCTTTTAATACTGTATGTTTATTGTAGTATTTAGCTTTGTGTTGTTGGCTCTGAACTTGTTCAGTTTTTGTAAATGGCCTAGTTCCCTTCATGATGGGTGTATTTAATAAATAAATAAATAAATAAATAAATAAATAATTGTTTGATAGAGTCCCTGGTCCAGGTGAGCAAAAGGTAGATGTTTGTCATTATGGTGCGTGTGGACCGGAACTCTCAGAATTCTGCCGGGGAACTCTTGTAGCTGGAGACAAACAACATTCCCAAGGGAATTTTTTTAAAAAAATCTTCTTGGAAACACCCTCACCTCCTTGGGACAACCACGACGAAACCCCTCTCACCTGCTCCTCCTCCTCCTCCTCCTCCTCCTGCTTCTTCTCCTCGGCCTGACTCAGGAGAAAGCCTTCAGCCAGGGCTACTGCCTCGGCGCTGGTTTCGGGACCACATTCCCTCACCCAGCTCTCCATCTCCGGAGGAAGGATGGTGAGGAATTTCTCCAGGATCACCAGGTCCAGCATCTGAGCCTTGGTGTGTTGCTCCGACTTCAGCCATCGACGGCAGAGAGCGTGGAGCTGGCTGCAGACCCGCCGGGGTCCCTCGGCCTCCTTGTAGCGAAACGCACTGAAACGCTGGCCTAGAGCCGCAGAGGTGGGGACGTTTTCACCGGGACGCTTCTGCACCTCGGTTTCCAAAAACTCACCCCTGCTGTCGAAGGTCGCAGCGTCGGCGTCTTCCGCAGCTCCGTTGCCAACTGAGTCTCTGTCTTCCATCGCTGAGTTGGTCTTTGGAACAAACAGCCGTGAGGATCTTGTCATCCTTAATCCAACGTCTGTCTTTCAGGCTGTTTTAATAAGCCATGCCGCTGTGGCCTGTAACACAAAACACCTCTTTCTTTAAATCAGGCATGTCCAAACTTCGGCCCTCCTGATGTTTTGGACCACAACTCCCAGAATTCGAAGCCTGTATTTCCAATGGCAAAGGACTGTGGGAGTTGTGGTCCAAAACATCTGGAGGGCCAAAGTTTAGACATGCCTGCTTTAAATCAACCCCCACGTGTTGGACTCTTGAAGGAAGACGCAGCAGGACAGAAGGAAAAACCATGGGTTTGGATCACAACCAGGCCATCTCCTCACAGGAAAAGCACCCCGGTGGGCAGAGGTTCGGGTAAACCTCTGGGATTGCCCCAAACCTCAATGTTAGGGATTGAAACAGCAAGAGAGGAAGTCAAAGAATGAGGAATCTCCTCCAATCTTTTAAACTGTTTTCTTTTTAAATTAAGATTTAGAAGCGGTCATGGTGTTAGTCGGTGCTAGAGGTGGAAAGGCCTGGAACAATCAAACAAGTCAAAAATACGGGGGGGGCACACATTTTCCCCTTTTTCATTTTTTTTCTGGAAAAAATTGAGTAGGGTAGGGCTGTTGAACAGGCCAAGGTCTACTTTATCTGGCTCAAAGTGCCTGAGGGTTATTACACTAAAACCTCTACTTACGAATTTTATCCGTTCCGAGCACATGCTCATAAGTAAAAACTTTTGTAAGTAGAGCAGCAGTTTCCCATAGGAATGCACTGAAAACCAATTAATCCGTTCTGGAGGGAACAGATTTCAATGCGCCATGGCCCTTGAACTGCCCTGCTCAGCTGAGACAGTGGGCTGGCAGACTCAGAACTTTGCTGGGGCAGTGGTGGTCCTTGGGATCGGGGAGGGAGGGGTGGAGAACTTATCCCCTCACTTTTTTAATTGATGGCCAGTGGGCTACTTTTGGACCCTTCACAGGCTACCAGTAGCCCACGGTCTACCTGTTGGGCAGGCCTGGAGTAGGGGATATGTTCTTTTATAATGATAATGTGTTTATATCACACACATTTTATTTATTATATTATTATTCCTATCTTCTGGCAACATCCTGGGATTGTGCAGTTGGCAAAAGGCCTCAGAGATGTGAGGAACCCAGTGAGGAATCAAACTCCCAATTAGGCTTAAATCACAGGGCTATCCAGCTGATAGATATCCAGCCACCTCTCATTTTTTCCCATTTCCCCTCCGTTGAGCACATGCCTAAGCTTCACTGTGTTGCCTCCATACTGTAGTTCAGCGTTTTTCAACCACTGTTCCGTGGCACACTAGTGTGCCGCGAGATGTTGCCTGGTGTGCCGTGGGAAAAATTGAAAAATTCTAAAGAAATTCAACCCAGGGCCGGCGGGTGGCCCACAGCTGGGAGGCGCTATAAATAGCGTCCAAGGGCCAGCTTGGCTCCTCCCCCCCTAGGCCCGCGGCGCTGGCGTCACTTCCTCCCCGGCCGGACCTGGCCCTGCTCATTCTCTTTAGTGTTTGCCCTGTGCCTGCCGCCATTGCCGCGACTCGCTCGCTTCCCTCTCCCCCCTCCTTTTTTTACCCTGGACCACCACCACCCCTTTCCTGGGAGCTACCAATGGACTGAGCCGCCCGCCAGCCCGCCCGCCGACACGAGCCGGCCCGGGAGCCCCAGCCCAGAACAAACCACCAGGTGAGGGGAAGGGGAGGAGGGGCGCCCGGCTGCCCCACGAGCACCGCGGCAGGGCTGTGAGGAGGAGGGGATGGAGGAGGCCTCCGCCGGGCCTGGGCTAAGGAGGCGGGCAGGCGGGGGGGGCTACTGGCATGGCTGGACGGCCGGCCTTTAGGGTCTGGGAGGGGAAGACCCGTCTCTGAGGGGCCCCGCGATGGGTTCCTTGAAGACTTGCCCCTTTCTTTCTGTCTTGGGTCACCCTCTTCTCTGTCTTTTCTTTCTTTTTTCCCCACCTCTCTCTTTCCATTCGTACCCTTTCCCCTCTTCATAGAAACGTGCTCATTTCTAGCCTGCATATGTGTATGTCTAGCAGCCTGCCTACTGTAATTAAAACTGTAAACCGCCCAGAGACTCCTTGAAGTGGTATGGGGCGGTATACAAGCAGAACACTTTCTGCCTTCTTTCCTTCCTGCCTTCCTTCATCCTCCTCCCCTCCTGTCGCTGGACTTGCTGAAGGCATCTGCCTTGGCCACAGTGTGGAGAGCAAGATGGGCTTTTGGGTCTTATTTGTGTTCCTGGACAGTCAGTGCCCCTTCTCAGGTCTCCACTGGACACAGAAGTCCATGCAGGGCAAAATGTATTTTAAAAAACAACACAGGTAAGTGGGAACTGGGTGCTAGAGAGCGGGCTGCCTCAATCTGTGGCCCCTCTGTCCTGCTTCTCCCTACACCAGCAATGGCGAACCTTTTAGAGACTGATATAGGCACAGAGTTAATTTTTTTAACATTTTCTAATGGTGGTGTGCCTCGTGATTTTTTTCATGAAACAAGTGTGCCTTTGCCCAAAAAAGGTTGAAAAACACTGCTGTAGTTAAAAACTGTAAACCGCCCAGAGACTACTTGACTGCTTTTCGCCTCCCAAATTAGCAGCCCTCCTCAAGCCGTGCAACCAGCATGGAAAATACAGTTGACCCTCGTATAACAAACGGTTTGTATAACAATAAAATCTGTACAACATAAAAAAATTTGGAGATAGGGGAAATTTGCTTAACAGAATCGCCTGTGGGGGCGAATCCGTACACCATTAGGGATTACTCAGTTTTCAATGCATTCCTATGAGAAATTAGTATAAAGGAAAAATTGCTTAACGTAATTTCATTTGGAACAAATTACAGCGGTACCTTGTATAAAGGAATTAATTTCTTCCAAATGAAATTCTGTGAAGCAAATTTTCCTTTGTACAAATTTCCCATAGAAATGCATTGAAAACGGAGTAATCCCTAATTGCGACCATTTTTATGTTGTACAGATTCGCCCCAGAGGCGATTCTGTTAAGCAAATTTCCCCTACCTCCCGAAATGTTTATGTTGTACAGATTTTATGTTATACAAACTGTTTGTCACATGAGGGTCCACTGTAATCCCTTCATATGAGATACCAATGTATTTAAATCCACCCAGACTCAAAAGGATCTTCCAGATAGCTAGGACCTGTTTTTAACTCTCTCTCTCTCTCTCTCTCTGGACTACAACTCCCAGCACTGGCACAATGGGCACTGCTAGGATGTCTGTGGGGATTGCCCCGATGTCTGTGGGGATTGCCCCCCTGGGGATTGCCCCCACCCCACCCCACCCATGTTTCTCACCATCCTGATTTATCACCCAGCAGGAAAGGGCACACGGGAAAGGGGGAACCCTGCTCCTTCCTCAAACCTTTTTATTTACACCCCCTTTTGCAGGAGAATCAGCCCAGGGCTCATCTCTGGGGAGAGGATAAATAGGGGTCGATGGGTCCTTCGGGGAAGGGGATGATGGGGTTCCTCGTCCTCCCAGACCCCTCTTCCCCACCCCCCCCCCCAAACCCTCACAATGAACCTGGGCGAGGAAGCATCTCTTTTTTGGGGAGGGGGGAGGGGGTGTTCTTTCTCTCCAGGGGATTTCCTTCCCCCCCACACACACACTCCCACTCCCACCCCCCACCCCCTTCCTTACCTGGTGGGTGGGTGGGTGGGGGGGGATGTGGGGCTGCAGCGTTAAGCAAACTGCCCAACGAGGCTCCCCCTGGCAGGCCTCTCCGGTGGGAAGGAGGGGGAGGGGGGGAGGGAGGGGGGTGTTCTTCCTTCCGTCACCCCTTCCCCCTCCCCCAGAGTGGGCAAAGCGATCCCACCCAAGCCCTCGCCCACGCGACTGAGTCCCGTGGGTGGGCTGGGAGAAGGGACCCACCCACACACCGGAAGAGGAAGAGGAAGAGGCGCCCCTCTAGGAACCCAGGCAGCCTCCTTGTGTAGATCCACACCTTGAATGGTTGAGGCCTCTCTAGGAATCTGGACAGCCATCTTTTAACCCCTTTTGGATGGTTGAGTCCTCTCTAGGAATCTGGATGGCCTTTTAACCCCTTTTGGATGGTTGAGTCCTCTCTAGGAATCTGGATGGGTTCCTTTTAACCCCTGTGGATGGTTGAGTCCTCTCTAGGAATCTGGACGGGCTCCTTTTAACCCCTGTGGATGGTTGAGTCCTCTCTAGGAATCTGGACGGGTTCCTTTTAACCCCGTTTGGATGGTTGAGTCCTCTCTAGGAATCTGGATGGCCTTTTAACCCCTTTTGGATGGTTGAGTCCTCTCTAGGAATCTGGATGGGCTCCTTTTAACCCCTGTGGATGGTTGAGTCCTCTCTAGGAATCTGGACGGGCTCCTTTTAACCCCTTTTGGATGGTTGAGTCCTCTCTAGGAATCTGGATGGCCTTTTAACGCCTTTTGGATGGTTGAGTCCTCTCTAGGAATCTGGACGGGTTCCTTTTAACCCCTTTTGGATGGTTGAGTTCTCTCTAGGAATCTGGATCGCCTTTTAACCCCTTTTGGATGGTTGAGTCCTCTCTAGGAATCTGGACGGGCTCCTTTTAACCCCTGTGGATGGTTGAGTCCTCTCTAGGAATCTGGACGGGCTCCTTTTAACCCCTTTTGGATGGTTGAGTCCTCTCTAGGAATCTGGACGGCCTTTTAACCCCTTTTGGATGGTTGAGGCCTCTCTAGGAATCTGGACGGGCTCCTTTTAACCCCTTTTGGATGGTTGAGTCCTCTCTAGGAATCTGGACGGCCTTTTAACCCCTTTTGGATGGTTGAGGCCTCTCTAGGAATCTGGACGGGCTCCTTTTAACCCCTTTTGGATGGTTGAGGCCTCTCTAGGAATCTGGATGGCCTTTTAACCCCTTTTGGATGGTTGAGGCCTCTCTAGGAATCTGGACGGGCTCCTTTTAACCCCTTTTGGATGGTTGAGTCCTCTCTAGGAATCTGGACGGCCTCCTTTTCATCCCCTTTGGATGGCGAGTCCTTTCTAGGAATCTTGACAGCCTCCTCTTAACTCTTTTGGATGGCTAGTCCTATCTAGGGATCTGGACGGCCTCTTTTTAACTCCCTGATGGTGACTCTTTCTTTTTAACCCTTGGGATTCAGAGTCGTCGCTAGGAACCAGGACAACTTCCGGTTAACCTTTCCTATTGTAAGTCCTCTCTAGGAATCCTCGAGTTCTTTCTTTTTAACCCTTTGGATTCTGGGTCCACTCTAGGAACCTGGACAACCTCCTTTAAGATCCCGTGACGACGGGAGTCCCCCAAAGAAAGAGTGAAAGAAAAGTGGGCTTATTATGGTGTTCTGATCCTCAAAAACTAGATGAGCCTCCTGTACTTTTCGTGTGTGCAACAAAAACAGAGCAATGAATGAATGAATGAATGAATGAATGAATGAATTAATTAATTAATGAATTAATGAATGAAAGGCCCATCTAGTCCAGCTTCCTGGATCTCACAATGGCCCCACCAGATGTGTTTGGGAGTGCATGAGACTAGATATCTGTCTCCTGATACCACTCCCCTGCCTCTGGCCCTTGAAGTACCCCGGTTTTAAGCCTGGAGATTACACATCTCCATCATGGTTTGTAACCTGTGATGGGACTTTTCCTCCAGGAATCTGTCCAAACCCCTTTTGAAGGCATCCAGGCCAGATGCCATCACCACATCCTGTGGCAGGGAGTTCCACAGACTAACAACACGCTGGGTTTAAAAAAATTATTTTGTCTGTTCTTACTCTCCCAGCCCTCAATTTGAATGGATGTCCCCTAGTTCTGGTATTTTGTGAGAGGGAGAAGAGCGTCCCACTTCACTCATGCCCTGCATTATTTTGTACGTCTCAATGACATCCCCCCTCAAAAGCACGGTGAGAGTGGAGGTTTAAATTCTCCCTTCCTGTCCGAATGCTCTCTAATCCGTGCCAGCCTCATTTCCCTCCAACACTATGCCGGGTTTTGTATGTGGCCAAGCCTATAGGGTGCTTCCCTTTAGTGTCTAAGGGCAAAACCCCCTGATGGGTTCTACTCCACAGTTAGGATACAGGCATAGCTTTATTTTTGGTAAGTAAAAATATCTGACTAAATTAAACCACACTGCAATGTGTGGGCTTTTTTGGACTACACGTCCCAGAATCCCCCACACCAAAGGTTTTTCACTCCGGGTGGATACGCTTCCTCATTTTATAAGATAGCTAAGAACAGGGAGAGTTCTTAAACCTTTCCCCACACTGATATAACAACAAGTTTAAACATCATTCAGAGTGTTGTAGGGAAAGATTTTTGGAGAGGCCATTGACCATTTGAAAAAAAAAGGGGGGGGTTATGGACCAAATCAATCCTTAGCACATGCTTTGAACCTAAAACAACTCAACGGAAGCTGTCATACTTGGGGCCTCCCAATGGAAGACAACAGTCAGTATGCTCGCAAAAGTGGGACACAGTAGGAAAAGAAGAAGGCCATACATTTGATAGATTGACTCAATAGAAGAAACCACAACCTTGAATTGGCAAAAGCTGGGGGGGGCTGGATATGGGGCCAACGCTGATAGGGCAACAATTAAGTCATAAGTGACCCGTTGACACTCAACACGTTTTTATATATCTTTTTCTCCGGTGAGACTTCTTTGATGGGAGGGGAGCTCTTTTCAAACGGAGAGCAGTACTGTACAATACCTTCTTCCTTCTGCTGATTCTTTAACATGTTCTTAAATGCGTGGACTCGGACCGAAGCACTTCCTGCAATTCGGACAATATGGCTGCACCCCTCTCCCCCTTGATTTGTTTTTTTAATTAAAAAAGGTACAGTAGGACCCTGGTATCCGCTGGGGATTGGTTCCAGACCTGCCCGTGGATAAGGAAAACCGTGGATAAGAGAGAACACCAAAAAAACCCCAAAACTGCTGTTTTGTGACAGTAGCTTGCTTTACGGCTGCTGTTTTACAACAGTAGCTTGCTTTACAGCTGCTGTTTGTGGCAGTAGCTTGCTTTGTGGATGCTGAATTATTTATGCCCCCCCCCGCTATCCGTGGATAACTGAAAGAGTGGATATGGGGGTCCTACTGTAATTCCTTGACATTTTCCCATGCAAAGGCAAAAGAAGTGGAGGATGGAGAAAGAGTGATGTGTATTGACACTACCAAAAACAAAACAACCCTCCTCCAGAAAACAGTGTCAGTACACAATCGAGACAGAATATACAATGAAAAACAACAGCTAGGTATACAGACAGGCAGACACAGACCACATATGGACGGTAAACTAACGGAGGAAGATTGGCAACAATACGGAAAGTTCTCGGCGTACTAAAGAGCAGCTAGCAGATATTAATAATTCCTAGAGCCACCTCTGTGCAACCTCAAGTCTTTCCAAGATCCCAGATAATCTCTTCACATCAAAAGGTGAAGGGGGATCAGCCAATTTCAATGAGGAAGGAGGAGAGAGAGAGAGAGAGAGAGAGAGAGAGAGAGAGAGAGACGTAATAGAGAGTCTGAAGGTATGCCACGGAGTTCAAAAAGATCCTGTATCCGCAGGAGATGGCTTCCGAAACCTTCTGCTGATGCCGAAAAACGCAGAATGCTATTTTTAAAAGCGAACACTATACATAGCTCCATCTGGTGGCCACTTCTGATAATGACATTTTGGAAATCTGTGCCTCTACACTCGGCATACAGTGGTCCCCTGCCCGTTCGCGGTTCATATACTCCGGTCCTGCTATATCGCGGGACTGCAGTATATGGAAAAAAGGCCCACTAGGGTAAGGAGGAAAGGCCTGTTTCAGGCCTCCCGTACTTCCCCCAGGATTGGTGCTGCCCGGAATGGGCCTGCGAGGGCCTTTCCAAGCCTTCTGGAGGCCCCTACATGGCTTCCGTGAAAAAATCATTTCTGAAGCCTCCGATGGTCTTTCTGGGCCTCTTGAGACGCCTCAGAAATGATTTTTGGTGATCTGGAAGTCATTTCTGGTTCGCAGGGAGGCCTGGGAAGGCCCTTGCAGGCCCGTTCAGGGCAGCGCCAGGCTGGGGGTAAGTACAAGGGGCCCCAGCTAGGCCCCCCAGGCCTGACCCGACCTGCATCTGCATATCACGGATTTTCAATTATTGCGGGACAGGTTGGGTCCCTAATCCTCGCGATAGGTGTGTGTGTGTGGTTGGGGAGGGGGGTCACTGTAGCATGGTCTCTGCTTCCCTCTAGAGGCCAGTTCTGGTAACTTCACTGTGGAAAATATACTGTATAGTGGACCCTTGTATAACAAACAGCTTGTATAACATAAAATTTGTACAACATAAAAATTCCAGAGATAGGGGAAATTTGCTTAACATAATCGCCTATGGGAAAAATCTGTACAACATAAAAATGGGATTACTCCATTTTCAATGCATTCCTATGGGAATATGTATAAAGGAAAATTTGCTTAACATAATTTCATTTGGAACGAATTAATTCCTTTATACAAGGTACCACTGTATATACAGTATATAGGAGCCTCGTGGCGCAGTGGTTAAAATGCCTGTACTAGAGCTGCCTAGATGCCCTAAAGCACATCTGATCTTGCCTGATTTCGGAAGCTAAGCAGGGTCGGCCCTGGTTAGTACTTGGATGGGAGACCACCAGGGAATACCAGGTGCTGTAGGGGCCTGGAGTAGGAACTGGCAAACCACTCCAGTATTCCTGCCAAGAAAACTCCATGGACATGGGGTAGCAAAGAGTCGGTCACGACTGTAATGACACAACACACACACACATACACACACTGCAGGTAAAACTGTGCTCACGACCTGAGGTTCCATCCCAGGTCGCTGGCTCATGATTGACTCAGCCTTCCATCCTTCTGAGGTCGGTAAAATGAGTACCCAGCATGCAGGGGGGGGAGCAATATGTAGCCTGCATACTGTAATTAAACTGCAAACAGCCCAGAGACTACTTGAAGTGGTATGAAGTGGTATATAAGCAGAACAGTTTTTTGCTTTTTATATATATTATTTTGGGGGGATGAGGAAGTGTTGTTTTAATATTCTTGATATTTTCAGACCTTGGATGAGCTAATCAATGAAAGCTGATCCCATGGACGTGTGTGTGTGTGTGTGTGTGTGTGTGTGTGTGTGTGTGTGTGTGTGTGTGTGTGTGTGTGTGTGTGTGTGTGTGTGTGTGTTTGTGTGTGTGTCCTCCTGCATGTTCCTATCCTATGATCCAACATTACAAAGTGCAGCACCCCATGGTCACTGCCGAACGAGCCCAGCCAGGTGCGACAGTTCGCCAAGTAGCCCCATGAGACCGAAACAAGCCATGTCCGAAATCAGTTGCAAGCAAACGGCAGGACGACATAAAAGAGGTAGGAGGGTTTTGCCGCGGCGGGCGGCTTCTTCTCCCCCGCGTGGATGATCTGATGCCGGTTGAGGTGTGACCGGTGGCGGAAGCTCTTTTCACACGTGGGACATTGGTAGGGCTTCTCCCCCGTGTGGATCCGTTGGTGGCTGGTGAGGTTCTGCCTCTGGCTGAAGCTTTTCCCGCACTCGGGCATTTGTACGGCTTCTCCCCCGTGTGCTTCCTCTGGTGGACAGTGAGGTTCCCCTTCTCGGTGAAGCTCTTCCCGCACTCCGGGCACTTGTAGGGCTTCTCGGCGGCGTGGATGATCTGGTGCCGGTTGAAGGCCGAGCTCCGGGTGAAGACCTTCCCGCAGTCCACGCATCGGTACAGTTTCTCCCCCGTGTGGATCCTCTGGTGCGTATAAAGGCTCGACCTTTGACAGTAGCTCTTCCCGCACGCCGTACATTTGTAAGGCTTGGCTTCCCTGTGGATTCTCGGGGGGTCCGACGGAGGCCCGCTTGGGACTTCTCTGGCATCCGTTCTGGCTTCTTCTGGGCGCTGAGACGGGCCTGCTGCCGCTTGAACCTCTGGACCTGAAGCAATACCATTGTGACGATTAAAACACTTTCAAGTACAGCGGTCCCCCACCCGTTCGCGGTTCGTATACTGCGGTCTCGCTATATCGGGGGACCGCAGTACAGTCACACCCACACCCACCATTTCGCGGTTCAGGTCCTGCGGTCCCACTATATCGCGGGATCGCAGTACCTGCCCGGGCTCCAGCTGATTAGCACTGGGGTGGGTGAGAAAAACCTTTTATTTCCCCACCCCAGTGCCAATGAGCTGTAACCCGGGGTTTGGGGAAAGGGGGGAAGGTTTAAAAGCCTGGATCTGATCCCCCATCGCTGCCGGCCCACGCGGGTGGGCGGCGGGGGTGACTGCATCGCCCCACGCCGCTCTACGGGCTCCTCCAAGAAGCCTCGGGCCGCGTGAGCGAGCGGTGGGGCGGGGGCGTTCACGCTACCCCGCAATCTCCATTGAAATACATTGGCTCAATGCATTTCAATGGAGAAATGTTTCCCCATTGGAATGCATTGAGCCAATGTATTCCAATGGGGGAAATTTTCTTCATCGAAATGCATCGAGCCAATGCATTTCAATGGAGACGGCCCCGGATGAGAAGTCTCAGGGCGGCGCAGGCGGGCAGCAGCGGGAGGTCAGATCCCGCAATGCCGCCGGTGCACACTGCCCCAAGAGTTGTTGGACTGGCGCGCGCCAGTGGCGGCAGGGGGATCTGATCGCCCACCGCCCCCCAGGCCCCACCCGCACCCGCATATATATCGCAGATTTTCAGTCACTGCAGGTTGGGTGGGTCCCTAACCCCTGCGATAGGCGGGGGTTACTGTATATGAAAAAAATGTCCCCTAGGGTGAGGGAGAAAGGCCTGTTTCAGGCCTCTTGTACTTATCCCAGGACTGGCGCTGCCCCGAACGGGCCTGCGAGGGCCTTCCCAGGCCTTGTGGAGCCCCCAAAAGGGCTACCCTGTGAACTGGAAGTCACTTCCATTTCGCAGAAAATAATCTCCGGGGAGTTTATATTTTAATTAGTCAGCCGACATATTGTCCCCACCCCAGCCTACAGCAAACTGGGTACTCGGTTTACCGACCTCAGAAGGTTGGAAGGCTGAGTGAACCTCGAGCTGGCTCCCTGCGACTGAACCGCCGGTTGTGAGCAGAGTTTGGGCTGCGGGCCCCTTCAGAAACAAAAGATGGAACCTTACCGAGAGAGGCCACCATCCCATAAACCTCCTCCATGACTTCCTGGTGTAAAGTCCTTTGGGCCGGATCCAGCAGGGCCCACTCCTCCTCCGAGAAATACACGGCCACCTCCTCGAAGGTCACCTGAAAAAGAAAGAAAGAAACCTTTTCGAGACCAAGGATGGATTGGCTGCTTCTCAAGAGAACAAGAAAGAAGGTTGATGGTGGAAGAGGTGGGGGTTTTTTAAATAATATTTGGACCCTCACAACGGGGCAATATTTGTCCTCTTAGTAGAAAACTCATGCTAGAGAGATGGAGGCAGGTCAATTTAGACCAGTGGTTCTCAGTCTTCCTAATGCTGCACGACCCTTTAATACAGTTCCTCATGTTGTGGTGACCCCTTTGCCCTGTTTGGAAGGGGCCACCAGCCCCCTTGGGCAGGCCACTGCCGCAGGGGCCATAGAGAACTTCCCTCCATACAGGCACCTCAGCTAATCACAGCCTCCGGTGCCCTTGACTGACATCCCCTCCAACCTATCCAGCTGTAACTCACTCTTTTCCCCCTTCCTCCCCCTCCTCCTCCAGACCCAAGCTGTTTGTGCCTTTTTCTTCACCGGCTCATGGAGACCCCTAAGAAATGGTCGTTCGACCCCCCCCAAATGGGTTCCCGACCCCCAGGTTGGGAACCACTACATTAGACCAAGGTAATTGCGCCAAATGTCATTTCCTGGGGACCCAGTTGCTCTAGCCATCTCTCACACACCTGGTTCAGCTGTCCAGAAGCTGTTTTGTTTCCATCACACGGAACAGATGAGCTGAGACGTCCTGCCAGCATCCTGGGTCCACCTCCTGGAAGGGGAAGGAGTGAAAGTTGCTCCTAAAGTCGCTTATGATTGACGCCGATAAAAAGTGAATGAAACCCAAAGGAAGTTGGGTGGGAGAGCCATTCTAGGTAGGAAGATGGGGCTTAGTTTCCAAGGACTAACCTTGGGACATTCTGACCCACAAAAGAGATGTACCACCACCTCCCGGCTGAACGCCGAGGCTGGCTGTACTCTTTGGCATCAGAACGAGTGTTCAACATTTCACATCTGTAGCACGCTGCAGCATTTCCCCACCTAGGCTGGCATATTCTGAATCTGTCAAAATTCGTGTTACGCTTTTGACAGATTCAGTCTCCATAGCTAGGAACGGCACTACCGGTATCCCACCTGCTCCTGGTGATTTATTTCTTCCAAATGCTTGGAGAGCAGCTTTCACTTCACTTTCTGAAACTATGCATTCTCCTTCTCAGAAAGAGTGTCATCCTTCATTCTCTTTTGCATACCTCTTGAGTATTTCATTTCAACTTTACACCAGCACAAGTGTAAAGTAAATTGTTCTACTTATCATACCACCCCATAGTGATTAAAGCAATTTCTAGGCAATTTACAATTCAATTATGCAGGTGATACATCCCACCCCCAGCAAGCTGGGTACTCATTTTACCGACTTCGGAAGGATGGAAGGCTGAGTCTACCTTGAGCCGTCTACCTGGGATTGAACCCTAGGTGGTGAGCACAGTTATAGCTGTAGTACAGGGCATCTAACCCCTGCGCCACCGTGCAGTGGTGCAACTTGATTTATTTATTTATTTATTTTTATATTTGTATACCGTGCCGATTTCCCAAGAGGGAACTCTGGGCGGTTCACCTAAAAGACACAAGAAATCCAAACAATAATAACGATAAATAAAATAATCATCATCATGATAATAAAAATTAAAGGGGGGAAAATACCCAACAACAAACAAACAATTGGCAGGTGACACAAGACGACTGATAACAGGCACAAACCTCGAAACAGGGAAGAAGAATACACACCCTAGCGAGTGCCGAAGGCATCCCTAAACAGCCAGGTTTTAACAGCTTTTATGAATGATGCCAGGGAAGGAGCCTGGCATATCTCGCTCGGTAGTTTGTTCCAGAGAGCCGGGCTGGCCACCGAGAAGGCCCGATTGCGCGTTGCAACCTTACGGAGCTCCCTGGGGGCGGCCAACCGGAGCGAGAGAGCCATGGAGGATCGGGTGGGGCGAGCCAGTTCATAGAATCATAGAATCATAGAACCATAGAGTTGGAAGAGACCTCAAGGGCCATCTAGTCCCAACCCCCTGCCATGCAGGAACCCCCATCACAATATTTCTGACAGGTGGCCATCCAGCCTCTGCTTAAAAACCTCCAAAGAAGGAGACTCCACCACCCTTTGGGGCAGCCTATTCCACTGCCGAACAGCTCTAACTGTCATGAAGTTCTTCCTTATGTTCAAATGGAATCTCTTTTCCTGTAGTTTGAAACTGTTGCCCCGAGTCCTAGTCTCTGAAGCCATGGAAAACAAACCTGTTCCCTCTTCAATATGACATCCTTTCAAATATTTATAACATTACTATCATATCCCCTCTCAGCCTTCTTTTAGAGAGGCTAAACATTCCCAGTTCCCTAAGCCGTTCCTCATAAGACATTTCCTCCAGACCTTCAACCATCCTGGTCGCCCTCCTCTGCACCTGCTCGAGGTTGTCAACATCCTTTTTAAATTGAGGCGCACAGAACTGGACACAGGACTCCAGGTGGGGTCTGACCAGAGCAGAATAGAGTGGTACTATCACTTCCCTTGATCTAGACACTATGGTTCTGTTGATGCAACCAACAATTGCATTGGCTTTCCTGGTCGCTGCATCACACTGCTGACTCATGTCCAATTTGTGGTCCACCAAGACTCCCAGATCCCTTTCACAGGTACTATTCTCTAGCCAAGTGTCCCCCATCCTGTATCTTGTGCAATTCATTCTTTTTACCTAGATGTAGCGCCCTACATTTCCCTCTGTTGAAACTCATTCCGTTAGCTCTGGCCCAGCACGCTAATCTGTCAAGGTCTTTTTGGATTTTCATCCTATCCTCTGGGGATTTAGCAGCCTCTCCCAATTTGGTATCATCTGCAAATTTAATTAGCATACTCTCTATTCCTTCCTCCAAGTCATTAATAAAGATATTGAACAGCACTGGACCCAGAACAGAACCCTGGGGCACCCCATTGGTCACGTCTCTCCAAGCTGAAGAGAGGCCATCTTAGGGTCCAGTTCTGAAGCGGCAAAGAGTTACCAGCTAACAGGATCCCAGCTGAATTCTTAGACATGTGCCAACTTGTAAAACCAGCACCAGACTAAGGAGTTCCATCAGGGACGGTCCCTTTGAATTCCAGCCGTACCTTCTTAAATGAGTGAAACAAAAAATTTTCTAGAGCAGGGCTGTTCAACTTTGAACAGGCCGAGGTCTCCTTTTTTCTAGCCCAAAGTGCCTGAGGGCTACTACACTAAAACCTCTACTTATGAATTTTATCCATTCCAAGCACATGTGCATAAGTAAAAATTTTGTAAGTAGAGCAGTGGTTTCCCATAGGACTGCATTGAAAACCAATCAATCCGTTCTGGAGGGAACAGATTTCAATGCACCATGGTCCTTGAACTGCCCCACTCGGCTGAGACAGTGGACAGGCGGACCCAGAACTTTGCTGGGGCAGTGGTGGTCCTTGTGATGGTAGGGGAGGGAGGGGGGAGAATTTATCCCCTCACTCTTTTTATTGATGGCCGGTGGGCTACTTTTGAACCCTTCGCGGGCTACCAGTAGCCCGTGGTCTACCTGTTGGGCAGGCCTGGTCTAGAGCTATAATAAAAGCACTCCACAAATTTCGCACTTCGTCGTGGGAGATCTGAAAAACACCCTACAAATCACTTACCTAGAGAGGTACTACCACCTCCCTCGCCCTCCGGCACGATTCCCCTGGGCCGCGGACCCTGTCTGGTGTCCAAGAGAGGTCTCCAGTGCCTTGGGAATTTCAGCGTCGTCTCCTGTGAAGAGACCTTGCATCAGGAAAGGCAGGAAGAATTGCAAGAGGAGTTGGGTGGAGGCTAAATAACAAAGAGGGTGAGACCAAGTAAGTGTCCCAGTGTGGCGTAGTGGATAGAGTGACATCCTCCCACCCATGAGGCCTGGGTTCAAATCCCCGCTCAGCCATAGGAGTTTGCTGGGGTGTGGCATAGTGGATAGACTTATATATTTATTTAGTTGACATTCCTCCTTATTTTGAATTCTTAAAGCATTTTGATTTTTTTGTATTTGTGCTTATTTCGTTTATTTGTTCCTTTTATTGTTATGGTTTGATTATTTGGTTTGATTGATTAGTTTTTGTTTTTATTTTAAGTTGTTTAATCTGTTTTTATATTTTGTATATGTTTGTAAACCGCCCAGAGTAGCTTTTTTGCTAGATGGTTGCGGTATATAAATCAATCAAACAAACAAACAAACAAACAAATTTGACTTTTATACCACCCATCTAGCCCTAGGGCTACTCTGGGTGGTTTACAACACGGAACCACATGACAGGTTAACGAAGAAATACTTTTAAAAACTAAAATACAAGGAACATGACAAAACAAAATATACATAAATTGGCAGCAATAAACTAAGGAGACCCAGGTTCAAAACCCTGCTGAGCCATAGGAGTTTGCTGGGGTGTGTGGAAGTGGTAAAACCATCCCTTAAATGTGTCAAAAATATTCTGGCACTCGAAAGACTGACTGCTATATTTTAAGAGGGGCTTTCACAGGCACGAAAGCTCACGTGAAAATATGGCAATCAGTCTTTAAGGTACCAGAATGGTTTCTGGCTTATTTATCTCTCTCTTGATTTTGCCTGATATTCTAGCACAGAACAACAGGGGTGCCGGTTTTCAAACTACTTACATATCTCACTTACCTTGCTAGGGTCACAATAAATCAGTTTCAGCTTCACAGCACTTAACAAAAACATGAGACACAGTTCAGGATATGGAGACACAGTTCAGGATATGGAGAGGTAGCAACCCATCCCCTCAAAGAAGTGGGGAGTTTTGAGGATGTATCGCAAATCATTCTTATTTATTTAAAATGTTTTTACCCTGCCTTTCTCCTTTAAAAAGGACGGGAGGTGGCTTCCATAATTAAAAGGCAAAGTTTTAAAAACTAAAAATTAGTAAGTGTGTGTGTGTGTGTGTGTGTGTGTGTGTGTGTGTGTGTGTGTGTGTGTGTGTGTGTGTGTGTGTGTGTGTGTGTGTGTGTGTGTGTGTGTGTGTGTGTGTGTGTGTGTGTGTTAAAAAACAGACAAATGCCAGACACAAAAATGATAAACAGAATCAACACATTCAAAGCAGGAAGGTACGACGACTCCTACTCAGGCAGGCAGCCCCTGAGGGGAAGGTTTGCCTGAAGAGAAACGTCTTTGCCTGCTTGCAGAAAAACAACAAAGGTGGAGCCATCCTGGACTCCAGTGGGAGGGAGTTCCAGAGTCTTTTGAGATGACCGAGATGAATTATTCTCGCCTGATGCTCTTCCTGTTTCTTGTCTCCCACCTGAGCCATGTGGAAAGTTTGTGCCAAGGCCAGGACTTGTTACTGGTCTCCCAGACCAAAGAAATTATTTTTTCACCCAGTGTGTTGTTAGTCTGTGGAACTCCCTGCCACAGGAGGTGGTGATGGCATCTGGCCTGGATGCCTTCAAAAGGGGATTGGACAGATTCCTGGAGGAAAAGTCCATCACAGGTTACAAACCATGATGGAGATGTGTAATTCCCCAGGCTTAAAACCAGGGTCCTTCAATGGCCAGATGCAGGGGAGTGGGATCAGGAGACAGGTATCTAGTCTCGTGCGCTCCCAGAGGCATCTGGTGGGGCCACTGTGAGATACAGGAAGCTGGACTAGATGGGCCTTTGGCCTGATCCAGCATGATGGCTCTTCTTATGTTCTTATGTACTACGTTCTCTCTACCAACTCTCCACCTTGAGTGTAAGAATGCCTTCTGGGGTGTACCAGAATTTCGGGGTCAAGAGACCTTTGTGTGGTCCCTCTGCCTTCAGCCAACCACAGCAAGAGAGGAGTTGCATTGCTGCACAGTTCACGGGCCCCTTTTCAACCGTGTGGGAAGTTGTAGGCGACAGGCGGAAGCCACTGGCAAGCCTCTTTCTTAAAAAGGATGAAATACGCCACCTCACATCGCAAACCCCTCGAGAGGCAGACTGGAAAAGTGGTCTCCAGGAAAAAAAAATAAACAAACAGATTTTTCTCCTTTCTCCTTTTCTTACGGTTCTCTCCTGTCAAGTTGGGACCAATTTATAACAACTGTAACCGGGCTTTCACGTTAAATCTGATATTTACGGAGCAGCTTTACTCACTGCACATGCCCAGTGAAATCCCATGGCCGAGTTGGGATTAGTGTTGTTTCCAGAAAACTTGTGTGGGGGGGTGGGGGGGGGTGGAGGAAGCATGAAAAAAAATCTGTTTCCTCCCCAATATTTCCATTTTTTGGAGGGGGGAGTTCCCCCACCCCGATGGTTTCAAAATTCCCAGAAATTTTACATCCCCAGCCAGGATTCGAACCTGGTTCCTAGTCCGCCACTCCATACCACCCTGGCTTTCTCTTTCTAGATCACTGAAAACTTTCCTTGCCTCCTTCTTCTCAGACTTCCATCATCCTTACCTGCAAAGGGCGGGGGGCATCTTCTGGAGTCTCCCACCCCCCTTGGGTTCCTGAGGGAGGGGACCCCATTAAGCAGCCCTCATCCTAATAAAAAGCAGCCATGGGTGAGAGGAAGACGTCTGGGAAGGAGCTCGCACTCCCCTACCCCGCTACCCCGGCTGCTTTTCTGCCATGTCTCTTTCTCTTTCTCCCCCCCTCCACACTCCGCAGTAACTCTAGTGAGTATCAGCATCATCCTCTCCTCTGCAAAAGGCATTCCTCCGTGCATGACTTAGGGCGGGGTTTATTTATTTATTTATTTATGAATATTTTTACCACGCCTTTCTCCTGGGACGAGGACCCAAGTCAGCTTACAATAATGAGGGACAATATACAGCCCAGAACATTTAAGGCATACTCAAGTTTGAGAACTGTTCCTACCTCCCCTTTTCTTTCCTTCCTCCCCTGCCATGTACACCTCCACTTGAGGGACAAAAGGCACTCTTTCAAAAATGAGGATGTACGCATATTAGGCAGAGAAGATCGGTGATTTGAGAGAGGGGTCAGGGAAGCCATTCATGTGAGCATTGAAAACCCCTTTCTCAACAGAGGTGGGGGCCTCAGGCACAGTCTGTCTGCCACTTATCAGGCTGCAATTTCAACAATACCAAAACAACTAAAAATAATTCACACCTTCACCACCAAGGCCATAGCTAACAACCCATACTTTATGGTTGTTGGGAAGGTTAAAGGTGGGACTTTCATGCACCTTAGGCCACGGTCCACCTAATGAGCCTATTCAGGCCATTGTTCATCTTATGAGCTTATTTCAGAACCAGGGTGACAAGAGGTCAAAGTGAGCTATAAAATGGAGGACTCGCAACTGGCTTTGCTCAGACGGACGAAGCTGTTTGGATGAGCAGCGGAACCTTTCAATCTCTCAAGAAAAAAAGAAGTCCAGTTGCCAGGACTTAACTTCCAGCTCCCCTGCCATGCTTCATGCAGGCAACCTCCTCCCCCCCTTTCTCCCCAACCTGCAGCTGGCAGGCGCTTCCCTACACCCCAAGGGGGCAAAAGAGGTGCATGACGGTGTGTGTGTGTGTGTGTGTGTGTGTGTGTGTGTGTGTGTGTGTGTGTGTGTGTGTGTGTGTGTGTGTGTGTGTGTGTGTGTGTGTGTGTGTGTGTGTGTATATCTATATATATCTATACAGTGGACCCTTGTATAACAAACAACTTGTATAACATAAAATTTGTACAACATAAAAAATTCTGGAGATAGGCGAAATTTGCTTAACATAATTGCCTATGGGGTGAATTTGTACAACATAAAAATGGGATTACTCCGTTTTCAATGCATTCCTATGGGAATTTGTATAAAGGAAAATTTGCTTAACATAATTTCATTTGGAACGAATTAATTCCTTTATACAAGGTACCACTTGTATATATCTATATCTATAAAAAGAGAGAGAGAGAGAGAGAGAGAGAGAGAGAGAGCATCCGATCCCCTTGGGTTTAAACCCTACAGATCAACACACACACACACACACACACACACACACACACACACACACACACACACACACACACACACACACACACACACACACACACACACACACACACACACACACACACACTTCCCCCTGCCATGGAAGGGAGGGAGGGGGCTGGGTCTGCTGGAGGAGGGAAGGGGATGGTGGTGGGATCTCACCTGCTCTTCTCTCCTGGGTGGGAAAGCCAAGACAGGGCGGCCCTCCTTCCACCGATGCAAGGCTGGGAGGCTGGGCCAAAAACACCTCCCCGATCCCGATTCCCCGGTCGGGGTTGTTGGGGTGGTTGGAGCAAGGAAAGGGACCCTTTGCAAAACCCTCTTGGTTCGCTGCCCGAGACCCCAGAAACACGGGCCCGACTTCTCCCAGGAACCTTCGAAGAGGGGAAAGCGGGGGAGGAGGGCGGACTCTCGAGGACGTACCCACCCCACCCGGCACTTCCGGTGCCTCACCTTTATTCCTTCCCCCCACTCAGCACTCCCAGCCTCTCTAGGAATCCCACCCTCTGTTTTCATCTCCAGTTTAACCCTTAGGGGGCCACGATGTCTTGGGCGCTGGATCTTTCTCTCTCTCTGTGGGTTTTGAACTGCAATTTGGACACTCGGTCTCTAATATATAATATATATCTATATATCTAATTATATATATTAGATATAATATATATCTAATATATAAAGCCATCACTGCTTTATATATATTTATTGTACATCTCATTCTTCTACTATATGTCTGAAGAAGTGGATGGTCCATGAAAGCTTACATTAAAATATAATAGCCTTTTAAGTTGCCACGTTCTTTGTCTTTTGTTTTGTTTTGTTTTGATTTTTTGCCTGCAATTCAGAAATACATTGTGGAGTCCTGGCAACTGGACTTCTTTTCTTTAGAGATTGAAACGTTTTGCTGTTCATCCAAACAACTTCGTCAGCAATGATTAAAGGTACCGGAACCCGGTCCTTTTTATAGGTGGTCACCCCAAAGGAGAGAGGTTTGTTTTCAGGCCCTCACAAACATGAGGTGAACAGGTATTTCATCCTTATTTCTGGTCAGTCAGATTCATAGGGATTCTGTCTTGGCAGACTTTGGATGGAATGGAAATAATGAAATGAATCCAGCCCATAGGCCCAGATATATAACATAAGAACATAAGAAGAGCCATCATGCTGGATCAGGCCAAAGGCCCATCTAGTCCAGGTTCCTGTATCTCCCAGTGGCCCCACCAGATGCGTTTGGGAGCGCATGAGACTAGATCTCTGTCTCCTGATCCCACTCCCCTGCATTCTGGCCCTTGAATTACCCCCAGTTTTAAGCCTGGAGATGACACATCTCTATCATGGTTTGTAACCTGGAATGGACTTTTCCTCCAGGAATCTGTCCAATCCCCTTTTGAAGGCATCCAGGCCAGATGCCATCACCACATCCTGTGGCAGGGAGTTCCACAGACTAACAACGCTCTGGGTGAAAAAAATATTTTCTTTTGTCTGTTCTTACTCTCCCAGCCCTCAGTTTGAGTGGATGTCCCCTAGTTCTGGTATTTTGTGAGAGGGAGAAGAACTTCCCTCTATCCACTTTACTCATGCCCTGCATTATTTTGTACCTCTCAATCATATCCCCCCTCAGGTGTCTTTTTTTCAGACTAAAGAGCCCCAAATATTTTAGCCTTTCCTCATAAGGGAGGTGCTCCAGCCCAGTAATCATTTTAGTCGCTCTCTTCTGCACCTTTTGCAGTTCCACTATGTCTTTCTTGAGATGCGGTGACCAGAATTGTACACAATACTCCAGGTGGGGCCTTACTATTGTTTTGTATAATGGCATTATAATGTTGGCTGTTTTATTTTAAATCCCCTTTTTGATAATCCCTAGCATGGAATTGGCCTTCTTCACTGCTGCCACACATTGGGGAGACACCTTCATGGAGCTGTCCACCAACACACCAAGATCTCTTTCCTGATCCATCACGGATAACTCAGAGCCCATGAGTTGATAGATAAAGTTTGGATTTTTTTGCCACAATATGCATTACTTTACATTTGGCTACATTAAAACGCATTTGCCATTTCACAGCCCATTCCCCAAGTTTGGAGAGATCCTTCTGGAGCTCTTCACAATCTTCTCTGGTTTTTACCACACAGAAAAGTTTTGTGTCATCTGCAAATTTGGCCACCTCACTGTTTATCCCTGTCTCCAGGTCATTTATGAACAGATTGAAAAGCACTGGCCCCAGGGCAGATCCCTGGGGCACACTGCTTTTCACTTCTCTCTTACCTGCCCTCTTATCCCCCGACTGTGCAATTTTCTCAGCAGCCTTTGGTGAGGGACTGTGTCAAAAGCCTTCTGAAAATCCAGATAGACTATATCCAGCGGTTCACCCAAATCCACATGCCTGTTGACCTTTTCAAAAAATTCTAAAAGATTTGTCATGCAAGACTTACGCTTACAGAAGCCATGCTGATTTTGTCTCAGCAAGGTTTGTTTTAAGATTTTCTCTTGGATGAGGCTTTCCACCATCTTCCCTGGGACAGATGTAAGGCTAACCAGCCTGTAGTTTCCCGGGTCCCCCCTCCTTCCTTTTTTAAAAACTGAATTCTAATATATATATATATAATTTGTCTCATAATATATATAATTTGTCCCAAATGAAATTTTGTTAAGCAGATTTATACAAATTTCCTATAGGAATGCATTGGAAACAGAGTAATCCCTAATGGTGTATGGATTCCCCTAGGCGATTCTGTTAAGCAAATTTCCCCTATCTTGAGAATGTTTTACATTGTAGAAATTTTATGCTATTCAAACCATTTGTTATACGAGATTCCCATATATATATATTAGAATTCATGGCTAGATAGCTCAACTGTTTAGGTCTCTGGCTGCACAGTAAAAAGTCAGGAATTTGAATCCTGCCCCCCCAACCATGCTTCTTACTAGCAGAACCAGCCTGTTGTGGCCTTGGGAAAAGCTGCACAATCCCAGAAATAACCCCCAGAAGAAGCCACTTCTGAGCGGAAAACCCTGGACAAAGGTTGCCATTAAGTCAGAACAGACTTGATGGCGAACGGTTCTCGTTATTGTAACAAAAACAAAACAAAGACACATTAAAGAGTCAGAAATGTATTTATAACCTGCTTAGAATCATAGAGTTGGAAGAGACCTCAAGGGCCATCTAGTCCCAACCCCGTGCCATGCAGGAACCCCTTCACAATATTTCCGACAGATGGGCCATCCAGCCTCTGCTTAAAAACCTCCAAAGAAGGAGACTCCACCACCCTTTGTGGCAGCATATTCCACTGCCGAACAGCTCTCACTGTCATGAAGTTCTTCCTAATGTTCAAATGGAATCCCTTTTCCTGTAGTTTGAAACCACTGCCCCGAGTCCTAGTCTCTGAAGCCATGGAAAACAAACCTGTCCCCTCTTCAATATGACATCCTTTCAAATATTTAAACATAGCTATCATATCCCCCCTCTGCCTTCTTTTTGTAAGGCTAAACATTCCCAGTTCCCTAAGCCATTCCTCCTAAGACATTTCTTCCAGACCTTCAACCATCCTGGTCGCCCTCCTCTGCACCCACTCGAGGTTGTCAACATCCTTTTTAAATTGAGGCGCACAGAACTGGACACAGGACTCCAGGTGGGGTCTGAGCAGAGCAGAATAGAGTGGTACTGCTTGCTCAGAGACACTGGATGCAAGACTGAGGCCACCAGTTTATAAGCACCGAGTGTGGCTGTATTACAGGGACCACGTGAAACAGGAAAGAGGACATTTATTCGCTCAGGTTATCTGGAAGTTGAGTCATGGCAACTGGACATCATTTTTTGTGAGATTGTAGCGTTTCGCTACTTACGTCTGACGAAGCTGCTCGGATGAGCAGCAAAACGCTTCGATCTCAGAAGAAAAGAAGTCCAGCTGCCACAACTCAACTTCTGGATAACCGCACCTGGAGGACTGAGAATGTTCACAGACATTCACTCAAGTTAGGACTACAGTGAGAGGTAATGAATGATCAACCAATGGACTGCATAACCTCCCGGTGTCGCCTAAAAACTGCGTTTTGCGCTTCTTAAGTCTTCCTTCATCATCAAGGGAAGTTGTGCAAAGCTTGATCACTTTATCACTCCAACGAAAAGTTGTGGATGGCCAAAAGAAGAAAGCGGCAGCTGTTAAACTGTTACGCCATTACATCGCCTAATATACCTACCGTGTTTCCCTGAAAATAAGACAGGGTCTTATATTAATTTTTGCTCCCAAAGATGTGTTAGGTCTTATTTTCAGGGGATGTCTTATTTTTCCATGAAGAAGAATACGGTGCAAATTTATTGTTATCTTATTATCAGGGAGGCCTTATTTTCAGGGGATGCCTTATGTTTCAGTGAGAGGCAAAACTGTAAGTGGGTCTTATTTTGGGGGGATGTCTTATTTTCAGGGAAACAGGGTCATATACCTGTTTCAAAATACTACAGCTACTCTTTGGAACAAGCGTTCCACCTTATAGGGATGTCACACCGCACATCACATTTGTTAAACAAGTCCTTTTTTTAATGTGCAGTGTTGGGGATAACGGGCCTGTTATTCAAATAATTTCTGCCACAACTATGGGTGTAAAAGTTACACGGAACAAGAGTAGGGCTCCAGCTCTAAGGATATATATTACCCACAATGTTTTGTGGGTTTCTTTGCCTTCCATTTAATGTGCACATCCATTTGGAGCTGCTTTCAGATCCAAAATATTAATTGTTGACATACAGTCCAAGTCTTCAGTTGACTAGCCGTTTCCTCAGAAGCTAATCTCATTTTGAGAGCCATACGAGCCCAACATTTTCCATCAAGTGAGAATAAATTACCAGTTTAAAAAACATTGCCAGCTTTCTTACTCCTTCCCGGTAATTATACAGGTACCCTAAAACTCATGGGAGTTCTTGGACATCAGCTGAATCATAGAATCATAGAATCATAGAATCATAGAGTTGGAAAAGACCTCAAGGGCCATCTAGTGCAACCCCCTGCCATGCAGGAACCCAATCACAATATTTCTGACAGATGGCCATCCAGCCTCTGCTTAAAAACCTCCACAGAAGGAGACTCCACCACCCTTTGTGGCAGCATGAATCCTCGCTCCCCTGTGAAACTCTGTTCTCATCTCACACTTTTAAGCCATCTCTCCCTCCATCTTATGAACCTTTTGATGGCAAATGAGGCTCTCTCTCCTCATAAACCTGTTTCCGCACTCCATGCAGCGAAAGGGCTTCTCCCCCGTGTGGATTCTTTGATGCAAAGTGAGGTAATCTTTCCGAGCAAAGCTTTTCCCACACACTAAGCATGAGAACGGCTTCTCCCCCGTGTGGATTCTTTGGTGGCTCCTAAAGTGTGAGGGGTGACTGAACCTCCTTCCGCACTCAGAACACTGATACGGCTTCTCCCCGGTGTGAACCCGCCGGTGAGTTATAAGGTGCGCGGACCGGCTGAAGCTCTTCCCACAGTCGGGGCACTGGAAGGGCTTTTCCCCCGTGTGTACTGCTTGATGGTTCGCGAGGTGGATCTTCCGACTGAAATTCTTCCCACATTCCGGACACGGAAACGACTTCTCCCCCGCCGGAGTGCCTGGGTGCGAGCTCTGGTTGCAGCCACTTCCGCAAGCCAAGTGTTTCCTCCGGTGCATTGTGAGACTCCTCTTCTTGGCGAAACACTTTTCGCACTCTTGGCACTTGTGCACTTGCTCGCCGGCGTGAACGCTCTGGTGCCGAGCGAGGATGGCCCTCCGGCTGAAGCTCTTCCCGCAATCCTGGCATTTGTAAGGCGTCTCCTCCATGTGAACGATTTGGTGGGACTTGAGGTGTGCCTTCTGGCGGAAGCTCTTCCCGCACGCCGAGCAACTGTACGGTTTCTCCTCGGTGTGGCTCCTCTGGTGAGACATCAGGCCTTTTTTCATGGTGAAGCTCTTGCCACACGCCGGGCACGAGTACGGTTTCTCTCCCGTGTGGATCCTTTGGTGCAACAGGAGTGCCGAGTTCTGACCGAAGCTCTTCCCGCAATCCGAGCACGTGAACGGCTTCAGGCCGGTGTGCGTTCTCTGGTGGTAGATTAATTTGGAGCTGTAGTAGAAGCCTTTCCCACACTCCGAGCACTTGAAGGGCTTTTCCCCGCGGTGGATTCTGAGGTGCATCATCAGGTAGGAGCTCTGCCTGAAGCTCTTCCCGCAATCCAAGCACTTGAAGGGCTTTTCTCCCGTATGAATTCTTTGGTGCGAGATCAGCTGAGACCTCCAGTTGAAGCGCTTCCCACACTCCGCGCAAGCCAACGCCCCCTGCCTCGTGCGGGTTGCCTGGCGGTAAATCAGCTGGATCATCTCGTCGAATCCGTTCCCCGGATCTGCGCAGGGAAACGGCGTCTCCCTCGTGTGTGCTTTTCGATGGACGGCGAGATAATCGGGCCGGGCGAAGCTCTTCCCGCACTCGAGGCAGGGAAAGGGTTTCTCCCCGGTGTGGATCCGCTGGTGGCTCGTGAGGTGGGAGGAACGGATAAAGCCCTTCCCGCAATCAAAGCACTGGAAGGGTTTCTCCCCCGTGTGGATCCTTTGGTGGGAAATCAGGCATTTCTTCAGCCTGAAGGTTTTCCCACACTGGGCGCACTCAAACATGTTTAACCCGATGTGGGTTCTCTCATGGAGGGCGAGGCTGGCGCTGCAGCTGAAGATTTTCCCACAGACAAAGCACATGGCCAAGCCACTGGCTTCGTACATCATTTCTGGGATGGGGACTTCAAAGGTCCCACCATCTTGAGGACCAGAGGCCTCCTGCCTTGTCTCCTCCTCTGCCTCAGTTCTGGTCTGCTGCTCTTCCGTCTCTTCCCACGTGATTTTTTCCAACTGGCGTGAACTCATATTTGACCTCTGACTGAAATTCTTCCTGCCTTCCAAGGCTTTGAACCATTCCTCCCCTCGGTGGGCGTTCTGCCTGAAGTCTTCCCCGTACTCCAAGCATTCCCACCATATCTCCCCCGAGCGAACCGCCTCACGACCAGAAAGGTGAATTTCCCGGCCGAAATCTTCCCAGCCCGCTAAGAATTTGAAGGGTTTCTCCCTCGTGTGCGTTGCTGGGTGATGAGTGAGATACGTCCTTTGGTGGCAGATCTTTGCACGCTCCAAAGGGTCCTCATTTGCATTCTCCTGCCCACTGTCTTCTAGAAAATAGGAAAAAACACACACAATTGGGTCAGGGTCGAAGAGAGAAGTGGAGGCAGAGGCCCCAAACCAAACATGGCTAGTTAATTCGCCTCAAAGAGGAACCATTTCTGCAAGGTACAGGAGAGAGCAAGGGAACCATAGAGCTTTCCGACTGGCTGTCCAGACTGGCCAGTTTTCCTGAGCCCCTCTCTCAGCTCTTTAGCTAAAAGATGGGCACTCTGAAACACCTCAACTTTAGAAGGTTGTGGCGATTCTTATTCCCATGAACTTTCCCTCTCTTTTCTACACATTTCAGACTGTAAGATGCAAGTGGGAACTGCATCGGGTTTGTTCTCAAGCTCATGTGAACCGAGGCCAAAAAAAATGTTGAAATAAATCAAGTGGGCCGCAGAAGGACCTTCAGTGGTTGCTATTTATTGATTTATTTATTTATTGCACTTTTATACTGCTCCATTTCCCAGAGGGACTCTGGGCAGTTTACAGATAAAAATCATCAGATAAAACAGTAATAATAAAAAACATCAGTGGAAGGACAACAATAAGGGCAATAGAGGGAAAGCCCTCAACAAGAACCAGAGGGCACAAAAAAAAAAATAGAAATAAGGTCACCATAAGCCTCCTTAAAAAGCATAGTTTTTAAAGCCTTTTTGAAGGTGGGCTGGGACGATGCAGGGCGCAACTCACTAGGTAGTAGATTCCATACGGAAGGGCAAACAACCGAGAAGGCGCGGCTACACGTTGCCAACTTCCGTGCCTCCCTTGGGGTGGCCATCCTGAGTGAGTGTGCCTGCGACATTCGAGTGGGCTTAGCCCCTGTGGATCTCTGAGAGATACGCTCCACCAGGTATTCAGGTCCCAAGCCGTGGAGGGTTTTGAAAACCAAAACCCAAACCTTGAACCTTATCCGGAGAGCCACGGGCAGGCAATGCAGGCGTGCCAGAACTGGGGTGATGTGATCGTATCTACTAGCACCCACCACCATTCTGGCCGCCACCTTCTGTACCCGTTGGGAGTCTCCGGACAAGGGTCAGGGGCAACCCCACGTAGAGTGCGTTGCAGTAGTCAATCCTCGAAATCACAAGGCTAGACTTCCAAAGTCCAACCGAACGGCCAGTGCAGAAAGAATATGGGAGCTGCAGCCTCCAAACGTCTGAGAGGGCCCAAATCTATCCCCTGAAATAAAAATGAAGGAATACTTGTGTTTGTAAGCTATAAATAAATAAATAAATAAATAAATAAATAAATAAATAAATAAATAAATAAATAAATAAATAAATAAACAAACAGGGGCCACATACCAATAATGAGGGTCTCCAGCAACTGGGCATAAGCTCTTGCCTCTAAAACACTTTGAAAACCGTGGTTTAAGCAAAGCAATGCAAAGCGTGCTACTTATCATACCACCCCACAGAGCTTAAAGCACTCTCTTGGGCAATTTACAAGTAATTATGCAGTCTACACATTCCTCCCCCCCGCCCCCCAGCAAGCTGGGTACTCATTTTACCGACCTCGGAAGGATGGAAGGCTGAGTGAACCTTGAGCTTGCTACCTGGGATTGAACCCCCCAGGTCGTGAGCAGAGTTATGGCTGCCGTACAGCAGTTTTAACCACGGCGCCATGAGGTTAGGATTTTAACACGCACTGTCTTAAGGCTCCAGAACCAACTTCCAAGCTGGAAGGGGGGGGGACGCAGCACCTGTGCCTTCAAAACCTTGCTCTTTAAAGAAGCCTTTGGCGACCACTCACTTAATTTAATTGTATTTAATTGATTCCCCCACTCCTCTTTTGCTCTTTGGACCATGAGAACAAGACTCCTTGCTGGCGTATGTTTTCTTTATGTTCTCTTTATGTTGTTCATTGTGTTAGTTAATTTTTTTTAAATATATACAGTGGCACCTCAACCTACGAATTTAATCCGTTCCGAATGCATGCTCTTAAGTCGAACTACTCTTAAGTCGGGGTACCTATCTAAAAATTGAAAAATGAGTTTAAAAAAGAAAAAAGAAAAAGAAAAAAAATTGTAAGTTGAGCAGACCATATCTAAAATTTGTAAAGCGGCCGTTAAAATGCCAACAATTTTCCGCTCGTAAGTCGAATTGGTCTTAAGTCGAGCTGACCTTAAGTTGGGGTACCACTGTATACTGTTCTATTATAGTTTTTTTAAAATTGTATTGTTGTAAACTTCCCAGAGTTCCTTCTGGAAGATGGGCAGTATATAAATACATACATATATACCTACCTACCTACCTACCTACCTACCTACATACATACATACATGCATGCATGTGTGTGTGTGTGTGTTGTGTCGTTACAGTTGTGACCGATTTGCTGTGACCCCATGTCCATGGAGTTTTCTTGGCAGGAATACGGGAGTGGCTTTCCAGTTCCTACTCCAGGCGCCTACAGCACCTGGTATTCCCTGGTGGTCTCCCATCCAAGTACTAACCAGGGCCAGCCCTGCTTAGCTTCTGAAATCAGGTGAGATCGGATGTGCTCAGGGCATCTAGGCAGCTACATACATACATACATACATACATACATACATACATACATACATACATACATACATACATACATACATACATACATACATACAGCTCCTCACTGCCGCTGACTTGTTTTGCAAGAGATAACTCTTCAACCGGAACAAAAATGTTCTCAAATGTCTGCTTGCCTTACAAAACAATCATAGCCCGGGGCGCTAGTAAACCGAGGTATTACTGCAGCTAACCAGGCCAGAGAAAGACGAAGCCACTGACTAACGCAGGGGTCCTCAACCTAAGGCCCCAGGGCCGGATGCAGCCCCCCAAAGTCCTGAATCCGGCCCCCGGGCTGGGACCAATTGCAACCCCACCTACCCCCTGCTTTGCGAGCAAGCAAGCCTCTGCAGCTGCTTCTGGGCTGCCACCTCCTTCCCGACACAAGGAAGGAAGGAAGGAAGGAAGGAAGGAAGGAAGGATAGCCGCTCCGGCCACTGCCACTGGAGGAGGAGGAGGAGGAGGAAGAGGCGCAGCAGAGGGATCCCAGCAGTGTCACCTCAGGGTGGTGATCTGGAGCAGGAGACATTGCTGGGGCCCTGGAGACACAATGATCACGGGCCAATCATGGGGGCTCTGCCCACTTGTCCCTCCCCCTTTTTTGCATGTCAGCTTTTTCTTTTCTTTTGGACTGTGGTCCGGCCCCCAGTGGTGTCTGGGGCATGGTGGACCGGCCCGCTGTTTGAAAACTTTGAGGACCCCTGGACTAAAGCCAACTAAGAGGACAACAAGAGGCGACACTCTTATTTCCCACAATGCCGACTGATCTCCTGAGTAGTGAGAAAAGGGGAGCCTTACCCAGAGAGGCCACCATCCATAAATTCTCCTCCATGACTTCTGCGTGCAGGGACCTTTCATCAGGATCCAGCAGGGCCCACTCCTCCTCAGAGAAATACACGGCCACCTCCTCGAAGGTCACCTGGAGGGAGACACCACTGAAGAAAAGTCCATCACAGGTTATACAAACCATGATGGAGATGTGTCATCTCCAGGCTTAAAACAAGAGTCCTCCGAACAGACAATTTTTCTCCCCCAGCGTGTTGTTAGTCTGTGGAACTCCCTGCCACAGGAGGTGGTGATGGCATCTGGCCTGGATGCCTTCCAAAGGGAATTGGACAGATTCCTGGAGGAGAAGTCTATCACAGGTTACAAACCATGATGGAGATGTGTCATCTCCAGGCTTAGAACCAGAGTCCTCCAAACAGACAATTCCCCCCCCCCCAGCGTGTTGTTAGTCTGTGGAACACCACAGGATGTGAGGATGGCATCTGGCCTGGATGCCTTCCAAAGGGGATTGGACCGATTCCTGGAGGAAAAGTCCATCACAGGTTACAAACCATGATGGAGATGTGTCATCTCCAGGCTTAAAACCGGGGTCCTTCAAGGGCCAGATGATGCAGGGGAGCGGTATCAGGAGAAAGACATCTCGTCTCATGCGCTCCCAGAGGCATCTGGTGGGGCCACTGTGAGATCCAGGAAGCTGGGCTAGATGGGCCCTTGGCCTGATCCAGCAGGGCTCTTCTTATGTTAACTTATGCTATGTCCACAAGGCTAACCACAACCAGGAACGAAAACTACCAGGCTGGCAAAAAATTTCAGCGGGACTTTTCCAAGAGGGCCCCTGTGTCCAAAGGAAAGGCCAAGGGCGGTGAGAGACAGACCACCACCCACCCTGTCTCCCTTTCATATCCTTCATCTCTTTACCTGCCCTGGATTCCCAGAAGGAATTCCAACGGCTTCCGAATTAAAACAGGAACTGCCGAACCTTTCCGGCCTCCACATCCCGTCTCCTGCAAGAGACACAACAGGCAGAATATCGTCCAGTGAATTAAAAACCACGCAGGTGAAACAGAAATCATGGGGAAATGGGGGAGGGGAACAGCAGACTCAGAGTAACGTGAGGACTGGCTGTGATGCCAAGTCCGCATTAAAAAAACAACAACAACTGACTCAACAGGTACCACCTGTTTCACTTTTGTACAGTGGACCCTCGTATAACAAACGGTTTGCATAACATAAAATCTGTACAACATAAAAAATTCCAGAGATAAGAGGAAATTTGCTTAACAGAATCGCCTATGGGGCAAATCCGTACAACATAAAAATGTTCGCAATTAGGGATTCCTCTGTTTTCAATGCATTCCTATGGGAAATTTGTATAAAGGAAAATTTGCTTAATATAATTTCATTTGGAACGAATTGATTTCTATATACAAGGTACCACTGTATTTGGTTTCTGTGATGGCTATACAGCTCCTCTACTTGCCTGACTAAACTAAGGCAAAAAAAAAAAGCAAAAGCAAAGTGTTCTGCTTATATACTGCCCCATACCACTTCAAACAGTCTCTGGCAATCTACAGGTTTTAATTACAGTATTATGCAGGCTACACATTGCCCCCCCCCCGCAGCAAGCTGGGTACTCCTTTTACCGACCTTGGAAGGATGGAAGGCTGAGTCAACCATGAACCTGCTACCTGGGATTGAACACCAGGTCATGAGCACAGTTTTACCTGCAGTACAGGCATTTAACCACTTTGTCACAGGCTCCTGGAAATCACCACAGACAGGAGCTTGCGACTGAAACAAACTCAACATTTTATTCAGGCCTTGGTAGCCATCTCCTGTGGGTTAGTGGGGAAATGATCGGTAGTTGGAGGCCCCTTCCGGGATCTTCCTGACACAAGGTGTGGGGGAGTTTCGTGGCAAAATGGTTAAATGGCAACACTGCAGCCAAAACTCTGCTCGCAGCCTGGGTTCAGTCCCAGACAGACAGCTAGAGGTTCACTCAGCCTTCTATTCTTCTGAGGTTTGTGAAATTGAGTACCCAGCTTGCTGACGGGGTGGTGGGAGGGCAAAGTTTGTAAAGCGTGCATAGTCAAGTTCTAAACTGCTCAGAGAGTGTTCTCCGGGAGTCAAGTCGTGGCAACTGGACTTTTTATTTATTTATTTATTTATTTATTTATTTATTTATTTATTTATTATATTTCTAGACCGCTCATCTTCCGAACGGAACTCTGGGCGGTTTACAACTAAAACAAGGCAACAAGGAAAAAAAGAAAAAAAATACAAAAATATCTTGTGAGACTGAAACATGTCGCTATTTATCCAAGCAGCTTGGTCAGTCTGAGGAAAGTTAGTGGCGAAGCCTCCATTTTATCGTTCTGCTCAGAGGGTGCTTTAAGCGCTCTGGGGTTGTTTCTTGTGTTTTTCTTCACTGGAGCTTGAACTAGACTCTGGAGATGGTTGATGGACAGGATCCCAAGCACAGAAGACACCCATCCACCCCCTCTTATCACCCCCTACAGGAGGAGTGAGTATGATATCCCGTTACACCTAATGACATACAGAGTCAGCAGTGTGATGGGGCGGCCAGGAAAGCCAATGCGATTCTTGGTTGCATCAACAGAAGCATCGTGTCTAGATCAAGGGAAGTGATGGTCCTACTCTATTCTGCTCTGGTCAGACCCCCACCTGGAGTCCTGTGTCCAGTTCTGTGCACCTCAATTTAAAAAGGATGTTGACAATCTTTGAATGGGTCCAGAGGAGGGTGACCAGGATGGTTGAAGGTCTGGAAGAAATGTCGAACGGCTTAGGGAACTGGGAATGTTTAGTCTTACAAAAAGAAGGTTGAGAGGGGATATGATAGCTATGTTTAAATATTTGAAAGGATGTCACATTGAAGAAGGGACTGGCTTGTTTTCCATGGCTTCAGGGACTAGTATTCGGGGCAGTGGTTTCAAACTACAAGAAAAGAGATTCCACTTGAACATTAGGAAGAACTTCATGACGGCAGCAGTGGAATAGGCTACCCCAAAGGAGGGTGGAGGAGTCTCCTTCTTTGGAGGTTTTTAAGCAGAAGCTGGATGGCCCATTTGTCAGGGGTACTGTGTTGGGGGGTTCCTGCATGGCAGGGGGTTAGACCAGATGGCCCTTGAGGTCTCCTCCAACTCTATGATTCTATGATTCTACAACACCTCTGTCTTGCAGGCATGCCCTTTCGAAGTGCAGCTTAGGAGACACCAAACTGTTTTTAACATTGGAGAGGTCCAAGCAAGAATCCTTACCCATCAAAGTCAGCCTTCTCTTCCCCTCCTGTGTTATCTGCCCGGACTGCAGCTTCCAATCCGAGTCTGAATGAATGTTTCCCACCTCAGGTGTCTGCTCAGCACACGAGTTCTGTATCAACAAAGGTAAGGATCATGGGGGATTTTAAAAAGAGAAGGTGGGGTTAGAAAAGGAACAGAGCAGAAGATCTAAAGCAAGGCACAGTGGTGGTCAGAGTTCCTGAAATATATATATTTTTTTCCTTAAAAGGAACCCTTCCCTGTGAGTTTTCATGTTTTCAAGGTTCCTTGATTTCCTGTAAAGAAACCAGGGTCCTTGCGAATATTTTTTGAAACTGCACACTCGATCTGCATCTGTTACGGCCACGCACTCCCTGGAGAAACAGAATTTCCTGAAGAGATCACAAGAAGACCGTGGCACAACCGGTGGCTACAGCATTCTGATTTCGGTTGTCGCTTCCGAGACGGCTGTGCGTGGAAAACAACACAGGGATATCCTGCGACACGGAACTTCAAAGTGAACGGATACAGCCGGTCTGTACCGTAACGTCAGTGTATTGCATTGCTGGATCAGGCTAAACAAACGTTCCTCCGCTACTAAGAGTTCTTTGGGATTACGGGGCGTTTCGTTCAACCTTTCCACGACTTTGTAAGGAATCCCTGCCAATCATCTTGGAATGACAGGAGAGTGAGGCTGGAAGGGGACTACAAGGCCACACACACACACACACACACACACACACACACACACACACACACACACACACACACACACACACACACACACACACACACACACACACACCGCTCCAGGCAGGAATACCAATCAAAGGAGATCTGCCAGGTTGTGGCTGGCAAACACACATGCACACACACGCACACACCGCTCCAGGCAGGAATACCAATCAAAGGAGATCTGCCAGGTTGTGGCTGGCAAACACGCACACACACGCACGCGCGCGCACACACACACACACAAAACACACACGCACACCGCTCCAGGCAGGAATACCAATCAAAGGAGATCTGCCAGGTTGTTGCTGGCAAACACGCACACGCACACGCACACACACACACACACACACACACACACACACACACACACACACACACACACACACAAAACACACACGCACACCGCTCCAGGCAGGAATACCAATCAAAGGAGATCTGCCAGGTGGTGGTCCACATTTCTCTTGAATGCCTCCAAGTGATGGAAAACTCCCCACCTCTCGAGGTAATGGGTTCCGTTGTCATGCTGCTCTAACAGTTGTTTTTTCTTCTTCTTCTAGATATTCTGCCTAAATCGGGCTTCCTATCGCTTGAGCCCATCTGTGCGTGTCCTGGACTCTGGGATGATCAAGAACAGATCCTTCCCCATCCCCAGCCCAGCGTGTTGTTAGTCTGTGGAACTCCCTGCCACAGGATGTGGTGATGGCACCTGGCCTGGATGCCTTCCAAAGGGGATTGGACAGATTCCTGGAGGAAAAGTCCATCAGAGGTTACAAACCATGAGGGAGATGTGTGTCATCTCCAGGCTTAAAACCAGGATCCTTCAAGGGCCAGATGATGCAGGGGAGTGGGATCAGGAGACAGATATCTAGTCTTGCGTGCTCCCAGAGGCATCTGGTGGGGCCACTGTGAGGTACAAGAAGCTGGACTAGATGGGCCTTTGGCCTGATCCAGCATGATGGCTCTTCTTATGTTCTTATGTTCTCTGTATGGCAACCCTTCAAATATGTGGAAAGTGCCACCATATCACCCCCTCAATTTTATTTTCTCCAGGCTCAGGCATGCCCAAACTTTGGCCCTCCAGATGATGTTTCGGACCGCTACTCCCAGAATTCTAAGCTTAAATTGCCAATGGCCAAGGACTGTGGGAGTTGCGGTCCAAAACATCATCTGGAGGGCCGACGTTTGGACATGCCTGCTCTAGGCTAAGTCTTTGGCACACTCTGAAGCAATCAAGATAACGCGCACTCACTTGCTCATCGTTTTCTTCGGCCTGGCTCAGGAGGAAGCCTTCGGCCAGGGCCACCGCCTGAGAGGTGGTCTCTGCTCCACATTCCCTCACCCAGCTGGACATCTCCGGGGGAAGGACGGTCAGGAACTGCTCCAGGATCACCAGGTCCAGGATCTGAGCCTTGGTGTGCCTTTCTGGCTTCAGCCACTGACGGCAAAGATCGTAGAGTCGGGCGCAAGCTTCCCGGGGTCCCTTGGCCTCTTTGTAGCAGAACTGCCTAAAACTCCGGCACTGTCCGTTCGAGCTGTGAGGGGGCTCTGCCTGTAACGGTCGCATCATTCCTTTGACGAATTCCCTATCCCTCACAAGGGGCGGAACGACGTTGGGATTTCTTCCTGTTTTAAGGCCAGAGACTTCCTCTTCCTTGTTTGGAACATAATTCAACATGGCTACCAGATCACTTTTCCTTGACGGCTGATTCTGTCGAGAAGCCAAGCAGGGAGAACTGCTCAAGCTACCGCAACCTAAAAACAACAAGACTGCATTTTTAGTTTTTTTTTTTTAAAAAAGTATTAACACACAGCTCCTGGTGTTTCCTTTATCCCTTGGGGGGGGAACCTAATTGTCTTCTCCTTCCCTTTTGGCATATGCATTAAATTGCGTGCATCTCTTTTGCTTGTTAAGTTTTTATTTTAAAACAAACACAAAACAAAAACAGAAGCTGGAGGTTTGGTCTACAGGGGAAAACAGATAAAATCTGCAACTAGGTAGCATCTTCGTCAAGCCCAATGAAAATGTCAATTTCCACCATTTTGTATGTCTCTGAGTGTCTTGCACTGGACCGTTTGTACACTAACAACGGTGCTCATGTGGGTTCTAAGGGGAAAAAACTGCAGACAGTCAATACCAACATTAGGGAAGATCAACTAAAGTCCACAACCCACTCTTGCATGGACACCTGAACATGGGGAGGGGCTTTGGAATGTCTGAGACGTTGAGGATGACACCACCATAAGGTCAGACTCCCTTACAGATTAAAATCCCAACATAGAATTTAAGACAGAATTATTTTTTATTAGGTATTTCATCAAACTTAATGGCAATACAAAACAACTAAAGGAGACCCTTGTATAACAAACAGCTTGTATAACATAAAATTTGTACAACATAAAAAATTCCGGAGATAGGGGAAATTTGCTTAACATAATCGCCTATGGGGAGAATCTGTACAACATAAAAAAGGGATTACAGTACTCTGTTTTCAATGCATTCCTGTGGAAATTTGTATAAAGGAAAATTTGCTTAACATAATTTCATTTAGAACTAATTAATTCCTTTATACAAGGTACCACTGTACTGAGTCTTGCACATAATAACAGCGGCTAGACTTATTTGGGCCGAATTTTGGAAAAGTGACTTATATATATATATATCAGAAGAAATGATAATAAATAAAATACTTGACTGCGCAGAAATTGACAGACTAACCTACAGACTAAAAGAGAAAGAGGACTGTAAGTTTTTTGAAGCCTAGAATGCTTTCTATGAATGGTTCCATATAAGAAATAGGAGAGCGGAAGAGGAGATATAATTCTGTATTGTTATATAGATGGCTAGAAAATATTAACCTATCTTGCACTGTAGGCAAATATAAATATTGTTAATATACACCTCCTTTTGAGATGGAAATAAATAAATAAATAAATAAATAAATAAATAAATAAATAAATAAAAGAACGTAGAGTGGTCAAAGCAGAGCCATCAAATTAAGGGGCACCGACCCTCTTCAGGCGTAACCATCAATCAGCAGAGGAGAAACTGTGGTTCCAATGTTGACAGGAGCAGGAAAACTCCCGAAGGGTAGCTCCTGGGCAGCACCAGTAGCAGAAGGTGGCGCTGGTGGTGGATGCCCCGTGGACCAGAGGAGTGATGCACGCAGGCGAACTCTTGTTAGTACTGCGCAGAGGGCGGTGACGCTCCAGTGCTTCTGAAGACCGGGCACCTGGAAAACCTTACAACCAGACAATCCGCACTGGAACAAGAGATAGTGATGGAGGATGAGACCACAAGGCCCTCGGCGGGCTGCTTAGAATGCATACATAGGCTTGTGTGTGGCTGCAAAAAAATAAATGCAGATGGGATGGCATGGCATGCTCCTTCTGCCTTCTTCTCAGACCCCTCCCTATGGGGATCCCAATCTCTCCCCATGGCCCCTGCTCCCCCTCTCCACCCCAAATGCAACCTAGGGTCTCCACCCACCCCTTTCCTTCCTGGCCTGCCTGGCAGTTCCCAGTCAACCCAACCCCACCCCAATTCCAACTGTTGTGCAATTCTCTCCTTCGATCCCCCCACCCCACCCCACCCCACTGCCCCACCCCATGTGCACCAGGGAAAAGGTGCTGGGACTCACCAGCTCTTGGGGTGGGGGTGGTGGAGGTGGATCTGCTTCACCCCACTGGAGGTTTGGTGATTAAGGGGGGGGGGTTGCACAAAACTATAATGCAAGAAATGAAAGCAGGAAACTGGGTCGGGCGGGCATTCTTTGGTTGGTTCCCTCCCACCCCAGCCTCCCATTTCGCCAGGCAAGGAAAAGGGAGGGGGCGGGGGAAAGGAGGTGAGTGGCAGCCTTGCCCCGCCTCCTCTTCAGGCTCCTCCCCCCTCCCAAATCGCCTCTCCTCCTGGGGAGCCCGCCTCGTTGGTTTTAACCCTTAGATGGGCTGTCATTTTTCCCCCCTCTTACCTACGAAGGCCTCCTCCCCCTTCAGTTCCCCCCCCCCATCGACAGCAATGGTCCTTCCTCCTCCCTGAGTAAATAAATGGCAAGCCTGACCAAGTCAATTGCTTTCAGTTTGTATCTGTAGTAGTGCAAAACACACGGTTGTCACTCTTCTAAAACCAGTGCGGGGGCAAGCCTTTGGCGCTCCAGATGCTTTGGACCACAACTCCCAGGATTCCAGAGGAGCTCCCAGGATTCCAAAGCCTGTACTGCCCATGGCAAAGGACTGTGGGAGTTGTGGTCCAAAACATCTGGGGTGCCAAAGGCTCGCCACCACTGGACTAGGATCTCCCCTCATTTCTTTCTTACTTATTTGATTGATTGATTGATTGATTGATTGATTGATTCATTCATTCATTCATTCATCTCCCCTCATTTCTTACTTAATGTATTTGATTGATTGATTGATTGATTGATTGATTCATTCATTCATTCATTCATTTTCATTCATATCTATACCGGCCATAACTGGGAGGTTTACAACCCATGCCTGTCTGACATTTCCCAGACGTCCCCAACACACCACCCCCAGTGTGTGTGTGTGTGTGTGAGAGAGAGAGGGGGGGGGCTCCTCTCCTCTGGACAGAAAGGGGACAGTCCTAAGCGGGGTCCCCTTCTCCCTTTCTTCATTCAGGTGGCGTCCACTATCCCCTGTACAGCGCCCACCTCCAGCTGCCCTGGGCGGAACGTTCGATCCCGAGGCAGGAATGTGAGGGGGAAGTGTTTGCACGTGGCACCCTTGCTGTTGCGCCTCTGTTCCCTCCCCTCCCCTAATCCCCCCTTTCCACTCTAGGAGTTCGACCTCGTTGGTTTTAACCCTTCAGTGATGGCTATACTTCAGCCCTCTAGATGTTTTGGACCACAACTCCCACAGTCCTTTGTCGTTGGCAATCCAGGCTTGGAATTCTGGGGGTTGTGGTCCAAAACATCGGGGGGGGCACCAGTGAAAAGTATTGCCCCGTGTCTCTGGTGCTCAGCCCCCACCCCACACCCCCCATGAAGCACTAAGGGGGCAGGGCTGTCAGAAGAGGAGCCCATTGTATAAATAGCCTGTTGCATCAAGTCTTAGCTTGCTTTCCCCCTCTCCAGATTAAAGTGGCTGGAAGTTGGCATTTGGGACCCCCACCCCCCCCCCCCCCACATAAAAAGGGTGCCTTTGTTTTAAGGCTGGGTTTCCCCGGGGCAAATGATGATCTTGCTCCCATCTGTATGCTGTAGATTTTTCCCACAATGCTGATCAAGTCCTTGAATGAGGGACTACCTACCTACTATCTGACTTTTATATGGATTATCATACATGATTGCATTGACTGATTTCATAAGAACAACAGTATTTTCCATGTTCACTTTCCACCATTCTCATAATGGATTTTTTTTTCTTTTGCTCTTTGTAACAATGTTACCTTTTAATTTAAGATGCCTCTTCTAATTCCCTATTCTTAACTTGAATATGTCGTAAATGTTCTGGGCTGTATATTGTCCCTCATTATTGTAAGCCACCTTGGGTCCTTTTCCAAGGAGAAAGGTGGGGGTAAAAATATTTTTAAAAGGGGAGGGGGGTGACCAATGAAGAAGTACGAAGGGGAAACAAATGGCAAAACTTAACAGCAAAAAGTGAAATATTTCATTCAGAATTCAGAAGCCTAAGCCTGCGCCCCCAAGTCTTCTAACCTTTATGATTTGCTTTTATTCTTTTATTGAATTTGGGAGTGGAGTTGTGACAACTAGACTTCTTTTCTTGTGGAATCGATGCATTCCGGTACTCATCCAAGCATCTTCTGGCAGACTGAAGAAGCTATTTGGATGGAGTGCAAAACGTTTCGCTCCCACAAGAAAAGAAGTCCGGTTGCCATGACACAACTCTCAGATAACCTCATCTGGATGACTGGGAATCTCCACAGACATACAGTGGTACCTTGTATAAAGGAATTAATGCGTTCCAAAGGAAATTATGTTAAGCAAATTTTCCTTTATACAAATTCCCATAGGAATGTATTCAAAATGGAGTGATCCCATTTTTATGTTGTATGGATTCTCCCCATAGTCTATTATGTTAAGAATTTTTTATGTTGTACAAATGTTATGTTATACAAGCTGTTTGTTATACAAGGGTCCACTGTATTTCTTTATTGCTCTTTTATTCAGAAGTCTGAGGGGAGATAGGATGGCACTCTTCCAATATTTGAAAAGTTCTCATACAAAGGAAGGGCAGGATCCGTTCTCAGCCATCCTTGAGCGCAGGACACACAATAGGTTTTAAGTTACTGAAGCCGGGTTTGGGTTCAATAGCAGGGAAAACTTCCTAACTGTTAGAGTAGTACTAGGTTGTCGCGGGCACACATGCTGCGGGTGGCCATGCCCAGGGAGGCTCGGAAAACATCTACCCAATCTCGAGCCTTCTCTGTGGCTGGCCCTGTCCTGTGGAACCATCTCCCCAGCGAAGTGCACCTTGCACAGTCCCTGCCAGCCTTTAGGAGAGCATTAAAAACCTTGCTGTTCCAAGAGGCGTTCGGTGACTAAATCTCCCCCCCCCGCCGCTGCCCCCGCCATCTGCCAGCTGTTGTTTGTTTTGGTTTTACTGTTGTTTAATTGTTTTTATATTGCCATATTTAATTGTTTTTGTTTGTTTGTAATTATTTGTTGTGAACGGCCCGGAGTTCCTTCGGGAAGACGGGCGGTATACATGCCTAACAAATAAATAAATAATAAACAAACAAACAAATAATACAACAATGGAGCCAATTATGGGCCTTTTCACACAACCCCTAAACTCCACGGCAAATGGCTCCCAGCTCCAGAGCTTAAAATTATTTCCCCACCAGCTCCGGAGTTTACAGATAATTATGTGCGACCACGCCCACCTAAGCGCGTCCCAGCGCACTTTTCAGGTACCTGCTCTCTGGAGGTGAAAATTCCTGATGCGGATATAACGTAGTGACTGCCCGGCTCTCCTTGCTTCTGTTTGTTCTTTTTTTGCCCCCCGCCCCTTTAAGAGATCTGAATGCAGTGCCGGGACGGCAGAACGGAGGTGAGCGGCATTCTTTTCTTCCTTTTTTTCTCCCTCCCCTCACGCAGCCAGCAGCCAGGAGTGCGGAGGGGGTGGGAATGCAGGAACAGCGACAAACCCCTAAGATCTCTGGTCCGAATTTAAGTGGCCAGCGGATCTTAGGGGTCGTGTGAAAACGCCCTATGTTGGGAGATGGCAAGTGCTCCAACGCTGGAAGCATTCAAGAGCAAGTTACAGCTTGTCTGTGTGGCTGTGCTCGGGCAGGCTAAATAGTCCCAGCAGGTCGGAGTTCCAGTAGGCCATTTAGTGTGATCCTTGCATCCAAGTGGCATGCAGACTTCATGTGACCCTATTTGCTCTACACCCGCCTGCTGCTAATTTACCAGCCTCTGGAAGAGGTTTAAAAAGAGAGCCGAGGAAATGTCTAAATTGCCCATATCCTGCAGCAACTCTTCTTTAGTCCCATCATAATCCTGGCAAATGGAGGGGAAGGCTTGCTTTTGGTTTGTTTCCAGGGACTGCAAAGACTGGGAACAAACCAAAGCAGAGCAACAAAAAGTAAGCCTTGGCTGGCCCAGAAAACTGCACATAGGAACACTTTTGGGCTGGCTCGTTCACTCCAGATCACCATCTTAAAGAGCAAACCAGCCCAATCCATAAAAGCCTGTGTTGTCTCCCTCTTAAGGCCTTTTTACACGACCCCTAAGATCCACTGGTCCCTTAAATTCGGACCAGAGATCTTGAGGGTTTGTCGCTCTCCCTGCGTTCCCACCCCCTCCGCACTTCCTTGTTCTGTCTGCGTGACGGGAGGGAGAAAAAAAGGGAGAAAAGAATGCACTCTTACCTCTGGAGTGCCTGTGGAAGTTGCTCCGACCCCCCGTCACTTCCTGGTTCCTCTTAAAGGGGCGGGAGGCAAAAAAAAAAAAAAAAAAACAAGAAAAGAAGCGAGGAGAGCCCGGCACTCTCCGCATCAAAATTTTTCACTCTCCCAGAGCAGGTACTTGAAAGGTGCGCTGGGTCGCGCTTAATTTTCTGTTAGCTCCGGAGCTGGTGGGGAAACATTTTTAAGCTCCGGAGCTGGGAGCCATTTGCAGCGGAGCTTAGGGGTCGTATAAACGCCCTTTGACAGGTATTGATCAGATATACTTTAATTAGGATTCCTGCATCGAGTAGGATATTGGATTTGATGGCCCGATTAGCTCCTTCCAACTCCATTATTTTTAAGATTCTAGCCTGCCTTCTTTCCTGGCAGGGAAACTCAAGGCTGCTCAGTGATCATTAAAAAAGCAAATAAATCAAAATAAGCCCTTTACAAAATATCCCCATTTGGCCATTTACTCTGATGGGCATATACACATAAGCAGTTGGGAGTCTTTATTGACCCAGTACAAAGACAAGAATAAGCTATACTTTTAGTAGACCACTTAAAAACAATCAATCCGTGATCTTTTGTGGGTCAAGTCCACCTCCTCAGGCCAGGTGGAAAAATTATAAATCATAGCAGATGGTTTTACTGGGTTCCCCCTTAGAGGTGACTTGCGGGGGGGGGGGATGCAGGCTTTCTGGGAAGAGTGATTAGTCAAACAACAGCCCAGGTAGTTGTTGATTGATTATCACCCCTTAGGTCATCAAACAAAGAATCACCGATTAATATAACTCAAGAAGCCCTTTTTATTCCGAGTGTCACCCTTCCCATAAGATGACAGAAAGGTGTTGTGATGCTGTAATTCTCTCTTTGTTCACTCCTTTAGATCTGCTCCTTACAAGAGAAGGGACACCATGGTGTGATGGGTAGGAGAAGAGAGAAACAGAAGAATCAGATAGATAGGACGATTCATTTATTTGAGAAAGCAACTCAAAGTGTATTTTTGAAACCTAAGAATGTAATTTAAAAAAAAAACTCAATATAGAAGATATTCTAACACGTTTACACATTGTTCAGTTTCTGTTTCCACATAGGGCGCTTTTACACGACCCCTAAGATCCGCTGGCAACTTAAATTCAGACCAGAGATCTTGGGGGTTTGCTCCTCTTGCTGTGTTCCCACCCTTCCGCGCTCCCGTCTGCATGAGGGGAGGGAGAAAAAAAAGGGAGGAAAATGCAGGCTCACCTCCGCTCTGCCCTGGGGAGCTGCTCTGGGAAGCATTCCAGTCTCTTAAAGGGGTGGGGGTGGGGCAAAAAAACCCACACACACAAAGCGAGGAGAGCTCGGCACTCACTGCTTGCAATCCGCATCAGAAATTTTTCACCTTCGGAGACCAGGTACTTGGAAAATGCGCTGGGACGCGCTTCGGTGGGCGTGGTCGTACTTAATTTTTTTTTAAGTCCAGAGCTGGTGGGAAAACAATTTTAAGCTCTGCATCTGGGAGCCCTTTGCCTCGGATTTTAGGGGTCATGTAAAAGCGCCCAAAGTATTACCTTATTAATAAGCAAAATGTTTAAACCTCTTTTGTCTTTTTTTGTTGGGGTGGGGGTGGGGACAACAGGATGACGTTTTACATCCAAATGTTCTTCACATAAACCTTGACACCAAATATCACATTTTGTATTTCTGGATCCCAGCGCAAAACTTTTCACACTTAAAGGTATTTTTGTTTTTCAATCCAGACCATTCTACAACATATTGATATCTGCTATATAGGATGCACGGCCAAGAATAGGTTGCGATCCTATTTGTTCATGTTTGTATTCCATTTCATACCGTGGTCACTTCATCTCCATTATCTCCCATGGATGGATGGCCATCTGTCGGAAATATTGTGAAGGGGCTTCCTGCATGGCAGGGGGTTGGACTAGATGGCCCTTGGGGTCTCTTCCAACTCTATGATTCTATGATCCTTATACCCTTGGTTCTTGCTAATGACATATTTATCCAAAGTTTTACAATTGTTTTGAGAAAGGTAGAATTGCATCCATTGTGATAAAGCTGGAACTGAACTATGCTTTAAAACTACTGCTAGTTGTTTCAGCCACTATTAAACACCTATTAAATAATTTCTCCCATTTTCTTGTGGACTTTTTTATGGGCGAGGAGGTAATCTTTCCTAACAAATCTATTTCCACACTCCAGGCATTGAAACGGCTTCTCCCCAGTGTGGGTTCTCTGGTGGTACGTGAGGTGTATCATTTGGCTGAAGCTTTTCCCACACTCCAGGCACTGAAACGGTTTCTCTCGTGTGTGAGTCCTTTGATGAGAGGTGAGGTAATCCTTCCGAGCAAAACTTTTCCGCACTCCAAACATGGAAATGGTTTCTCCCCGGTGTGGATCCTTTGGTGGTTGATCAGGTGTGAAGGGTGGCCGAAGCTCTTCCCACACTCCAGGCACTTGTAGGGCTTCTCCCCTGTGTGGATCTGCCTGTGGGTTGTGAGGTGCGAGGCTCGACGGAATCTCTTTCCGCACTCAGGGCACGGAAACGGCTTCTCCCCTGTGTGAACAGCTTGGTGACAAGTGAGGTGGATCTTCCGCCTGAACTTTTTCCCACAGTCCAAACATTTGAAGGGGTTCTCCTCAGTGTGAGTAATCTGATGCAGCATGAGTTGTGAACTCCGGCCGAAGCTCATCCCGCACTCCGGGCACTGAAACGGTGTCTCCCCGGTGTGGATGATCTGGTGCGACTTCAGATGTGGCCGCTGACTGAAGCTCTTCCCGCAATCCGAGCATTGGAAGGGTTTCTCCCCCGTGTGGCTCCTCTGGTGACACGAGAGACTCTTCTTGATACTGAAGGCCTTCCCGCACTCCGAGCAGGCGAACGGCTTCTCCCCCGTGTGGGTCCGTTGGTGTAACGTCAGCGTCGAGCTCTGGCTGAAGCTCTTCCCGCAATCCAAGCACGGGAAGGGTTTCTCCCCTGTGTGGGTTCGTTGGTGGTTCATGAAGTGTGAGGAGCGACCGAAGCTCTTCCCGCACTCGGAGCATTTGAAGGGCTTCTCCCCTGTGTGACTGATTCGGTGGGACAGCAGCGATTTCCTAAAGCGGAAGGCCTTCCCGCACTCGGCACACTCAAAAGATTTCTCTTCTTTTCGGGCACTCTCGGGGAGACCAAACCTTGGACGGCGACGGACGTTTTCCTCACACTCTGGGTGGGAACCCTGTCCCTTTTCTCCATGTGTTCTCTCTGGGATGGACAAGCCAAAGACCTCGCCCTCCCGCGAAGTCGAGGCTTCAGTCCTTGTCACCTTTTTCTCAGCATTCCTTTGCTGCTGCTGCTCCTTCTGTCCCCACATGGCTCTTTCCGATGAAGCAGCCTGGCCTGCTTCACCTCCCTTTTCACTGTCCTGCTCACCTCCTCCTGGAAGGAGAATGAAAATGTAAATGTCCAAGAGTGAAAAGGAATCAAACAGCTTCTACCCTTCTTTGATTGAGACGTACAAAATAATGCAGGGCACGAGTCAGGTGGATAGGGGGACGCTCTTCTCCCTCTCACAAAATACCAGAACTAGGGGACATCCACTCAAATTGAGGGCAGGGAGAGTAAAAAACAGACAAAAGAAAATATTTTTTTCACCCAGCGCATTGTTAGTCTGTGGAACTCCCTGCCACAGGAGGTGGTGATGGCATCTGGCCTGGATGCCTTCAAAAGGGGATTGGACAGATTCCTGGAAGAAAAGTCTATCACAGGTTACAAACCATGATCAGATGTGTAATCTCCAGGCTTAAAAGGAAAGGGCCAGAATGCAGGGCGCTCTTTAGTCTGGAAACAGAGATCTGAGGAGGGATATGCTTGAGGCGCAAAAATCTGGTGGGGCCACCGTGGATAGAGGAAGCTGGACTAGATGGACCAAAATACCAGAACCAGCATGATCCACTCTTCTTAGGTTCTGGAGAGTGACAAAAGAAAATATTTTTTCAGAAGACGTGGAAGAGAGTTCCACTGTGATACCTGCTCCACTTTACCTTTTCCCAAAATCTTTCCTGGGAGAAAAATGTTTGTGAATAAGAACTTTTTTATATAATTTTAAGAATTGGTAATGCTTGTCTGGCCTTCTTTGGGGGGGGGGTTGTTTGCATGCCTTGTTCCATAAATCACAAGCCACTCAGATACAGAGACTGATGGTTTGTTATCCAGCATGGCTCTTCTTATGTTTTTATGAGGCCTACAGAACATTCCCCTTGGAAGAGAATCAGTATCTGATTATTCATTTATCTGTTGCCTGAAAATACTTCCTGGGAAAAATGTTTGTGAATAAGAACTTCTTTATATAATTTTAAGGGTTGTAATTTACTTGAACTGGTCACTTTGATGGCAGTTTGCATCATTGATGTCCATAAATCCCAAAGGTTGCACAGCACACGACTGTGGTTTGTTACACACACACACACACACACACACACACACACACACACACACACAATCACACACACACACACATTTATCACACACCTGAAAATACTGCACTAGAACATAACAACAAATATGTAGTCCCTGCTGGATCAGGCCAAAGGCCCATCTAGTCCCATTTCCTGTATCTCAGATGGCAGATACTTCTGGGAGCCCACGAGATATCTGTCTCCTGATACCACTCCCCTGCATCTGACCCTTGAAGGACCCCGGTTTTAAGCCTGGAGATGACACGTCTCCATCATGGTTTGCAACCTGTGATGGACTTTTCCTCCAGGAATCTGTCCAATCCCCTTTTGAAAGCATCCAGGCCAGATGCTATCACCACATCCTGTGGCAGGGAGTTCCACAGACTAACAACACGCTGGGTGAAAATAATATTTTCTTTTGTCTGTTCTTACTCTCCCACCCCAGATTTTGAGTGGATGTCCCCTAGTTCTGGTATTTTGTGAGAGGGAGAAGAGCGTCCCTCTATCCACTTGACTCATGGCCTGCATTATTTTGTACGTCTCATTCATATCTCCCCCCTCAGGCGCCTTTTTTCCAGACGAAAGAGCCCCAAAGAGCCTTTCCTATTAAGGGAGGTGCCCCAGACCAGTAAACATTTTAGTCACTCTCCTTTGCACCTTTTCCAGTTACACACACACACACACACACACACACACACATGCAATGCCCCTCCCTACAATAGTCTCTGCACTGGTTCTGTCACAACGGGCTTTGCTTTGATCACAATGGGTGCACAGGAGAGACAAACTCGATGGTTCTATCTTGAAAATATCCCGTTTTGATGGAATCTGGGTAGGCCAATCAACGTAGAATCCAACTCGGATATTTAATCTTATTCACGTATCCCACTGTTGATTTTGCTTTGCCTTCTAACCAACATGATCTGATTAACTTGAGGCAGACAAACCCTTACCCAACAAAGACACGGAGACTGAATTCTCCTCCATGACTTCCCAATATAAGGCCTTCTGCTCCCAATCTAGCAAGGCCCACTCCTGCTCGGTGAAATAGACAGCCACCTCCTCAAAGGTCACCTGAAACAGGAAGTGTTACCTGTGAACTGAAAACGTGGGGATAGAAGAAGTTGATGGGCAAGAGGCACTAACAATTTACAATTTATAATTTGTATGGGGAAGAGTCGGTCGTGACTGTAACGAGTCGCAACAACCACAACATGGTACAGTGGTACCTTGTATAAAGGAATTAATTCGTTCCAAATGAAATTATGTTAAGCAAATTTTCCTTTATACAAATTACCATAGGAATGCATTGAAAACAAAGCAATCCCATTTTTTTGTTGTACAGATTTTCCCCATAGGTGATTATGTTAAGCAAATTTCCCCGATCTCCGGAATTTTTTATGTTGTACAGATTTTATGTTATACAAGCTGTTTGTTATACAAGGGTCCACTGTATATGGATTGCTTTAAATCAGGCTTATCCAAACTCCAGCCGTCCAGATGTTTTGGACCACAACTCCCACAGTCCTTTGTCATTGGCAATCCAGGCTCAGAATTCTGGGAGTTGTGGTCCAAAACATCAGGAGGGCCAAAGTTTGGACATGCCTGCTTTAAATTGTATTTTATTTTTGTAGTTTTATTAATTATGTGTTTTTATAGTTTTAATACATGGTTGTATGCCTCCCAGAGACCATGTGGTAGTGGGGTGGCTAAAAATATTTTATAGATAAATAAATAAATAAATAATCTTCAGGCAGGGTATTCACCAATGCTTTAAGAAGGCAGCTTTCAAGGAGATGCGGGCCCAGGGAGACCCTGAAGAGACAGGGACACCAAATCAGCCTTCTGGGCCTTCAAAGCTCTTGAACATTCAATGGCCGTCCTTCCATCATTGAGTCTTAGCACATCACCATAAAAAGATGAGCTACTTTATATGGTCCCTGTTGGGGATCTTTGTTGGATCGGTGGTTGCAGATGATTTTTGGTTGCTTTAATGAGAGACACCTCTTATGTTACTATATGAAAAAGAACTATTTATTTAACTAGAAGGGAAGGGTACACAGGAGGTTTTCTAACTATAACTATTCTAACAGCCATTTTGCTAAGCTAGGAACATGCTTCTCTTCTCTAAGAATCCAAGGCACACACTCTAACTAGACTTCTACCAGAACATTCCATGTGGTGTGATCTCAACAACCAGCCGGCTTCACTCTTCACATTAAATTCAGCCCATAATACTCTACATTCACATTAACCCTGTAATGGCTGAAATGCAAATCTTGCCAAATAGTCCAAAGTCCTCCTCCAGTGATTTCATAGGGATGTCAAAGAGTTGAGGAAACAAAATGGCACCTTGTGAATGTGAGCATACTCCAACCTAAGCAGTTCCTCCTAGTGACATCTTCTGAGAAATGTCCCTGAAGATGGGACTGGGTCCTCTCTAAGGGAGGGTCCCCTTCCCTCCACCCACTGAGCACCTCCAGGAAAATAAGGAACCACCAATATTCAATAAGAATGCAGAGGGCAACATTTCCCATTCCTGTCTCCCAAAGGAAGCCATCTCCTAGGGCAATGGTGGTGAACCTTTGGCACTTCAGATGTTTTGGACCACAACTCCCAGAATTCCAAGCCTAGACGACCAATGACAAAGGACTGTGGAGTTGTGGTCCAAAATATTTGGAGTGCTGAAGGTTTGCCACCAGTGTCCTAGGGTGAAGAAAGCTGTCCATGTCTTAAGCCAGACTGGAATGGGTCAACTCAGACAGCATTATCCTGGAACACCTAGCACCAACAGTAAGGGTGCTAAAAAAAAGGAGGTCGTGGAATGACACCTGCAGGTCATTCTAAGGGTGCCTTCAAAACAGGCCGCATTATTTGCTTTCAGCAAACCAACTGGCCCAGCAGGCAAGTAAGGAGCATTTGCCATTCCTTCAATCCAGACTGTCAACCCACCACAGCCACGAAGGCCACAGATGGACTATGAGCGATAGTAGCTCACAGCTAGCCAACAAGAGGGAAGCTTCTGACACATCTGTGGAGCTTCTTGGCCATCCAGGCAAGGTTATCTGGGAGTGGAGTCACGGCAACTGCAGTTCTTTTCTTGTGGGGTCAAAATGTTTTGCTACTCATCCAAGTAGCTTCTTCAGTCTGAGACTGGGACTTAGGCCCTTTCATCAATCCCCAGACAAATCAGAACCACTTCACTCCTTCATGAGCAAGGCCACTGCTAATGACCCATATTTAACGGATGTTGGGAAAGGTTGCATAGGTGTGACACACCCATCCATTGCCTACTAAACGAGCCCATTCAGGCCATTGTCCAGCTGATAAGCCTATTCAGACCAGGGTTAGGAGGAAACCAAAGTGAACTTATAAATCGGAAGTCTCCCACCAACTTTCCTCAGCCTGAAGAAGCTGCATGGATGGATAGCGAAACGTTTCAATCCCACAAGAAAAGAAGTCCAGTTGCCACGACTCAACTTGCAGACTTCTGACACGTGGAATTCAGAGACAACAAGATCAACAGTTTTGACAAAACCATGAAGAGAGGGAGTAATTCTGGTGTGCACTCAGAGGAGCCCTCGGGCTAGATGGCCATGGTATACAAATCAAATAAATCAGTAGCTGCCCTGAGTAGCTGTGTTGCTAGATGGTGCGGTATATTAAATAAATAAATAAATAAATAAATAAATAAATAAATAAATAAATAAATCCATGCTCAGGGCAACATGTGGGATGCAGGAAGGCTGAGCCTGCCTCCTTCTTGTCCTCTATAGTTCATCTCCCCTCACCTGCTTCAGTCTTTCAGAGGCTGTTCCCAGTGCATCCCCACGAAGACAGGAGCTAGGAGGTACTGGCCATGCCTGTATTCCTTCTCCTGGAAAGGAAACAAAAAGTGAAATTGCCATTCAATCCCGTAACTGCCAACATGTTCACCAGATCAGCTTTTTAATTGTTTGTGAGCAACCTTGGCTCTGTACAGTGAGAGAATAGAATGAAACATGATATAAGCACACAAACTAGATCTTTAGGTTAAAGTGACCATGCCCTCTTGGAATTTGTTATACAGTTGGAAGGTAAAGCTAATTTTTGTAAACTTAGGGAATTATTCACTATGATTCCATGGAAGTTCAAGGTGGATGGGAGTTCCTTAAAAGTGAGATATTAAAGGCACAATATAAAATGGTTCCAACAAGAAGAAAAAATGGGAGATGTCTAAAGAAACCACAATGGTTTATTAAAGAGCTTTCAATCTCAGCTACATTTAAAGAAAAACAAGTACAGGAAATGGAAAAATGGGGAATGCACCAAAGAGGAATATAAGCAAACAGCTAATATATGCAGGGAGATGGTAAAAAAAAAGCTAAAGCGCAAAATGAACTTAGACATGTCAGGGAGATTAAAGATAGTAAAAAGGGTTTCTTTAGTTATGTCTGCAGCAAAAGGAAAAATAAGGAAATGATAGGCTCTCTGCGTGGCGATGATAATCAGTTACTAACAAGAGACAAGGAAAAGGCAGAACTACTCAACACTTTCTTTGCCTCATTTTTCTCCAAAAAGGAAAAAAAGAGTTTCCTTGGCACAAAGAGTAGATGAGGTAGGATGGGAATTGCAGCATAGTATAGGTAAAGAGGTAGTACAGGAATACCTAGAAACATTAAATGAATTTAAAGCTCCTGGGCCAGATGAATTACACCCAAGGATATTAGAAGAACTGGCGGAAGTAATTTCACAATCATTAGCAATAATATTTGAGAAGAAGTCCCTGTAGATTGGAAGAAGACGAATATTGTCCCTATCTTCAAAAAGGGGGGGGGAGAGGACCCAAATAATTACCGCCCAGTTAACTTGACTTCAATTCCTGGAAATATCCTAGAACAGAATATTAAGAAGACAAGTCTGTAATTATTTAACTAGCAATTCTGTCATTATGAGAAGTCAACATGGGTAATTTGATCTATTTCTTTGATGGAACTACAAGCCTGGTGGATGAGGAATGCTATGGATATTGCTTATCTGGATTTCAGTAAGGCCTTCAATGAGGTTCCCCATGGTATACCTGCAAAGAAGTTGGTAGACTGTGGGCTAGATAGTGCTACTGTTATGTGGATTTGTAATTTGTTGACTGATCGCTCCCAAAGGGTGATCATAAATGGCTTCTTTTCAGCTTGGAGAGATGTGACCAGTGGGGTGCCCCAGGGTTCTGTTCTGGGTCCGGTGCTGTTCAATATCTTTATTAACAATTTGGAAGATGGAATAGAGAGTAGGCTGATCCAATCTGCAGATGATACCAAATTGGGAGGGCTTGCGAATTCCCTAGAGGATAAGATGAAATGATTTCAGAGAGAAAAGCCAAAGCACCTAAGTTGGACAAGAGGACATGTTCCCTAAAGAACACAAGGGAGAACAGCAACCCCATGCTTCCTCCTTGGAGAAACAGGACAAGGGAAGTAACACCGGAAGGCTCTCGGTCTCATGATCGGTGCAGGAAGGAAGTGGAGGCCAATGACTCAACGGGGATAGACGCCGGGCCTCCCTGGCATCTACTCCCAATGCATTTCCCTCCCAACCAGCGCAAGCCATTTGGGCTTTGGGCAGGGTCTAATCAAGATGGCAGCAACCTGGAGCAAGTTCAGAGGAGGGCAACGAGGATGACCAGGGGACCGGAGACTCCAAGCCTTACTGAAGAAAGACAAAAAGAACTGGGCACGTTTAGCCTGGATTAAAAAATAATAATAATAAAGGGAAGATAGGTTGGCAGTCTTCGATTTAGGCCAGGGGTGCCCAAACTTTTTGTAAGGAGGGCCAGATTTGGTGGCTGAGAATGTGTCAGGGGCTGGTAGCTCCCGACCCTGCAACCCCCACTGCAAGCCCCACCCACTGACCCATAAGCCCCACCCCTGACCCCTTGCAATCCCACCCACTGGAAAGAAGGCAGGGACCAAGGGAGGGAGGGAGGCAGGAAGGTGGAAACCAAGAGAGGAAGGAAGGAGGGTTGGGAACAAGGGAGGGAGGTAGGGAGGTAGGTGGGGACCAAAGGAAGCACAGGTCGCCCCTTGGAAGAGGCAATCTGTGCGACTCTGCACCCCCCAAGCTCCCCAGCGGTGGCGAGGGCTCACCTGCGAGCCCACTCCAAAGCTCCTTGGCGGTGGCCTGCCCATCCCCACACATTCCCCAGCAGTGCCAGTGGTGGCAGGCCACCCAGCCGCCCAAGCTTCCCAGAGGTGCCAGTGGCGCGGCCTGCCCGATCACTGTCCCACACGTGTTCCAACCTCACAATGTTCCCGGCCATGCCGGTGGTGGCAGCGGGCCACCCGTGCGCTGCCCTGCGTGCGTGCGCCTAGCTTCACAAGGTTCCTGGTGATGCCGGTGGTGACGGCCTGCCCGTGCGCCACCCCCACAAGCTTCCTGGCAGTGTCAGTGTTGGCGGAAGATTTAAAAAAAAAAAAACATGGGGCAAAGGAGGGGGAGGGAGGGGCGGGCCAGCCAGCTGCGGGCCACTCAGAATGGCCTGACGGGCTGGATTTGGCCCCCGGGCCAGACTTTGGGCAGGCCTGATTTAGGCTGAATATCAGAGAGGAACCCAAACAGAGAAACTCAATGCAGGGCATGCTGATGGAGGTCAGGGGTGAAAGATGAATGGAATGGTGTGTGGGTCCTTCTGTTCGGTTTTCAAATCTGATGCATGAATTCTGTGTTTGTATCAGGGCTGTGCCTCTTTCTGTACACATGTCAACGTAAACTTTCATTTCCCTTGTGTACAGTTTTTTTCAGAACGCCACTCCCTGGAAGTCTGCATTGGAATTCCTTCGATCACGAAACATCCGGATTGGAACCGAAATCCTCTCATGAGTTGTGGCTAAGGTAGCCACCAGCCTGAAACCGCCGGGTGAATTGTTACCCATTGAGGTGGTGTACATCAGGACACTCCACCTGGACAACGGCCTCTGCCTCAGGGGCTTTTTCCACCTCAGGGATGCTGGTGGTGGTCTCAAAAAAATAAGGGTTCCTGCACTGGAGAACTGCAGAGAGAGAGAGAGAGAGAGAGAGAGAGAGAGAGAGAGAGAGAGAGATTTAAAACAATTATGCAGGATGGGTGCTGGGTGTAAAGGAGGTATCTCCTCCTCAGATGATTTCCATTTCATAGAATCATAGAATCATAGAGTTAGAAGACCTCAAGGGCCATCTAGTCCAACCCCCTGCCATGCAGGAACCCCCATCACAATATTTCCGACAGATGGCCATCCAGCCTCTGCTTAAAAACCTCCAAAGAAGGAGACTCCACCACCCTCCTCTGGGGCAGCATATTCCACTGCTGAACAGCTCTAACTGTCATGAAATTCTTCCTAATGTTCAAATGGAATCTCTTTTCCTGTAGTTTCAAACCACTGCCCCGAGTCCTAGTCTCTGAAGCCATGGAAAACAAACCTGTTCCCTCTTCAATGTGACATCCTTTCAAATATTTAAACATAGCTATCATATCCCCCTCAGCCTTCTTTTTGAAAGGCTAAATATTCCCAGTTCCCTAAGCTGTTTGACAAGATCGGAAGGACATGCTCTTAAGTAACCCTCTTCCTGATCCTCCTTTCTTAGGAGGAAAACTTCTGCTGGGAGTAAGGTCACTGTGAGGGTGGCCCCTTTCCTCTTTGAAGGAGGAAGGTCCTCCGTTTGAAAAGAACAGCCCTTCTGGATTTAGAGCGGAATAATTTTATGTTGACCCTGAAGTGGTCCATCCATGCTAAGAATCTGGACCACAGCCCCAGTTGCCATCTCCTCCGCTCCAGCCAAAGGGCACAACGGAATTTGCTTTTGCAATTTTCTTCTCTTGATGGCATTGGTTCTTCATCTGGGAATCAGGTTGTATGGGACTTAGATTTATTTTCCTTTTTTTAAAACTGATATCCAAGGTACTATCTTTCAAGGAAATCGTTCCACTATATTCAGAATTCCAGAATAGGAAAACAACAACCCACCCTTTCCTTACTTATACAAACACATAAAATTTACTAAAAGCCACATTGCCACACACACCCCTCCGGCAAGGACAAGACAACTGCATAATTATTATTTTTTATTTATAAGTTTTATTAATTTTGTAAAATGCGTAATTATGAAATAAAACAAACAAAAAAACATATTAAACATTGATGACCTTACCACAGCAAACTACTGTACACCCATCTCTCATCGGCGGGCAGGGGCTTTCACCAAACCCTCCCCTTTCTGAGCGGAGTGTGTTAAAAGAAGCAAGAAGCCTTAAAGAGAATTGGCTGCTAGCAGGGTCTCCCAAGGTGGAAGGGTCAACATGGAGGCCTCGGGTGCATCTTTTAGTGGAGCACTGACTGATCGATGGAGGCAGAGAAATGCTAGAAGAGCATCTCCAGAATCTCTAGGGGAAGATGGCAGCCAACAACGGCCGGTACTTCACAGATGGCAAAGGGAAGCCGGTTTTGAACATTTTATAAATTGAAGCCCTTACAATGAGACTATCAAGGTGGGGGGTGGGGAGAGAAGAAAATAAATAAGACTGAAAGATGAGACCCCCCAGGTTGGAAGCTCCTCAATCTGTTCCTGGGGAAGGACAAAGCACCAATATGGAAAGCACTTTCCTGAATGAAGCGGACGGATTAAAATCAAAAGCATAGCCGTTTGCTTATGTTCACAGATGCCAAAGGGAAGTCTAAGACTAAAGGGTGTGCACAGTCGCAGCACAGAGAGGGAGTGACCTAAATCAAGAATAAAACAGATTTTTTTTCAAGGTCCTTAATTCCTGAAAGATCTGGTTTCCCTGATAGCTACCCTAATATTTGTTTATTTTATTTATTTGAGTTATAGACCACCTCTCTGGCAGCCAGGCCCCTCTGCTTTTCAGGAAAGTGAGACAGAATCATAGAATTGGAAGAGACCTCAGGGGCCATCTAGTCCAACCCCCTGCCATGCAGGAACCCCCATCACAGGACTCCTGACAGATGGCCATCCAGCCTCTGCTTAAAAACCTCCCAAGAAGGAGACTCCACCACCCTTTTAAGGAGTAGTTAGTTTCCATGTCTGAGCAGGGATTTGAACCCAGGAACACCTGGGTTCTAGTCCGTCACTCTATCCGCTACACACCACACGTAGTATTCCTTGTCTGCTGATTTATTATTAATTGTTGATATGGCCTTTTTTTTCAGTACCAGGGAGGGAAGAGGTAGCCCTGCTAGTCTGTGCAAGAATTCCAGGCAAAAAAATAAAAGAAACAAAACAAAACGAAAGACAAAAGCATGTGGCACCTTAAAGACGATTCTGTTTTAGCTTCGTGGATACTTCTTTAGACACATAATAATTGTTATTCAAAAATACCAGGCACGGACAATCAAAAATATAAAAACCTTGACTGATATTACATAACAGATACAGGTTTTAAGACTGCCAGTTTTTGTAGCTCTCTTGAGGTTAAGTCTGGAATCGGCCACTGATTACAATGTGGTGTGAAATTGCTTAATTTTGTTCCCAAAGCCCCCGTGACGACAGTATGTTTCATCCACAAGTCGGATGTGTCAATTGCCAGATCTTGGTGGTATTTATTGTTGTTGTTGTTGTTGTTGTTGTTGTTGTTGTTGTTGTTGTTGTCACACAGCAGACAAGATAACTACGCTGGATTCTGTATTACAAATCACTAGTCGAACACTTCCCAAGCATTTAGGACTATGTGATGTATTGCTATTATTATTATTATTATTATTATTATTATTATTATTATTATTATTATTATTATTATTATTATTATTATTATGTACCAGCCGCAGTTGGTGTTTCCAGTATTACTACCATGATGAGGAGGAGGGGGATGTAGTATTTGCAAAAACTCCCTGGCCACCTTTCCATGCCCCACATGCTGATTTTTGGGACTCAGGTGGGGGCCGGGTGGCCTCAGGTGGCAGCATTTCTTAGGCCACCCTGCAGACCTGGAACTGTCAAATGCAGATAAAGTAAGGAGGTTGATGCTGGTGCTGCAGGGGAAGGGAGTAATTTCGGATTGACTTGAAAGCAGTGTCTTGCTAACCAGAAGGAGAAAAGAAAGAAACGAATATCGAGACTCTTTTGGAAGAAATTAGAGAGAGGATGCGGGGGAACCTGATACATCGGTTTCAGCCCCAATCGGACCACCATCAAAACCCCAAAACGTCGGGAGACCTTTGAGATTAGCAAATTTAATTCGGTGTAAACTTTGGGGGGTTGCCTTCTTTGGCCACCGACGCGGTTCTCCTTGCAAATGCACCACCCTGGTCGAGGGGTGATCCCAACGACTACATTTTTTAAAAAAAAAATTGCATTTAAACCTCTAAAATTGGGATTTTTTGCATTGAAATTCAATTGCATTAATTATTTGAATTAATGCAATTTAATTTCTCCTTGCTCGTGGGTCCTCCCAGCCTTGCATTCACTCACCTTCCTCTCGCCTAGCTCCTTTTTTTACTCCCGTTTCCTCCAAAGCAGGCGCCCGTTGCGCTCCATGGGGACGCTTTTTTGGCGAAGGAATGCCAGCTGGGGGAGTCAAGGATTTTTATTTTTGACGCTTTGCCCTTTTAAGGGTTAAACCCGACGAGGTGGATTCCTAGAGAGGCAGGAAGTTTGGCGGCAAGGAGCAGGGGCTACGCCCTCGGCCAAGGAAGCACCGCCCCCTTCCTGCCATGTGCTGGAAGGGCGCGTAAGCGGATTGGTGGTCGTGGTGGGGATAGGGACTACAATTCCCAGAGTAACCCGGGCAGACCTGCGGGCAGGAGGCGCTACTTAGGGGATTCTGGGAGTTGTGGTCCAAAAAAAAGTCAAAGCAAGCAAATGTGTGTTAAAGCAGGTGACAAAAAAGTCAGGCAGCCTTGTTTTGGAGATAAAGGTGGTTGGTAAACAAACAAACACAGACAGGCAGATAGATAGATAGATAGATAGATAGATAGATAGATAGATAGATAGATAGATAGATAGATAGATAGATAGATAGATAGATAGATAGAAAGGAGGGAAGAAAGGAGTAGATAGATAGATAGATAGATAGATAGATAGATAGATAGATAGATAGATAGATAGATAGATAGATAGATAGATAGATAGATAGATAGATAGATAGATAGATAGATAGAAGATAGAATAGATAGATAGATAGATAGATAGATAGATAGATAGATAGATAGATAGATAGATAGATAGATAGATAGATAGATAGATAGATAGATAGATAGATAGATAGATAGATAGAAAGGAGGGAAGGAAGGAGTGGATAGATAGATAGATAGTAGTTTTTTTGTTCTTTTTCTAATTCCTGGAGAGTATGGTCCCAGCTTTATTTACCATTCATTTCAGTGGTTCTCAACCTGTGGGTCCCCAGATGTTTCTGGACTGCAACTCCCAGAAGTCTTCATCAGTAGCGGAGCTGGCTAGGATTTCTGGGAGTTGCAGTCCAGGAACATGGGGGACCTGCAAGTAACATCTACAACCCAGATATGTATTAAATTGCCAATTTCCAGCCCCTTCCATGCAGGCAGCCCATCAGCATTCTTCTTCTTCTTCTTCTTCTTCTTCTTCTTCTTCTTCTTCTTCTTCTTCTTCTTCTTCTTCTTCTTTCCTCCCTCCTCCTCCTCCTCCTCCTCCTCCTCTTCTTCTTCTTCTTCTTCTTCTTCTTCTTCTTCTTCTTCTTCTTCTTCTTCTTCTTCTTCTTCCAAGGGTCAGTAAAAGAGACGAATGAAACCCTTTCCTTACTTCACACAACCACACACCCCAAGCTGGCCTTTCAGGAAGGCTTTGGGAAGGTTTTACTTCAGATAGTGGTTTTGGAGCAGAGACAGAGAACGGGCCAAGCAAAGAACTGTTTCCTCACCAACTTGGGGCCGAACCAAGATGGATCCCACTTCTCTCTCTCTCTCTCTCTCTCTCTTTTCTGGTGGAACAGTGGAATGATATTAGTCCTTGATCTGAAATCTTAACTGACTTTCACAGATACTTTTTTTTAAACAAAAGTTTGTTTATTTTCAATTTCAACAAATTTATACAAAACAAGGTTTTAGGATAAAACTGTTATGCAGAACCAAGAAGGGGGGAAGAGCGAGGAAAGTGTGACACAATTTCACAATGTATGAAGGTATGTATGTCCTGTGATGGGGGTTCCTGCATGGCAGGGGGTTGGCCCTTGAGGTCTCTTCCAACTCTATAATTCTATGATTCTATGACAGTGATGGTGAACCTTTTAGAGACCGAGTGCCCAAACTGCAATTCAAAACCCACTTTTTTTTTTGGCAAAGTGCCAATACAGGAATTGAACCTGTATACAGGTGGCTATGAAGGGGTGATGTCGAGTGCCCACAGAAAGGGCTCCGGGTGCCACCTTTGGCACCCCTGCCATAGGTTCGCCATTACTGTTCTATGATTTATGTCCAAGATGAATCCTGAATCCAGACTGGCACAGGTGCGCTCACTGAGGGTGGCCACACCCAGAGAGGCGCGGAAATCGCGTACGCGTGACCGCGCCTTCTCTGTGGTGGGCCCCATGCTTTGGAACCATCTCCCCAGTGAGCTGCGCCTAACAGAGCCCCTGCCCGCCTTTAAGAAGGCCCTAAAGACCCATCTGTTTAGGGAGGCGTTTGGCGACCTTTCATTTTAAGGTTTTTTTTTCTGCCATCTTTGCCTTCTCCATTGCCACCTCCTGTGTCATTTTTGTCCTGTCTATTTTATTGTTTTTATTGTTTTTACTTTTCTGTTGTTAGCCGCCCAGAGTTCCCTCCCGGGAAATGGGCGGGATATAAGCCTCACAAATAAATAAATAAATAAATAAATAATCTCACATGCCACAACACCTGAGATTCTTGACCATGTACGCCAGGACTGATGCACCCATGTGAGGAGCAACATCAGAAGGGAGCAGACCAAAGCAGTGTACCATCTACTCCGGCAAATATCAGGGATAACCCCAGTGCGGATACCCTGTGGGGGTGATAGAGGGCACTGATGATGCAGATAACCCTAACTTGAAATGTGCTGCTATGGAGGAGATGGTGGTGGAAGGTTTCCTCTTGACAGAGGATGAGGAGGAGGGAAGTCTGAGGGGAAGGTCAGAATGCGACCCAGATGGAGAGGAGTGGAAGGTGTTTGTGTTCAGGGACAACAAGGGACCATGGAAGACAACCCAGGCCAGAGAGGAGGTGGAATCAGTAGAGGAATGGGCACCTCACCCATCTTAGGGAATACTGTGTCGGGGACGTGGGACCAGCCTGAGGAAACCCACTGACTGGAAGAGTTTCGGGGTTTTCCCTTACCTCCAGAAGGAATGAATGTTAACACACTGTTGTGGGACAACCCGTTTATTGGAGTTGAGTCAACTGAACCATTAACGTTCGCTGGACCATCTTTCCCTGTTGGGAACTTTTAATAAAAGTTTGTGCAAAAATTCTTCCTCGCCTTTGTTGGAGGATCCTGGGGGAGAGGAATCGCCGTTTGTGAACACCGAACTAATTCACAGCCCACCACATTCCAAGCCTTCAAAACATTTCCACCCTGCGCACGGATTTTTTGATGGGAACAACATTCTGGGTCCCTTCATTCAGAAATTCTTCCCGGCGTTATGGGCCTTGAGGTGACTTCTCTCCTCGGTGGGTTCGGACGTGGCGAGTGAGGTGCGCCATCTGGATGAAGCCGGTCCCGCACTCCGAACACGTGAACGGCTTCTCCCCAGAGTGGATCCTCAAGTGGGAGACGTAGTTGGATTTATTTCTAAAGCTCTTCCCGCAATCCCGGCAGTCAAAGAGCTTCTCCCCCGTGTGGATCCTCAGGTGGATCGCAAGCGTCGCCCTCTGCCGGAAGCCCTTCCCACATTCCAGGCACTGGAAAGGTTTCTCCCCCGTGTGGATCCTCATGTGGGAGGCGAGAGCCGTGCTCCAATTGAAGCCGGTCCCGCACTCCGAACACGTAAACGGCTTCTCCCCCGTGTGGATTTTCAAGTGGGAGGCATAGGTGGCTTGGTGCCGAAAGCTCTTCCCGCAATCCAGGCACTGGAAGGGTTTCTCCCCCGTGTGGATCCTCGCGTGGTTGTCAAGGGTTCTTTTTGCACCGAAATTCTTCCCGCACACCAAACAGTTAAAGGGTTTCTCTCCGGTATGGATTCTCAAATGGCGAGTCAGGCCTGTGCCGCGGCTGAAGCTCTTCCCGCATTCCAAGCACGTGAAGGGTTTCTCCCCCGTGTGGATCCTCCTATGGCTGGCCAGGGATGATCTATGGCTGAATTGTTTCCCGCACTGCAGGCATCTTAGCTGTTTCTCCCCCGTGTGGATCCTCGTGTGGCGATCCAGGGTGATCTTCTGGCTGAAGCTTTTCCTGCATTCCAGGCACTGGAAGGGTTTATCCCCCATGTGGATCCTCATATGGTTGACAAGGGATGATTTATGGCTGAATCCCGTTCTACATTCCAAGCACTGGAAGGGTTTCTCCCCCGCGTGGATCTTCTTGTGTTCAACGAGGGTGTAATTACAAGTAAAGACCTTCCCGCATTCAAAACATTGAAACTTTTTCTCCCTCACTTCACTTCTCTCCTGAGAAGGAAGGGGTGTGCCCTGACCGAAGCTCTCTTCACGATCCACGCACCCTAATGGCTTCCCTCTTCCCTCCGTTCCCAAATCTTTCCCAGGAGATGCATTTTCAAAACGACCCTTCCTGTCCTCTGAGCAGTTCAACTCTTTCCTCCCCATGTGAGTTTTCCAGGGAGCGCTTAGGCTGCCTTGACAGCTGAAGCTTTTCTCATATACCAAGCCCTTATGGCTTTGATGCCTCTCTTCTTCAGGTGACAAAATGTGATAATTTCCATGCGGAGAAAGGAAAGATCTATTTCCCTTCTCTTTGGTTTCCGGTTTTCTCCTCTGGTGTTTCCCCTCCTCCTCCTGAGTGACATTTTCTGAGGACGCCTGATCCGATTCTTCCTTAAATCTGTCTTCTCTCATCCCAAGACCTAAAGCAAAGACAGAAAAAAAACCTCGCAGCCTGACTTTACTGAAAACGAAACAGCATCTCAAATTTGAAAAAGAGAACCAATTAAATTACACAAACCATTCAAAAAAAGATACTTTCTATGATGTTTGGGGGAAATTTATAGATCATGTACTATTAAAAGGGAAAGGGATACAACCAACTTATAACCCAACACAGTTCTGGCGTAAAGGACCTTAAGAAGCCTATTGGAAGAAAAAGAAAAAAAAGATGAAGAAGAAAGAGAAGATGCAAGAATACTGGACGGTTTCTTGGGGGTGGGGGGCACTTTGTACTGTTTATGATTGTCTATTACTGTTTTTTTATATAATTGTTTATCATTGTTATTTTGTCTTTTTTTATGTTCAATAAAAAAAACAATGTAGCATTTGGATATATTTTGTTTTTCAGTAAAAAAATAACAGAGCTAAAAAAACAAAAAAAAAACCATTCACTCAGTTCCTTGACAGCTTCAATTAACCATTAAGCTATATAATATGCAGGAGACGTCTGACTTCATTTCCCAACGCCTTCAGAAAGAAGGAACCTGCATGCTGCATAAAATACTCTGTAATCTGGTTATGTTGTGCACCTTTCATCCATCATAATGTTTTTAAAAACTAACAAAATTGACAGCTATCAGCATAAATTTAGGCCACATTTCTCAGGCACATGGTTCAAGGTGAGATCAATATGGATTACAGTAGGACCCCTGTATCCACTGATTCATTATCCACTGATTCAGTTATCCACGGTTGGCAGGGGGGAAAATTTAAATAATTTAGCAGCCACAAAGCAAGCTATTGTCACAAATAGCATAACTGTGAAGCAAGCTACTATCACAAACAGCAGCCATAAACCAAGCTACTGTCTCAAAAACAGCAGTCATAAAGCAAGCTACTGTTAGGAAGCAACAGTTTGGAGGTGGGTGGGCAGGTGTTCTCTCTTATCCACAGTTTTCATTATCCACGGGAAGGCCTGGAACCAATCCCCAGCGGATACTGGTGTCCTACTCTATTGTAATGCTACCACAAGACTTGTAGTTTTCTAGCTACTTCATCCGTTTCTGAAAGAGACTTAATCTGGCTTTCTCTCTGAACTCAGCTTTAAATAGAACATCAGTGGAAGCTCACCCAGAGACTTCACACTGGCCAAGTTTTCCTCCATGACTTCCCGGTGGAGAGCTCTCTGGACTGGATCCAGCATAGCCCACTCCTCCTCCATGAAAGACACAGCAACGTCCTCAAGACTGATGGAGCCCTAAGACAAAAATAAGTATTTTTTAAAAACGATTTCAATTGGAATGCAAATCGTGATTAAAATGGGGGGGGAGACTTTATTTTTTGACTTTGTGAATAATCTGATGTGTTTAGAGTTAAGTCACAATTTAAATCAATTCAATAGTGATCGTTTTTATTTATATCAAATGAACCCTGGATGCAGCAGTTCACTTTTCCTAGTCCCAGTCTTCCTAGTGAGATATTTTTACAAAAGTAAACAAAGAGGGGTATATTCTTAGACCCAAGGAAAGTGGAAGAAGGGAGAAACGGCCAAGAATCCCGTTGTGTTCCCATCCATTTTCCCTCTACCTTTTCCGGCTGTTCTTCCCATGCTTCTATTCCTCCACCAAGAATGGATGAGCAACAATCTGTCCCCAGGGTGGTTCCAGGGTCTGCAAGGGAGAACAACAGACGGAAAGATGTTAACTTTCAAAATATATTTTCTCATATTTTTGGCGAAAGATGAGGTCCCTCTTATTGTTTTCAATAACAAAAGCTTAAAGGTCTAGATCAGTGGTGGCGGCGAACCTTTGGCACTCCAGACGTTCTAGGCCACCATTCAGTCCTTTTTTCATTGCCAATCCAGGCTTGGAATTCTGGGAGTGGTGGTCCAAAACGTCTGGGGTGACGACGGTTCATCACCACTGGTCTAGATGATTTCAGAGAATTGTGACCAAAAAGGCAGCCCAAATAGAAATGAGCCAAGAGACTTCTTGCCTGGCAAAGAATCTTGTTTGTCCTTCTCAACCTTCTGAGGAAACGGCCTCCATCTTGGGTCTGAGGGAGCGTCCTTTGCCTGAGGGAAGCCAGAGAAGAATTCTGAAAACTCCTGCATCAGACACTAAACCCAAACCTCAAACATAGGAATGAAGAAATCAAAGGAGAAATGGAATATATGGGAATATCACAGCTTTAAAAAGAAAGGGGGGACATGCTGCAATTAGACAATTTCCATAAAAAGGGGGGCACTTTCTCAGCCCCACAAGCTGACCCAAATTCTCACCAGCTGCTGCTGCTTCTCCTCCTCTATCTCCTCTGCCTGGCTCAGGAGGAAACCTTCTGCCAGGGACACCGCCTGGGAAGTGGATTCCGGTCTACATTCCTTGACCCAGATCCCCATCTCTGGTGGGAGGACAGCCAGGAACTGTTCGAGGACTATCAGGTCCAGCATCTCAGCCTTGGTGTGCTTCTCGGGCTTCAGCCACTGATGGCAGAGACGGTGGAGTTGGCTGCAAACGGCCCGCGGTCCCTCCTTTTCCTGGTAGCCAAAGTCCTGGAATTGCTGGCCCTGGACCACTTGGCTGAGAGGCTCCCCATGGAGTTTGGCCGGTGCAGTTCTTTCCAGGAGATCCTCTTTCCTCCACATGCCTGCGTCCTCCAGCTGCCTCCCAACCAAGTCTTGTGCATTCATCTCTTCTGAAAGAGGCATATGGATGTGCCTAGTTCTTCTCTCTGTAGGAATGACAGAAAAAAACAGGCTTGGAGGAAGGAGGTGTGGGAAGACCCTATCATGTTTAAGGCCCCAATCCAAGGATGTCTCTGGTTGACATGCACATGATTGAATATGGCTGCCAGGCATCTGCCCTCACTATCTCCTCCCCTACAAACCTCCCTTGCCTTCTCGAGACTGTACAACCCTACTGTACACTTCCTGAAGACTGTGAGGAAGACAGATGCCCAGAGTGACTGGGGGGGGGAAGTACTTTTCTTAGCCAAAAGCGGTATGACTCGCAGATTTATTTGGCAGCATGCTGATTTCAAGGTAATTTACTTATCCCGGTTTTAAAATTCAATCTAGGGCAAACTGCATATATCCAGAATGAGGATTTCCGCTGGAAAAGAATGCTTTAATCTTAGGGCCTTTTTACACGACCCCTAAGATCCGCTGGTCCCTTAAATTCGGACCAGAGATCTTGAGGGTTTGTCACTCTCCCTGCGTTCCCACCCCCTCCGCACTTCCTTGTTCTGTCTGCATGAGGGGAGGGAGAGAAAAAGGGAGAAAAGAATGCACTCTTACCTCCGGAGTGCGGTGGAAGTTGCTCCGACCCCCGTCACTTCCTGGTTCCTTAGCCGGCACTCTCCACATCAAAATTTTTCACTCTCCCAGAGCAGGTACAAGAAAAGTGCGCTGGGTTGCGCTTAGGTGGGTGTGGTCGCACTTAATTTTCTGTTAGCTCCGGAGCTGGTGGGGAAACATTTTTAAGCTCTGGAGCTGGGAGCTATTTGCAGCGGAGCTTAGGGGTCATGTATAAAGTAAGAGAAATGTCTTCTGAGAAAGGCTAGATGGACAGACAATTCCTGGGGAAGAAGAAGAGAGAACCTCAACTTCAGCCCGGGAAGTATTTTAGCATATCAGGATATACTCCTGGGTTAGGGAATACACTGTTTCCTAAGTTATCACAAGGCCTCTGCAATCCAAACGCAACACCGTGGTCTATACGAGAGACTGGACTCCTCAAACCTTATAGGCAGGGAAAAGGATGGTGTTCCATCAGGGCAGAAGCATGAGAGAGAAAAATAATCTGTTTTGAAAGGGAGAAACAAAGCAGATTTTACATGAACAGGGGCTTCACGTGTACTGTATAAACATAATTTAATGGCCAGAGAGATGGAGGGTTAAGACTCTGGGAGGCTCCAGCCCATCAGAAAAGAACAGGTTTTCTAGGAACCTGGGAAGTTCTTCACAGAAAGAGAATTGCAGCCTTGTTCATTGTGGGCTTTGAGGAACACACTGAGAACCACTTTCTTCCTTATCCAGGACTCTTAGCTCTCAAAATTTGCCTTTAAGTGATTGTAAACCACTATTGTATGCTCATAGCTTTCAGCTTTTAAACAATGCTCTTTGATGCTGCAAGACTCCTTGGGTCCTTTTAAAGAAGAACTATTAAAAAACGGCACATTTCACCCCCACCTCTAAAAAAGAGGACACGGCAGCCTTTTTATAAACAGATCCAACAAGACAAGGGATGGTCAGCCTTCACACAGAAAGGGGCGTAAGCTTCCTTCTAACCACCTGCTGGAGGTATCACCCCTTTACTCCACAGGGACCCCCTAAAGACATCTATCATCCCCTTTGGACAGCACAGGGATGGGTGTATGGGTAGTGGCGGCTTGCATTTCCTGATTCAACCCCCTCCCAGTTCCCAGTCTGGGATGTTTAAGGCCCCAATCCAAGGATGTCTCTAGTTGACATGCACATGATTGAATATGGCTGCCAGGCCTCTGCCCTCAATATCTCCTCCCCTACAAACCTAGCCAAAAGTGGTATGACATGCAGGTTTCCTTGGTAGCCTGCTCAGTCCAGGATTATTTACTTATCACTTTTTAAAAGTGAGGAACGTACTGAGAAATACTGTCTTCCTTGTCCAGGACTCTTAGCTTTCAATACTGAATAAAAGTTAGGTAAATCACTATTGTACGGTCACTGCTTTCAGCTTTTAAACATTGGTCTTTGATTTTGCAAGACCAATGTTTAAAAGCTTTTAAAGGAGAACTATTAAAATTTTTAAAATTAATATTAAGGGACCAACAGATTTAAACACAAACACCCCAAAGAGGACATGGCAGCCTTTTTAAAGAAACAGATCCAACAAAAGAAGGGATGGCCAGCCTTCGCAAAGGAAAGAGCGTCTAAGGTTCCTTCTAACGACCTGCTTGGGTTCCTGCCTCCAAAACCCCCACAGGGACCCCCGCAAAGACACCCATCATCCCCTTTGGACAGCCCAGGGTGGGTGTATGGGTGGTGGTTGCTTGCATTTCCTGATTCATCACCCTCCCAGTGCCCAGTCTGGGGAGAGGCCCCCTCCTCCCAGTCCGCCCATTCCCACCAGTGGAGGCGCCCAGTCCCTGGGAAAAGGGGGTCGCCCACCATCCCAGTCCCAAGGAGGGAAGGGGGATCCCTGGGAAAAGGCTTGGCTCCCCAGCCTGGAAGGAAGGAAGGGAGGGGCTCCTGGAGGAGATGGGGGCTTTTTTGGGGGTGGGTGGGATGATTGCCTCCCCCAGGAGGCTCCACCTGCCCCTCCTGCTCCCCCCAAAAGCCAAGCCAAGCGTCGCCCCCCTACCAATTTCTCCCGAGGCTCACGCGCTCCTCCACCCCCACCCCCCAATTTCCCAATACTAGGGAGGCACCTTCAGCCCAGCCCGGAACTCCCGAGAGGCGGCTGTGGCGGGAAGGAAAAAGGCAACGCACCGCCTGGGCAGAGACAGGAAGTGGGCCTTCAGCCTTCCGGCCTCCTCTTCCTAAGGGTCGCTCTGGCACTTGCTACTCAATGGGCTTAACCCTTTGGGGGAGAGATAGAGAATGGGCAAAGCAAAGAACTTTATTGTAACAAACTTTGGCTTGAACCCAGACAGATTCCACATCTCTCTCCCCCTTTTGGGGTGGAACAGTGGAAGGACATTAGTCCTTTATCTGAAACCAGAGACCCCCCTTTTTTTTAAAAAAAAAAGTTGTGTATTTTAAATATCAACAAATTGATACAAAACAGGATTTTAGAATAAAATTTTTATGCAGAAGAGAAGGGAAGAGGAGGAAAGTGTGACATGATTTCCCAATTTATGAATGCCCTAAGCACATCCAATCTCACCTGATTTAGGAAGCTAAGCAGGGCTGGCCCTGCTTAGTACTTGGATGGGAGACCACCAGGGAATACCAGGTGCTGTTAGGCGCCTGGAGTAGGAACTGGCAAGCCACTCCAGTATTCCTGCCAAGAAAACTCCATGGACATGGAGTCATGGAGAGTCGGTCACAAGTGTAATGACACAACACACACACACACACACACACACACACACACACACACACACACACACACACACACACACACACACACACACACACACACACACACACACACACACACACACACACACACACACGTGTATTTATGTCCAAGATGAGTCCTGAATCTCACAAGTCACATCACCTGAGTTTCTTGACTGTGTATGCCAAGACTGATGCAACATTTGAAGAACATCGGAGGGGAGCAGACCAAAGCACTGTGCCATCTACTCCAGCGAATATCAGGGATAACCCTAGTGCAGACACCCTATCAGTAAGCATGAAGGAAATGACTGTGGGGGTTAAATAGGGTACAGATGATGCAGAAAACCCTAACTTGAAATGTGCTGCTATGGAGGGGACAGTGGTGGAAGATTTCCTCGTGACAGAGGATAAGGAGGAGGGAAGTCTGAGGACAAGGTTAGAACGCAACCCAGATGGAGAGGAGTGGAGGGTGTGTGTGTTCAAGGACAAGGGACCATGGAAGACAACCCAGGCTAGGGGGAAGGTTGTCACCTGTGTTGGGGAACACTCTGTCGGGGACGTGGGGCCAGCCTGAGGAAACCCACAGGCCAGGAGCGTTTTGAGGTCTTCCCTTACCCCCAGAAGGAATGAATGTTAACACACTGTCATGGAACAACACATTTATTGTAGATGACTTAACTGAACTGTTATCATTGAGTTAGCTGAATTGTTATCATTTGTTGAACAATCTGTTTTCCTGGTTGGGAACTTTTAATAAAATATTCTTTCTCCCCTTTGTGGGAGGATCCTGGGGGAGAGGAATCACCGTTTGTGAAGACCGAACCAATTCACAGCCCAACACATTCCAAGCCATCAAAACATTTCCACCCGGTGCAGGGATTTCTTGATGGGAATAAAATTCGGGTCCCTTCACACAAGAAATTCTTCCCACCGCTATGGTCCTTTAAGAGACTTCTCTCCTCTGTGGGTTCGGATACGGCGAGTAAGGTGCGGGTTCTGGCTGAAGCTGGTCCCTCACTCTAAACACGTAAACAACTTCTGCCCAGTGTGGATTCTCAGGTGGAAGGGTTTCTCCTCCCGTGTGGGTCCTCATGTGGGAGGTGAGGGTGGTGCTCCAACTGAATCTCTTCCCACATTGAAAGCATTTGAATGATTTCTCCCCGTGTGCATTTTCTGGTGGGAGATGTAGTTCGCTTTCCGCCTGAATCTCTTGCCACATTCCAGGCATTGGAAGGGTTTCTCCCCCGTGTGGATTTTCTGGTGGTGACAGAGGGTTGGCCTCTGGCTGAATCTCTTCCCACATTCCAGGCACTGGAATGGTTTCTCCCCTGTGTGGATTTTCTGGTGGGAGATGTAGTTCGCTTTCCGCCTAAACCTCTTGCCACATTCCAGGCACTGGAAGGGTTTCTCCCCCGTGTGGGTTTTCAGGTGGTGACAGAGGGTTGGCCTCTGACTGAAGCTCTTCCCACATTCCAGGCACTGGAAGGGTTTCTCCCCCGTGTGGATCCTCATGTGGTGAATGAGATTTGTCCTCTGGATGAAACTTTTCCCGCATTGCAGGCATTGGAAGGGTTTCTCTCCTGTGTGGATTTTCATATGGTTCTCAAGGGTTCTTTTTGCACTTAAATTCTTCCCACATACCAAACAGTTAAATGATTTTTCTCCCGTATGAATTTTCAAATGGCGAGTAAGGTTTGTGCCATGACTGAAGGCCTTCCCACATTCCAAGCATGTGAAGGGTTTCTCCCCCGTGTGGATCCTCATATGGTTGGCTAGGGATGAGCTATGACTGAATGGTTTTCCACACCGCAGGCATCTTAACGGTTTCTCCCCCGAGTGGATCGTCTGGTGTTCAATGAGGGCGGAATTGAAAGTGAAGGCCTTCCCGCCTTCAAAACACTGAAACTTTTCCTCCCTCGTTTCGTTTCTCTCCTGAGAAGGAGGGCATGTGCTTTGACTGAAGCTCTCTTCACTATCCACGCATCCTAATGGTTTCCCTCTTCCCTCCGTTCCCACATCTTTTTCAAGAGATGTCTTTTCAAAACAACCCTTCCTATACCCTGAAAAGGTCAACTCTTTCCTCCCTATGTGTGTTTTCCAGGGAGTGCTTAGGCTGCCTTGACAGCTGAAGCTTTTCTCACAAATCGAGCCCTTGTGGCTTTGGTGTGGTTTTGGTTCTTCTTTAGGTGAAAAAATGTGATAATTTCCATGTGGAGAATGGAGTGATCTATTTCCCTCCTTTTTAGTTTCCATTTTTCTCCTCTGGGGTGTCCCCTCCTCCTCGGTAACGTTTTCTGAGGATGCCTGATCCGATTCTTCCTTAAATCTGTCTTCTCTCATCCCAAGACCTAAAACAATGAGAGAGAAAACACCCCACAACCCAGATTGAAACAGATAAAAAGAAACAGTGGAGGTGCTTTAGAAAGCTTACTCCAAAGGCAGTGGAGGCAGCAATCATTTTTCTCTACCGCTATTGATTTGGCACAAAATCCCCCAGGGCTGTTTTTCAGAATAGTCAAAAGTCTGCTATACACTGACTCGCGGGTGGATAATACAGAACACACTGTATCTCGCTGCAAAGAATTTGTACAACACTTTGCAGGCAAAATTGAACAGATCCGGGCTACCTCGGATGCTGCTATTGATCCAGAGTCAGTAAATAAAACACCCGGCCCTCCTTGTTCTGTGTTAATGCATGACTTTCAGCTCCTACAGCCTGAGGATAGGATCAGGACCCTTGGGGAGATGAGGGCCGCCACGTGTGTGTTGGATCCTTGCCCCTCGTGGATCATAAAAGCTTCCAGAGAAGGTGTGGCAGACTGGTTAGGAAGAGTAGTGAATGCCTCCTTGCAACAGGGCAGGATTCCGGTATGCTTAAAGGAGACAATAGTACAACCATTATTTAAAAAGCCCTCCTTAGATCCAATAATGCTGAACAACTACCAACCAGTAACAAATATCCTATTCCTGGGGAAAGTACAAAAGTGGGTTGTGGCCTCGCAGCTCCAGAGGTTCCTGGATGATAGAAACTACCTGGATCCATTTCCATCTGGCTTCAGGCCTGGCTATGGGACAGAGACGGCAGCGGTTGTATTGGTAGATGCCTTACGCAGAGAAATGGATAGGGGATTAGGTGCCTGCCCAATGTGTGGCGGCGGTGAACCTAAAATTGAGAGCTCCCATCATGACTGCAGGGCACATGCCAGGCACTTGGCTCAAAGCGAGATTAATATGGATTATTGTCATATGGCTTTCTCTCTGAAAACAGCTCTAAGCAAAACATCAATGGAAGCTCACCCAGAGACTTCATGATGAAACCATTCTCTTCCGTGACGTCCCGGTGGAGAGCTCTCTGGTCCGGATCCAACACAGCCCACTCCTCCTCTGTGAACGAAACAGCAACGTCCTCAAGAGTGATGGAACCCTAAGAGGAAATAAAAGTTTCTTTTTAAAAAAAAATAATTTCAATTACCATGTAAATCATGATTAAAATGGGGAAAAACTGGATTTTTTTTGACTGTGTGAATACAGTAACCCCCCGCCTATCGCGGGGGTTAGGGACCCACATGACCCATGATGCCTGAAAATCCGCAATATGCGGATGCGGGTCAGATGGGGCCTGGGGGCAATCAGATCCCCCTGCCGCATGGGCGTGCGCCGGTCCAAGAAGTCTTGGGGCAGCGTTGCGGGATCTGACTTCCCGACGCCCGCCCGCGCCACCCCAAGACTTCTCGTCGGGGACCGTCTCCCATTGAAATGCATTGGCAGAATGCATTTCAATGGAGAAAAATTTCCCCACTGGAATACATTGGCTCAATGCCTTCCAATCGAGAAAATTTCTCCACTGAAATGCCTTGAGCCAAGACATTTCAATGGAGATTGCAGAGCAGTGCCCAACGCCGCAGACCTGCGCTTCACCAAGAAGCCTCGAGCCGAGCGGAAGGGCGGTGTTGGGCAATGCGATCACCCCCCGCCGCCATCCCGCGCGGCCCCGAGGCTTCTCGGAGGAGCGTGGGGTGGTGCCGTGGGGCGATGCGATCGCCTCCACCGCCCGCCCACATGGCCCCAAGGCCTCTCGGAGGAGCGCAGGCTGGCACCGATGGGGGATCAGATCCAGGGCTTGGGGAAGGCGGGGAAGGTTTTAAAAGCCTGGGCTTTTAAACCTCCTCCCCCCTTCCCCACACCCTGGGTTCCAGCTCATTAGCACTGGGGTGGGGAGATAAAGGTTTTTCTCCCCCACCCCAGCGCTAATCAGCTGGAGCCCGGGCAGGTACTGCAATCCCTCAATACAGTGGGACCGCAGTATCTGAACCGCGAAATGGCGGGGGGTTACTGTAATCTGATTTTTTTACATTTAAATCACAATTTAAATCAATTAGATTTAATAGCGATCATAATGGAATTTAAGTTGAATCAAATGCACCCTGGATTCAACATGTCACTTTTCCTAGTCCTAGTCAGATGTCTTTAGAAAAGTCAACAGAAAGAGGGGGGTGCTGTTAGACCCAAGGGAAGTGGAAGAAGGGGGGGGGAGAGCCAAGAATCCCCTAGTGTTTCGGTCCATTTCCCCTCTACCTCTTCCAGTTGTTCACACACTGCTTCCATGCCGTCACCAAGAAGAGATGAGCAAATATTGGTCCCCAGGGTGGTTCCAGGGTCTGCAAGGGAGAACAAGAGATGGACAGATGTTCATTAAAAAAAAAAACTTATGTAAATGGCGAAGGATATCCCTCTTGCTGTTATCAATAACAAAAGTGTAAAGGTGAACAGTTCCTTTTTGTTTCCAGGGTTATTTTCTGCCCGGGGTGGGGGTGGGGAGGGGGAGATGGGGTGTGGGGGGCAGGGGAGGGTGTGGGGGCGGGGCGGGGGATGGGGGGAGGGGGATGGACAGATGTGTCATTAACGGGAGCGGCGGCGGCGGCGGGTTTTGAGCGGCGGCGGCGCGGCGTAGCGGCGCTTGCTGGCTGGGGCGTCGGGCGTGATATCCCAATATCAATAAAGCCCGGGCTCCTGGGCGGGCGGGCCCCCGCCTCCTCCTCCTGTCGGCGGCCGGAGGCAAGCGGCAGCGCAGAGGTGCCCCAACCGAGGCGGGCCGCGGCGGCCCCGCAGCCGGCGGCGGGCGCGCCCGCGGCCGCCGCCGCCGCCCGCCTCGGTGGGGCACCTCTGCGCTTGCCTCCGGCTGCGGCCTTGGGCGGGCGAGCGGGAGGGGGAGGGGGAGGAGGCCGGTGGGGGTGGCGTCTCTGGCCCGAGGGCGCCACCGGGACCGCTGAGCCAGCTGCGGCAGCGGCGGGCGCCCCACCGCCCGGCCGCGGAGCCACAGCCGTGGCCGCCGACAGGAGGAGGAGGCGGGGCCCGCCTGCCCAGGAGCCCCGGGCTCCCCCCCCCCCCCCGTGCGCCGTGCCCGGCGGCGGCGACTCCTCTTCTGGCCGCCCGCGGGACAGAAGAGGAGGAGGAGGGCGGCGGAGGAAAAGGGGAGGAGCCTCCCCGGCCTCCCCAGGCGGCCCGGTGCCAACCGGTCCACGGACCGGCACCGGTCCGCGGCCCGGGGGTTGGGGACCACTGGTCTAGAACAGTGGTGGTGACCCCTTGGCACTTCAGAGGTTTTGAACCACAATTCCCACAGTTCTTGGTCATTGGCGATCCAGGCTTGGAATTCTGGGAGTTGTGGTCCAAAACATCTGGAGTGTCAAAGGTTCTCCACCAGGGGGCTTGATAATTGCAGAGGAGCTGAAATCAGTTTTCAGAATCTGGGCCAAGTGACCAGAAAAGGAGCCCGAGGAGAAATTTGCCGACAAGCTTCTTACTTTGCAGAGCATCTCTTCCTCTGTCCTTCTCGTCCTTCAGATGAAATGGCCTCCATCTTGGGTCTGAGGGAGCGTCCATTGCCTGAGGGAAGCCAGAGAAGAATTCTGAAAACTCCTGCTGCATCAGACACTAAATCCAAACCTCAAACATAGGAATGAAGAAATCAAAGGGGAAATTGTATATGGGAAGATCACAGCTGTAAAAAGAAGGAGGGGGCATGCTTCAATTGGACCATTTCCATAAAGGGGGAGCACCATTTCAGCCCCACAAGCTGACCAAAGCTCTCACCAGCTGCTCCTCCTCCTGCATCTTCTCCGCTGCCTGGCTCAGGAGGAAACCTTCTGCCAGAGACACCGCCTGGGACGTGGATTCCGGTCTACATTCCTTGACCCAGATCCTCATCTCTGGTGGGAGGACAGCCAGGAACTGCTCGAGGACTATCAGGTCCAGCATCTCAGCCTTGGTGTGTTTCTCTGGCTTCAGCCACTGACGGCAGAGATGGTGGAGTTGGCTGCAAACCGCCCGGGGTCCCTTGTCTTCAGGGTAGCCGAAGTCCCAGAATTGCTGGCCCTGGACCTCTGGGCTGAGAGCCTCCCCATGAGGGTTGGCCGGTGCAGTTCTTTCCAGGAGGTCCTCATTGCTCCACATGCCTGTGTCCTCCAGCTGCTCAGGGCCAAGAGTTCTCACCTGTGAAGCATTTTAGCCTGTCAAGATATTCTCCTGGATTAAGGAATACACAGCTTCCTAAGCCATCAAAGGCCACTGCTATCCAAACAGAATGTCGTGATCTCCACAAGAGATGGGACTCCTCAAACCTTGCAGGCAGGGAAAGGGATGGTGTTCCATCCAACTGAATGTGAGCCAATGAAATTGGATCAGGGCAGGGAAATGAGGGAGAAAAAGAATCTGCCTTGAACGGGAGAAACAGAGCTGATTTTACAAGACTTCCATCAGGGACGTCATGTGCATAATAAGCAGAACTTAAGCGGCGGGCTGGGCAGAGGGATAACATTAATGGGAGGCTTCAGCAAATCAGAAGAGAACAGGTTTTCTAAAAACCTGGGAAGTTCCTCACAGAAGCACAATTTCTGGTTTGTTCAATGTGGGCTTTGAGGGAGACACTGAAAATCACTTCGGCTGCTTTCAAACGACCCCTAAAATCCACTACAAAACACTTGCAGATCCGGAGCATAAAATTGTATTCCCCCCAGCAACGGACTTAAAAAAAAAAAAAAGTACGCCCACGCCCACCTAAGCGCGCCCCAGCGCACTTTACAAGTACCTGGTCTCCGGAGGTAAAAAAAATCCCGATGCGGATTGTAAAGCTGTGGATGCCGGGCTCTCCTCGCCTTCTGTTTGTTTTTGTTGTCCCCGCCGCCCCTTTAATAGACACGAATTCCTAAGGGGTTGCTTCAGACAGAGGTGAGCCTGCATTTTTTTTTCTCCCTCCCCTCACCACAGACAAAAGCAACAGAGTGCGGAAGGGTGGGAACACAGGAAGAGGAACAAACCCACATGATCTCTGGCTGCAGGGGATCCGAATTTAAGCTACCAGCGGATCTTAGGGGTCGTATGAAGGCAGCCTTCCTTAACCTGGACTTGCAAGCCCCAAGGCTGGTGCTTCTCACAACTGCCTTTCCCTCAAAGGCACAAGGGGACTGGGAAGACATATCAGTTCACACAAACAACCCCCACACACACACACTCCTTTGTCCTACATTCCCACTGCAGAGAAGAACAGCCGTCTCTGCTTTTTGGATTCCCCCACCCCCATTTTCTGGGCGTCGCACCTGCAGGATCCAAGCCTTACAGGCACCTAATTTGTAGTTTTCTGGAGAGAGGTCCCAGGCCGGCAAGCTCCGTTATCTTGTTAAGAATTAACTTCCTACCTCAGATGGCAGTTGGGAAGCTTCCTCTTTAAAGAGGAAATTAGGCCAGACCATGAAGCTTGCTAGTTAGGTGTCCTTTCCAGGGGAGCATAATTTAGGTGCCTGTAGGAACTGGCGAGCCACTCCAGTATTCCTGTCATAAGAACATAAGAAGAGCCATGCTGGATCAGGCCAAAGGCCCATCTAGTCCAGCTTCCTGTATCTCACAGTGGCCCCACCAGATGCGTTTGGGAGCGCATGAGACTAGATACCTGTCTCCTGATACCACCCTCCTGCATCTGGCCCTTGAAGTACCCTGGTTTTAAGCCTGGAGATTACACATCTCCATCATGGTTAGTAACCTGTGATGATGGACTTTTCCTCCAGGAAAACTCCATCGACCTGGGGTCACGAAGAGTCAGTCATCACTGTAACAACACAACAAAAACAAAGGAGCGGATCTAACAGCCTAAAGTTCAAATCCCCAGACATCTCAGCTTTCTTGACCACCATTGTTTCCGTACACTGAATGTCCAAAATAAAGATCATTTATTTTATTTTATTTTATTTTATTTTATTTTATTTTGAATATATTTACCCCACCTTTCTTTTGGAAAAGGAACCAAGGTGGCTTACAATAATGAGGGATAACATACAGTCCAGAACATTTAAGATATAATTTAAGTTACGAACAGGGAATTAGATGAGGCATCTTAGAACATTAAAAGGAACGAAAAGCATGCCAAAAGCACCCCAATGCCGGTGCTTCTCACAACGGCCTTTCCTTCAAAGGAACTAGGCGACTAAGAAGATACATCCTTGGCATCTGCAGCCATGCCTGGGGTGAGCTCTGAGAGGCCATGGAGGGAGATGGTCAGGTTTTAACGGCACACCAGTCAACATCAAGAACATCTTTGCTTTCAGCTTTTAAATGTTATCCCTCCATGTTATCCTTGTTTCTCAATAGGAGAGCTTTCAATTAAGTTTTGAAAAGAATATTAAGGGATGGGCAAATTTTTTTTCAACCCCTAAAATAAAGGAAAGGCAGCCTTTTTATAAACAGATCCAACAAGACAAGGGATGGTCAGCCTTCACACAGAAAAGGGTGTAAGCTTCCTTCTAACCACCTGCTGGAGGTATCACCCCTTTACTCCACAGGGACCCCCTAAAGACACCCATCATCCCCTTTGGACAGCACAGGGATGGATGTGTGTTGGGGGGGGTGGCTTGCATTTCCTGATTCAACTCCCTCCCAGTTCCCAGTCCGGAGAGGCCCCCTCCTCCCAGTCCGCCCATTCCCACCAGTGGAGGCTCCAGTCCCTGGGAAAAGGGGGTCGCCCACCATCCCAGTCCCAAGGAGGGAAGAGGGGGGATCCCTGAGAAAAGGCTTGGCTCCCCAGCCTGGGAAGAAGGGAGGAAGGGAGGGGCTCCTGGAGGGGATGGGGGGCTTTTGGGGTGGATGATTGCCCCCCAGGAGGCTCCATCTGCCCCCCTGGCCCCCAAAAGCCAAGCCAAGCGCCCCCCCAACTTCTCCCGAGGCTCACGCGCTTCCTCACCTCCCCCCACGTTTCCCCCAAAGGGAGGCACCTTCAGCCCAACCCGGAACTCCCGAGAGGCGGCTTTGGCGGGAAGGAAAAAGACGACGCACCGCCTGGGCAGAGACAGGAAGTGGACCTTCAGCCTTCCGGCCTCCTCTTCCTAAGGGTCGCTCTGGCGCACGCTACTCAATGGGTTTAACCCTTTGGAGGAAGAACAGACTTGAAGTACTTCAGAAGTACAAAAGTTTCAAACATGATCCCATTTGGGGGGGATGGGATTATAGATTGTTTTTTTAACCCACAATAAAGTTGAAACAGATCCATGTGCTATTCCTCTTCCGTTTGGGTTGTTAGAAGGGTCTCCCAAAGCCTGCCCACAGTGGAAAGAAATCAATTACTATTTAAAAAAAAAGGAAAACAACCCAGACCAGAGGTGAAACCAGTGGCAGAATGGGTGTGTCAGTGGAAGGATATTAGTCCTTTATCTGAAATCTTAACTGACTTTCACATATATACTTTTTTTAAAAAAAAGTTTATTTTAAATATCAACAAATTGATACAAAGCAAGGTTATAGGATAAAATTGTTTTGCCGAAGAAAGAGAAGGGGGAAAGAGGGAGGAAAGTGTGACACGATTTCCCAGTGTATGAACATATGTATGTGTATTTAGGTCTATGATGAAGTCTTATTCTTATATGTCACATCAACTGAGTTACTTGCCCGTGTATGCGAATACTGACGCACCCATGTGAAGAACATTGGAGGCTGGAGGGGAGCAGACCAAAGCACGGACACCTACTCCAGTGAATATCAGGGATAACCCCAGTGCCGATTTCCTCTTCACAGAGGATAAGAAGGAAGTCTGAGAGGAAGATTAGAACACGACCCAGATGGAGAGGAGTGTGTGGTGATTCCATTCCCCCATATCTCTGAACCCCAAAGTGGCACATGCACAAGGAAGCTGAGATGCCCGGATTCCCAGAAGTCCTAGGGCCAGTAGGAACAGATGTGCTGAGCTAAGCTCAAGGAGGCAGTAAACAGGATGGCAAGGCCAGAGGAAAACAGGATATCAGGACACATCAGGGCCATCTGCTCTGTGACCCTTGGCCCCACAGCTTCCTTCCCTTGGTCCTCATCAATAACAAGCAATATTGTCCTCCAGATAAGCATGTATTTCCTTCCCACTGATGGAATGCCTTTCCTCTATCTATTGTTCTGCTCTTATCAATAAAGACCGGTCTCTCAGGCAGCATTATCGTCTCTCACAGACACCCATAGAGCACACACACGCACGCAGCCATGCACGCAGCTGATGCAGACACAGAGACACACACAGACCCTCCAGCCAGAAAAGCTGCCTGAGGACCACAGTTGATTGCACCCCAAAACTCTGTGTGTGCTTAATCCATAAGGCTACAGGAGTGGAAGGTGTTTGTGTTCAGGGACAACAAGGGACCATGGAAGACAACCCAGGCCAGAGAGGAAGTGGAACCAGTGGCGGAATGGGCACCTCACCCATCTTGGGGAACACTCTGTCGGGGATGTGGGACCAGCCTGAGGAAACCCACAGACCGGGAGAGTTTTGGGATGCTCCCTTATCCCCAGAAGGAAGGAATGTTAACACACCGTTGTGGAACAACCCGTTTATTGGAGACGCGTTAACTGAACCGTTAACATTTGTTGGACAATCTGTTTCCCCATTAGGAACTTTTAATAAAAGTTTGTGCAAAGATTCTTTCTCGCCTTTGTTGGAGGGTCTTGGTGGAGAGGGATCGCCGTTTGTGAAGACCGAACCCATTTCCAGCCCACCACATTCCGAGCCTTCAAAAGGTTTCCACCCGATGCGGTGATTTTTAGATGGGAACAAAATTCGGGTTCCTTCACAAATAAATTCTTCCCACCGCTATAGGCCTTTAAGAGACTTCTCTCCTCGGTGGGTTCGGATATGGCAAGTAAGGTGCGAGTTCTGGCTAAAGCTGGTCCCGCACTTCAAACACGGAAATGGCATCTCCTCTGTGTGGATTCTCAGGTGTTTCAGAAGGGTTGTTTTCTGCCGGAAGCCCTTCCCGCATTCCTGGCACTGGAAGGGTTTCTCCCCCGTGTGGGTCCTCATGTGGGAGGTGAGGGCGGTGCTCCGACTGAAGCTCTTCCCACATTCCAAGCATTTGAAGGGTTTCTTCCCCATGTGGATTTTCTGGTGGGAGATGTAGTTCGCTTTCTGTCTAAATCTCTTCCCACATTCCAAGCATTGGAACGGTTTCTCCCCCGTGTGGATTATCAGGTGCGAGACATAGCCTGCTTTATACCTAAAGCTCTTCCCACATTCTAGGCATTGGAAGGATTTCTCTGCTGTGTGGATTTTCAGGTGGGAGATGTAGTTCGCTTTCTGTCTAAAGCTCTTCCCGCATTCCTGGCACTGGAAGGGTTTCTCCCCCGTGTGGGTCCTCATGTGGTGAACAAGATTTGTCCTCTGGCTGAAGCTTTTCCCACACTCTGGGCACTGGAAGGGTTTCTCCCCCGTGTGGATTTTCAGGTGGGAGACGTAGCTTGCTTTATGCCTAAAGCTCTTCCCGCATTCCAGGCATTGGAAGGGTTTCTCCTCTGTATGGATTTTCAGGTGGGAGACGTAGTGTGCTTTATTCCTAAAGCTCTTTCCACATTCCAGGCATTGAAAGGGCTTCTCCCCCGTGTGGATCCTCATGTGCTGGGTGAGAGTTGGGCCCCGGCTGAAGCTCTTCCCGCATTCCAGGCATTGGAAGGGTTTTTCCCCTGTGTGGATTCTCATATGGTTGTCAAGGGTTCTTTTTTCAGTTAAATTTTTCCCACATACTAAACAATTAAATGGTTTCTCTTCTGCATGAATTTTCGAATGTCGAGTAAGGCTTCTGCCACGACTGAAGCTCTTCCCACATTCCACACATTGGAAGGGTTTCTCCCCTGTGTGAATCCTCTTGTGTTCAATGAGGGCGGAATTGAAAGCGAAGGCCTTCCCGCATTCAAGACACTGAAACTTTTTCGCCCTCATTTTAATTCCCTCCTGAGAAGTAAGGGATGTGCTCTGACTGAAGCTCTCTTGACGATCCACGCATCCTAATAGTTTCCCTCTTCCCTCCCTTCCTACAATTTTTGTAGATGTTTCTTCAAAACCACCCTTCCTGTCCTCTGAGCAGTTCAACTCTTTCCTCCCCATGTGTGTTTTCCAGGGAGCGCTTAGGCTGCCTTGACAGATGAAGCTTTTCTCACACACCGAGCCCTTGTGGCTTTGATGTGTTTCTTCTTCAGGTGGCAAAATGTGATCATTTCCAGGCAGAAAAATGAAAGATCTATTTCCCTTCTCTTTGGTTTCCGGTTTTCTCCTCCGGGGTGTCCCTTCCTCTTCGGTGACCTTTTCTGAGGATTGCTGACCCGATTCTTCCTTAAATCTGCCTTCTCTCATCTCAAGACCTAAAACGATGAGAGAGAAAACACCCCACAACCCGACTTTATTCAAAATGAAACATCACGTCTCAAATTTGGCAAGAGCACCAATTAAATTACACAAACCATTCACTCAGTTCCTTCACAACTTTAATTATTAATCTATAATGTGCTGGGGATGTCTGGCTTCTTTCCCCAACACCTCCAAAAAGAAAGAACCAGCATGCTGCACAAAATACTCTATAATCTGGTGGTGATGTGCATCTTTAATTAATCACAACATTTTTAGAATTAAGAAAACTGAGAGCAACCATCACGAATCTAGGCCACATTCCAGGCACATGTCTCAAAGCGAGATCGATATGAATTATTGTAATACTACCACAAGGTATTGGTTTATCCTTATAGTTTTCTAGCTACTTCTTGCTCCCTGAAAGAGACTTAACCTGGCTTTCTCTCTGAAAACAGCTCTAAATAGAACATCAATGGAAGCTCACCCAGAGACTTCACATTGGCCAAATTCTCCTCCATGACTTCCCGGTGGAGAGCTCTCTGGTCTGGATCCAGCACCGCCCACTCCTCCTCCATGAAGGACACAGCAACATCCTCAAGACTGATGGAACCCTGAGAGAAAAAGAAGGTTTTTTAAAAGAAAAAAAAAATCCATGTTCTTGAAAAGAATGACTTCAGTGAGACAGTTGTGCAATGGTTCTAAAAATATATATCAATGATTTAAAAATGATTTCTATTACAGTGTAAATGATTTCAATTTGGATATCAATCATACTTAAAATGGAAAAAACTTACTTTTTTGACTGTATGAATGATCGGATATTTAAATCCATTTAAATCCATTTGATTTGATAGTGAACAATTTGACTTAAATCAAATGCACCCTGGATTCAACACTTCACTTTTCCTAGTCCCAGACGTCCTAGTCAGAGGTCGTTACAAAACTCAATAGAAATTGGGGGATACAGTTAGACCCAGGGAACTGTAAGAAGGAAAATGGGCCAAGAATCTCCTAGTGTTTCTGTCCATTTTCCCTCTACCTTTTCCGGCTGTTCCGGCACTGTTTCTATTCGTCCACCGAGAAGACACGAGCAAGGATCTGTCCCCAGGGTGGGTCCAAGGTCTGCAACGGAGAACAAGGGATGAAAAGATGTTCATTTCCAAAAATCACTTATGTTAATCGTGAAAGATGTCCCTCTTGCTATTTTCAATAACAAAAACCTTAAAGGTTTAGCTCAGTGGTGGTGAACCTTTGGCACTCCAGATGTTTTGGACCATAATTCTTACAGTCCTTTGTCCTTGCCAATACAGGCTTAGAATTCTGGGAATTGTGGTCCAAAACATCTGGAGTGCCAAAGGTTCACTACCACTGGTCTTGATAATTGCAGAGGAAATCAATTCTCAGAATCTGGGAGAGTGCCCAGAGAGGGTGCCTGAATACAAATGAGCCAAGAGGCTTCTTACCAGGCAAAGCATCTCCTCCTCCCTTTTCGTCCTTCAGAGGAAACGGCCTCCATCTTGGGTGTGAGGGAGCGTCCATTGCCTGAGCGAAAACAGAGAGATTAATTCATAGGATCATAGAGTTGGAACAGAGACCTGACGGGCCATCCAGTCCAACCCCCTGCCGTCCAGGATCCCCCATCACAGGACTCCCGACAGATGGCCATCCAGCCTCTGCTTAAAAACCTCCAAAGAAGGAGACTCCACCACATTTCTTTGGGGCAGCCTATTCTACTGCCGAACAGTGAAGGAGAGCTCAAGACAGGAATCCCAATCAAAGGATATCTGGGAGATGGATGCCCAGTTTTCTCTTGAAGGCCCCCAGTGCTAGAGTGCTCACCACCTCCACAGAAGCCAAGAAGAAGGAAGACAGGCACCTGAAGACAGCACTTAAGGCCTGTGGATATCCAAAGTGGGCCTTCAACAAAGCAGTGGGCCATCCCAGGGGACCAAGGGATCAGTCTGAGACCCAGACCCGATGGAAGAACCTGGTCATTCCTTACATGGCTGGAGTGTCGGAGAAGTTTAAAAGGATTTTTGGCAAACACCACATCCCTGTTTATTTCAAACCCACAAACACACTAAGGCAGAGACTTGTCCACCCAAAGGATCCGATACCAAACCCATAAAAGGAGCAATATAGTATATGCGGTCCAATGCAGGGAGGAGTGTTCAGACCTCTCCATTGGAGAAACTAAACAGCCATTAAACAGAAGAATGGCCCAACCTAGGAGGGGTAACAGCTTAGGATCAGAATCAGCAGTACAACTCCATTTGAAGGACAAAGGCCACTCTTTCAAAGATGAGGATGTACACATATTAGACAGAGAAGCTTGGTGGTTTGAGAGAGGAGTAAGGGAAACCATTCATGTGAGCATCGAAACCCCCTCCCTCAACAGAGGAGGCGGCCTCAGGCATAGTCTATCTGCTACTTATCAGGGTGTGCTTTCAACAATACCCAGACAAATCAAAAAGCCTTCACCACCAAGGCCATAGCTAACGACCCATTCTTGATAGGTTTCAGCACCTTAGGCCATTGTTCATCTTAAGGCTATGGATACTATTGTCTCCCTAACGAGCCTATTCAGGCCATTGTTCATCTTATGAGCCTAATTCAGACCAAGGTGACAAGAGGTCAAAGCTTACTGACTGTAAGATGGAGGATTTGCACTAGCTGTATTCAGACTGATGAAGCTGTTTGGATGAGCAGCAAAACGTTTCTGTCTCTCAAAAAGAAGTCCAGTAGCCATGACTCAACTTCCAGACACCTCAAGAGGAATGGGTTCCGTTGTCATAAGACTCGAACAGTTAAGAAGTCCCTCCTCCCCCAATGATACTCAGCCTAAATCTATCTTCTTTTAATTTAAGGCCATTATAATGTGTCTAGCACTCTGGGATAATGGAGAAGGGATCCTGCCCCTCCTCTGTAGGGCAACCTTTCAAATCTTTAAAGAGGGCTCTCCTCTCTCCCCTCAAGTCTCCTTCTCTCAAAGCTAAACCTGCCCAGGGCTTTTCCTGCCCAGCGGGGGGTTGGACTTGATGGCCTTGGAGGCCGGTTCAACTTGACAAATCTCTGCTTAATCCGCAGGTCATCGTACATAACTGTGCGGCAGTGCTTCTGTCAGGAATTCCAAAAACTCCCACAGCAGATACTAAATCCAGACCTAAAACACAGGAAGGAAGGAAGAAATCAAAGAAGAAATGGTGCATAAGAAGATCTCAGCTTTAAAAAGAAAGAGGGGCATATTTTGGTTGGACCATGTTCATAACAGGGGGTACTATTTCAACCCCACAAGCTGACCCAAACTCTCACCAGCTGCTGCTGCTCCTCCTGCATCTTCTCTGCTGCCTGGCTCAGGAGGAAACCTTCCGCCAGAGACACCGCCTGGGAAGTGGATTCCGGTCTACATTCCTTGACCCAGATCCTCATCTCTGGTGGGAGGACAGCCAGGAACTGTCCGAGGACTATCAGGTCCAGCATCTCAGCCTTGGTGTGTTTTTCTGGCTTCAGCCACTGACAGCAGAGATGGTGGAGTTGGCTGCAAACCGCCCGGGGTCCCTTGTCCTCCTGGTAGGAGAAGTTCCGGAATTGGCGGCCCTGAATCTTTGGTCTGAGAGGCTCCCCATGATGTTTGGCCAGTGCAGTTCTTTCCAGGAGGTCCTCATTGCTCCAAATAAGTCTGTCCTCCAGCTGCCTCCCAGGTTCAACCCCAACTGAGTTTTGTACATTCATCTCTTCCGAAAGAGGCAAATGGATGTGCCTTCTTTTTCTCTCTGTAGGAATGACAGAAAAAAACAGTCTTGGAGGAAGGAGGTGTGGGAAGATCCTATCATGTTTAAGGTCCCAATCCAAGGATGTCTCTAGTTGACATGCACATGATTGAATATGGCTGCCAGGCCTCTGCCCTCAATATCTCCTCCCCTACAAACCTAACCAAATGTGGTATGACATGCAGGTTTCCTTGGTAGCCTGCTCAGTCCAAGATTATTTACTTATCACTTTTTAAAAGTGAGGAACGTACTGAGAAATACTGTCTTCCTTGTCCAGGACACTTAGCTTTCAATACTGAATAAAAGTTAGGTAAATCACTATTGTACGATCACTGCTTTCAGGTTTTAAACATTGGTCTTTGATTTTGCAAGACCAATGTTTAAAAGCTTTTAAAGGAGAACTATTAAAAATCTTTAAAATTAATATTAAGGGAACAACAGATTTAAACACAAACACCCCAAAGAGGACATGGCAGCCTTTTTAAAGAAACAGATCCAACGAGAAGGGATGGCCAGCCTTTGCAAAGGAAAGGGCTTCAGCTTCCTTCTAACCACCTGCTGGAGGTCCTTCCCCCCAAACCCCCACAGGGACCCCCTACAAGGACACCACCATCCCCTTTTGGACAGCCCAGGGGTGGGTGTATGGGTGGTGGTTGCTTGCATTCCCTGATTCAACTCCCTCCCAGTGCCCAGTCTGGAGAGAATCAGAAACCGTCCGGGGGCGGCACCAGTGGGAAAAAAATAAAAGCCCCGTTTTTATGAATGAATGAATGAATGACTTGGCGCGGGCGGTGGGTGACGTCAGGCGCCCGGGGAAAAAGGCTTGGGTAAATCCTGGGAAGGGGAGGGAGGGAGGGGCTCCTGGAGGATGGGGGCTTTGGGGGAGGGGGGATGATTGCCCCCCAGGAGGCTCCACCTGCCCCTCCTGCTCCCCCCAAAAGTCAAGCCAAGCGTCCCCCCCCCATTTCTCCCGAGGCTCACGCCCTCCCCCATCCGCCACCCCCATTTCCCAATACTAAGGAGGCACCTGCAGCCCAGCCCGGAACTCCCGAGAGGCGGCTTTGGCGGGAAGGAAAAAGGCGACGCACCGCCTGGGCAGAGACAGGAAGTGGAACTTCAGCTTTCAGTCCTCGCCTTCCTAGGAGACGCTCTGGCACTCGCTACTCAATGGGTTTAACCCGTTGGAGGAAAAGAGAAGTTGGTATCAATCACCTTGGAAGCACAAAAGTTTGAAATATGAATATGATCCAATTCTTTTTTGGAGGTGTTGGGAGTGGAATTACGGATTTTTTTTTATCTAAAAGAACGTTTAAATAGATCTATGTGGTCTTTCTCTTCCTGGAGGAGCACTTTTGACTTCTGGGGTGTTAGAAGAGTCTCCAAAAACCTACCAACCTCCCCACAATGAAAAAAAAAAAAGAAAGAAATTGAATTATTATTCTTCCTTATTCTCCTCTCTTGCAATGGCCTTTTTCAGCATCTGTGCAGCTTGTGGAGGCAGTTGAGCTCAGAAAATTAACCTCCAGCATATCAATTGAGAGAGATGTATTTTGGAAATTCCCCCACCCTCCCCGTTTTCAGGGTGTCTCACCTGCAGGTCCCAAGTCTTAGGGACACCTAATTTGTGCTTACCTGGAGAGAGGTCCCAGCTGGCAATCTCCATATATGGTTAAGAATTAACTTCCTACCTGCAATGGCAGTTGGGAAGCTTTCTTTTCAAAGAGGAAGTGTTGTTTTTTTTTAATTTATTTTAATTTTATTTATTTATTAAATTTATATACTGTGCCATCTAGCAACAAGGCCACTCTGATCAGGCCTATCCAGACCATGAAGGTTGCCAGGTAGATGTCCTTTCCAGCCGGCTACCAGGTATTGAAGGTGCAGGTCTAACAGCCGGACAAGAAAGGAGAATTATACCTCTGTAGGGAAGGCATTTCAACCAGAAAACTCAGCTTTCTTGATCAGCTTTCTTGATTGTTTCTTGCAACCAATCTTTCTCGTTATCTGGTTGTTCCTGCACCATGCCAGTTGGGCTGGGTTCCAATTTGTGAGGAAAACTTTTTTTAAACTATTTTAACACAATTTATTTATTAAATTTTTATACTCTCAATCTACAGACGAATTCAACGGGTTACAGGAATTTCGGGGTAACAGCAAACTCTCAAATAAAACATCTTTAATAAACGGGTTATTGATCACTTGTGGAGACTGGTACCAGGATTCACCATGGGTCCAACGCATCATGTGCCACAACAATGATGGCGAACCATATTCTGTGGTTCCCATCCCCGCCCAGGGATCCATCCGGGTAGGCCCACATTCAACTATGCACCGGAGAACTCAAAGGTGTTCTTGAATCACCATTGTTTCAGGCAAAGGTAATCTTTTTGATCTGTTTTATCTTGTCGATTTCTGTTTGGGTCCCTTTTTCTGTCCCCATCAAAACCCGCTGCTCCCAATTTGTGAGGGCCTAAACTTTTATTAAACTCCCCCTCAACTCAATTGGCTCTTGTTCTTTCTCTTGGTTCTATTCAAATGATTCCGTTTGTACAGACAAATTCCTTTATACACGACCCAGGAATTTCGCAGCAAATGGCAGCAAACTCTCAAATAAAACATCTTTAATAAACCAGCTATGGATCACTTGCAGGAGACTGGTATCAGGACCCACCCCACCTAACGCGATCATGCTGCAACAATGATGGCAAACCATATTGAGGTGGTTAAAATCCCCAGGTCCGGGATTTATCTGGTCAGTGGCCTCCTGGGTTCTGCTTTTTTTTTTTTCAGCTCCCTTTCCCAAAGGTGTTAGTGTGAAAAACAAGCAGAAGAGAAACAGAGTTCAGGGAAGCTAACCAGGTGAGCTGCATTTTTCCTCTGTTTTATCTTGTCGATTTCTGTTTGGGTCCCTTTTTCTGTCACCATCAAAACCCAGCTGATCTTAGGGTCTCTGAAAAGGCCCTTTGTTTCCCCATTGCCTTTTACTGTCACTCCCACATGCCAGTGCCTGACCAAATCCCACAATCCCATCTGGTTCCTGCCACTCCTTGCTCCTTCTCTTCTTTCGCACTTCTTACCTGTACCCCTTTGTCTTGTTGCACAACTTTTCTTTCCTCCACTTGAACCCCGATGTTCTTCTTTACCTCCTCCTCCTTTTCCTCTTCCCAGCCTACTTGCACCCCAATGCTTCTACTAATTTCTTTTAATTCTTCTTCTCTTCTTCTCCATCCCCCTTCTCTCTTCACCATCACAAAAAAACCCTTCCACAATAAGTTTGTCCATATCAGATGTTTCCTTCTTTAAGGATGTCACATCAGTCCCTTTTCCTTTCATTGTATCTCCTTCAGGCTCCTCAGCGCACGGTCCTATCTTTTGTCCTTTGTCACACTCTCTCTCACCTTTTTGGTGGAACAGTGGAAGGATATTAGTCCTTTATTTGAAACCTTGACTGACTTTCGCAAATACCCTTTAAACAAAAGTGTTTGTTTATTTTAAATATGAACAAATTGGTTCAAAACAAGGTTTTCGGAAAAAGTTGTTAGGCAGGAGAAAGAGAAGAGGAAAGGAGGGAGGGAAGCGTGACATAATTTCTCAGTGTATGAACATGTGTGTGTGTGTGTGTGTGTGTGTGTGTGTGTGTGTGTGTGTGTGTGTGTGTGTGTGTGTGTGTGTGTGTGTATTTACCGTATTTTTCTCTCTACAATATGCACTTTCCAACCTCAAAAGCAAGAGGAAATGTCTATGTCTCTGATACAGTGAATACAGTGGTCCCTGCTACATATAGGTCAGATATTTTCATTTAGAATTAGAATCAGAATCAGAATACTTTTATTGGCCAAGTGTGGTTGGACACACCCAGAATTTGTTTTGGTAAAATATGCTCTCGATATAAAAGGAAATATAAGAATCAGATAGTCAACAATAAAAACACACTACAACAATACAATATAACCTATTATTTAAAAGGAAGAAGAGAAGTAAAAATTAATTATTCAACAGTTTGATAGCACTTGGAAAGAAACTATCTTTATATCTTGTTGTCCTAGTATGCAATGCCCTAAAACGCCGCCCTGAGGGTAACAATTGAAAGAAGAGAGAAGTTACCTGCACGGATCCTCTCCCATCCCCTGCTGCAGCCTGGATTCCACAGTCCCAACTACCTCATTTGCAACCATCGCCTTTTGCAGCCTGGATTCCACAGTCCCTATCACATTGTTTGCAACTCTCCCCTTTTGCAGTCAGGGGTACCCAGTCCAAATCACCTCGTTTGCAAGGAGGTTTCTTCCACCGAGCCTCTGCCCTCCCCTTTTGCAGCCAGAATTCCCCCGCCAAGAAACCTTAGGTTAAGCATTTTTGCTTGTTTTCCTCTTCTAAAAATTTGGTGCACCTTGTAGAGCAAAAATACAGTATGGCAAATATGAATCCTGAATCTCACACATCACAACACCTGAGTTTCTTGACCGTGTACGCCAAGACTGATACACCCTCCACCTTCTAAGCCTTCAAATGGCTACCACCTGGTGAGGGGATTTGTTGATGGGAACAAAATTCTGGTTCCTCCACACAGAAACTCTTCCCAGCACTGAGGGCCTTTAAGCAATTTCTCTACTCTGTGAGTTCGGGTATGGCGAGTAAGGTGCGAGTTATGACCGAAGCTTTTCCCGCATTCCTGGCACTGAAAAGGTTTCTCCCCTGTGTGGATGTTCAGGTGGGAGACATAGCTTGATTTATGTCTAAAGCTCTTCCCACATTCCAGGCATTGGAAGGGTTTTTCCCGTGTGTGGATTTTCAGGTGGGAGACATAGTTTCCTTTATGCCTAAAGCTCTTCCCACATTCCAGGCATTGGAAGGGTTTCTCCCCCGTGTGGATTTTCAGGTGGGAAATGTAGTGTGCCTTATTCCTAAAGCTTTTCCCGCACTCTAGGCATTGGAAGGGTTTCTCCCCCGTGTGGATGTTCTGGTGGGAGACATAGTTTGCTTTCTGCCTAAAGCTCTTCCCACATTCCAGGCATTGGAAGGGTTTCTCCCCTGTGTGGATCCTCATATGGCGAGTGAGGGTGATCCTCTGGTTGAAGCTCTTCCTGCACTCTAGGCATTGGAAGGGTTTCTCCCCCACGTGGATGTTCAGGTGGGAGACATAGCTTGCTTTCTCCATAAAGCTCTTCCCACATTCCAGGCATTGGAAGGGTTTCTCCCCCGTGTGGAGCCTCATGTGGCGAGTGAGGGCTGTCCTGCGCCTGAAGGTTTTCCCACATTCCATGCATTTGAATGGTTTCTCCCCCGTGTGGATTTTCAGGTGGGACATGTGGCTTCCTTTCTGCCTGAAGCTCTTCCCACATTCCAGGCATTGGAAGGGTTTCTCCCCTGTATGGATTTTCTGGTGGGAGATGTAGCTTGTTTTACGCCCAAAGCTCTTCCCACATTCCACGCATTGGAAGGGTTTCTCCCCTGTATGGATTTTCTGGTGGGAGACGTAGTTTGTTTTATGCCTAAAGCTCTTCCCACATTCCACGCATTGGAAGGGTTTCTCCCCTGTATGGATCCTCTTGTGTTCAATGAGGGCAGCATTGCAACTCAAGGCTTTCCCACATTCAGAACATTGAAACTTTTTCGCCCTCACTTCAATTCCCTCCTGAGAAGGAAGGGATGTGCTCTGAATGTAGCTCTCTTCACTATCCACGCAGCCTAATGGTTTCCCTAATCCCTCTGTTCCCAAATCTTTCCCAGGAGATGTCTTTTCAAAACAACCCTTCCTGTCCTCTAAGCAGTTCAACTCTTCCCTCCCTCTGTGAGTTTTCCAGGAAGCGCTTAGGCTCCCTTGACAGCTGAAGCCCTTGTCACTTTGATGTGTTTCTTCTTCAAGTGGCAAAATGTGATCGTTTCCAGGAGGAGAAAGGAAAGATCTATTTCCCTCCTCTTTGGTTTCCGGTTTTCTCCTCTGGGGTTTCCCTTCCTCCTCAATGACTTTTTCTGAGGATGCCTGATCCGATTCTTCCTTAAATCTGCCTTCTCTCATCATAAGACCTAAAACAAAGACAGAGAAAACACCCCACAACCGGGCTTTATTGAAAATGGAATACCACATCTCAAATTTGGTAAGAGAACCAACTAAACTATACACTCAGCTTCTGTGAATCATTAATTACAATATGGAGAAAGTGTCTGGCTTCACCTCCCCCAATACCTTAGGAAAGAAGGATTCAGCACGCTGCATAAAATACTGTGTATGCATCTTTAATTCATCGCTATGTTTTTAAAAATTGACCAAATTGGGAGCTCCCATAATGAATACAGGCCACATTTCTCAGGCACATGTCTCAAAGCGAGATAAATTGGATTATTGTAACATTACCACAAGATGTTGGTTTGTCCCTGTAGTTTTCCAGCTACATTCTGAAAGAGACTTAACTTTGCTTTCTCGTTGAAAACAGTTCTAAATAGAACATCAATGAAAGCTCACCCAGAGACTTCACGCTGGCCAAGTTTTCCTCCATGACTTCCCGGTGGAGAGCTCTCTGGTCTGGATCCAGCACAGCCCACTCCTCTTCCATGAAGGACACAGCAACGTCCCCAAGACTGATGGAATCCTGAGAGAAAGGGAAGATTAAAAAGTATCAAATTCATGAAGAGAATGACTGCAGTGAGACAGCTAAGGGTGATCGTACAATGATTCTACAAAATCAAAGATTAAAAACATGATTTCAATTTACAATGTAAATCGTGATTAAAATGGAAAAAACTGTTTTTATTTGACCTCACAAATAATCTGTTTTTACATTTTTCAATCAATAAAAACTTCATTGTTTATGACCATAGGCCTCTGCAAAAATACAGTGCATGGTGCCAAAGAGATTGCAGCATTTTAAAACATCAGTGCTTGAATGCATAATGCATGTTTTTAAAAATCTTAGCAGCAGCTTCCACTGAACTAAGAGCCTTTATGTTGGATGACATTGAAGTCCTTGAGCAAGCCAGACCTTAACTTCTTAGCTGCCAGTGCATAGAGTGGTACAGTATAAGTAATGAACTGCTGATTGTCAATGAGCAACCAGCCTTTATAACCCTTTATAACCCAGAGCACAGAGTGAACTCCTAGTTCCCTGAACTCCTTGCCCTCTGAAGATGCCAGCCTCAGAGTCTGGCGAAATGTCAGGAAGAAAAACTTCCAGAACATGACCAAAGAGCCCAAAAAACTCACAACAATTATTGGATCCCAGCCGTGAAAGCCTTCGAGAATACTTACTACTATTTCTTCATGGGGGCAATTAGGGGACGTCTGGGTGGTACTGTAGACAGACAGATAGACAGAAAGACAGAAAGATAGACAGACAGATCTACCTCTTCCGGATGTTCGGTCGCTGTTTCCGTCCCTCCACCAAGAAGAGACGAGCAAGGATCTGTCCCCAGGGTGGCTCCAGGGTCTGTAAGGGAGAATAAAGGGTGGAAAGATGTTTGCTCTTCAAAAACCTTTTTGATTTCTTAAGTTAATGGGGAAAGATGTCCCTCTTGATGTTTTCAATAACAAAAGCGGAAAGGTCTGACCCTAAAATGAATGAAGAACAGCTGAAATCCATTCTTAGATTCTGGAAGAGTGACCAGAGAGGGAACCTGAATACAAATGAGCTGAGAGGCTTCTTACCAGGCAAAGCATCTCCTCCTCTGTCCTTCTCATCCTTCAGATGAAATGGCCTCCGTCTTGGGTCTGAGGGAGCGTCCATTGCCTGAGGAAAGCCAGAGAAGAATTCTTAAGAATTCTGCATCAGACACTAAACCCAAACCTCAAACATAGGAATGAAGAAGGAAATCAAAGGAGAAATGGAACAGAATATCTCAGCTTTAAGAAAAAAGGGGATGTAATTTAGTTGGACCATTTCCATAAAAGGGGGAAATTCTCGGCCCCACAAGCTGACCGAAATTCTCACCACCTGCTGCTGCTCCTCCTCCTCCTCCACTGCCTGGCTCAGGAGGAAACCTTCCGCCAGAGACACCGCCTGGGAGGTGGATTCTGGTCTACATTCCCTGACCCACATCCTCATCTCTTGTGGGAGGACAGCCAGGAACTGTTCAAGGACTATCAGGTCCAGCATCTCAGCCTTGGTGTGCTTCTCGGGCTTCAGCCACTGATGGCAGAGATGGTGGAGTTGGCTGCAAACCGCCCGGGGTCCTCTATCCTCCTGGTAGCCGAAGTCCCAGAATTGCTGGCTCTGAACCTCTGTGCTAAGAGTCTCCCCATGAGGGTTGGCTGGTGCAGATCTTTCCAGGAGGTCCTCATTACTCCACATGCCTGTGTCCTCTGCTTGTATGTTCATCTCCTCCAAAGGAGGCAAGGAGATCAAAAGATGCCCCTTCTTCTTCTCTCTGTAGGAATGACAGGAAGAAGCAGGCTTGGACAGAGAGGAAGGCATAGGAAAGTCCTGTCAAGGCCACAATTCAAGGAGGGTTGTGGTTGACATGCACAGTATCCTATACTTCTGTGAGGCCTCTGTATCTCCTCCCCTATGAACCTCTTCTGCCTTCTTGAGATTCTGCATCCCTACTGTACACTTCCTAAAACCTGCAAGGAAGATAGATCCCCAGACTGACTGAAAGGAAAAGAGAGAAGTACTTTTCCAGTCCAATAGAGGTATGACATGCAGATATATACGGTAGCCTGTTCAGTTCAAGAGAGTTTACTTATCACTATTTTAAAAGTCAAACTCGGGTAATCTGCATACATTCACAATGAGGGTTTCTGCTTTTAAAAAGTCCTTTTCCAAGGAGAAAGGCAGGGTAAAAATACTTTTAAAATAAAATAAATAAATTTATTCTTAAAGTCAGCTGAAATTTCTGAGTTTCCTATGCCAAGCAGATTTCACAAGATGTTCCCATGTATAAGCAGAACCCCAGGGCTAGGGCTGGGGCTGGGCGGAGGTATAAGACTCAGGGAGGCTCCAGCCTATCGGGAAAGAATAGGAATTCTAGCAACCTGGGAAAAGGAGGGAAGAGGGGGATCCCTGGGAAAAGGCTTGGCTCCCCAGCCTGGGAGGGAGGGAGGGGCTCCTGGAGGAGATGGGGTTTTTTTGGGGGTGGGATGATTGCCCCCCCAGGAGGCTCCACCTGCCCCTCCTGCTCCCCCCAAAAGCCAAGCCAAGCGTCGCCCCCCCCATTTCTCCCGAGGCTCACGCGCTCCTCCACCCCCACCCCCCAATTTCCCAATACTAGGGAGGCACCTGCAGCCCAGCCCGGAACTCCCGAGAGGCGGCTTTGACGGGAAGGAAAAAGGCGACGCACCGCCTGGGCAGAGACAGGAAGTGGACCTGCAGCTTTCAGTCCTCGCCTTCCTAGGAGACACTCTGGCACCCGCTACTCAATGGGTTTAACACCTTGGAGGAAAACAGAAGTTTGTATCAGTCATCGTGGAAAGACATAAGTTTGAAATATGATCCAATTTTCTTTTGGAGGTGTGGGGAGTGAAATTACGGATTTTTTTTTATCTAAAAGAAAGTTTAAATAGATCTATGTGGTCTTTCTCTTCCTAGAGGAGCACTTTAGACTTCTGGGGTGTTAGAAGAGTTTCCAAAAACCTACCAACCTCCCCACAATGAAAAAAAAGAAAGAAATTGAATTATTCTTCCTTGCTTTCCTCTCTTGCAATGGCCTTTTTCAGCACCTGTGCAGCTTGTGCAGGCAGCTGAGCTCAGATAATTCACCTCCAGCGGAGAAATGGAGAGAGATGTATTTTGGAAATCCCGTACCCTCCCCGTTTTCAGGGTGTCTCACCTGCAGGTCCCAAGTCTTAGAGCAGTGATGGCGAACCTATGACATGGGTGCCAAAGGTGGCACTCGGAGCCCTTTCTGTGGGCACCCGACATCGCCCCTTCATAGCCACCTGTATTCAGGTTAAATTAGTGTATTGGCACTTTGCAAAAAAAAAAAAAAAAAAAAAGTGGATTTTGTGGGAACTCGGTCTCTAAAAGGTTTTGAATTTTATTTATTTATTAAATTTATATAATGGCAGTTGCCTTCTTTTCAAAGAGGAAGTGTTTTTTATTTATTTTAATTTTATTTATTTATTAAATTTATATACTGTGCCATCTAGCAAAAAGGCCACTCTGATCAGGCCTGTCCAGACCATGAGGGTTGCCAGGTAGATGTCCTTTCCAGGCGAGTGTAATTTAGGTACTTGTAAGGTGCAGGTCTAACAGCCGGACCTCCAAGAAAGGAGAATTATGGGATCTGTAGGGAAGGAAGGCCAACATTCAACTCCCCAGAGAACTCGGCTTTCTTGATCACCATTGTTTCTGTACACTGGACATCCAAAACCAAGATCTTACACACACTTGTACAGTATTCCTGATTGCCAAGTATGGGCAGGAGAACTGGACAGGCAAGAAAACTGATTTAAATTTTATGCTGGTAAAGAGCACCAACTCTGGACTGCCAGAAAAAAGTACTGTAGATTCTAATTCAAACCAAAGCTGAATGATCTCTGGAGGGGGGAAAATGACAAAACTGAGGCAATGATGTAATTTTGTTTGTCTTAGGGGAAAATATGAGGTTTCACACCAACCTCACTTTGACCTGGCATACTGTAGTTAGAAACACATGGAAGCACAATTCACCTTTACTTCACTTCTCTTTCAATTTGCTCCAGCAAACTGTTACCTCAAAAGTGAGGTAACTGCCCCCAATAGAGCTACAGAACAGATTTGAAGACATTTCTTCTGGAATAATGTAAGTTTTATTCAGAGAACATGAGCCCATGGGTGTCACAGAAGTGAGACAAAGGAATGGAAATGCAAAAGAAGCTTTTATAGTAGCAAGGATTAACAAAATGTATTGTTAAGCCTTCCATTGGTTAAAGTTTGCCACAGTTCCGCTTAGACCAGTGGTTCTCAACCTGTGGGTCCCCAGATGTTCCTGGACTGCAACTCCGAGAAGCCTCTACCACTCGCTGTGCTGGAAGGGGTTTCTGGGAGTTGCAGTTCAGAAACATCTGGGGACCCACAGGTTGAGAACCACTGGCTTAGACCATATAAGCTTATCAGTACTATTCTGCAGTTCAGAGTTACAGTAACCCCCCGCCATTTCGCGGTTTAGGTACTGCGGTCTCATTATAACGCGGGATTGCAGTACCTGCCAGGGCTCCAGCTGATTATCGCTGGGGAGGGGGAGAAAAAACCTTTATTTTCCCAGGCTTTTAAAACCTTTTTCTCCCTTTCCCAAGCCGTGAGGTGAGCCATGACCACCAGTCAGTAGATTGTGTGTATGTCTAATGAATCTGTGAAACAATGTAGTATAACTTTTCTAGATCTGTTTCAATTAAGCCACTTTCACTGTCGTAGTGGCAACAGGTTTTGTTCAGCCAGAAACACAATCTACCTTCACTGCTGAGGAGGTAATTGAGAGCAATTTTGTGCTGTATCAGCATGCTAGCTACCGAGTCTACCTCAGTTTGAAGAGCCTGAAGGCCTGCTGCACTAGTGTTCACCAGGGCCTCCAGGTTATAGGACAAGATGTGTAATTGCTTGGCATTCCAGGCAACACCAAACATTGGAAATTGGATAACTACAAAGCCCTAAATGGTTTGAGACCTCAGTATCTGACAGAATGGCTCCTCCCCAAAAGAACTGCCAGGATCACTCGTTCAAGCCAAGCAGGCTATCTGCAGGTACCAACCCTGAGGGTAGCTTGTTAGATGGTTGCAGTATTTAAATAAATCAATCAATCAATCAAACAAACAAACAAACAAACAAACAAACAAATAAATTCACCCTCAGTGAGATATGTATCATTTGGATCATATCCAAGTGAGGTATCATATGCTTGCTTTAGCAGGTGAAACCATCCAAAGGTTTTGGACCAAGCATACTTAGGTTGGTTCTTAGAATGAAACTGGAGTCCGGCTGAGGCTAGTGTGCCAAAAGTACATGTGCCATTCTATTTTTGAGGTAAGACATTTCTTCCCCATTTACCACATTCCAAGTGTAACTCACTTTCATATCACAGCCCAAAGAAGAAATCTCTTTCCATTCCAGTTATGAACTGCAAAGCTTCCAACAGAGACCAAAGTTGTTGTTGCCAAACAAAATGTAAGGATTTGGTTTTTCTGACTGTTGAACGTGACGTTTGGAGGCAGTTGAGGGACATTAACAGCAGTGTCTGCGTTACCTTTTACAGAGAAGTCTAAAGTATACTGACATGCAGGATAATTACCAAGTGATATGGCTGAATCATGGGCTGGACACATAAAGGTGCCGTTGGCTGTTTTCTGTGAAATAGGCGATACTGTGATACCTCAAGGAAGGGTTCATTCTTTTGCCAATTCCAAGTGGACCATCTAACTCTAGTATTATTCCAGCCATGTAGGGTAGCCACTGATGTAACTATAATTGGCCAACCCTGCTGCTGATTCAATGGGCCATGGGAGCACACCCAACAATCGCTGGCATTCGCTTGCTTACTTATATTTGCAATGAGCTTTTATGGAAAGCATTGTCCTCCCACCCCACTTTGGCAAACCTGAAGCAGATGACAAAGTGTATCCATTGCCACAGGCACCACATTTTGGCCTGCCATCTGTCCCTACAACTCTGGGATGTGTACACAGCCAATAAAGAAATAAAGATACAACAACACAAGCAATAAAACCAACAATAATTCCACCTAGGAAATCAGAGTTCATCTAGGTAGCTCGCTTGAACAAAGGTTTGAGGTCATCTATGGGATCATCAGAGTCCTCCTTGACCATAAGGGCCAGTGGGAAGACTTCTGGCCAATTAAGCCTTGTTTCTTGACTTACTTTGGCAATGGCCTTCATCAATTGGCCATTCATGAGCTCCACGATCCCCAAGGCTTGGGGGTGGTAGGATGTTTGAAACTTCCAATCAATGTGTAGGGACCTGGTCAGAGCCTGCAAAACCCTAGAAGAGAAGTGTGGTCCGTTATCACTATCAAGTCCAAGAGGCAGTCCAAATTGAGGAATAATCTCCTTAAGCAGGGTTTTGTCAACCACTTTGGCCATGGAGGAGCGACATGGAAACACTTCTGGCCAACCAGTGAACTTGCAAACTAAATCTAACAAATAGTGAAAGCTTTGATGCGGCAGTTCAGCAAAGCCAATTTTCCAGTATTGTCCTGGGTACAAAGAATTTGTGAGGTGTTTATGTGGCCCCATTTTCCTGGTGCAGGGTTATTTCTCTGGCAGACCTCAGAAGCTTGAATAATCTGTACCACCAGTGGTCTTAGTGGATGCAATGTTCTTTTTTTTTAATTAATTAACAACTTTATTGATTAGCCATTCGGGCCATATCAAGTACTAAAACTACATAGGTCCAGAAAGATACAAAAAATACAAGTTGTGACTGAACAGTTTTCAAAGTTAGGATGGCCAAAACGAATGTTATCATTCAAGAGTCAGCGTCGCCCCTACAGTAAATGCCAATTTGATCAATATAGGAAGATGTGGGCGCCAGCCCCTTACCCCTTCATTCAATGTCTGAGTCCACTTCAGTGAAGTATACTCCTTTGGGTTCACCTTTCTTCCCTTGTTTGGAACATTGGGCCTTCCAGTGTCCCAGCTAGTGACAATATGCACATTCATTTTTGGCTAGCTTGCGTCCATCTTTTTGGGCCTCTTTTGAGGTCCAGGGTGGTTTTGGTGTCATGGACTGCCCTTCTGGCCTTGGTTCTTGTGATGAGGCACCTTGGGCTGTTGTAACCAGGGCTTTGTTCCTTGCCTTTTCTTTTACCAGTGGGCATCCTTGATAGACTTTCTGAGGTTCTGCCAGCAAGGCAGCCACAGGCAGTCCAGTGGCTCCAGGCATTTTCTGTAACTTGTGCTGGATATCAGGAGCTGAGTGGGCTATGAAGAGATGGTGAATGAGTGGGACTTATTCATTACTATCAGGATTGTACTGTCAGGACCTCCTCCAATTTGTCCCTTGGGTTCTAAGTGTCACAGCTAACTTTAAGCCATCCTGGAGTAGGCTCCAAAACTCCCTTAATGCTGCCATGTCAGTATAGGCCTGCTGGTTCAGGTTCCCTTCTTCATTTGGTCCCATTGTGGGTCTCTGTCCCAATGGAACATGACTTCTGGGGCTGGTAAATTATTGTTGTCTCTGGCACATTTTCCTGCCACCTCTCTTGCCTTTTGAATCACCAGCTGGAGTTCAACTTTTGTTAGCAACATGGGTAACATGGCTCTGAGATCAGCCCAGGTAGGCATATGAGAGACTAACCTGCCATCCATATACATTATGATCTTCTGGGGATTAGCAGAGAAACCTCCAGCCAAGTCTCAAATCTGAGCCACATCAGCAGGATTCCATAGGCCATTTTGCCAAAAACCTCTTGCATTTTGTCCAACCATTTGAGTGGCTCTGTGTAATGGATATGTAGGAGCTGTGGGCATTGCAGATGGGCTGTAGGGAAGCAGCTTATCTATGACATTCTGTGGTCCTGTTGTTTTACTATCTGTCCAGCCGATGTGGGCAGGACAGGGTACAAAGCTGAAGCTGGATTAACAGCATTTCATAGGTTTGCATCACCGTGAGGGGTCCTTTTCCCCAGAGGAGGCACTGTCTTACAAAGATTCATTTCAGGGTGGTCTTTCGTAGCTACCTCCATTAAATATTCATATAATCAACATAGTCAGGGCGCCTGATGTAAGCCCACCAATCTAGGTTAAACTGGATTAATTCTACATCAAAGGATCCTTGTGCTGGCCAGGTTTTGCCTTTCTGCCCAAAAGGAGTAAAAGCGAGCCATTCCAAAGTGCACATTTCAATCCTTCTTTTCTTCTTTTTCCCCTTTCCTATCATAGACCAGTATTTCAAAACACACTGCAGTACTTATAACATAGAGTCATCCTGGGTCTGACTGGCCTGCTACCAAGCTTTGTTTGGGGGTTTCCCATTGCTGGTGGGCCGTCCTCATGGCAGGCAGACAATGCAAGCTTTCACTCATTTACAGGCACAAAAATTCGCTGCGAGGCTTAGTATCCCTACTTCCCACACGTGCTGAGTCCAACCACTCAGGGGTTATAACAGCTTTTGCCTTCCCCTGGGATCGTGTCACCCTTCTGTGGAAATCAGGAGGGACTCAGGGTGCCCCTGGGGAAATGAATAGGAAAACATATGCTTTCAGACACTCAGGTTGCAAGACAGAAACCAGACAGAACAGATGATGAGCAAAGCTCACTGAGCTGTTGCCAGATGCACGAGCTTCCTTCCAGACTACGGTCTCACTCCTGCTAGACGTTATTTTCACAGGACCTGGCCTTGCCACTAACAAGACTCCAGGTACACGACGGGTCAAGGGAGACATCCGTCAACAAAGGTTGACTGCTGGCACACTGGCCTGGTCAATCACCCCATGTACCATTGGAGAGCAGCTCAGCAAGCTGGTCCCATCTTCGGTGGGCAAACAGGGTAGTAAGGGTTTATAAACCATGGTTTTCCTGTGCCATGTAAGGAGATCCCGGGTTTCGGCACCAAACTGTTACCTCAAATGTGGGTAACTGCCCCAAATAGGGCTACAGAACAGATCCAAAGCGCACATTTCAATCCTTGCTTCTTGTGGAATAACGTAAGATTTATTCAGAGAACATGGGCCCATGGGTGTCACAGAAGTGGGATAAAGGAATGGAAATTCAAAAGAAGCTTTTATAGTAGCAAGGTGTGAGGTTCCTCTGGTTGTCAGACTCCCCGCCCTTTAGTATTCAATAAAGGAACATTCTTCAATGAACTAACATATGTTTTATTGATTTCTTCCACAAACTGGGAGGCACTTTCCTTCACATTAACATCAACTGTTTCAACGTTTCCAACAAAAGGATTATTATTATTTTTATTCCCTTGATGGGGTGCATATAGAAGAGTTCAGTCCCCCTTCCGTTCCTGAGAGGTTGGCTCCCCACCAGACCCCCTCTGCAGCTCTAAGTCCAGGATCAGTGTTGTAGTCTGCACTCCAATCTCTGTGGAGGGTTTGGGTCCATTTATCCCCCGACGCCATGCCTGGCCAGGGAAGTCTTCACGCAGTACCAATTCCCCTCCCGCAAGAGTGCCTCCTCTTCTGGCATTCCTCCGCTTGCACCTTGACCATCCATTTCTTGAAGGCTATGTCCTGCCTTATTTGCTTTAACTTTCTGTTATATTCTCTGGCCTCCCATTCTACCCAGTACAAGCAGCCCTTCTTTTGTGCCCATCTTCTATAACTCTCCGCCTCCGCCTGAGGCATCATCATCTTTTCCCATTTTTGGTGTCTGGGTCTTCCATCCAGACCAACTCCCAGCCAGGGGGCAAGATGTGTGCTTTCCTTTTATCTGCTTCCCCGAACCCCACCTCCACAGCTGTGGGTGGTTCCTCCTTTCCCACCCTTTCTGCCTTGCCAATCCGTAAGCATTCCTCAAACCTCTTTCTGGCTTCTCCTGGATCCTTCTCTCTGATCCGGGCATTTCTCACCTCCTCCCTCCTCCTCTGTTTCTCCCGCCATTCTGCCCAGTCATCTTGCCTAGGTGTAGGCGGCACTTTGATTGATCCCCTTCATTCTGCTCCACACAAGGGTTAACGAAACTTACTGTTACTGTTAAGCATTTCATTGGTTAAAGTTTGCCACAGTTCCGCTTAGGCCATAGGCGTTTATACACGACCCCTAAACTCCAGGGCAAATGGCTCCCACTAGAGATGCCCACCAGCTCAAAGTTACTTTACTCATCAAGCTTTCAGGTACCTGCTTTTTGGATGAAGAAAAATATTTGATCAAAGATAGTGGTGCAGGGCTCTCCTGGCTTCTGTTTGTGTTTTCTGGCTTTGAGAGATCTTGCTGCCCGTAACAAAACAGATAACAGACCAGGCAGCCAGCAACCAGGAAGTGTGGGGACAGAGCTGAACCCCTAAGATCTCTGGTCCGAATCTTAGCCACATTAATGACAACAAAGGGCCCTACGGTGTCTTCAGGCTGTGCTTTTACAGACCATAAAACCAAAGCCACATTTTATTTCATTTAATAATATAGGAGCATCAGGTATAGAAAAACAGATGTGCAAAGCAGGAGAGCATCCAAAAGAAAAGCCCTGGAGGTCTCAGCTATACACATTGCTGTGTTATGGATGGAAGTTCTGGAACTCCTTATACAAGGAATGGATTTATCTGCAGTTGATAATTTTTGGGAGGGGAAATGACACCACTATTAGCTGCAAAACATCTAGGTTGATTTTGTATGCTTTGAGAAATAAATATTTCTAAAGTGCAATATCATAATTTGTCATTGGATCAAACACAAAGAATAACCTGAGGTACGTTTGGGGTTAAAAAGTAGAGATTTACAAAAGAGAAATAAGAGAGTTAACTCCTCTAATTTAGTAACCCTCTGCCTATTGTGGGGGTTAGGGACCTGATATGACCTGAGATAATTGAAAATCCACGATATGCGGATGCAGGGTCGAGTCAGGCCTGGGTCGCTGAGCTGGCAGCTCTTGTACTTACCCCCAGCCTGGTGCTGCCCCAAACGGGCCCGTGAAGGCCTTCCCAGCCCTGTGGGATGGTCCAAAAGGGGTTCGCCATGAACCAGAAGTGACTTCCGGAAAACAGAAAGTGACTGCCAAATCACTGGAAAGCACTTTTGGGCCATCTGAGGTCCTATCTAGGCATGTCAGAGGACTCAGAAATGCTTTTCTGTGAACCCAAAGTGGTAAGGCCTGAAACAGGCTTTTCCAGCTTACTCCAGGGGGCGTTTTGTTCATATACTGTGGTACTGTGATATAGTAGGACCGCAGAATATGAACCGTGAAAAAGTTAGCGAGTTACTGTACTTACTACTGGCATGGAGTATACTGCAAATCTTCAGAGCATACAAAAATGCATCTCCAGCTAACAGCAAGGCAAATTATGTATTTTAAATAAACCAACTGTACCCTTGCATGGAGTAAATTAAGCCAATGTGTGTAACATCTACAACACAGATATTACATTTCTAATTTCCAGACCCTTCCCTGCAGGCAGCTCAGCAACCTCCCTCCTTCTTCAGGAAAACAGACAAATGAAACCCCTTCCTTATTTCACACCCTCCCAAGCTGACCTTTCAGGAAGGCCTTGAGAAAATTTTTCATCCAGATGGAGGTTGTGGGGGAGAGATAAAGGACAAAGCAAAGAACTGTTTCCTCACAAGCTTTGGCCTGAAACAAGATGGATCCCATCTCTCTCTCTCTCTCTCTCTCTCTCTCTCTCTCTCTCTCTCTCTCTCTCTCTCTCTCTCTCTCTCTCTCTCTCTCTCTCTCTCTGGAAGGATATTAGTCCTTTATTTGAAAACTTAACTGACTTTCACAGACACCCTTTAAACAAAAAGTCTGTTTATTTTTAATATCAACAAATTGATTCAAAACAAGGTTTTTGGAGAAAGCTGTTATGCAGGAGAAAGAGAAGGGGAAAAGAGGGAGGGAAGTGTGACATAATTTATCAGTGTATGAATGTATATGTGTGTGTGTATTTACCGTATTTTTCTCTCTACAATATGCACTTTCCAACCTCAAAAGTAAATGTCTATGCCTCTTATACAGCGAATACAGTAGTCCCTGAAACATATATGTCACAGATTTTCATTTAGAGAGAAGTTATCTGCACGGAGCCTCTCCCATCCCCTGCTGCAGCCTGGATTCCACAGTCCCAACCACCTCGTTTGCAACCCTCCCCTTTTGCAGCTTCAATTCCACAGTCCCTATCACCTCGTTTGTAAGCCTCCCCTTTTGCAGCCTGGATTCCACAGTCCCCCTTGTTTGCAACTCTCCCCTTTTGCAGCCAGGGGTACCCAATCCCAATCACCTCCTTTGCAAAGAGGCTTCCTCCAGGGGGCCTCTCCCCACCACTTCCCTTCTGCAGCCAGGATTCCCCAGTCAAAAATCACCTCGTTTGCAAGGAGGTCTCCTCCACCGAACCTCTGCCCTCCCCTTTTGCAGCCAGAATTCCCCCACCTTGTAGAGCAAAAAAATACGGTATGTCAAAGATGAATTCTGAATCTCACACATCAGAACACCTGAATTCTCTCTACCATGTACGCCAAGACTGATGCACCCTCCACATTCTAAGCCTTCAAATTGCTTCCACCCTGTGGGGGGATTTGTTGATAAACAAAATTCTGGTTCCATCACAAAGAGACTCTTCCCAGTGCTATCAGCCTTTAAGTGACTTCTCTTCTCTGTGGGTTCGGATATGGCGAGTAAGGTGTGGGCTGCGATTGAAGCTGTTCCCGCACTCTGAACACATAAACGGCTTCTCCCCAGTGTGGATTCTCAGGTGGTTCACAAGGTTTGAGTTATGCCTAAAGCTCTTCCCACATTCCAGGCATTGGAAGGGATTCTCCCCCGTGTGGATTTTCAGGTGGGAGACATACAGTGCTTTAGTCCGAAAGCTCTTCCAGCATTCTAGGCATTGGAAGGGTTTCTCCCCCGTGTGGATTTTCAGGTGGGAGACGTAGTTTGCTTTATGCCTAAAGCTCTTCCCACATTCCAGGCATTGGAAGGGTTTCTCCCCCATGTGGATTTTCAGGTGGGAGTCATAGCCTGCTTTCTGCCTAAAGTTCTTCCCGCATTGCAAACATTGGAAGGGTCAGAATATTTATTTACAGTCCTTAGACCAGTTACACATAAATATAAAACCATGGATTAAAATACAATTAAAACATGTTAGCATGCATAGAGCTGGTTGGCATTTAACTTCTGTAGTCGAAGTATCATCACACAGAATCTGGCCACTTGACAGGAGATCTTCGTGTCCACATCTGAAAGGAGGAACTCAAGTCTTTTTCCCTCTGAGCGTCCGGGGATTCTTTCCATTAATGGGATAATAATCTCTTTGCGTGCTGCTTCATTCAATGGACAGGTGAATAACATGTGCTCAATGGTCTCAATCTCCCTCAGGGGGCAGAAACAGAGCCTTTCGGCAAAAGGGGTATTTTTATACTTCCCTTCCAATACAGCAGAGGGGAGGGCCAAACACCTTGCCACTTGCCAGTGTAAAGGCTCTTCTAGATCCTTTAGCTTCCAGAGCTGTTAAATATTTGGCTGGTTCCATAAGGTTTTTAACGAAACTCCTAACAGCCATATTTTGAGTACTAGTGAGGTCTGTTTGGTACTCAATATCCTCTATTCTTTGCTTGACTATTTGTTTTGCTTTCTCTATTCCTGAGGATAAAAGTGCCTGGGGGAGAGGCCAATTTTCATTAGATAGCCCTGTACAGATTTGACCTGCTTACATTGATAATTGTCAGTAAATATCAGGGGAAGTAGGCCTTTTGGGTTTAGGTGTCCTTTTAACCACACATATATAGATTGACTGCTGATCCAGGCTTCTATTTTTAGGCATCCTGTCTCTAGCCTTATCCTTGTATTTGACACACATCTTGGGACCTGAAGTACAGTTCTTAGAAATTTAGATTGGACTATTTCTTGTGATGCAAAGTGGGAGCTAGGAGGCCCTAGTAATGAACCATACAGAAGTTGGGCTAGAGTCTTTGCTTTATAAAGTTTGAGGGCTGCTGGTACAAAGGACCCTCCTTGGGACAGATGGAATTTTATAATGCTATTTGCAGATCCCCCGATCTGGCACATATTTACTATGTTGGAGCCTGGATCCAGAAGCCTGTAGAATTACCCCTAGGTATTTAAAATAACTCACTTGTTCGATACTGTGGCTATTTATTTGCCACAACCGGGTTTTAGGTCTGTGTCCAAAGGCTACTATCTTGGTCTACTGATAGTTTATTATTAGGGATTTTTCTTCACAGTATGAGGAGAGCTTCCTAAGGGCCCTTCTCAACCCTATTAGAGTTCTAGAAAGGATTACTGTGTCATTGGCATAGAGCAATACTGGCATTGCTCTATCTCCAAGTTTAGGAGAATGCAGATCAGGGGTGTTGAGCCAGCTTGATAAATCATTTATATAAAAGATGAATAGTGCTGGTGCCAGAAGGCAGCCTTGCCTAAAACCTCTGTGAGTTTGTACAGGTTCGGTGAGATGTCCTTGTCTGGTGCACCTGACTCTCAAGTACGTTTCTTCATATAGGGCCCTAATTAGATATAAAAGTCTTCTGTCTATGGACAAGTTTGCTAATTTATCCCAAAGATGTGTTCTGGATATAGAATCAAAGGCCGATTTGAAGTCCACAAAGGCAGCATAAAGTGAGGTTGTTCCTTTGGCTGAGTATTTTTCAATAAGGTGTTGGATAATTAGACAGTTGTCTATTGTGGATCTCCCTGGCCGAAAGCCTGCTTGTTCTTCCCCAATAATATTTTCTGTTTCGAGCCAATCTAAGAGTGTATCAAGAAGGTGTCTCGCATACAGTTTACTAATAATGTTCAGCAAACTTATTGGCCTATAATTGGCTGGATCTTCCCCTTTCCCCTTCTTGTAGAATGGAACCACAATGGCTATTTTCCATGATTTTGGTATGTGGCCTGTCTCATCGATATATGTAAAAAGAGGTGCTAGGAAAGAGACCCACCATGTCTTATTTTCTTTTAAAAATTCCGGTGGAATGCCATCGTGGCCAGGGGCTTTGCCATTTTTCAACTGATCTATATGAGCTATAATTTCACTTGCGGTGACAGGGGGCCAACTGGGGGTCCTTCCAAGTATTGGTGGAGAGGAGGTTGCAGTGGTCTCCTCATACATTCGTTTGAAGTAAGATACCCAATTATCTGGTGGGATACATGAAGATAATGGGGATTTGGGCTGTGATAGTCTGCCTGAGATTAATTTCCAGAAAAGAGATTGATTTTTATCTTTTGCTGCTTCTATCACGTTCCTCCATAGTTCTCTACTATATTCTTTCTTACTGTGGTGTATCTGCTGTTTATATTCTTTTTTTTGTAATAATAGTTTTAGGAGGGCATCTTTTATAACATGATTTTCTGTTCTCAGGTATTCCTGATAGATCTGGTTTAATAACTGTTTTGCGGCCTTACAGTTTTGATTGAACCAGGGTTTAGATTGGTTGTATGATTTCTGGAGATTTCTGCTATATGAGTGGACCAGATGGGGATTTAACTGTTGTAAGAGATTTTCGTGTCTATGAGGTTCTGATAGATTGGCTGGCTTCCCATTGGGTTGCATAAGCTGATCGGGTTTCCCAAGGTTAAAAGCTGCTCCAGATTTTGTGCCAGTTTGGATGACCATCTTACTCGGCAACCCACTCTTTCTAATGCTGAAATTTCAGTGTGGTATCTGGGCTCTGTATCTAGGTTTCTGATATTGAAGTGAAGACACAGCAGTAGGGGGAAATAGTCCCCCTCTAGATAAGGGAGCACTTGGAGAGTTTCAACCATATAGAGGAGATCCCTGCATACCAGGATATAGTCTATTGTGCTGGCTTTAGATGCTGCCATGAATGTAAATTTGCCTGGAATGTCACCTATGGTTGAGCCATTTAGAACAGAGAGGCCCAGTCTGTAGGCAAATGTATATAGACAGGCCCCAGCATAGTTTGCTGGTTGATCTTTAAAAACCCTATCTTGAGTCAGCATCTCTGGGTTCTCATTTTCTGTATTGACTATCATCTTGAATTTGCTTACGAGGTAATTGTCGTCTGGGCCCATGCGAGCATTTAGATCCCCGCCAATCAGACCTAGGGCATCTGGGTGTTCCATAGTAAGCTCTCTTATATAATTTTCAAGGGCTGACCAATTCCCCTCTATTTCTGCTTTTCTAGAAGTGGGGGGTAGGTATGCATTTACAATCAATAAAGTCCTCATGCTCCCTGTTAGTATTACCGCCATGGCCAATTGTTTCAGGGAGGGTTTTTCCTTAGTTATCACATTTAGAGCAGTAGATATTAGAACACCCAAGCCCCCCTTAAGTCTCCCAGGTCCACACCCTGGTTTTGCCCTTACCATAAAAAAGCTGAAGCCATCTAGTATTATGTCTTTGTCAGACCAGGTTTCTTTCAAAAGGATAATATCATATTTACGGCGAAAGAAAGGGATATCATAGGTATGGGAAATACATCTGGTCCAGCCTGCCACATTCCATGACAAAAGTTCAATTGGAGAGACAGATGTTTGATTGTCTTTTGATGCACACCATCGTGCTTGTATGTCTGGTGCCCCATTTTGCTCGTGACTTTTCATTTCATGTGCCTTTAAAGACATGTCCACTCCAGTGGCAGAGAGTGATTTGTTGAGGGTCTCTTCCTTAGATGTTATTCGCTTCTCCAGAGCAGACTGAGGTGCATCTCTGAAGGTGGGAGAAGCAGCTGGTGTAGTTGGGGGATAGTCTTTATGAGCCGAATCTTCGACAGTTTGGTTTCCTTGAGTCTCTATAATATGTGGGAGGCTTTTGGCTTTGTTCGAGGCTTTTGTCATATTTCCCCCAAGTAATGTTCCAGGGCACAGGCTTTATGGCTTGGCTTTGTCTCTTGCCTGGCAATAGTCAGTTCTGTGGGTGAGCTGCCAGAGGGGCATATCTATTGTCCATGTGCCACTCAGAGATGGGATCAAGGGTAGTTTCAGTTGTACAGGATAGATGTGTCTTCTCTTTGTATGGTTGATGTATTCTGAGGTTTCTAGGAGATGTAGTATCATTTAGTGAGAGGCCGTGATCTTAAGAGCGTCCCCCTGGATACTCTGGGTTTTAGTTTTATTTGTAGCACCACGGGTCTTGTTGATTATGATGTTATTTGGGAAGGTTACAACATCGGTGTGTGCTTCCTTCTCTTTACCATCTGAATTTGACTTTAGGGGTAAATAGTTTTGAGAAGTGGAAACGTTGACCCTGGGCACAAGAGGCTCATAACTGAGGCTTTCAGTTGCCTTCCTTGAGTGAATTGCTGGGATGCTATTTCATTGTTCTGGTACCTTGATTCCTCTAGTTTTATTTGTTAGTTTGTGATTGTCCAGTTTTGTGGATGGTTTAAAGTTGAACCCTGAATAGGTTGTGTGTATTCCCCATTTAAAGGATACTGCTATTTTTTCAAATTTGTATAGTAGACTCCAGAAATGATGGGCCTATTTTCTCTCTGCAAAGAACAGATGCACCCTGCCTCTTAGCACCCCAGATTTACTGGGATAAATGCAGAAACATTTTATCTTTGTTTGATAGTCCCAATCCTCACCCAGTGCATCTAGTATCTGTTTTAATACTTCTGCGTTGGAGACCCAGGTGCCATTGGGTTTCTTTAAAAGCCAGTTGTATATGGTAATATGGTACAGGGAATTGGCTGCTGAGGTTTCAGCCAGAGTGGACTCAATATCTAAGGTTGCTGTCCTTTGGGAGTTTTCTATCTGTGTGTTTTTCCCCCAGGCTGTCGTTGCAGGTGAATGCTGAGGATAGGATTCTTCTAAAGTGTTTTCCGGTCATTCATCAACTGTTAATATTTCTATATTGGAAGGTATTAAATCAGGTTCCTTGCTGGCTTTACGTAGATCATCTTGGTCTGCCCAAGTCTTTTGGATCTCCCCGCTATTAGGCACTTGCTCCTGAGTTGTTTTCTCCAGAGGCTGTGAAGAACTCTGACCCTTTAAGGCTGAGGGCATATCTTTTTGTGATGAGTCTTTTGTACCCATCTCCTTTTCTGCCTGAGGACTATCCTGTTCAGTATCCTGAGGATTTGAAGGAGGTGCTGCTTTTAGGATTCCCAGCTTTATCAGGTCAGCAATGCATTGCAATGTTGCTTTAATGTCAGCAAGTTGTTCCTTTAGAAAATGCAGCTTCTTAAAGAGGTTTTGGTTGGATTGAGCTGAGAGAAAGCACTGGTCACGTAGTTGGGTATAGATAATCCTTGTTTGTTCACTTTCAAGCCCTTGAGAACCTGTTTTTTCCTCTGTGTGGTTTTCCTTGGGTCCAGGGGCTGGTGTGTTTAGGTGCTTGTAGAGTGAATCCATAGAAGCTGAGAAAGCCTCTACTAGGAGTCCTGGGTCCAGGGACCAGTTTCCAATTTCCTCTCCATATTGAGGATTTCCCCCAGCATTATCCTGGTGTCTCTCTTTATTACTTGTGCCTGCATTTTCCGGTAAAAATGGGGTGCTTGATGTAAATTCCCTCAATGGCCTTTGATTAGGAGAGGTGGAATGTGCATGTTGGCTAATGGAATCTGATACTGCGCAAAAATCTTCTATTGATTTCTGTGCCAGGTTTCTGGAAGTTTTCTTTGCCCTGCCACTTTTTTTTTTTTTTCCTTAGTGGCTACCATGATTGGACTGTACAAACTTTGCTTATTTAATGTCCTTCCTTAAGATGATATAGGTGTTTCAGCTCAATAGGAGGGAAATACAGGTCTTACACAAGCTCCTCAATAGTTTTCTGCCGATACTTGAGAATTTCACTTGGGCCTACAATCAGTGGCAGCTATGTGGAAAAACAATCTTAGGGCCTTTTTACACCTCCCCTAAGATCCGCTGGCCACTTAAATTCGGACCAGAGATCTTAGGGGCTTGTCGCTCTTCCTGTGTCCCCACCCTGGCTGCTGGCTGCGTGAGGGGAGGGAGAAAAAAAAAGGAAGAAAAGATTGTGGCTCACCTCCGTTCTGCCTCCGTTCTTGCCGGCAACATTCCTGTCTCTGTAAGAGCTACTGTAAAGTAGCTCTTAAAGGGGCGGGAGCCAAAAAAACAACAAACAGAAGCGAGGAGAGCCCCGCACTCACTATCCTTACACCGCATCAAGCAATTTTCACCGTGGAAGAGCAGGTACTTGAAAGGTTCGCTGGGACGCGCTAAAGTGGGCGTGGCCGCACTTAATTTCTGTAAACTCCGGAGCTGGTGGGGAAACATTTTTAAGCTCCGGAGTTGGGAGCCATTTGCCCCGGAGTTTAGGGGTCGTGTATAAACGCCCTTAGTCCCAGTAAGCTGTTTAAACATTTAAGCTATTCCACCTGCTCATTAGAAGCCTTTTACTCACTGTAGCCAGTTGTGAGCCATAGATGAAGACTTTGACGCCTGCAGCCAGCCACCCAAGGACAAGCACAAGGCTTCTCCCTGATAAGCAAACGCTCTCTGCCCCCAGGCCTGTAAGTTTCAGTTTCTGTTGATGGCAGTTGCACGGTCAGGATTCAATTAGCTTCTGTGTGCAGTTTCACTTTTCCATAAAAAGAAGACAGGCTTTTCGGCAACTCCCAAATTAGTCGGTTGTCTTTTGATAGAAGTTAGGGAGTTGGTTTCACACAGAAGGAAACGTTTTTAGCCAAAATGTAGGAGGAAAGCTCAGCAGAGCCTCTCCGACAGGCACAGGAAGCGTTTCTCCCCCGTGTGGATTTTCAGGTGGGAGTCATAGCCTGCTTTCTGCCTAAAGTTCTTCCCGCATTGCAAACATTGGAAGGGTTTCTCCCCTGTGTGGAGCCTCATGTGGCAAGTGAGGTTTCCCCCTTTGCTAAAGCTTTTCCCGCATTCCAGGCATTTGTAGGGTTTCTCCCCCATGTGGATTTTCAGGTGGGAGGTGCAGGTTGATTTATGCCTAAAGCTCTTGCCACATTCCAGGCATTGGAAGGGTTTCTCCCCTGTATGGATTTTCAGGTGGGAGACGTAGTGTGTATTACGCCTAAAGCTCTTCCCGCATTCCACGCATTGGAAGGGTTTCTCCCCTGAATGGATTTTCAGGTGGGAGACGTAGTTTCTTTTCTGCCTAAAGCTCTTCCCACATTCCACGCATTGGAAGGGTTTCTCCCCTGTATGGATCCTCTTGTGTTCAATGAGATCAGAATTGCGACTCAAGACCTTCCCACATTCGAAACATTGAAACTTTTTCGCCCTCACTTTAATTCCCTCCTGAGAAGGAAGGGATGTGCTCTGACTGTAGCTCTCTTTGCTATCTACACATCCTAATGGTTTCCCTCCTCCCTCCGTTCCCAAATCTTTCCCAGGAGATGTCTTTTCAAAACAACCCTTCCTGTCCTCTGAGCAGTTCAAGTCTTTCCTCCCCCTGTGAGTTTTCCAGGGAACGCTTAGGCTGCCTTGACAGCTGAAGCCCTTGTGCCTTTGATGTGTTTCTTCTTCAAGTGGCAAAACGTGATCGTTTCCAGGAGGAGAAAGGAAAGATCTATTTCCCTTCTCTCTGGTTTCCGGTTTTCTCCTCTGAGGTGTCCCATCCTCCTCGGTGACCTTTTCTGAGGATGCCTGATCCGATTCTTTCTTAAATCTATCTTCGTTCATCCCAAGACCTAAAACAAAAAAGACAGAGAAAACACCCCACAACCGGGCTTCATTGAAAATGGAATACCACATCTCAAATTTGATAAGAGAACCAATTAAACTTCAATCAACCATTAATCTATAATACACAGAAGATGTCTGGCTTCAGACACACACCCCAATGTCTTAGAAAAGAAGGAATCAGCATGCTGCATAAAATACTGTGTAATCTGGAGATGTTGTGCATCTTTAATTCATCACAATGTTTTTAATAAAAATTAACAAAATTGGGAGCTACCATAATGAATACAGGCCACATTTCTCAGGCACATGTCTCAAAGCGAGATAAATTGGATTATTGGAACATTACCACATGATGTTGGTTTATCCCTGTAGTTTTCTAGCTACATTCTGAAAGAGACTTAACCTGGCTTTCTCTTTGAAAACAGCTCTCAATAGAACATCAATGAAAGCTCACCCAGAGACTTCACGTTGGCCAAATTCTCCTCCATGACTTCCCGGTGGAGAGCTCTCTGGTCTGGATCCAGCACAGCCCACTCCTCCTCCATGAAGGACACAGCAACATCCTCAAGACTGATGGTACCCTGAGAGAAAAAGAAGCTTTTTTAAAAAAAATCAGATTCATGAAGAAGAGATTTACCTAAGTGTGACAGCTAAGGGTGATCATACAAATGATTCTACAAAATCAAAGACAAAAAACTGATTTCAATTACAATGTAAATCATGATTAAAATGAAAAAAAAAAAAACGTTTTATTTGACCTCACTATCTCAGCTTCAGAGGACCATGTCAATAGCCATTACACCTATCTCGGACCTTAGAGAAACCAGTAGTAGAGAGCATTTGTTCACTCCCCTACAAGCCAGGGCGAGTAGCTCGGGACCTGTTACACCTCCCTCCCCCCTGCTCAGGTGTCATATGCAATCTATGAGGAAGAACAAGCCTCTGATTGCTGCTAAAGATTACAGCAGAATAACGAGCAAGATGAAGCAAACCACTATAACTGATTATCTCAAAAGAGGGGAACCTGCCACAACTAGGGTGGATCAAAGCAGACTGACCCCTTCTGGGATGTATGGAACACAGCCAATAGACTTACCAGCAAGTGTTATGAAGGACTATCAAATCCTGGATTGCAGCTACTTGGAAAATAATTTAAATGCTGATTTTGGTGAACTAAGGACAATAGAAACGTTATACTCCCCTGTGGGTCCAATTGAGAATATTGTGGTCAACAATTTGCAAAAAGACACCACTGCATCATTTACAAACCTAGACACGCCCTCCTGTACTAGGGACAATGACCCCTCATTAAATCAGAAATCTGTTGATGAAATTAGAGATCTACTAAAGGACATTAAAGAGCTTATTGTGACTATGCTTGGATGCTTGCTAGAAGCCAAAAAATCACCTGAATTGACAACCCAGAGTACAGGGCAAAGGGAGAATGTTGTTGACCACCTGCCTCCAACAGACGAAGTGGAATTCTACAACTTATCCCCTGAAACTATCAACAAAATCACAGGGTTAAATATGGAAGAGCTGCTTTTGTGTGCTGGTCCATCAACTATTATGCAAACCAGATCACCTCTCCTGATCCCACCCATTGTTGACACAGAAGGGGAGGCTGCCAGTTATACCAGCTCCACCCTCATTGAGGTAAAGGGTCCCACACAAAGAACTGTGGAGATGCATGATGGTGGGCTAAGAACAAAAGACAAGAAGAAAGATCCCTCACAAAAGAAGCTACCCCTGTCAACGATGGAGAAAAGGAAATGCAGAAGCAAAACAGATAGCAACCATTATGCCAAGGGGAACAGGAGGATGGACTTTAAACCTTTATTCAAACAGCTAGAGCCCAGAGATCGTCCTAAGAGATCCAAACAGGGTAAATCCAGTTCACACCATAAGAAGTTAAAGCTAAAAGAAAGGCAGGGGGGACACTCACCAGTGTCGGGGACAGCAGTAGAAGAGATGCCTTCACCTGCCAGCCATGTGCAGAAGCAAGAGGGAGGTAGTCACCCAAAGGAGCAAGACTTACAGGAAAAGGCTCAACAACAACAGTCGGCATTAAGGAAGAATTCTGAATTGATAGGAGCCTCCCAAGAATCTACAAAGCTGGACACCTATATGAGTAAGCCTATCCCAGCTTTGATCAGACCTAGACCCACTGTCCCAAATCCTAGAAGGAAGAAGAATGTGTGGAGTAAACCAAAACACACAAAATGGAACAAAACTCAGAGAAGCTTGGACACCTTCAACAACCAAATTACTGAAACTCCTCCTTATTGGTGGCAGAGACATTATGCAAAGGATAATTGGGGCTGGTTCCAGCGAGACTGACTTGGGGATAATAATTTAGCCATGTGCAAAGCTGAACTCTTAAATTTTTCCAATTGTGAGCTTGGCTCAAACCCAGCACCTTTTACCTCTCCCTCAACTCATAAGCAGAGGGATCTAAATCATCCGATGAGCCAAGCTTCCTTTCAATATGACCACATTTTGTTCCCCCAAAGTGATTCAAACAATAATCTGTCACTGAGACAAATAAGATCTTGGACCTCACGAATAATCTATTTTTAAATATTTCAATCAATCAAAATGTGAGGGAAGCCACCCTGAAGGGGCTGTGAGCAGGAGAGTGACACCTGCACTACAGGAGAAAGAGAGGGAGAAGGAGGAGGGAGGGGGCTAAGGCCCTGGTTAAGACAGAAAGGGAGCCAGAAAAGGCGGGAAACCCGAACCAATCAGCAGTGGTGGAGGTGGGGTTTGGACAGTGTAAAAAAAGAACACCACGTGTCTTGCCCCCATACTGGGACTGGGACTGGAGGGAAAACCCATGGTCGGGCGACTGGGAGCAGATGATGAAGCCAAAGCCCGAGGCTGAAAGCTATAGAGGCCGTGCCCATTGCCAAGGTTGTTCCTATTGGGGTGAACAAGATACCCGTGAGTACAACTGTAAGAGAAAGGAACTCAGGCGGGAACTGGCCTGGGAACAATGGCTAGCCAGGCCAAAGGAGGAGGAGGAAAGAACCAGGAAGATGGGAGGGGTCTGACTTTGAGAGATGACTATACCTTCAAGTCCCGGCACCAGAGGTATCCTGGACCCAAAGTCACCTCAGAGATTGGAGTGCAAGTGGGGGAGCCGGACCTCTACGAGAAGGAGGGGGAGGAAAGTGGTGGAACCAAATCTCTCCAAGAGTAGGAAGGGGTCTGGACTTTTCTGTGTTTACTCCATCTTATGAATCTAAGAACAATCCCTTTACTGTTGATGTTAAAGATGTTGGAACTGTTATCAAGGAAAGGACCTCCCTCGTTGTGGAAGAGAAAATAAAACACCCGTTCATTCTTTTAAAAAATGCGTCTTGATTGGTTCCTGAAGGGCGGGTTGCCTGGGGAAAGCAAGAACCCTCACAAATCGGTGCCCAACGTAAGGGGCCAGGCGACCGCCAAGACGCGGCAGACCAGTGGCTAAAACAGATCCTCAAGGGACAGGAGTCAGTGCTTAAACAAATGGCGGAGCAACAGAAGTTACTAATAGACAAGATGGTGGGGACGCTGCTAGCGCTGACAAACGCGAACCATATAAAAGCTACAGAAAATGGGTCGAGGAGATGACCCAGTCGCCTTCCTGAACACTTTCGAAAGAATTGCCAGAGCCTCAAAATGGCCTAAAGAGCAATGGACATTGATACTGACCCTGTGCCTAACGGGACTCCCGCTGGAGATTGTGGGCGCCATGGACCCAGAAGAGGCAGGGGACTATGATAAAACCAAGGAAGCTATTCTGAATACCATGAATTTGAATGAGGAGGCATATAGAAAAATGTTCCGAGACACCAAGTGGAAGCCGGGGGTCCACCCGAGAACCCTGGCACAAAGATTGAAAATCTACGCAAACTGGTGGGTAAAGCCAACGGGGGAAACGGCGAAACAGATTCTGGAAGTGATCGTCATAGAGCAATTGATCGCCGCTCTCCCCAGCGGACTGAAGAGCTGGGTTGCAAGGCACAAACCAACATCGCTAGAGGGAGCCATCACTCTACTGGAGGACTATCTAGAAGCAGAAGACGCCAGAAGGAACATAACACACCCTGTACCAGAAAAGGAGAAGAATCCCTGCCTCTTAATGGCGAACGCTGAGCACAGAGAGGTACCAATGGCTGCTTCCAAGAGAGACCGGGACTTCCCGATGCGAGGCATGGACAATGCTCGGACTTGGGGGAAGAACCCTCCCATTCACTGATGGTGACCATGGGGGGAGGGAGAGATCAGAAGGGACCTATTTGCTTCCATTGCAGCCAGTTCGGCCACGTGCAAAAATTCTGCCCGCGAGAGGATTGTGCGTGGGCAACAGCCCGGGTCTTCTCGGCGCAGGTGGGTGAAAACAACCTGGGGTGGGTGATCCTGGTTAAAGTGAACGGGAAGGTTATGCAGGCCCTTATCGATACTGGGTGTAATAGGACCCTATTAAGGGAAAGGGTGGATGGAATCCTGCCGGAACCCCTATTCATACAATGCATTCACGGTGATGTAAAGGAGTACCAGACGGCACGGGTAACCCTGGAGATTGGGGGAGTGGCGCAGGAGATGGAAGTAGGGATCATGCTGGGACTGACCCAACAGGTTCTGCTAGGACGAGACTGGCTGGGGATCGAGCAGCTGGCGGCCCAGGCCGAGAAGGCGTGCGAAGGAGAAGGGGGCCGCAACACCACCGATTGGGAGCTCTTACAGGCCAGCTGGGATCAGATCCATAACTGGCAACAGAACTATCCCACCCTCCAAGGGGTAAGGGAGCAGGCGGGGGAGAACGGGATGGTACCCCGGGGAGAAAGGGGACTCGAAATCAGAAGGGGAGTGTTGTATGTGGTTGACAGATAGAAGGGGAAGGAAAAATGTCAGATGGTCCTGCCCCACCGGTTAAGACAATTGGTCCTGGAACTAGCACACAATATTCCCTCTTCAGAGCACCTAGCCACCCGAAAAACGTTCGACAGGGTTCGTCAGAGATTTTTCTGGCCGCAAATGCAGGCTGATGTAGAGGCATACTGTCAGCCGTGCCCCAGCTGCCAAAGGGTGCAGGCCAAACCACCCCGGGGGACCCCTTGTCCCTTTGCCCCTCGTGGACCACCCCTTTGACCGAATTGCCTTAGACATAGTGGGGCCACTAACTAAGTCCGCTGGGGGGCATCAGTACATCTTGGTCCTTATCGACTATGCCACGAGGTACCCTGAGGCCATTCCCCTGCACACTACCACCACCAGAGTGCTAGCCAAAGAACTAATCAATGTCTTGTCCAGGGTAGGGTTCCCCAAAGAAGTCCTGACCGATCAGGGCCGAAATTTTATAAGTGAAACCCTCCGCCAGATGTGGCAGTTGCTTAAGGTCAGGCCTTTAAGAACCAGCATATATCATCCCCAGGCTAATGGCCTTGTGGAACGCTTCAATAGGACCCTGAAGAGGATGCTTAGGAGACTGGTGGCCTATAAACCAGGGCAGTGGCACCTCATTCTACCCCCCCTCATGTTTGCAGTACGAGAAATACCCCAGGTGTCCACTGGGTTTTCCCCGTTTGAATTACTGTATGGGCAACAGCCTTGGGGAGTTTTGGACCTAGTGAAAGAACAGTGGGAAGAAGGAGCAGACTCCTCACAGAACATGATACAACAGATACTAGAAATGAGGGAGCATATAAGAGACACCTGGGGTTTGGCAAAAGAAGCCTTGGGGAGAGCTCAAGTTAGCTAAAAGAGGAGATATGACAGGAGGGTCAAGCCAAGGTCATTTGAACTGGGGAAAAGGGTGTTAGTCCTGTTACCTACAGAGGGGTCGAAGCTAGTCTCCCAGTGGCAAGGACCGTACAAGGTTCTCCGGCGAATAAATAATGTGGACTATGAGATAGAGAACCCAGATAGGAGGAAGAAATCCCAGATTTTCCACGTGAACCTCTTAAAGGAATGGGTAGAGAGAGAAGTGTTTTGGGGAGAGCAGGACGATGGAGACCTAGGGCCAGAAGCTAGGTATATGGCTATGGGAAAGAAAGGACAGGTTGTCCTAGGGGAACAATTGGATACATCTCAGAGAGAACAGGTTAGAGAGTTAGAGTTACGGTACCAGGGTGTCTTCTCAGACTGCCCGGGGAAAACATCTCTAATACAACATGAAATTCATACCTCCCCAGGAACTGTGGTGAGGACCAAAGGGAGAAACTGGCCCCGTCATGCCATCCTGGCCATCAATAAAGAAGTAGAAGAGATGATAAAGCTGGGGGTAATAGAACCCTCGTATAGCCCCTGGCTGAGCTACCCAGTGACAGTTCCGAAACCTGATGGTTCCTTACGCTTTTGCATCGACTTTAGACAACTTAACTCCGTATCAAAGTTCAATGCCTACCTCATGCCCAAGGTGGGAGACCTTACGGAGAGAGTGGGCGAGGCCCAGTTCCTGAGCGCCATAGATTTAACCAAGGGGTACTGGCAAATCCCCGTGAGGGCACAGGACAAGGAGAAAACTGCTTTCTCCACCCCCAAGGGACTGTACCAGTTCAGATATATGCCCTTTGGCCTCCATGGGGCAGCCGCCACATTCCAGCAACTAAGGGACCGTGTGTTAGAATCCGTACAGGACTGTGCAGCCACGTACATTGATGATGTTGTCATCTTTGGTCAGACATGGGAGGCACACTTAGAGCACATTCAGCGGGTCTTGAAGACCCTGAAGGGGGCAGGGTTAACAGTAAACCCCGCCAAATGTACCATTGGACTATCCAAAGTAAAATTCCTAGGTTTCCTATTTGGGAAAGGTCACCAGGATAAGGTCACCAAAATCTCAAGTTGGAGGAAACCCCCACGAAGAGGGAGGTTCAGCAGTTCCTGGGGTTCATTGGATACTACCGGCATTTTATCCCCAATTTTGCAACTAGGGCTGCCCCTTTGACGGACTTAACTAGGAAAAGGGGAACCAGAATAGTGGTATGGGGAACAGCTCAGGAAAAGGCCTTCACACTTTGTGTGACATCCCATCCCGATACACGCCTGATTTCAATCTACCTTTTTGGCTGTATATGGATGCTTCAGATAGGGGCCTAGGGGCAGTACTGGCCCAAAAGAAAGGAGAACAGGAATACCCCATCCTCTTCCTAAGTAGAAAAGTCTCAGATAGAGAATGCAGGTACGCCGTAATTGAAAAGGAAGCACTGGCCGTCAAATGGGCCACCAATGCATTGAAGTATTACTTGCTCGGGGGCCCTTTCCACTTGGTGACCGACCATGCTCCATTAAAGTGGTTACAGATGAAGGAAACCAACCCATGCCTCATCCGATGGTATCTGGCCTTGCAACATTTTGCATTCTCCATCCATTATCGAAAGGGGGGACAACACATTAATGCAGATTTTTTTTTCTCCTGACAGGGCCCCTGGGATGGGAAGCAGAGGAGCAGGTGTCCCTCTTGGAAGGGGGGGGATGTGTGAGGGAATCCACCCTGAAGGAGCTGTGAGCAGGAGAGTGACACCTGCACTACAGGAGAAAGAGAGGGAGAAGGAGGAGGGAGGGGGCTAAGGCCCTGGTTAAGACAGAAAGGGAGCCAGAAAAGGTGGGAAACTCGAACCAATCAGCAGTGGTGGAGGTGGGGTTTGGACAGTGTAAAAACGGAACACCATGTGTCTTGCCCCCAGACTGGGACTGGGACTGGGGGGAAAACCCATGGTCGGATGACTGGGAGCAAATGATGAAGCCAAAGCCCGAGGCTGAAAGCTATAGAGGCTGTGCCCATTGCCAAGGTTGTTCCTATTGGGAACATTCTTTATTTGTTTATTCGTTCTTTATTCTTTATTCATTCTTTATTCATTCTTTATTACCATAGGCCTGTGCAAATACACAGTGCATTGTGCCAAAGAGATTGCAGAATTTTAAAACATCGGTGTTTGAATGCACAATACATGTTTTTAAAAGTCTTAGCAGCAGCTCCCACTGAACTAAGAGCCATTATGCTGGATGACATTGAAGTTCTTGAGAAAGACAGACCTTAACTTCTTAGCTGCCAATGCATAAGTAATGAACTGCTGGTTGTCAACGAGCAACCAGCCTTTATAACCCTTTATAACCCAGAGCACGAGAGAACTCCTAGTTCCCTGAGCTCCTTGCCCTCTGAAGATGCCAGACACAGAGTCTGGTAAAACGTCAGGAAGAAAAACTTCCAGAACACGGCCAAACAGCCCAAAAGACTCACAACAATTATCAGATCCTGGCCATGACAGCCTTCGAGAATACTTACTACTATTTCTGCATGGGGGCAATTAGGGAACATATGGGTGATACTGCAGACAGACAGATAGATAGATAGATAGATCTACCTCTTCCAGCTGTTCAGGTGCAGTTTCTGTTCCTCCACCAAGAAGAAACAAGCAAGGATCTGTCCCCAGGGTGGGTCCAGGGTCTGCAAGGGAGAACAGGGGGTGGAAAGATGTTAGCTCTTCAAAAACATTTTATCTCTCATGTTACTGATAAAAGATGTCCCTCTTGCTGTTTTCAATAACAAAAGTGTAAAGGTCTAGAGATGAATGCAGAGGATCTGAAATCAATTCACAGAATCTGGGAGAGTGACCAGAAAACATTTTTGATCTCTTACGTTAATGGGGAAAGATGTCCCTCTTGATGTTTTCAATAACAAAAGCGGAAAGCTCTGACCCTAGAATGAATGCAAAATGGCTGAAATCAATTCTCAGAATCCGGGAGAGTGACCAGAGAGGGAACCCTGAATACAAATGAGCCGAGAGGCTTCTTACCAGGCAAAGCATCTCCTCCTCTGTCCTTCTCGTCCTTCAGAGGAAACGGCCTCCGTCTTGGGTCTGAGGGAGCATCCGTTGCCTGAGGGAAGTCAGAGAAGAATTCTGAAGAATCCTGCATCAGACACTAAACCCATGCCTCAAACATAGGAATGAAGAAGGAAATCAAAGGAGAAATGGGATAGAATATCTCAGCTTTAAGAAGAAAGGGAGACGTGATTTGGTTGGACCATTTCCATAAAAGGGGGGGGGGCAATTTCTCGACCCCACGAGCTGACCAAAACACTCACTAGCTGCTGCTGCTGCTCCTCCTGCATCTTCTCCGCTGCCTGGCTCAGGATGAAACCTTCTGCCAGAGACACCGCCTGGGAAGTAGATTCTGGTCTACATTCCTTGACCCACAGCCTCATCTCTGGTGGGAGGACAGCCAGGAACTGTTCGAGGACTATCAGGTCCAGCATCTCAGCCTTGGTGTGTTTCTCCGGCTTCAGCCACTGACGGCAGAGATGGTGGAGTTGGCTGCAAACCGCCCGGGGTCCTCTATCCTCCTGGTAGCTGAAGTCCCAGAATTGCTGGCTCTGAACCTCTGGGCTGAGAGTCTCCCCATGAGGGTTGGCTGGTGCAGATCTTTCCAGGAGGTCCTCATTGCTCCACATGCCTGCGTCCTCTACTTGTATGTTCATCTCCTCCAAAGGAGGCAAGGAGATCAAAAGGATGCCCCTTCTTCTCTCTGTGGGAATGACAGGAAGAAGCAGTCTTGGACAAAGAGGAAGGCTTAGGAAAGTCCTGTCAAGGCCACAATCCTAGGATTGTTGTGGTTGATGTGCACAAGATTCAGTACAGTAAGACCCCCTTATCCACTGATTCATTATCCACTAATTCAGTTATCCACTGTTGGCAGGAGGAAAAAATATATACAAATATTTCAGCAGCTGCAAAGCAAGCTACTGTCACAAAACAGCAGCCATAAAACAAGCTACTGTCAAGAAACAGCAGTTTTGAGGTTTTTATTGGTATTCCCTCTTATCCATGGTGTCCATTATCCACGGGAAGGCCTGGAACCAATCTCCAGCAGATACCGGGGTCCTACTGTACTTCTGCCATGTTTCTGTCCTCAATATCTCCTCCCCTATGAACCTCTCCTGCCTTCTCCAGACTCTGCGTCCCTCCCTACCTTTCACTTCCTGAAGCCTGCAAGGAAGACAGATCCCCAGACTGACTGAAAGGAAGAGTGAGAAGTACTTTTTCAGGCCCACAGAGGCATGGCATGCAGATATATTTGGTGGCCTGTTCAGTTCAATTTCAGGTAATCTGTATATATCCACAATGAGGGTTTCTGCTGAAAAAAATAATGGTTTATTCTCAAAGAGAGCTGAAATGCCTGAGTTTTCTATGCCTACAGCTCTACTTCATCCTTTGCCTCTTCTTTAATCTTTGCTACTAGGAATCAATTTCTCCTTAACACCCATTTGCTTCAACAACAGAAACTGCTTCCCAGAAAGGCTCAATGGAGAGACAACTCCCCAGGAAAAAGATGGAACATCAGCTTCGGCCTGTGAAGCATTTTAGCCCATCGGGATCTTCTCCTGGGTTAGGGAATACATAGTTTCCTAAGCCATCGCGAGGCCACTGCTATCCAAACGGAATGTCGTGATCTCCACAAGAGATGGGACTCCTCAAACCTTGCAGGCAGGGAAAGGGATGGTGTTCCATCCAGCTGAAAGTGAGCCAATGAAATAGGATCAGGGCAGGGAAATGAGAGGGGAAAAGAACCTTGTCTTGAAATGGAGAAACAAAGCAAATTTTACAAGACGTTAACAGAGGATTCACATGTATAAGCAGAACTTAACGGCCAGGACTAGGCAGAGGATAAGACTATGGCAGGCCTCCGCCCAATGGAAAAGAACAGTTTTTTTTAGGAACCAGGGAAGTTCCGCACAGAAACAGAATTTCAGTTATGTTTATTGTGGGCTTTGAGAAACACACTGAGAAACACTTTCTTCCTTATCCAGGACTCTTAGCTTTCAATATTGCCTTAAACTGAAGTAAACCAACTGTTGCACGCTCATTGCTTTCAGCTTTTAAACAATGTTCTTTGATGCTGCAAGACTCTTTGTGTCCTTTTAAAGGAGCAATATTAATAATCTTTAAATTATTAAGAGACCACCAGATTTCAACCCCCTCCTCCCAGTCCGCCCATTCCCACCAGTGGAGCCACCAGTCCCTGGGGAAAGGGGGTCTCCACCCACCCCAGTCCCAAGGAGGGAAGAGGGGGGTCCCTGGGAAAAGGCTTGGCTCCCCAGCCTGGGAGGGAGGGAGGGAGGGAGGGGCTCCTGGAGGAGATGGGGGCTTTTGGGGGGCTGGGATAATTGTCCCCCCAGGGGGCTCCACCTGCCCCCTCCTGCCCCCCAACAGTCAAGCCAAGCGCCCCGCCCGCCCCCAAACTTCTCCCGAGGCTCATGCCCTCCCCCACCCCATCCCCCATTAACCAATACTAGGGAGGCACCTGCAGCCCAGCCCGGAACTCCCAAGAGGCGGCTTTGGCGGGAAGGAAAAAGGCGACGCACCGCCTGGGCAGAGACAGGAAGTGGAACTGCAGCCTTCCGGCCTCCTCTTCCTAAGGTTGCTCTGGCACTTGCTACTCAATGGGTTTAACCCCTTTGGGGGAGAACAGAATTTTCTATCAAGCGCCTCAAAACATGATTCCATGGGGGGGGGGGAATGGAGATTTTTAAACAATCTAAAACAAAGTTTAAACAGATGGACCTGCACTTTCTCTTCCTAGATCAGCACTTTTGGCTTTGGGGGTGTTAGAAGGGTCTCCAGAAGCCTACCCACCTCCCCACAATGGAAATAAAACCAATTATTATTCAAATAAATAAACAAAATAAACACCTGTCTACATTTTTTCCTCCAAGGGCCCTTTTCAGCATCTGTGCAGCTTGTGGAGGCAGCTGAGGTCACACAATTCTCCTTCTCCAGTAGACAAATGTTGAGAGATGCATTTTGTTTTCGCACCCACCCCCTGCTCGTTTTCTTGGCGTCTCACCTGCAGGACCCAATCCTTACATACATCTAATTTGTGCTTACCTGGATAGGAATCCCAGGCTGGAAAGCCCTGTATCTGGTTAAGAATCAACCAGATACAAGAGAGGGACACTCTTCTCCCTCTCACAAAATACCAGAACTAGGGGACATCCACTCAAATTGAGGGCTGGGAGAGTAAGAACAGACAAAAGAAAATATTTTTTTCACCCAGCGCGTTGTTAGTCTATGGAACTCCCTGCCACAGGATGTGGTGATGGCATCTGACCTGGATGCCTTCAAAAGGGGATTGGACAGATTCCTGGAGGAAAAGTCAGTCACAGGTTACAAACCATGAGGGAGATGCGTCATCTCCAGGCTTAAAACCAGGGTAGTTCAAGGGCCAGATGCAGGGGAGTGGCATCAGGAGACAAAGATCTAGTCTCATGTGCTCCCAAATACATCTGGTGGGGACACTGTGAGATACAGGAAGCTGGACTAGATGGGCCTTTTGCCTGATCCAGCATGATGGCTCTTCTTATGCTCTTAACCTCCGACGGCAGTTGGGAAGCTTCCTTTTAAAATAGTAAGGCCTATCCAGACCATAATGCTTGCCAGATAGGTGTCCTTTCCAGGTGAACAGAATTTAGGTGCCTGTAAGGTGTGGTAATAACAGCCAGACTTCCCAGAAAGGAGAATTATGGGATCTGTAGGCTAGCAAGGCCAAAATTCAAATTCCCCAGATAACTTGGCTTTCTTGAACACCATTATTTCCGTACGCTGGACATCCAAAACCATGATCAACCAGACAGTATTCTGGATCGCCATGTATGGGAAGGAGAGCTGTACAGTCAAGAAACCTGATGGGGAAAACACTGATTTAAATTTGGTGCTGGAAAACAGCACCAACTTTGGGCTGCCGGAAAAAGTAAACCAGTTGGTCCTAGTTCAAATCAAGCCTGAATGATCTCTGGAGGAGGGAAAAAAGAGAAAACTGAGGCAGTGTTATCTGGAAATTGAGTCATGGCAGCTGGACTTCTTTTCTTGTGAGATTGAAACATTTCACGACTCATCCAAGCAGCTCCGTCAGACCAGATGAGTCGCAAAACATTTCGATCTCTCAAGAGACGAAGTCCAGTTGCTACCACTCGACTTCCAGATAACCTCACCTGGATGACTGAGAATCTTCAGGGACAAACTGAGGCAGTGCTTTATTATGTTTGTGTTGGAGGGGGTGAGAAGGTGAGGTTTCATACCCACTTCACCCTGAGTTGGCATTCCATAGCATAACACAATTCACCTTTACTTCACCTCTCTTTTTTTTTTCCAGTATGAAGTCAAACAAGTTGGGATGTGTGTGTAGCCAACAACAAAACCAAACACAAAACTAGACCTGGTAATACCTTTAGGCTACTATTAATAATATAACAAAATAAGTTGCTAATATTTCAAAGGCAACACCTTCTTCCTCAGAGTGGTACCAAAAATTCAAACCTGGCAAAAGACGAAAATGCCAGGAGTTATTTCTTAGAGGTAAAGTTCTTGGCAAGATGGAAAAAAAATGCCAGGTAGTTGCTTGAGGTGCAGAGCTGAGATGTTGTGAAGCTGCATCTGAAGTTAATGGTAGTATTTTTATAGTCCCAGTCCTTCTTTCGATATGAGTCAGCTAAGCAGTTTTATTTCATTCTAATATAAGGAGTATCAGGTACAAAAAGACAGACATGCAAATCAGGAAAGTGTCCAAAAGAAGAACACTGGAAAACATCCACTATACTCACTGCTGTCTAAAGAACAGAAGTAACTCCTTTTACAAGGAATACTGTATATTTATCTGTAGTTAACTTTTGGAAGAAAACAATGTGAAAAAGGTAAAGGTTCCCCTCACACATATGTGCTAGTCGTGTCCGACTCTAGGGGGCGGTGCTCATCTCCATATTCAAGCCGAAGAGCCAGTGTTGTGCAAGTCCATGTCCATGTGGCCGGCATGGCTGCAAGGAAACCCTGTTTTACCTTCCCGCTTTTTATGGCGGTACCTATTTATCTTCTTGCATTTACATGCTTTCGAACTGCTAGGTTGGCAGGAGCTGCTGGGGTTAACAGTGGGAGCTCACTCCGGTGCGTGGCACCCGGGATTAGAATCGCCGAGCTGCTGACTTTGCAGCCGACAGTTTTCAAAGCATTAGTCCACTGAGTTAGTTGTTTTTTAAAAAAACAGTATTGGGTTACTTTCCCCAAATTTACTTTCAGAGCATTTTATGAGGGAGACATTTTTCATGAATATTTTTTGCAGAATTATTATTTGGTTTTATGTGTTTTGAAAAAAAAAATTCTAAAGTGCAATGTCAGAATTTGCCACCAGATCAAAAACAGATTAAAACAAAAATGCAACTTGACACAAGTTTTTTGGAGGGGAGGGGGGGAAGAGATTTACAAAAAAAAAAAAAAAAAAGAAAAAAAAAATAACAAAGCTAAATTCTCTTTCTAATACTTATTTATTATTTATTTATTATTTACATTTATAGACCACCCGACTTTGCAGGAGGAACTAATCTCAGCATGGAGTATATTGCAGATCCCCAGCGCATACACAGAGTGCATCTCCAGCTAACAGCAAGACAAGAGGGCAAATTACATATTTTAAATAAACAAACTGTGCCCTTCCATAAAGTTAAGCCAATGCAAGTAACGTCTGCAACCCCGATATGTATTAAATTTCCAGACCCTTCCGTGAGGGCAGCCCATTAGCCTCCCTTCTTCTTCAAGGTTCAGCAAAGCAAACCATGGGACCCCCTTCTTTATTTCCCACCATCCCAAGCTGGCTTTTCTGGATGGCCTTGAGAAGGTTTTCCCCTTGATGGTGGTTGTGGGGCAGAGAGAGGGAACTAGCAAACTAAAGAACTTTTTCCTCACAGACTTAGGCCTGACCCAAGATGGATGTCACGTCTCCCTCTCTACTCTTTTGGTGGGACAGCAGAAGCATATTAGTCCTTTGTCTGAAGCAGGGGTCCTCAACCCAAGGCCCCGGGGCCGGATGCGGCCCCCCAAGGTCCTGAATCCGGCCCCTGGGACCAATTGCAACCCCCCCACCTACCCCCTGTTTTGTGAGCAAGCTGCTTTTGACTGTAATCCGGGCCCCAGTGGTGTCTGGGTGGTGGTGGACCGGCCCGCTGTTTGAAAACTTTGAGGACCCCTGGTCTGAAGACTTAACTGACTTTTGCAGATACTCCTATTTTTTTAAAAAAGTTTATTTTAAATATCAACAAATGGATACAAAACACGGTTTTAGGAGACAATTGTTATGCAAGAGAAAGAGAAGGGGGGAAGAGGGAGGAAAGCGTGACACAATTTCCCAATGTATGAACGTATGTATGTGTACTCTTTTATCCTTTTAAAACTAAATGTATGTATTTTTTTTTATTTTATTGGTTGGGTCTGTGACCATAAATAAAGATTGTACAGTGGTGCCTCGACTTACGAATTTAATCTGTTCCGAATGCATGCTCTTAAGTCGGACTACTCTTAAGTCGGGGGACCTATCTAAAAAATTGAAAAAATAAGTTATTTTTTTTTTTAAAAATGAAAAAAATATTTGTAAGTCAGGCAGACCATATCTAAAATTTATAAGGCGGCAGTTAAAACGAAAACAGTTTTCCACTCTTAAGTTGAATTGCTCTTAAGTCGAGCTGCTCTTAAGTTGGGGTATCACTGTATTGTATTGTATTGTATTTATGTCAAAGAGGAATCCTGAATCTCACACATCACAACACCTGAGTTTCTTGATTGTGTATGCCAAGACTGATGTGCCTTCCCCATCCCAAGCATTTGAATTTCCCTGTGGGGGAAATTAATTGATGGGGGAAATTCTGGTTCCGTCACACAGAGAACTTCCCAGCGCTACGGGCCTTTAAGCAACATCTCTCCTCTGTGGGTTCGGATATGGCGAGCAAGGTGCGAGTTCTGACTGAAGCTGGTCCCGCACTCTGAACACATAAACGGCTTCTCCCCAGTGTGAATTCTCAGGTGGTTCACGAGGGTTGCCCTCTGCCTGAAGCTCTTCCCGCAATCCTGACATTCAAAGGGTTTCTCCCCACTGTGGATCTTCATATGGGACGCCAGGGCGGTGCACTGATAAAAACCCTTCCCGCATTCCAAGCATTTAAAGGGCTTCTCCCCCGTGTGGATCCTCATATGGTAAGCCAGGGTCGCCCTCTGCCTGAAGCACTTCCCGCATTCCGGGCATTCGAAGGGTTTCTCCCCCGTGTGGATCCTCACGTGGTTAGCCAGGGCACGGCGCCAACTGAAGCCCTTCCCGCAGTCCTGGCACTGGAAGGGTTTCTCCCCCGTGTGGCTCCTCATGTGGGAGGTGAGGGTGGTGCTCCGGTTGAAGCTCTTCCCGCACTCCACGCAGGCGAACCGCTTCTCCCCTGTGTGGATTTTCAGGTGCGAGACGTGGTTCGCTTTGTGCCGAAAGCTCTTCCCGCACTCCGGGCACTGGAAGGGTTTCTCCCCCGTGTGGATCCGCGTGTGGCGCGCCAGGGTGGTCCTCTGGCTGAAGCTTTTCCCGCATTCCAGGCACTGGAAGGGTTTCTCCCCCGTGTGGATCCGCGCGTGGCGAGCAAGGGTGGTGCTCAGGCTGAAGCTCTCGCCACACTGTGAGCACGTGAAGGGTTTCTCCCCCGTGTGGATTCTCTTGTGTCCAACCAGGTATGAATTGTAACTGAACCTCTTCCCGCACTCCAAGCACTGAAACTGCTTCTCTCTCGTTGGAGTCCTCTTACGGGAAGTCAGGTGTGTGCTCTGACAGAAGATCCTTTCCCAGTCCAAGCATCCAAACAGTTTCCCGCCTCCATTGGTCTGCAGATCTTTTCCCGACAGGACCCGTTGGGCTTCTTTCTTGAACCAGCCTTCACTCATGCCAGGAGCTAAGGGAAAGGAAGAGAAAAACACCCCCAATACACTCAGTTTTAGTAAAAATGGAAAATCGAATCTCAAATGGAAAAAAAGACCTCTTAACAATGAACTTCCCACATTGTCAGGACCCTGCCTGCCACAGAACCTGAGCCTGAGGGGTTAACTGGTGAAGAGCTGCTGGAAGAGCCTTGCAGCACAAGTCAGCAAGCATCTGGGTCTGATCACTCAGCTGAAAACATATCCCCGCCTCCTAGAAGGGCCATGAGCAGGATTCTGCAATGACATGCTACCAGGATAGCTAGAGATAGGGCCTTTGATTCTATATGGGGAATCAGGTTGAACAGCCCTGAGTATTAGCAAGGAGCTTTCCCAGGAGAGAGGGCGTGTTCCCTCTTTCAGAATATAGCGGGCAAGCTCACCTTGAGTTCTCTGTGGAAGCAACGCGTCACTTGGACCTGCAACTACGTTCCTGTCTGTTCCTGACCCTGGACTCTGTTTTGCCTGACTTCGGACCAGTTTCCTTGACAAAGGCTTGGTTTATTTCCTTCGGCTTGGCGTCTGGTTTTCGTTACATTCCTGTGTTGACTCTGGACTGGTATAACCACTGTTATCTGTCTGGCACCTGATTATCAGCAAAGAACTTGAACCTGCTTGATTCTTCACTAAAGACCTTGGCAAAAGAGTGAACTCTGTTTATGTGTGTGTATTCTGTGTGGGGGGCTTGACACACATACAGAAGATCTTTGGCTCCGTCTCCAAACACCCTTGGGAAGAAACCACCAGGGTGCTAGGCAATTTGACATTGTTGTTGTGACATAAAAGCAAAGTGTTCTGCTTTTATACCATGTCGGCTGATTTTAATTCACCGTAACACCTTTGAAGCGACCAAAGTTTGAGAGGTGCCATGCATGGCTGTACGTGGCTCACTGTGAAATTAATTTGATGACTACAATTCATTGAGATAATATACAGTGGTAGTCCGGTTTCTGAAGTTAATCCATTCGGCCAGACACTTTGTAAACCCGAAATTTAGAAGATGGAAGGCTTGTCCAAATGGGGACAACCGGCAGAAACATAAATTCTGACAGAACAAATGCAAGGCAACACTCAGGAAAGCAAAGCAAGACTTTGAGGAGCGTCTAGCTAAAAATGCTCAAAGAACTAACAATGACTTCTTTAAGTACATTAGAAGTAAGAACCCAACGAGGAAGGCCATTGGATGACAATGGAAGGCAAGGGGTTATTAAAGAGGAAACAGAGATTGAAGAGAGACTCAATGAATTTTTTGCTTCAGTATTCACTGAAGAAGACAGAGACCATGTGCCCAAAACAGAGCCTATCTTCATAGGGAGGGAAACTGAAGAATTAAACCAGATAGAAATAACCAGGGAGGAAGTCCTTGCATGTCTTGTTAAAATAAATGCTAACAAATAACAAGGACTGGATGGCATCCATCCACAAGTTCTCAAGGAACTTAAAGATGAAATTGCTCAAGTCCTACCCAAAATATATAATTTCTCCTTCAAATCAGGTGTTGTGCCTGATGACTGGAAGGTAGCGAATATAACACTAATCTTCCAAAAAGGATCCATCTGGAATCTTGTGTGCAGTTCTGGTCATCATCTGTCCAGAAGGATACTATAGAAATGGAAAAAGTGCAGAGGAGGGCAACCAGAATGATTAAGGGACTGGAACACCTTCCTTACCCTCTGAGGCTGCAACGGCTGGGCCTCTTCACTCTTGAACAACGGTGCCTAAGAGGTGACCTCCTTGAAGTTTATAAAATCACACACGGTGTGGACAAAGTATTTATTTATTTATTTAGTACAATAAATATGTATTTACAGTAGTACAAAGTAGATAAGGAAAAACTGTTTTCCCTATCGCACAACACTAGAACTAGAGGGCACTCCATGAAACCTTTGGGAGCTAGATCTCAAACAAATAAGAGAAAGTCCTGTTTCACCCAGAGGATCACTGGTCTGTGGAACTCCCTGCCAGAAGAAGTGGTGACAGCTGTTAGCCTTGACCACTTTAAGAAAGGATTGGACAAGGTCATGGAGAACCAGGGTATTGATGGCTATCATGATGGATGCCTAAGGACAACTTCCGAGTTGGAGAAATAGGTAGGATGTCTCTCTATGCCATTTGCAGGGAATCGTAAGCAGGTGAAGACATCTGCTTGGAAATACCCTGAAGCCAATGGTGAGCCACTGAGTGAGACAGAAGGCTGGACTGCATGCGCTGTGGCCTGTTCCAGCAAGGCTGTTCTTTAATTACATGAACTGGAACTGCACTGGAGTGCAATGCATCCTGGGAAATGAAGTCCTTCAGAGAATGGGTAAACTGAGGTTTTCCAGGGGGGGAAAAGCATAAATAGAGGCATTATTTCAAACAGACTTCTTTTCATGAAGCGAAAATTACTTGAACCGAGGCATTTGTAAACCGGAGCGCCACTGTACTTGCTTTCTTAGCTACCTCTTAGTTCCTGAAAGGGGCGTAACCTGGCTTTTTCTCTTTTTAAACAGCTCTAAATAAATCACAAACGACAGCTCACCCAGAGACTTCACGGTGGCCAAATTCTCCTCCATGACTTCCCAGTGAAGCGCTCTCTGGTCCGGATCCAGCAGCGCCCATTCCTCCTTTGTGAAGGAGACCGTAATGTCTTCAAGGGTGATGCGAACCTGAAAGAACAGGAAATTACTTGTTAATGACATCACTAAAAACAATATTGGCGATGTAGCAGAGTTCTGTGCGCCTCGATTTAAAAAGGATGTTGACAACCTCGAGCGAGTGCAGAGGAGGGTGACCAGGATGGTTGAGGGTCTGGAGGAAATGTCTTAGGAGGAACGGCTTAGGGAGCTGGGAATGTTTAGCCTTACAAAAAGAAGGCTGAGGGGGGATATGATAGCTATGTTTAAATATTTAAAAGGATGTCATATTGAAGAGGGAACAGGTTTGTTTTCCATGGTTTCAGAGACTAAGACTCAGGGCACTGGTTTCAAACTTCAGGAAAAGAGATTCCATTTGAACATTAGGAAGAACTTCATGACGGTTAGAGCTGTTGGGCAGTGGAATATCCTGCCACAAAGGAGGGTGGTGGAGTCTCCTTCTTTGGAGGTTTTTAAGCAGAGGCTGGATGGCCATCTGTCGGAAATACTGTGATGGGGGTTTGTGCATGGCAGGGGGTTGGACTAGATGGCCCTTGAGGTCTCTCTTCCAACTCTATAATTCTATGATACAGTGACAGATGTCAACCTTTCACTTCTCCTACTTCCAGCCCTCTTAGTGAGAAGCTTTGACAGAAGTATACAGAAAGGGAGAAGATGCTTTTAGAGCCAGGAAAAGGGCATGAAGGGGGAAAAGGATTCACACCCACATAGAATCATAGAGTTGGAAGAGACGGTATCATTGCCATGCTTCGCCACCAGCCCTTTCACAGGCTATTTTTTTATTTTTTATGTTTATTAATTTTCCCCCCCAGGCAAAAACACTTAATTTTCAAACAACGATTTCCATAATATTCTACAAACTTTAATTGCCCTTGCCTCCTGAAAGGCTATGGATAAGCACCGCTTCTAATTTTGCTCTTTCACTGCCACCGACTAGCTTCTCTAGTAAATGAATGCTTTCAGGCAGATTTAAATCAAATAAGAATAAAAATAAGTTTATTTATTACAAAGTAGAATTAAACTCATAAAGGGTAACGTGTCTAGGTGCAAACAAAAGGAAGACTATAGCTCGAACGCACTGGGTTCCATATGAACCTACCCGGCAGTTAAGATCTAGCCAGGGGCCCCTCCTGAAAGCCATCCCTCAAGGAGGTGAAGAGGATGGCTTGTAGGAACAGGGCCTTTTCGGCAGCTGCCCCCAGACTATGGAATGCCCTCCTAAGTGGGACCCGCCTGGCACCTACGTTGATAAAATTTCATCACCAAGTAAAAACCTTCCTGTTCCAGAAGTTTTTTAACTGATGATTGTGGGTCCTGATGGCAATTTTAGTGTTGTGTTTTAATGTATTGCATTTATTGTATTTATATGTTTTTATTGTTTTAATCTTATTGTAATTTTGATGTTTTAATTGTTTATTTTGATTGTGAGCTGCCCAGAGACCTTTGGGTAGTGGGCGGCATACAAGCTAAATAAATAAATAAATAAATAAATAAATAAATAAATAAATAAATAAATAAATAAAGATTGCAATGTGGATCACTTGCACACCCTGTTCTTCAGTTTACAGACACACAACACTCAGTTTTCCTCACAGAAGTTCTAAAATCCTATCTCTTCTCTCTCTAGTCCTTAACTGTCTCTCAGTCAGACCCGAGCTGACTCTCTCTCAGACTCTTTATCGGTCTCTCAGTCAGTGTGAGCCCCTATCGGACAGACCAAATCAGTTACGGGCTGAGCCTTAAATCCCTTCAGGCTCCTCCCCCAAACTCATTGGTCCGCAGACAACCAATCAACACAGACACCTCTCATGAATTATTCATCACAAAAGGAATAAATGCCACTGAGATCTCGAAGGGCCATCCAGTCCAAACACCCCTCCCAAAAAAAAAAAACAAAGCCTCTTCATTCAATTCCCCCCCCACCTCACCTTTTCTGGCTGTACTGGCGCCGCTTCCATTCCACGACAAAGAAGAGGTGAGCCAGGATCCGGCCCCAGCGTGTTTCCAGAGTCTGCAAAGAAAGAACAAGGAGCCAGGAAGATGGTTTCAATCCCTTTTCCTGTATTAAGAAAAAAGGCCACTTTTTCGATTTGCCAAAGTTGAAACATGCACCTGAACGCAGAGGAGCTAAAATGCCATCCAAGAACCAGGGAAAGCTAAAAGAAAGGGAATCATAGAATCATAGAGTTGGAAGAGACCTCAAGGGCCATCTAGTCCAACCCCCTGCCATGCAGGAACCCCATCACAATATTTTCGACAGGTGGCCATCCAGCCTCTGCTTAAAAACCTCCAAAGAAAGAGACTCCGCCACCCTCCTTTGTGGCAGCATATTCCACTGCCAAACAGCTCTCACTGTCATGAAGTTCTTCCTAATGTTCAAATGGAATCTCTTTTCCTGTAGTTTGAAACCATGGCCCCGAGTCCTAGTCTCTGAACCCATGGAAAACAAACCTGTTCCCTCTTCAATATGACATCCTTTCAAATATTTAAACATAGCTATCATATCCCCTCTCAGTCTTCTTTTGAAAAGGCTAAACATTCCCAGTTCCCTAAGCCGTTCCTCATGAGACATTTCCTCCAGACCCTCAACCATCCTGGTCGCCCTCCTCTGCACCCGCTCAAAGTTGTCAACATCCTTTTTAAACTAAGGAGCAAAGAACTGGACCCAGGACTCCAGGTGGGCAAATAGAAATACAGGAGGAGCCCCGGTATCTACTGGGGATTGGTTCCACACCTTCCCGTGGATAATGAAAACCGTGGATAAGAGAATGCCAAAAATTTTCCCCAAACTGCTGTTTTGCTACAGTAGCTTGCTTTATGGCTGCTGTTTTGCGGAAGTAGCTTGCTTCGCAGCTGCTGAATTGTTTAATTTTTTTACTCTGCCAACCATGGATAACTGAATCAGTGGATATGGGGGTCCTACTGTATCACAAGGAGCTCCTTACCTGGCAAGGCAGCTCTTCCACTCATCTTCTCCTTCAGAAGGAGAGGTCTCCGTCTTGGCTCTGAGGGAGCATCGACTGCCTGAGGGAAGCCAGAGGAGAATGCTGAAACTAAATTTGGACCTCAAGCACAGGGACAAAGATAGCCAAGAAGAAATGGGCAAGAAGATCTCCGCTTTAAGGAGAAAGGGGGGGGGCATGTTTTTGGTTGGACAATATAAAAAAGAGGGGGGGCACTTTTCTTGGCCCCTCAGGAAGACCAGAACTCTCACCGGCTGCTCCTCCTGCTTGTCTTCCACTCTCTGGCTCAGGAGGGCACCGTCTGCCGGGAGCGCTGCCTGGGACGCGGGTTCCAGGCGACAATCTCTCGGCCAGATCCCCATCTCTGGGGGGAGGACGAGCAGAAGCTGTTCCAGGATCACCACGTTCAGCAACGGGAATTCCTCACGGCCCCACGCCTCCATGTCGTTGGCTGGTTCCCCAGGTGCCAAGGGAGCGCCGTGCGTTGATCTCCTCCAAAAGAGCTGAAGGAACAGCTTTTTCTTCTTCTAACTGTAGGAAAAGAAGAGACAGACAGACAGAGAGAGAGAGAGAGAGAGAGAATGCAAGGAAGAGAGCACGAGAGAGAGAGAGAGAGAGAGAGAGAGAGAGAGAGAGAGAGCAATCTCCTGTCACGCTGTGTCCCCAGTCAAAGGACGGCTGAGATACATGCATAGGATCCTCACCTACACCGACACACACAGACACACACACACACAGACACACGCACACCTTCTCTCTAGTCTCTGCATCCCTACTTCGCACTTGCTGAAGGCTGTGAAGGATGACCAGATAAACTAGAACGAAGATGGAGAGGGGTCCCCCCCTGCCAGGACAAAGATGACGGCAACACCCTGGTGTAATTTGGAGGCATCAATTTCAACACTCCATTACTTAAGCCTTCATTTTTCAATTCATGGGGGGGGAGGGGGCAAAGGGACCCAAAACGCCTCCCCGGTGATTCCTCCTCCTCACTTTCTCTTTTGAGCCTCCTCGGTGCAGGGAAGCACGGCGCATGCCTGCACACACATGCCAGAGAAACAGAGAAAGATGGGAGACGGGGGCCTAATTTTTAAACCTGTATCCCAGAACCAACACCATACTCCTCTTCCAGAGATTCCTTTCCCTGCCTAGAGAAGACCCGGGCATTCCTTCCAGTGGTTCTCAACTCCCAGAAACCCCTTCCAGCACAGCGAGTGGTGGAGGCTTCTGGGAATTGCAGTCCTGGAACATATGGGGACCCCCCCCCAGGTTGAGAACCACTGCAAGTTCAGACACTTCCAAGCATCCCTCAACATTGCCACCCAGAGAGGCCCGCCCGTTCATCCCTTGGACTGACCCCGAATCTAATTCCAGGCCCCCTCAAGAACCTCACGGAAGGTGCCTCTTCCGAGTCCATGCTCCTAGCTTTCAATATGGCCTTTAAGTCAGGCATGTCCAAACTTCGGCCCTCCAGAGGTTTTGGACCGCAACTCCCACAGTCCTTTGCCACTGGCAATCTAAGCTTAGAATTCTGGGAGTTGTGGTCCAAAACATCAGGAGGGCCGAAGTTTGGACATGCCCGCTTTAAGTGGTTGCGAACCGCTGTTGTACGCTCATTGCTTTCAGCTTTCAAACACCCTTCAATATTGCAAGATTCCTTGTGCCCTTTAAAAGGAGAATTGTATTTATTTATTTATTTATTTACTATATATATTTCAACCCCTCCCCCAACATACACACATATATACCTGCCCACTACAGTTGGTCTCACACTGCCCAGAAATATTAAACAATCTTTGAAAGGAATATTAAGGGGGCAGCATATTTCAACCCCCCCCCCACACACACACAAGAAGACAGGCAGCCTTTTTAAAGAAACGGATCCAACAGGGCCAGGGATGGTGTCTGCCTTTGCACAGAAAAGGGTCTAAGCTTCCTTCCAATCCCCTGTTTAAGGTCCTGCCTCCAAACCCCATAGGGACCCCCTACAAGGACACCCATCATCCCCTTTGGACAGCACAGGGGTGAGTGTGCGTGGAGGGTGGTGGACTCCATTTCCTGATTCAACTCCCCCCCCAATTCCCAGTCTGGGGAGAGCCCCCATCCTCCCAGTCCGCCCATTCCCACCAGTGCAGGCGCCAGTCCCTGGGAAAAGGGGGTCGCCCACCATCCCAGTCCCAAGGAGGGAAGAGGGGGGGGATCCCTGGGGAAGGATGGAGAGAATGGGGTTGCTTGACTCTTCCAGGGACTCCCCTCCATCGCCAGGCCAAGCCAGGCTCCCTCCCTCCACCCCCACCCCAATAAGGAGGTTCGACCCCCTTCCAAGATTCCCCCCCCCCCCCCAAAAAGAGGGAGGCACCTGCAAACCCCGCCCGGAACTCCCGAGTGGGGTCTTTGGCGGGAAGGGGGAGGGTTCAGAGCAGCGCAGCTCAGAACCGGAACCAGGAAGTGGACGCTCTCGCCTTCCCGGGTGACGCTCTGGGACTCGCAAGTCAATGGTTTTAACTCTTTGGGAGTCATCCGTCGCGCGGGAAGGGAGCCCAAGAGCCGCCCAGCTGCTTCCAGCACACCTTCCCATTTCTTAGATCAGGCATGTCCAAACTTCGGCCCTCCAGATGTTTTGGAGCAGAACTCCCACAGTCCTTTGCCATTGGAAATAAAGGCTTGGAATTCTGGGAGTTGTGGTCCAAAACATTAGGAGGGCCAAAATTTGGACATGCCCGCCTGATGTTTTGGACCACAACTCCCAGAATTCCAACCCTTTATGTCCAATGGCAAAGAAGTATGGGAGTTGTGGTCCAAAACATCTGGAGGGCCAAAGTTTGGACATGCCTGTGTTAGACCCCTGGTGGCCAAACTTCGGCCCTCTACTGTCTATGTGTTGGACCACAACTCCCAGAATTCCAAGCCTGTATCGCCCATGACAAAGGACCGTGGGAGTTGTGGTCCAAAACATCTGGAGGGCTGAACTTTGGCCACCACTGTCTTATATTTTTATTTATTTTAATACTTATATACTGCCAGTCTTCCAGAGGAACTCTGGGCGGTTCACAACAACAACAAAAAAGGAAACGACAACAATAATAATAAACTAAATAAAACATCACAATAAAACTACCCAAAAAAAGAGTCATTGGCGTGATGGCAGGACAAAAAAAAAAAAAAAGATGTTACTTAGATGGTACTTTCAGGAAGGAAGTTTTTAAAAAGTGGGGTGGAGGACTTGATCAACTGAAGAAGGGAAGGAGTTTTACATGGGAAAACCTCATGAAGTCGTGTGGATCCGTGCCTCCAATCTGTGTTTCTGCGCCACTGGAAATCCGTGTGCCCATTTCTGGTGGCCGATTTCCATGCGCATAAGATGGGACCGAGGATTTGAGGGTGATTTGGCAGGAACCTCGTGCAAAAAAACCATATGAAATCACGAGGATCCGTTCCCGATTTATTTATTTATTGACCCGCCTTTCACCCTTCTTTTCACCTGAAAGAAACTTGCAACCTTTGCACCTGTTGCCGTCTCACGAAATACTTCAGAGGTCTCAAAAAACAAGTATTTTGCCTGCCTGTTGCATTTGTGTAATTTTGTGGACCACATTCCTTTTATCGTTATTATTTTTTTTCCAAAGATATGCCTGCATATGAATTATTAAATCTATAGTGAGGAGGGAGGGAGAAGAATGAACATTTGGGGGCTACATTTCGTCCATCCTGATCTCTTTTTGACCAGCACTGGACATTTAAGAGCAAAAACTATTTCAGGTCTTACAGTGCTTGGTCATCAATCCTAAGTGGACAATATTGTTTGGTTGTGCCTCTGAGTTTTTACAGACATTTCAAAAGTGCAAGATCGGAATTAGCCATGGGATCGATATACCACAAAACTAAGCTAAAGATAACAAACAGGTTTAGACTAGTGTAGGGAAATCACAAATTCCCCAAAAGCAAATAACACATAACAAAGCTAACTTTTCAGTCTAATACTCCACCATGGAGTGTTGTAGATCTTCAGAGCATAGATAGAACACATCTCCGAGCACACGGAAAAATAGGAGTGCAAATGATATACAGTGGTACCTTGTATAAAGGAATTAATTCGTTCTAAATGAAATTATGTTAAGCAAATTTTCCTTTATACACATTCCCCATAGGAATGCATTGAAAATAGAGTAATCCCTAATTGTGACCATTTTTATGTTGTACAGATTTGCCCCATAGGCGATTCTGTTAAGCAAATTTCCCCTATCTCCGGAATTTTTTACGTTGTACAGATTTTATATTATACAAACCATTTGTTATACGAGGGTCCACTGTATTTTGAATAAATAAAACACTAAATCTAACCCATGGGTCCTTTTCCAAGGAGAAAGGCAGGGTAAAAAAATATTCTAAAATAAATAAATAAATACAGTCGACCCTTGTATAACAAACAGCTTGTATAACATAAAATCTGTACAACATAAAAAATTCAGGAGACAGGGAAATTTACTTAACATAATCGCCTATGGGGAAAATCCATACAACATAAAAATGGGATTACTCCATTTCAGTGCATTCCTATGGGAATTTGTATAAAGGAAAATTTGCTCAACATAATTTCATTTGGAACGAATTAATTCCTTTATACAAGGTACCCCTGTAAATAAATGCAATAATTCCTTTGCCTCTGATAACGTAATAACCGCTCCAATTAACCAGGCCCTTCCCTGCTGGTTCAGATACTGGTTTTTTTGTTTGTTTGTTTTTTAAAGCATATTTATTGCATTATTTAAAAAAAAACTTAAAACATTGATACAAAGCAATTTTAGGAAAAGACTATTAAAGCAAGATTGCAGAAAGGAGAGGAGGAGGGAAAGAGAGGGGGACGTGTGGCACCGTATCTCAATACAGTATATGCACACATACATGGATATTCATGTCAGAGATGGATCCTGTCTCTCAAGCTGCACAACATGAATTTCTCGATCGTATCCTCCGAGGCTGGAAAACCCTTCATATGCCAACTATTCAGATGGTTGCTCCCTTGTGTGAATTTGTTGGTGGACACGAAGTTGGCTTCTTTCACAGATGCTCTCCTCACACTGCAAACATTTAAAGCAGTGGTTCTCAACCTGCGGGTTCCCCAGATGTTCCTGGACTGCAACTCCCAGAAATCCTAGCCAGCTCAGCGAGTGATGGAGGCTTCTGGGAGCTGCAGTCCAAGAACATCTGGGGGACCCACCGGTTGAGAACCACTGGTTTAAAGCATTTCTCCGCAGTGTGGCTTCTGACGTGGCGAGCAAGGCTCGCACTGTGCCGGAAGCTCTTTCCACGCGCCCAAGCGCTCAAGTGCTTTCTCCCCCCGTGTGAATGTTCATGTGGGAAACAAGGTTTGGCGTCCGTCCGAGCCCTTAAAAGGCTTCTCTCCCGTGTGGATCAGTCGGTGGCGCCGAAGTTGGCTTCTCTCGCCGAAGCTCTTCCCGCACTGCAGGCATTCAAAGGGTTTCTCTCCTTGGTGGTGTCTCACGTGGCCAAAGAGGTGCGAGCTCTGACTGAAGTTCTTTCCACACTCCAGGCATTTATAGGGTTTCTCTCCCGTGTGGGTTTTCCTGTGTGAACTGAGGCTTGCGCTGACTGAAGCTCTTCCCACATTCCGGGGACTTAAAAAGTTTCTCTCCCGTGTGGATTCGGGGGTGGCCCTGAAATTTGGTCCTCTGGCAGGAGCCGTTCCTGCACTGCGGGCCTTCGACGGGGTTCTCTCCTCGGCGATTTCTCACGTGGCAAGCAAGATCGGTGCTTTCTCCGAATGTCTTCCCGCCTTCCGAGCACGGAAAAGGACAATTCTCCCCCGTGGGGGCTTTCGTACGGGGACCCACGTTTCCTTGGGGCATGAAACCCTTGCCACATTCCGAGCGCGGAAAAGCTTTCTCCCCCGTGTGGACTTTCCTATGGGAAGCGAGGTTCGCTCTCTCGCCAAAGCGCTTCTCACACGCAGAGCATTTAAAGGGTTTCTCCCCGGTGTGGCTCCTCGCGTGGCGGGCCAGGTGCGAGTCCTGACGGAAGCCCTTCCCACATTCGGAGCACGTCAAGGGGCTTTCCCCCCCTGCGTGGATCCTCATATGGTTAGAAAGGGTGAGGCTCTCGCTGAAGCTCATCCGGCAGGCGAAGCACTGGAACAGCTTCTCCCGCATTTGGATCCTTTCATGGGAAACAGCAAAACACACGCGCCAATCGCAACTCTGCTCGCGATCCACGCGCCCGACGGCCGTTTCTCCTCTCGGCGGCCTCCTCTCAGGAGACAAATTCCCGGAACCACTCTTGCGGGATTCGGAGCAGCCCCACCGTTCCGTTCTGGTTTTCCAGTCAGCATCGAGGCCGTCTCGGTAGCCGAAACCTTTCTCACAGGACGAGCGCTTAAGATTCTCGTTCCTTTGATCGGCTGCGTCTTCGGGCGGCGCTTCGTGACCATTTTCACGTGGAGGAAAGAAAGATCTATTATCACCTTTGTCTTCAATTCTGGTCTTAATTCTCTGGGGTTTTCCATCCTCTTTAGTGCCTTTTCCCAGGGATCTAGGGTGCAATTCCTCTTTGACTCTGTCTGCTGTCATGCCAGGAGCTAAAAGGGGGAAAAAAAAAAACACCCACAGTTTTACTGCCTGTAACACACACACACACACACACACACACACACACACACACACACACACACACACACACACACACACACACACACACACACACACACACACACACACAGAGGCTTGACAGTTAATTTAAGTACTGCAGTCATACACCAGACCTTCTAAAAGGCATTGCATGCCTTTTAAAAAATAAAATAAAATAAAATAAAATAAAATAAAATAAAATAAAATAAAATAAAATAAAAAAATAAATAAAATGTGCTGATTTTATTATTAGGTGTTTTTTTTTTGGGGGGGGGGAGTTAAGGTAAAAGAAATAAAAATGTGAGGAAATGAGCCAAATTTACCAGAAATGACCTATATAAGCATATTCAATGCACTGCAGAGTCTTGAACGTCACAAACCTCATTGCTTAATACAATGGTTCCCCCAACTTTCCTAATGCCGCAACCCTTTAGTACAGTTCCTCCTGTGGTGGGGACCCCTTTTGCCCTGCTTGGAAGAGGCCACAAGCCCTCTTGGGAAAAGGCCACTGCCCCAGGGGCCATAGAGAATTTCCCTCTACAGGCACCCTCAGTCAATCGCAGACTCCAGTGCCATTGAATGACTTCCCCTCCAACCCATCCAGCTGTAACTCACTCTTCCCCCCTTCCTCCCCCCCCTCCTCCAGACCCAAGCCGTTTGTGCATTTTTCTGCACTGGCTCATGACGACCCCTGTGAAATGGTTGTTCGACCCCCCCCCCCGAAGGGGTCCCGACCCCCCCAGGTTGGGAACTGTTCTGGTACAGATAGGGTTTGGTGTAGGGTTCAGTATAAGAGGCAAGGTGCCTTTAAGAACTGTAAAGCAATGCATCTTGGGTGTTGTAGTTTTAGAAACACGTGGTCTCTTTTCACCTCCTCGTTGGTTAGCAAACTAGTGATCAAGGGAGTGTTTGTGCTTTTAGAAAGAGCCAGGCGGTTTGCCAACAGGCCAGGAAAATTACAGTGGACCCTCGTATAACAAACAGCTTGTATAACATAAAATTTGTACAACATAAAAAATTCCAGAGATAGGGGAAATTTGCTTAACAGAATCACCTATGGGGCGAATCCGTACAACATAAAAATGGGATCACCCTGTTTTCAATGCATTCCTATAGGAAATTTGTATAAAGGAAAATTTGCGTAACATAATTTCATTGGGAACGAATTAATTCCTTTATACAAGGTACCACTGGTACTTCGTTCTTACAAGGTTGAGACTAGGAGATAAGTGAAGCAAATTTCTGATGTATCGACCGTGCCAGATGTCAGTAGAATTCCAGAATAAACAATCTATCTTTATTATTGCCTGGTCTCCGATGTGAACTGTATTGCCAAAGCCAGCTTGCAGGCTCAAGCAAAAACAGAAACCACTGGCTTTAATACAACAATACAGTAACACATAAAGAAGCACCTGATGGATAGTTGGTGCAGCACACCTCGGTGTAAACTCATCTTGTTTTGTATAAAGGGGAAAAAACGCTGCCTGGAGTCAGCATTGTTTTTCTTTCTGCTTATAAGCAACAGAAATGGTAAACGGAAGCTTGTTGAGCGCTAAAATAGAATCAATGGCCCACGGATCAGCAATCGCCATTGCTAACCAGCAATGCACCCTGTTGTTTCTTATCCATTTAAGTCAACAAAGATCAGAGAACAGCCGGCGGCTTTTATTGCGCCACTATCAGAAGAAGAGGCGCAAGAGACAGCATGACAAAAATTACAAGATGCAAGTCATAAACTGACCTGAAGCATGGGGATATCAACAATTATTAAATAGGTTTATAGCAGGGCTGTCCAACTTTGAACAGGCCGAGGTCTACTTTTTCCGGCCCAAAGTGCCTGAGGGCGACTACACTAAAACCTCTACTTAGGAATTTTATCAATTTCTTCCAAGCACACGGTCATAAGTAAAGAAATTTTAAGTAGAGCAGCGGTTTCCCATAGGAATGCATCGAAAATCAATTACTCCGTTATGGAGGGAATTGTCCGGGGGGGGGGGAAGAAGGGAGATGCCACTGCACAAAGGAGATGGGCACACCTGCAACCCCACCTCTCGCCCCTCTCCTCCCCTCTCCTCCCCCTACTCCGCACCAGCAACTCAGCTGGTCACAAGACATTGGCACACCGATCATCTGGCCAGTGGGGGGAACCGGGGACTGACCCAGAACTTTGCTGGGGCAATGGTGGTCCTTGGGATGGAGGAGGGAGGGGTAGAGAACTTATCCCCCTCACTTTTTTATTGATGGCCAGAGGGCTACTTTTGAACCCTTCGCAGGATACTGGTAGCCCCCGGTCTACCTGTTGGGCAGGCCTGGGTTATAGGTATAAGCTGGCTAAAATTGTATTGCTTTTATGTGCGTCTTAATCTGCTCAAATAATGTTTTTTTGTTTGATATAGTCTTCTTTTAAGGATGTTGATATTTTTTCTAGGCTTTCACAAGAAAACTTTTAAGGCTTCCAAAGGCTTATAAAACATGATGCTTTAATTTTTTTAATCAAATGTTTTAGAGATGTATTTTCCACTTTTATAAGCTACAAGCTTCAATATTTTAAGAACATAACTTAAAAGGCTCTTTCTGATATCAGACTACTTTGTTTTTTGTATTTTGGGGTCAAAGAAAACTACAACTTAAGTTTTAATGCCTATGATGTTTTTCATTGAATTTTGACTCTCCCTTTAACTGCTCACATTCTCTTGCGGCTTTAATGTTGTCTTTTGATGCTGTAAGATGTCCCTCAGTTCCCTGTTCTCAAACTTGAATATGTCTTAATTGTACTGGACTGTATATTGTCCCTCATTTTACTATAAACCACCTTGGGTCGTTTTCAAAGTAGAAAGGCTGTGTGTGTGTGTGTGTGTGTGTGTGTGTGTGTGTGTGTGTGTGTGTGTGTGTGTGTGTGTGTGTGTGTGTGTGTGTGTGTGTGTGTTACAGTCATGACAAACCCTGTGTGTGTGTGTGTGTGTGTCCATGGTGTTTTCATTACAGTCAGGAATACCCTGGAGTGGTTTGTCCAGTTTCTTGGCAGGAATAGGTGTGGTTTGCCAATATAAATAAATAAATAAATAAATAAATAAATAAATAAATAAATAAATAAATAAATTGCAAGAATATATTTTCAAATATTTAATGCCTACAGGGGTTCTCCCCCCTCCCCTCCACAACTGTACAATTACCTTTACTATATTTGGGATTAAGCTGCCTAGGTGCCCTAAACACATCCGATCTCGCCTGGTTTCGGAAGCTAAGCAGGGTCGGTCCTGGTTAGTCCGTGGATGGGAGACCGCCAGGGAATACCAGGTGCTGTGGGTGCCTGGAGTAAGAACTGGCAAGCCACTCCAGTGTTTCTGCCAAGAAAACTCCATGGACATGGGGTCACAAAGAGTCGGTCACGACTGTAACGACACCCACACCCACACATATTTGGGATTTGCAATTTTGAAATATGAAACCTAGAAACAATCTAGACAAATAAAACTTATTAAAAAGAAGTTTTTGAAGCTGCCTGGAATTGTTCCAACAATGAAAACACATACGGAGGCCCAGGGAGGATGCTGCAGGGGTGTCCAAACTTTTTGCAGAGCCAGGGGAAGGGCAGGTGGGCTGGGCAGGTGGGCTGGGGGCGGGAGACAAGGTAGGACAGGGCAAGGCAGGCAAAACATAAAACTGCAAGCTGATGCCTCCATCCAGTATGGGGAAGGGCCAGCTGGGGGGGGGATGCGTGACAGGCTGAACCGGTAGGGAGAAGAAGCCGTGGGCCACTCAGGATGTGAAAACAGGCTGCATTTGGCCCCCGGGCCTGACTTTGCACATGCCTGCTTTAGAGGGATATTGTCAACTATGAGGAACCTAGAAAACGTCGGTCAGTTACCCAGAGACCTTTGGGTAGTGGGCGGCATATAAGTTGTGAAAAATTAAATAAATAAACAAATAAACAAAAGTCTAGGCGTCTGTGGTTTGACTATTCGTCTGCCTCTAAGCTGGCTTGTGAGAGAAACTGTACAGTGCTTACCTGCAAGGTCTCGTACCTGATTATCTTAAAGCTCCCAGGATATGACTGTTTGCGTTCTCTTAGCTGTTTCTTAGCTCCTGCAGGAGCCAAACCTGGCTGATTCTCCAGAAACAGCTATAACGACATAGTAAACGGAAAGCTTACCCAGGGACTCCACGTTCGTGAAATTCTCCTCCATGACTTCCCGGTGGAGAGCTCTCTGGGCCGGGTCCAGCAAAGCCCACTCCTCCTCCGTGAAAGGGACAGCAACGTCCTCAAGAGTGACTGGATCCTTGGGTGGGAGGGGTGGGGAGGTGGGAATTAATGGAGAAGAAAAGGGCACCCGTCAGACAGCTGACAGTCATAACACAGGATTCAACCCTTCACTTATCATGCTCTCAGGCGTCCTCAGGAGGGGATGTGACAGAAGCGGGCAGAATTGGGGAGGAAATACCAGGCCAAAGCCCATCTAGTCCAGCTTCCTGTATCTCTGGTGGGGCCACTGTGAGATGCAGGAAGCTGGACTAGATGGGCCTTTGGCCTGATCCAGCAGGGCTCTTCTTAGGTTCTTATGTTCTTATGTTTTTGAATGCAGAGACGTATACAAAGCTGAGAAATGCCCAGACTCTCTGTATCTTCCTATAAGAACAGAAGAACCTAAGAAGAGCCCTGCTGGATCAGGCCAAAGGCCCACCTAGTCCAGCTTCCTGTATCTCACAGTGGCCCCACCAGATGCTTCTGGGAGCGCACAAGACTAGATATCTGTCTCCTGATCCCACTCCCCTGCATCTGGCCCTTGAAGTACTCCAGTTTTAAGCCTGGAGATGACACATCTCCCTCATGGTTTGTAACCTGTGATGGACTTTTCCTCCAGGAATCTGTCCAATCCCATTTTTGAAGGCATTCAGGCCAGATGCCATCACCACCTCCTGTGGCAGGGAGTCCCACTCGTTTCCCTCTGATGAGCCCACGGCACAGTGGCTCAAACGCTATACTGCAGCTAAAACTGGCCTCACAGCTTGGGGTTCAATCGCAGGGAGGCGGCTCAAGGTTCACTCATCCCTCCATCCTTCCCAGGTCGGTAAAATGAGTACCCAGCTTGCTGGCAGGGGGAGGGGTGTGTGTAGTTTGCACCATCACTTGTAAACCACCGAGACAGTGCTTTAAGCATGATGGGGCGGTATAGAAGCAGCACGCTTGGCTTTGACCTGTTCTGGCTGCACAGGCTCTGTTTCATTTCCTCCACAAGGAAAAGACGAGAGATGAGCCGTTCCCGCCACGTTTCCAGGCTCTGCAAGCAAGAACAAAAGGGTGGGAATTGGTTTATTTTTCATAAACATTTTGTCCCCGATATTAACAGAGAAAACAGTCTCTCTTGCTGTTTTGACGGACAAAAACCCAAAAGTGTTGATGTGGATGTAGAGGAACTGAAATGCAGTTCATGGTCCTTCAGAGACTACGACACGGGGCAATGGTCTCAAACGACAGGAAAAGAGATTCCATTTGAGCATTAGGAAAAACTTCATGACAGTTAGAGCTGTTTGGCAGTGGAATAGGCTGCCCCAAAGGAGGGTGGTGGAGTCTCCTTCTTTGGAGGTTTTTAAGCAGAGGCTGGATGGCCATCTGTCGGAAATCCTGTGATGGGGGTTCCTGCATGGCAGGGGGTTGGACTAGATGGCCCTTGAGGTCTCTCTTCCAACTCTATGGTTCTATGAAAGACATAAAAAAAGAGAGAAGTAGAATTATGTCAACAAGCTTCTTACCAAGCAGGGAAGCTTCTCCATTCACTTCATCTTTCAGAAGAGAAGCCTCTGTCCTGGGTCTGATGGAGTGTCCCCGGCCTGCAAAAAGCCGGAGAAGAAGCCCTTGTCACAGACCCTGAATTGGGACCACAAATGCAGGAGGTAAGGTGAACAAGACACCAAGACAGGAAACAATGGCAGCTTTCAAAAGAAAGGGGGACACTCTTAGGTCTGATCAATTTCCATTAAAATGAAATTCCATGAAAAGGAAATTTCTCTCACCCGCTGCTCCTTCTGCTTCTCATCCACTGTCCGGTTCAGAAGACAGCTTTCTGCCAGGGACACCGCCTGGGAAGTGGATTCCGGTCTACATTCTTTGACCCAGTTCCTCATCTCTGACGGGAGGACAGCCAGGAACTGTTTGAGGACTATCAAGTCCAAGATCTCAGCCTTGGTGTGTTTCTCCGGCTTCAGCCACTGGCGGCAGAGATGGTGGAGTTGGCTGCAAACCGCCCGGGGTCCTCTATCCTCCTGGTAGCCGAAGTCCCGGAATCGCTGGCCCTGAACCTCTGGGCTGACAGGCTCCCCGTGGAGGTTGGCTGGTGCAGATCTTTCCAGGAGGTCCTCTTTGCTCCACATGCCTGCGTCCTCCAGCTGCCTCCCAGGTTCAGCCCCAACAGGTTCTTGTACGTTCACCTCCTCCAAAAGAGGCAACAACGGATGGGCCTTCTTCTTCTCTCTGTAGGAATGGCAGAAAGAATCATACATGGAGGAAGAGGAAGGCGTGGGGAGGTCCTGTCATGTTTTAAGGCCCCAATCTAAGGAAGGACTTGGTTGACAACACAGCCGTCAGGGCTGTCCTCAACACGACTGAGTCGAAAGACAGCGCAAGGAATAGGGATGGAGCTTGTTCTGGAGCTCTGTTCCCTCTGAAAACACAGGCGAGGTCGGATCTGGCCATGCATGCCTGACTGGATTACTGTAATGCACTCTATGTGGGTGGGACGATGGGATGGCTGCCAATGGGAAGAGTTCATCCACTTCAGTAGGTCCAAAACGCACCCATCAGATTGGTAACTGAGGCTGGCCAAAGGGATATAGCAGATCTACCGGTTGCCAATCGATTTCGTGGCTGAAATAAAGGACCGGTTGTAATCTATGAAGCCCTTAACACGGGCATGTCCAAACTTCAGCCCTCCTGATGTTTTGGACCACAACTCCCAGAATTCTGAACTTAGATTGCCAATGACAAAGAACTGTGGGAGTTGCGGTCCAAAACATCTGGAGGGCCGAAGTTTGGACATGCCTGCCTTAACAACTTGGCTAGGGTGCCATTATGGGTGCTAAGATCATCAGGGGAGGGTTTTTCTCTCGGTTCCCCCCACCTTCACAGCTGTGTTTGGTGGGAACACCAGAGAGGGCCTTCCCTACTGTTGCTCTTAGCCTTTGGAACTCCCTCCCACTGGAGGCCAGGCTGGCCCCATCTTTGCTGTCCTTCCGCAAGCAGGCCGAGTCTTTTTCTCTTCAGGCAAGCTTTCTTTTAGTGATGGGGTGGGGAGCTTCTAAATGGGAGTCTTGTGCCTGGATGCTTGGAATGTGCTTTTTGGTGTGGGTTTTGTTGACCATTTCTCAGCGGAATCTTTCTCAGTATTCCCAGGCTTACTGTTTTGAGCTTCAAATGTTGTATTTTTTTTAAAAGTGATATGAGTCACCTTGGGTCCTTTTCAAGAAGAAATGTGGGGTAAAAAGGTTTTAAATAAAGAAAATAATTAAGTAAAGAAGGGGACTTGGGGTGGGCTTCCCAGAAGAGGAGATGGAGGTGGATTTGCAGGATGATCCCAGGGGAGGCTCCCCTGCCCTGGACTTGGAAGGGAAGGGAGGGGCGCTTGGCTTTTCCAAAGATACCTAGAGGTGAATAATTTCCAGAAATTTTGAAGCTCAGGAAAAAAACTGTTTTCCCAGTTGTTTAAAAAAATTTTTTTTGGAAAAATTGAAAAAAAAATTCTACCTTAGCACTCCCTCTCCCCTTAATGTTTGAAAGTCATTCTGTTACATTAGGGACATAAAATATGACTGTGGACAATTTGACTTGGCATAAAATTATCATAACCAGCGTATTAAAACATAGTGTATCCAAACAATTATTGTAAACAGAATTTACCTTTAAAAATAATATTTATTTGCAATTGTAAGAAATGGAGTAACAATCTCCTGAACTGTTTACTAGTTTATGTGGAACAAAAAAAAACCCTCTACAAAACAATGTTTAAAAATCCAGAATTAAAAATTATTCATAATACTTCTCCATAGTATTAAATAAAAATAAAAACCTCGTTCTCATAAAAAATAATTGAAGAGGGGAAAAACGTATAGGAGGGAGTGGAACTAAGTTTCAATGATATATTTTAGAAATCATTTGGAAAATATTTGAAAACCATGTCTTAAAATATTTTATTCATCACGTTAAAATAAAATATTCCATAATTTTTTTTTCCTTTTTTTCAATTTTTTTCCATTTTTTTCAGGAGAAAAACATAAAGGCTTCGCAACAACAAAAAAGTTTTCCCTCCCCCCCCAAAAAAAAAATCAAATCTTTTTTTTTTCTCAGGAACTCACTGGCTTCCAAACGCACTGGAACTCTGAGCGGCGGCTTTGGTGGGAAGGAAAAAGGCAACGGACTTCGGCGGAAGTGGACCTTCGCCGCCGCCGCCGCCACTGCCCTTCTTCCTGGATGGCGCTCTGGGACTGTCGAGTCAATGGTTTTAACTCTTTAGGAAACCATACACGCCGCAAAGGCCCGTTTGCTTCGGAGGAACCTTTTGGCGGAGGGAGGGAGGGAGGGAGGGAGGAGGAGGCATCGTCGTCGTCTGTCGTTGAGTCTGCATTCCTAGAGAGTCGCTCAGGAAGGGCGGAAGTGGATTCCCTTTTCCGCGCCTCCACGGTCCTCCAGTGGTCCATCTGGAAGGCACCTCCCATGGTTGGGAAGATCAGAAATGGGAGGTAATGGTTTTTTGACTGCATTTTATTAGTATTTTTTCCCGTTAAATCGAGATTTTAAATTATATTGTGGCTGCGGTTGTTGGTAAACCTCCCAGAGGAGGCGTAGGGCAGATGGGCAGTCCAAAAAGAAAATAAATCAAGTCATCGGTCAATCAATTAATAATAATAATTAGTAATAACTAATAATAACAATTAATGTTCACATTAAAACTCAAATGTTTCCATCCTGCACACCTCTTCCAGACATCAGAGGTTGTTGTTGTTGTTGTTGTTGTTGTTGTTGTTTTGTTGTTTGTTTGTTTGTTTGTTTGTTCAGTCATTCAGTTTTGTCCGACTCTTCGTGACCCCATGGACCAGAGCTCACCAGGCCCTCCTGTCTTCCACTGCCCTCCCAGAGTTTGGTCAAATCCATGTTGGTTGCATCGATGGCGCCGTCCAACCATCTCATTCTCTGCCGTCCTCTTTTCCTTTTGCCTTCAAGTCTTTCCCAACATCAGGGACTTTTCCAAGGAGGGTTTGTTTAACCCTGTAAACTGCCCAAAGTGGCCTTCGTTGCCAGATGGTGTGGCATATAAGTCAAATGAATGAGCCAATCAATCAATCAATCAATCAATCAATCAATCAATCAATCAATCAATCAATCAATCAATCAATCAATCAATCAATCAATGTCATTGACGACCTGACTCAGCTCTTGTAAACTCAACCGACTCACCTTTTGCTGCCCGTATACAGTCATTTTCTCTCTTTTTTTTTTACCTCCAGTGTATCACAGCATTCTTGATTCTACATTCTGTACAGTCCCATTGTCCCATTATCTTCCTCCCTTTTTCATGCAGCCTCCTGTTTCTTCCGGTTTCATGCGCTGACTCGAATTCCATCCGTTCCTTTCCAGCGGGCGCTCTGGATTGAAATAGGTCCCTTTCCCCAGCGACAACGTTTGGCCGGGTCTTCCTTCTGATGGAATCTGTGCCCTTGCTGAGTTGGCCGAGGCCTCGGGATTTTCTGTTTTCTACTGAGAAGAAATCCTGGTATGTCCAAGTGGTTCACGGGGGGTTGATCTTGGCTCCTCCTAACAAATTAGACCCAAGTGGCTTCTCCTTCCCTAGGAGTCCTTCTCTGTCCAAGATGGGCCTTTCTCGGAAGCGGTTTCTGCCTATAAAGCAAGGTTGTGTGGAAAAGAAAACGGCTTCCTGGTGGCAACGGTTGAGGGAGGTGCAGAGTGTGAAGCCGGGATAAAGGCACTAGAGAAGAGGGGGAAAGAAAATAGAGAGAAGTGAGGAGATGTTGGAGTCCTGGCAGCTTTATTATATCCTCTGGCTATGTCCCAGAACCACCCTTGAGCAGAATGAGAACCTTCTTAGGAAGAACTTCATGACGGTTAGAGCTGTTCGGCAATGGAATAGGCTGCTACAAAGCAGGGTGGTGGAGTCTCCTTCTGTGGAGGTTTTTAAGCAGAGGCTGGATGGCCATCTGTCGGGAGTCCTGTGATGGGGGTTCCTGCATGGCAGGGGGTTGGACTAGATGGCCCTTGAGGTCTCCTCCAACTCTATGATTCTATGATTCTAAGTCTTCCTGCCTGTCTGCTTTTCTGGAAGTGGAGCCATGGCAACAGGACTTCTTTTTCCTTTGAGGTCAAAACGTATTGCTACTCCTCCAAGTAGCTTCTTCCGTTCGCTAGATAGGCAGTATAGAAGTCTGTCTGTCTGTCTGTCTGTCTGAGGAGGACCTCCAATTTATCCACCGCCTTGGTTTCACTTCCCCTTACTCTGAATGGGCTCCTGAGATGGACAATGTCCTGGCTTGTGTGAAAGTCCCAGCTATGCAACCCTTCCCAACACTCGCTAAGTATGGGTCGTTAGCCATGACCTTGCTGGTGGAGGTTTTGAAGGAGCCCTGTGGTGCAGTGGTTAAATGCCTGTCCTGTAGGTAAAACTGTGCTCACGACTTGGGGTTCGATCCCAGGTAGATCAAGGCTCATGGTTGACTCAGCCGTCCATCCTTCCAAGGTCAGTAAAATGAGTCCCCAGCTTGCTGGGGGAGTGGGGGCAATATGTAGCCTGCATACTGTAATTAAAACTGTAAACCACCCAGAGACTACTTGAAGTGGTATTGGGCGGTATATAAGCAGAACACTTTTTCTGATTTGTCTGGGGATCAATGGAAGGGCAACAGGATAATTAGAAGACAGATTGTGCCTGAGCCCCCACCCTACCCCTGTTGAGAGAGAGGGTTTTCTATATGGCCATAAATGGCCTCTCTGTCCCCTCTCACAAACCACCTGTCTTCTCTGTCCAAAATGGGTACTCCTTTGCCATTGAACGCGGCTCTTTCTCTGCTTTAGCTCTGCCGAGAAAGAGCTCCAGTCGCATCCATCCCTGTGGCACGTTTGGAGGTGATGGTCACCCGAGGCCCTTTCGACACCGAAGCTCTGAGACATCCAAGTGGCATGGAGGTGTGGAGCAGAGAGGAATTCCTGGAAAGAAGTGCACAGACCTGCCTCCGTGGGGAGCCTCCCAGCCCAGAAATTCAGGGCCAGCAGTTCCGAAGGTTCTCCTACCAGGACGATTGGGGGCCCCGGGCGGTTTGCAGCCAACTCCACCATCTCTGCCGTCAGTGGCTGAAGCCAGAGAGACACACCAAGGCTGAGATCCTGGACCTGGTGATCCTGGAGCAGTTCCTGGCCGTCCTCCCCTCAGAGATGGGGATGTGGGTCAAGGACTGTAGGCCAGAATCCACTTCCCAGGCGGTGTCCCTGGCCGAAGGCTTCCTCCTGAGCCAGAGAGTGGAGAAGAAGCAAATTGAGCAGCGGGTGAGAATTCTGATCAGCTTGTGGGGTAGAGAAAGTGCCCATTCATTTATGGAATTTGTCTAACTAAAATATGTCCCCCTTTCTTCTTATTTTTTATTTATTTTATTTATATAGCTTGTATGCCGCCCACTACCCAAAGGTCTCTGTGCGCCTCACAATCAAGATAAACAATTCAGACCATCAAAACATCAAATTTATTTATTATTTGTTTGTTTGTTTTATTTCTATACCACCCATCTTCCAGCAGGAACTCTGAGCGGTTTACAGCAAGGTTAAAATCAACAATAGATAACAAATCAACACTACTAAACAAGAAGAGAGGGAAAACCCTCAGCAAGAGGCATCAGGGGCGGGGAGGGGTAGTCCTAAAATAAATTAAAGGTCTCCAAATGCCTCCCTAAAAAGCAAGGTTTTGAGCGCTTTTTTGAAGGCGGGCAGGGACTGTGCTAGGCGCAGCTCACTAGGAAGATGGCAATAAATTAATTGCAATAAAACTAAAACCATAAAACAGTTAAATACAATAAATATTAAAATACTACACTGAAATCGCCATCAGGACCCACAATAATCAGTTAAAAGACTTCTGGAGCAGGAATGTTTTTACCTGGCGCCGGAATGTCGTCAAAGTTGGCGCCAGGCGGGTCTCGCTTGGGAGGGCATGTGCCATAAAGCTATGATCTTCTCCTGTACCATTAGACGGAGGCAGGACTTGATTCCCTTCAGCCCTGCAGTTCTAAGCTTGCTTGCTTGCTTGCTTTCCCAATCCTGTGTCTGTAGCTCAAATTTTGTTTCGCATACAGGAGTTTTCAGGCTTCTCCTCTGGGTTTCCCTCAGGCAGCGGACGCTCCCTCAGACCCGAGCCAGAGGCCTCTCCTCACGAAGAACCAGGAAAAGAGTGGTGGAGCGGGCCTGCCAGGTAAGAAACTTGTCTGTATATCCCACATGGAATGACTCTCTTATGATTTTTCCCCCTGAGGTCACAGAGCTGGGTTTTAGATCCTCTGTGATCGTGCAGGTGCCTACGCTTTTGCTAATTTTTAAATAAGGAGTGGCATTTTAAATAGAGATAAAGGATGTGGTGCTTATGGAAAAAATACCCATAAAATATGGGTCGTTAGCAATGGCCTTGGTGATGAAGGCGTGAAATGTTTTTGATTTGTCTGAGGATTGTTGGAAATCACACCCTGATAAGTGGCAGATAGACTATGCCTGAGGCCGCCACTTCTGTTGAGGGAGGGGGTTTCAATGCTCCCATGAATGGCTTCCCTGACTCCTCTCTCAAACCATCTATTTTCTTTGTCTAATATGTGTCCATCCTCATCTTTGACTGAGTGCCCTTTGTCCTTCAAATGGAGGTGTCCTGCTGATTCTGGTCCTGAACTGTTACCCCTCCTAATTAATTTTGTTTTAAAAAGGAGTGTCATTTTAAATAGAGATAAAGGATGTGGTGCTTATGGGGAAAATACAGTAAATATCTTCTCACCCGTTTGTTTTCCTTTGCAGACTCTGGAAACGTAGTGGGAACAGATCCTGGTTCATCTATTTGCAGGAGAATAGAAACAGCGCCTGAGCAGCCAGAACAGGTAGGAGAAAATGGGGGTGGGGGGAGAGACCCTCAGTTTCCTCTTCAGGACTGAAATAAGCTTCCTTACTGAGTTTGCTTTTGTCACAGAGGCTTGTGAGGAAATCTGGAGAAGGGTTGAGTCTGATTATTGCTGATATTTAAGAACATAAGAACATAAGAAGAGCCCTGCTGGATCAGGCCAAAGGCCCATCTAGTCCAGCTTCCTGGATCTCACAGTGGCCCCACCAAATACATCTGGGAGCGCAGGAGACTAGATCTCTGTCTCCTGATACCACTCCCCTGCATCTGGCCCTTGAAGTACCCCGGTTTTAAGGCTGGAGATGACACATCTCCATCGTGGTGTGTAATCTGTGGTGGACTTTTCCTCCAGGAATCTGTCCCATCCCCTTTGGAAGGCATCCAGGCCAGGTGCCATCACCACATCTTGTGGCAGGGAGTTCCACAGACTTAACAACGTGCCGGGTGAAAAAATATTTTTCTTTTGTGCTTTCTGGGATGTACTTGGAACAAGAACAAGGTTGAACATCTGTGGCCCCTGTGAGGATACGGTGCTTCCTTATCTTTCAGGATTTGGTTACTTTTGAAGATATTGTGGTGCCTTTCACGGAGGAGGAGTGGGCGCTGCTGGATCTGGGCCAGAGGGCTCTCCACCGGGATGTCATGAAGGAGAATTTGGCCCACGTGGTGTCTCTGGGCAAGCTTTCCTTCCCTTTTCGTTGTGACAAAGGTATTGCGGCCATTTTGTCTCTCTTGTTTTCATGAACTGTGGTGTCAAATGAGCCTGTGTCTGAAGAAGTGGATGACGGCCACAAAAGGTCACAATGAGATAAACGTGTTAAAGGACTGAACTTTATTGTGGTCATTGACCAGTGCTGACATACTGTGGCCGGACAAAATTTAGCTACATTGAACAACCTAATTCAGGGGTGTCCAAACTTCGGCCCTCCAGATGTTTTGGACCACAAACTCCCGGAATTCCAAGCTTGTGTGGCCAATGACAAAGGACTGTGGGGGTTGTGGTCCAAAATATCTGGAGGGCTGAAGTTTGGACACCACTGACCTAATTTATATTAGGCCCTGCCAGATTGCATGTGCCATGTGTTATGCCCAGACAACGGCAGAAGAGTATATTGTGTATCTGAACATCCTGAAAAAAGGTTGTAAATAGGGATGGGCATTTCGTTTTGGAACCAGTAGGTTACGAAACGAACCACGTGAACCCAGGTGGTCCTCGGAACCGGCTGATACAGGCAGATCCAATTGCTTTACCTTCCTCTGTCTCGCGCAGGGTTAAAATCCAGCGAGGAAGCACGCTGCCATGTCATCTTTCCTGCTTCGTGCTGCTGTCCAATCAGAGAGGGAGGCGGGGTGATGCCTGCCCCTGCCCAGCTCCTGATTGGCCAGCATCACAGATCTAGCACAGATGACATCGCAGCATGATTCCTCGTTGGATTTTAAACCTGCTCGAGACAGAGAAAAGTAAAGCAATTGGATCTGCGTGTATCAGCCAGTTCCGATGACCACCTGGGCTCACGTGGCTTGTTTTGTAACCTACTGGTTCTGAAACGAAAGGCCCATCCCTTTTTGTAAACATGGTTTAATATTTCCCCCTAGATTCTAAGATTAAAAAAACAGTGGAAAAGCTGAAATAAATGTGTTAGTCTTAAGGGTTTCCTGAGAAGTTAAAATTCAGCTGGTGAAACTCGTCTGTGAGTAGCGCCACGCTATGAAATTGCCTTGTATTTCCACATCTTTCTTCTCGAGCGTGTTTGGCTGTAGGGTCAAAGGTCCTCTGCAGGTGATGAGTTTCTGGTTGCATCAACAGAAGCATCGTGTCTAGATCAAGGGAAGTGATAGTCCCACTCTATTCTGCTCTGGTCAGACCCCACCTGGAGTCCTGTGTCCAGTTCTGTGTGCCTCAATTTAAAAAGGATGTTGACAACCTCGAGCGGGTCCAGAGGAGGGCAACCAGGATGGTTGAGTGTCTGGAGGAAATGTCTTATGAGGAACGGCTTAGGGAACTGGGAATGTTTAACCTCTCTAAAAGAAGGCTGAGGGGGGATATGATAGCTATGTTTAAATATTTGAAAGGATGTCCTATTGAAGAGGGAACAGGTTTGTTTTCCATGGCTTCAGAGACTAGGACTCAGGGCAATGGTTTCAAACTACAGGAAAAGAGATTCCATTTGAACATTTAGGAAGTACTTCATGACAGTTAGAGCTGTTCGGCAGTGGAATAGGCTGCCATGAAGGGTGGTGGAGTCTCCTTCTTTGGAGGTCATCTGTTGGAAATACTGTGATGGGGGCTCCTGCATGGCAGGGGGTTGGACTAGATGGCCCTTGAGGTCTCTTCCAACTCTATGATTCTATGATTCTATGATTCTATAAGCTAGTTTATATTAAATTGGTTTTGTTGAGATACTGTTTTTTGTGGGGATACGGAGCATCCTTTTATTTCCGCATCCAATTATTGTTTTGTTTTGTGTTTTTTTTCCAGCAGCAAGTGCGACTGAAGGCAGGTTTAAGGAGGAACCCCTTCAAGCTTGCCTTGGAAAAGTCACCAACGAGGGAAAGCACCAGAGAGGGAGAACTGGAACCACAGAGGAGGAGAAGGAATCTGTCCTTTTTCCACGTGGAAGTTCCCTCAAACATTCTCTCCCAGAAGAAGTAGGCGAAAGGGACACAAGTCTTAAGTGCAACGAAAGTCTCGCCTGCCCGGCCAGTCTAAATGTTTCTGGGGAGATCCACCAAGCGAAGAAAACAGGGGAGCGCTCAGAATACAAGGAGGATGTTTGCGACACGTCTTCCTCAGAAAGAGAACTGGCCATGCCAAGAGAAAAGGAGCAGTTTAGTTGTTACACGGAGTGCGGGAACAGGGTCGGTCAGAGCTCAGACCAGGCGTCCCCCATGAGACTTCAGACGGGAGAGAAACCTTTCGGATGCCCCGACTGTGGGAAGAAGTTCAGTCACGGCACCAGCCTTGCTTTCCATATGAAAGTCCACACCGGGGAGAAACCCTACCAGTGCTCGGACTGCGGGAAGTCCTTCAACCGCAGAAGCTACCTCGCGGACCACACGAGGATCCACACGGGGGAGAAACCTTTCCAATGCATGGAATGCGGGAAGAGCTTTGGCGGCCGAAGCACCCTGAGTTCTCACCGGAGGGTCCACCGGGAGGAGAAACCTTTCGAGTGCTCGGAATGCGGGAAGAGATTCGGTCACCGCCGGAGCCTGGCGTCCCACATGAAGATCCACACGGGGGAGAAGTCCTTCGAGTGCTCGGATTGCGGGAAGAGCTACCGGCATAGGAGCACCCTCCTCTCCCACGTGCGGATCCACACGGGGGAGAAGCCGTACAAATGCCTGGAGTGTGGGAAGCGTTTCCACCAGGGGGCGAGCTTCCGCTCCCACCTGCGGATCCACACGGGGGAGAAACCCTTCCGGTGCTCGGAATGCGGGAAGACGTTCACTCAGAGGACCAACCTGGCCCCTCACATGAGGACCCACACGGGGGAGAAGCCCTTCGCCTGCGCCGACTGCGGGAAGCGCTTCAGCCAGAGGACGCAACTGGCCCGCCACGCCAGGATCCACACGGGGGAGAAACCTTTCCAATGCCTGGAGTGCGGGAAGAGCTTCAGCCACAGCACGGCCCTGGCCCCTCACATGAGGATCCACACGGGGGAGAAGCCCTTCCCCTGCTTGGAGTGCGGGAAGAGCTTCAAACAGCTGGCCCACCTCACGGCTCACCTCAGGACCCACCGAGAGAGGGAGATGCTGTGGAAGTTGGTGGAGTGCGCCCAGGCCTCCGGGGAAGGCCCACACACCACCAGCCTCCCCAAAAGCCACCCTGCTGGGGGTGGTCCAACTCTTTCTCTGTAGCCTCGCCTTCACAAGTACTTTACCTGTAAGCAGGAGATACAGTGGACCCTTGTATAACAAACTATAATTAAAAAATGTAAACCACCCAGAGACTACTTGAAGTGGTATGGGGTGGTATATAAGCAGAATACTTTTTGCATTTCCCCCATAGTATACTATAGAAGACAGAGCAGAGGGAGCCCTACCAGAGACCATAGAGATGAGAAACAGGCTAGAGAGTAACCACCCACCATGAAGATCCTAGAGCTGCTCTTTAAGACAGGCGGAATGGGAGAGCTCCCTCCCCTGGATCCACATCCTGCCTGTCTTGAAGAGTGGCTCTATCTATGGTCATCATGGTGGGTGGTTACTCTCTACCCCGTTTCTCTGTGGTCTCCGGTAGGGCTTTTTATTTTCTGGCTTGTATTCTTTGGAAAAATTCAATCATGCAAAGTACAGTGGACCATTATATAACAAACAGTTTGTATAACATAAAATCTGTACAACACAAAAAATTCCAGAGAGAGGGGAAATTTGCTTAACAGAATCGCCTATGGGGCGAATCCGTACAACATAAAAATGGGATCACTCCGTTTTCAATGCATTCCTATTGAAAATTTGTATAAAGGAAAATTTGCTTAACAGAATTTCAGTGGGAACAAATTAATTCCTTTATACAAGGTACCACTGTTTAACTACTAGAGAGCCCTGTGGTTTCGGGGTCTGGCTGCAAAGCCAGAGGCTGGGACTTCGATTCCTTGTCGTGCTTCCTTGATAGGTTGGTCTTGATGATTGTAATTTATTTATCATCATCCTCTTCTGCGGAGATGAATGCAGTAGGGAATGGGAAGGGTTCGAACCTGTCCACCCTCGGTTCCGAGCCGCAAAGAGTCTTCAGGACATTATTCGTAGGGCCATTTAACAAAGAGGTATTCGACAGTTCCATGTTTATCTGGTTTTCTTGAACACAATTCTTGTCACACAATGGCGAAAACTCTTTTATATTTAACTCTCCACATGATGGCTGTTTATATTGAGGAGTCACATGACTGCCTTCTTTCACGGAGTCTTTTACTAATAAGATGGTTGCGATTATGTCAACCCAGAAGCCTTATCCCAACAGATCGCTTCCTGAAATATTGGCTTCCACAACAGGGGTGTTTGGCCCACTGTGCCACCGGGTTTTCCTCTTTCTCTCTCCTCCATTCGGGCTGGAACCTCTCCAAATAACCTGGCCAGTGCACCGGTTGGACTTACACAGACCAATTATATTCTTCAGGCTTGGTCACTCTAAATCAGTGGTTCTCAACCTGTGGGTCCCCAGATGTTTCTGGACTGCAACTCCCAGAATCCCCTTCTAGCACAGCGAGTGGTGGAGGCTTCTGGAAGTTGCAGTCCAGGAACATCTGGGGGATCCACAGGTTGAGAACCACTGCTCTAAATCTAGCTGTTTCTCCTCTCATCATCCCCTCCTCAGTCTGAGTCCCAACCTTCTTCAGCGTTTCTTTCCAACGCTCCTCAGCACCCTCTTCCTCCACCCATAGGCCCTCTGACCTGTCCGTCACCCAAAAGGACTCTCTAATTGGCTCCCCTTCCTTTCTCCTTTCACCTTCATATTTATTTATTTGTTTGTTTGTTTGTTTTCTTGTCAAGGGTGTTTGGTTGTGGAATCACAGATGTCACATTTCTGCTCAATTGTGGTTAAGTTTATATTAGATTGGTTTTTGTTTCCCCGATGTGAGATGCTGCTTTATTTATTTATTTATTTATTTATTTATATAGCTTGTATGCCACCCACGCCCCAAAGGTCTCTGGGTGGCTCACAATCAAAATAAACAATTAAAACATCAAAATTACAGCAAAAGTAAAACAAAAACATAAATACAATAAATACAATACATTAAAACACAACACTAAAATTGCCATCAGGACCCACAATCATCAGTTTAAAAATGATATTTATCTTTTCCATCACTTTGTCCTCTATCTTTTTTTTCTCCTTTAAACTTAATTCCCCCACATTTACCATCATAACATGGTAACTTTCTTTTTCCTCTTCCAGTTCACACTTCTCAAGATGGCACACCACAACTCTCTTTCTCTTCAGATGTTTCTCTCTCACCGTAATATATTTGCCAGGGTAATGATAGAGGGCAGGCTCCATCCCGGGTACATCATTTCTCAGATGTCTTACATTCGTCTCTCCTTTCCTTTATTTCGTTTCCCCTCAACTTCAAAGACATACACAATAATTAGTTTCCTTTTTTTAAAGAGGGATGCCCCAGCTATTGAATTACCCTTGCTGGTCTTTTCCAGTTCAACAGAAAATATTTTTTTCACTCAGCGTGTTGTTAGTCTGTGTGACTCCCTGTCACAGGATGTAGTGATGGCATCTGCCCTCGATGGCTTTAAAAGGGGATTGGACAGATTCCTGGAGGAAAAGTCAATCACAGGTTACAAACCATGATGGAGATGTGTTATCTCCAGGCTTAAAACTGGGGGTAATTCAAGGGCCAGATGCAGGGGAGTGGGATCAGGAGACAGATATCTAGTCTTGTGTGCTCCCAGGGGCATCTGGTGGGGCCACTGGGAGATACAGGAAGCTGGACTAGATTGGCCTTTGGCCTGATCCAGTATGGCTCTTCTTAGGTTGTTATGTTCACCCCAGTCAGCAATCAGGCTGCTGTTTTCTTGACCCCTTGAAGTTTCCTGAGACTTTACAACAGTAGCCCCACATAAAGCACATTACAGTAGTCCAACCAGGAGATCACTAGGGCATGTATCATAGTGGCAGCTAGAAGAGAGAATGGCCTTACACGAGATAATGTTGGCTTGCAAGATCTGAGCACAGCTGTTGGCTTTATTCATAATATTTTATTTATAGGCTGCCTTTCTCCTGATAAGGGCAGCTCACTATAATAAAAAGAACAGAGTTGCAAGCATAATTAAATATTAAAACACAATCTTCATTAGCCCCCGTATCCATGGGGGGTTGGTTCTGGGATCTCTTGCAGATACAGAAATCTGCAGATAACAGCAGATAATAGAATCACAGAGTTAGAAGAGACCTCGAGGGCCATCTAGTCCAACCCCCTGCCATGCAGGAACCCCCATCACAATATTTCTGACAGATGGCCATCCAGCCTCTGCTTAAATACCCCCTATTGTAGCGTGGGGTTAGTGATTCAGCAGTGATTTCAGCTCAGAGACAAAGCAGGCTGGAGACAGCTTCTAGTGAACAACTCTTTAATCAGGGAAAGACAAGACTGAGGACTGGGGAGAGGAGGTTACATTTATAGGGGCCAGGTCTGGCTAGGAAAAGATACATTTTGGAGGGAACAATTACAACCAATCACAAGGCTGCCTTTTGGTGGGAACCAATAGGATTGAAGATCCAAATGCAGCAACTATAATCAACCAATAGGCCTGTTCCCTTTTGAACAGGGAGGCAGTTACTTCAACCAGCAATTACAGATCAATACACAACACCCCCAAAGAAGGAGACTCCACCTCCCTCCTTTGTGACAGGATATTCCACTGCAGAACAGCTCTAACCATCATGAAGTTCTTCCTAATGTTCAAATGGAATCTCTTTTCCTGTAGTTTCAAACCATTGCCCCGAGTCCTAGTCTCTGAAGCCATGGAAAACAAACCTGTTCCCTCTTCAATATGACATCCTTTCAAATATTTAAACATAGCTATCCTAACCCATCTCAGCCTTCTTTTTGACTTAAATATATATACAAATCAATTTATAAATCAGTAATGTGTTGTACTGGTAATTTTAGTCTTTCATTTCTTCCCCCTTCATGTGTAAGGCTTGAGGTGGCTCACAGAAACAGCACCCTTGATGGAACACATTAATAAACTGAATTAAAAACAAGATGGGCTTTGAAAGCACAGCTTGCATCCGTTGCAAAGTTTATTTTATAGGAAAATAACATCCAATAAATTTTGTCTTTTAAAAAAAGAGATGATGATTCAAGCTTTTGCGCTATGGAGGAACCTGTTTCCAACCTCTGCTGCCCACCCAACGGGTTAAAGCCATGGACGAGCGAGTCCCAGAGCGTCACTTGGGGAGGAGAGGAGCGGAACTATGCACTTCCGGTTTCCGCCTCTATGATCCTCTGCCTTTTCCTTTCCCCTTCTGGAAGTCGTCCGCTGCCCACCAAATGGATTAAAGCCATGGACGACCGAGTCCCAGAGCGTCACCTGGGGGAAGGCGAGGAGCGGAACTACCTACTTCCTGTTTCCGCCTCTATGGTCCTCTGCCTTTTTCCTTCCCCCTTCTGGAAGTCGTCTCCTGCCCACCCAATGGGTTAAAGCCATAGACAAGCGAGTCCCAGAGCGTCATGGGGGAGCGGTGCGGAGCCATCCATTTCCTGTTTCTGCCTATGTGGTCCGCCGCCTTTTTCCTTCCCCCTTCTGGAAGTTGTCTCTTGCCCACGCAACGGGTTAAAACCATGGACGACCGAGTCCTAGAGCGTCACCTGAAGGGTTGGCGAGGAGCGGAACTATCCACTTCCTGTTTCCTCCTCCGGGGTCCCCTGCCTTTTTCTTCCCCCTCCTGGGGTCCCATAGACAAGCGAGTCCCAGAGCGTCTTTCCATTTCTTTTCCCCCTTCTGGTCCTCCGTCGTCTCCCCCTTCTGCCCACGCAACGGGTTAAAACCATGGACGACCGAGTCCTAGAGTGTCACCTGAGGGGGAGGGGAGGAGCGGAACTACCCACTTCCTGTTTCCTCCTCCGGAGTCCGCTGCCTTTTTCCTTCCCCCTTCTGGAAGTCGTCCCCAGGCGGGGCTGTTGGTTCCTCTTTGGGAGTCCGGGAAGCCGGTGAGTTCCGGGTCGGGAGGCGATCGGTGGGGCAGCGCCTAGAGAAGCAGGTGGGGCGGAGGGGATGGCTTGGTTCTTATGGGGAAGGTGGGAGAGAAATGTTGGAGGAAGGTTCAGATCTGCTGAGGAAGGGAGACGAGGAGGGAGTCCCTAGAAGGGGCAGGATCCCCTCCTTCCAAGGGCAGGGGCAGGGGATCCTCCTTTGGGGATCGCTGCCCCCCAAAATCCTCCTCGTCCTCCTCCGGTAGATTAGGATCAGAATCCTTTTATTGGCCAAGTGTAGTTGGACACACCCGGAATTTCTTTTGGTAAAAAAATGCTCTCCATATATAAGAAGGAAGTATAAGAATCATATATCCAACAATAAGAACACAGTGCAACAACACAAGACAACCTGTTATTTAAAAAAGGAAGAAAAGAAGAAAAATTAATTATTCAACAATTTGATAGCCCTCGGAAAGAAGCTATCCTTATATCTAGTTGTCCTAGTGTGCAATGCCCTAAAACGTCGCCCTGAGGGTGACAATTGAAATCCCTTCTTTCCAGCCTGGGAAGCCAAGCCCTCCCCAGGGATCCCTCCTCCCTGTCCATTGGGATGGTGGGAAACCCCATGGGGGACCAGGAGGAGGAGGCTTCTGCCAGACTGGGGGTAGGGAGAGGGCAAGGCAACGGAGTCCCAATCTGCCCTCTCTCTGCAGAGAGGAGGGCAAGGGCTTCATTTGCTTTGCATTGGCTCCACATCGCAAGGCGCTCCTTCGTGCATCCCTTGCCCTGTTAGAGGCGCTTTTTAAAAACTGCAGTTTTGTATTCTTTGGTGGCAGAATTTTGTCAATTCTGTTATTTATTTACTTATTTAAAGAATTCTTTAGCCACGCCACTACTAAATGGTCACTGGGCAGCATATGTCTTGATTATACTTAATTATACTTGAATATGTCTTAAATATACTGATCTATATATTGTCCCTCATTATTGTAAGCCACCTTGTTCCAAGGAGAAAGGTGGAGTAAGAATACTCATAAACAAACAAACAAACAAACAAACAAACAAACAAACAAATACAAAAATATATTAAAACTATAAAACAACATTTAAAACCATCAAAATAGCAAACAGTTTAAAACATTTAATGTACAAATAGGAAATAATTATTATAATTAGAGTGTGAATAATGCCAGGAAGGAAATTTTGGGCATTTTCACTTTCCAAAGTCCTAGGGTGTCTAGTAAAGTACCCAGCTCAATCCCAGGCAGCCAACTCAAGGTTTGCTCAGCCTTCCATCCTTTTATGGTTGGTCAAATGTGTACTCAGCTTGCTGGGGTGGGGAATGAAGGGGGACAACGTGTAGCCTGTGGAATAAAATTGTAAACTGCCCAGAGAGTGCTTTAAGCACTGTGGTATATCTGACATTTAAACAGCACCCGTGACTTGACTTTTTGGTTTAAGTCTTGGGAAATTGGTGTGCTTTCCTATGTCTTCAGGCCAGCCCTCCAGGAGGAGGAGGAAAGCTGTATTTGTTGTGTGGGGTGGATATTAACGTTAGGCACCCATTGGCAGTTTCTACGAGGCCATCCTAGCTTCCCAGGGAATATCTACCTTCTTATGGGCAGAGACCAGAGGGACCCTGTGAAGTCTTTGAGGGGGAGTCCCAAGTCAGAGCCTTTGATGCCAAATACGAAGCCCAAATCCCTGTTTTAAAAAAACAACCCCCAGAAGAAGAAAAAGAGGGGTGGGTGGGATCCAAGTCACGAATTGAATCCATTGGGGATGACCTCCCCACTTTCCCAATCCAAAATTATAGCTTTACAACCACACAGTTCTCTCCTCGGCTTACTTCCGTCTATAAGACGCCCCTCAGTGTTTAGTCTTAACAATTTTGGGCAAAGATTTAGTCTCACACATGGAAAAATACTGTAAGGCTGACTCAACATGGAGCCCCTGTCCTTGGCTTAGACTAGCCCTATTCTTTTGCACTTTCCTCCTTCACCAGTGAATCTTGTTATATGCATCAGGCTTTTACTGAGTTTTATATAAACTGGAGTCTTTAGTGGCTTGCCATTTCATACTTGGACTAGATTTTGTTTGTTTGCTGGGAAACATAAGAACCTAAGAAGAGCCCTGCTGGATCAGGCCAAAGGCTCATCTAGTCCAGCTTCCTGTATCTCCCAGTGGCCTCACTAGATGTGTCTGGGAGCGCATGAGACTAGATCTCTGTCTCCTGATACCACTCCCCTGCATCTGGCGCTTGAAGTACCCCGTTTTTTAAAGCCTGGAGATGACCCATCTCCATCATGGTTTGTCACCTGGGATGGACTTTTCCTCCAGGAAACTCAAGAGAGTTTGGGGTGACATTATCTCCGAACCCAAATTGGGGTGTGTTCAAGGGTTTTGAGGGTGGGAGTTCCTGGATGTTAGCAGATCAGGCCGAGGGGAAGTCTCCTGGAATTGTTACCAAAAATTGTGTGTCTTCTCTAGAGAGAGAGGAGTCCTCGTTCCCTTCCGTTCCTTTTGTTCTTTCGGAAGATACTCTGCTGGCGCGGAAGCTTAGAAAAAGCCGGCGGACATGGAGATGTGGAGCAGTGAGTCGGTCCCAGGAAGAACGGCACCGTGCAGTCTCCAAGGGGAGCCCCTCAGCCTCCACGGGGAGCCCCTCAGCCCAGAGGTTGAGCGCCAGCATTTTCGGGAGTTCTGCTACCAAGAGGGCGAAGGACCCCGGGCGGTTTGCAGCCATCTCCACCGTCTCTGCCGTCAGTGGCTGAAGCCAGAGAAACACACCAAAGCTGAGATGCTGGACCCGATCGTCCTCGAACAGTTCCTGGCTGTCCTCCCGTCAGAGATGAGGATGTGGGTCAAGGACTGTAGACCAGAATCCACTTCCCAGGCGGTGTCTCTGGCCGAAGGCTTCCTCCTGAGCCGGAGAGTGGAGAAGAAGCTGGAGGAGCAGCAGGTGAGCGTTCTGGTCAGCCGGAAGGGCTGAGAAAGTGTCCACCCTTGTATGGGAATTGTTCAGCCAATGCACCTCCCTGTTTCTTAACCCTGAGGACTCTTCCTGTAACAAAATACCACAACTAGGGGACATGCACTCAAATTGTGGGCTGGGAGAGTAAGAACAGACAAAAGAAAATATTTTTTCACCCAGCGCGTTGTTAGTCTGTGGAACTCCCTGCCACAGGATGTGGTGATGGCATCTGGCCTGGATGCCTTCCAAAGGGGATTGGACAGATTCCTGGACGAAAAGTCCCTCACAGGTTACAAACCATGAGAAAGATGTATCATCTCCAGGCTTAAAACTGGGGTACTTCAAGGGCCAGATGCAGGGGAGTGGTATCAGGAGACAGATATCTAGTCTCATGCGCTCCCAAACGTATCTGGTGAGGCCACTGTGAGATAAAGGAAGATGGACTAGATGGGCCTTTGGCCTGATCCAGCAGGGCTCTTCTTATGTTCTTATGTTCTATTTTATCCTTTAATCCCCCCCCCCCGCGCGTGCTTCTGTCCTGTGTCTTTATTGTCCTTATTTTTGTTTCTGATGCAGGGGTTTTCAGGATTCGTCTCTGGTTTCTCTCGGGCGATGGATGCTCCTTCAGAATCAGCACAGAAGTCTCTCCTTCTCAGGATGGAGGAGGAGGAGGATGGAGGAGTAACCTTGCCTGGTAAGAAGGTTGTCGGCGTATTAGGTTCCTTTCTCTTGGAGGGTGGTGGGGTCTCCTTCTTCTGAGGTTTTTAAGCAGAGGCTGGATGGCCACCTGTCGGAAATACTGTGTTGGAGGGGTTCCTGCATGGCAGGGGGTTGGACTAGATGGCCCTTGAGGTCTCTTCCAACTCTAGGATTCTATGATCTCCTATATTAACAGTGTGAGTTGTAGGTGCTCAGTGCTCATGTAGGCATGAGACCAGAGGAGTAGGTGATCAAATGGGGATAAGACCCACTCTACAGATTCTGGACTCTTATTGGTCACTTGGCTCCAAAACTGGGGTTTCTTTTCCCCAACACCTTTGTGCCGAACCAGAGTTAGACAAATTTAAACGAGGCTTGAAAACTTGCCTGTTCAACTTGGAATGATAGGGGTTGATTATGGGGAAAGTTTAGCGTTAGTGCAAATTTGTTTTATTTACCACATTATTATTATTATTATTATTATTATTATTATTATTATTATTATTATTATTATTATTATTATTATTATTATTTTATTATTATCTGAAGGATAATTGATTGGTAGTAGTGGAGTCAGACGATTCATACTGATGTTGTACATTTTAATAGTATGTTAATTGTTAAATTTATATTTTGATCTATATTAGTATAATGTGTGTCTTGATCCCTGGAATGCTTTCTGGTTTAGGGTGCAATGTAAATTATTATTATTAAATTATCACACAGCGGACAAGATAACTACACTGGATTTTGTATTACAAATCACTAGTCGAACGCTTCCCGAGCGTTTAGGACTCTGTGATGTATCGCCGAATTATGCGAGCAGATCCCAGTAAGGTGGCTTTCTGCAGCTGACTGATGGTGACTTTGTCAACTCCAGTTTCTTCTAAATACTTGCTTACCATTATTATTATTATTATTATTATTATTATTATTATTATTATTATTATTATTATTATTATTATTATTATTATTATTATTATTATTATTAACTGCACAGCTAACTACGCTGGATTTTGTAATACAAATCACTAGTCAAACGCTTCCCAGCGTTTAGGACTCTGTGATGTATCGGCAAATTATGTGAGTAGATCCCAGTAAGGTGGCTTTCTGCAGCTGACTGATGGTGATCTTGTCACTGATGATGATGATGATGATGATGATGATGATGATGATGATGATGATGATGATGATGATGAATAATTAAATACTAAACATTGTCAGTCAAAATAATTAAAAAAAAAGTGTGACCGGTATTACAGAGATACAGGTTTTAGCCAAATCTCTCTCTCCTCCTTGGTATCCCTGGCAGAACCTGGAAGCACGGTGGGGACAGATCCTGGCTCATCTCGTCTTTGTGGAGGAATGGAAAGAGCACCTGTGAAGCCAGAGCAGGTAGGAAGAAAGGAATGACACGATGAAAAAGGGGAGCCCCTCCTGGTGAGGAAATCCGGGAAAGTTGGATGTGGAAGGATGAATCTCCCCACTGTTGACATTGGTCTCCCTTTAGAGAGGGGTGTTTTGTTTTGGAAGAGGACTGGTTGCTTTAGAGATGGGTGTTTTGTTTTGGAAGAGGACTGGTTGCGAAGCAGAACACTCTAGCTCAGCTGGCACTCAGAACCCAATCCCACTCTCTGCAATAAAATCAACCACTGTCTTACCATGCTGTGGTTCGTGAGAGCCGAAATTCCAATCAGGAAGCGGCCTCCGATGCGTCATCTTTCCCTCTCCCTAGCGCTGGCCAATCAGGAGCTGTTCAAGGACATGCCTCATCCTACCTTCCCCGTCTGATTGGCCAGCACCAAGGAGAGGGAAAGATGACACATCAGAGGCTGCTTCCTGGTTGGAATTTCACCCAGCGCGAACTACAGCAAGGTAAGACAGTGGCTGATTTTGTTCCGGAAGGTGGGACTGGGTTCCGAGCGCCTGCTGTGCTGGCGTGTTTCGTTTCGGAAGCAGTCCCCTTCCAAAACGAAACGCCCATCTCTAACCTACTTTAAAAAGGCGGGACGCTTATGACACCGGCGAGAGAACAGAAGTTTCCTTCTCTGTCAGGTTGCAGATGCTTATGAGGAAGTGGCGGTGCGTTTCTCTGAGGAGGAGTGGTCTCTGCTGGATCTGGGCCAGAGGGCTCTCCACCGGGAAGTCATGGAGGAGAATTTGGCCCACGTGGTGTCTCTGGGTGAGCTTTCCTTTCCCTTCCATCGCAGCCATTTTCAGAGAGGCAGCCACGTTAGTATCTTCTGGGAAGAACAAGACGTCAGCCAGAACAGTGTTTTATTTATTCATTCATTCATTCATTCATTCATTTGTGTACCGCATCCGATTTTCCCAAAGGGAACTCTGGGCGGTTCACATAAAACAACACAAGGGAAAAACAGCAAATAATAATAAAAATAATAAAGACAGTAGTGCAAAAACAAACAAGCAGATGCCCAGCAAGAAGCACAAAATTACTAAACAAAACAAACAACGAACATGGGGAAAACAGAAACACACCTTAACGATTGCCAAAGGCATCCCTAAACAGTCAAGTTTTTAACTGCCTTTTTAAAGGGTGCCAGGGATGAAGCCTGGCGTATCTCGCTTGGCACCTTATTCCCAAGGCATGCAACTTATTCTCTGGCATGCTCCGTCCGGCGATCTTAAATCAGCCAAGATGGGCAGGGGTCAAATGGAGAAGCTGCCGGCCTGCAATGTGCCAGCGCACTGGAGGCCTCAGCTGGAGTAATAAGGCCAAATTCAACTAAATTTGGTATAACCAAAGTATTGTGGCAAATTTACCTCAGCGCTAGCCTTTAGGGATTTGAACCCCGAGTGCCATTGCATCCCAAGTGGAGTGCAATGGCAAAAACTCACACTCGCAAACATTTCTTCATTTCAAAGGCTTGGTGATAAAGTTCGACGGGTGAAGCCAATGTACAGAGAGCGCACAAGTATCAAATTGTGTTGCATTTCTCTACATTTTGATGGTTTCTTCCCAAGGGTCTTTGGGTGGGGAGTCCATAGAATCATAGAGTTGGAAGAGAGACCTCAAGGGCCATCCAGTCCAACCCCCTGCCATGCAGGAACCCCCATCACAATATTTCCGACAGATGGCCATCCAGCCTCAGCTTAAAAACCTCCAAAGAAGGAGACTCCACCACCCTCCTTTGCGGCAGCATCTTCCACTGCCCAACAGCTCTAACCGTCATGAAGTTCTTCCTAATGTTCAAATGGAATCTCTTTCTGTTTAATGGCAGTTCTTAGATTATACTCGATCTGTTTTACTTCCTGGTCAAACCATGTTTCTTCCCCACTTCAGCTCCTGATGTAGGAGAGAGGAGGTCTGAAGAAGAGCCGCATCCAGTCCCTTTAGAAAAATGTCCCGAGGAGAGGAAAACCCTTGGAGCGAAAACTGAAACTGAAGAGAAGAAGGGTGAAGAAGTTTTTCCTTTTCTACGAAGCAGCTTCCATGGCGTCTTTCTCCCAGCAAAAATAAACCGAAGCCACGAAAGGCAGAAGTTTCCGGCGGGGAAGGAAAGCGTCCGTTGTCAGACGAGTACCAACGCTCAGTGGCGAATCCACCAAGGGAGGCAGAGGAAGGATGGCTCAGAAAACGAGGAGGGATTTTGTGACCCGTCTTTCCCGGGAAGGGAGCTGACAACGAAGGGAAGACCAGAGGAGCCGCTGAGACACGCGGCGTGTGAAAAGAGCGCCATTCCGAGCTCGGACCGCGCTTCTCGTACGAACCTCCAGGCCGGCGAGAAACCCTTTGAATGCCCCGATTGTGGGAAGAAGTTCGGCCACGGGGCCGACCTGCCTCATTATATGGGACTCCTCGCGGGGATGAAACCCTTCCCTTGCCCCAAATGTGGGAAGGGCTTCAGCCAGAGGACACACCTCGCGGAACACATGAGGATCCACACGGGTGAGAAACCCTTCGAATGCCCGGAATGTGGCAACCGTTTTGGCCACAAGCGCAGTCTCGAGTCCCACATGCGGATCCACGCGGGGACCAAGCCCTTCGCCTGCCTCGAGTGCGGGAAGAGCTTCCGGGCGCGAAGCACCCTGAGCTCCCACCAAAAGATCCACACGGGGGAGAAGTCCTTCCAGTGCTCCGAGTGCGGGAAGCGCTTCCGCCACAAAAGCACCCTCCGTTCCCACACGCGGATCCACACGGGGGAGAAGCCGTTCCCCTGCTCGGAGTGCGGGCGCAGCTTCGCCTGCCGGAACACCCTCAGCTTCCACCGGAGGATCCACACGGGAGAGAAACCCTACCAGTGCCCGGAGTGCGGGAAGCGGTACAGCGTCAAGCGCAGCCTGGCGTTCCACCTCAGGACTCACACGGGCGAGAAGAGCTTGAAATGTTCCAAATGCGGGGCCAGCTTCAGGGAGAGAAGCGCCCTTCGTGCCCACGTACGGATCCACGCGGGGAAACTGAGGTGCTAACAGACCTGGTTCGTTCTTAAACGCTCTCTGAGGCGTTTATCGCGATTGGGAGCTGCCCAGAGACCCCTGGGGTAGTGGGCGGCATACAAGTTAAATAAATAAATAAATAAATAAATAAATAAATAAATAAATAAATAAATAAATAAATATGTCTCAAGATGGCCGAGCACCTATGTTCCTGAGGCAACCGCTCTCAATCGCTGTCCAAAGGGGAATGCCTGCTGTGTGCTTGGCACTCTAGGCCAGCTGACTAAATAATGGGGTTTTTTTAATAAAGTGATTTTAACAAAATAAAAATAAAAATAAATAAATAAATAATAAAAATAAAATAAATAAATAAATGGCGTAGCCCCTTTGCTGCCCATGAAGGCTTCCCCTCCCCCTTTCAGGGCTCGCCTTCCATCTCTCTTGCGACAATTCACGCTGAGGGGGAAAAAACTGAAGCGTTTCCAAGGCGGGAAGACGTTCAAGCGGAGGAAAAACACTTTGTCTCCCGAAGGAGGAGCCGCGCGTGGAAGGGGCCACGCCTGGAACGTGGACAGGGCTTCGGTCAGCGTCCAAAATGTGCTTCTCGCGGCTGAACCCACAAAGAGGGAAGGTTGCTATGGACGTTCTTGGTACGCGCAGAAGCCTCAGGACAGGAAATGCACTTTACAAGTCATCAGAGAATCCTCATACCGGAGAATAGCTTAGATCAGGCATGTCCAAACTTTGGCCCTCCTGATGTTTTGGACCACAACTCCCAGAATTCTAAGCTTAGGTTGCAAATAGCAAAGGACTGTGGGAGTTGTGGTCCAAAACATCTGGAGGGCCGAAGTTTGGGCATGCCTGGCCTAGATATTTTCCCCACAGATGGCTCATTAGAAGGACTTGACCTGTAGGCGGAGGAACAGAATAGAAACCTGATCTGTGGATATTCAGAGGACAATACATTTGTCTTAAGAAAGCAGGTCTGGTACATCGTGAGGGTATGATTTCTGAAGTGTCTTGCATTCTTTCGACCTCCCCCATCTTTTCTTTTCCTTCAGCCCAAGAACTTCAGAATAACAGGACATTGAGCCGTGGCACCTGGACTTCTTTTCCTTGAGAGATCAAAACATTTGCTGCATTGTTTGAGCTTTGGATTGAACTATGTGATCTCCCCGAGTGGGAGGGGGATTGCTCCTCATAACTCTTCAAGTGGAACCACATGTGCTAGACCAGGCATGTCCAAACTTCGGCCCTCCTGATGTTTTGGACCACAACTCCCAGAATCCCAAGCCTGCCTTTCCAATGGCAAAGGACTGTGGGAGTTGTGGTCCAAAACATCTGGAGGGCTGAAGTTTGGACATGCCTGTGCTGTGTGTGTGTTGTGTCGTTACAGTCGTGACCGAGTCTACGTGACCCCATGTCCATGGAGTTTTCTTGGCAGGAATACCGGAGTGGTTTGCCAGTTCCTACTCCAGGCCCCTACAGCACCTGGTATTCCCTGGTGGTCGCCCATCCAGGTACTAACCAGGGCCGGCCCTGCTTAGCTTCCAAAATCAAGCGAGATCAGATGTGCTTCTTAGGGCATCTTGGCATGATGATATGCCTGTGCTAGACTCTAGCAAATGCATTAACCTCCCAAAGAAGCCAATAGAATTTCTGCATAGAATCATAGAATCGTGATGGTATCGTTAAGGCCGGTGTATTACGAGGAAGAGCTATTCTCTACAAGGGCATGGAGACATTTGGGGGCTCCTCCGTTTTCCTGGTTGTGAACAAAGCCTCCATGAACAGAGGCAAGCTATCTTTCGAAGAGGCCAAAGACACGGTCCCGAGAGGGTACAGTCTCCCGCCCTTTCGGGGTTCATATACTGTGATCCCAGTATATCACGGGACTGCAGTATATGAAAGGCAAAGCCCCCTGGGGTAAGCTGCATGGGCCTGTTTGAGGCTTCCTGCACTTTCCTCAGCCCTGACCGGAAGTCACTTCCGGTTTTCCGGAAAGCACTTTGGCAGCCTGGGAAACCCGTCGGAGGCCCGTTAGGGGCAGCGCCAGGACTCAGGTAAGTGTAGGAGGCCCCAGATAGCCCCCCCAGTCCGGACCCAACCCAGAATCTGCATATCATAGATTTTCAATTATTGCGGGTCAGGATGGGTTCCTCACCCCCGCGATAGGTGGAGGGTTACTAAACAGGCAGATTCTGTGCATCACGGTGGGCTGGTGGGCCAGATGTTAGACATTTGTCTCCTTAGCTGGGGCTGGACGTAATGACCCCTAGGATCGCTTCCAGCCCTGCTGTTTTAAGGTTATCGTCAATGTTTCTGCTTGGGTGCATTGAAAATATTTTCTCGCCCAGCGTGTTGTTAGTCTGTGGAACTCCCTGCCACAGGAGGTGGTGATGGCATCTGACCCGGTTGCCTTCCAAAGGGGATTGGACAGTTTCCTGGAGGAAAAGTCCATCCCAGGTGACAAACCATGATGGAGATGTGTCATCTCCAGGTTTAAAACCAGGGTCCTTCAAGGGCCAGAGGCAGAGGAGTGGTATCAGGAGACAGAGATCTAGTCTCGTGCGCCCCCAGAGGCATTTGATGGGGCCACTGTGAGATATAGGAAGCTGGACTAGATGGGCCTTTGGCCTGATCCAGCAGGGCTCTTCTTAGGTGCTTATGTGTAAGAAAAAAACTACTTAATAGAGAAGCATCTGGTTTTACATTGTTCATGGTGTTTCATATAACTTCTATAAAAGCTACCTGGTGGGTTCTGGAATTTGGACTTCTGTATGGACACCTTAGGGCAGTGGTGGCATACCTTTGGCCCTCCAGATGTTTTGGACCACAACTCCCACAGTCCTTTGTCACTAGCAATACAGGCTTGGACTTCTGGGAGTTGTGATCCAAAACATCTGGAGGGCCAAAGTTTGGCCACCCCTGCCTTAAGGTGTCTACGTACTGATTTCCCTGCTAGCACTACTAAATGCTTTCCTGATACCTTGCATCTTAGAATCATAGAATCCTCATAGAGTTGGATGATGCCTCAAGGGCCATCTAGTCCAACCCCTTGCCATGCACGAACCCCCATCACAGGACTCCTGACAGATGGCCCTCCAGCCTCTGCTTAAAAACCTCCAAAGAAGGAGACTCCACCACCCTCCTTTGTGGCAGCATCTTCCACTGCCAAAGAGCTCTAACTGTCATGAAGTTCTTCCTAATGTTGTAGAATGTAGAGGCATATACACGTGTAATGGAGGACCCCATCTTAGTGATGGTTCAGAAAAACAGAGGACCAAGCACTGGTTTAGAGTTGGATGGCCAGATAAGAAACCCGAGGAAATACCGATTTGAAAGAAAGTGTGTCAGTTGATTCCAGAAAACATCATCTCCTTGCTCATCTCTCCAGTAAAACCGATTTATTCCACAAAAATGATGAGAAGCATTGCCACAAATCCGTTCTCTGCAAAATAATAACCCGGTGAGGCTGAACCTTGAGAGCGTCATCTTAGACAAAGGGAAGTCCTTTTCTTGTGAAGCATTGGCAACAGTGGAATTCAATTCTAGACCCTACCAAAGGACTGACGGCCATCAGCTTAGATGGGTGTCACATCTCCAAGCCCATGTTTCTGTGTACTCCGGAGGCTGGGAGGCAGGGAGGCAGGAGCCGGAGAGCGGGAGCTGTCCTCACATCCTTTCTTTAACTGTCAAGGTCAAGGGGATTTGCTCGAACCAAGTCCTCACTGCACAGTCAGGGGATAAGAGGGCAGGTCCTCTTATGGACTGAGAACTGGTTGAGATCCAGGAAACAAAGAGTAGGTGTCAATGGGCAAATTTCACAATGGAGAGAGGTGAAAAGTGGTGTGCCCCAGGGCTCTGTCCTGGGACCGGTGCTTTTCAATCTGTTCATAAATGACCTGGAGACAGGGATAAGCAGTGAGGTGGCCAAGTTTGCCGATGACACAAAACTTTTCCGTGTGGTAAAACCCAGAGTAGATTGCGAAGGGCTCCAGGAGGATCTCTCCAAACTGGGGGAATGGGCTGAGAAATGGCAAATGCGTTTTAATGCAGCCAAATGTAAAGTAATGCATATTGGGGCAAAAAATCCAAACTTTTATCTTTCAACTCATGGGCTCTGAGCTATCTGTGACGGTGTGCTGCTGAACAGCTCAATGAAGGCTAAAACATTTAGAGCTCTTTAGTCTGGAAAAAAGGTGCCCGAGGGGGGATATGATTGAGATGTACAAAATAATGCAGGGCATGAGTAAAGTAGATAGAGGGACGCTCTTCTCCCTCTCACAAAATACCAGAAGTAGGGGATGTAGTGTATAGGGTATTGTGTACTGGTTATTTTAAGAGCAAGGCATACTGCAGTTGAAGACAGGTGGACCTTGTAATGAGGAAATGCCTAGTGGGGTGAACTGGGGGGTGGAGCTACGGGTATTTATGGAATGTGTGTTTGTGTTATGCATGTCGTGTGTGGAATAAAGGAATCTTTCATAGCATGCTGTATGTCTGGACCCAATACATAATAGGGGACATCCACTCAAATTGAAGGCTGGGAGAGTGAGAACAGACAAAAGAATTTTTTTTTTAGCCAGTGTGCTGTTAGTCTGTGGAACTCTGTGCCACAGGATGTGGTGATGGCATCTAGCCTGGGTGCCTTCCAAAGGGGATTGGACAGATTCCTGGAGGAGAAGTCCATCACAGGTGACAAACCATGATGGAGGTGTGTAATCTTCAGGCTTAAAACCAGGTTACTTCAAGGGCCAGATGCAGGGGAGTGGTATGAAGGGACAGATATCTAGTCTTGTGAGCTGGACTAGATGGGCCTTTGGCCTGATCCAGCATGGCTCTTCTTATGTTCTTATGTACACCAACCCTAAAGCCTTATATTTGCAGCTGAAGCTCCCGGGTGCAAAGATGGAGGCCATGCCTGGAAAATCTGGGTCTCTGTACACTCAGCCTTCCATCCTTCTGAAGTCAATATTAGGAGTACCCAGGTTGCTATAGGTGGGTTGGCGAGCCATGTGTAGCCTCCAAGATTCTTGTAAACTGCCTAGAAAATACTTGTAAGTGCCAGGGGGCAGTATATCAACAGCACACTTGGATTTTCTTTTCTTGTTTTAATTTTTGTCATGTTTTCGTGTGTTGTAGTTGTGTCTTAACAGTTGGTCAGGCACCCAGAATAGCTTTCGGTCTGCCTGTGGAAGTCTCTTGGTGTATCAGTTAGTCAAACAGTGAATTTGATGGAATCAAATATCCACACTGGGAAAAGAAAGGCAGTGTTGTTGTTTTTTAATAGCCTACATCTTTAAAGAAATCCAGTGGATTGCATAACGGATGAAGTCTCGGGAGATTTGGTTTTGATTTCCCAGCTGGGCCATGAAAAGTCACTGCAGGGTGGAAAAGGGTTGAAACCGCTCCTTATCTTGCAATCCAGCGTTACTTCTCACCTCTGGCTTGACAGGTAACTTTTGAGAAGTTACAGGCACATTTGTTTCATCTTATAAACTTCAGCTTAACAGCTATGAAAAAAAATGTAGATACCAACACTTATGAAGACCCAGACAAGATGTGCACAAATACTTAAATAATACTGTATTTCAGTTATAAGTGCATATGTTATGCCTTTAAGAACCTAAGAAGAGCCCTGCTGGATCAGGCCAAAGGCCCATCTAGTCCAGCTTTCCTGTATCTCACAGTGGCCCCACCAGATGTGTCTGGGAGCGCATGAGACTAGATCTCTGTCTCTTGCAACCACTCCCCCGCATCTGGCCCTTGAAGTACCCCAGTTTTAAGCCTGGAGATTACACATCTCCCTCATGGTTTGTAACTGATGATGGACTTTTCCTCCAGGAATCTGTCCAGTCCCCTTTGGAAGGCATCCAGGCCAGATGCCATCACCACATCCTGTGGCAGGGAGTTCCACAGACTAACAACACACTGGGTTAATAAAAAATATTTTCTTTTGTCCGTTCTCACTCTCCCAGCCCTCAACGTGAGTGGATGTCCCCAAGTTCTGGTATTTTTGAGAGGGAGAAGAGCTTCCGTCTATCCACTTTACTCATGCCCTGCATTATTTTGTACGTCTCAATCATATCCCCCCTCAGGCACCTTTTTTCCAGACTAAATTAACTGATTATGCATCAGTTATAAGTGCATATCTTTAAAAGTCCCAGATGACTTAAATGATATTTCAATCCTAATATACGGTACGCTCAAAAAGCTGAGAATACATCTCTTAAAATTGTTGAAAGGGAAAAAAATACCCTGGAGTGCAAGTTTGTTCTGCCTTGGCTCCACACATCCATGGTGGAGGATGCTGGGAACTGTAGTCCAAGAACATGGGGGGGGGAGGAACTTTTCTAAGTCTTATTTTGGAGGTGTCTCAGTGTCAGGACACCCAGGGAGAGATAATATTCTATAAGTGTTAATTGTTTCTCCCATCTTTGGAGCACCTCCGTAAAAACACATTTCTTAAAAAAAATAGCTTGAATTTGAAGAATTATTAAAAAAACCCACAGAAAATCTCTTTCCTTGTGATTGATAGCTCAGAGAAGGTTCCACTGCAAGAAACTGAAAATCAGGCAAGTACAGAAAATAATAATAATAAGAAAATAGGAATTTCTAGGGCTTGATTTGTGTTTGGTTTCTTTTGCTGGTGTAGAATTGGGCGTTACACCACGGAGCAGGCGATATTTCATTTATAAAATAAAATAAAAGCAAGATGAGCTTTCAGAGTATGGCATCTATCCGTGCGTGGCAACTGCCTCTTCGGAGAAAAATGAACGAGCAGTAAATTTTGCACTATTAAATGGAAGAGTCCGGGCTGCACGGACTCCTCTTTCCGAACGACTGTCTTCCAGCCAAAGGGTTAACGCCATTGACGAGCGATTGCCCAGAGCGTCGCGGAGGAAAGCGAGAAGCCAGGCTGACCGCCTATTTCCTGCTTCCGGGTCCGTCGCCGTTTTGTGTCCCCCCCTCGGCAGAGTTCCGTCTCGGGAGTTCCGGGAGGGTCTACAGGTGCCTATATTTCTAATTTTTTCATTATTATTATCATTTTTTGGTGGGAGGCGAGAAGTTGATGAGCTATTAAGGGGGAGGCAGTGGGGCATCGATGGAAGGAAGTGGGTGGCTTGACTTGGGGCAAATGAAGGTGGAAGGGAGCTCGGCTGATGGGAAGGGGGGGTCCCTGGAAGAGACCAGGCGACCTTCCTTCCTTCCTCCCTTCCTTCGTCCTGGGATCGGGGCAGGGGAGCCTCGTAAGACGAGGGTCCTGGGTAAATTCAGGCAGGATCCTTCTTGCCCTACCAGGTTCCAAAGTGCCAGGGCTGCCCGGGGATGTGCTTCTCCCAGGCAGGGGCAGGGACCTCTCTGAGCAGGCATGGCTGAGGAAGGAAGGGAAGGTGTGGTGCTTGTCCAGTGATGGAGGCTGGGTTTCAGACTTGGTGCATTTCCCATTTTTCCATTCCTTGTACTTGTTTTTCTTGATAGTTAGCTGAGTTGAAAGTTCTTTAGTAAACCACTGTGGTTTCTTTAGACCTCTCCCATTTTTTCTTCTTGTTGGAACAGTTTTAAATTGTGCCTTTTAATATATCACGTTTCAGGAACTCCCCTCCATCTTGGACTCCCTTCCCACCAATGACTACATTCCAATCATACGTCTCATCGCACCATGTTTCAGTGATGCCAATTATGTCATATTTATTTTGCTGTATTAGGAGTTCCAGCTCCTCTTGTTTGTTCCTCATGCTCTGTGCATTGGTGTAGAGACATTTGAGGCTGCGTGTGCTTCTTACATGTCCTTTGCTTAACCTGTTTTTCCTCGCACCGATGGTCTGCACTACTTCTTGTCCTGCTCCTATTTCAACATTTGGGCTAGTCTCCACAACCCCTTCTGGATCTCTACCGTTAAGAGAATTTTCTCCCTCCCCCTGCAAACTCAGTTTAAAGCTCTCCTTATTAAATCTGCAGTCCTCTTGGCAAAAATATTCCTGCCAGCAGTGGTGAGGTGCACCCCATCCTGGCCCAATATCCCGTCTGAATGAAAAAGCAAACCATGGTCCAAGAATCCGAATCGTTCCTGCCGGCACCATCTCCAAAGCCAATTGTTCACCTCCACTATTGTTCTTTCCCTTTGTGGACCTTCTTGAGTGGCTTGCTGTTTCATACTTGGACTAGATTTTGTTTGTTTGCTGGGTAGAAACATAAGAAAATAAGAAGAGCCATGCTGGATCAGGCCAAAGGCCCATCTAGTCCAGCTTCCTGTATCTCACAGTGGCCCCCACTAGATGCATCTGGGAGCGCATGAGACTAGATCTCTGTCTCCTGGTACCACTCCCCTGCATCTGGCCCTTGAAGTACCCTGGTTTTAAGCCTGGAGATGACACATCTCCCTCATGGTTTGTAACCTGGGATGGACTTTTCCTCCAGGAATCTGTCCAATCCCCTTTGGAAGGCATCCAAGCCAGATGCCATCACCACCTCCTATGGCAGGAGTTCCACAGACTAACAACACGCTGGGTTAAAAAAAATATTTTCTTTTGTCCGTTCTCACTCTCCCAACCCTCAGTTTGAGTGGGTGTCCCCTAGTTCTGGTATTTTGTAAGAGGGAGAAGAGTGTCCCCCTATCCACTGTACCCATTCCCTGCATTATTTTGTACGTCTCAATTGTCACAGTGGTGTGTGTGTCTTTCCTAGAAGGAAGGCAGCTGGTTCCCTTCCATTCCTGCAGCTCTTTTGGAGGAGACGGACTTTCAAGACTCTGTTGGTACCGAAGCTGGGAAGACACCAAATGACAGGGAGGTTTGGTGCCAAGAGGAATTCCTGGACATGACGGCAGTGATCAATCTCGATGAGGACTCTGTTGGCCCAGAGGTTCAAGGCCATCACTTCTGCGACTTCAGCTACCAGGAAAATGAGGGTCCCCGGGCGGTTTGCAGCCAACTCCACCGTCTCTGCCGTCAGTGGCTGAAGCCGGAGAAACACACCAAGGCTGAGATGCTGGACCTGATTGTCCTCGGACAGTTCCTGGCTGTCCTCCCGTCAGAGATGAGGATGTGGGTCAAGGAATGTAGACCGGAATCCACTTCCCAGGCGGTGTCTCTGGCAGAAGGTTTCGTCCTGAGCCAGGCAGCGGAGAAGAAAGAGGAGGAAGAGCCGGTGAGAGATCTGGTTTTCCACCAAGTGCCCAGTTTTAAGGCAATTTTGCTAGCCAAAGCGTATCCTCTTTCCTCTTAAAGACAAAGTCATCTTCCTGTTCGTTCTTGAATTTATTTCTCGATTGATAGCGAATAATTGCAGGGGTTAGGGACCCGACTCGACACGCAATCATTGAAAAGCTGCAATATGCGGATGCTGGGTCAGGTCGGGACTGGGCGGGCTCTCTGGGGGCTCTTGTACTTACCCCAGGCCTGGCACTGCCCCAAACGGGCCTGCAAGGGGCTTTCCAGTCCCCCAGGGGCCCCAAAAGTGCTTTCTAGTGATCTGGAGGTCACTTCTGGTTTAACGGAAGTCACTTCCGGTTTGTGGGGAAGCACTTTTGGGGCCTCCGATGGGCCTGGGAAGGCCTTTCCTCCTTACCCCAGGGGCCCCTTTTTTCATATACAGTATGTGAACCGCGAAAGGGCGGGGAGGGGGGCAACTGTATCTCTTCATCGTTTGGCTGTCCGCCTCTTGTTTTTTGATGCAGGAATTTTCCACATTGGTCACAGGCTCGCCTGAAGGGGTGGAAGCTTCACCAGAAACAGGACAGAGGCCTCGGGTCCTGAAGGAGGAGGACGAGGAGGCATGTGGAGTTTCAGGTAAGAAACTGACATCTACTTGGACTCCCTCTCTTATATATCCCTCTCCCCCCCCACCGGTTGACGGGTTCCATTTTATGTCCTCTGTGCTCACTTAGAGCCCTTTTACACGACCCCCTAAGATCCGCTGGTAGCTTAAATTCGGATCCCCCCAGCCAGATATCATGTGGGTTTTGTTCCTCTTCCTGTGTTCCCACCCTTCCGTACTCTGTTGCTTCTGTCTGCAGTGAGCGTAGGGAGAAAAAAAAGGGAGAAAAAAAGGCAGGCTCACCTCTGCCTGCCGTCAGAGCAGCCCCATAAGGATTCCTGTCTGTTAAAGGGGTGGCAGGGACAACAAAAACAAACAGATCTGGAAGTTGAGTCATGGCTACTGGACTTCTTTTTTGAGAGATAGAAACGTTTCGCTGTTCATCCAAAACAGCTTCATCGGTCTGAATACAGCTAGTGCAGACTGATGAAGCTGTTTGGATGAACAGAGAAACGTTTCTATCTCTCAAAAAAGAAGTCCAGTAGCCATGACTCAACTTCCAGATAAACTCACCTGGATGACTGAGAATCTTCACAGACAAAAACAAACAGAAGGCAAGGAGAGCCCGCCATCCACAGCTTTACAATCCGCATCAGAATTTTTTTTTTACCTCCGGAGACCAGGTACTTGTAAAGTACACTGGGGGCATGGGCATACTTTGTTTTTTTTAAAGTCCGCTGCTGTTGGGAAAACAATTTTATGCTCTGGAACTGCAAGTGTTCTGCAGCGGATTTTAGGGGTTGGGTAAAAGGGCTCATAGTTGTTCAAGTTTCCGGTATTCAAAAAGGGGGGGATAAAATATGTTATAACACAGGAAAGGGGATAAAACGTTTATGAAGACTAAACATCTTCCCACCTCTTGGTCTCCTTTGCAGACCTTAGAATCCTGGTGGGGACAGATCTTCGCTTCTCTTCTGTTTTTGAAGGAATGGAAACTGCTCGGATGCAGCCAGAAGAGGTAGGAGGAAATGGATGGTGTGTGTGTGGGGGGGGGTGGACCTCACTTTCCACAGATGCGAGCCACTCGATGAAGGGTGAGGGGGATCTAGTTATTTATTGTGAATATGTTTATCCCATCTTTATTTATTATTTATTTATTTCCTATACTTGTATACCGCACCATTTCCAGGAGGACTCTGGGCGGTTAATAATAATAATAATAATAATAATAATAATAATAATAATAATAATAATAATAAGTAAAATGCAATTATTAAAAAACATGTAGTAAAAAACAATAGCAGGGGGACACCGATAGGGCACTAGCCAGTAAAGGGCCCTTAATAGAGGCAGTCCTTGGAAAAGGACCCAAGGCAGCAAACAGTATCCAAGGACAATTAAGGCGATATTCAAATTTAGAATAGCACATTCGAAGAGGCACCTTGCGTTGTTACAAAGGCAATATTAATGCTAACTAGAGGAAGCGAAAAAATTAAAAGAAAAAATTCCATTTATAAGAGATGGAAAACTAAAAATGGAAACACAGGTAGTATTACAAATTCAGTCCAAGGCGTATAATGCATGACAATCCATCTCAAAGTCACATAATAGGTAGTCATTCAGGGAAAGCTTGCCTGAAAAGGAAGGTCTTTATTTATTTATTTATTTATTTATTTATTTATTTATTTATTTATTTATTTATGAGCTTATATTCCGCCCATCTTCCCAGCGGGAACTCTGGGTGGCTAACAATGTTAAAAACACATAAAATAAGTAAAAAAACCTCTGAGCAGTAAAGCAGCGGAGGGCAAGATGGCGGCAAATGGAATAGGGGAGAGGAAGTAGAGAGGTTAAAAAAAAAAACCTAACTAGTAAGGTCACCAAAGGCCTCTTTAAAGAGGAAGGTCTTCAAAACTTTCTTAAAGGCAGGCAGGGACTCCAGCAGGCGCAGCTCACTGGGGAGATGATTCCAGAGAGAAGGCCCCACCACAGAGAAGGCGCGGTTTCACGTGCGCGTTTTCCGCGCCTCTCTGGGTGTGGCCACCCTCAGTGAGCGCGCCTGCGACGATCTCGTGGGTCTGGATCCGGATGCCCTCTGGGAGATACGCTCCGCCAGAAGCCGTGGAGGGCCTTGAAAATCAAGACCAAGACCTTGAACCTGATCCGGAAGGCAACGGGGAGCCAATGCAGGCGGACCAGGACTGGGGTGATGTGCTCGTATCTACGGGCATCCACCACCAGCCTGGCCGCTGCATTTTGCACCCGCTGCAACCTCCGGACCAGGGTCAAGGGCAACCCCACGTAGAGGGCATTGCAATAGTCGATCCTCGAGATCACCAGGGCCTGCACAACTGTCCTCAGGGAGGACTCATCAAGGTACTGGCAGATCTGGTCATCCTGCGGAGATGGAAAAAGCGGCCCTGGAAACGGCCATCACCTGGGCTTCCAGGGAGAGGGGAAGGACCACGCCCAGATTCCTGGCCCTGTCTGTAGGCTGGATGGAAATACCCCCAGACTAGGGAGAGATTGGGGCAGTCTTGGCAGAACCTCCGTCTTCTCCGGATTTGCCTGCTTACGGAAAGACAGCAGAGATGGGGCAGTCCTGGCCTCCAGTGGGAGGGAGTTCCAGAGTCCGGGCGCAGCAGTCGAGAAGGCCCTTTCATGGGTTCTCATCAGATGTATTTGTGAAGGTGGCAGGATGGAGAGAAAGGCCTCTCCTTATGAACTTAGCATCTGAGCTGGTTCATATTGGGAGGTGCAATCTTTGAGGTATCTGTGAAGATTCTCAGTCATCCAGGAGAGGTTATCTGGAAGTTGAGTCATGGCAACTAGACTTCTTTTCTTGAGAGATAGAAATGAGCGGGTCCAGAGGAGGGTGACCAGGATGGTTGAAGGTCTGGAAGAGATATTTTATGAGGAACAGCTAGGGAAGTGGGAATGTTTAGCCTTTCAAAAAGAAGGCTGAGAAGGGAATATAATAGCTATGTTATAAATATTTGAAAGGATGTCATATTGAAGAGGGAACAGGTTTGTTTTCCATGGCTTCAGAGACTAGGACTCGGGGCAATGATTTCAAACTACAGGAAAAGAGATTCCATTTGAACATTAGGAAGAACTTCATGACAGTTAGAGCTGTTCGGCAGTGGAAGATGCTGCCACAAAGGAGGGTGGTGGAGTCTCCTTCTTTGGAGGTTTTTAAGCAGAGGCTGGATTGCCCATCTGTCGGAAATCCTGTGATGGGAGGTTCCTGCATGGCATGGGGTTGGACTGGATGGCCCTTGAGGTCTCTCTTCCAGCTCCATGATTCTATGTGCCAGTACTCCCAATCAGCTTGGATGAGTCGCAAGACGTTTTGATCTCTCAAGAAAAGAAGTCCAGTTGCCATGACTCAGCTTCCAGATAACCTTTGGAGGTAATTTGGACCCAGGCCATCTAGTGCTTTGTAGGTTAAAACCAAGCCTTTGCAGCTCAGGGGCATAAAGGAGACTTGAGGGGAGGTCACCGGGGGGAGGGAGGGCACCAGCTTCCAGCAGGAAAATCATCCTAGCGAAGGGTGTTGTACGGGGACACTTCCTTATTATAAAACCAATGCATGGGGGGGACACACGGAGGACTGCCCTGAGTTTGAAGGAAGTTTGAGGCTCCCAACAAGGACTGGCACTTACAACTCTCTGGGTGCTTTTACACGACCCCTAAGATCCGCTGGCCACTTAAATTCGGACCAGAGATCTTAGGGGTTTGTCGCTCTTCATGCATCCCCACCCCTCCGCACTTCCTGACTGCTGGCTGCGTGAGGGGAGGGAGAAAAAAAGGGACAAAAGAATAAAGGCTTACCTCCCGGTGCCGGTGGAAGCTGCCGGGAGCCCCGTCACTTCCTGGTTCCTTCTCTTAAAGGGGCGGGAGGCAAAAAATAAAACAGCAAAAAGAAGCGAGGAGAGCCCGGCACATCCGCATTAAGATTTTTCACCCTTGGAGAGCAGGTACATGAAAAGTGCACTGGGACGCACTTAGGTGGGCGTGGTCGCACTTAATTTTCAGTAAACTCCAGAGCTGGTGGGTAAACAATTTTAAGCTCCGGAGCTGGGAGCCATTTGCGGCGGAGTTTAGGGGTCGTGTAAAAAGGCCCTCTCTTCAGAACCCCCTGGATTGGGGTACTTGTCCAGCTTCAGGTGACTCAGGGACAAACTAGACGGGGCAAGGAACCTTGTTTGTCCCTTTGCTTTCTGCCTCCATTCTTTTTTTTTTTTTTAATGTTTTTTTATTAAATTTTAAACTACATACAACGACATAAAAAATGAAAGTAAAAAAAAACTACAACAAACAATATAAGTGCACCCCCATCCCACGGGTCCATCCATACATTCTTATTCGTTGCTCCATCTTCTATTCTTCTAGTAGTCTTCTTAAAGTTCTCTTCTCCAGAATTGTTGTGAGATATTCGTGGACTCTTTCCCTTTTCCTTCGACTAGTACATAATCTAAAAATTTACCCCAGATATCGTAGAAAATGTCTTTTTTCATTTCTCCTCGTTTAACCTTTAAACTGCAGGAGAGTTTATCGTTATAGCTATATCCCAAAGTTCATTATACCAATCTTCCATCTTGAATTCTAGTTTTGACTTCCAATTTTTGCTATAATTAATCTAGCAGCTGTCATAAAATTTGCTATTAGTTCCTTTGTTGTAACAACATAATCTTTACTTGTTAACAATGATAATAATGCTATCTCTGGATTACAATCTATATCCATCTTAATCATATTACTTAGCTCTAAAAACACTTTTTCCAGAACCTTTGGACTATTTCACATTCCCACCAAAGATGCAAGTAAGTACCAAGCTCTTTTTCACATTTCCAACATATCTTAGAGTAAGCAGGATTCATTCTATTTAGTCTTACTGGGGTTAAATACCATCTGGAAACCAATTTGAAGTAGTTTTCTTTTATCCTGACTGACAATGATCTCAAAATTCTCATATTCCAAATTTTTTTCCAGTCTTCTTTCTCTATCTGTACATTAAGGTCTTGGTTCCAAACTTCTCTCAAGGTGTTTAACTCCTTCATTTCTGATAATTCCCCTAGTATTTTATATATTTTACGTGTTATTCCTTTCTCTGAATTTTCCTGTTCAGACTCAAGCGATAGTAGGAAATGTTCAAATTTTGTGCATTCTCTAATTTGATTATTTCTCTTTCCCCAGTCCTTTATCCATTTTCCTAGTTGAATATAATTTAACCATGTTAAATCACTGGGTTGTATTTTTATATCCTGAATTGTTTTAATCTTGAGCATCCAATCCTTTAGTCTAGCTATTTTCTTAATTTTAAATAACTCCAAATAATGCTTCAAGTTGTCTGGAAAGCTTTCCAAGTCAGTAACTAAAGCCAATGGGGATCCCTTCGGAGACAAGATTTTCCTATATGTTCTCCATGTAGCAATTAAACTGAGTCCCGCCCACCAAGACATGCCGGCAGCCTGATCTTAGAGCTCTGTGCCGCGATCCAAAAAGAGCTTTAAAACTACTGTTTAAATGCTGTGGTGCCGTGAGTAATGCATCAATAAATTACTCGGGTGTCAGGAGAAGCAATATATGTGTTTTTCTAGACTAGATAAGCTTGATTTATAAGCTAAAGGAGCTACTTTCGGTTTTGACTGCTTTGATTCTGCTGGCCGCTGGCTGCTTAGAAAACTGAATCCCGGCTGTTTGGAAAGTCACCAGATGATTAGTTAGACTGCTTGATACCTGCCTTTTGTCTAATTATATGCCGGCTAAGAGAGCAAAAAGAAACTCCAGCCTGTAGGTTGGACTAGGAAATTATCTGATACAGCACACAATCGCCCTGCTCTACAGCGTATCGAGCAGCCCTCAGACGACGGAGGGTAAAAATGGCGTCAGGATCTGAGAAAGGAAAGAGGGAGACTACCCCTCCTCCCGCAGATCAAGACTTCATGAAGGAACTGTTTAATGAGGACGGAGCTAGCTAGCATCATGAGTGTTAATCAACAGGATGTGATCCGCAGAATGGATGGCCTTTCAAAGGATCTCCAAGGCACTAAACAAGATTTATCACATGAAATAAAGTTAAATGGCCAGCTCTGGAGATACGTGTAACTGAAATGTCAGAAACTCAAATTAACTCTCAGAAACAGGCTTTACTGAAAATAAATAAAATAAATTCTGCCTCCATTCTGTGAGTGCACCACTCCGGCCCTATGGCCGCTCGAAGGCAATGCCGGAGGCAGAAAAGAGAAAAGGAGGGGTGTGTGTGTGTCATAGAATCATAGAGTTGGAAGAGACCTCAAGGGCCATCTAGACCAACCCCCGGGCCTGCACCTCCAGCGGCAGACTATACTTGCACGCTTCAGAGCCTGCCTGGACAGAGGGCTTACCCAACCATTCCTCTTCCCACGGAACAATCTAAGGACTCCGGAGCCACCGTGGCGTGATCGTGGCGCCCGGACAGGGCTGTGACTCCACAGGTTCAAGCCCCTTTCCTTTCTCCTTGGGAATGAGTGGGATGCTTTGCCTCCCACAGTACAAATAAATCCTCTTTTTTAAAAAAAGAAGAAGTAAAAAACACATACATTACATATCTCCTGCCATGTTAGATATATCAAAGGTTCCCCCCCCCGATAGATTGGCCTAGTTGTTTCATGATTCTCTTTTCATCTTAAACAAGACATTTTCCTATTCCCGTACTTGCTATCTATTTTACCATTAATATTCTAATGTTTTTCCATCAATATCATGTTCGTCTCTGTTTGTCTCTGTCTTCATCCCGTTCACAAGATACATATAGTAGATTGCAATAATGTATTAGCTAGTTTATTCTTAGCAATATTGCCAGTCCTACAGATTTAGGGCGCTTTTACATGACCCCCTAAACTCCGAGGCAAAGGGCTCCCAGATCCGGAGCTTAAAAATGTTTTCCCACCAGCTCCGGACGTTAAAAAAAATTAAGTATGACCACTCCCACCTAAGCGTGTCCCAGTGCACTTTTCAAGTACCTGCCTCCAGGAGGTAAAAAATCTTCCGATGCGGATTGTAGCCAGGCTCCCTCACCTTCTGTTTGTTTTTTTGTCCCCGCCGCCCCTTTAAGAGACAGGACTCCCTACGGGGCGGCTCGGGGCTGCTTCAACCTGGCAGATGGAGGTGAGCCTGCATTTTTTCTCCCTTTTTTTCCCCCTCCCCTCACGCAGACAGGAACAATGGAGTGCGGAGGGGTGGGAACACAGGAAGAGCGACAACCCCCCCACGATCTCTGGTCTGGATTTAAGTTGCTACCCGATTTTAGAGGTCATGTAAAAGCGCCCTTAATTCTTCATTTAATAAAACAGCTTAGATTATATTTGACTAACTCAATATACAATGGGTATAGGCTTACATCTATTTTTGTCTAATACCAGAAATTAAGGTAGTGAAGTGCCAAGCTAATCTGTCTAATCCTCTTGATGTGGAACCACACCAACCGGAGCCAATGGCTACGGAAATCGAAATGGAGGAGGCCTTGCCTTCCAACCGTGTACTCCCAAGAGCCTTGGGGTGCAGTGGTTTCAACTGCAGACCAGCCTCTCTCTGCTGACCTGAGTTCAATCCCATAGGCTCAGGTAGCCGGCTCATGGTTGACTCAGGCCTTCCATCCTTCTGAGGTGGAAAATTGAGTCTCGTGCGCTCCCAGGGGCATCTGGTGGGGGCCACCGTGAGATCCAGAAAGCTGGACTAGATGGGCCTTTGGCCTGATCCAGCAGGGCTCTTCTTATGTTCTTATGAGTCCCCAGCTTGCTGGGGGCAGCGGGCAAGTTGTTGTGTGCACAAGGATGTTGTAAAACCAGCTACAGAGTGCTGTAGCACTGGGGCTGTATACCTCAAAACAACAAGACTCAGTGGGGCTCATGGACCAAAAGAATCTGCCTTGTTGGATTTGCTTATGGCAGGCACGTTCAAACTTCAGCCCTCCAGATGTTTTGGACCACAACTCCCACAGTCCTTTGCCATTGGAAACCTAAGCTTAGAATTCTGGGAGTTGCGGTCCAAAACATCAGGAGGGCCAAAGTTTGGACATGCCTAGCTTATGGGGAAATCTAGAACTAAGACATGCAAAGCCTGGCTATTGTTGTCATTTTTAAAAATCTTCTGGAATGTGCTTTTGGTAGAACCATTTTCCTGTAAGGACAAGAAACACCCCTTTGTTGCAGGGTCAAGTTGCTTTTAAGGACATTGCTGTGTCCTTCATGGAAGAGGAGTGGTCGCTACTGGATTCAGGCCAGAAAGCTCTCCACCGGGAAGTCACGGAGGAGAATTTGGCCACCGTGAAGTCTCTGGGTAAGTTTTCATTTCGGTTCCACCCTAGCTGCTTTCAAAGAGCTAGCCCTATCACTCTCTTCCAGGTAGACTAAAATGTCAGGTAGAACAAAAAAAAATTAGTCATCAAAAATATTGTGACGAATCTACCTCACGGCCAGCTTTTCAGAATTAAATTCCACCGTGAGTTTGTGCCTGAAGATGTCATTTGGGAGCACAACAACAACAACAACAACAACAACAACAACAACAACAACAACAACAACACTCCCAAAGGTTTGTTGCTCTTAAAGGCTTCATGATAAAGTCCAACTGATGAAACTAATCTATGGGATCAAATTTTAGAGCTATGACAAGCTGGTGCTTTCTTGTCAAGGGTGTTTGGTTGTGGAATCACAGATGTCACATTTCTGCTCAATTGTGGTTAAGTTTATATTAGATTGGTTTTTGTTTCCCCGATGTGAGATGCTGTTTTTATTTATTTATTTATTTATTTATCTATCTATCTATCTATCTATCTATCTATCTATCTATCTATTTATCTATTTAGCTTGTATGCTGCCCACTACCCAAAGGTCTCTGGGCAGCTCACAACCAAAATAAACAATTAAAACATCAAAATTGCAACAAAATTAAAAGAATAAAAACATATAAAATCAATAAGTACAATACATTAAAACACAACACTAAAATTGCCATCAGGACCCACAATCATTAGTTTAAAAACTTCTGGAACAGGAAGGTTTTTACCTGGTGCCGAAATGTCATCAATGTTGGCGCCAGGCGGGTCTCGCTTGGGAGGGCATTCCACAATCTGGGGGCAGCTACCAAGAAGGCCCTGTACCTGCAAACCATCCCTTTCACCTCCTTGAGGGATGGCTCATTCAGGAGGGCCCCCTGGCTAGATTTTGCAGTTAAAAGTGCAGCCAGGTGTTTTGTTTCCTGTTTTCTTTCAGTTCCTTGTGTGGGAGAGCACAATTCCGAGGCGGAACGGCTTCCAGAAGATCTGGAAACATTTACAGAGCGGGAGGAAGTTCACGGGATAAGGACCGACCGTGAAGAGATGAAGATTGAGTCTTTCCCCTTTCCACCCGGAAATTTCCACGAGTCTTCTGTCCAAGAAGAAATGAGGCAAAGCAAGGACAGTCGCAAGTCCTGCTCGTGCAGCTGTCAGAGCAGTCTGAAGACTCAACGGGAGAGAAAAATGATGTACAACTCAGAATATAGGGAGGGTCTTTTTGAGGCTTCATCCTTTGAAAGAGAGCTAATAGTGCAGAGAGAAGAAAGGCCGTTTAGATACATGGACATTGAGCGGGGCCTCAGTGAGAGCACGGATGCAGATTTTAGGTGTCGTTTGAAACTCCACTCGGGGGAGAAACCCTCTGGATGCCCGGAATGTGGAAAGAGGTTTCGCCACAACCCCATCTTGACTCACGAGGCGGGAGCCCAAGTGGGGATGAAACCGTTTCCGTGCTCCGAGTGTGGGAAGCGCTTCGGACCAGAGAACCCACCTCGCTCGCCACGCGAGGATCCACACGGGGGAGAAACCCTTCAAATGCTCGGAATGCGGGAGGAGCTTCAACCACAGAAGCAGCCTGACTTGCCACCGGAGGATCCACACGGGGGAGAAGTCCTTCCAATGCTCCGAGTGCGGGAAGAGCTTCCGCCACCGAAGCACCCTCCGTTCCCACACGCGGATCCACACGGGGGAGAAACCCTTCAAATGCGTCCACTGCGGGAAGACTTTCCACCAGGGGGCGAGTTTCCGCTCCCACCTGCGGATCCACACGGGGGAGAAACCCTTTCGGTGCCCCGAATGCGGGAAGACGTTCACCCAGAGGACGCACCTGGTCCCCCACATGAGGATCCACACGGGGGAGAAGCCGTTTCCGTGCGTAGAATGCGGGAAAAGCTTCAAACAACGGGCGCACCTCACTTCTCACAGCAAAGTCCACAAAGAGAGGAAAAGGTGATGCGGGAGCCTGTGGAAAGTGCCAGAATTTCTGGACGTCTTGCAAGAAAAGAGTGCTCAAAGCAAAACTCACTGACTTTGCTTTCTTTATGAGGCCTTGTGCGACTTCTATAAAAGCTACTGTGTGCATTATGGAATTTTGTTTTTTTGTTTTTTAAACAAAGTAAAAACACATACAGTGGTACCTTGTATAAAAGAATTAATTCATTCCAAATGAAATCCTGTCAAGCAAATTTTCCTTTATACAAATTTCACATAGGAATGCATTGAAAACGGAGTGATCCCTAATCGTGACCATTTTATGTTGTACGGATTCGCCCCATAGGCGATTCTGTTAAGCAAATTTCCCCTCTCTCCGGAAGTTTTTATGTTGTACAGATTTTATGTTATACAGTGGTACCTTGTATAAAGGAATTAATTCGTTCCAAATGAAATTAGGATAGGAAAGGATAGGGTTAAGCAAATTTTCCTTTATACAAATTTTGCATAGGAATGCATTGAAAACGGAGTGATCCCTAATAGTGACCATTTTCATGTTGTATGGATTTGCCCCATAGGCAATTCTGTTAAGCAAATTTCCCCTCTCTCTGTAAGTTTTTATGTTGTACAGATTCTATGTTATACAAGTGGTACCTTGTATAAAGGAATTAATTTGTTCCAAATGAAATTAGGTTAAGCAAATTTTCCTTTATACAAATTTCCCATAGGAATACATTCTAAATGGAGTAATTCCATTTTTATGTTGTGCGGATTCGCCCCATAGGCAATTCTGTTAAGGAAATTTCCCCTATCTCTGGAATTTTTTATGTTGTACAGATTTTATGTTATACAAATCGTTTGTTATACAGATCCACTGAACATTGCTTATCTCCTGCCATGTTAAATACACTGGTACCTTGTATAAAGGAATTAATTCATTCCAAATAAAATTATGTTAAGCAAATTTTCCTTTATACAAATTTCCCATAGGAATGCATTGAAAATGGAGTAATCCCATATTTATGTTGTATGGATTTTCCCCATAGGCAATTATGTGAAGCAAATTTCCCCTATCTCCGGAATCTTTTATGTTGTACAGATTTTATGTTATACAAGCTGTTTGTTATACAAGGGTCCATTGTATAGCAAAAGTTTTTCCCCAATAGATTGGCCTAGTTGTTTCATGATTCTCTTCTCATCTTAAACAAGACTATTTTCATGTTTCCGTATTTGCTAAATATTTTACCATTAATATTATTCTAATGTTTTTCCATCAATATCATGTTCGCCTGTTTATCTCTGTCTTCATCCAGTACACAAGATACCGATAGTAGATTACAATCTTGTATTAGCTAGTTTAGTCTTAGCAATGTTCCCAGTCCTAAAAACTTAATTCTTCAATTAATAAAACAGCTTAGATTATATTTGACTAGTTTGATGTATAATTAGGTATAATCTTAGATCTATTTTGTCTAATACAAGAAATTAAGATAGTGAATTACAAAGTCAAGCTAGTCCGTCTAATCTACAGCCTTAGATACACAATGGATATGTTGGTAAAACTTATGGGAACACTGAAAATATAGTGAGTTGATGAGATCCATTATGGAATTTTTGACTGACACCTTAGGGCAGGCATGTCCAAACTTCGGCCCTGCAGATGTTTTGGACCACAACTCCCATAGTCGTTTGCCATTGGAAACAGAGGCTTGGAATTCTGGGAGTTGTGGTCCAAAACATCTGCAGGGCCGAAGTTTTGTTATGCCTGCCTTAGGGTATGTACATGCCTGCTAGCATTAATAAACACTTTCCTGATCCCTTGTTCACATCAAATGTATGACAATTGAACCGTGACTTCCAAGCATTATAAAACTTTATATCAATCTTTGGTAGTTTTAGTCTGTGGGTTGATTGTCACAGCTGCCATTTTATCTTTCAAAGCATTTACGTCAGTGTGAGGTTAGATAAGATGCTCAATCAGATCAATGCTCATCTATGTGTCATGGAATAAGTATTTTATTTCTCTTCAGAGAATAATAAGGAACCATTCCTTCTGTCACGGTGAAGCAAATATTTCTTAGAGACGGACATGTGAGAAGAGCCTTGGTTGAAGGATCCCAAGCGGAATATGAGCCATTGGTGTGATACCACTGCAAAAAAGGCCAATGCTATTTTAGGTTGCACGAATAGAAGTGTAGTCTAGTCCTGTGAAATAGCGTATTTTCCAATCTATAAGACACTCCCATGTATAAGACACCCCCTTTCAACCCAAAAATCACAATTTTGCAATCACGCAGTTCTCAGCTCTGCTTACATCTGTGTATGAGACGACCCTCAATTTTTAGTTTAACAATTTTAGACAAAAATATAATCTTATATGTGGAAAAATCCTGTACTAAAGTCCCCATCTGTTTGGCACTGATTAGAGTTCATCTTGAGTACTGGGGCCAGTTCTGGACGCTGCACTTTAAGAATAAGTACAGTGGATCCTCGTATAACAAACAGGTTGTATAACATAAAATCTGTACAACATAAAAATGGGATTATTCCGCTTTCAATGCATTCCTATGAAAAATTTGTATAAAGGAAAATTTGCTTAACATAATTTCATTTGGAACACATTTATTCCTTTATACAAGGTACCACTGTATAAAAATATATATATATATATATATATATATATATATATATATATATATATATATATATATATATATATATATATATATATATATTTTGTTTTCGTAGATTTTCACGGGTATAGGTATGCATGTTAGGGTGGATTCGGGTTTCTTCCCGTGTAGAAATCTGGTTGTTTTGGCGACGTTTCGACGAGGTCTCACTCGTCATCTTCAGGCTGGTGTTCTGGCTTCTTTCTTCTTGAAGCAAAGTGTGGTCTCAGTTGAAGTCCTTCTATAAATACTGCTGGGGGTGTGTGGTTTGCTTGCTTTGTTGCTGATTGCAGGTTCCTTTGTTCCTTTGTTCTTTTGTGATCTGCTGTGTGGCTGAGGCGATCGTTAAGGGATTAACTGCTGATGGCTGTTTAGATGGCTGTTTACATGCTGGTGGGTTAGATGGCTGCTGGGTTCTGGCAGTATCCTGGGCTTTGGTGGATTGGGGTCCTGTGTCTTGTGAATTCATTTTGGTCTGGCTACGTGTCTGTGGTCTCCCAATGTTTTTTTGGGGTGTGTGAGTGTGTTCCATGTGGTGACTGGAGTGGGGTGCCGCAGTAGATGGTGCAGTCGTGGTTTTGTTATTGGATGGTGGTTTCGTTTCATCCTTGGGAAGGGTCTGGGTTTGTGTTTGGTGTGGATGGAAGGTGGTGGCATCTTGTGTCCTTTTGGACCTGGTGTCAGTCTTTGTGACAGAGGCTCGTCTGTTGACCAGGGCTAGTTTCCAGATGTCAGGCAAGCGGGAGGTGTCATCACGTTTATTCATGTTGTTTGGGTGTTTCTCTATTTCAATGGCTTCCATGATTATTCGACTGTTGAAGTGTTCAGTTTTGGAGATGAGTTTGGTTCTTTCAAAGTCAATTTCATGACCTGTTGTTTTTATGTGCTGGAAGAGAGAGGAAGATTTTTCTTCTTTTTTGACTGCGTTCTTGTGTTCTGCGATGCGTGCGCTTATTCTCCTGTTTGTTTGTCCGATGTATGTGGCTGGACAGACTTTGCATGGTATTTCATAGACTCCTTGGTTTTCTAGCTCAATCTTGTCTTTGGGGTTTCTTAAAATGTTGGCTATTTTTTGGTCGGTGCAAAAGGCTGTCTTGATATTGTGTTTGTGGAGAATTTTGCTGATTTTGTCTGTGGTGCCTTTGATGTAAGGGAGGAGGGCGGTGCCGTTGTTCTCTTCTGTTTCTTGGTTCTTGGGGGGTGTTTCCTTTTGGATTAGTTTGGTGATGGTGTTTTTTGGAATCCGTTCATAATTAAAACATTCGAGAGAGTGTGTAATTCAGTTTTTAGGTGGTCTTTGTCAGCGAGGCGTTTGGTTCTGGAGATGAGGGTTTTTGCTACGGAGTTGATCTGTGCAGGGTGGTGGTGTGATTGTGCATTTAAGTAGCGGTTTGTATGTGTTTTTTTCTGGTAGATGGTAGTCCTAAGGAGCCGTCGGGTTTTTTGTAGATTAGGACGTCCAGGAAGGGAAGTTGGTTGTTGGCTTCTATTTCCATAGTGAATTGTATTTTGGGGTGTAGGCTGTTGAGATGTGTGAGGAAGTTGTTCAGTTTATCTTTCCCGTGTGGCCAGATAACAAAGGTGTCATCAACATATCTGAGCCAGAGTTTGGGTTTATGTTCGGACTTCTGTAACGCGTTGGTTTCAAAGTGTTCCATATATAGGTTTGCGATGACCGGTGAGAGGGGTGATCCCATGGGTGCTCCTTCTATCTGTTTGTATCTTTGTCCATTGTGGATGAAGTATGTGTTGGTTAGGCAGTGGTTGGTCAGATCTAGGATGTGCTTGGGGGGGTTGTATTTGTTGTGGATAGCTGTCAAGGCTTCTTGAATGGGCACTTGTGTGAAGAGCGAAACAACATCGAAGCTCACGAGTAGGTCATTGGGTTGTAGGTCTTGTTTCTTTATAATTTCTATGAAGTGGAACGAGTTTTGTACGTATGAAGTGATGGATTCTGCATAGGGCTGGAGTTGTTTGGCAAGAAATTTGGCGAGGTTTTGTAGAGGTGAGCCTATGGAGCTGACTATGGGTCTGAGAGGTGTTCCTTCTTTGTGAATCTTGGGGAGGCCGTAGAGCTTGGGGCATCTGGATGATTTCTCTCTGGGGATGATGCTTGGCTTGATTTCTTCACTTAAGGGAGAGGCTTTTATTTTGGCTTTGGTGGTTTTTTCCAGGTATGTGGTGGGGTCTGTGTTCAAAGGTATGTAAGCAGGGTCTTGTAGTAGGTTGGATAGTTTGGCTTGGTAGTCGGATGTGTTCATCACCACTGTGGCATTGCCTTTGTCTGCTGGGAGAATGATTATGTTGTTGTCTTTCCTCAGGTTGGAGAGGGCTTTTGTTCTTCTTTGTGTAAATTGCTTCTGGGTGGTTTGCTGGAGCAGAGGACATTGGTGACTTCGAGTCTGATTTTGTTGGCTTCATCTGGGTTGATTTTGGTTAGGCTGGCTTCCACTCCGCATATGATGTTTTCGGTGGGGATGTGTCTGGGGGCGATTGCAAAGTTGAATCCTTTGGAAAGGACTTTGGTCTCTGCGATGGTGAGTGTCCTGTCTGATATGTTGTGAACTGTTTGTTTCATGGGCTGTTGTGGGGGGTTGGGCTTCTGGCGTTTTTCCAGTTTGTGGAGTTTGTTGGTGTGTGTGTCTGTCTTGTGGGAGGTCTCTGTTTCAGCTCTCCAGGCGGCGAGTTGCTTGGATTTGTTCCAGAGTGTTGGGTGGATTTTGTTGCTGAGTTTGAGGTGGAGAGTGAGTAGGTCTCTGTTGGTTTGATCTAGTAGGTATCTTTTCCTGTGTAGTTCGCTTCTGATTAGGGCTAGTTCTGTTCTTTTCAGGATCCTTTCGCTGGATGGGGTTTTTGAGTGGAATTTCAGTTGGAAGCTTGTGGGGATCACATTTTTGTCTCGGCAGTTGCGTAGGAATGCAATGTCACATAAGATGGTGGCTCTTCGGACTTCTAGTTTCTCGTAGGTTCTGGTCAGCTGGAAGGTTTCCTCCCCGTAGAGGTCGGATATTTGTTTTCGTAGATTTTCACGGGTATAGGTATGCATGTTAGGGTGGATTCGGGTTTCTTCCCGTGTAGAAATCTGGTTGTTTTGGCGACGTTTCGCGACGAGGTCTCACTCGTCATCTTCAGGCTGGTGTTCTGGCTTCTTTCTTCTTGAAGCAAAGTGTGGTCTCAGTTGAAGTCCTTCTATAAATACTGCTGGGGGTGTGTGGTTTGCTTGCTTTGTTGCTGATTGCAGGTTCCTTTGTTCCTTTGTTCTTTTGTGATCTGCTGTGTGGCTGAGGCGATCGTTAAGGGATTAACTGCTGATGGCTGTTTAGATGGCTGTTTACATGCTGGTGGGTTAGATGGCTGCTGGGTTCTGGCAGTATCCTGGGCTTTGGTGGATTGGGGTCCTGTGTCTTGTGAATTCATTTTGGTCTGGCTACGTGTCTGTGGTCTCCCAATGTTTTTTTGGGGTGTGTGAGTGTGTTCCATGTGGTGACTGGAGTGGGGTGCCGCAGTAGATGGTGCAGTCGTGGTTTTGTTATTGGATGGTGGTTTCGTTTCATCCTTGGGAAGGGTCTGGGTTTGTGTTTGGTGTGGATGGAAGGTGGTGGCATCTTGTGTCCTTTTGGACCTGGTGTCAGTCTTTGTGACAGAGGCTCGTCTGTTGACCAGGGCTAGTTTCAGATGTCAGGCAAGCGGGAGGTGTCATCACGTTTATTCATGTTGTTTGGGTGTTTCTCTATTTCAATGGCTTCCATGATTATTCGACTGTTGAAGTGTTCAGTTTTGGAGATGAGTTTGGTTCTTTCAAAGTCAATTTCATGACCTGTTGTTTTTATGTGCTGGAAGAGAGAGGAAGATTTTTCTTCTTTTTTGACTGCGTTCTTGTGTTCTGCGATGCGTGCGCTTATTCTCCTGTTTGTTTGTCCGATGTATGTGGCTGGACAGACTTTGCATGGTATTTCGTAGACTCCTTGGTTTTCTAGCTCAATCTTGTCTTTGGGGTTTCTTAAAATGTTGGCTATTTTTTGGTCGGTGCAAAAGGCTGTCTTGATATTGTGTTTGTGGAGAATTTTGCTGATTTTGTCTGTGGTGCCTTTGATGTAAGGGAGGAAGGGCGGTGCCGTTGTTCTCTTCTGTTTCTTGGTTCTTGGGGGTGTTTCCTTTTGGATTAGTTTGGTGATGGTGTTTTTTTGGAATCCGTTCGCAATTAAAACATTCGAGAGAGTGTGTAATTCAGTTTTTAGGTGGTCTTTGTCAGCGAGGCGTTTGGTTCTGGAGATGAGGGTTTTTGCTACGGAGTTGATCTGTGCAGGGTGGTGGTGTGATTGTGCATTTAAGTAGCGGTTTGTATGTGTTTTTTTCTGGTAGATGGTATGTCCTAAGGAGCCGTCGGGTTTTTTGTTATCTGGCCACACGGGAAAGATAAACTGAACAACTTCCTCACACATCTCAACAGCCTACACCCCAAAATACAATTCACTATGGAAATAGAAGCCAACAACCAACTTCCCTTCCTGGACGTCCTAATCTACAAAAAACCGACGGCTCCTTAGGACATACCATCTACCAGAAAAAAACACATACAAACCGCTACTTAAATGCACAATCACACCACCACCCTGCACAGATCAACTCCGTAGCAAAAACCCTCATCTCCAGAACCAAACGCCTCGCTGACAAAGACCACCTAAAAACTGAATTACACACTCTCTCGAATGTTTTAATTGCGAACGGATTCCAAAAAAACACCATCACCAAACTAATCCAAAAGGAAACACCCCCCAAGAACCAAGAAACAGAAGAGAACAACGGCACCGCCCTCCTCCCTTACATCAAAGGCACCACAGACAAAATCAGCAAAATTCTCCACAAACACAATATCAAGACAGCCTTTTGCACCGACCAAAAAATAGCCAACATTTTAAGAAACCCCAAAGACAAGATTGAGCTAGAAAACCAAGGAGTCTACGAAATACCATGCAAAGTCTGTCCAGCCACATACACCGGACAAACAAACAGGAGAATAAGCGCACGCATCGCAGAACACAAGAACGCAGTCAAAAAAGAAGAAAAATCTTCCTCTCTTTTCCAGCACATAAAAACAACAGGTCATGAAATTGACTTTGAAAGAACCAAACTCATCTCCAAAACTGAACACTTCAACAGTCGAATAATCATGGAAGCCATTGAAATAGAGAAACACCCAAACAACATGAATAAACGTGATGACACCTCCCGCTTGCCTGACATCTGGAAACTAGCCCTGGTCAACAGACGAGCCTCTGTCACAAAGACTGACACCAGGTCCAAAAGGACACAAGATGCCACCACCTTCCATCCACACCAAACACAAACCCAGACCCTTCCCACAGATGAAACGAAACCACCATCCAATAACAAAACCACGACTGCACCATCTACTGCGGCACCCCACTCCAGTCACCACATGGAGGACACTCACACACCCCAAAAAAACATTGGGAGACCACAGACACGTAGCCAGACCAAAATGAATTCACAAGACACAGGACCCCACTCCACCAAAGCCCAGGATACTGCCAGAACCCACCAGCCATCTAACCCACCAGCATCTAAACAGCCACCAGCAGTTAATCCCTTAACGATCGCCTCAGCCACACAGCAGATCACAAAAGAACAAAGGAACAAAGGAACCTGCAATCAGCAACAAAGCAAGCAAACCACACACCCCCAGCAGTATTTATAGAAGGACTTCAACTGAGACCACGCTTTGCTTCAAGAAGAAAGAAGCCAGAACACCAGCCTGAAGATGACGAGTGAGACCTCGTCGAAACGTCGCCAAAACAACCAGATTTCTACACGGGAAGAAACCCGAATCCACCCTAACATGCATACCTATACCCGTGAAAATCTACGAAAACAAATATCCGACCTCTACGGGGAGGAAACCTTCCAGCTCACCAGAACCTACGAGAAACTAGAAGTCCGAAGAGCCACCATCTTATGTGACATTGCATTCCTACGCAACTGCCGAGACAAAAATGTGATCCCCACAAGCTTCCAACTGAAATTCCACTCAAAAACCCCATCCAGCGAAAGGATCCTGAAAAGAACAGAACTAGCCCTAATCAGAAGCGAACTACACAGGAAAAGATACCTACTAGATCAAACCAACAGAGACCTACTCACTCTCCACCTCAAACTCAGCAACAAAATCCACCCAACACTCTGGAACAAATCCAAGCAACTTGCCGCCTGGAGAGCTGAAACAGAGACCTCCCACAAGACAGACACACACACCAACAAACTCCACAAACTGGAAAAACGCCAGAAGCCCAACCCCCCCCACAACAGCCCATGAAACAAACAGTTCACAACATATCAGACAGGACACTCACCATCGCAGAGACCAAAGTCCTTTCCAAAGGATTCAACTTTGCAGTCGCCCCAGACACATCCCCACCGAAAACATCATATGCGGAGTGGAAGCCAGCCTAACCAAAATCAACCCAGATGAAGCCAACAAAATCAGACTCGAAGTCACCAATGTCCTCTGCTCCAGCAAACCACCCAGAAGCAATTTACACAAAGAAGAACAAAAAGCCCTCTCCAACCTGAGGAAAGACAACAACATAATCATTCTCCCAGCAGACAAAGGCAATGCCACAGTGGTGATGAACACATCCGACTACCAAGCCAAACTATCCAACCTACTACAAGACCCTGCTTACATACCTTTGAACACAGACCCCACCACCTACCTGGAAAAAATCACCAAAGCCAAAATAAAAGCCTCTCCCTTAAGTGAAGAAATCAAGCCAAGCATCATCCCCAGAGAGAAATCATCCAGATGCCCCAAGCTCTACGGCCTCCCAAGATTCACAAAGAAGGAACACCTCTCAGACCCATAGTCAGCTCCATAGGCTCACCTCTACAAAACCTCGCCAAATTTCTTGCCAAACAACTCCAGCCCTATGCAGAATCCATCACTTCATACGTACAAAACTCGTTCCACTTCATAGAAATTATAAAGAAACAAGACCTACAACCCAATGACCTACTCGTGAGCTTCGATGTTGTTTCGCTCTTCACACAAGTGCCCATTCAAGAAGCCTTGACAGCTATCCACAACAAATACAACCCCCCCAAACACATCCTAGATCTGACCAACCACTGCCTAACCAACACATACTTCATCCACAATGGACAAAGATACAAACAGATAGAAGGAGCACCCATGGGATCACCCCTCTCACCGGTCATCGCAAACCTATATATGGAACACTTTGAAACCAACGCGTTACAGAAGTCCGAACATAAACCCAAACTCTGGCTCAGATATGTTGACGACACCTTTGTTATCTGGCCACACGGGAAAGATAAACTGAACAACTTCCTCACACATCTCAACAGCCTACACCCCAAAATACAATTCACTATGGAAATAGAAGCCAACAACCAACTTCCCTTCCTGGACGTCCTAATCTACAAAAAAACCCGACGGCTCCTTAGGACATACCATCTACCAGAAAAAAACACATACAAACCGCTACTTAAATGCACAATCACACCACCACCCTGCACAGATCAACTCCGTAGCAAAAACCCTCATCTCCAGAACCAAACGCCTAGCTGACAAAGACCACCTAAAAACTGAATTACACACTCTCTCGAATGTTTTAATTGCGAACGGATTCCAAAAAAAACACCATCACCAAACTAATCCAAAAGGAAACACCCCCCAAGAACCAAGAAACAGAAGAGAACAACGGCACCGCCCTCCTCCCTTACATCAAAGGTACCACAGACAAAATCAGCAAAATTCTCCACAAACACAATATCAAGACAGCCTTTTGCACCGACCAAAAAATAGCCAACATTTTAAGAAACCCCAAAGACAAGATTGAGCTAGAAAACCAAGGAGTCTACGAAATACCATGCAAAGTCTGTCCAGCCACATACATCGGACAAACAAACAGGAGAATAAGCGCACGCATCGCAGAACACAAGAACGCAGTCAAAAAAGAAGAAAAATCTTCCTCTCTCTTCCAGCACATAAAAACAACAGGTCATGAAATTGACTTTGAAAGAACCAAACTCATCTCCAAAACTGAACACTTCAACAGTCGAATAATCATGGAAGCCATTGAAATAGAGAAACACCCAAACAACATGAATAAACGTGATGACACCTCCCGCTTGCCTGACATCTGGAAACTAGCCCTGGTCAACAGACGAGCCTCTGTCACAAAGACTGACACCAGGTCCAAAAGGACACAAGATGCCACCACCTTCCATCCACACCAAACACAAACCCAGACCCTTCCCACAGATGAAACGAAACCACCATCCAATAACAAAACCACGACTGCACCATCTACTGCGGCACCCCACTCCAGTCACCACATGGAGCACACTCACACACCCCAAAAACATTGGGAGACCACAGACACGTAGCCAGACCAAAATGAATTCACAAGACACAGGACCCCACTCCACCAAAGCCCAGGATACTGCCAGAACCCACCAGCCATCTAACCCACCAGCATCTAAACAGCCATCTAAACAGCCACCAGCAGTTAATCCCTTAACGATCGCCTCAGCCACACAGCAGATCACAAAAGAACAAAGGAACAAAGGAACCTGCAATCAGCAACAAAGCAAGCAAACCACACACCCCAGCAGTATTTATAGAAGGACTTCAACTGAGACCACGCTTTGCTTCAAGAAGAAAGAAGCCAGAACACCAGCCTGAAGATGACGAGTGAGACCTCGTCAAACGTCAACAAAACAACCAGATTTCTACACGGAAGAAACCCGAATCCACCCTAACATGCATACCTATACCCGTGAAAATCTACGAAAACATATATATATATATATATATATATATATATATATATATATATATATATATATATATATATATATATATATATATATATATATATATATATATATATATATATATATATATATATATATATATATCATTAGTTTCCCCATTATATTCAGTCCTAGATTCATAGAAATGTCTAGGAAATTTGAAGAGTTTGAGGAATTGGCTAAGGAAGAAACAAGTTAGCAGATTAAAAATGGATAATAAAGAATACATATTAGCAGTGTTATAGAGAATATTAGGTTCAATTTTCTTCAGTTAGAGAAATGGACTAAAGATTTGAGTAAGAAGCAAGGTAAAGGCAGGGATCATGCAAGGTGTAAAGAGATGGTAATACAGAAGGAAAAACTAGGTGAAAATAAGTTCGTGAATAACATTTTATAAGATACAAATGGAAGGGAAACATCTAGATGCTCTTAAAATATTTGATTATGATTTAAGAGAAGAAATAAATGCTGATACAGTATGTGGAAAAGATATGGGATATATGAATGGTGAAATGTATGTGTATAAGGATAACGGAAAATGTTTATAAATTAGTTTGTGATGGTATTTAATGCCAATGAAATCAAATCATGTAGAATAATTATAAATACTGTATTCTAATTTATGTAGGAGAGAATAACAGGAAATAGGTATTTATTTCCATTTGTGGTGGGAATGAGAGAATACTGTATTAAATCAAATTATTTATTTTATCTCCTTAAACGCCAAACTTAAAAGTTCCAGTATATACACTATTCTCTCATTCCCACCACAAATGGAAATAAATGCAGTATACTGGAATTTTTGAAGTTGGGCTTTGGGAAATGGGAGCGGTATATAAATGCACAAATAAAATAAAATAAAATAAAATAAAATAAAATAAATAAGGAGATAAAATAAATAATTTGATTTAATTCAGTATATATGTTTGTCCAAAGATAGATCTTTGTTCAGTATTCGATGAGGAGCAATAGAGTGGGGCAATGAAGGGATTAGTTTTAAACTTATTAACAGCAGCAAGGTTTGTGATAGCAAGGAACTGCCAGATGGCTCAGGGTTTTAAAGCCTCTAGCTATGGAGCCAGAGATTGTGAGAACAGAAAATTAAGTACGGTTTTCAGTTGTATGAATGATAACAAGAAATTTTGGATTATAGCTATTCATGACTGTGAAGATTCTCAGTCATCCAGGTGAGTTTACCTGGAAGTTGAGTCATGGCAACTGGACTTCTTTTTCTTGAGAGATAGAAACGTTTCCCTGCTCATCCAAGCAGCTTCCTCAGTCTGAATACAGCTAGTGCGAGTCCTCCATCTTATAGTCAGCTTTGACCTCTTGTCACCCTGGTCTGAAACAGGCTCATAAGATGGACAATGGCCTTCCCTTACTCCTCCATCAAACCACCCAAAGGATCCGATACCAAAGCATAAAAGGAGCAATATAGTCTATGTGGTCCAATGCAGTGAGGAGTGTACAGACCTCTACATTGGAGAAACTAAACAACCATGAAACAGAAGGATGGCCCAACCTAGGAGGGGCAACAGCTCAGGACCAGAATCAGCAGTACACCTCCACTAGAAGGACAAAGGCCACTCTTTCAAAGATGAGGATGGACACATATTAGACAAAGAAGAGAGGTGGTTTGGGAGAGGAGTAAGGGAAGCCATTCATGTAAGCATTGAAAATCCCTCCCTCAACAGAGGTGGTGGCCTCAGGCATAGTCTATCTGCTACTTATCAGGCTGTGCTTTCCAAAGTACCCAGACAAATCAAAAATCCTTCACCACCAAGGCCGTAGCTAACAACCCATTCTTTATAGGTTTCAGCACCTTAGGCCATCTCCCTAACGAGCCTATTCAGGCCACTGTTCATCTTATGAGCCTAATTCAGTCCAGGGTGACAAGAGGTCAAAGCTGACTGACTATAAGATGGAGGACTCGCATTAGCTGTAATTCAGACTGATGAAGCTGTTTGGATGAGCAGCAAAACGTTTCCATCTCTCAAGAAAAAAGAAGTCCAGTAGCCATGAATCAACTTCCAGAGCGATTCATGACAAATTAAAGAATGAAAATCAAGGATTTGTTAAATCAAAATATGGCATATGGGAAGTTTTATCGAATATGAATTTTAGAAAGGGAAGGACTGTTTACCCTCACAGGACGTAAAATATGACTGCCTTTAAGGTGCCACAAGGTTATATTTTTTACACACACACCCCGTTAATTTTTGCCTGATACGCTTGTACCGACTAGCATGGCTACCTCGTCTGAAAAAAACGCTTGTATCTCCAGAAGGCCCTGGTTGGTGGTTGAGGGTGAAGCAATGTTTTGGTGTTGTGTAGTGTGTGTATGTTATTAGGTTTCTTTTTCTTTACAGTGGTACCTCTTAAGACAAATGCCCTGTAAGACACACACAAAAACTCGTAGGGAGAAGAAAAAATTCTGGAAATAGGCATGTTTTGCATGACCCAAAAAAAATTCCCTATGGGATGCTTTGCAAGAAGAAAAACAATTCTGTGTGTACCCAGGGAAACAAAGCCAGGTTGTTGTTGTTGTTATAGTGGTACCCTGACTTAAGAGCAGCTCTACTTAAGAGCAATTCGACTTAAGAGCAGAAAACTGTTGGCATTTTAACTGCTGCCTTATAAATTTTAGATATGGTCTGCTCAACTTACAAATACTTTTTTCATTTTTTTATTTTTTAACTTATTTTTTCATTTTTTAGATAGGTACCCTGACTTAAGAGTAGTTCGACTAAAGAGCATGCATTCAGAACGGATTAAATTCGTAAGTTAAGGTACCACTGTATTATTATTATTTGTCTTTATTCTAGCCTCTGGAATGAACTGGTCCATTCTCAATGCATTCCTATGGGAAACCGTGTTTTGTAAGACAACATTTTCGTAAAACAAATGGACCCATATCTGGAAGTTGAGTCATGGCTACTGGACTTCTTTTTGAGAGATAGAAATGTTTTGCTGCTCATCCAAACAGCTTCATCAGTCTGAAGAAGCTGTTTGGATGAGCAGCAAAACGTTTCTATCTCTCAAAAAAGAACTCCAGTAGCCATGACTCAACTTCCAGATAAACTCACCTGGATGACTGAGAATCTTCACAGACAAATGGACCCATAGAACTAATTAAATTTGTATTAAGAGGTACCACTGTAGCTGTATTCAGACTGATGAAGCTGTTTGGATGAGCAGCGAAACGTTTCTATCTCTCAAAAAAGAAGTCCAGTAGCCATGACTCAACTTCCAGATAACCTCACCTGGATGACTGAGAATCTTCACAGACATACCACTGTAGTTGTGTGTGTTTTTTCCATTTTGGTTATTTTTTTAATTAAAAATTAAAAAGAAGGATGGAACCAGCCAAGAGGTGGGCAACATGGATGATCAGGGGAGTGGAAACCAAGCCCTGGGAGGAGAAGGCTGAAAAAACTGAGCATCTGGAGCCTTGAGATAAGAAATTTGCTAGCTGTTCTCAGATGTTTTTATAAGTAGCCCCTATAGATGAGGGGGTAGGGTCTGTTCTCCATCATCCCAGAGTGCAGGGCACAATCTCCCCATTGGGCAATGCACCCGTTGCTTTGGATGAGAGACAAAACACCCAATACATTTTGCACCGCAGAAAAAAAAAGAGGAGGAGGGAGGAGCCGCCTTCCACATTCTGGTTCCCTTCCTCCCCCGAAAGGGTTAAAGCCACCGAGGACCACGTCCTAGAGCGGTCCCTGGGAAGGAGCGGTCACTTCCCGTTTCCGGTCTCTGCGGTGCGGCGTTTTTTGCCTTCCCTGTAAAACACCCTCCGCCTCCAGGGAGTTCCGGGCAGGCAAGGGTTTTGCAGGTGCGGTGCTTCCTTTGGAAGCGCTGGGCAGGGAAATGGGTGAGCGCCGGGCGGGTGTCAGCATTTTTTGGGGGCGCCCTTGGCCTGGCCTGGGAGGCTCGGGCAGCCCCCCCTTTTCCCCTCTGGGGCTGGGATGGGCTTTGGGGGAGCCTGGGCTGGTGTGTGTGTGGGGGGGGTCCCTGGAAGAGGCAGGCGCCCCTTCTTTTCAAGGGCGGGGGAGCCTCCTTTAGGGGGCCGCCCCCCCTAAAAACCTTCCACCTCTTCCTCCTCCGGGACCTCCTTCCAGCCTTGGGGTGGGGTGGGGGGTGCAAGCCTTCCCCAGGGATTCCCCCCCCTAGTTTCCTAGGGACTCCGATCTGCCCTAGTGATCAGGAGGCCTAGTGGTTGGAGGCTTCCCCTTGGTCGTTTCTCCTCCCTTTTCTTCCAAATGCTTTTAACTCTGCTTTTCTCTTTTTTGGGGGGGGAGAACCCAAGGCGGCTGACCCCCCCCCCGCCTGGAAAGACCCTAGATCGGCTTTGGAAGGCAAGGAAGGGGGGGGAGCGGAGGGTTGGCCCAGTGGGGTGGAGAGAGAAGGGGAGCCTGGGGCTGGTGGGGCGTCCCTTCCTCCCTTCCCCTTCCAAAGCCAGGGCAGGGGATCCTCTTTTGGGGGGCTACCCGCCCTCACCCTCCAAAAATAAAAAATAAAATCTCTTTTTCCGGGAGCTCCTTCCTCCCAGACCTCTCTGTGGATTCCCCGGGCTTGAACTGGGAAGGTTGGATTCCCCGGGCTTGAACTGGGAAGGTTGGATTCCCCGGGCTTGAACTGGGAAGGTTGGAAACCAGTTTCCCAGGAAATGGCATTCCCATTGATGGTGTGCGGGGGGGGGGGCTGGTGGACTGGGAGGAGGCCACTGCAAACTGGGAATGTGTGTGTGCGAGTAGGATGATTTTATTTTATTTTTGTTTATTTATTTGACTTTTATACTGCCCATCTAACCCTAGGGCTACTCTGGGCGGTTTAGAACATGAAATCACAGAACAAGCTATCAAAAGGAATACATTTTTAAAAAAAACCCAAAATACAAGTGGTACCTTGTATAAAGGAATTAATTCGTTCCCATTGAAATTATGTTAAGCAAATTTTCCTTTATACAATTTTCCCATAGGAATGCATTGAAAACAGACTAATCCCTAATGGTGACCATTTTTATGTTTTACGGATTCACCCCATAGACAATTCTGTGAAGAAAATTTCCCCTATCTCTGGAATTTTTTATGTTGTACAGATTTTATGTTATACAGACCGTTTGTTATACGAGGGTCCACTGTACAAGGAGCATAATAAAACAAAATAGACATAAACCAACAACAACAAACTAAAATTAAGCTAAAATGAAGACAAAAGGGTAGGGAAAGTGTCCATTCTTCCTTTGATGTCTGTATAGAGGGCTAGTCTCAGTTGTGGATCTTTTTGTAACATTTCTGTGTACGACCTACTAAGGAAGGATTTTGCCCTCCTCTGGCTAAAGGAGTCCAAGCCCTCCGTTGTTCTCAGTACTTGAGCATGTTTTGATTGTACTGGAGTGTATATTGTCCCTCATTACTGTACGTCGCCTTGGGTTCCTTCTCCACGGAGAAAGACAGGGTGTAAATACTCTAACATGAACTAATAAATAGGCCCCATATGCGCCAGAGAAATACCGGGCAACCATTGCCAAGGTCCCAGGATTCTAGATATGTTTTCTTGGGTTTTGGCAGATTAAAAGGCAGGGAGAGAAATCTCACGGCAGGCTGGCTCAGAGAAGGGAATATATAGTTAATCGTTTGTGGGACAACAGTGTAAAACGTATCTACTGAAATCCAGAGATTGAACCAGAACAGAGGGCAGATCTTAACCTAAATACAGATGTGACAGGAATGGTGCAGGCTGGGCCCTTGGATGTGCCAGGTCCACTGAATATGATGGGAGCATCTGTCTTACTCGATGTGGATGCTAAAAAGAGGGAAATTTGGCCTCACATCCCCCACCTCCCTTCTGTGGGGTGGTATATAAGCAGTGCACTTTTTACTTTTTGTCGTTGGTGGTGGTTGCCTTCCTTTTCGTGTGCAGAAGGTTTGGCCAGGCCCACCTCCGGATGGGAAGGATGACTTTGTGTCCGGTTGGCAAAGACTTTAAGACAGGCATGTCCACACTTTGACCCTATGAAGGGCTTATTATTTCTCAGGAATTATTTCTCAGTTACATAATAATGTTTCTCCAGATCTCTTAAGCAGGCATGTTCAAAGTTCGTCCCTCCTGATGTTTTGGACCGCAACTCCCACAGTCCTTTATTTATTTATTTATTTATTGAATTTCTATCCCGCCCAACTTCCCATGGGAACTCTGGGCGGCTGACAATGAGCTGAACAAGTCAGCTAAACATAGATCACAAGGTAGGTACACAAGACAACACAAGACAACATGTGGACAGACCACAACAATTTAAAAAAACAGAATGAGCACCCTTGGCATAAAAACTTGCAACTAGCTCAACAGCTAAGCAACCCACTGACTGAGCAAATAAACAGGTGGCGGGACAAAAAAAAAAAACTAAACTAGGTCACCATAGAGCCCCCGCCTTTGTCATTGGCAGTCTGAGCTTAGAATTCTGGGAGTTGTGGTCCAAAACATCAGGAGGGACGAACTTTGGACATGCCTGCTTAAGAGATCTGGAGAAACATTATTATGTAACTGAGAAATAATTCCTGAGAAATAATAAGCCCTTCATAGGTGGGAATCTCTTGGCTTTCAATCGATTGGGCAAAACTCTCTTCTTCTGGAAATGTTTAGTAGGTTGTATGTCCTTTCTCAGCTGAGGGGTTTAGGTCTGTGGCTACAAAGCCAGAGGTTGGGATAGTTTTTGTGGGTTTTTTCCAGGCTGTTTGGCCATGTTCTGGAAGTGTTTCTTCCTGACATGTGGCCAGACTCTGTGGCTGGCATCTTCAGAGGGCGAGGAGCTCAGAGAACTAGGACTTTCTCTCTGTGTTCTAGAGCAGTGGTGGTGAACCTTTGGCGCTCCAGATGTTTTGGACCACAACTCCCAGAATTCCAAGCCTGTATTGCCAATGGCAAAGGACTGTGGGAGTTGTGGTCCAAAACATCTGTTCGCCACCACTGCTCGAGGGTATCAGAGGTTGGGAGAGTGATTCCCCACTGGGCTTCCTTAGGGGAAGACCCAACTTGTGTGACCTTGGATAAACTGCACAGTCCGAGAAGAAGGGAATGGGGAACCACTTCTGACTATCCTCTCCCTGGAAACCCCCTGAAAAGGGGTTGCCGCCAGTCAGAATAGACTCGACGGTATGTGATTATTATCGTTCATATATTTTCCAGAGTGAAGTCGCCTTGTTCCTTTCCGTTTCTGCCGCTCTTGTGGAGGTGATGAACACGCAAGGCTGCGCAGGAGCTGCGGTCTGGAAACAGCCGGATGACATGGAGGTTTGGTGCAAAGGGGAATTCCCCGAAAGAACATCAGAAAACAACCCTGATGGGGACACTCGTGGCCCAGAGGTCCAGTACCAGCACTTCCGGGAGTTCTGCTACCAGGAGGACGAAGGGCCCCGGGCGGTTTGCAGCCAACTCCACCGTCTCTGCCGCCAGTGGCTGAAGCCAGAGAAACACACCAAGGATGAGATGCTGGACTTGGTGATCCTCGAACAACTCCTGGCTGTCCTTCCTCCAGAGATGGCTATGTGGGTCAGAGAATGTAGGCCGGAATCCACTTCCCAGGCGGTGTCTCTGGCCGAAGGTTTCCTCCTGAGCCGGAGAGCAGAGAAAAAGCAGGAGGAACAGCAGCAGCTGGTGAGAATTCTGGTCAGCCTGAAGGGCTAAGAAAGTGTGTACCGATAGTCTGGAATTTTAGGTATTTTCTAAATGGGTTAACCATCAGGGCATTATTTTGACTCACAGTATAAGTTCCTGCCTGGCAGGGGTTTGGACTAGATGGCCCTTGAGGTCTCTCTTCCAGCTCTGTGATTCTATGATTCTATGAAATGTACAAGGAGGTCAGCTTGCTGACACCTTCTGCGTGCTCTAAGACACACAGGGTGTTAGAGGTGCAAAGGAGGGTTTTGAAATATCTTCCGGGATGCCAAACTGCAACATTGTGAAATGTTAGAGCTCATGTGAAATGCTTACGTGACAAGATGTTAAATCAGCAAAGTATCACTTTAGAAGTACAGTGGTACCTCGACTTACAAATTTAATCCATTCCGGATGCATGCTCTTAAGTCGAACTACTCTTAAGTCGGGGCACCTATCTAAAAATTTAAAAAATAAGTTAAAAAAATCAAAAAAGTGAAAAAAAATATTTGTAAGTCAAGCTGACCATATCTAAAATTTGTAAGGCAGCAGTTCAGATGCCAACAGTTTTCCACTCTTAAGTCGAATTGCTCTTAAGTCAAGCTGCTCTTAAGTCGGGATACCACTGTATAACTTTAGCCATGTTCCGAGGAATACCAGGTCATATCAGGTAAAGAAAAATAAACAGTTTTTAGTGTAACAGCAAGCGGTAGCGAGCGGGTTAACTATACACGTTGCGGTTTGCATCTTGTTGATGAGAGTGCCCTGAGTGCAGAGGTTCCTGCTTTTTTGACTGGGTTTGACCAGTCTTGGCTGGTCCTAACGAAAAGTGGAACCATTAGAAGAAGATTCTAGACCAGGCATGTCCAAACTTCGGCCCTCCAGATGTTTTGGACCACAACTCCCACAGTCCTTTGCCATTGAGAATCTAAGCTTAGAATTTTGGGAGTTGTGGTCCAAAACATCAGGAGGGCCGAAGTTTGGACATGCCTGTTCTAGACTGAGAAGAAGGTATATAAGCTAAGGGTCATCGTTATTTGGGGGTCCTGGCTCTTTGAATCACCATCAATGGTCCCCAGACCCAGGTCCCTAGACATGTCTAGCTCTTAATTATCAGTTTAGTCAAGTGTTTTGCTACCTTTGCATTTTCTTTGTATTTTGCAATAAAAGCTTTACTGGCCCCAGACAGCGAGGTGTTGCAGTGTTGTTTTTAAAGCAGATTTAAACTTATTAGTACCCTTTCACAGAAATTGCCCAACCAAGCATGGTTCTGATAGGATATTTCCCTGTGTCGTTTATTGTTTGACGTCTCGCTCCATTCCTGTGTTGGTTTTTGCTATTTTTCTTCTGCGTACAAGGGTTTTCAGAATTCTTCTGTGTTTTTTTCCTCAGGCTGCCTTGGTTCCAGCACAGCGGACTCTGCTATTAAAGAAGATGAAGGCGAAGGGCAGAGGAGCTATCTTGCCAGGTAAGACATTTGCCGTTGTCTTCTACTTACATTCTCCTTCCAAGGTTAATGGATTGAATTGTAATATCTGTTCAATGTGTCCTTTCTACTGAAAGAATCTGTTTCAGGGCCTCAGCGTCCATGTAGACATTTAAACTTTTGTTAAAACGCCCCGTGGCTCAGGAGTTAAAGTGCAATACTGCAGTCACAACTCTGCTCTCAGCCTGAGTTTGAGCCTGAAGTTGAAGTTAAGTCAGCCTTCTGGCCTTCTGAGGGCATTAAATGGAGTATCCAGCTTATGTTGGGGGGGGGAGGGATGATGGGGATGTGTATACTGGACAACAAAATTGAAAACCACCCAGAGAGTGCTTTAAGGACAATGGGGTGGTATATAAGCAGCACACTTTGGCTTAATCATTTTTTAAAACATCATTCATTGACATCCTTCAGTCTCGAAAGACTATGGTATCATGCCTGGAGTAGAGATCCTAAAAACAGCACCTAGTGTGACTAAATAGACCAATTCGGGAATGGCAGTCTCTACCGCACTGGGGGCCGATGTAATCTGTTTCCTGCCTGGTCCTCGAGTTTCGTTCTTTCTGTGCCTTCCTCTTTTCCTCTGCCTGTTGGACAAATGCCTCTTCAAATTTATGTAGACCATGCTGTATCTCTTGCCTCCAGACAGTGCGATCGGAGGTCAGGGTTTCCCAACTGTTGAGGTCCATTCCCAAGGCCTTCAGGTCCCTCTTACAGATATCCTTATACCGCAGCTGTGGTCTCCCTCTGGGGCACTTTCCCTGCATTAGTTCTCCATATAGAAGATCTTTTGGGATCCAACCGTCATCCATTCTCACAACGTGTCCAAGCCAGCGTAGGCGTCGCTGTTTCAATAAAGTATACATCCTAGGGATTCCAGCTCGATTCAGGACTATGCTATTTGGAACTTTGTCGTGCCAGGTAATGTTGAATATTCGCCTAAGACAGCGCATATGGAAGGTATTAAGCTTTCTTTCCTGTTGAGCATGAAAAACATAGGGGGAGGGATAAAAGGTTTAATAAATGTCTTCCCACCCCATGGTCTCCCTTGCAGTTCCTGGAAACAGGCTGGGGAAATATCTTTACCCGTCTCTTCTGTGTGGAGGAATGGAAACGGCACTTGCCCAGCCAGAGCAGGTAGGGGGACAAATGAACAAGAATCCCCTCGTCCTTTTGGTTAAAACGTGAAATAATCTTTTCTTTGTAGAAGCATGTGTGAAATAAAACACACCTCAGAGAGCTGAGGTATCTGACGTTGGTCACCCATGTTGTGGACTTATTGACGGACATATTTTCTGAGGTAAACAATGGACGGTTTTCCTCAGTGCGTTATTCCCTTTGTAACCTCTAACTGGCCCTATGAAATCCTGTCCATTACCTCTTTATTCCTGTCACCGAGACCTATTACAGTGGTACCTTGTTTAAAGGAATTAATTCGTTCCAAATGAAATTATGTTAAGCACATTTTCCTTCATACAAGTTTCCCATAGGAGTGCATTGAAAACGGAGTAATCCCTTTCTTATTTTGTACGGATTTGCCCCATAGGCATTTCTGTTAAGCAAATTTCCCCTATTTCCGGAATTTTTCATGTTGTACACATTTTATGTTATACAAACCCTTTGTCATACAAGGGTCCACTGTACATGCTTTTGGTATATTGTTGTGGGTTGAGCTACGTTTTGTCATTAGTCCCTAATCGTTCCATGCTGGGTCCTGTTTGAGGTGTTATATATATTGATTTTGTCCCTGTCACGTATATGGGCCCTGTCAGGGTCTGGGACCCTGCCTCGTGTCAGGTTCATGTCTGACAGACTTCCAACTGCCACCGGCCTTATATAGCAGCCTGGCTGGCTCCAGTCACGTTCTGATTGGCCAGAATCCTCCCGCTATGCAAATAACAACCTCCTGGCCTATCGCAGCCAACACCTTTAAAGGTATAGATACCCATACACGTTCTCTGTGTTGTGTAACTCTATTTTGTTGTCGTTCGGTCGTTCAGTCGTGTCCGACTCTCCGCGACCCCAGGGACCAGAGAACGCCAGGGTCTCCTGTCTCAATCAATTGGTCAATTAATTAATAATAATTAGTAATTAGTAATAATAATAATAATAATAATAATAATAATAATAATAATAATAATAATAATAATAATAATAATAATAATAATAATAATAAATGTTCACATTAAAACTCCAATGTTTGCATCCTGCACACCTCTTCCAGATATCAGAGGTGGTTGTGGTGGTGGTGGTGGTTGAGTCCTTAGGTCATGTCAGACTCTTCGTGACCCCATCATGGACCAGAGTTTGCCAGGCCCCCTATCTTCTACTGCCTCCCAGAGTTGGGTCAAATCCATGTTGGTTGCATCGATGACACTGTCCACCCATCTCATTCTCTTCTGTCCTCTTTTCCTTTTGCCTTCGATCTTTCCCAACATCAGGGACTTTTCCAAGGAGTCCTCTCTCCTCATGAGGTGGCCAAAGTACTGGAGCCTCAGCTTCAAAAATCTGTCCTTTCAGTGAACATTCAAGATTGATTTCTTTTAGGATAGATAGGTTGAATTTCCCTGTGTAACGATATACAGTATATCAACATTTCTAGCCTTTTCCATATCAGATGATTAGGGTGACATATGTCTCATTTGATTATTTATTTATTTATTTATTTATTTATTTGGCCATTTGATGCTGGGAAAATTATTTATTTATTTATTTGATTATTTATTTATTTATTTTATTTATTTATTTATTTATTTTTGAATATTTTTACCCCACCTTTCTCCTTAGAAAAGGACCCACACAACCTAATCATCCTAACTGTGGGGTTTATACCATCTCTTTTTTGATTAATCCTCACTTTTATCTCCGTTACAAAATGTGTCAATTGTGTTTTGCGCGTCTTGTAGCTCTTTTTTTCTCATGCCTTTATCAGTATAATCGTAAAGAAACAATATTACATGAATAATCTTAGGTAGAATCCTTTTGCCATCCTGGTCTTCTACTGAGCCATGATGATCCAATCTTTCTCAATGCTTCTACTTTGTTTTAAAATGCCTGCTACAACTTATCAAGACGCTCCTTGTTCTAACAATATTTTTAAAAAATTGGAATATTTATATCCAAATATTTAATATATAGTGATACCTTGTATAAAGGAATTAATTTGTTCCAAATGAAATTATTTTAAGCAAATTTTCCTTTATACAAATTTCCCATAGGAATGCATTGAAAATGGAATAATCCCATTTTTATGTTGTACGGATTCGCCCCATAGGCGATTCTGTTAAGCAAATTTTCCCTATCTCTGGAAATTTTTTTTATGTTGTACAGATTTTATGTTATAGAAACTGTTTGTTATACAAGGGTCCACTGTAATTATGTCTATTAACCTATTTATTTCAGGGCCCAGCCGCTTTCGAGGATGTCGCCGTGTCCTTCACGGAGGAGGAGTGGGTGCTGCTGGATCCGGGCCAAAGGGCTCTCCACCAGGATGTGATGGAGGAGAATTTGGCCCACGTGGTCTCTCTGGGTGAGCTTTCCTTCAGGTTCTGTTATAGCCCTTTTCAGAAAGGTCACCGTATTATTCTCTTCAGAATGACAGATGAGAAACACCAGACAAAACCAAACAGGTAGGGAACATACCGTGGCCGATGTAAAATAACAGTAATGAGAAGGAGGGGCCGAGTCTCAGGATGTAGAGAAATGATTCCGATTTTCAAATGCTCAACACCTTTCTCCTCCTTCGGGAGCTATGTATAAAAACAGAAATACAGTGGGCCCTCGTATAACAAACAGTTTGTATAACACAGGCCTGCCCAACAGGTTAGACCATGGGCTACTGCTGGCCCGTGAAGGGTTCAAAAGTAGCCCTTTGGCCATCAATAAAAAAAGTGAGGGAATAAGTTCTCCACCCCTGCCTCCCCCCCATCCCAAGGACCAAGTCTGCCCCAGCAAAGCTCTGGGTCCGCCAGCCCACTGTCTCAGCCGAGCGGGGCAGTTCAAGGGCCATGGCGCATTGAAATCTGTTCCCCCAGAACGGATTAATTGGTTTTCAATGCATCCCTATGGGGAACCGCTGCTCTACTTACAAAAGTTTTTAGTTATGAGCACGTGCTCGGAACAGATAAAAATTGTAAGTAGAGGTTTTAGTGTAGTAGCCCTCAGGTACTTTGAGATGGAAAAAGGAGACCTTGGCCTGTTAAAAGTTGAACAGCCCTGGTATAACATAAAATTTGTACAACATAAATAATTCCAGAGATAGGGGAAATTTGCTTAACAGAATGGTCTATGGGGCGAATCCGTACAATATAAAATGGGATTATTCCATTTTCAATGCATTCCTATGGGAAATTTGTATAAAGGAAAATTTGTTTAAAATAATTTCATTTGGGATGAATTAATTCCTTTATACAAGGTACCACTGTAAAGTACTGTATTTCTAAACAGCAGAATCAGGACATCCATAATGGACTATGTGTGTGTGTGTGTGTGTGTGTCTTCATGACCCCATGTCCATGGAGTTTTCTTGGCACGGACTATGCTAAATTATTATTTTTACATTCATATAGACACTATTGTATCAATGCATATGCATATGAAGTTTCCATTGTAAGGTCCTGGTACGTATTATATATAGAATCATAGAATCACAGAGTTGGAAGAGACCTCAAGGGCCATCTAGTCCAACCCCCTGCCATGCAGGAACCCCCATCACAGGATTCCCGACAGATGGCCATCCAGCCTCTGCTTCAAAACCTCTTCCAAAGAAGGAGACTCCAACAGATGGCCATCTTCCAGCCTCTGCTTCAAAACCTTCTTCCAATGAAATGGAATCTCTTTTTCCTGTTTTGAAATTGCCCCGAGTCCTTTAAACAAACCTGTTCCTTCTTCAATCCTATCCCCCTATTTAAACAGCCTTCTTTTTGTAAGGCTAAACATTCCCAGCTCCCTAAGCTACTCCTTGTTGTTTTAGACCCATATTGGTAGACTAATAGTACTAGAAATGTAGAAATTATTATGCTGTGGAGCATAATAATTACATGTTTATTGATAGAATACCTTCTGTTTGAATATAAAACTAAGCATTATAATGTGCTTAGAAAGCTGGCGATGTTTCATTTTCAAATTTCACTTTTAAATTCTCATGGGTGGGATGAGGTGTTTGTCATCTAACTGGCTCAGTTAATGGCTGTTTTAAATCTGTTTTATAATACCTTTTAATTGGATTTTAAATATATCAATTGCATCTTAATTGTATTTTAATTATAGAATCATAGAATCATATAATTGGAAGAGACCTCAAGGGCCATCTAGTCCAACCCCCTGCCATGCAGGAACCCCCATCACAGGACTTCCAACAGATGGCCATCCAGCCTCCGCTTAAAAACCTCCAAGGATTACACAGCAGTAATACAATGTTGTATTTTGTGATCCTTTTGTAAACTGACCCAGGTAGTGCGGTTTGCACTAAGGCAGCAATATATAAATAAATATAAATATAAATAAATAAACAGCTAGGTAGGTAGGGTTGTAGATGGATGGTTGGTCGGTCATGTATGGTTGTTCTCGGCTTGTTATTTATAAAAACGTCATTTCTGTTTTTATACCTAGCTCCTGACGGTGGCCGAGTCCCGAAAGGCGCTGAGCACTTTAAAATCAGAATAAGACCAGTTACATTTCTCTACATCCTGAGAGTCAGCCTCTCCTTCTAGCACTGGATGTACCAGTTCCCCGCGTTTCTGTAGATACAGTGACCCCACACCTATCGCTGGGGTTAGGGACCTGACCTGACCCGCGATAATTGAAAATCACCGATATGCAGATGCAGGTCGAGTCAGGCCTGGGGGGGGGGGGCGGGAGGCTAGCTGGGGGCTCTTGTACTTACCCCCAGCCTGGCCCTACCCCGAACAGGCCTGAGAGAGCCTTCCCGGGCCATCTGGAGGCCCAAAAAGGGCCTCCCTGAGAACCAGAAGTGACTTCTGGTAAACTGGAAATCATTTCTCAGGCCTCCGACAGGCCTAGAAAGGCTCTTTGGGGCGGGGGGGGCTCAGAAATGATTTTCAGTGATCCCGAAGTCACTTCTGGTTCTCAGGGAGGCCCTTTTGGAGCCTCCAGAAGGCCCAGGAAAGCCCTCCCAGGCCTGTTTGGGGCAGCTCCAGTCCTGGGGTAAGTATGGGAGGCTTGAAACAGGACTTTTCCCCCTTACCCTAGGGGGGCTTTTTCATATACTGCAGTCCCGCGATATAGTGGGACCACAATATATGAACTGCAAAAGGGCGGGGGGACCACTGTATACGTAAACTATACTCATTTACTTCACCATCAGTTTTCCTGGATTACAGTTTACAGCTGCCATGTCTCTGAAGAAGCAGGCAGTCATGCACAGATAAATTACTTTGTCTTTACAGACTCAGTGATAAATTTGAGTTCAGCTCATAAAACCAATTTAGGAGTATTGCAATGACAAGAAAGCACGTAACATTCCGGCAACACCCGGATGTTTCCTCAGGCTTTCTGCAGGTGATAAGTTTCCAGTTATTTGTGGTTAAATGGCTTTCTGTTCCATTGGTGCGGTCTCCTGATTTGAGAGTTGATTTTACACGTTCAGTGCAGCCAGGTTTTTGTCTTCCGTTTCCTTTCAGCTCCTCTTGCGGGAGAGCACAGGTCTGAGGCCGAAGCCCTTCACGTGTATTTTGAAAAAGCCACGGAGGAGGGTAAAATCCAAGGGATAAAAACTGGAACTGAAGGGAAAAGGGGCGAATGTTTTCCTTTTCCACATGGACATTTCCCTGAATATCCATTCCAAGGAGAAACGGACCCCAGCGATGAAGGTGACATCTCCGTACACAGGGGAACCTTGAGCCCTCAGGTCAGTCTGAATGGTCTCTGGGGGACCCACCGAGAAAGGAAGACGACCGAGCGCTCGGAATACAAGGAGGATTTTCGTGAGGCTTCGTCCCCGGAAAGAGAGCTGCCGCCGCTGAGGGAGGAGGGTCCGTTGACCTACGAGGACTGCGAAAAGGGGATTGTTCGGAGCACTGACCCAGAACGTCATTCTGCGACGAGTCTCCACACAGGGGAGAAGCCATTTGAATGCCGAGAATGTGGGAACAAGTTCAGCCACAGCACGAGCCTTGCTCGCCACCTGAGACTCCACACCGGGACGAAGCCGTTCCCGTGCCCGGCGTGCGGGAAGTGCTTCAGCCAGAGCCGGTACCTGGCGTCCCACATGCGGATCCACACGGGCGAGAAACCCTTCGAATGCTCCCATTGCGGGAAGAGCTTCAGCGACCGGAGCACCTTGAGTTCCCACCAGAGGATCCACACGGGCGAGAAACCCTTTGAATGCCCCGAGTGCGGGAAGCGCTTCGGCCACAACCCCAGCCTGGCGCGCCACCTGCGGATCCACACGGGGATGAAGCCCTTCGCCTGCTCGGATTGCGGGAAGAGCTTCAGCCAGAACTGCTACCTGGCTCGCCACCGGCGGATCCACACCGGCGAGAAACCCTTCGCCTGCCCGGATTGCGGGAAGAGCTTCAGCGACCGGAGCACCCTCAGCTGCCACCAGCGCCTCCACTCGGGCGAGAAGACGTTCGAGTGCGTAGAGTGCGGGAAGCGTTTCCACAAGAGGAGCCGCCTCAACGCCCACCAGAGGATCCACACGATGGAGAAACCTTTCGAGTGCCCGGAATGCGGGAAGAGCTTCCATCACAGCGCGAACCTGGCCTCCCACATGAGGGTCCACACGGAGGACAAGCCGTTTGCCTGCGTGGAATGCGGGAAAAGCTTCCGGGACAGGAGCAGCCTGACTTGCCACCAGAGGATCCACACGGGGGAGAAGTCCTTCCAATGCTCCGAGTGCGGGAAGAGCTTCCGCCACCGAAGCACCCTCCGTTCCCACACGCGGATCCACACGGGGGAGAAACCCTTCAAATGCGTCCAGTGCGGGAAGTGTTTCCACCAAGGGGCGAGTTTCCGTTCCCACATGAGGATCCACACGGGGGAGAAACCCTTTCGGTGCCCCGAATGCGGGAAGACGTTCAACCAGAGGACTCACCTCGTGTCTCACAGGAGGATCCACACGGGGGAGAAGCCGTTCGCCTGCCTGGAATGCGGGAAGTGCTTCAGCCAGCGGGCCAACCTCACCTCTCACAGCCGAACCCACCGAGGGGCAGAGGTGCTGTGGAAGTTTGTGGAGTGTGCGGAGGCCTCTGGGCAGGGAGTCCATTTTACGAGCCATCCAAGAAGCCACGCGGCTGAGGACGGTGCTGATTTATGCACTACAAGCATGTGACATCAGAAGAGCCCTGCTGGATCAGGCCAAAGGCCCATCTAGTCCAGCTTCCTTTGTCTCACAGTGGCCCCACTAGATGCGTCTGGGAACACATGAGATGGGATCTCTGTCTCCTGATACCACTCCCCTGCATCTGGCCCTTGAAGTACCCCGGTTTTAAGCCTGGAGATGACACCTCTCCCTCATGGTTTGTAACCTGTGATGGACTTTTCCTCCAGGAATCTGTCCAATCCCCTTTGGAAGGCATCCAGGCCAGATGCCATCCTCACATCTCATGCCAATACCACAGACTTAACAACACTTATATTTTTTGTCTGTTCTCACTCTCCCAACCCTCAATTTGAGTGGATGTCCCATAGTTCTGGTATTTTGTGAGAGGGCGAAGAGTGTCCCTCTATCCACTTTACTCATGCCCTGCATTATTTTGTACTTCTCAATCATATCCTCCCTCAGGCACCTTTTTTCCAGACTAAAGAGCCCCAAATGTTTTAGCCTTTCCTCATAAGGGAGGTCCTCCAGCCCAGTCATCATTTAAGTCGCTCTCTTCAGCACCTTTTCCAGTTCCACTATGTATTTTTTGAGATATGGTGACCAGAAGTGTACACAATACTTACTATCGTTTTGTACAATAGCATTATAATGCTGGCTGTTTTATTTTCAATCTCCTTTTTGATAATCCCTAGCATGGAATTGGCCTTCTTCACCGCTGCCACACATTGGGGAGACACCTTCATGGAGCTGTCCACCAACACACCAAGATCTCTTTCCTGATCTGTCACAGATAGCTCAGAGCCCGTGAGTTGATAAAGTTTGGATTTTTTGCCCCAATATGCATTACTTTACATTTTCCAACATTGAAACACATCTGCCGTTTCGCAGCCCATTCCCCCAGTTTGAAGAGATCCTTCTGGAGCTCTTCACAATCTTCTCTGTTTTTTACCACATGGAAAAGTTTCATGCCATCCGCAAACCTGGCCACCTCACTGCTTATCCCTGTCTCCCGATCATTTATGAACAGATTGAAAAGCACTGGTCCCAGGAACAGATTCCTGGGGCACATCGCTTTTCACCTCACTCCATTGTGAAAATTGCCCATTGACACCTACTCTTTCCTGGTTCTCAACCAGTTCTCATTCCATAAGAGGGCCTGTCCTCTTATACCCTGATTGTGCAATTTTCTCAACAGCTTTTGGTGAGGGACTGTGTCAAAAGCCTTCTGAAAATCAAGATAGACAATATCCACCGGTTCACCCAAATCCACATGCCTGTTGACCTTTTATTGGTTGAAGATTTTGCAACCACACTCTGTGGAGTTTTTGAGTAAGGGAAATATATTTGTCACTGTAATGAAGGCAGGTTGGGAACTTCCTGAGGGTGTAAGGTCTGGAACCTGTTCCGTTTTTTCCAAATGCTGCCCCCTTTCTTCAGTCCGAGAACTTTAGAATAATCGCTTTTCTTTGTTGGAGAAAAGACCCCAAGAATTTGATTGTTCCTCCTCTTTTTCTTTCACCATTTATCAGTTCTATAGTGTCATTTCTACAGCAGCACAAGACAGGATGACTTCCCTCCTAGGAGATCCTGTGAAACCAACGGGCCTTCATTGCCTTTGTATTCATTGCAGTGAGATTTTTCAAAGTGCGTGAGGTGTGGACTTCACTCCAGAGCCTTCATCATACCTTGCCTCTAGCCTCGGGACATTCACGTTTTGGGCCCTGTGCCCACACGTGGAAACTTAAAAGCCATCCTGAATTTTCACCTCAAGAGGGCTGAACTGTGTAGCTTGAACTGTCACAAAGCGAAAACAATGTGTTGAAAAGATGGAGTGGAAGCCAGAGGCCATACTGGAGCCTGTACAGAACCATGTATGTCACCAAGGACCCAATCTTAGCACTTGTTCAGAAAGTTAATAAATTTAAAGCAGCGATTTCAGTTTGGATGTGCAAATGACAAACCTGAGGGAACATCTGCGTGAAGGACGGCATGTCCATTAATTTTGAGAAATCGCTGTACTGTCCGTGTCTCAGATAAAATTGATTTATTCCACAAAACGACAAGATAGTTGCCTCAAGTGAATGATCCACTCTCCATAGTTTTCCTTCCATATTCAGGGGACCAAACATTGTAATGACCTGGTGCTACGGAATCATGAGAGGATCCTCCTTATACAGTGGTACCTTGTATAAAGGAATTAATTCGTTCCAAACGAAACTATGTTAAGCAAAATTTTCCTTTATACAAATTTCCCACAGGAATGCATTGAAAATGGAGTAATCCCTAATAGCGACCATTTTTATGTTGTACAGATTCTCCCCATAGGCAATTCTGATATGCAAATTTTCCCCTTCTCCGGAATTTTTTATATTGTACAGATTTTATGTTATACAAACCGTTTGTCATACGAGGGTCCACTGTAGATAGAAAGGTGTCCCTTTTCACACAGGCCACTGGGAACTGGGACTCTTGTTCCCAGGAAGTAATGGTGGCCGACAACTTGGACAAGTATAAAAACTCCAGTCCCAAAGGCAGTCCACCTGTGTGATCCAGCTGGTGAGAACGGACAGGCGTCTCGTCTAATGCAGCAAAACCCTTACATTCCTCTGCAGGAGGAGGCCTGGAATGGAGGTGGATGTGTTTGCATGAAAGGAGACGGTGACTGGGCGTCCCACCGAGCTATAATTAAATAATAAAGGTGTGCTGTCATGTTAATTCTGACATAATGGTCACCCTTTTTCAGGGCTTTTCTAGGTAAAGAGTACTCTGAGGATGGTAAAGCAAAGCAAAGTGTTCTGCTAATATACCGCCCCATACCACTTCAAGTAGTCCCTGGGCAGTTTACAGTTTCATTACAGTGTGCAGGCTACACATTGCTCCCCCCCCCCAGCAAGCTGGGTACTCATTTTACCGACCTCGGAAGGATGGAAGGCTGAGCTCAAGAAACCTTGAGCTGGCTACCTGGGATCGAACCCCAGGTCGTGAGCACAGTTTTATCTGCAGTTACAGACATTAACCACTGTGCCACGAGGCTCATTCAGCGTGGTAGTGTTCTCGTTCCCTTTTTCTTGGGTGGGTAGGTGGGGGGTGCCCTGGGACAGTGCAGCTGGCCCAGGGCCACCCAGGCTGGCTCTTCTCTCCAGAAGTTCTGGCCCCACAGCCCGAGGTCCAACTTGCCAGCCCCACAACTAGAGAAAAAGGAGATGCACAGAAAGGAAGTCAAGAGCCCTGGGAAAGTGCAAGAAGGAGAGGAATGTGTCTGAACCTGAAAGGCTTAGGTCCAGGGGTGTCCAAACTTTTTGCAAGGAGGGCCAGATTCGGTGAGGTGAAAATGTGTGGGGGACTGACCATTCAGCCTGAAGGGGGTAAGAAAGGGTGTGGTCTGTGTGCAACTGCAACAGCTGCTGTAGGGATAATTCCACATAGGCACATTATTGGGTTCAACAAGCCAGGCCTCATGCAATAGCTTTCTCCGCAAGCATGGGTCCCAGGCTCTTTTATTAGTTGCAAAGGCAGGGCATCAGAGGTGGAACGAGGGTCTACATGTCAGGATGGTGTAGGCTGATGAATTCCTGGGAAGGGCTTATCTGATGTAGCAGTGTCACGTAGCAGGGGTCTTGATGAATGACTACCAGACAGCTTGTTATTTCCCTACATATCATCTCATGCCCTTGCAGGCTAATGTGGGGGGGAGAGATAAGAGCACGCCTGGTTTCCTGTGCATCAGGCCCCATGGGATCCATTGTCCTCTCATCCAGGGTTTCCCCGCACAGATGGGGTTCAATGCTTCTCAAGGGACCTTGCCCAGGAAGCCGGCTGGGATGCTTTTAAATCTCCTTCAAGAGGATATCTCTATAAACCGCAGATTCTCCGGTTTCAAGGCGCCCAAGGGCCCAGCACCGGTTGCCCGGCCCAGAAATCGGCCCACGCACACCCAAGATGCACCACTGCTTGCATATGCTTCTCTCCCCACAAGGAGGTGGGGAAGATGCTGCAGCAACGGAGCCAGGAGTGGGTAGGCCAGGCGGGTGGCTGAGGGGATGGATGGAGGCAGGGAGGGCAAGCAAACCGTAAAACTGCAAACTGACGTCTGTAGCCTAGCCAGCACAGGGAAGGGCCGGCCGGCGGGATGAGTGACAGACTGAACTGGCAGGCAGAAGAGGCCGAGGGCCACTTGAAATTTTAAATCGGACCAATTTGGCCCCCGGGACTGACGTGTTAAATCGTGGAAAGAAATATTGAGAACACAGCAGCCGAAACTGCGTCGGTGGTGCTGATTATGTGATATTCTGGCCAAAGGTAGCATTGATTCCCCCCCCCCCGTGCTAATTTTCACACCATAGGTAAGGGGTAGGAAGGGAAAGATAGTTTCCTGGATTTCTACAACAAAGTGTTCTGCTTATATACCGCCCCATAGCACTTCAAGCACTCTCGGGGCGGTTTATGATTTATTTATGCAGGCTACATATTGCCACACACACACACCCCAAGCAAGCTGGGTACTCATTTTACCGACCTCGGAAGGATGGAAGGCTGAGTGAACCTTGAGCCTGCTACCTGGGATTGAACCCCCAGGTCGTGAGCACAGTTTTACCTGCAGGACAGGCATTTAACCACTGCGCCACAAGGCTCCAATAAGGAGTAAAACAACATTTTATTTAATGCCTAAAATCCCAGCCACCCTTCCTTTTAGTGGCACAAGGGAAGGCGTGAAACTGGAAGAACAACCACCCCTCAAGTGTTTGAGGATTCCTTTTACACAATCCCAGCCAGAAGCTCCTGGCAAAAAAATAAATAAATAAATAAATTAATTAAATTATTTTTATTGTTTATATTGTTTTTTGCGATGTTGTATTTAATTTTTCTTTGTGGAGGACACAAAGAAAAAAAGTGTGTGTGTGTGTGTGAATTGGGGGCAGACGCGTGTCTGCCAAGGCAGGCCCGCCCCCGCTCCTACGAGCACACGTCAATTAGGCAAGGACAAAATTAGACCCCCCGCATCCGGCTGCAATCCTTGATATCGTTCACAAGCACAACGCAAACAAACCTGGTCCATATCAGCCCAGCCGTTCCCCAAAAAGAAATGGCTGAGAAGCTCCGGTTTCTTTCCCTACAAGCAAACGGGCTTGGTAACAGAGGTTAGGGGTGATTGACAGTGGATTCGATACTTTGTTTCCCCTGGACATGTTCCCCCCCCTGGAGCCTCAGGACAGTAGGGGGAATGGGGCAATCCCTTACTCCCCAGTAGACCAGACTTTGGCACACTTGGGGGGGGATGGGGAATCATCTCATATTAACCCCTTCTCATCACTGCATCGTTCCCTGCACAGCCAAAAAGGCACCAAGAAGTTTGTTCTCTTTCCCTCTTTTCCCTTCTTCTTCTTCTCCTTTCTCTCTCTCTCTCTTTTCCCCAAATACAGTGGAACCTTGACTTACATACGGCTTGACTTACATCATATTTGACTTGCATCAAGAAGGGGCCTGTTTGCCTTCCAGTAATATCCCGAGCCCCATCCATTTCCCCAATTCCTTGGGCGGCAGCCACATCTCAGCATCCTCCCCTGGAAACTGGTCCTGCCTTCTTCCCCATGTTCCGGGAGTGACCTCCTTTCAAATCAGAGGACCTGGAGCTGGTCCCCGGCCACATGGCATAACCTGCTGCCAGTTCAAACTGCTTGGGGCTCCCGCTGAATGACAGTTCTGCCAGAGGGAATCTGGCTGCTCCTCTGGTCCACAATGGAGATTTTAGTTGGGGAGCTGTACAGTTGTGGGACTCTTTTGGTAAGCATGAGAGTTGTTCAGAACTTGGAACGTCAGGTTAAAAATCAGTAAAACAAATGTTAGACTTTGTCTATGAACATTAAAAAGTGGAGGCATATAACTTGTCTATAATTCCACTGCCTCTACTCTCTTTGAAGAGACATTTCATTTACATCCCCAGAAGGAATCTCCTATCCCAGTCAAATTTGTGTTAAATTACTGATTTCGACTCTTTTTCATCATCTGGGT